>JBBGZY010000482.1:0-1325455 GCA_037952925.1 Lithobates clamitans
AGCAAGAGATCGCCTACGGCCACATCACCCTGAAAGCGCCCGATCTCGTCTGATCTCGGAGGCTAAGCAGGGTCGGGCCTGGTTAGTACCTGGATGGGAGACCGCCTGGGAATACCAGGTGCCGTAGGGCTTCTTTTGTTGTTTGCCTTGTGGACGTGCCCTGTTTTTTTTTTCCTCGTTTCCCATCTTGCCGCTGCCGAGCTCAAGAGGGTTGAGCGTACAGCAAGAGATCGCCTACGGCCACATCACCCTGAAAGCGCCCGATCTCGTCTGATCTCGGAGGCTAAGCAGGGTCGGGCCTGGTTAGTACCTGGATGGGAGACCGCCTGGGAATACCAGGTGCCGTAGGCTTCTTTTGTTGTTTGCCTTGTGGACGTGCCCTGTTTTTTTTTTCCTCGTTTCCCATCTTGCCGCTGCCGAGCTCAAGAGGGTTGAGCGTGCAGCAAGAGATCGCCTACGGCCACATCACCCTGAAAGCGCCCGATCTCGTCTGATCTCGGAGGCTAAGCAGGGTCGGGCCTGGTTAGTACCTGGATGGGAGACCGCCTGGGAATACCAGGTGCCGTAGGCTTCTTTTGTTGTTTGCCTTGTGGACGTGCCCTGTTTTTTTTTTCCTCGTTTCCCATCTTGCCGCTGCCGAGCTCAAGAGGGTTGAGCGTGCAGCAAGAGATCGCCTACGGCCACATCACCCTGAAAGCGCCCGATCTCGTCTGATCTCGGAGGCTAAGCAGGGTCGGGCCTGGTTAGTACCTGGATGGGAGACCGCCTGGGAATACCAGGTGCCGTAGGCTTCTTTTGTTGTTTGCCTTGTGGACGTGCCCTGTTTTTTTTTTCCTCGTTTCCCATCTTGCCGCTGCCGAGCTCAAGAGGGTTGAGCGTGCAGCAAGAGATCGCCTACGGCCACATCACCCTGAAAGCGCCCGATCTCGTCTGATCTCGGAGGCTAAGCAGGGTCGGGCCTGGTTAGTACCTGGATGGGAGACCGCCTGGGAATACCAGGTGCCGTAGGCTTCTTTTGTTGTTTGCCTTGTGGACGTGCCCTGTTTTTTTTTTCCTCGTTTCCCATCTTGCCGCTGCCGAGCTCAAGAGGGTTGAGCGTGCAGCAAGAGATCGCCTACGGCCACATCACCCTGAAAGCGCCCGATCTCGTCTGATCTCGGAGGCTAAGCAGGGTCGGGCCTGGTTAGTACCTGGATGGGAGACCGCCTGGGAATACCAGGTGCCGTAGGCTTCTTTTGTTGTTTGCCTTGTGGACGTGCCCTGTTTTTTTTTTCCTCGTTTCCCATCTTGCCGCTGCCGAGCTCAAGAGGGTTGAGCGTGCAGCAAGAGATCGCCTACGGCCACATCACCCTGAAAGCGCCCGATCTCGTCTGATCTCGGAGGCTAAGCAGGGTCGGGCCTGGTTAGTACCTGGATGGGAGACCGCCTGGGAATACCAGGTGCCGTAGGCTTCTTTTGTTGTTTGCCTTGTGGACGTGCCCTGTTTTTTTTTTCCTCGTTTCCCATCTTGCCGCTGCCGAGCTCAAGAGGGTTGAGCGTGCAGCAAGAGATCGCCTACGGCCACATCACCCTGAAAGCGCCCGATCTCGTCTGATCTCGGAGGCTAAGCAGGGTCGGGCCTGGTTAGTACCTGGATGGGAGACCGCCTGGGAATACCAGGTGCCGTAGGCTTCTTTTGTTGTTTGCCTTGTGGACGTGCCCTGTTTTTTTTTTCCTCGTTTCCCATCTTGCCGCTGCCGAGCTCAAGAGGGTTGAGCGTGCAGCAAGAGATCGCCTACGGCCACATCACCCTGAAAGCGCCCGATCTCGTCTGATCTCGGAGGCTAAGCAGGGTCGGGCCTGGTTAGTACCTGGATGGGAGACCGCCTGGGAATACCAGGTGCCGTAGGCTTCTTTTGTTGTTTGCCTTGTGGACGTGCCCTGTTTTTTTTTTCCTCGTTTCCCATCTTGCCGCTGCCGAGCTCAAGAGGGTTGAGCGTGCAGCAAGAGATCGCCTACGGCCACATCACCCTGAAAGCGGCCCGATCTCGTCTGATCTCGGAGGCTAAGCAGGGTCGGGCCTGGTTAGTACCTGGATGGGAGACCGCCTGGGAATACCAGGTGCCGTAGGCTTCTTTTGTTGTTTGCCTTGTGGACGTGCCCTGTTTTTTTTTTCCTCGTTTCCCATCTTGCCGCTGCCGAGCTCAAGAGGGTTGAGCGTGCAGCAAGAGATCGCCTACGGCCACATCACCCTGAAAGCGCCCGATCTCGTCTGATCTCGGAGGCTAAGCAGGGTCGGGCCTGGTTAGTACCTGGATGGGAGACCGCCTGGGAATACCAGGTGCCGTAGGCTTCTTTTGTTGTTTGCCTTGTGGACGTGCCCTGTTTTTTTTTTCCTCGTTTCCCATCTTGCCGCTGCCGAGCTCAAGAGGGTTGAGCGTGCAGCAAGAGATCGCCTACGGCCACATCACCCTGAAAGCGCCCGATCTCGTCTGATCTCGGAGGCTAAGCAGGGTCGGGCCTGGTTAGTACCTGGATGGGAGACCGCCTGGGAATACCAGGTGCCGTAGGCTTCTTTTGTTGTTTGCCTTGTGGACGTGCCCTGTTTTTTTTTTCCTCGTTTCCCATCTTGCCGCTGCCGAGCTCAAGAGGGTTGAGCGTGCAGCAAGAGATCGCCTACGGCCACATCACCCTGAAAGCGCCCGATCTCGTCTGATCTCGGAGGCTAAGCAGGGTCGGGCCTGGTTAGTACCTGGATGGGAGACCGCCTGGGAATACCAGGTGCCGTAGGCTTCTTTTGTTGTTTGCCTTGTGGACGTGCCCTGTTTTTTTTTTCCTCGTTTCCCATCTTGCCGCTGCCGAGCTCAAGAGGGTTGAGCGTGCAGCAAGAGATCGCCTACGGCCACATCACCCTGAAAGCGCCCGATCTCGTCTGATCTCGGAGGCTAAGCAGGGTCGGGCCTGGTTAGTACCTGGATGGGAGACCGCCTGGGAATACCAGGTGCCGTAGGCTTCTTTTGTTGTTTGCCTTGTGGACGTGCCCTGTTTTTTTTTTCCTCGTTTCCCATCTTGCCGCTGCCGAGCTCAAGAGGGTTGAGCGTGCAGCAAGAGATCGCCTACGGCCACATCACCCTGAAAGCGCCCGATCTCGTCTGATCTCGGAGGCTAAGCAGGGTCGGGCCTGGTTAGTACCTGGATGGGAGACCGCCTGGGAATACCAGGTGCCGTAGGCTTCTTTTGTTGTTTGCCTTGTGGACGTGCCCTGTTTTTTTTTTCCTCGTTTCCCATCTTGCCGCTGCCGAGCTCAAGAGGGTTGAGCGTGCAGCAAGAGATCGCCTACGGCCACATCACCCTGAAAGCGCCCGATCTCGTCTGATCTCGGAGGCTAAGCAGGGTCGGGCCTGGTTAGTACCTGGATGGGAGACCGCCTGGGAATACCAGGTGCCGTAGGCTTCTTTTGTTGTTTGCCTTGTGGACGTGCCCTGTTTTTTTTTTCCTCGTTTCCCATCTTGCCGCTGCCGAGCTCAAGAGGGTTGAGCGTGCAGCAAGAGATCGCCTACGGCCACATCACCCTGAAAGCGCCCGATCTCGTCTGATCTCGGAGGCTAAGCAGGGTCGGGCCTGGTTAGTACCTGGATGGGAGACCGCCTGGGAATACCAGGTGCCGTAGGCTTCTTTTGTTGTTTGCCTTGTGGACGTGCCCTGTTTTTTTTTTCCTCGTTTCCCATCTTGCCGCTGCCGAGCTCAAGAGGGTTGAGCGTGCAGCAAGAGATCGCCTACGGCCACATCACCCTGAAAGCGCCCGATCTCGTCTGATCTCGGAGGCTAAGCAGGGTCGGGCCTGGTTAGTACCTGGATGGGAGACCGCCTGGGAATACCAGGTGCCGTAGGCTTCTTTTGTTGTTTGCCTTGTGGACGTGCCCTGTTTTTTTTTTCCTCGTTTCCCATCTTGCCGCTGCCGAGCTCAAGAGGGTTGAGCGTGCAGCAAGAGATCGCCTACGGCCACATCACCCTGAAAGCGCCCGATCTCGTCTGATCTCGGAGGCTAAGCAGGGTCGGGCCTGGTTAGTACCTGGATGGGAGACCGCCTGGGAATACCAGGTGCCGTAGGCTTCTTTTGTTGTTTGCCTTGTGGACGTGCCCTGTTTTTTTTTTCCTCGTTTCCCATCTTGCCGCTGCCGAGCTCAAGAGGGTTGAGCGTGCAGCAAGAGATCGCCTACGGCCACATCACCCTGAAAGCGCCCGATCTCGTCTGATCTCGGAGGCTAAGCAGGGTCGGGCCTGGTTAGTACCTGGATGGGAGACCGCCTGGGAATACCAGGTGCCGTAGGCTTCTTTTGTTGTTTGCCTTGTGGACGTGCCCTGTTTTTTTTTTCCTCGTTTCCCATCTTGCCGCTGCCGAGCTCAAGAGGGTTGAGCGTGCAGCAAGAGATCGCCTACGGCCACATCACCCTGAAAGCGCCCGATCTCGTCTGATCTCGGAGGCTAAGCAGGGTCGGGCCTGGTTAGTACCTGGATGGGAGACCGCCTGGGAATACCAGGTGCCGTAGGCTTCTTTTGTTGTTTGCCTTGTGGACGTGCCCTGTTTTTTTTTTCCTCGTTTCCCATCTTGCCGCTGCCGAGCTCAAGAGGGTTGAGCGTGCAGCAAGAGATCGCCTACGGCCACATCACCCTGAAAGCGCCCGATCTCGTCTGATCTCGGAGGCTAAGCAGGGTCGGGCCTGGTTAGTACCTGGATGGGAGACCGCCTGGGAATACCAGGTGCCGTAGGCTTCTTTTGTTGTTTGCCTTGTGGACGTGCCCTGTTTTTTTTTTCCTCGTTTCCCATCTTGCCGCTGCCGAGCTCAAGAGGGTTGAGCGTGCAGCAAGAGATCGCCTACGGCCACATCACCCTGAAAGCGCCCGATCTCGTCTGATCTCGGAGGCTAAGCAGGGTCGGGCCTGGTTAGTACCTGGATGGGAGACCGCCTGGGAATACCAGGTGCCGTAGGCTTCTTTTGTTGTTTGCCTTGTGGACGTGCCCTGTTTTTTTTTTCCTCGTTTCCCATCTTGCCGCTGCCGAGCTCAAGAGGGTTGAGCGTGCAGCAAGAGATCGCCTACGGCCACATCACCCTGAAAGCGCCCGATCTCGTCTGATCTCGGAGGCTAAGCAGGGTCGGGCCTGGTTAGTACCTGGATGGGAGACCGCCTGGGAATACCAGGTGCCGTAGGCTTCTTTTGTTGTTTGCCTTGTGGACGTGCCCTGTTTTTTTTTTCCTCGTTTCCCATCTTGCCGCTGCCGAGCTCAAGAGGGTTGAGCGTGCAGCAAGAGATCGCCTACGGCCACATCACCCTGAAAGCGCCCGATCTCGTCTGATCTCGGAGGCTAAGCAGGGTCGGGCCTGGTTAGTACCTGGATGGGAGACCGCCTGGGAATACCAGGTGCCGTAGGCTTCTTTTGTTGTTTGCCTTGTGGACGTGCCCTGTTTTTTTTTTCCTCGTTTCCCATCTTGCCGCTGCCGAGCTCAAGAGGGTTGAGCGTGCAGCAAGAGATCGCCTACGGCCACATCACCCTGAAAGCGCCCGATCTCGTCTGATCTCGGAGGCTAAGCAGGGTCGGGCCTGGTTAGTACCTGGATGGGAGACCGCCTGGGAATACCAGGTGCCGTAGGCTTCTTTTGTTGTTTGCCTTGTGGACGTGCCCTGTTTTTTTTTTCCTCGTTTCCCATCTTGCCGCTGCCGAGCTCAAGAGGGTTGAGCGTGCAGCAAGAGATCGCCTACGGCCACATCACCCTGAAAGCGCCCGATCTCGTCTGATCTCGGAGGCTAAGCAGGGTCGGGCCTGGTTAGTACCTGGATGGGAGACCGCCTGGGAATACCAGGTGCCGTAGGCTTCTTTTGTTGTTTGCCTTGTGGACGTGCCCTGTTTTTTTTTTCCTCGTTTCCCATCTTGCCGCTGCCGAGCTCAAGAGGGTTGAGCGTGCAGCAAGAGATCGCCTACGGCCACATCACCCTGAAAGCGCCCGATCTCGTCTGATCTCGGAGGCTAAGCAGGGTCGGGCCTGGTTAGTACCTGGATGGGAGACCGCCTGGGAATACCAGGTGCCGTAGGCTTCTTTTGTTGTTTGCCTTGTGGACGTGCCCTGTTTTTTTTTTCCTCGTTTCCCATCTTGCCGCTGCCGAGCTCAAGAGGGTTGAGCGTGCAGCAAGAGATCGCCTACGGCCACATCACCCTGAAAGCGCCCGATCTCGTCTGATCTCGGAGGCTAAGCAGGGTCGGGCCTGGTTAGTACCTGGATGGGAGACCGCCTGGGAATACCAGGTGCCGTAGGCTTCTTTTGTTGTTTGCCTTGTGGACGTGCTAAGTAGTTGGAGTGTTAAAATTAATTAGGGTGTTGAAGTCACCAAGAATTATTGTTGGGATTTCAAAAAAGAGAAAGTAAAATTGCCAGGCAGAGAAGTCATCATGGAAGCTTGATACCAGTCCAGAAGGCCGATAGATCACAGCAATTCTCAACAAAATTGGTTAAAATAGACAAATACAGTGAGCTTCAAATGAGGAGAGGGACAGAGAGGGGGTGGATGAAGAACCCTAAAAGTGCTTTGAGAGGCTAGGAGGATTCCAACACCACCTCCTTTCCGTCCACTAAGCCTGGGATAGTGAGTCCACAGGAGGCCACGATGGGAGAGGGCAGCAAGAGAAGGAAAGTCAGATTCTTCAAGCCATGTCTCCATAATTGCAAGTAGGTTTAAGGACTTTGTGATAAATAGGTCATGGACGGTGGTAAGTTTGTTGCAAACCGAGCGGGAATTCCAAAGGGCCAAGGAAAAGAGAAGGCTGGTTCTAGGCAGAAGAGGAATATAAATTAGATTGTGTAGATCGTGGCTTCTGGCAGAAGATAGGGGGTGCTGGGTAAATTATGGCGTTTCAGGATTTGGGAAAATATCTCCAGACATTAGGAGAAGCAGAAGGGTGAGAGAAGTGATATGGGAGTGTGACTTATGTGGGGGGACACTTATCAGTGTCTTGGCGGTTTTATTTGTATGTGTGTTCAAAATTAGCAGGAGCTGATGAAGTCAGTAATACGGTGAACACAGGTGTGAGGGTGATATATATATAACCTGTGGGGTGAAGTAGAGAAAGTTTAAGGAGAGAGGATGAAACTGTGAGAAGGAAAAGTAGCGAGTGCATAATTCAGAGTGGTGAGATTGAGAAGCAATCTGGATGAGAGATGTTCTATGGGGAATCAGGTCACCTGTAGTCTGTTTAGTGTGTTGCAGTAGTGTGTTGTGGATTTTCACTTTGTGCATTCGCTGAAGTGTTGAGCCGAAGTGTAATACTTAATCCAATATGAATACTTTATCCAAGATGATAGTTGCCAATGCAATCCCTGCCTGGGCAACCCCTGCCTGGGCATCCCCTAGAGAAGGCCTAAATTTATACTGAGTTGGGTGGGGGTATTATTGGCAATTAATCAGCCAGGATTGCATAGGAGGAACACATGGCTGACAAAACAAACTTCTCACACTAAAAACAGACTACAAGATACAGCAAGAGAGCAGGGGATCATGGCTATAAAGATAAAACCAACTCATAATTTAGGAATGGACAATATGAAAACAAAAACAAACATCACAGAGATATGGACAGAGGTAAAGAATTTGAAGGCAGCATTGATTACCTGTGAAGGGATAGAGAAGAGTCTTTTTAGATAGTGCTGAGTCAAAGTGTAATACTTATTCCAATATGAATACTTTATAAAAAATGAGAGTTGCCAATGCAACCCCTGCCATTAATCAAATGAATCAAATACTTCTTCACACCCCTCCTTCACTCCCTCTCCTGTCAGCTGATTCCTATATGTAGTGGAAATACTTTCTCTGATACCCCCTCCCCCATTCCCATTACTTCAAGTTAACTCCACTGTTCAGAGAGAAGACTTGACATGTCCCATCCCCCATTTCCTCTGCTGTAAGTTGAGTCCTTAATGTTGAAAACAGCTGACATGCCCCCTCCCCCTGCACCACCCCCTCTGCTGTGATTAGTCCTCTGTAGGAAGAAATGTTGGCACACCCCTCCCCCACTCCCATTGCTTCAAGCTGACTCCATTGTTTAGCAGAAACTTTTTGACACAACCCCTCAATGTAAAAACTGCTGACACTCCCCCTTGACTTGCTACACCCTCAAAGGTTTAATCTGAATCCACTGTGTAAAGAAATGCTGACATGACCTCTCCCCTTACACCCCCCTTTTCATCTAGCTGGGTCCTGTGTGTAATGAAATATTGATACTCCCCCTCCCCGTCTCCACCCCTTTTGTATTGAGTCCTCTGTGTAGAAAAGTGATGACACACCCCTTCCCCTTGCACTACACCAATCTGCTTTGAGTTGAATCCTCTGCGGACTAAACCCCTGTTTTGAACGCATACTGTTAGACAGGTCAATTGGTTGTCTGTGAGCTGGTGGTAAGTAGGCTTGGATTTTTCCCTGGGCATTCCCGAGGTTGTGTTGTTATCTGCTTGTAGTCTTCCAATGCTGCTTACTGCTATAGCCAGCTATAAATGAGGGTGGCAAGTTTTTTGTGATCACGTTTGTGTGTGTATTGGTCCAGCAAAGCACCAACACCTTTGCAGCCATTGTGCTATCTGCTGGGTGTTTGGTGTGCTCCTGTACCTTTTAGAAGGGGTGGGCTCCCTTCAGTCCACCTGCCCTCACTTATCCATCAGAATGTATGTGCCTCCACTGTGGGAACACTCATAGTTTAGTATTAGGACCACAGATATCAGGGTGCTGTGACGTGGCTCTGTGGCTTACGCATGCTTTTGCAAATGCGTGCAGACTAAACCCCTGTTTTTAATGCATACTGTTAGACAGGTCAATTGGTTGTCTGCAAGCTAGTGGTAAGTAGGCTTGGATTTTTTCCTGGCCATTCCCCAGGTCTTGTTGTTATCTGAATCCTCTGTATGTAGAAATCTTGGCACACCCCTCCCCCGCTCCCTCTGCTGTGAACTGATTCCTATATGTAGAGGAGACATTCCCTTTTTCCCACCCCTCCCCCACTCCCCTTTGCTTCCAGCTAAGTTCCCTGTTTGGGGAAGAAGTGTTGACCTGACCCTCCCCCATTTTCTCTATTGTGGAAATTTTTATTAATGTAGATTGTCAGATCTCTCCCAGTGTCAGTTTTGCTGCCATATGCTCATTAGACATGTGCACACCAAAATATTTTGTTTCAGATTTTTGGGTTCAGCCAAAAAATAAATTTATGTAGTTACTCCTGAAATTTGTCTTTATTTTTTTTTGTTTCAATGCATTTGTACGCAAATCCAAAATAACTTTGAGTCTGTCAATTGAAGGCTTATGGTGTCTGTCAGATGTTCTAAAAAGATTTGACGAAGTATTGTACATTTATGGTCAAATGCTCTGCCCACAAGCTATAGTAGAATTCTAATGTTGTTTGACTAGTCTTAATTATTAATTTTTATTACTAGTCAGACAACATTCGAATTCTTCTATAGCCTATGGGCGGAGCATTTGACCGTAAATGTCCACTCGCAGCAATCGTATGTTTTTAGCTGCTTCATCGAATCTTCATGCCTCTATAGTGTTGAATCTTTGCTCTCTATATCAAATAATCTTGGACTAATAGAGCTAGGTTAGGCACATTCGACCGCAGGTTCGATAGACACAGATCGCTATTGTCACCGTCATGTCGAATCTTCGATCTATCTATATCAAACTGTTGTCATAATGATACATAAATATAATGGATAAGAAAGGGCTGAGCCCAGCCCAGACAATTTCAGAGCCAACAGAACTTCCTAATCCAGCAGACCTGGAGGGGGAAAAGGAATCCAGAACCAGATCAACAAAAGGCGAGCCTATGGTAAGACAACTATACATCACGTTTTTTGAAAATTCTTGCTGTTCTGGGTTCAAGATCTCAATTCTCTGTCCGCTGTAACAGGTAAGTTCTGCTTAAACAAAAGAAAATTTTGTTTTTTTTTTCTTTTTTTCTGTATAATGGTGGGATATTAATTGTATAGTTGTTTAATTGTTATATTTTTGTCATTGTAGGTAGATCTATTGATTGGGAAGGTAACCTAGACTGAAGTCCTCTGTAGGTCCTAGTCAATACAACCTAAAGTCTTTGGTATGAGTAATTGTATGATTTGAGTGTTTGGTATAAGTAACTGTATGCTTTGAGTGTGTAATTGGTGTCAGTGTTGTGTGGAGTATTTTCATTTTGGGTGGAGTAATTTTGTGTTTTATGTTGTAACTTTGGCATTTTATGTTTGATATATTGGTTAGGGAAATAACCTATATTTTAGTCCTCTATAGGCCCTAATGAATATAGCCTAAAGAGCTTAGTCTGTATACATTTAAGGGTTCACATTTCAGTTTCCTAATGAAGAAATCCCGGTTTGTGCTGGTGTTGGCAGGATTGGCAACTGAATTTCAGTTGTTAGTGCCACCACTTTGTTTCTGCTGAATTTTAGTGCCACCATTTTGTTTTGGACTGAATTTCAGTTGTTAGTGGCACCATTTTGTTTCTGTTTGTTATATTCTTAATATCTAAATTTAAATTTGGTCCTATAGTATATAGCTGAGATTATGAAATCCCCTGTAATTATGTGTGCATGGAAGATTTTTGAGCTAGTGAATAACAGATGTTGGCATTTGAACCAAGTTCTCAATTTCAAGAAGCTGTCAAGATATTTTGATTGATATTTCTGGTTATATTTTCTTAAAGGTATTCCTATGTTATTGATACTTTGTTTAAGAAATTATGTGTTTATAATTCATTATGGGGCAGGCAAATTATCAACCCCCACTTCCTGTGTCTGTTAGTCATGCTGGTCACATTACATTTCTACTCCTAGCCCCCACCCTTAGGGGGGAGTGGAGGGGAGGTGATAATGGGAGTAACATGGGAGTGGCTAATTGGGCGCAAATTTTAATCAAAGAAAGAAGTCTTATTTAAGACAGGAGCTGGATGCTGGAAGGAAACTTCTACTTCTTCTCTTCACTGCTATTCACTTCTATTATACCTACAGAAGCTCGGCATACAGCATTTTTTTACAGATGCTCCCAGAACAAAGGAAACAGTAGCCATCTTGAACTTATTTTTTGAAACAAACAACTTTAGCTTATATCTTCGATCTTATTTGAAGCTAGATTTATTTTGTATTTTAATCTGACACTTTTGTACTTATTTTTGTAACTTTTGTGTGGAAATAAATCACACTGTTTGATTCAAGCTGACTCAGTCATGCAACTTATGCCGCAAACACACGATCAGAATTTTCATCGGAAAAACCTTGGATGGTTTTTCCAATGGAATTCCGCTCAAGCTTGACTTTACACACGGTCACACAAAAGTTCTCTGAACTTTCGACCGTCAAGAATGCGGTGACGTACAACACATATGAAAAGGGAAGATCCATACGAAGCGCACCACCTTTTGGTCTCCTTCTGCTAATCTCATTTTTAGCTCAAGTTAGTAGAAGTTTGGTAAGAGATGATTCACACTTTTCAGACTCGTGCTTTTCCAATTGTTACTGCTCTTCTGTTTGTTCTTGTGGGTTTGTATCTGATCTTCAGTGCGAGTAGTCAGTTCACATCTGGCTTTCAGTGCGTATTTGTCCACTCCTTTCTGATTTTCAGCCCGCTCTTCTCCGGCTTTTCTGTTTTTCAGTGCTTTCTGTTAGTTCGTTCTGACCAGCCGACCATTTTGAAGCCATGTTGTGGTTACATACTCATCGTAGAGTTCATACTGTGCGGGGGCTTGGTGTTGGGGTTCTTGCTTTGAGCCAAGCCCAGTCCATGAACAGGGTGAGGAGGAGTTCATGGACGAAGAATTGGTTGCTCCAGTGTGACCAATTCTGTCATATGCCTTTGTTGCAGGAGATCCAGGAGAATAATCCTGATGATTTCAGGAATTTTCTCCGGATGATGGACCCTGTTTTTCACCAAAGTCTGTTGGCTTTGCTGTCCCCTTATATTACCAAACAGGACACCTGCATGCGGAAAGCCATCACTCCTGAACAGAGACTAATCGCCACCTTGCAGGACTTGGTGACGGGGAGAAGTCTGCAGGACCTCAAGTTCTCAACAGGCATCTCCCCCCAGGCTCTGGGGATCATTATTCCAGAAACCTGTTCTGCCATTTGTCGTGAATAATCAGTCAGAATAAGTTGTGCCTTTTTAAGGACAGGTTTCCCGCACAATAATTATCATTGAGTAATTTTTTAACGAAGATATTTTTAAGATACAAAATCAATCTATATGACACAGTCTATGCTTGTGAAACTTATTCACGGAGACGTGTGGGCATACAAAACAGTTATTTATTGGTTAACAAACACAAATAATCACATGGAATTAAGATACCGATTGCGTTACATGAACGTCTTGAAAATCAATAAAAACACTTGCAAAAATTGGCGTAACGTCCCTTTGACATAATACCACCATGATAACTTCTTGGTAGAATCGATAACCTTGTGAACTTGACAATTAAACAGAACATCTGTATTTCATGCGTGCAACCGTTACTTTGCTGCAGGTAAGTAAGTGGTTAAAATTGTGAAATAAATTGGACGTTTGTTTTGTCAATAAATGTGGCAACTATGCAAAAAGAAAAATATAATGAAAAATTTGAATCCTTAGAGAAAAATCTACAAGGCGGTTGTGACAGACCTTGCCGGAAAAGAGGCTTTTGGAGGGGACTGAATGCCAGCCTCCTGCAAACCGATTATGGTCCCTGGCATTTGGGGGGACGGTGCTCTTTGTGAGCTGTATGCCTGGGGACCCTGGAGGTGGCGTTACTTTAGATTCAGGTCGATGTCCCCCAAGACACACAGACTCTGGGGACCCTGGATATGCCATTGTGATGGGAGTCACTAATAGGGGCACAAGGTGAATGAGAACCCCACTATGATCTGTGCTAGTCAGAGACTCAATGCTGTATATATGTGTATATAGAATGTGTACTATTTGCTGTGCTACTTTGGGGTGGGGCTGTATTCCAATGTTCTATTGTGTTTGTCTGCCTTGGATCACAGGATGTGTATTGCTGTGAGGAAAGAGGGAGGGGGGATTCCTCCAGCAGCCCCCCTGTTAAGACTGTTTACTGATGAGAAGTTAAGCACACCTGACCTGTGTGTCCATTGTTATTGGACAGTTTAACCCGCCCTGTTTTCCAAGGGTGGGGGGGAAATGTTTTGAAGTGGGATCTGTATAACATGTGTTTTTTGAATAAAGATTCATTCCTGCTTGGAACCTGAAGACAGAGCTGTGTCTTGTTTTTGGGGTGGATTATTTGTATGAGTTCCTTGTTTGGCTGATTGGAGTGTTCGGTAGCTGCCTTTGTGTTTGGGTTTGAAATGTCCTAAACGACTTTAACCCCTTTCATACTCGGGGTGTCGTTACAGTGGTTATTGATTCGGGAGAATGATTATCAACTGTATAATATTCAATACATCAATATTTGAGAGAACATATCAATATTTGACAGAACATACAAGATAAAATCACATAACATAATTACCCATTCCAGGATGGCTACAGTTCCTATTGGCTGGTTACCAGAGTTAAGATGGCTGCAGTAGTTTCAAAATGGATACTCTTAAAGAGGATTTACTCCTTGTGACCTCCGAGTTCTAAGTATTAGATGTTGAGGAATCTTCATGAATGTACAGATATGTATTCATGCATGGTGCATGAGTGTCAGTCTGATGGATCCCTGAGCTCTCCCCCTCAGCTCTCTTTTTCCTCTCTTGGCATCTTACTTGCCTCTAAATACCATTTCAGATAATAAGACCATAAAAATTATAATGGCTCTGCCCAAAAGGTTTGGCTCACTTTCTATTGGGTTAGGAGACTTAATTATTAACCTTCTCTGGAAAGTTAGTGAGTTCAAATAATACCACCTTCAACCACCAGGTGTCTCACATGTGTTTTGAGTCTATCCTTTTAAGTTAATACGTTCTATTTTCGTAATGTGTATAATGGTAAGGATAAGTATATACCTTTAAATATTCTAGTAATCGGTCTAATATAAAATACACTCAGTATAAGTTTGATTAGTCACCATTACATAACTTGGTTATATATCTGTATCTCTATAAATGTATGTCTATACAGACTGGTCAATCTAGGAAATACACACGTTGTTATATATTTCATCAATACTACATAAAAATGATTATCTATATCAGGGGTCTTCAAACTGCGGCCCTCCAGGTGTTCAGGAACTACAATTCTCATCATGCCTAGTCATGTCTGTGAATGTCAGAGTTTTACAATGCCTCATGGGATGTGTAGTTCTGCAACAGCTGGAGGGCCATAGTTTGAGGATCCCTGATCTATATGGATACCTGTATAACTTCTGGTATCCCCACTGAATATTTGTTTATCTAAGCATAGGCTACAGTCTTATATAATTATATGTTTTTCCTAATACTAATTTATTTCTTAAAACACTTCTACTTATAAAATTACACTTTCATATACATTTTATTCATAGCAAAGTTGTTGGGTCCGCAGATGCCAACATTATAATGTCTCTGTGACCTACAATGTCATAGATAGTTTGAAATGACTTATAATAACCTTATAGATACTTTTAAAATATTTTTAACTGGCACAAAATTCAACTCTTTCTAACGTGTTGAGATGGACCTTGAACATTCCCACTGGGTGTTTAGAAATGACTTGTTTGTCTAAACCATCCTAAAAGTTCATACAATGAGTTTTGTTAGCCAAGGTGTTGGCTATTTAAACAGTCCCTCACTTGAACACAATAGGTTTATGCCAGGAGAGGTTATCTCTATGCGAGAATTGTCTGTATAATCTTGACTCCTATTTTTTTTTTTGGTTTATTCACTAATACCATGTAAATATCTCCTTGTTTTGTGACGAGAGCAGTCATTGTTCAACAGTTTTCCTCACAATACATGCTTGTAAAAGTCTTCAATATTTGAAGTAGTAGAAAGACTTGGTCAAACATGAGAACATCAATTTTGTCCTAAAGGTCTCCAAAAGGTGGAGGTGGAGCCTGGCACTCAGCATCAGCAGCAGTCTTTAAGGGATCATTTACAGTCCCAAGAAACCCATGGACTTGTATGTGGCTGGGAGGAGGTGGCTGTGGATCATGTCGTCCTTAGTGACCCAGAGGACTCCGGACCGAATGCCTCAGCAAACCTATGCTGCATGGCCTCCCTGATCCTGCAAAGCCTGCGAAAGGATCCTCGTATTCGTTATATCAAGGAGAGGGATCAATACTGGCTAGCAACCCTCCTTGATCCATGTTACAAGGGTAAGGTTGCGGACCTTATCTTGCTGTCGCAGAGGGAGAAGGGGATGAAACATCTTCAAGATGCCTTGCAGAAAGGTCTGTGCAACACGTTCCCAGAGACTGGGAGGTTACAAACTCCTGTTCCTGGACAACGGTGGAGAAGGTGGCCGTCTGACCGATGCGTTCAGACAATTTTTTAGTCCGCAGCCCCAAGGTATGATCGGTTCCAGCAACCATCACCAGCATCTGTTTTACATGGTGCAGGAATACCTAGGGGCAAGATCTGACTTGGACACCTTTCCCACCGAAAATCCTCTGCGTTACTGGGTCTTGAGGATGGATCACTGGCCAGAGCTTGCACAGTATGCAATTGAGCTACTGGCCTGTCCTGCATCCAGCGTTCTTTCAGAACGAACATTCAGTGCTGCTGGAGGCTTTGGAACCGATCACAGGGTGCGCCTGTCGACCGACTTGGTCGATCGACTGACCTTCAAGAAATGAATCAGTCTTGGATCACAACCAGCTATCAAGCACCTGATGCTGATGTAACCGAATAATTTTTATTGAAATGTCAGATGTCAGGTCACCTGTATCCAGGTGACAGATGCACCCCGTTGGGGTCAGGAGTGCACCACTATGATAGTGGACCCTAAGGCTGACTGCTGCAGATGGAACTCGGGGTGGTTCAGGAAGGCAGGTCCCCTGGAGCACCAACACGGATCCCACAGTGAGTTAGAGCATAGATTCCCCAGGGCACGGAGTCTAAGAGCCAGTTGGTGTTCACCAGAGCCTCTAGTGGTGAGAATGGACTGGGCTGCAACTGGCTCCAGGTCGCGGCCCCCAGGGTCTCCCAGCTCACGCTCACAGTAGGCTACAGGAGGATGGAGAGGAAACAGCAGCCCAGGACAGCAAGGAATAGTAAGGAGGTAGCCAAATGTCGGGGCGACTAGCAGACAAGGATAACAGAGAACACGCTAAAAGTCAGGGTCACAGGCAAACAGGGATAGTCGGGGACGCGCCAAAGGTCAGGGTCACAAGCAGACAGGAATAGTCGGGAACACACTAAGATCGGTAACAGAGACAGAGATATACTTAGAGCACACGGCAAATAGGAAGCCAAACACACAATATTGCACGGCAAGGCAGGCTTGGAGAATACGGTGTTAAATAGTGGTTCCTGTTGAGGCTAGGGTGGAGCCACACAGAGGGAAGATTACTTAAGCATGCAGGTGTGAGAGTACAAGCCTCAAGGCTGATACACAGACCAGGTAAGAGACAGACAGGTCATGAATGTATTACTGCAAGGTCATGACAGTACCCCCCCTCTTACGAGGCCTCCCCGGTTTGGACCAGGCTTGGAGGGGAACTTCAAATGGAATTTCCTCAGAAGACGAGGTGCGAAGACTTCAGATGCAGAAATCCAAGATCTCTCCTCAGGACCAAAACCTTTCCAATCCACGAGATATTGAAGGACACCTTTATAGAAGCGAGAATCCAAAATTTGACTAACCTTGTACTCCTGATCATCTTCAGAGACTGGAGCCAAGGTAGGGAGAGGTCGAGAGAACTTATTGAAAACTAAAGGTTTCAGAAGAGATACATGAAAGGAGTTTGAGATCCTGAGGCTTTTAGGGATCTGGAGTTTAAAACAAACAGGATTCAGCTTAGAAATTATATTGTAAGGACCAATGAATCTCAGGGCAAACTTGATAGAAGGAACCCGGAGTCTGATGTTCCTGGTAGAAAGCCAGACTTTGTCTCCTGGTTGTAGAGAAGGCGGCTTACGCCTGCGACGGTCAGCAAAACTTTTGAACTTGTTGGCAGCTTTCTGGAGGGAATCATGAACGTCAGCCCACAAAGAATTGAATGATTCCTGAACAGTAGCCAAAGCTGGGATGTCAGAAGAACAGGTCATAGGAAGAGGGAGCTGAGGATGTCTTCCATAAACAGTGACAAAGGGTGTCTTCTGAGAACTGACGTTGACATGATTGTTGTGGGAGAACTCTGCCCACGGGAGTAATGAGACCCAATGATCATGATGAGCCGAGACCAAGGTACGGAGAAAGACTTCCAACTCCTGATTAACCCTTTCAGTCTGGCCATTGGATTGGGGATGGTAAGAAGAAGTAAAATCCAAGGTAATGTTGAGGGATTTGCAAAAAGCTCTCCAAAAGCGAGAAGTAAACTGAACACTCCTGTCTGAAATTACATGGGAAGGGACACCATGAAGACGGAAAATCTCTCGTACGAAAATGGGAACCAAGGCAGGAGCAGAAGGAAGACCAGGAAGAGGAACAAAATGGGCCATCTTGGAGAATCGATCAATTACCACCCAAATGACCATATTCTTCTCAGAAGGTGGAAGATCGGTGATGAAGTCCATGGCTATGTGAGACCAGGGCTCCTTGGGAATGGGCAAGGGCATGAGAAGACCAGCAGGAGCCTGCGTGGAGGACTTAGACTGGGCACAGACATGACAAGCCTTAACATAGTCTTTGACATCCGAACAGAGAGTAGGCCACCAGTAGTGGCGACTGATGAGGAGGAAGGATCAAAGAAACCCAGCATGACCTGCCACCTTGGAGTCATGTCCCCAACGAAGGATCTTAGCTCTTAGCTCAGTGGGGACGAAGGTCCTGCCAGGAGGAATTTTTGACTTCAGGGTGGTTGAATGGGCAAGGATGCATGAAGTAGGGATAATCGGCTCAGGTTCAATGGTAGGCTCCTCATCCTGAATGTCAAAAGATCTAGAGAGTGCATCAGCCTGACTGTTGCAGGAACCAGGTTTGAATGTAATGGTGAAGTTAAAACGGGAAAAGAAGAGACTCCACCTGGCTTGTCTGGGATTCAATCGTTGGCATTCTGTAAGTACTGCAGATTTTTATGGTCAGTGAAAATTGTTAGGAATGTGGGGAACCCTCCAAGAGATGACGCCACTCCTCCAACGCCACTTTAATCGCAAGAAGTTCCCGATCACTAATAGCATAATTCTTCTCTGCCTGAGAAAATTTTCTGGAGAAAAACGCACATGGTAGATGTTTTTTCCCAGAGGATTGAAGAAGCACAGCTCCCACCCCAGTTGAGGAAGCGTCCACTTCAATAAAAAATGGATCCCTTGGGTCAGGTCGCCTCAACAAAGGTCCAGAAATGAAGGCCTGTCTCAAATCATGAAAGTTAGAGACAGCTTCGGGGGACCACTCCTTGGCATTAGCACCCATCTTGGTCAAGGCGATAATTGGCACAGCAATAGAGGAGTAATGCCTAATGAATTGCCTGTAATAATTAGTGAACCCAAGAAAGCGCTGCGTGGCCTTGAGGCCGGCAGGAAGAGGCCAGTTGGTAATGGCCGAGACCTTCCCAGGATCCATACGAAGACCGAAGTTAGAGACGAAGCATCCCAGAAACAGGACTTCAGAACATTCAAAAAAACATTTCTCCAGCTTGGCGTACAGATTATTTTCTCGAAGGCGCTGAAGTACAATCCGGACATGGTCTCTGTGAACTGACAAACTATCCGAAAAGATGAGAATGTCATCCAGGTAGATGACAACAAATTGGTAAAGCAGATCCCTGAAGATTTTGTTAATAAAGTTTTGGAACACCGCTGGGGCGTTACACAAACCAAAGGGCATGACCAAGTACTCGTAATGCCCATCTCTAGTGTTAAATGCAGTTTTCCATTCATCCCCTTCCCGTATTCGGATCAAATTGTATGCACCCCTGAGATCCAACTTGGTAAAAAAGGAGGCACCTTTCAACCTGTCAAATAGTTCTGATATTAGGGGGTATCGATTTTTGATCGTTACTGCGTTTAGGTCTCATTTGATTAACAGGGGTGTGTAATTATAATTTTTGATCCAATATTTTGCAAGGAGGGTTCGTTGCTGCGCTCAACTAGAGTATTTGTGAGGGGTTGCAGTGTTATGGCACCAGCACCAGTGTCTAAGGCCCAATTTTTCAGCCCCTGTTTAACACGGGCTTGTAATTACAATTTTTGATGCAATACTTTGCAGCAGGGCTCATTCCTGCGCTCCAACTAGAGTATCTGTATAAAAAATAAAAAAATATACATGATACAGGCCCAGATGTGTCTACGCGTTACATATAGAACTTCTTCAGGACACATTCAGGTTTCAGTAAATACACAAGAGGGTTTCACTAAAATGAGAAAAGATTTTATAAAAAAGTGAACACATAAACATATAATATCATACAGCAATGGATGAAAATAGCCTATGCCCAGAGATCAGACACTATGTTAGTCCACTAAATTACCTTGTAAAGAGGCTTTCACAAGTTCAAAAATGGTAGTTCAAATTTATTCAAATATAGACGTCAAGGTCTTAGCGATAGAGGTGGATGAACATCAACTAGGGAAGAGCAAAAAAAAAATGACAAGGGTGGCAACGTAGTTCTGCTGGACGAACTCCAATACAGGAATATGTGTTGGGATATACTCAAGAACAGACAATGGTATAAACCAATCTCAGCTAACATTATTGCTAAATATAACCTTGAGTATGAACAAATTATACATTTGACCCTTGCTGAGGGCTTGATTACCAAAGAAATCTTTGAGGGCATACAGGTCCCACACCCTAAGACCCCCACATTTTATGCGCTCCCAAAGACGCATAAAAATCTCCACAATCCACCAGGATGACCGATTGTCTCGGGTGTGGGCTCAATTACTGAGCGGGCCAGCAAGCTGGTTGATGAATATCTTCGCCCCATGTTATCACATTGCCCTCTTACTTAAAGGACACTACTGACCTGCTAAAAAGTCTTGACGGTCTTACCATCCCAACAGATTTCCTCCTTGTCGCTATTGACATCGAGGCTTTATACTCCTTTATTCCACACAATTTGGGTTTGGAGACTATTTCCAAGTTCCTTGATGAGCACGGTCCTAAGTTTTCCATCATGAATCACTTCATATTACAGCTTCTATCACACATCTTTACAAGAAATGTATTTTCTTTTGACGAGTCCCACTTTCTCCAGGTACAAGGGGTTGCCATGGGCACATGTTACGCCCCCTCTTATGCCAATTTATACCTGGGGGGGTGGGAACAAGACCTTTTTTCTAATGATGATTACACCGACCTTCTTTCCCATATTCTTTTATGGCGTCGGTTTATATGATTTGGGGCGGATCTTCTACTTTGCTTGAACGCTTTATGCAGATGCTTGCTGGGAATGGATACAATTTAAAATTTACAATGGGTTTTCACGAGAGCAGGATCTCCTTTCTGGACATTACCATCTCTATTGAAGTTGATGGTACCATTGCTACATCACTTTACCGCAAACCTACCACGGGTATTACAACATTGCATGCCTCTAGTGCACATCCTGATGCACTAGTTTGTAGCATCCCCTTTGGCCAATACTTAGCCTCAGGAGGAACTGCTCCACTGATATCAATTTCAAACAGGAGGTTGATTTATTATCTAAATGCCTATTGGCCAGTGGATATATGAAAACCTGTTTGAAGAAGGCATATAAAAAAGCGTGCAATCGCCCCAGACATGAGATCCTTTTCTCAGAACCTAAACGCAGCAATTCAGAGATATTGAGATTTATTACCACCTTTTCCAATCAGCAACAGGTAATGCGTTCTATTCTCAGCAAGCATTGGCACATTATATTGGCTGATCCGACACTCTCGAAGTACTTAGGACCACGTCGTCAGATTACATATAGACGTTTGAGATCTATTAAGGACTTTCTTGTGCATAGCCACTACCACAAATCTCGGAATACACAACAAGAACCACCTGGTTTATTCCGTTGTGGTAGTTGCGATTTTTGTCATCTTTTGCTAGAGGGATCTTCCTTTACCTTGCCTAATGGTCAATTACATCGCTTAAAGCAGCATGTTACATGTTCAACTAAAGGGGTCATCTATATCATTTTGTGCTGATGTGGAGCATTCTACATCGGTAAAACATTTAGACCTCTATGGAAAAGAGTGAAAGATCATGTCTATTATGCCACCAATGGCATACTGAAGAAGGCCATTGGATACCATGTGGCATTCAGGCATAACTATGATCCACATACGTTCAAAATTGCCGTTCTGGATCGTATTTATGATGACCCTAGAGGTGGTAATTTTGATCAAAGGGTACTCCAAAGGGAGACCCAATGGGTGTTCAACTTACAAGCTACATCATACCCTGGTCTCAATGATATGCTTAGTTTCAAACCATTTTTATATTTTTATTTTTATCACCACTAATCTATGTATAATATGCTACTAACAGGATTATGAGAACTTTAATATTTTACTTAGAAGTACTCCATTATACCCTTGAGCAAACCTGTTACTACAATTATATTTGTTTCTCTGTATTTACTCATTAGGAAATTATTCCAATGCATACTATATTGGCTTTATATCATTTCATTTTATCGTACTTCAATGTGTTGACATATGGCCTGTGACAAAATATGTTTGGTTATGTCCATCTTCCTAGCTTTTTTTTTTTTTTTTTTTCCATTTCCAGTCTTCCAGTGGCCACTACTTCCTGTTCTATACAGGATGTAATCTGGTTCCTGACACACAGATCTCACTTCCTGTGTGAATGTGTGCTTCAGCCACATATAATGGTTTTCTCCGCCCTCTTGCTTTGTTATACTTCAGGATGTTTCCTTTGTGTCCTATTGGCAAATTTTTGGCGCCAATATGGTCTGCCACACCCCCCCCCCCTCCCCTTTTGATGCCAAAATACACTATATAGCAGTTGTTCACTCACTTCTAACCCAGGAACATCTCTGTATCCTCCTGGGGATCTACATCCAATTCTACCTTAAGTGAGTACTTTATCCTCTGTTGTGAAGTTACATTATTTGTTTTTATTGAAGCACAAATAGACCCCAAAACTTACTATGGGTTTTTTTTTCTCTTTTCTTGTTATGTGTTACCATAGGCTCCCCCAGTGCATTTGCATGGTTCCACATGGACCATTGAGCAGACACGGTTTATGAGCTCATTGGCGCCCCCCCATGGTTGCTGCAGTGCTACTATTTATTATTGGCTATTTATTGGCCCTTCCTCATTAGAACTGAACCCTGAGATTGGTTGTAAATGGAAACATGTATACATCATCTTGTTTTCCTATATTATGACCTTTATATACACATATACATTTTTTCTTGTTATTCTTATGGTGTTTGTGTTTTTTTTCTCTTCCCTAGTTGATGGTCATCCACCTCTATTGCTAAGACCTTGACGTCCATATTTGAATAAATTTGAACTACCGTTTTTGAACTTGTGAAAGCCTCTTTACAAGGTAATTTAGTGGACTAACATAGTGTCTGATCTCTGGGCATAGGTTATTTTTCATCCATTGCTGTACGATATTATATGTTTATGTGTTCACTTTTTTATAAAATCTTTTCTCATTTTAGTGAAACCCTCTTGTGTATTTACTGAAACCTGAATGTGTCCTGAAGAAGTTCTATACGAAACGCATAGACACATCGGGGCCTGTATCATGCATATTTTTTTATATAGATGATTTTTTACTATCTTTTGTCAATGTCTTTGTATTGTATGTATTTATATTGAATAAAATTGATTATATTGTTATTTTGATTATGATTTCTCAGGTTTGTTGTGCCTCTAAAGTACGCTCAGGGGGTCCTTGTTGAACCCCCTTCTCTTTTCTTATGACATACACTTTATACGGATGTGGCCATAGGAGTGTCCCTTTTTTTCTATTTTTTTGTCATGTAATTACAATTCTTGATCTAATATTTCACAGCAGGGCCCGTTTCTACGCCCACCAAGAGTAACTGTGAGGACTCACAGTGTTGTGGCACCAGGACCGCCACCACCAAAGGCCCAATTTTTCTGCCCCTGTTCAACAGGTGCATGTAATTACAAATCTTCATCTAATATTTCACAGCAGGGCCCGTTCCAGCGCCCACCAAGAGTAACTGTGAGGACTTGCAGTGTTGTGGCAACACCACCACCATCACCAAGGGCCCAATTTTTCTGACCCTGTTCAACAGGGGCATGTAATTACAATTCTTGATCTAATATTTCACAGCAGGGCCCGTTCCTGCACCCACCAAGAGTAACTGCGAGGGCTTACAGTGTTGTGGCAACACAAACACCTAAGGCTCCAATTTCTGCAGAGTATATAGGGCAGGCCCCTACTTTCAAACATACAACTTACAAATGACTCCTACTTGCAAACGGAAGGAGACAACAGGAAGTGAGATGAAATCTACCCCTAGGAAGGGAAATTCTCTCCTGTAAGAGTAAATATAGGAAAAACGTGTCTCCTCTCCACTGGTGCTTTATCAACAATCCTTGTTTCACTAAAAACCCCAAATTGTCAAAAAAACATTTGTCATTGGGACAGAAAGTGAAGTGAAATCTTCTGAAGAGGTGCACAGACAGTACAACAAATGTCACAGGGGTGATAACCCTTCCCTATGTTTTCCAAAAAGCTTAAAATAGATTTTTTGGCTGGAGCTACACTATAAAAATGTACCAGTTCAAAATTACAAACAGATTCTACTTAACAACAAACCTTCAGTCCCTGTCTTGTTTGCACCGCCTATATACTGCTGTTCAGAGTATATAGGGCCTGGGGGCCCCACGCCTTTCCTTTTTTTAATTTAGGTGCAGGGTTACCCTTAATATCCATACAAGACCCAAAGGGTCTGGTAATGGACTGGGGGGGTACCCATGCCATTTGTCTCACTGATTTTCATCCATATTGCCGGGACCCGACATTACATTAAAGCCGCAAGCAGTTTTAAATTACTTTTATTGCTTAAAAAATGACATTTTGTGCAGGGACTGTTCTAAGCATGGGAAACACATGCCACTTTACAGGCACACTATAGACACCCCCAGGTACGATATTTAAAGGAATACAGTACTTCACTTTTTTTCACTTTAAGCATCATTAACCACTTGACCACTGGGCACTTAAACCCCCTTAATAACCAGACCAATTTTCAGCTTTCAGTGCTCTCACATTTTGAATGACAATTACTCAGTCATGCAACACTGTACCTATATGAAATTTTTGTCCTTTTTTTCACACAAATAGAGCTTTCTTTTGGTGGTATTTAATCACCGCTGGATTCTTTATTTTATGTGCTATAAACGAAAAAAGACTGAAAATTCTGCATTTTTCTTTGTTTCTGTTATAAAATTTTGCAAATTAATAATTTTTCTTCATATATTTTGGCCAAAATTTATACAGCTACATATCTTTGTGAAAGTTATAGAGTCCAAAGCTATAGTGCCAATATCTGAAAATTGTATTTAATTATCTAATTTCTTGAGACCCTAACATGCCAGAAAAGTACAAATACCCCCCAAATTACCCCTTTTTGGAAAGAAGATATTTCAAGGTATTTAGAAAGATGCATGATGTGTTTTTTTAAGTTGTAATTTTTTCCCACAATTCTTTGCAAAATCAAGATTTTTTATTTTTTTTCACAAAATTTTATATTAGCAGTTTATTTCTCACACACACACCATATGCATACCACAAATTACACCCCAAAACACATTCTGCTATTACCCCCGAGTATGGCAATACCACATGTGTGAAACTTTTACACAGTGTGGCCACATACAGAGGCTCAACATGCACGGAGCACCTTCAGGCGTTCTGGAGCACCCAGGCCAATTCTGACATTTCTCTCCTACATGTAAATATCATCATTTATTTGCTAGAAAATTACATAGAACCCCAAAACATTATATATGTTTTTTTAGCAAAGACCCTAGAGAATACAATGGTGGTCATTGCAACTTTTTACCTCGCACAGTATTTGCGCAGCAATTTTTCAAACGCGTTTTTTTTGGAAAAAAAAACAGTTCTGTGTAATCTGAAAGATGAAGTTATGCTGGGTAAATAGATACCTAACATGTCACCCTTCAAAATTGCACACGCTCGTGGAATGGCGCCAAACTTCGCTACTTAAAAATCCCCATAGGCAACGTTTAAAAATTATTTACTGGTTACATGTTTTGAGTTACAGAGGAGGTCTAGGGCCAAAATTATTGCTCTCACTCTAACGTTTGCAGGGATACCTCACATGTGTGGTTTGAACACCGTTTTCATATGTGGGCGGGACTTACATATGCATTCGCTTCTAAATGCGAGCACATGGGGACACGGGGAAAACATTTTTTTTTTTTTATTGTTAATTTTACTTTATTTATTTTAGTTTGATGCTTTTTTCTAAAAAGAAAAAAAAAAAAAAAATTTTGATCACTTTTATTCCTATTACATGGAATGTAAACATCCCTTGTAATAGGAATATGTCATGACAGGTCCTCATTACAGTGAGATATGGGGTCAATAAGACCCCACATCTCACATCTAGGCTGGGAAGCCTGAAATAAATAAATAAAAAAAACAATCCTGGCTTCAATCGGTAAGTCGGTAGAAGCACCTGAGGGCGGCGGGAGGGGGGGACGTCCCCTCTCGCCTCCTGTAAGAGTGATCAAGCAGTGGAACAGCCACTATGATAATTCTTATGGTGTAGGGAATTGCAGGCTGAAAAAGCTGATACCTGAATGATGTAGCTGCAGGCATCATTCAGATATCCCCGCACAAAGTCAAGGACGTCGTATGATGGCCGGCGGCAGGAAGTTAAAACTCATTTTTTTTTCACAAAGTTGTCCATTTATACAATATTTCTAACACATAGCATTTACATACCAAAAATGACACCCCGAAATAGATTTTCCTACTCCTCCTGAGTACGGCGATATCACATGTGTGAGACTTCCACAGCCTGGCCACATACAGAGGCCGAGTACAGCTAAGTACAGCCGAGTATGACTGAGCATAGCCGAGTATGGCCGAGCATGGCTGGGTATGGCTGAGTATGGCAGAGTATGGCCGAGCATGGCTGAGCATTGCAGAGTATGGATGGGTATCACCGTGTATTGCAGAGTATGGCTGGGTATTGCACAGTGTGGCTGGGTATTGCTGAGTATGGCTGGGTATGGCAGAGTATGGCTGGGTATCACCGAGTATTGCAGAGTATGGCTGGGTATTGCAGAGTATGGCTTGGTACTGCAGGGTATGTCTGGGTATGGCAGAGTATGGCTGGGTATGGCAGAGTATGGCTGGGTATTGCAAAGTATGGCTGGGTATTGCAAAGTATGGCTGGATATTGCTGGGTATGGCTGGGTATCACCGAGTATTGCAGAGTATGGCTGGGTATTGCAGAGCATGGCTGGGTATGGCAGAGTATGGCTGGGTATGGCAGAGTATGGCTGGGTATTGCAGAGTGTGGCTGGGTATTGCAGAGTATAGCTGGGTATTGCAGATTATTGCGGGGTATTGCGGGATATTGCACGGTATTGCAGAGTATTGCAGTGTATTGCAGGGTATTGCAGAGTATTGTGGGATATTGCAGAGTATTGCAGGGTATTGCAGAGTATTGCAGGGTATTGCAGAGTATTGCGGGGTATTGCGGGGTATTGCAGGGTATTGCGGGGTATTGCAGAGTATTGCAGGGTATTGCAGAGTATTGCAGGGTATTGCAGAGTATTGCAGGGTATTGCGGGGTATTGCAGGGTATTGCAGGGTATTGCGGGGTATTGCAGGGTATTGCAGAGTATTGTAGGGTATTGCAGAGTATTGCGGGATATTGAAGAGTATTGCAGAGTATTGCGGGGTATTGCAGAGTATTGCAGAGTATTGCAGGGTATTGCTGAGCATGGAGGGATGGCTGAGCATAGATGGATGGATCCATGGATGTGACTGCAATTGTCACAGAGCAGCGCTGTGGGCACTACAGATCCAGCCCACAGTGCTGCTGCCATCCGATCTCTCCCCTCCACTGTACAGATCAGTACACAGAGGGGAGAGAGGAACCGGCGTCATGACATGAAGCTGGTTTGTCTACATGTGACCGCTCTGTCATTTGACGGAGCGATCACATGGTAAACACCCACGATCAGCAGCCGTTTACCGTGATCCGTGATGCGCCGGGTCCTCTGGATGTTCTCGGGTGCATGCCCCAGGGGGCGCGCGAGAGCAGGATTCTGGGTGGACGTCACTGTACACCCTCCCAGAGTTATCCAACCGCCCTGCAGCCGTCATTTGGCTATGGGCCGGTTGGTAACTGGTTAAAATCACTGCTCCCGAAAAACCTGACGTTTTTAAAACTTTTTTTTGCACTGATACATGTCCCCTGGGGCAGAACCCGGGTCCCTAAACTATTTTTAGGACAATACCATGCAAATTAGCCTTTAAAATGAGCACTTTTTATTTCAAACATTCGAGTCCCATAGACTTCAATGGGGTTCTCGCAAATTTTTGGTCCGTTCACAGGTTCTGCCGCGAACCAAACCAGGGGGTGTTGGGCTCATCCCTACTGAACACGATCGTGTGCACATTCCCACTGCTACCAATGATGCGAGCCATACTCTATCATGGCTCAGAGGGCCATAATTTTGTATTATTATGCTATAGTTCTGATGTACGAAGATCTGCTTACTTAGGAGTTTAAATGCGGTCGCCACGGAGTGGCCAGTCCCTTGGTGAGGCATAAACAAACATCCTTAAAAGAGCAAGCAGATCTGCCGTCTCCACGGGAAGCCAATGATCTTCCACCAACGTCTGTATGTGCGAATACCCTCACATGAGCGTATTACAGCAAAACTGACACTGGAGGACATCTGACAACATACATTAATAAAAATTTCCACAACAACCCTTAAATAGGGATGAGCCGAACATCCCCGGTTCGGTTTGCAGCAGAACATGCGAACAGGCAAAAAATTTGTTCGAACACGCGAACACCATTAAAGTCTATGGGACACGAACATAATCAAAAGTGCTAATTTTAAAGGCTTACA
Source organism: Lithobates clamitans (assembly GCA_037952925.1). NCBI lineage: Eukaryota > Metazoa > Chordata > Amphibia > Anura > Ranidae > Lithobates > Lithobates clamitans. Next base: position 28,116 of record JBBGZY010000482.1, read on the forward strand.
GGCAAGTTATTATCATAAAAAGTGTTTGGAGACCTAGGCCCTGCCCCATGTATCAATGCAAAAAAAAGCTTTAAAAGCGTCAGTTTTTTTGGGAGCAGTGATTTTAATAATGCTTAAAGTGAAACAATGAAAGTGAAATATTCCTTTAAATTTCGTACCTGGGGGGTGTCCATAGTATGCCTGTAAAGTGGCGCATGTTTCCCATGTTTAGAACAGTCCGAGAGCAAAATGACATTTCTAAAAAAAAAAAGTCATTTAAAAGTACTCACGGCTATAATGAATTATCGGTCCCGGCAATACACATAAAAGTCATTGAAAAAAACGGCATGGAAGGGGGGGTGGAGCCGGCAGTCAGAGCTGATGGATGTGTGAGAGCTGAGCTCTGACATAACGGGTGTCTCACAGCGGCTCACAGCCCATTACACCAGCTAAAAAGGATACCGATTGTTCGAGAAGGACAAGGGGCAAACAGCGGTAGTGATGTTTAAATGGAAGGAGAGGGAAGGGCTGAGAAAACTCACTGATTTCTTCCCTCCAGCCGCGGGCGGGGAAATCCAAGATGACGCCGGCGCCAGGAGCCGTTCATCAGCCTCCACAGCACACACAGCCAGCCATCCATCGCCATCCTCGGGTGTGTCACGTTGTACGGACCCTCCATTGCCATCCTCCCCCTTTAGTAGTCCTGTTAAACAAAAAAGGAGAATTGGGACGAGGGAGAGACCTGGGATTGGCGCAGGGACAGTGGGGGAAGAAATGGAGGAACCCTAATCATATGCCCAGCAGCTTGATGCATTTCCCACATCAGGGCAGCCCATCATAGATACCACCATGAAAGAGATGCTGCAGACCTGAGGGGGGCCCCCCAATGTGACATGGCAGCGTTTATGCATTCTACCAAGCTAGAAGTGGCAGCAGTAACTAGCAGAGTGGAATATGTGGAGCAAAAAATGGAGGAATTCACATTAGTACATAATGAGCTAGTAGATGCACACTTTGACGTCGAGGAAGAGATCAAAACCATGCGTCTTAAGATGGCAGATATCGAAGACAGGGCACGCAGGAACAACATCAAATTTAGAGGAGTCCCTGAGTCAGTCAAACCGGCAGAGCTGACTGCATACCTTCAAAAGCTCATGGTAACAGCTCTTCCATCACTAGGCTCTGCGGATTTTATAATAGACAGGGCCCACAAACTACCAAAACCATCCTTCCTCCCTGATCAGATTCCCAGGGATCTCATAGCGAGAATTCACTTTTACCACGTTAAGGACCAACTAATGCGCTATGCAAGACAACACCCTGCCCTCCCTGATCCCTTTGCTGGGATTGCATTGTATGCAGACCTGTCACAAGCCACCCTAATGGCGAGACACAACTTGGTGCCGATTACCAAAGTCCTGCGTAACCACAAAGTCATCTACAAATGGGGATTCCCTGCCAAGCTTATTGTGGAAATGCACAATGAATCGTATGCAATCTCATCAGTAGACAAAGGAATGGAGCTTCTACGGAAATGGCGTTTGCTGCCTGCGAATGGAGAGCCAGCGGACCCTGACCCCCTCCATGAGAGACACAACAACCACCACCATATTAAAAGGAGCAAGTAGTTAATCTACCCAGGATTGTACTACACACTAGCAATCTCCTAACAACATAATCCATGTACCAGGTATGCAACACAAATGGTGCCTTCAATCTGCACGAGTGTAAAGTTTTAGATCATACCACCCGTTGTTCGGCTGTTATTTGCCTTGTTTTTCTTTTTCCCCCATGTAAGTTACGAGATGTTACGACATGTTATCCACGAAGGATGCGGCATAGATGTTTTCAACTATCACATGTTCCAGTTTATTTAGTTTCTGTTTCTACGAGTTTATTTGAACAGTACAAGGAAATAATACACCAGAGTCCCTGCATACTGGACACCCCATTCGCCTCACTTCCAACACCCGGAACCACCACCAGATGGCAAAGCTGCATTTACTGCCACCGGAATGAATCTTAAAATGATTTAATTTAATGTGAGAGGCCTGAACAGTCCCTACAAAAGGAGAGCCCTTTGGAAAACTGCCATGGATGCGAACTGCGATATCCTGTGTGCACAGGAGACTCACTTCTCTAGCATTAAACCCCCGAAATGCACACATGCCAAATTTCCACAGATGTTTACAGCCAACGACACTTCTAAGAAAAATGGGGTACTGATTGCTGTCAGAGACAGGAGAACCTTTTCTTTATTAAAGGTACATGCTGACCCCTGAGGCCGCTTTATCATTCTGGTCGCTGAAATGGACCATGTCACCTACACCCTGGTAAATTTGTATGCACCTAATGTTAGGGCACTGAAATTTATTCGCAAAGTCTTCACAATGGCTAAAAGATTGCAAAAAGGTAGCTTAATTATCTGTGGTGATTTTAACCCTGGTTTTGAATGCAGAGTAGGACACGTCCTCGGTGGCCTTTAGGCCCTCCTTAAGACCCCTCGGTCATGAGGAAAGACTATTTGATCCCTGGCGTTGCCTCAAGACCACCGAGAGAGATTACATGCACTTTTCAGCAGTACACAGTAGCTATTCTAGGATTGATTTTTTTTCTTACTGATATGTATACCTTGCAGAAGGTTCGGGCTGCTGACATCCACAGCATCACCTGGTCAGACCACGCTCCTGTGACAATAGAGGTTGTGGATGACAGCATGACCTCCCAAAAACCACTATGGCGCAACAATACATTCCTCCTATCACACCCCAAACTCAGGGATGAGATAGCAGAGAAACTCACAGAATTTTTTCTGAATTAATGATAATGGGGAATGCTCCCCGACGGTGATATGGTGTGCACATAAGGCATTCCTTAGGGGTACCCTTTTACAAATTGCCTCCAGAGAGAGGAAAAAGAAATTACAGCACATGTCACAACTTCAAGAGACTATAGCAGATCTTGAAGTGAAACACAAGAATCCCATCGCCAAGTCCAACAAAGTACTTAACAGGTTACTTAACAGTAATAACAGGTCAGGTAAATTATTAGCTTTCCAACTCAAGAAAAGACAGGCACGCTCGAATATCACGCACATTAAGCACCACCACACCAATACTTTATTTCAAAACTCTAAGGATATAGCCAATGCATTCAAAGATTACTACAAATCCCTGTACAACCTAAACGCAGACCCATCTACACACCAGCCCACAAACAAGGAGATCAAGGAATTCCTACATGGAGTTCACCTGCCCTCCATAGACACACCTTCGCTACAAAAACTGAACGCCCTTATCAGCTGCCAGGAAGTTGAATTGGTTATTAAATCCCTACCCATGCATAAATCCCCAGGCGTGGATGGCTTGTCCGCCGAATATTACAAAGCATTTAGCTCCCTTCTCACCCTCGAACTAGTGAAAGTCTTCAATATAGCAGCCTCCTCGGGTAACTTCCCCAAAGAGATGCTACAAGCTGTGATAGTCACCCTACCGAAAGCTGGCAAGGACACATCAATCCCCCAAAATTTCAGGCCCATATCAGTTTTAAATTCGGATCTTAAAATCTACACCAAAATCTTAGCAAACAGACTAAAAGATATTACCCCCTCTCTCATAGGACTGGATCAGGTTGGATTTGTAAAGGGTAGGCAAGCACCTGATGGGACAAGAAGGATGTTGAATCTATTGCAACTAGCAGAGGTCAACAAGACACCTAGTAAATGTCTGACATTAGATGCTGAAAAGGCCTTCGATAGGGTCCACTGGGGTTACCTATCTAAGACCTTACACAAATTTGGCATCTCTGGCCTGATCCATTCAGCAATTATGTCCCTGTATACAAATCCCACAGCAAAAGTCTATTCCTCTAGGCTTCTTTCAGACCCCTTTACACTATCTATTGGTACCCGACAAGGATGCCCCTTATCCCCAATAATATTCTCATTGAAAATAGAGCCATTAGCGGAATATATTAGAACTAATGGCGCAATAGAGGGCATCAAAGTAGGCTCTGAATGCCATAAAATAGGGCTCTTCACTGACGACATTGTACTAACTGTAACTAACCCAAACTCATCGCTACCCGCTATTAAATTCCTTTTACACAAGTTTGGACAGGTTTCTTTTTACAAGGTCAACACAAGCAAATGCTATGCACTGGCCATCAATATACCTAATGAAGTAAAACCCGGATTAAAAGAAATTTTTCCCTGTAACTGGGACCCACCCTCCATTACATACCTTGGTGTGCAGCTGGCCTCTTCTTCTACCAAAATCTACTCATGCAACTACCTTCCATTGTTAGCAAAAATGAAGGAAGAATTAAATCAAATTAGTAAATTACAACTCACGTGGTTGGGGAGGATAGCTGCATACCAAATGCAGGTATTGCCCAAACTATTGTATATCTTCAGGACTTTACCCATCCCTGTCCCCCAAAATTCTTTACACAAATAGAAAGGAATCTTAAAAAATTCATATGGGGGTGTAGAAAACCTAGAAGAATTGCTCTGACACAACTATACAAACCTAAACACCTTGGTGGCGTAGGCTTTCCCAACGCACAACTATACTACAAAGTAGCGGTACTGTACCAAATGTGCTACTGGTTTTCCTGTCAAACGGACAATCGTTGGTCAGATATTAAACGCACGGTTACACCAGGTCATGATCTCACAGCATTGGAACTAGCTGCTTGCCTTCACCATAAACCCAAAATTCCTCCTTATCCAACTATACAAGCCATTATTGCTGCGTGGTCCTCTTTGGTAAACTATCGATTTGCTGACTCGCAAACTGGATATACGACTAGCAACATATGAATATTTAATCCCTAACTTCTCGGCTCAAGCATGGAAGAAACAGGGTGTACACTTCTCCACAACTGAATTAGATAAGCAGAGTGAAATTGATAGATATAGATTGTACCAATTAAATCACTACTCAAGCTCCAACCCGACCAATAGAAATTCCACAGATCCTATGGGATTTCCTGATCACTAAACCCTTGATCAATCACAAAGGAATATCCGTTTTACAAATCTGCAACCCCCATTTATTTACATTCTAAACTACCCAACATGGTAAAGTGGGAACAGGAATTACAAAGAGAATACCCCTTGCATCTATGGCACATAGCTATAAAATACAATAGCAAGTCCTCGTCATGCGTAGACCATTGGGCCAACGCACAAAAACTTTTACATAGATGGTACCTTACTCCTTCGCGCCTGTACAAGATAAGTCCTACCATATCATCACTATGCTGGAGGGAATGTATGGCCACGGGAAGTCTTCTCCATGTTTTCTGGAGCTGTACGATCATACAGTCTTTCTGGACGAACGTTCAATCCCTCATTCTAAATATTACTAACATAAGCTATGTCCTTAACCCTGCATTCACATTACTAAGCTTGGGTATCAAATCTTTTCCCCCTCTAATGAGGAAAGTGGTCATTCATATACTATTCGCTGCTCACATATCAATAGCAAAGGAATGGCGATCACAATCACCCCCTAATCGCCCCCCAGTTAACCCTTTCACTCCCTATCACAATGTCGTTAGTACAGTGTACGGATCTTTTTTCTGATCACTGTATTAGTGTCACGGGTGACGCCAGTTAGCATCATCATCATTTAGGGTCAGCGTTAGTTAGCGTAAATCCCAGACAGCGTCAGATTTTAACCCCTTGATTGCCAGTAACACTAACACACACTATACACCCCCATTACTAGTATTGTGTCTGAATGGATCAATATATTTGATAGGATCAGAACTATACTAGCATCCCCAATAGCATAGTGTTCTCAAAAAAACAGTGTTACCAAGATCAGCCCTGACACCTGTCAGCACCTGCGTTTAGCCCCTCACTGTCAGTTCAGAGTACACAAAACCGCAGTGTTAGCAAAGTCAGGTCTGATCTCTGCAAGCCTGACTTTGCTAACACTGTGGTTTTGTGTACTGTGAACTGACAGTGAGGGGCTAAACGCAGGTGCTGACAGGTGTCAGGGCTGATCCTGGTAACACTGCGTTTTTGAGAACACTATGCTATTGGGGATGCTAGTATAGTTCTGATCCTAATAAATAAAAAAGCAAAATAAATAATTATAAAAATAAAATTTAAATTAAAGCACCCCTGCCTCCCTGTGCTCACACGCAAAGGCGAACGTAAGCATCGGTCTTCTGTCGTATGTGAACAGCCATTGCACCATGCATGTGAGGTATCACCATGAACATCAGATCAAGGGCAGTAATTCTAGCAGGAGACCCCCTCTGTAAATCTAAAATGGTAACCTGTAAAGGTTTTTAAAAAAAGCAAAAGGTACACTAGGAAAGAGGCCTACAGGATACTGAGCATGACAGATGAGAGCGCAGGGTAAGCCTCACTGTCAGAATCAGAATTGGACAATTTGTATGGAAACCTATCACTGTTTCCAAATTTTGAACCTTTCTGGACCTATTCCTCATCACGAGCATTACTAAAAAGAGTGATTTGCAGTCATATCGGTCCACTGACCCAATTCACCATATGCCCATGTTCTTTGCTGCCATGGCCAGGACTAGATACCAGTGTTAATTTAGTCGACTAAACGACTAAAACATTTTAGTCGACTAAAATGACTAAAACATTTTAGTCGACTAAATGAATACTATTTTAGTCAAGTAAAATACGACTAAAACTAAAGCAATTGAGATGACTAAAATACAACTAAAACTAAAAGCCATTTTAGTCAAAAGACTAAAATGAGACCAAAACTAAAATGCCATTTTAGTCCTAAGACTAAAATGAGACTAAAACTAAAATGCCATTTTAGTCAAAAGACTATAACTAAAACTAAATTGCAATTACTGAAATGTACTGGAGATTTTAGTCGACTAAAACGTAAACAATTGCAGAAGACTAAAATGGGACTAAAACTAAAATGCCATTTTAGTCCTAAGACTGAAATTAACACTGCTAGATACAAGCAAATCTTGCGGTTCATGCACTTCATCAACAATTAACTCTGTCATCCTCGGGGTGACCCTGGATATGATCGGCCCCACAAAGTTCGGCCCCATGTAAACCCCTTCAACCAAAAATTTGAAGCCTTGTATATCCCTGAACAAGATGTCTGCACTGATGAATCCCTGATTACGTTTTCTGGCCACCTTGTTTTCAAACAGTTTCTCCCCAGCAAGCGTGTCAGATATGGGGTTACAATGTGTAAGCGCTGTGAGAGGGCAACAGGCTATACATGTAGCTTCCTGGTTTACGAGGGATAAGATAGCAGTGTGGAGCCCCCTGACTGCCCATGCTACATATGGAGCAGCGGCAAGATTGTTTGGGACTTGATGTCACCCTTATTCCGAAAGGGGTATCATTTATACGTGGACAATTTTTATACAAGTGTGCCACTCTTTAGACACCTCTTTCAATTAGCAGGCTGCATGAAAAAAAGAACATTACAATATATGCCCAACAAGGACTAGCAACGTACTGGTATGTTGCTGGACTTTGAGTGGTTATACCGGAATGATGCCTGCAGGTTTAGGCATCATCTTGGCATCTTTATTTTCAGCCGGTGCGCTGCTTCCATGTAAAAGCAATCCTAGCAGAGAGATCTAGAGTCTAATAGACCCCAAATTTTCAAAAAAGAGTACCTGTCACTACCTATTGCTATCATAGGGGATAGTTACATCCCTGTGATAACAATAAAAGTGATAAAAAAAAGGAAAGGGACAGTGTAAAAATAAAATGTAAGCGTAAGCATCGGTCTTGTGTCGTATGTGAACAGCCATTGCACCATGCATGTGAGGTATCACCATGAACATCAGATCAAGGGCAGTAATTCTAACAGTATATCCCCTCTGTAAATCTAAAATGGTAACCTGCAAAGGCTTTTAAAAAAGTATTTTGTTTGTCGCCGCTTCATGGAATGCACAATTTTAAAGCATGTCTTGTTTGGTGTCTATGTACTCAGCATAAGATAATCTGTTATATTTTACCAAACATTGGGCAATATAGTGTGATTTTGTGCATTACAATTCAAAAAAGTGGAAGTGTTTTTTTTTTGGTTTTTAAATTGCGTTTGGAAAATCGCTGCGTAAATACTGTGTGAAAAAAAAATTGCAACACCCACCATTTTATTCTGTAGGGCATCTGCTTTAACCACTTCAGCCCCGGAAGGATTTACCCCCTTCCTGACCAGAGCACTTTTTACAATTTGGCACTGCGTCGCTTTAACTGCTAATTGCGCGGTCATGCAATGCTGTACCCAAACGAAATTTGCGTCCTTTTCTTCCCACAAATAGAGCTTTATTTTGATGGTATTTGATCACCTCTGCCGCTTTTATTTTTTGCGCTATAAACGGAAAAAGACCGAAAATTTTGAAAAAAAATGATATTTTCTACTTTTTGTTATAAAAAAAATCCATTAAAATCAATTTTAGTCATACATTTAGGCCAAAATGTATTCGGCCACATGTCTTTGGTAAAAAAAATGTCAATAAGCGTATATTTATTGGTTTGCGCAAAAGTTATAGCGCCTACAAACTAGGGTACATTTTCTGGAATTTACACAGCTTTTAGTTTATGACTGTCCATGTCATTTCATGAGGTGCTAAAATGGCAGGGCAGTACAAAACCCCCACAAATGACCCCATTTTGGAAAGTAGACACCCCAAGGAAATTGCTGAGAGGCATGTTGAACCCATTGAATATTTTTTTTTTTTGTCCCAAGTGATTGAATAATGACAAAAAAAAAAAAAAAATTACAAAAAGTTGTCACTAAATGATATATTGCTCACACAGGCCATGGGCATATGTGGAATTGCACCCCAAAATACATTCAGCTGCTTCTCCTGAGTACGGGGATACCAAATGTGTGGGACTTTTTGGGAGCCTAGCCGCGTACGGGGCCCCGAAAACCCAGCACCGCCTTCAGGATTTCAAAGGGCATACATTTTTGATTTTACTCCTCACTACCTATCACAGTTTTGAAGGCCATAAAATGCCAGGATGGCACAAACCCCCCCAAATTACCCCATTTTGGAAAGTAGACACCCCAAGCTATTTGCTGAGAGGCATGTTAAGTCCATGGAATATTTTATATTTGGACACAAGTTGCGGGAAAGTGACAATTTTTTTTTTTTTTGCACAAAGTTGTCACTAAATGATATATTGCTCAAACATGCCATGGGCATATGTGGAATTACACCCCAAAATACATTCTGCTGCTTCTCCTGAGTACGGGGATACCACATGTGTGGGACTTTTTGGGAGCCTAGCCGCGTACGGGGCCCCGAAAACCAAGCACCGCCTTCAGGATTTCAAAGGGCATAAATTTTTGATTTTACTCCCCACTACCTATCACAGTTTTGAAGGCCATAAAATGCCAAGATGGCACAAAACCCCCCCAAATGACCCCATTTTGGAAAGTAGACACCCCAAGCTATTTGCTGAGAGGCATGTTGAGTCCATGGAATATTTTATATTTGGACACAAGTTGCGGGAAAGTGACAATTTTTTTTTTTTTTTGCACAAAGTTGTCACTAAATGATATACTGCTCAAACATGCCATGGGCATATGTGGAATTACACCCCAAAATACATTCTGCTGCTTCTCCTGAGTACGGGGATACCACATGTGTGGGACTTTTTGGGAGCCTAGCCACGTACGGGGCCCCAAAAACCAAGCACCGCCTTCAGGATTTCTAAGGGCATAAATTTTTGATTTTACTCCTCACTACCTATCACAGTTTTGAAGGCCATAAAATGCCAAGATGGCACAAACCCCCCCCAAATGACCCCATTTTGCAAAGTAGACACCCCAAGCTATTTGCTGAGAGGCATGTTGAGTCCATGGAATATTTTATTTTTTGACACAAGTTGCGGGAAAGTGACAATTTTTTTTTTTTTTGCACAAAGTTGTCACTAAATGATATATTGCTCACACAGGCTATGGGCTTATGTGGAATTGCACCCCAAAATACATTCTGCTGATTCTCCTGAGTATGGGGATACCACATGTGTGGGACTTTTTGGGAGCCTAGCCGCGTACGGGGCCCCGAAAACCCAGCACCGCCTTCAGGATTTCTAAGGGCGTAAAGTTGTGATTTCACTCCTCACTACCTATCACATTTTTGAAGGCCATAAAATGCCCAGATGGCACAAAACCCCCCCAAATGACCCCATTTTGGAAAGAAGACACCCCAAGCTATTTGCTGAGAGGCATGATGAGTACATGGAATATTTTATATTTTGACACAAGTTGCGGGAAAGTGACAATTTTTTTTTTTTGCACAAAGTTGTCACTAAATGATATATTGCTCAAACATGCCATGGGCATATGTGGAATTACACCCCAAAATACATTCTGCTGCTTCTCCTGAGTACGGGGATACCACATGTGTGGGACTTTTTGGGAGCCTAGCCGCGTACGGGGCCCCGAAAACCAAGCACCGCCTTCAGGATTTCAAAGGGCATAAATTTTTGATTTTACTCCCCACTACCTATCACAGTTTTGAAGGCCATAAAATGCCAAGATGGCACAAAACCCCCCCAAATGACCCCATTTTGGAAAGTAGACACCCCAAGCTATTTGCTGAGAGGCATGGTGAGTATTTTGCAGCTCTCATTTGTTTTTGAAAATGAAGAAAGACAAGAAAAACGTATTTTTTTTTTCTTTTTTCAATTTTCTAAAGTTTGTGACAAAAAGTGAGGTCTGCAAAATACTCACTATACCTCTCAGCAAATAGCTTTGGGTGTCTATTTTCCAAAATGGGGTCATTTGGGGGGGGTTTGTGCCATCTGGGCATTACATGGCCTCCGAAACTGTGATAGGCAGTGAAGAGTGAAATCAAAAATTTACGCCCTTAGAAAGCCTGAAGGCGGTGCTTGGTTTTCGGGGTCCCCTATGCGGTTAGGCTCCCAAAAAGTCTCACACATGTGGTATCCCCGTACTCAGGAGAGGCAACAGAATGTATTTTGGGGTGTAATTTCACATATTCCCATGGCATGTTTGAGCAATATATCATTTAGTGACAACTTTGTGCAAAAAAAAAAATAAAAATAATAATTTGTCTTTTTCCCGCAACTTGTGTCACAATATAAAATATTCCATGGACTCGACATGCCTCTCAGCAAATAGCTTGGGGTGTCTACTTTCCAAAATGGGGTCATTTGGGGGGGTTTGAACTGTCCTGGCATTTTATGCACAACATTTAGAAGCTTATGTCACACATCACCCACTCTTCTAACCACTGGAAGACAAAGCCCTTTCTGACACTTTTTGTTTACATGAAAAAATTATTTTTTTTTGCAAGAAAATTACTTTGAACCCCCAAACATTATATATTTTTTTAAAGCAAATGCCCTACAGATTAAAATGGTGGGTATTTGATTTTTTTTTTTCACACAGTATTTGCGCAGCGATTTTTCAAACGCATTTTTTGGGGAAAAAACACACTTTTTAAAATTTTAATGCACTAAAACACACTATATTGCCCAAATGTTTGATGAAATAAAAAAGATGATCTTAGGCCGAGTACATGGATACCAAACATGACATGTTTTAAAATTGCGCACAAACGTGCAGTGGCGACAAACTAAATACATTTTTAAAAGCCTTTAAAAGCCTTTACAGGTTACCACTTTAGATTTACAGAGGAGGTCTACTGCTAAAATTACTGCCCTCGATCTAACCTTCGTGGTGATACCTCACATGCATGGTGCAATTGCTGTTTACATTTGACGCCAGACCAACGCTTGCGTTCGCCTTTGCGCGAGAGCAGGGGGGGATGGGGGTGCTTTTTTTTTTTTTTTTTTTAATTATTTTTTTGATTTTTTATCTTATTTTTAAACTGTTCCTTTCATTTTTATTTTTTTTAAATCATTTTTATTGTTATCTCAGGGAATGTAAATATCCCCTATGATAGCAATAGGTAGTGACAGGTACTCTTTTTTGAAAAAATTGGGGTCTATTAGACCCTAGATCTCTCCTCTGCCCTCAAAGCATCTGACCACACCAAGATCGGTGTGATAAAATGCTTTCCCAATTTCCCAATGGCGCTGTTTACATCCGGCGAAATCTAAGTCTTGGAATGCTCGTAGCTTCCGGATTCTTAGGCCATAGAGATATTTGGAGCCATTCTGGTCTCCGATCAGCTCTATGGTCAGCTGGCCGAATCACTGGCTGCATTCTCAGGTTCCCTGTTGGGACAGGAGAGCCAGAGAAAAACATGGAAGACGGTGGGGGGGGGGGGCATTTCCTCCCACTGCTTGTAAAAGCAGTCTAGAGGCTAATTAGCCGCTAGGATTTCTTTTACATGAAAGCCGACCGCTGGCTGAAAAGAATGATACCAAGATGATACCTAAACCTGCAGGCATCATTCTGGTATAACCACTCAAAGTCCAGCAACATACCAGTACGTTGCTGCTCCTTGTTGGGCATATATTGTAAACTTTTTTTTCATGCAGCCTGTGGGCTGAACGAAAAAAAGATATTGATCGGTGGGTATGCCCACCATTAGAATACCTCCCTTCATCCACCCACTTCTAATGATGGGCATACATGCACCATTTATATATGCCGAAGCATGGGGGCATCCTCCCGCAAAAGGCAGGAGCAAATTGCTCCTCCACCCACTGCCCCCACGCTTCGGCATATATGCTGAAGTATGTAACTGTGGTGGTGAAATCACCTCCGACAGCGTTGGAGTCACGGCTTTATGTATCGTGGGAGCAAACGCTGTTGCTGTCAAGATAAATAAATCCGCGCTGCAACTGAATGGCGTACCTGCTAAGCAAATGATGGTTAACAAAAAACAAAGTAACATTACAGTATAACAGTAATACTTACCATACCTGCAAAGCAAATACAAAAAAAAACCATAGTAAAAAATAAAACATTTAATGCAACCTGTGCCTACCTAAAATATATATATGCCGAAGCATGGGGGCATCCTCCCGCAAAAGGCAGGAGCAAATCGCTCCTCCACCCACTTCTGCCCCCACGCTTCGGCATATATGCTGAAGTATGTAACTGTGGTGGTGAAATCACCTCCGACAGCGCTGGAGTCACGGCTTTATATATCGTGGGAGCAAACGCTGTTGCTGTCAAGATAAATAAATCTGCGCTGCAACTGAATGGCGTACCTGCTAAGCAAATGATGGTTAACAAAAAACAAAGTAACATTACAGTATAACAGTAATACTTACCATACCTGCAAAGCAAATACAAAAAAAAACCATAGTAAAAAATAAAACATTTAACGCAACCTGTGCCTACCTAAAATATATATATGCCGAAGCATGGGGGCATCCTCCCGCAAAAGGCAGGAGCAAATCGCTCCTCCACCCACTTCTGCCCCCACGCTTCGGCATATATGCTGAAGTATGTAACTGTGGTGGTGAAATCACCTCCGACAGCGCTGGAGTCACGGCTTTATATATCGTGGGAGCAAACGCTGTTGCTGTCAAGATAAATAAATCCGCGCTGCAACTGAATGGCGTACCTGCTAAGCAAATGATGGTTAACAAAAAACAAAGTAACATTACAGTATAACAGTAATACTTACCATACCTGCAAAGCAAATACAAAAAAAAACCATAGTAAAAAATAAAACATTTAACGCAACCTGTGCCTACCTAAAATATATATATGCCGAAGCATGGGGGCATCCTCCCGCAAAAGGCAGGAGCAAATCGCTCCTCCACCCACTTCTGCCCCCACGCTTCGGCATATATGCTGAAGTATGTAACTGTGGTGGTGAAATCACCTCCGACAGCGCTGGAGTCGCGGCTTTATGTATCGTGGGAGCAAACGCTGTTGCTGTCAAGATAAATAAATCCGCGCTGCAGCTGAATGGCGTACCTGAAAACAAAAAAATGTTGAAAAGCAAACATGATAAAACATAACAATAAAACAATGCAGAATAGAATACAGTAAAAAAGAGCAGAACAATAGAGAGAAAATAGAGAGAGAGAGAACAATAAAACGACAACTATTTTTGGTTTTTTTATTTTATATTTTTTTTGTGTATTTTTTTTTTTTTTACTTTTTTTTTTTTTTTTTTTTTACTTTTTTTTTTTTATAACTGTAACTTTTAAAACTGTAACGGTTCCAGGTTTGGGTCTCTCAAAATGCGATGGCATCTTGGGAGACCCTGTGGAAGTGTGTCCTAGTCTGTGCAGTGCTGTACCCTACGCTAATACTCAACTAGTGTATGGTAGCGTTCAAAACATTCACCAATGCAAAGACCAGGATTGCCAGGAAAGGAGGGACAATAATACCGGGTGTCACGCCTAAATCCGCGCTTTCTGCAGACACAACATTTTCTTTGGGGGGCTCGTTGGGTAGGGGTACTCTGGAGGACATAAGGAAAATGCCTCTCATGCAGCCGGCCTACTGCATTTGGATTGGGAAGGTGAGGTGGAGCACCGTCTGGAAACAGAAGGGCTCTGACGATCTCTTCCTGGAATTTAAGGAAGGATCCAGTCCGTCCTGAAGCTCTGTATAGCACATGAGCGTTCAGCAAAGCCAATTGAAATAAATAAACAGACACTTTTTTGTACCAGCGTCTGGCCTTACGGGCAATTAGGTACGGCGCCAACAACTGGTCGTTGAGGTCCACCCCTCCCATATTAAGGTTGTATTCGTGGACACAGAGGGGTTTCTCCACAACACCAGTCGCCGTAGTAATTTGGGTCATCGTGTCTGCATGAAGGGAGGTGAGAACGAAAACATTCTTCTTATCCCTCCACTTCATAGTGAGCAAATTATTATACTGCAAGCAGGCTCTCTCCCCCAGCCTAAGACGGGAATCTACAAGCCGCTGGGGAAAGCCCCGGCGATTAGGTCGCACGGTGCCACATGCTCCAATCTGATGATCAAACAAGTGACTAAAAAGTGGCACGCTCGTATAATAATTGTCCACGTACAAGTGGTACCCCTTTCCGAATAAGGGTGACACCAAGTCCCACACTATCTTGCCAGCGCTTCCTATGTAGTCAGGGCAGTTTATCGGCTCTACGTGACTATCTTTGCCCTCGTAAACCATAAATCTACATGTATAGCCTGTGGCCCTGTCACAGAGCTTATACATCTTGACCCCGTATCTGGCACGCTTGCTGGGAAGGTACTGTTTGAAGGACAAGCGGCCAGAAAACTTAATCAGGGACTCATCAACGCAGACAACTTGATGGGGGGTAAACAAGTCTGCAAAACGTTGGTTGAAGTGGTTTACGAGGGGCCGAATTTTGTAGAGCCGATCGTATGCAGGGTCTCCACGAGGACGACAGAGTTCATTGTCGTTGAACTGCATGAACCGCAAAATCTGCTCGTATCGTGCCCTGGCCATTGAAGCAGAGAACACGGGCATATGGTGAATTGGGTCAGTGGACCAATATGACTGCAACTCACTCTTTTTGGTTATGCCCATGTTGAGGGAAAGGCCCAGAAAGATCTTAAATTCGGAGACTGTAATTGGTCTCCAATCTCTGGCAAGGGAGGACTGGGGATTAGCGGCGATGTGTTGACCAGCGTACAAATTGCTTTGGTCCACAATAGATCTATAGAGATCTTCGGTGAAAAACAGTGAATAAAAATCCAGTGGCATAAAGTCAACTGTTTCCACCTGAATTCCGGGTTGGCCAGTGAAAGGGGGAAGTACGGGTGCTGTAGAAGTGGGTACCCAATTCGGATTGGCGAATGCAGCAGGAAGGGCACTATGGGCACGACGGGCCTGTCTTTGTCTTATTGGTGGCAGCGGGACACTAGTTGTGCTTGCCACCTCGCCAGCTTGAACTGCACTTATGGGACTCGCCACGTCACCACGTGATACTGCAGTGCTGGATGTACGACCAGGGTGTACTAGGCCGCTGGTGCTTGCCAGTTCACCAGAAGGAGTAGCGGCGCTAGAACCTCTCTGCTCCCTACGAGAGCCCTGCGGTTCTTGCACGTCAAGGACAGAAGAAGAAGATCGGGGTCTGGTACGCCTGACCCTAGCAGGGACCACAACTCCGTCGTCAGAGCTATCTGTCATGGAGCCGCTGTCCTCTACAGGTTCGTATTCTGAGCTTGAACTTGACAGATGAGTGACTTCCTCTTCACTATCTGTCATGCTCAGAATCCTGTAGGCCTCTTCACTAGTGTACCTTCTATTTGCCATTTTGGGCTCTAAATTTAGGGGTACACTAGTGAGACTCACAGGCAAAAAAGCTCCTGACTGTCAGCGACTGTATCAAAACGCTACCAAAAAACTGTTAGCGATCGCAGGGATCAGGCCTGACTCTGCGACCGCTGCAGTTATGTGTGCTTAGTGTTTTGTAAGTGTCAGTTATCGATCGATACTGCACTTGGGTGGGCTGGGCTGGGCTGGGCCGAGGAGCAAAACGCAGGTGCTAGCAGGTATCTGGGCTGATCCCGCTAACACTGCGTTTTTTTGGGGGACCCTAAACTGCTGGGGAGTATAGATCTGATCGGATCAGATATCGATCCGTTCAGATACTATAGCACTAAGGGAGGTGTATGCTGCGTGCGTGGGTTTTAGCGGTACTAGCGCTAACCTGACGCTGCCTGGGGCGACGCAGACCTTATCTGATCCTAAAAACTTAACTTCTATCACCGCCGGGCAATTAGGGGGTTAAACCTTTATAGGGTAATAAACGGCGGGTGCCCTAAAACTGTAATAAACTATAATAAACTGTAATAAACTACAAAAAACAAACCAACTAACCAGCGTCACCTGTAACAATTATATGGTGATCGCTGGTTAAAGGGTTAACTAGGGGGCAATCAAGGGGTTAAAACCTTTAGCAGGTAGTATATGGGGGTCCCTGTCGCTATAAAACACTGACAGCGAACCTATATACTTACCTCCCTAACTAGCGTCACCTGTGTCACTAATACAGCGATCAGAAAAACGATCGCTTAGTGACACTGGCGACGGGGGGTGATCACGGGGTTAAAACTTTATTAGGGGGGTTAGGGGGGTACCCTGGACCTAAAGGGGGGTACCCCTGACCTAAAGGGGCCTAACCTAACTGCCCTAACACTTGTTACTGTCACAAACTGACACCAATGCAATAAATCAGAAAAAAAAAAACCTGCTATTGGTGTCATAGTGACAGGGGGTACAGGGGGGTGATCAGGGGGTGATCGGGGGGTGACAGGGGGGTGACAAGTGTGCCTGCGTGTTCTACTGTATGTGTAGTGTTGGTGCACTTACTTGGATGTCTTCTCTCCTCGGCGCCGGACGAAAAGACCGGCTCGAGGAGAGATTACATCACTTCCTCTGCTTCTGTTTACATTCACAGAAGCCGAGGAAGCTTGTCATTGGCCAGGAGCGATCGCGAGGTGGGGGCCACGAATGAGTGGCCTCCCCCTCACCTTTGATCGACCCTGACCTCGATCCGACCGCCGCAGGCACCGGGGGGGGGTCCGATCGGACCCCCCACCCGCGGGCAGGCAGGGACGTACAGGTAAGCCCTTTTGCCTGCCCGTGCCGCTCTGTCGACGTACATCGTCGTGCGGCGGTCGGCAAGTGGTTAAAAAAAAAATTAAAAATTGGGGGTTCAAAGTATATTTATAGCAACAAAAAATATTTTTTAATGTAAACAAAAGTGTCAGAAAAGATCTTTAAGTGGTTAGTAGAGTGGTGATGTGTGGCATAAGCTTCAAATGTTGGGCAAAAAATGACAGAACAATTCAAACTCCCCCAAATTACCCTTTTTGGAAAGTAGACACCCAAGCTATTTGATGAGAGGTATGTTGAGTCCATAGAATATTTTATGTTTTGCCACAAGTTTTGGGAAATTTTTTTTTTTTTTTTTACACAAAGTTATCACTTAAATGATATATTGCTCAAACATGCCATGGGTATATGTGAAATTACACCCCAAAATACATTTTGCTGCTTCTCCTGAGTATGGAGATACCACATGCGTGAGACTAAGTGCGTACAGGAGACCGAAAAAATCAATCACTGCCTTCAGACTTTCTAAGGATGTAAATTGTTGATTTCACTTCCTCACTACCTATCACAGTTTTGGAAGCCATAAGATGCCAAATAGCACCACATTTTTAGATTATAAATGAAAAAAGACAAAAAATGTTGAAAAAAAAACGTGCATTTTTCTTTGTTCCTGTTCTAAAATTTTGCAAATTAGTAATTTTTCTTCATAAATTTTGGCGAAAATTGATACTGCTACATTGCTTTTTGATAAAACATAACCCAAATAAGTGTATATTATTTGGGCTGTGTGAACGTTATAGTCTACAAGCTATGATGCTAATCATTGAAATTTGATCACACCTGATGTACTATCTCAGCCTAATTTCTTGAGACACTAACAAGCCAGGAAAGTACAAATACCCCCCAAATGACCCCTTTTTGAGAGGTAGGCATTTCAAGGTATTTAATAAGAGACATGGTGAGTTTTTTGAAGTTGTCATTTTTTTCCCACAATTCTTTGGAAAATTAAGATTTTTTTTCTTCACAAAATTGTCATATTAACAGGTTATTTCTCTCACATGACATATGCATATCTGCAGCTACACCTCAAAACACATTCTGCTATTCCTCCTGAGTATGGTGATACCACATGTGTGAGAATTTTTCACAGCCTAGCCACATAGAGAGGCCCAACATTCAGGGAGCATATCAGGTGTTCGGGGAGCATATATTACACATCTAACTTGGTGACTACCTATTACACTTTTTGAAGGCCCTGGAGTACCAGGACAATGGAAATGCCCAGAAAATTACCCCATCTTGGAATGTCTCAAGGCAGATGTTGATTTTCAAGAACATAACAGGAGGTGTGAAAATTTGTGAAACCACACCAATTTATATACATAATCCATTTGCATGATGCCATCCAATCCCACTGTTCTTCTTGCTCTAGACTTCACAGCATTATGGGCTTGGAGACCTTGGGCAGGAAAGATGATGACAAAAGACTCATTGTACTTATTTGTTTTTACTTCTTTAATAAATTGGTAAATGGAGCTGGGCTGTTGACAATGTCCATCATTATTTTTATCACTTCATTGTGGATGGAATAATAGTCAAAGCAAGCTACGGTGAATTTTCCTCTAATGGGACTTTATAAGGCAAGATCTCCCTTATCAAAAATAACAACAATTTTATTAGAAAGTTGAAGTACATTTTATTACAAAAGTTGAAAATACAGGAAAAAGTGCGTAGTGGTTGGACTACAATTGATGCGAATACATACAATGATGCATAGTTCAATACCATACATAAAACCACTTGGTTTGTTTGGTGAGCGACACACAACAGAGTACACCCAACGCATTTTGAGTTATAGCATTTATCCTCTTCATCAGGGGTAAGTGGTTATGGGCAAAGCATTAATATCTAGAATTGACAAAACAAAGAGCTGTAAGCCATAGTAATAATCAAAGTGATTACATATTATATAAAGAAAATGTTAAATTATTTGAGATGGTAATGAAAATACATTGAGGCAAACAAAAAATATTAATTACAGTACATCTCTCCATATGTGCACATTTTTCCATGTTTTTACTCCTTTGCATTGCCAGCCCTGCCTGTTGGACTATAGATCTCTCAATTACCTATCCCTCAAACCTCTCTGTCCTACTTTACATACAATGAGGCTGATTTACAAAAGGATTTTAAAAATATGTATTCATTTAAATTCATGTGCAGATGAAATTAAATAGGAATCTTCTTTTCTCATTATTGGATAATTTAAAGTGAATTTTCACACTTTATGTTTTTTGAATGTACTGCCCCATTATATGTTTCTCTTTTTTGGGAGATACTATTAACATGAGGATTTGGAATTTGAAGCTGGAAGATATTCACTTTCATTGAAACATTTTATAAAATTGTATGCTTTAATAAGCATTTAGGCTGAAGGGGAGAAATATTCACGAGTCACTGGTGATTTTAAAGGTTTGTTGGATATATGCATACGTGAGCACAATATATTTTATTTCTGAATAATAACTATTGAAGGTATTATATTGTGTGTGTTTTCTTTTTTGGGGCACATACAGAAGAAATAAGAAGAACAACAAATAAAGAAAGAAAGAAAACACAGAAGGGTTGGTGAATATGGCTAAATTAGATCAATTTCTCATATTTGGGGCAACAAATCTGGTAAGAGTCTGGAATACTAAAGTTCACTTACCTGTTGGAGAATTAAAGCTGGATGTGTAAAGCACTGGACTCTTAAACTGACATCATTAAAAATTTGCCAGGGGGCATTGATACATTGTCTGGCAGCTGGGATATTGTTCTGGGCCATTTGTGCACTAAAGAATATTTTAAACCAACACTGCTGCCTTGACTCTCAATAGGCTGCCCACACAATGTGGGCAGGGATCTTGGAAAGTGTAGTTCCAATGCCAGGTACACATGACCGGACTTTCCGGCAGAAAAGGTCCGATGGAATCATTCCATCGGATATTCCGATCGTGTGTGGGCTTCATCGGACTTTTCCTTTTCGAAAATTCTGACAGACCTAGAAATAGAACATGTTTTAAATCTTTCTTAAGGAATCAGTTCCTATCGGGAAAACCGTTTGTCTGTATGCTATTCCGAAGGACCAAAAACGACGCAAGGGCAGCTATTGGCTAATGGCTATTGAACTTCCTTTTTCTAGTCCCATCGTATGTCATCGCGTTCTAAACGATCGGAACTCCATCGGAACTCCGTTGAAAAAAAACATCAGAGTTTATTCTGACGGAAAGTCCGGTCGTGTATACGCGGCATAAGGGTGCATCTGTATCTCTAGGAAATGAGCCACAACCTTCTGTCCCTGCAATATGTTTTTCAAGCATAGTGGTGAGTTCACAGACAGTAAAAAAAGTTATTTCTCACTACATCAAGGTCAAGGTAAAAAGAATTGTGCTGGGACATGCTCTAGAAGGAAAAAGGAAGCTTGGGAGTAAATTTGGGTAATGCCTCCTCATACCTTTAGAGTTGGACTGCTCAAGTAGATCAGGTGAATCATTGGCAAAGCAGGTAGCTAATTCAGCTCACCTACATATACCCACAACTAGGTGAATTCATCAAAAGGGATTACTAAGTTGAAGAATGATCTGGATCTATTGGTTGTGACAATTCTTGGTGACTCTTACAGTGAAATCACTAACCATCCTGCCATGGATTCTAAAAGTAATTATAGGCTTCCTGGTCTGTCTAACCTAGTCAAGCACCCTTTTAAAATTTTAACAGATATAACTGCTATTTCCCTTTCACAGATTGTAAATTCATTTTCCTCAGCACAATACCTCATGCAAGAGAAACATTAATTCATGTTTTTTTTTTTTAAATTGTATTTTTTTATTATTAAAAGATTTCAAAAATACAGAAGGGAAGGCAACGTCAAACAGTTGTCAGAACAAAATAAGTACAATCCTTTGAAAAGTACACAACATAGGCCAAAGCCTTCAAGGTAGGGTTAAAATGCTACCAACTTTGCAAGTTTACAATATGGCAGTTATAAAGGTCAGAGGAGGGAGGCAACGAGAGGGGGTGGGGAGGGATCCAGGGAGCGGGCAATTCAGGTAGATTAGTATATCACACCATAGAAGTTGTTTCTCACTGGGTCTAGGGTTAGTGGGGTCTCAGGAGTGCCTATACCAGACAGAGGCACTCCATGGGATTCCCACATAGAGGGGGGGAAGGGGGCACCATGGAATCTTTAAGAGAATATGTTAGAGGGGTCGAGGGAGTAAAACATTCAACATACACATTTAGAACAGTATTGTGCTATTGGAAGGTAATGGGAGAGTCCCAGGGTTGAGTTCTGAGTGGTCCCACATGTCCCAAATCTTTGAAAATTGAGAAAGTCTGCCATAAATAGTAACAGTGAAGTTGTAACGAGCCCCTGCTCGCTCGGTTCCACTCTCCCGACACTCCTCTGCAGCTATAGAATCAGATTGCAGATCGCAACATCTGATGGTTCAGTCATCCG
This sequence comes from Lithobates clamitans, assembly GCA_037952925.1. NCBI lineage: Eukaryota > Metazoa > Chordata > Amphibia > Anura > Ranidae > Lithobates > Lithobates clamitans. Next base: position 50,053 of record JBBGZY010000482.1, read on the forward strand.
ATGCTCCGGGACTAGAACTACAGCTATGTGCCGTTCTAATCCAGTTGTGTAGCTCAGAACAAACACCAGGCAGGCTGCATGTAAGTTCAACCAGGAATCTCTTTTATTGAAAAATACAGGCTCTTTTATACACTAAAAGTGGAGGTGCATACCTCCGGCTCATATTACTCTGAACATACACCTGTGACCAGAAACCTAATTAACATGGGCTAATTAACTAATCCCTTTAGACAGCCTTTAGATGACTCAGACATGACCTTTAGGCCAGACTGGCCATCTTGTAGCTCAGAAAACCCAATCAACATTATCACAATAGCAGAGTTAATTAACACAAACAACAATGGGGATCTAATGACGCTTAGATCCCATACTAGAGACTTATTTACAATACACATTCTAGCAGGCAACAGACAGACAGGTGCTGGAATTGACATCAGCATCTCCTAACAGTATTTGTCCCAGCATTATGAATCAGCCACTATTTCTAATATGGCAAATCCAGGGTCCCCAGAGTCTGTGTGTCCCGGGGCACCAGGACCCAAATCCACAGTAATACCACCTCAAGGGTCCCCAGGCATACAGCTCACAAAGAGCACCGTTCCCCCAAATGCCAGGGCCCACGATCGATCGGCAAGAGGCTAGCATTCAGTCCCCTCCAAAAGTATCTCTCCCGGCTAGGTCTGTCACAGAGGTGTTCCATTCTGCAGATCTGCTCCAATATTTGCAGGACTTGCAAAAGAGTGGGTGGAGATGAGGATAACCATGTCAAGGGTATGGCTCGTTTTGCTGCCAAAAGAATAAAGCCAGCTAATTTTTGAGTATGTTTGCAGAAACCGGGGAATGGTAGACCCAGAAGAAATTGGATCGGATCTAAAGGAAGATTGGTTTCAAAAAGATTTTGCACGTACGTATGGATGGAGGACCAAAGGGTTGAATAATGGGACATTCCCAAAAAATATGATAGTGGGAGCCAATGTCACCCCAGCATCTCCAACACACCCGGGGCAACCCAGGATCATATCTATGTAAGACCTCTGGGGTTCTGTACCAGAATAGCAAAATCTTATAGGTCGTCTCCCTCTGCTCCAAGCATTGTGATGATTTGGAAGCAGCTTCCCATATTTTCTGCCATTGAGCAATAGGAATGGGTCGTTTGATGATCTGGGACCATTTCTGCATGTAAGAATGAAATGTGGCGGTGAGTGGAGGGGCCTCATGTAGATATTTGTAAATTTCTGAAATAAGATGGGCTTGGTATGGACCCTGGGCACATAGGAGTTCAAATGGAGTGAGCCTATCCAAGGTGAGGGTGGGGGATTTGGAGCTGAAATAATGTTTAATTTGGAGATAGGAGTAGAATAAATGTTTAGGGACGTGGTGTTTCTGTTGAATTTCATCAAAAGATAGGAGTATGTGGTGAGTGGGTGTATGAGATTTTGGAGCTGAAAGATTCCAGCCTGTGTCCATGGGAGCATTTGAATATAGGATAAACTATCTGGTATGTCAGGGTTAAACAGCATATTTAACAGGGGTGGGCATGGAGATGAGAGGAAGAACTGAGGAGAGCATTTCTTCCATATAGAGAGAGTGAAAATCATCGAGTGTAGGCATAAGTTTCTAAGTTGGGTTATGGAGGTCTCCAAATCCATCCAAATCATGGAGCAGGGGTGAACTGGGCTAGTAATGCTCATTTCAATTTCTGACCAGATACTGGATGCTATTCTATGTGACCAAACAATGATCGGTCTTAGATGAGTAGCAAAGTAGTATTTGATGAGGTCTGGGGCTCCCAACCCACCTCTGGATCTAGGGGCAAGTACGACTGAGCTATCTATTCGGTGAGCATTATAGTGCCAAATAAAGTTAAGGAATGACCTCTGGGTAGCTTTGAGTTGTGACATTGGGATGTGGATCAGTAGGGTTTCGAATAGAGGAGTCTCGGCAGAATAGACATCTTCAGGATATTGATGCAACCCAAGAGAGATGGGATAAGTGTCCCATTGTTGCAGAAGTTGGTCAATGTCACGGAAGAGTGGGGGAAAATTAACCTGGTATAGGTTTGAATATGAAGAGGTTAGATTAATCCCTAAGTATTTGAGGGAGTTCGAGGACCAATGATAGGAATAATTTTGTTGTAGGACAGTAAAGATTTGAGGGTCAGGTGAGTATGGGCAGAGCTTCCGTTTTGCTTTTATTAATCTTATAGCCTGAGAGGAGGCTAAATTCCTTAAGCAGGGCGTGTAGGTTTGGGAGGGAAGTGTGAGATGTCATCTGCGAACAAGGACAGTTTGTATTCGTTTTGACGTAATGAGACCCCACGGATGTCAGGGTGAATGCGAATGGCTGCAGCCAGGGGTTCCAGAGAGAGTATGAAAAGTAGGGGTGTAGCGGACATCCCTGCCTGGTACCATTACTTAAAGAGAAGGATGGCGATAAGTAGGAGGATAATTGGACTTGGGAGGAGGGTCCGTGAATATGGAGCATGAAGTTCAGCAATGAAGGGGCCTTCGAAACCATAGTTGGAGAGTGTGGCGAACATAAAGGGCCAACTGAGCCTGTCAAAGGCTTTTTGTGCATCGAGGCTGAATATCAGAGCTGGGTGGGTTGTTTTGTTTAATGGGTCTATGAGGTCTATGGTGCATCTTGTGTTATCGCATGCATGTCTGGCTGCCACAAAGCCTACCTGGTCCTTATGTATGAGTCTAGGTATTAAGTGGGATAATCGGTTAGCTAGGATCTTTGTAAACATTTTGCAATCTGAATTGAGTAATGCAATGGGCCTATAGTTTTCTGGAAGGGAGGGATCTGTACCAGGTTTTGGGATCATGGAGATATGGGCATGGAGGAATTGAGGGTGGGGTTCAGTACCTTTAAATAGGGTGGAGAAGAGGGAGATCAGATGCAAGCTCAAGATTGGTAGAAAAGTTTTATAATAGGAATAGGGCAAACCATCAGGGCCAGGGGATTTTTGGGTAGGGAGGTTTTTTACTATGTCGGCTAATTCCTCAGGGGTGACTGTAGAGTTCAAAGATAGGTGGTCAGGAGAGAGTTTGGGTAGATGTAGGGAGTCAAAGAAAGAGTCAAACTTCTCTTGTGTAAAGTTGTAATGGGGATCCGTTTGTAGGCAATTGTATAATTTGCGATAGAATTCTCCAAAAACTTTAGACATTGTGAAACGGCAATAGGTGGGAGTACCATCAGGTTGCGGAAATCTGGGGATGAGTGGAAGGGACGAGGTTTCAGTATCCTATGGGGCTGGTTTGAGTATTCATAGAATTTCTGTTTCGACCACAGAAGGGATTTGTCAATTTTGTTCATGTCATATGATCTGAGTTAATTGCGTAGAGAGATAACGGCTCAGAGCCCAGCCACCCTGGGGGAAGAAAGTAAAAGTTTCTCGGCTTTACAGAGTTTGGAGAGGGTAGAGGAGCGTTAGAGAGCTGCGTCTTTTCTTGAGGGTCTCATTTAGGCGCCAATGACAAGTTCTAGGGGATGCGGAGGACAGGGCAATATCTAAATGTACTGAGGAGTGGTCTGACCAGGAGATGGGGTTAATTTCAGATGAGACTGTGGATGTCAGGAGGGGCGAGGAGATAAAGAAATGATCTAGTCTGGAGTAAAGTTTGTCAGGGTGTGAATAGAATGTGTATTGTTTGTGTGTGGGGTGTTTGATCCTCCAGATGTCTAAAAGGTTCTTGGCTCTACAAAGTTTACAAAATGATTTGGAAAGGCGATCAGAATTAGATGGAGTCTTAGATGGGAATAATACATGTCTGTCTTTACTAGGGGACATGGTCATATTAAAATCCCTATGAAAGGTTGAGAAAATGTGTCTAGGGTGTCAAACATGGTGGTAAGGAAATGAACCTGTCCAGAGATGGGAGCATAAACATTAATTATCGTAAGGGATTGGGAGAGAAACATGCAGTCCAGGATAATAAATCTGCCATGGGGGTCCAGGTAGGAAGATTTAATTCATAGGGGACAGGAGCGATTAATTAGGACCGCCACGCCTGCTTTACCAGAAGGGTCAGGGGCCATGAAAGATGTCAGGAAATGTTTACTGCCAAATTTGAGAGAACCCCCAGGACGGAAGTGGGTCTCCTGGAGTAGGATTACATCAGCTTTAGAAGCCTTAAACTCTTTCAGAGCCAACCATCTCTTCTGAACAGAGTTTAAACCTTTTACATTACAGGTAAAAAACTTTAGCGCCATAATAACTTAACCTGGTAGATAAGCGTATGATAAATAGCATAGCATATATTGGGTAGGGGATTCCATGGTGCAAGGGTTATAAGGTGGGTGTAAAGTAACTTGACAACATTTAGAACATCAGCAGAATTGTAACCTTAACATTTCCAATCTATGAGGTGTATCAGCCTCTGGTCAGAAAAAAAGACCAGAGGAAAAACAGTGAAAAAATCACAGTAAAAATGAAAATGAAAAATAAAATAACAATAAAAAGCGACAGAAAGAAGAAAAAGAAAAAAGAAAAAATAGATGAGGGTCCATAAGTCATCCAAAGAGAAACCTGGAAGGGCAGAGGCCTCCAGGAAGCCTAGGTCTGAGCCTTGGGCTGGGAAAGGGAGAATGAGGACCACAGAAGGTCCAGGGTCCCCCTCCGTCTTCCGGGGCAAAAAGGCCTGGGTCATGAATAATATAAACCTTGGGAGAGGTAAAACTGTTGAACCATGGTGTCATAGAAAACAACAGACGATGCACCCCACAGGCAGGGGGTGGATGAGTAAGCCTATTAAGTGGTAGTTGACCAAACAGGAACATCAGGAGGCCAGACAGAAGTAGCATACAAAGCCGTAGCTAAGAGGGAAGTTCCTCAGGTTAGGAGTCTGGAAGATGGTTGTCTCTGAGGAGTAAAGTTTTACTTGGGTGGTTTCTACCTCACTGGGGTCCAGATGCGACCCGGGACTGTTGGCGGTTTAGGAGTGGCGGGAAGCGGCACAGGATCCTCATCAGGGACAGGCGGTAGGCCTAAGTTGCGTAGGAAGGCATCACTTTCCTGAAGGTTACGCAGGGAATATTGTATGCTATCTCGGGATGCAGAGAGGCAAAAGGGGGACCCCCAGCGATTTAGGACTTTGTAGTGTCAGCGGGCGAAGATTTCTTCATCTTGCCAGGGTGATAGGTGATAGGTGAAAGGTCATTGAAGATCTGGATCCTGAACCCTTTGAAATCAAGCCTGGATTTATTACGGGTGGCAATAGTTAAAGCTTCTTTGCTGTCATAGTAGTGAAATCTGACAATCACATCTCTTGGGTTGGCTCCAGCCGGAGGTTTAGGGGCTGAAGATCTGTGAGCTCTGTCTAAACGCCAGCCATTACCAGGGATTTTAGGGGCTACCACATTAAACAAACTCAGAAGATAGGAACAAAGGTCCCTGTCTTCAACTGCTTCAGGGAAGCCTCTGATCCGCAGGTTCTGCCTGCGTTCCCTATTTTCAAGGTCTTCTTGTTGTGCTATAAGCTGGTTGACTGAGTGGTTAATGGCGGCGTTTTCTTCTAAAACTTGAACATATTGCACTAGCTCATCAAACTTAGTCTCAAGGGTATCCGTGCGATCACCCAATTGGCCTTTCTCCCCTCTCGGGTCTTTAGCAAGTTTACCTACTTCCCCAGCAATATTGTGGGTGGTGGCCTGGAGCAGGAATTGCAGTTTGGTGTCTAGAATGTCTGCTGTTAATGGGGGAGATTATCCCTGTATCGGAGTGGGTGTGATGTCAAATAGAGTACCTTCCTCAGGCTCAAAGCATTCTTTTGGGTCCTGCACGGCATCACGGTCACTCGAGGCCATGGATACGGGCCTATGCAGGAAGCGGTCCATGGTGGAGGAGGCCCGGGGATTGAAGACTGCGATATAATTCTTCCTTTGGTCTCCGATTTTTCCCATGGGGTGCACGGTCGCTGTGGGAGGCTGAGGAGGTGACTCCCATGGCTAGCAGGGCTTTAGAATGGTCAGCAGGAGTCCCGGAGGGGCGGCGGGGGACGGAGCTCCGAGCTTACACATCCGCCATGTTCAGAAGCCATGCATTCGCCCCCTAATTTATGTTTTGGTTTAGAATTGGGAGCCTAGAGTATTGTTTTTGCTAGCATAGATATGTTGGCAGTGTGAAAAGAGTATGTTTCTTTTGATCCTTGAAGAAAAAAGGATAATAATTATATTCCCTATAATTCAATGTTCTGTAATAATAAAACATGAAAACCTCCAAATAATAGGTAAATAAACATGATATCTCTAGTTAATAATAAACAATGTAACCACCTTATAAGTAAAGAACAAAGTCTAAGAAATTTTATGATTTATATACAGTATACTGTGTGATAGACAAACTTTCTTTTTTTACTACATCTCTCTTTATAACTAGTACCTGTTTAGCATACCTCTCAAACATCCTAGAGGGAACATACTGAACTGTCTACATTATATGATATATGTGGATCTGTACAGTATTTTAGCTGATAAGTGTATTGTTTTCATTTATTATTGTTTGTTTCATTTTTTTTTCTTTTTTTCTTTCTCCAACTGAAATTTGGACCTTAGAATCCAAGTATAGACTCCTTTAGGAAGTGTTTCGTTTAGGTTTTAGTGAATGTGGATGACTTCAGTTTCTGAGTTGCAAATGAAGGTTACTGACTTCTGATACCAAAGAACAAAGTAAGTGCCTATTATTTTTGTTATTATTTTAAACATATTTTATTCCCAGGATCATTCAAATTGACCACATGCTCAAAATCTCTTTTCGCAAACTGTTTGCATCTCTGTGCCTTTCTCTTCTCTAAAGATATTGCAGTTTGCTTTACCATGTTCTGTCTGAACCTGATTTTTGAATGATTTTTGAATGGGAGAGTCAGTCTTCATGATAACCACCAAGGTGAACCATGTAATGGGAAAACCTGCAATGTCTGCTTCCCTGCACCCTAAAATGTATCTTACTAAAAAATAAAACTTCTTCTGGGAAAGGCCACCACAAGCAGAAAATTATATATCTGAGGGAATTCTGTAAATTGATGATATACAGCATGCTCTTGGTTTGCAGTATTGCTTGGAAGTGACATCTGATTTTTTTTCCAAATTTAAGGAAAGTCTTTTGAAGTGGGAATACCTGCTAATGTGCAAATCCACAGATTTCCTAAATCAATCATCCTAAATAATCTTTCAGTATCTGCCCTGCTTAATGGTCATTGAGATTTAGTCTAAACTTACAGGTACCACATTGAATGAAAAATTAACTGCGATTTTGAATGACGCCCATAACAGTTTATTTTGAAAATGTTGGCATTTTTGTGTAACCTATAGTGGCCTTCAGGTTTTTTTTATGTACATCTGGTAAACTTTTAGACTTTTTTAACATCTCTTGGACAGTGGATTTTGTGCCCTGATCCAGAACCCTTCATCCTTTTTCTTTCCTTCCACTCTTCTTTTCCCCTCCCACCATGATTTACCCTTCTTTTGTTCTTGCTTCCCTTTCATTCCCTTTTCCCCCATTCTACCCCACCCTACTCTTAGGCTGGGTTCACACTATGTGCAGCCGTGGGGCACAGCAGGAAGTCCGGTGTGTCCCCAATCGCTGTTTCAAGTCTGAATTAGGTCTGAATTTTTGCCTGAATTTGTACTTGAAACTGAGCCAAAGACGCACAGGACCCTTCTGCTGTGTGCTCCGTGGCTGTCCCGGAGATGTGTGAACTGGCTCCATTGAGAGCCGGTCACTCTCTCCTGTCATGTGAAACCCGCATGGATTCATTGTTACTCTGTCACTGAGATGTTTATATCTGGTTGGCCTTCCCTGGAAGACCAATAAAAATTTTGTAAAAGAGATTTAGTCTAAGGCATTAATGATAACTATGTAGTATAATAGAAGGGAAAGTCATAATTCTGCTGACCCCACAAATAGTAATTTTTATGCAGAGTGTTTTTTTTTTCTTAAATCATGGTCAGTTTTAATTATGAGGTCAATTTAAATGTATATACTGCTGTATGATTTTTTTTTTTGTTGAATGATTTATTTCTGTTAGGAAAGAGAAACATAACTCTCTCAACCATTTCAGTGGGAAAGGGCAATCACAGCCTTTTTACTCAAAATAATGTGATTTGTTAATGCAGGCATGTGCTTTATTCATGGAAATATAGACAAAAACTCACCCAAGCTCTACCGCATATTTATATAAAAACAAAACAAACTGGCACTCAGAGGTAGTGAAGCAATTAAAATAAAAAAATATAATTAAAAAGTCATAAAAAAGTCATATGCTGAAACAATACCGGTGTAGCATGAGAGGTGTTAATCGACATTGACAGGTGCTGGGAAGCAGTCCATAGTTTAGGGAAATAAACCATAAGGAATAAACAGTATGTGGAAGACACCCGATATGAAATTTATCTTGTGGGACACTGTATCCAAAGTTCACGAAGGGCAGCTCTTCTCTGGAGTGAAGTCAGCTCAGATCCATCAAAGACAAAAAAACAAAAGGAGAGGAGCGCCGCTAAGTAGATTATTTTATTAACAATTGATAAATAAAAGTATCCACTTACATGTAAATACGGTATGTGCAGCAAGAGGGTACATTCCAAAGTGGGAAGGTAAGAGGACAATCATCGATTCCCGGGGACGCCCCAAGCCTATGCCGCAATCTGACGGGAAGCCGGGACGGAACACAGTCTGTCTGCGCAGAGGAGAGGAACAGCAACCCAGGAAGCGGCTGGTGATGTATAGTGGTGGGGAAGAACACAACGCGTTTCCGAGCTTGCGCAAGGTCCGTACGGCACATGCATGCTCCTTTTTCAAGTGTCTAACCTACTTAGCGGCGCTCCTCTCCTTTTGTTTTTAACCGCATATTTATAGGATGATGAGCTGAATAATGGTGCTCAGGCCATTGTGTCCCATATATCAAAATTGCAAAAGGAATGCCGGCAACTCGATTGCTTCTTCTTAAATCTAAAGTGTTTTGATGTTGCATTTCTGTCTGTGCTCAATAAAGGTTTAAGATGAAGCAATCGAGTTGCCATCATTCTTTTTGCAAATTTGATGTGCTTTATTCACTTGAATATTTTACTGAATATGACATTTTAAATTTAATTATAGATTCACTTTAAAGTGCACCTGTAAACAAAAAAGATAAATGGCGCAAGAACACACATCAAGCTTGAATGAAATAATTCACATTAACATAAAAAGTCCTGGATAAAACAGGGAATGTGACTAAAAAACCTGAATATGCAAGATCAAAATAGTAAAAATATATAAGGACTCTGCCACAACCGTCCAGAGAATGAAAATAATAGTCAATAAAAAATATATATATATAATAGTCAATGAAAATATGTAGATCACAGGAATCTGATACTATACACCAGCGGCAGCTCACTTGAGAGTGGAAGCAAACAACTCTGAAAGATAATGTGAAAAAAAGGCAAGAAGCGCCAATCTAAGTGCAGTATCATTAGAACTTTAATTAGGTTATATAAAAACAACATCCAAATGGCTACTCACAAAGAAAGGGTTAATAAAAGCAAGGACAAGTAGTGGGTCCAGGGACGTCCTCCTCAGATGTTGTAAAGGTGCATAGTGCAGGTTCACGTGGAGGCACTGTCAGCGCTGTGATGTACGGGTGATCCGTGGGGTCTCTGCTGTGGGTGCTGGGCTGCAAAGAAGATGGAAGTGTCTGCAAGGAGAGCCGGCATCTACCAGGACATGAGGAGCCAGGACCGTTGCAGTAGACAGGAACCGGATGGAGACAGGCGTGGAACGCAAACACTGATCCAGGAACCAAGGGGCGGAAGTGATGTGTGGACGTGTCAGATGACGCGTTTCAATGCTTCCGCATTTTCTTCAGATCTAACAGGCTAATGCAGCAAGTGTCCTTTATATGGGAGCTATGGAGTCAGTTGCTAAGCAACAAATAGAACCGAGCACAACATACTGAGTACAATGAAAAGGTGGAATGAAATAAAGGAATTGAGTTCGGAACACCAGGAAAATGTGGGAATAAAATGTGAAAGGTAGATGTTGAAAATAAAAATAAATAAGGGGAAAAGGAAGGAAAAAAGAAGAAGAAAGAAAAATAGATAAGTAAACAAATAAGAAAATAAAAAATAGTAAAGAATAATGGATGATAATAAAATGGCAAAAAAATATACATATATATGAATTAAAAAAAAAAAAATGATATAATAGAAACTGAGAACTGAAAATGAGAAATATGAAAAATAAGGAATTAGCTGCATTAGCCTGTTAGATCTGAAGAAAATGCGGAAGCATTGAAACGCATCATCTGACACATCCACACGTCACTTCCGCCCCTTGGTTCTTGGATCAGTGTTTGCGTTCCACGCCTGTCTCCATCCGGTTTCGGTCTACTGCAACGGTCTTGGCTCCTCATGTCCTGGTAGATGCCGGCTCTCCTTGCGGACACTTCCATCTTCTTTGCAGCCCAGCACCCACAGCAGAGACCCCACGGACCACCCATACATCACAGCGCTGACAGTGCCTCTACGTCAACCTGCACTATGCACCTTTACAACATCTGAGGAGGACGTACCTGGACCCACTACTTGTCCTTGCTTTTATTAACCCTTTCTTTGTGAGTAGCCATTTGGCTGTTGTTTTTATATAACCTAATTAAAGTTCTAATGATACTGCACTTAGATTGGCGCTTCTTGCCTTTTTTTCACATTAAAGTGCACCTGTGCCCAGGTTATGGACATTACTTAAAGAGGAGCTAAACAGCCCCCATCATGTTTGCCCCACCCCATCTCACATGAGCAGACATATTTGAATGTCTCATGTATGCACAGGTGTGCCAGTTCTTCAGGACCCAGCAGAGACCTGCAGCACATCTGCACATGTGAAATTTTTCTCTTGCACATGTACACACATTGCTGGTATCTGGAACCTTGATACCTGTGTTGTCTGTGTGCATGTATGGAAAATCCGTGCATGTGTGTAGATATTCTATGTATGCCATATTTCCTAAAGACCTGCAGCACTTCTGTACACATGTGGAATCTCATGGCATCCATCAGTAAAACCTAGGTGAGAAAAAAGGAAGTGTTGGGCTGCAGCACTAAAAGGTCAAAAAACTCTTAAAAAATCCAGTAGTGAAGGAGGGAGGAGCTAGGTGGAAATAAGTTGTTTTATTAAGTGAAGGCCCACCTTTACAAGCACTGAAAAAGCTTTAAAACAAGCCATACTTCAGTGCTCTAGCTGTCTCTCTCGATTATTTGTTCTTATTGGAGGAAGGCTTTTATAATAAAGAATAAATATGCATATACAATGAGGGGTATTTTTTACATTATATTAATGCAACTTAAGGTCAGAAAGAAGGGAAAGTAGGGTGAGGAGAGAAGCGAAGGTAAGTGGGAAGGAGGGAGGGGTGAGGATGGGAGAGAGTGGCCAGGAGGTGCAGGTCAGTTAAGTCCTTTGAATAGGGGGTACAGTGCCTATATTAGAGTTCAAGAAGGTGCCAGCCAAAGTCTGCTGGGAGGAAATATATGACCCAAGGCTCCATTACTTTTTTTCTTTAATTTAGACATAGAGCACTGAAGTTTTGTGGTCACCTTCCTGTTAACCAGGGTCCAATGCAGGCTGGTTTTGACCTCAGATACAGTGGGGCAAAAAAGTATTCAGTCAGCCACCAATTGTGCAAGTTCTCCCACTTAAAAAGACAAGAGAGGCCTGTAATTGTCATCATAGGTATACCTCAACTATGAGAGACGAAATCTGGAAACAAATCCAGACAATCACATTGTCTGATCTTTGAAAGAATGTATTTGCAAATGATGGTGGAAAATAAGTTTTTGGTCAATATCAAAAGTTCATCTCAATACTTTGTTATATATCATTTGTTGGCAATGACAGAGGTCAAACGTTTTCTGTAAGTCTTCACAAAGTTGTCGCACACTGTTGCTGGTATGTTGGCCCATTCCTCCATGCAGATCTCCTCTAGAGCAGTGATGTTTTGGGGCTGTCGCTCGGCAACACAGACTTTCAACTCCCTCCAAAGGTTTCTTATGGGGGTTGAGATCTGGAGACTGGCTAGGCCACTCCAGGACCTTGAAATGCTTCTTACGAAGCCACTCCTTCGTTGCCCGGGTGGTGTGTTTGGGATCATTGTCAAGCTGAAAGACCCAGCCACGTTTCATCTTCAATGCCCTTGCTGATGGGAGGAGGTTTGCACTCAAAATCTCACGATACATGGCCCCATTCATTCTTTCATGTACAAGGATCAGTCGTCCTGTTCCCTTTGCAGAGAAACAGCCCCAAAACATGATGTTACCACCCCCATGCTTCACAGTAGGTATGGTGTTCTATGGTTGCAACTTAGCATTCTCTCTCCTCCAAACATGACGAGTTGTGTTTCTACTTTGGTTTCATCTGACCATATGACATTCTCCCAATCCTCTTCTGGATCATCCAAATGCTCTCTAGCAAACCTCAGACGGGCCCAGACATGTACTGGCTTAAGCAGGGGGACACATGTTGCACTGCAGGATTTGAGTCTCTGGTGGCGTAGTGTGTTACTGATGGTAGCCTTTGTTACATTAGTCCCAGCTCTCTGCAGGTCATTTACTAGGTCCCCCTGTGTGGTTCTGGGATTTTTGATTACCATTCTTGTGATCATTTTGACCCCATGGGGTGAGATCTTGTGTGGAGCCCCAGATCAAGAGAAATTATCAGTGGTCTTGTATGTCTTCCATTTTCTAATTATTGCTCCCACAGTTGATTTCTTCACATCAAGCTGCTTGCCTATTGCAGATTCAGTCTTCCCAGCCTGGTGCAGGTCTACAATTTTGTTTCTGGTGTCCTTCGACAGCTCTTTGGTCTTCACCATAGTGGAGTTTGGAGTGTGACTGTTTGAGGTTGTGGACAGGTGTCTTTTATACTGATAACAAGTTCAATCAGGTGCCATTAACCACTTCAGCCCCGGAAGGATTTACCCCCTTCCTGACCAGAGCGTTATTTGCGATTCGGCACTGCGTCGCTTTAACTGACAATTGCGCGGTCATGCGACATGGCTCCCAAACAAAATTGGCGTCCTTTTTTTCCCACTAATAGAGCTTTCTTTTGGTGGTATTTGATCACCTCTGCAATTTTTATTTTTATGCTATAAACAAAATAAGAGCGACAATTTTGAAAAAAACGCATTATTTTTTACATTTTGCTATAATAAATATCCCCTAAAAGTATATAAAAAAAACATTTTTTTTCTTCAGTTAAGGCCGATCGTATTCTTCTACATATTTTTGGTAAAAAAAATCGCAATAAGCGTTTATTAATTGGTTTGCGCAAACGTTATAGCGTTTACTAAATAGGGGATAGTTTTATGGCATTTTTATTAATATTTTTTTTTTTACTAGTAATGGCGGCGATCAGCGATTTTTATTGTGACTGCGATGTTATGGCGGACATGTCGGACATTTTTGACACATTTTTGGGACCATTGTCATTTATACAGCGATCAGTGCGATTAAAAATGCACTAATTACTGTGTAAATGACACTGGCGGTGAAGGGGTTAACCACTAGGGGGCGGGGAGGGGTTAAGTGTGTCCTAGGGAGTGATTACTAACTGTAGGGGGATGGGCTGTGTGGCTGACGTCACTGATCTCTGCTCCGATGACAGGGAGCAGAGATCGAGTGACACTTGTCACTAGGCAGAACGGGGAGATGCTGTTTACAACGGCATCTCCCCGTTCATCCGCTCCGTGAGGCGATCGCGGGTCTCCCCGCGGCGATCGAGTCCGCGGGACCCGCGACCCGACTCACGGAGCTCCCGGCCGGCGCGCGTGCGCGCCACCGGCGGCGCGCACGCACGGGCACGGCGGGAAATTCAAATGGACGTACAGGTACGCCCATTTGCCCAGCCGTGCCGCTCTGCCGACGTACATCGGCGTGCGCCGGTCGGCAAGCGGTTAATACAGGTAATGAGTGGAGGACAGAGGAGCCTCTTAGAGAAGGAGATACAGGTCTGTGAGAGCCAGAAATCTTGCTTGTTTGTAGGTGACCAAATACTTATTTTCCACCATAATTTGCAAATAAATTCTTTCAAAAATCAGACAATGTGATTGTCTGGATTTGTTTCCAGATTTTGTCTCTCATAGTTGAGGTATAACTATGATGATAATTGCAGGCCTCTCTCATCTTTTTAAGTGGGAGAACTTGCACAATTGGTGGCTGACTAAATACTTTTTTGCCCCACTGTATATCAAGAGTTCCAAACATCCATTCTTTGGCAATCGTTCATTTTGTGGCTGTTAATCCGTGGACCGGGTTTTTTATTGGTTTTCAGAGATTTGATTGCTGGCAGGATTTCAGGTCCCATAATTGGTGAGTCTATCCATGCCTAGAATGCCTTTTATTGTGTTAGCAAATTAATTTAAAACTGTGGGCCGACAGCCGTAGTAGATGGCTGCGTGAGGAGAGGGCTCCGAGTCCTCCAGCTCTCCCGGCCTGCCCACAAGTGACGAGGACCGACTGCAACGAAGCCCACGGATCCCTGAGAACCCCACTATCAGTGCCGCAGATATGAGTAAGAGGAAAGCCAAGGGAGGTCCCTGCAAGCTGATGGACTTTTTTGTCTCAGCTAGTACATCAAAATACCAAGATGGCACCGCTGGCTTCAGACAGCAGGGCGCCAGGCAAAACGGCACACGAGGGGATGAGAGAGACAGCAACAAACCTCCCTCCATTTCACCTAGCCACAGCAGCCGCTCCTCCTCTTGCAATACCCCCATCCAAAGCTCACAAAAGGCAGAACCCAAACGTTCCTCTGCCCACACATATGCAGGGGAAAGAAAGGGGGACTACACATCCCAGGAAAGCACCACAGAATTCTATGAAATTGATGCACCATGACCCAGCCCTTACATCTTCTGTGCCAGGGTCCCATAAAGGTTAACTGCATAATAAAGGCAAGGGCTGAAGCTGGATGCTAAGAACTAAACCCCCCAGTTGCTCTTATGCAATACTTTTCACACGTTGAGGACTACTTCCTCATTTTTTTATGTTACTTCTATTATTTGGTTGACATTTTTGCATTTTCCTCTTTTGTTTCACCACCTACGCCAATACATGAAAATTTGATGATGACTCTCTGGAATCTGCTCATTTATGGTCGCCACTGCATGAACTTTTCTACGCCAACTCTAAGGACACCATATCTTCACCTACAGGTACTCATATCTATAACTAGCTACTACTAATCCTAAAGCTATCCTCGCACAGAATTCTCCCCCTGATGAACAATGGTCCTTAACTTTGTGTCTTTGAATGCACATGGCCTCAACAGCCCCCTTAAAGTGGAGTTTCACCCCCTAAAAAATAAAAAAATAGTATTGTGCTTAAAAATAAAAAAAACATTTGGAGAATTTTTTTTTTTACTCACCTCTAAATGCCTGTTGCTAGGGGGTCCCTCGTAGTCTTCCTGCTTCGCTGCCTGGGCTCCTGACGTCACTTTCCTCGGTGCAGGAAGGGAGATCGCCTCTCCCCCCTCCCTCTTGTCAATCATCTGGGACACGTGACTGGTCCCAGATGATTGCGGGGCCAGTGACGGCACGCAGCGTGGCTTGCGCATGCGCAGTGGGTGCCCGGCTGTGAAGCCACAGCCGGGCGCCCACAGTTAAAATGCCGGCGCCGCCAAGCGGAGGGGGGGACAAGCGGGGCTTCGTTCCCTCACATTGCTGCACCCTGGGACAGGTAAGTGTCCGATTAAAAGTCAGCAGCTACAGTATTTGTAGCTGCTGACTTTAATTTTATTTTTTTTTAAATGGGAACACCACTTTAAAAGAAGGGCCATATGGCAGCAGGCAAAAACCCTGAAATGTGACGTCCTGTGCATTCAGGAAACTCATTTTTCACAACAGAAACAACCTTTGTGCACAAATAAGCTATACAACCAGGTTTTTACAGCCTCTGGCCCAAAGAAAAAATGTGGTGTGTTGATTGCTGTTAGCCACACTGTTGCCTTCATGACATGCTCAAGGATAAAGCGGGAAGATTTATTGTTTTGGTTTGTGAATTGAATAATGTCATGTATACTCTAATCAACCTTTACGCTCCTAATTGTAGACAACTGCCTTTCCTGTATACCCTCAAAAAGAAAGTTGACAGTATCAAGAAAGGCCTATTGCTATATTGTGGTGACTTTAACTGTGTATCTAACAAACAATTGGATTGCTCTGCTCCACAGCGCTCAGCATGCAGTGAAATCCGACCTTTTTTACATTGATTTGACTGGCATGGTATATGGCGTTGTGTTAATTCTGGGGAAAAAGATTTCACTTACTATTCTGCTCCCCACAAGTCATATTCAAGAATTTATTTATTTGTTTCTGACTTGTCTCTTCTAAAAAATGTTGTGTCGGCTAAAAATTCACTCCATTACCTGGTCTAATCACGCACCGATCTCCTTGTCAATCAGAGAGCAAAATTCTAAGGCACCAGTGCACTTGTGGCGTAATGATACATCCGTACTTAATAATCCTAAATATAGAAGTAGGTTGCAGGATCAGATCAAGGATTTTTTCCTTTATAATGATATGCCTGACACCTCTATCTTTTCTCTGTGGTGCACCCATAAAGTGTACAGCAGAGGCCTGCTCCTTCAAGCAGCGTCAAGAGAAAAGAAAAGGAAATGGCAGGCACTGACCACACAATTAACTAAACTTAAATCCCTTGAAATGCAGCATAAATCCAATCCTACCCCTCAGGTGCACTCTGCATTGTTACAAACCAGACAGGATGTACGAACACATTTAATTTCCGATCATCAGTCATACCTACAGAAGCTCAAAGCCACCCACTATATCCAGCAAAATAAAGCTGGCAAATTCTTAGCTGCTTACATTCGCAAAAAACAACAAAAATCTAAACTTTCCCACATCATTGACCCCAACACGGCTAAACCTGTATATCATCCTTTAGATATAGCCAACGCATTCTGTACATATTACAAACAACTATACAACTTAAAGTCAGATCCCTTGACACGTCAACCTACTGATAGAGATTAATAACTTTCTTCGCTCTATCAATCTTCCGTCCATAGATACTAAAGATTTGCAGTACTTAAACTCTGCTATATCAGACAAAGAAGTTCTCCAAGCCATCCACTCCCTACCCCTCAATAAATCGCCAGGTGCCGATGGTTTCTTGGCTGAGTATTATAAAGCCTTTCAAAACACTCTAGTGCCATACATGAACAAACTCTTTCTTGAGGCTACAATTTCTACCTTATTCCCGGAAGAGATGCTAAAAGCGGTTATAGTGGCCATCCCAAAACCAGGGAAAAAGCCAGATGCTCCCCAAAATTTTCGCCCCAATATATCCCTTCTCAAAATGGACTTGAAGGTGTATTCAAAAATTTTAGCTAACCACCTAGCAGAAGTTACTCCCCACTTAAAAAGTGGACAAGGTGGGATTTGTGAAGGGCAGGAAGCACCAGGTGGCACCCACAGAATATATAACCTTCTCAAGATTGTGGAGACTCGAAAGGTGCCCACAGTGTTCCTGACACTCGATGCTGAAAAAGCCTTTGATCAGGTTCACTGGGGGTACCTAAGAGCGACACTCAACAAGTTTGGTTTCACGGGTCCTATTTGTTCAGCTATGTCAGTGCTGTATACTGTACCAACCGCGCGAGTTTACACTTTCAATGCCATGTCGGATAAATTCTATATCACAAATGGGACCAGGGATGCCCTCTATCCCCTTTGATTTTTTCATTGGTGATGGAGCCCCTGGCAGAAGCAATTAGGCAAGACACTCTTATTAAAGGCATCCGAGTAACTGACACAGACCACAAAATCGGCTTATTCACGGACGATGTGGTACTGACCTTAATCTCGTCGACAACTTCTCTCGACTGGAGTCAAAACTTACTTAACCACTTTGGGAGAGTATCATACTATAAACGCAATATCAATAAATTTTCTATTCTTCCTATACATATACTTACACCAAATGTCAGTAAATTAAAATCGAAACTTCCTTTTTTAATGGGCTACAAAAAGTCTGCAATATTTAGGGATCAGCCTCTCTTAATCTCTCTTATCCCTCCATCTCTGTATTTGAACACAACTACCCTGCCCTTTTAAGTACAATTAAAAATGACCTAGCACATATCTCATCACATGAACTTAACCTCCCTGCATTAGCTCAATGCCCACTGTATAGCCTTTCATCAGTCAAGGCTCTCACTCCCTATCGGGTTAGAGGGGTCTCCATTTGTGCAGTTCCTGTGAACGTCTTATTGCATGGTTGTCAGGGCTGGGCCCAGCCCTTCCTTCTCTGAGCTGGCCGCTCAGCTGTCCACTAATTGCTGGCTCCTATCTCTCCACAGTGACTCACCTGTTGATGATCCTGCTCGTCGGTCCTGCCTACTTAAGCCGTCCAGTCCAGATGATCTCTGCCTTCGCCTTGGTCACATCTCTGTGATGCTCTGCTGTGTTCCCATTAAAGACTTGCTTGGCTGACATTCCTTCTGGCTCCCTGATGTTTTGGCTTGTCTTACTATCCGTTCCGGTTCCTGAACTCTGGCTATGTTTTGACTACGTTTACTTTGTTTACCTTTTTTTATTATTGTTACACAAGTGTGATTCCCTGTACTTCTGTCTCAGTCTGATTCATGGTTTCTGACAGTGGGCGAAGGCCATGAATTCAGAAGATGCCGTCAATCCACTTGTTGGTAATACTTTTTCCAGATTGAATAAGCAGGATCAACACATGGATCAATTTGCCATGGCCTTACAAACGCTCCTGAGTCGCACGGCTCACCTGGAACCTCCCACTGTGGCTGCTCCAGTACAACCTGGCTTTGTGTTCCCTCTCTGAAGTTCACACTCGGTTTATTGGGTCTTTCCACATTCTTCGCAGGATTAACCCAGTGGCTTATGCATCAGACCTTCGTTCTAATATGCATATCTCAAATGTATTTTGTGTCTCCTTATTAAAACCTTTGGTCTGCAACTGCTTTACGACCTCAGTGCCACGTCCTCACCCTGTTCAGGTTAAGAACCATGAGGAGTATGCAGTACAGTCCATTGTTGACTCCCGTAGGTTATGTGGGCGCATACAGTATCTGGTGCATTGGAACGGTTATGGTCTGGAGGAACGCTCTTGGGTCTCATCCTTGGACATACATGCCCGATGTCCTCCTCCATGATTTCCATAGATGTTTTCCCCTCAAGTCTGGTGGTCCTCTGAGGGGGGGGCCATTGAGGGGGCAGTACTGTCAGGGCTGGGCCCAGTCCTTCCTTCTCTTGGATGGGCTGTCTGTTCAAGTAGAACATGAGTTCGACTCGAACATTGACTGTTCACCCGTTCGAATAGCAAACAATTTGCTGTGTTCGCAGCAAATTTAAAAGCCGCGGAACACCCTTTAAAAGTCTATGGGAGAAATCAAAAGTGCTAATGTTAAAGGCTAATATGCAAGTTATTGTCATAAAAAATGTTTGGGGACCTGGGTCCTGCCCCAGGGGACATGTATCAATGCAAAAAAAAGTTTTAAAAACGGCTGTTTTTTCGGGAGCAGTGATTTTAATAATGCTTAAAGTGAAACAATAAAAGTAAAATATTCCTTTAAATTTTGTACCTGGTGGGTGTCTATAGTATGCCTGTAAAGTAGCGCATGTTTCCCGTGTTTACAACAGTCCAAGAGCACAATGACATTTCTAAAGGAAAAAAAAGTCATTTAAAAGTGCTAGCGCTAGTTCCAGCTATTAATGAATTGTCGGTCCCGACAATACACATAGAAGTCATTGAAAGTCATTGAAAAATTAAAAAAAAAAAAAATGGTGGGGGTCCCCCAGAATTCCATTACCAGGCCCTTCAGGTCTGGTATGGATATTAAGGGGAACTCCACGACAAAATAAAAAAAAATGGTGTGGGGTTCCCCCCAAAAATCCATACCAGACCCTTCAGCTCTGGTATCGATTTTAAGGGAAACCCCGCGCCCAAATTTTTTTTTTTATAAATGGCGTGGGGTCCCACCAAACATCCACACCAGACCCTTATCCGAGCACGCAACCTGGCAGGCCGCAGGAAAAGAGGGGGGACGAGAGAGCTCCCCCCTAAACCATACCAGGCCACATGCCCTCAACATTGGGAGGGTGCTTTGGGGTAGCCCCCTTGTCCCCATGTTGATGAGGAGAAGGGCCTCATCCCCACAACCCTTGCCCGGTGGTCATGGGGGTCTGCGGGCGGGGGGCTTATCAGAATCTGGAAGACCCCTTTAACAAAGGAGACTCTCAGATCCCGCCCCCCCTGTGTGAAATGGTAATGGGGTACATTGTACTCCTACCATTTCACCCAAAAAAGTGACAAAAAAGGTAAAAAAAACCACACACACAGCTTGGCATAAGTCCTTTAATAAAAAAAAAAAGTTCCAGCGATGTAATCCTACTATCCACGAATGATACAGCCTCCTCCATAGGAGGCGCCCAGCAGAATGACATGCGACTCAGATGACAGTTCTTAAATAACTGAAGGCGGGGCCACCCGTGATGTGGATGGGTGACCCCGCCCCCCTCTGATGCAAGGGGAAATGCCGGGGTTACCCAGTGACATGTACGGGTGACCCCACCCCCTCTGACGCGTCACGAGAAACCCTTGTTGCGTCAGAGGGGGCGGGGTCACCCGTACATGTCACTGGGTAACCCCAGTATTTCCCCTTGCATCAGAGGGGGGTGGGGTCACCCGTACATGTCACTGGGTAACCCTGGCATTTCTCCTTGTGTAAGAGGGGGGCGGGTCACCTGTACATGTCACTGGGTAACCCCTGCATTTCCCCTTGCGTCAGAGGGGGCAGGGTCACCTGTCCACGCTACGGGTGGCCCCGCCCTGGGTTATATAAGAACTGTCATCTGAGTCGTGCGTCATTCTCCAGGGCGCCTCCTATGGAGGAGGCTGTATCGTTTGTGAATCGTAGAAGGATACATCGCTGGATTTTTTCCTCTTTATTAAAGGACTTGTGCCAAGCTGTGTGTGTTTTTTTTTTTTACCCTTTTTGTCACTTTTTTGGGTGAAATGGTAGGAGTACAATGTACCCCATTACCATTTCACATGGGGGGCAGGATCTGGAAGTCCCCTTTGTTAAAGGGGGCTTCCAGATTCCGATAAGCCCCCCGCCCACAGACCCCCACAACCCCTGGGCAAGGGTTGTGGGGATGAGGCCCTTTTCACCCATCAACATGGGGACAAGGTGCTTTGGGGGGCTACCCCAAAGCACCCTCCCAATGTTGAGGGCATGTGGCCTGGTACGGTTCAGGAGGGGGGCGCTCTCTCACCCCCCCTCCTTTCCTGCAGCCTACCAGGTTGCGTGCTCGGATAAGGGTCTGGTGTGGATTTTTAGGGGAACCCCAAGTCATTTTTTAAAAAATGTTGGTGCGGAGTTCCCCTTAAAATCCAAACCAGACCTGAAGGGCCTGGTAATGGAATTTTGGGGGACCCCCACACATATTTTTTATTTTTTTTATCAATGACTTTCAATGACTTTTATGTATATTGTCGGGACCGACAATTCATTAATAGCCGGCACTAGCGCTAGCACTTTTAAATGACTTTTTTTTCCTTTAGAAATTATTTTGCTCTCGGACTGTTATAAACACGAGAAACATGCGCTACTTTACAAGCATACTATAGACACCCCCCAGGTATGAAATTTAAAGGAATATTTCACTTTTATTGTTTCACTTTAATCATTATTAAAATCACTGCTCTCGAAAAAACGGCCATTTTTAAAACTTTTTTTTGCATTGATACATATCCCCTGGGGCAGGACCCAGGTCCCCAACCACTTTTTATGACAATAACTTGCATATTAGCCTTTAAAATTAGCACTTTTGATTTTTTACGTTCGAGTCTCATAGACTTTAAAGGTGTTCGAACAAATGTTTTGCCTGTTCGCATGTTCTGGATGCGAACCGAACCGGGGGGTGTTCGGCACATCCCTACTGTCGGCTAATTGCCAGCTCCTATCTCTCCACAGTGACTCACCTGTTGATGATCCTGCTCGTTGGTCCTGCCTACTTAAGCTGTCCAGTGCATATGATCTCTTCCTTTTCCTTGGTCACATCTCTAGAGACACTCTCCTGTGTTTCTGTTAAAGACTTTCTTGGCTGACATTCCTTCTGGCTCCCTGACATTTTGGCTTGTCTGACTATCCGTTCCGGTTCCTGAACTCTGGCTATGTTTTGACTACATTTACTCTGTTTAACTTTTTTTTATTATTATTAAACAAGTGTGATTTAACTGTACATCTGTCTCAGTCTGATTCATGGTTTCTGACAATGGTATGGTTATGTCTCCATGGGCATTAGAAACAAAGTACATTCTGTGCTTGAGCTAACATTTCAGGCTGCCCCGATGTTCCTTCTCTAACACAGCTGAGAATTCAGGTTGTCATAGCCTGATGCAGTGTCCAAGTACACACATTCTTACTTGGTGGTCGGTAGATGTATGTGTGTGTGTGTTTTCACATATGCCTTGACCTATTATATGCAGTTAACAGAATTGTATAGAAAGATGCTAAAAACACATGGATGTTTTTGTCAAGCCCAAAACATTTTCTTGTTTTGGATAGTTACGGGAAGAGTTTGAACTGCAATCAAGTTTTTCTGCTATCTGGGATCCTAGTTGAAGAGGGAAAATCTGCAAAAGGGACTGTCTGGGTTGCTCCTAGAATCCCTCACTTTCTTTATAAAAAACCTTGTGAGGAGGACATGAAGATTTCCGAAAGTAACTGAGACAAAAAAAAAATGCTTTTCTTTATTATAGTAGGAGAAGGCTGACATTCCAGTTAAATTTTATTTCTGTTTGTGACCCTTTGCAGATTTTCCCTCACTTCCTGTCTTCATTGTCAGCAGGACAAGAAGTGACGGTAAATTTCTCCAACAGAGCCATGAATAGCAGATTTGGGTTTCACATACACTTTAAATATGCTTTATAAAAATACTGAAATGTGTACATGCCCTACGTGTTACTTCAGATTGAGTTTACAGTTAGTGAACAATGTATCCAAAGATGTACATGCTATTGAAGTTTCCTTTGTATTATTATGTTACAGAATGATGCTGCTGTGTTTCATCACCCTAATCTTCTACCTAAACTTTGATCTGTCTTTTGGAGGTGAGAGAATCTATATCTTTTCTTTTAATTTTTAGACGAATGTAAAATGTGATAAACTTGGTGCATTCTACAGTATGTCAAAATACTTATTCCTTTATATGATTTATAATTATACACCAACATGCAGGACTGGGACAAGGGGGGGCAGCTGGTTGCAGTGTTTTAATGTTGGGCAAGGGGTCCTGCATGACTGTCCTACCCTTCTCTGTACTGATTTTGTTATGTACAATATAGAAGATAGCCATTGTAGTCTGACATACACATAGCCACTAAAAAAATAACAAATATGTATGTGAAATAAAATCGAATACAGTCCAATTGTTTCTATAGAACAGAAATAGGTTTTATCCTCAGGTGAGCTTTAAAGTGAACCTATGGGATCAATCAAATCTGGCTATGGGAAACTAGGTACAGGCATCAACGGCTACATGCATATGGGCTTTGTATCTTTTCACTGTTACCCCGAAAACCCTGACATTCTATTAGAAAAACATATGACTGATCTCTTCCTTGTAACTGCTGTTTCCCACAGAATGACATGGGATTTTTGTTGGTACTGTCACACTTTGAAAATAGGCAAAGTAGCTGCAATAGGCCTCAAGTTTTGATATGGGCTCCTGCCTGTGAAAAATGTACAACTCAACTCTAGTCAAAATGATTGTTTTTAATGAAGAAGGGTTAGAAACGCTGTCAGGTTTTTTTTACCGCTGGTGACTCATTTTACAGATTTCCCCTTGCTTCCTGTCTAAGTGACACCAGGACAAGAAAATAGGGGCATTGAGGATGGGAAGTAGGGATGAGCGGAACCCCCCCCCCCGGTTGTTCGAACACACGAACACCGTTAATGTCTATGGGACATGAAAAATCAAAAGTGCTAATTTTAAATGCTTATATGCAAGTTATTGCCATAAAAAGTGTTTGGGGACCCGGGTCCTGCCACAGGGGACATGTATCAATGCAAAAAAAAGTTTTAAAAATGGCTGTTTTTTCGGTAGCAGTGATTTTAATAATGCTTGAAGTGAAACAATAAAAATAAAAAATATTCCTGTAACAGAGATATAGGTGTAACAGACACACGCGGAGAGTAGGAGCACTCAGAAGGCATTTTATTTAATGGTAGCAGGGTTAACACACAGCCAGGTAGCAGCTATTACAGCCAGGCAAAGCAAGAGTCCGGAATACAGTATAAATGCACAGCGGGGTAGCAGAGTCCGTGTTGGTAAAGGGTAATACGCTCCAGGCTGGCCAAACAAAGCAAGTAACAGAGTTCTGGCAAGTAGGGGTAGTCCGTGCCCAGTCTTGGATACATAAGACTAAAGTTCGTTCTACTCACAGCGTAAGTGATCACAGGGTTAATCCACGCTCAGGATGGCACACAGCCAAGGGTAATCCACTCCCTGGAAGGAGGCTGCAGGACTGACAAAACACACAACTGCCTTTCTTCCAGCACATGTTTCAACAGATCAAATCTCTCAGACACACTTCCCTCCCACCCCTGGAAACAGGGTGGGTTAAACTGTCCAATGACAATAGCCACACAGGTCAGGTTCATTTAAGCTTATCAGCAGGGGGCTGCTGGAGGAGTTCCATCTCCCTCCACATGGACATCTATTCCATAATATACGTTTCTTCCAAGGCAGACACAAACAATAAAATACAACCACACCCCAAATGAACCCAGCAGGGGACAGATCTCTGAGATGTAAGGGACAAGGAGGGGCAGAGACCTTGACAACCTCTCCCCTTTTATATAACATGTACTTGCAGGAGGCCTCAACAGGCCTTGTACATGGTACATGTGCTAGTTCCACAGCAGAACCATCTAGGCGTTCATATAATTGTTTGTCATTTGCCGGACACGTGTGTATTAACGCTCATTCCAGTAGGGCATCACCTTGGGGTACAGAGGTCGTTAGTCTCAGCCCACTATTGAACTGCTGGGAGGATAATTTGATCCACTACCATTGCCTCTCCACTAAAGTGAAGCTGTGGAATTAGACTCCCCCCTACAGCCCTTGGGACAATTAGCATGCAGGTGCCCCCTTTGTCTGCATCTATAGCAATGGGGCTGGGGTGCCCTTCCTGTATGTCCCCACCTGTTTTTGCAAACCAAGAGATGCTACCCTAAACCTTGGGGCGCTGGCGGGGTCGGCATGAACCTTTACACAGTTAATATGATAAATCCTTGATGAATTTGTGTCTTGTCTCAATTTTGTCCCAGATTTCTGCTCTACTCCCAGAGAGTAGCTGTGGGTCACACCCCCTAGAAACTGACTATTAAGTTCTTCAAGATCATTCCCTAGCAGAATGTCCGCAGGTAGTCCTGCCTAATGGACTAATGCCCAACAGAACAAAGTTTCACCCCAAACCTGTAATTTAGGAGAACTGTAGCCTCTGGGATGTGTGTTTCCTGACACCGCCTGCTAGTTCGATAGCAAATCCAGGGCCCTTCCTAAAGGCTCCCGGATTCACGACACAGGGTTCAGCGATGGTCAGAAAGGCGCCTGTGTCACGAAAACCAATAACGTTTCTTCCATCTATGGTGACCTCCTGCAAATGCTGCTGTCTTTTCTCTAGGTATCTTGGCGTAAGTGGACAAACTCCATAGACTCCTTGGGGGGTGTCAGTGGCTGTTGGAGGCATCCATTCACATTGGGGGGGTGGAAAAAACAGTTCCTCCTCCAGTGGTAGTTCAACATAGTTGACCGGATGAGTGGGGCGGTGTTTCCTGGGGCAGCTGGCCTGGAAGTGCCCAGTCTGGTTACAACCATAGCACCGGCGCTCCAGGGGTGGGCCAGATGGTCGAGCCTGGTAAAGAGGTGGTGGAGAGGGTTCCAGGGCTGGGAGGCCGGGTCGCTGGAAGAGGAGCGTAGGAGGGTAAAGGAGCTGGCGGGTAATTTCATGGGCCTTAGGCGGTTCGGCCACCTGGTTTTTCCAATGTGGCTTGATAGTGAGAATCTTGATGGCCAGGGCAGCCGCTCGCCCGTGCGTTGCAGGGTTCCTTTTCTTCACCCACTCTCACATTTCCGCGGGACATCAGTTATAGAACTGATCCTTTAGAAAGGTCTGAATAACGTGTTCAAGGGTTAGGGCCTGTTCTCCCTCCAGCCAGTGCCGGCAGGCCCGGGATATCTTGTGTGCATACATTTTAAAGGATGGTTCAGATTGACAAGAAAGGTCTGGAATTGGATCCGGTGGCTTTCTGGGGTTACAGCGTAGTGTTCTAGCACAGTCTGTTTGACCATAGGGTAGTCCTGATTCCATTGGGTGTCCATTGTCTGGTATGCGGCAGCTGCTCCCCCTTCCAGCAGGCCGACCAGGTGCCGCACCCAGTCTGCACGGGGTACATTCAGTAGTTGACATAAATGTTCGAAGTCCTGGAAAAATCCTTCCACATCCCCCGTAGCTTCACAAAAGGGCTTAAAGTCCTTACGAGTCACCCTTGGTGGGTCAGGTCTAAGAGCTCTTGGGCTGAGGAGAGAATCTCATCCTCTGGGGTCTACCCTGGCTTCCCTCTCATGAGCTCTCTGGATTGCATCCCGCCTGTCCTCCAAGGTGGTTTCGGAGCCGAGGATGGCCATCTCTTCCTCATACCAGGCAACCCAGGGGCTCCTGGGGCTTGCAACAGCAGAGAGAGTGTGTTCTGTCTCTGGCTGAAGACCATCCATGCTGTCAGCTCCTTGCAGGTTATCTTCGATGGCGGTAACCAGTTCATCTTTGGACAGACCCTTACAGCCAAGGCCTAGTTCCTTGGCCTTTTCTTGCAAACTCGCCAGTGTCCAAATTCTTATATTCACTACCCCGTGCTAGTTTTAGCGCTAGGGGGTTATTGCTTTCCATTATCCTCTCCCGCAGTCTGATCCCACTGCTGCCAACCAGTTGTAACAGAATTGTAGGTGTAACAGACACACGCAGAGAGTAGGAGCACTCAGAAGGCTTTTTTCTAATGGTAGCAGGGTTAACACACAGCCAGGTAGCAGCTATCACAGCCGGGCAAACAAGAGTCTGGAATACAGTATAAATGCACAGCGGGGTAGCAGACTCTGTGTTGGTAAAGGGTAATACGCGCCAGGTTGGCCAAACAAAGGAAGTAACAGCATTCTGGCAAGAAGGTGTAGTCCGTGCCCAGTCTTAGATACATAAGAATAAAGTTTGCTCTACTCACAGTGTAAGTGATCACAGGGTTAATCCACGCTCAGGATGGCACACAGCCAAGGGTAATCCACTCCCTGGAAGGAGGCTGCAGGACTGACAAAACACACAACTGCCTTTCTTCCAGCACATGTTTCAACAGATCAAATCCCTCAGACACACTTCCCTCCCACCCTTGGGAACAGGGCGGGTTAAACTGTCCAATGACAATAGCCACACAGGCTTATCAGTAGGGGGCTGTTGGAGGAGTTTCCCCTCCCTCCACATGGACATCCATTCCATAATATACATTTCTTCCAAGGCAGACACAAACAATGGAATACAACCACACCCCAAACGATCCCAGCAGGGGACAGCTTTCTGGGGTGTAAGGGACAAGGAGAGGCAGAGACTGTGACAATTCCTTTAAATATCGTGACGAGGGGTGTCCTTAGTATGCCTGTAAAGTAGCACATTTTCCCCATGTTTATAACAGTGCCACAGCAAAATGACTAAATGAATTTCTAAAGGAAATTTTTTTATTAAAAACTGCTGGCGGCTGTAATGTATTGAGGGATCCCGGCAAAATAGATAAAAACACCAGAAATGCCAAAAAAGCGGAATGGATGTCACCCCCAAAATTTATACCAGGCCCTTCAGATCTGGTATGGATATTAAGGGGAACCCCGCACCCAATTTTTTTTTTAAAAATGGTGTGGGGGTCCCCCAGGCACTATATACTCTAAACAGCAGTATATATACTGTATGGCCTGCCCAATATACTTTGCAGAAAATTGGGACTTGGGTGTTGGTGGTACCAGAACACTGTAAGCCCTCACAGTTACTCTTGTTGGTCACAGGAACAGGCCCTGCATTGAAATATTATATCAAAAAGTGTAATTAACCTGTTTAATGGGCAGAAAAGTTGGGCCTTGGGCGGTGGTGGTGGTGCCACAATACTGTAACCCCTCACAGATACTCTTGTTGGGCGCAGGAACAGGCCCTGCTGTGAAATATTAGATAAAAAAAATTGTAATTACATGCCCCTGTCAAACAGGGGCAGATAAATTGGGCCTTGGGTGGTAGTGCTAGTGCCCTAAACCACAAATACTGTATAATACTGGAAGCTAACATCATCAAGATTGAGGATGAATAGAGTAGTCAGCATAGACAGTCTTCAAGGGATCCCACATCCACAGCAAATTCAATCAGCTACATCAGCATCAGGTGCTTAATAACTGCTGATCCAAGACTGATTCATTTTTATGAATGTGAGCCTATCAACTGAGTCTGCGGACAGGTGCACTCTTTGATCCATTGCAAACCCTCTAGCAGCACTGAATGTGTGTTCAGAAAGCAGGCTGGATGCAGAACAGGCCAGTAGCTCAATTGCATATTGAGCAAGTTCTGCCCAGTGGTCCATCCTCAAGACTCAGTAACCCAGTGGATGCTCTGTTGGAAAGGTATCCAAGTCTGCTCTTGCCCCTAGATATTCTTGCATCCTGTGGCACTGAGGACTGAATTTTTTTTTAAAGGCATCGGTCAGCCAGCCACCTTCTCCACCGCTCTATCTCTGACTGAATGAAGCCTCAGCAACATGTTGTCCAGAACCAGGAAACTGTAACCTCCCAGGATCTGGAAATGCATTGCACAAACCTTTCATTCAAGGCCTCCTGAACATGTTTCATCCTCTGCTCCCTCTGTGAAGGCAGGATGAGTTCTGCAACCTTACCCTTGTAACGTGGATCAAGGAGGGTTGCCAGCCAGTAATTATCTCTCTGATACCACGAATATTAAGGTCCATTCGCAGGCTTTGCAGAATCAGGGAGGCCATGCAGCGTAAGTTTGCAGAGGCATTCGATTCTGAGTCTTTTGGGTCACTAAGGATCACATGATCTGTAACAACCTCCTCACAGCCACGTACAACTCCTTGGGTTTCTGGGGACTGAAAACCATCCCTTGAAGACTGCTGCTGAGTGTTATCCTCTACATCCATGCTGACACAACCCTCATCCTCCTCCTCTTCTTCCTGTGTGTTTGGCAGGCCCACAGGAATTCTATCTGGATAAAGGTGGCCATGAGAGGTAAGAAAGTCCTCCTCTTCCTCCCGCTGTTCTGCCTCAAGTGCCCTGTCCATGATTCCACAAAGCATGTGCTCCAACAGGAAGACTAGAGGAACAGTGTCACTGATGCATGCATTGTCGATGATCACCATCCTTGTGACCTCCTCAAATGGTGACAGGACAGTGTATGCATCCTTGATCAGTAGCCACTGGCGTGGTGGAAAAAAGCAAAGCTTCCCTCACCCTGTCCTGGTGCCAAACTCACACAGGTACTCATTGATGGCCCTTGGCCATGCTGCAGCAGCTGCACATGCAGCAAACGTTGAGTTCCACCTGGTGGGCATGTCACAAATGAGGCGGTTCTTGGGCAGGTTGCATTCTCCTTGAATGTCAGCCAGCCGAGCACTGGCATTATATGACCGGCAGAAATGACCACAGACTTTCCTGGCCTGCCTCAGGGGATCCTGTAAGCCAAGATACCTGCTCAAGAACCGGTAAACCACCAAATTTAGGACGTGAGCCAAACAGGGAACATGGGTCAAGTGGCAGAGAGGAGGTTGGTGCCATTGTCACATACAGCCATTCCTGGCTGAAGCTGGTGTGGCGTCCACCACCTCTGAGCCTGCCCCTTGCAGAGCTGACAGAATCTCTGCCCCAGTGTGGCTCCTGTCCCCTAGGCAGACCAACTCAAGCACTGCATGGCATCTTTTTTCCTGACTGCTTGCATAGCCTCTTAAATGGAGCACTGCTGGTTCAGAGGACAAATCTGCAGAAGAGGCCATAGAGGAAGAAGAAGAGGAGGTGGTGGAGACGAGAGTTGTGGCAGAATCACCACTAGCATTTTGGAGGCGTGGTGGCAGAACAAGCTCCAACACTGAACCCTGTCCTGCATCCTTCCCAGCTGCCAGCAGAGTTACCCAGTGCGCCATGAAGGAAAGGTAATGTCCCTGCCCATGCCTGCTGGACCATGAGTCAGTGGTAATATGAACCTTACTGCTGATCGCCCTGTCCAATGAAGCCAAAACATTACCTTCCACATGCAGGTAGATAGCCGGAATGGCCTTACGTAAAAAGAAATGGCGTTTTGGAACCTGCCACTGAGGTACAGTACATTCCACAAATTCACGAAAGGGGGCAGTCTACCAGCTGAAAAGGCAGCAGTTGCAGTGCTAGAAATTTGGCCAAGCTAGCATTTAGATGCTGAGCATGTGGATGACTGGGACCGAATTTCTTTTTACGGTTCAGCAACTGGGGTAGGGAAATTTGCCTACTAAAATTAGATGGTGGTGTACTGCTAGCAGATTGGCTGCAAGTACTTGGGACACCTATTGCTATACCTTCATTCCTCTCAGTGCAGGTTTTTGAGAGGACTGGAGGTATAGTAGGGTTGGAGATCCCAGATGAGGAGCAAGGAGAAGTCCGCCTTTTCTTTTGATGTGGGTCTTTCAAGTGCTGTTTGCAATGAACTGTATGGCAGGTCATCAAGCATGTGGTGCCCAAGTGACTGCTGTTCTGGTCACGCTTGATCCGCTTCAGGCATAGGTTGCAAACAGCAACGGTGCGATATGCTGCACACGTGTCGAAAAAGGCCCACACCAAGGAACTTTTAATAGTCACTGGGGAGTCAGCAGCACCCTGCACCTGCAGAGCTCTGTGGTGTGATGCAATAGGGTGACTGCCCTTAAGCTGCCCCCTAGAGGACATCCTGTCTTGTTGGAGTTGTTCCTCCTCCTCCTCTGTTCTCTCAGGCACCCAAATACAGTCAGTGACCTCATCATCCCCTGCCTCCTCATCTCTGGAGCAAACTTGGCAGTATGCTGCAGTTGGGGGAACTTGACTGCCAGTTTCTTGTCCTTCATGGGCACGCCCTCTCTCTAGGCTCACATTACTCCCTTCCTCAACCTGGGAACCAACATCAGAGCCTTCAAATCACTGCACATCCTCCAGCAGCATGTACCCAACACTGTGGTCCAATAATTCTGGGGACTCCTCCATGCATGATGGTGGGGCTACAGAAGGAGTGACTGTGGACAAGGAGCCGGTGGAATAGGCCACTTTGGCAGCTGCGTTGGAAGGCAAGCTACTCTGAGCCTGGGTGACAGAGGATGAGGAGGATGAGGAGGATGAGGACGGCTTTGTTATCCACTCCACCAACTCTTCTGCATGTTCTAGCCCAATAACACGGCCAGCAGCAGAAAAAAGGAAAGCGTGCCCCACGGCCACCTGCAGAGGATGCACCATGTTGTCATGAACAGGTGTGACCAGAACCTTGTCATCTGCGACAGAGGACACCAAAACGTATATAAGTGAAAATATAATAATTTATTAAAGTAAGTGAATAATATAGTACAACCACCTCCAATATGACACAGTGCAATAACCAACCAACAGACAGAGATTGTCACGTGTCTGGTAGGTTTTGAGCCTGAAGTGCAGAGAAAGACCTCCCATACAGCTCCCACTCCCGTTCCCCTGGAATGGAGACAGAGGGCCCAGGAGTGAGAAGTGGTATGAGTGCCTGGCAGGATCAACAGTCACCAGAAGTTCAGGAGTGGTGGCACCCTCTGGAACCTGAAGCTGAAGAGGAGACTGGAGACTGGAATGCAGAGAGGACCAGGAACCACAGCAGGTAATTAAGCAGGACTGAAGAGCTGGACTGGAACCAGGAACAAGCAGAAGGTAGCAGACTGGAACGCTGGACTGGAACAAGGAGCAAAGCAGCAGGTAGTAGCCTGGAATGCTGGACTGGAACCAGGAACAAAGCAGCGGTAGTAGCCTGGAACGCTGGACTGGAACCAGGAACAAGCAGCAGGTAGTAGTCTGGAACGCTGGACTGGAACCAGGAACAAGGCAGCAGGTAGTAGCCTGGAACGCTGGACTGGAACCAGGAACAAGCAGCAGGAAGTAGTCTGGAACACTGGACTGGAACCAGGAACAAGGCAGCAGGTAAACAGACTGGATACTGGTATCAGACAGAGGGATGGTCAAACAAGCCGGAGGTCTGTATCGGTCGAGCAGCAGAGGTACCAGGGATGACACAGAGGGATGGTCAGGCAAGCCAAGAGGGTCTGGTGCAGGCGGATAGCAGGATGGTCTAACAGGAAGCCGGGTCAGATAGCAGAGTACACAGGTCAGATCAGGTTAAGGCACACAGAACGCTGTAGAGCAGACAGCGGGGATTGAGTGTGACAGGCCGGTTTAAATAGCCCGCCTGGCACTAGCGGGAGTGCGCGCGCACGTGCCCATGCGTGACAGCACCCGTGACCGCGCGCACATGCGCAGTGGAACCCATGGCCGTGTTTCCGTGCATCTGAATCGCCGATTACTGGCAGGATCTTCATGACAGAGACCCACAAGCAACAACAGATAGATAAGTACAATAAATGGGTAATAAAAGGATCATAAACAATAGCCAGGCCAGGGTCATACACAGCAGATCAGCAGATGGACAGGGGATGTTCCAGAGACATAAATGTAAGCCAGGCCAAGGTCATACACAGGGAGATCAGCAGATGGGGTAAGGAACACAGGACAGGGAGAGGATGGATGGATCAGACTGCAGGCAGGGATGCAAGGTAACAGGTGGGACAGGATAGGGATCGGGACAGGGAGACAGGATCAGATACACGGGTCACAGGTTCAGGGCACAGGAACAGGTTCAGAATCAGGATCAGATCACAAGCTAGCAGGTCAGGGCGCAAGGAAGAAACCAAGGCAAACATGTGAGTGCTTGCCGGGTATTTATAGGCCTGTGATTGGCCTCAAGTGACACCTGATTGTAGGAGGTACTATCTGCTCCACACTGCCAGGATCCATCCGCTGGTGAACGCCAGTACTGCGGCCCAAAGATCACATAACATCAGCAGGGAAAAGCTCTCCTGACAGTTCCAAACTGCCAGGGGACACCTGCTGGTGGACCTCAGTACTGCATGCCAAAAGTCAGATATTACCAGCGGATGGAACAATTCCTGACAGTACCCCCCCTCAAAGGAACGGCCTCCAGACGCTCCAACTGGTTGCAATTGTCCATAGTCTATGGCATCAAGCAGAACAAGAGATGGGGGTAAGTCAGGCTGGGCAACAGGCACTTCAGGCTGGGCATCAGGCACCTCAGGGCAGACAGCGGGCACATAAGAGCAGACAACAGGCTCCGGGTCGTCGAGCTGGGCAGCAGGCTCCGGGTCATTGAGCTGGGCAGCAGGCTCCGGGTCGTCGAGCTGGGCAGCAGGCTCTGGGTCGTGGAGCTGGGCAGCAGGCTCTGGAACATTAGGCTGAACAGCAAGCACCGTAAGGGCAGGCTGGATCACAGGCACTGGCTCAGCAAGCTGGACACTGGGCACTGGTCTGGCAAGCCAAATAACGGGTACTGGCTTAACAGGCCGAATTACAGACTCAGGTTTGGCAGACTGGATAATGGGCACTAGTTCAGCAGACTGGGTAACGGGCACCGGTTCAACGGACTGGGTAATGGGCACCGGTTCAACAGACTGGGTAATGGGCACCGGTTCAACAGACTGGGTAACGGGCACCGGTTCAACAGACTGGGTAACGGGCACCGGTTCAACAGACTGGGTAACGGGCACCGGTTCAACAGACTGGGTAACGGGCACCGGTTCAACAGACTGGGTAACGGGCACCGGTTCAGCAGGCTGAGACACGGGCACCGAAACTTTAGGCTGAGACACGGGCACCAAAACTTCAGGCTGAGACATGGGCACCAAAACTTCAGGCTGAGACACGGGCACCAAAACTTCAGGCTGAGACACGGGCACCAAAACTTCAGGATGAGACACAGGCACCAAAACTTCAGGCTGAGACACGGGCACCAAAACTTCAGGCTGAGATACAGGCACCAAAACTTCAGGCTGAGATACAGGCACCAAAACTTCAGACTGAGACACGAGCACCGAAACTTCAGACTGAGACGCGGGCACCAAAACTTCAGGCTGAGACACGGGCACCAAAACTTCAGGCTGAGACACGGCACCAAAACTTCAGACTGAGATACAGGCACCGAAACTTCAGACTGAGACACGGGCACTGAAACTTCAGACTGAGACACGGGCACCGAAACTTCAGGCTGAGATACTAATTTCAAGACATCAGGCTGGAAGGCAGGCAATGAGACACCAGGCTGGAAAGCAGGCACTGAGACATTAGGCTGGAAGTTGGGCACATTAGACCGGGAAGCGGACACATCAGGCTGGAAAGCGCGCACATCACACTGGGAAGCGGGCACATCAGGCTGGAAAGCGGGCACATCAGGCTGGAAAGCGGGCACATCAGACTGGGAAGCGGGCACATCAGACTGGAAGGCAGGCTCATCGGACTGGACAGCGGGTACCGAGACATCAGACCAGGCAGCAGGTACTGGAACTTCAGACTGGGCAGCAGACACAGGCGCTGGCACATCTGGCAGAACAGCAGGTGCTGGCACAACAGGCTGAACAACAGGTGCATCGGGCTGAATAGCAGGTACTGGAACTTCAAACCGGGCAGCAGGTACCGGAACATCAGACTGGGCAGCAGGCACAGGTGCTGGCACAACAGGCAGAACAGCAGGTACTGGCACAACAAGCTGAACAACAGGTACATCAGACTGGGCAGTAGTCAATTGAGTGTCAGACTGGAACATGGACACTGGGATGTCAGGCTGAGCAGCAGGCACTGGGATCTCAAACTGGACAGCAGGCACAGGTATTGGTACAACAGGCTGAGTAGCAGACGATGGCACATCAATCAGGGGAAAGTCGCAGGTGCGTGTTATACGCCGATCCCCTGCGATCCGAGCTGTCAAAATAACAAAATCGCGGACCGCGATTTGAAAATGGTGCCGCCGGCGCCGAAATACACAGAGCCGGTCCTCGGCTCTTTCCGGCGGCTCTCGTTTACTTTCGGTTTCACTCGTAGCCCCGAGCGGAGCTATCCGAGTAGGTTCGGATAGCTCCGCTCGGGGCTACGAGTGAAACCGAAAGTAAACGAGAGCCGCTGGAAAGAGCCGAGGACCGGCTCTGTGTATTTCGGCGCCGGCGGCGCCATTTTCAAATCGCGGTCCGCGATTTTGAATCCCAGCAAGCAGGGACAGGGGATCGAAGGCTGCACTGGGGCAAGGCTGCACTGGGGAAGGCTGCACTGGGGCAAGGCTGCACTGGGGCAAGGCTGCACTGGGGCAAGGCTGCACTGAGAAGGCTGCACTGACATGGCTGCACTGACATGGCTGCACTGACAAGGCTGCACTGACAAGGCTGCACTGGGGAAGGCTGCACTGACATGGCTGCACTGACAAGGCTGCACTGGGGAAGGCTGCACTGACATGGCTGCACTGACAAGGCTGCACTGACAAGGCTGCACTGACAAGGCTGCACTGACATGGCTGCACTGGGGCAAGGCTGCACTGAGAAGGCTGCAATGATGGGCATTTAAATGTAAGTTTTTTTCCCTTCAACTTCCCTCCTAAAAGTTTTTTTTTCCTTAAAATTCCCTCCTAAATTGGGGTGCGTGTTATACGCCGGTGCGTGTTATACGCCGATAAATACGGTATGTATATTTTAATACACCGCCTGCAGTATATTAGAAATAGTACACCACGGAATGCACTGTAGATATAACAACTTGCCAACCAGCCGCCGTCATTATACTGCAGCAGGTCAGCCATGCACGATCGCGGGCATGAGAGCCAGAACAGGGACTTGTGTGTGTAAACACACAAATCCCTGTTCTGGGAGCTGAGGAGAGACAGATTGTGTGTTCCTACTAGCTAGGAACAATGATCTGTCATCTCCTCTAGTCAGTCCCATTCCCCTACAGTTAGAACACACACGAGGGAACACTGTTAACCCCTTGATCTCCTCCTAGTGTTAATCCCTTCCCTGCCAGTGACATTTACACAGTAATCTGTGCATTTTTATAGCACTGATCGCTGTATACTTGTCAATGGTCCCAAAAATGAGTCAAAAGTGCCCGATCTGCCTGCCATAATGTCAAAGTCCTAATAAAACTCACTGATCACTGCCATTACTAGTAAAAAAAATAATAATAATAATAAAAGTGCCATAAATCTTTACCCTATGTTGTAGACGTTATAACTTTTGTGCAAACCAATCAATATACACTTATTGCGATTTTTATTACCAAACCTATGTATAAGAATATATAATCGGCCTAAACTGAGTAAAAAAATTGCTTTTGAAAAAAAAATTGGGGGTATTTATTATAGCAAAAACTACAAAATATTGTATTTTTCAAAATTGTCGCTTTTTTTTGTTCTTAGTGCAAAAAATAAAAACCGCAGAGATGATCAAATACCACCAAAAGAAAACTCTATTTGTGCGAAAAAAAGGACAATTTTGTGTCGGTACAGTGTCGCACGCCTGCGCAAATGTCAGCTAAAGTGACCCAGTGCCATATCGCAAAAAATGGCCTGGTCATTGAGCAGCCAAATCTTCCGGGGCTGAAGTGGTTAATACACCGCCTGAAGTGTATTAGAAACAGTACACCACAGAATGCACTGTAGATATAGGCTACACTGGATGCAGAGTATATATATATTATTATATTGCTGCACAAAAATGTTTTAATGAAAAATATAATCAAAACATCCAAAATATATAGGCCATCATCGTAACAGTTATGAGCTAATACAGATCACGATCTTCTTCAAAACATGGTGCCTATAAATGATGACATACATGGTACAATTTATATAGAACAAATACATCTGCATACTATTAAATAATCAGCCAGCCTGTCTGGAATCAATCACTGGATCTGAGACACATTATAGTAAAAGTCCAAAATCTATTATACAAAAAGGATCTTGGAACGAAAAAACAACAGGTTTGACTGTTTTCCACACTTCACAGAATTGTGAACTCACACAAATCGAACTCAGGGCAAATCATATTTTGTCAAAAAATGGTTGCAGCACTGACAAGTTTCCATGCGGGACGAGTGATACTAGGAGGGGACTTTAACGTCCCTCTTAACCCTTCTGAAGACACTTCCACTGGGAAAACATATCTCACGTATAAAATTCTCAAAAAAATTAAAAGCTTAATAAAAATCCTTATCACTGATCGACTCATGGCGATTTTTACACCCAGAGGATCGAGATTACACCTTTTACTCGATACCACATAACCGACATGCGAGAATAGACTTCTTGTTCATCTCACAAAGGGACCTTGACACTTTAAGTGCGGGGCACATAGGCATACAGTCCATCTCGGACCATGCCCCAATAGCCATCACGCTGAACATATTAGAACCCATCGTGAAATCCAGCACGTGGAGATTAAATTCGTCACTTTTAACGGACCCATCCTTACTACCAAAAATGACGTCATCATTAAGAGAATACTTTACACTTAACGCCACCCCAACAGCAGACCCCTTAATGGTCTGGCAGGCACACAAATGTTATATCAGAGGGGAACTGATCCGAATGGGCGCACGAAGAAAAAAAGAAACTGAGTTGGAAATAAATAAACTGACGAACAAAATACGTGACTTAGAAACTCAACATAAACAATCACTTACTACCCAATCAGCGACATTATTATTAGAAAAAAGAAAGTCCCTCAAAGACATACTAGAAACTAAATCCAAGAGATTTCTCTTCTTCAAAAAAAAGATTTACTATGAACATGGGGACAAAACGGGAAAAATTCTAGCACGAGCACTGAGAGGTCAAATTTCCCAACACTCAATTTTAGGCATCCAAAATAAAAAAGGTAAAATAGACAGAGCAACGAATAAAATCGCACAACAATTCCATGAATCCTACTCAGAGTTATACAACCTCCCACCCCAACATAAACCCAACAACATAGTGAGAGATAGGGATATGGCCATAAAAAATTACCTGAGAGAATCCAATCTACCACCCCTAGCTATAGAAGACATCGCACAATTAGAGAAACAAATAGAACCTCCAGAAATACAGAAAGCTATCAAAGAGTTGAAAACAGGAAAGAGTCCAGGCCCAAATGGCTTTAGTGCCATTTATTACAAAACGTTTTTAGACATCTTGACTTCCCCTTTAACAAACGCATTGAACTCACTATCTACCCAGAGATCCGTCCCACACGACTTCTTGGCAGCACACATAACAGTACTAGCTAAAGAAGGCAAAGATCCAATACACTGCGCTAGCTATCGCCCGATCTCCCTACTAAACCTTGACGTCAAGTTATTAGCCAAAATTATCGCCAATAGGGAAGCTAAAGACAATGTGACGAAATCATTGGATCTGATTTATGCAGCCCATCAGCGAAAGATCGAGGGCTTTCTCTTGTCCACTGACGCCGAGAAGGCCTTCGATCGAGTAGCTTGGGATTATATGATGGGGACTTGTGAACACATAGGACTAGGTCCACATATGCTGACATGGATCTCGGCTTTGTACCAAAATCCCTCAGCTAAAATTAAAATTAATGGCACTTTATCAGAGAGTGTCAATATAAAAAACAGGACTAGACAGGGGTGTCCACTGTCTCCGCTGCTCTTTATCATATCATTGGAACCGTTCATTAGACATATCTTAATGAATAACTCCATTAGAGGCTTCAATCTAAATACCAGAGAATTCAAAGTTGCTGCCTACGCAGATGATCTTTTATTTTTTTTGACAGACCCGCACATTTCCATCATAGTTACATAGTTACATAGTTTGTAAGGTTGAATAAAGACACCAGTCCATCCAGTTCAACCTGAGTGAGTGTGGGTCTACAACCCTGACCCTTGTCCCTAACCCTGAACATCGCACACTCACATCAATCCCTACCCTCAATCCAAGGTCCCCATTCATATACTAGGGCCAATTTTGGACAGAAGCCAATTAACCTACCAGCATGTCTTTGGAGTGTGGGAGGAAACCGGAGTACCCGGAGGAAACCCACGCAGGCACAGGGAGAACATGCAAACTCCAGGCAGGTAGTGTCGTGGTTGGGATTCGAACCAGCGACCCTTGTTTACTGCTAGGCGAGAGTGCTAACCACTGGACCGCTGTGCCGCCCACTCCTTCATTGCTGAAAGAGTTTTCCACATATGGCTACGTTTCCAACCTTAAAATCAATTTCTCAAAATCTGAAGCCATGAACATCACTCTGCCGACAGATATACTAAATAGGGCTCAGAGCAACAGCCCCTTTAAATGGGAGAACAATGCAATCAAATATCTGGGCACCTGGTTAACACCCAAACTCTCCTCAGTATATGAACGGAATTTCCTGCCTATCCTTAAAACTATCGAAAAAGACTTACAAAATTGGCACACATCCTACTTTTCATGGTTCGGCAGGGCAGCCATATGCAAGATGACTGTCCTGCCGAAAATTCTATACCTACTACGCACCTTACCTGTCAAAATTCCCCATAGTTTCTTCAAAAAATTACACGCAATACAAATGAGATTCATTTGGGCCCATAAACCGCCCCGCATTAAAGCCTCACTCCTTACCAGACCCAAAAAGCTGGGGGGCCTGGGGATACCTGACTTTAAGAGATATTACCATGCCTCTCATCTCGCCCGTATCATTGATTGGCATTGCCACTCAAAAAATAAGGACTGGGTCACCATAGAAAATGATATGTGCTCCTCCCCACTTAGATTTCTACCATGGGTTTCAAAAATAGCATACCCCCTCACGGTAAAGATTCATCCACTTATTGGTACCTCCCTGGACATTTTCCACATCCTAGCAAAACAGTCTAAATTTTCTTCCCCGCTAAGCCCACTCACACCACTAAAAGATAACCCAGACTTTCCACCGGGCGTGGGCAACCACCTTCTGACAACAACAGACACCAAAATGCCTATATTGGCAGGGCAATGCTTCACAAAAAAGAAAATAAAGGATCTCTCCCAATTTAGGAGCGATAACAAAACACCTCACATTCCCATGTGGACATACTTCCAGATACGCAGTTTTGTCAATTCCGCTATACACAGGAACAATTTCACAAGAGATCTCACCGAGTTTGAACAGATATGTGTGAAAGGGGAGATAGTAGAAAAATCTACCTCCCTTTCTTATGCTTTACTACAGAATTTGCAACCTGATGACGTGGACAGGTTCAGAGAGAGATGGTCAAAGGAACTGAATATACAATTCACTGATAAACAGTGGGAGGCTGCTTGTATACTGGCCCATAAAGGCTCGATAAGTACACGGATGCAGGAGACGGCTTATAAGATCTTAACTCACTGGTATGCCACCCCTGATAAACTACATAAATGGTTCCCTCAAACTACCGAAATATGCTGGAGATGCAATAAGGCCAGGGGTACGTTGTTACACGTGTGGTGGCAATGCGACCTGATCCAAGCTTTCTGGGCCGAGGTGAGGAAGGTTATCCTACAGATCACGGAGACCAAACTGAAGCTAGATGCGGCATGTTGCTTGCTCCATATAACAAATCTTTCATTTAAAAAATATAAAACATCTCTCTCCAAGCACTTGATTAATGCAGCCAATTCACTTATTCCACTTTATTGGAAATCCACCCACACTCCTACACTCAAAGATTGGCTAAATAGAGTTGCTTATATTTGCGAGATGGAAGACACAGCAGCACAATCTTCCGAAATAACGGAGAAATATCATAAAACTTGGTCTCCGTGGTTTG
Organism: Lithobates clamitans; assembly: GCA_037952925.1. Taxonomy (NCBI): domain Eukaryota; kingdom Metazoa; phylum Chordata; class Amphibia; order Anura; family Ranidae; genus Lithobates; species Lithobates clamitans. Next base: position 91,008 of record JBBGZY010000482.1, read on the forward strand.
TCTTTAAATACTCCCAGGTCTTTGAACAACTAACGAGATGAGTAGAAGGTCTTAACACATTCTGTTTGATTTGATGTTTAACAAACCCATGGACCTACCCTTAAAGATTCAAAACTTTGATATGGTTCTGCATGTGGCTGAACGGTACTAAATACCATGGATTGGTTTTTTGGGTCCTCTCTCACAATCGACCCCAAGGTACCCTCCCTCAGTAGTTTAATATACCCCCCCCCCTTTTTTTTTTTTTTTTTCTTCATTATTTTATTTTATTTTTCCACATATCCCATCTTTCTCTAGTATCTTCTGTAATTTTTCTCCTTTCACTTATCTTATCCTCCCCTTTAATAAGACCTGGAGTACATTTTGGTAAAAATGGTAAACCATACAGCAAATTATCGAGCTCTCTATAGAGACAGGACTTGAAATATGACTTTGGGCCCGCTTTACGTCCTGCCTGTGACATCACTAGAAGTCATTATTGAGAAACTGGTCTCTCTATATGTTTGCAAACCATTATTATCTTTACTTAAGACAACATAACTGTACTCATCTGGATTACCCGCTGTATTGTACTTTATAATACATTGTCAACTTTTGTTATACAGAAATGTATGTATACCAGTTTAATGCTTTAATAAACTTTTATGTGAAAAAAGAACAAATACAATAACCTATTACAAAACATAATAGATTACGATATCAACTGCCATGCTCCATCCCATTATTACTCACCTGCATCCGGTCTCTTCTGCCTATAGCTGGCAATCACTAGGTAGCACATGTGTAGGCCAATCAATGCCTGAACAGACCAGGCTGGGATATGTGTGTTTATCGGTATAATATATTAATCAATTTGGAATAATTACTAACTAAGAATATAGCCAATAAAATGTATATATGTATATGTATGTATATGTAGAATATATATAGAACATGTGAGAAAACATTAAATAAGTAAGGAAATATATAAATATATGGATAGAAACCATACATAAGTATGGAATACTTACAACAGAGGCTGCTAAAAAGAAGATAAACCAAGGGTGCCAAAATAAAGACGGTAGTCTAAGTTGTAAAGGCAGACAATGAAAATGATACAAAATGGGGTAGCAAAGGATCTAATTAGGTTCAGACTGCACAGACTAGGGTTTAAAAATTACGTTGGCAAAAAGACAAAGAAAAAGGGGGAGGGGGGAAGGGAATGACTAATATAAAGACATGTAATATTATGAGTCTAGATCAAATGTTACACAGAACAGAGACCAAATTCCTGCTGCAGATCATCTGTCTCCTATAGGGATATTAGAGCAGATGGCAGCAAGTATAAGTAGAAACAGCCAGGACCCTAGGCGGCAATAGCCACCTTAATCCTAACAATGAAGGGCCCTAAGCAAAAATAGCTGTCTCCATCCTAGCAAGGAAGGACACTAGGCAACCATGGCTATTCTGACTCCAATTGTTGTAATAGTAACTATCCCTTCCTGAGACCTCAATTCCTGACCTGAATATAGGAGACATTTACTGCAAACAGTCTTCGTCAGATGGCTGAACTCACTAAACACTTGGCATTCATGAAAATCTTTGTGTATGGAGAATGTTGAAATGTTGAGGCAATACAAGAAGATGTGGATACAGTAACTCACAAACAGGGAAAAGTAAATTTTACATATGAGATTGCAAATAGCACCAAATAAACCTCAACAATAAACAATGATAATTAAATAAAACAAAACAAAAGCACATTAAATGTGGATAGTACAAGCCTCAGCTCTTTGTTGATCAAAAATAAATAAATGTATAATAAATAATATTACGCAAGCAATCACCAATTAAACAATAAAAAAATAGAAAGTCCCCAGGAGCCAGACATGTTATACATGTTACTGAAAGATAAACATTATCTTGTCTTTACAAACCTGGCTTACTTCCCTCAATGTCAATATACCTAAAAGAAAAACACCCTAGCAATGTCATAAAGTTCTTCATAGATTTACTAGTCCCAAGCCCACATTTTTTTCCAGGAAAAAGAAGCCATTCCAATCTAGGAATTATCTCACTTACTTACCAAAGTCAGTAAACTTTCTTTGGTTGGTCAGGTCCAAGCACACTCATGTTTATATTTGCAATTACTAATCCATTTACATGAACCTTCATTGAATAAACACTTATTTTTTTAAAACTCACAGGAAGGGAAGAAGAATTAATTTGTTTAGAATGAACTGACCTGTGAAGCACATGAGACTAAAGCCTCGTCCCCCCTGTCTCCCCAGGAAAGCCATGGGGAGGTCCCCGTGCATCAGACGGGGGTGGGGTCACCCGAGGAATGTCACTGCGTGGCCCCACCCTCAGTTATATAAGAACTGTCAAAGCAAAGACGCGTCATACGGCGGGTGTCTCCCATGGAGGCGGGTCAGTCGTGGCTTTGTTTTTTTTTCTTTTTCACAGCGAGAAAAGAAGATTTATGGACTTTGTGGGACATTTTTATTTTTTTTTATTTTAATAAAGGACTTGTCCTCAAGCTGTCTTGTCTTTTTTAACATTTTTACACTTTTTTGTTAAATGGTAGGGGTACATTTGTTACCATTTCACACAGGGGGGAGGCTTGGATCTGGGGGTCCCCTTGTTAAAGGGGGCTTTCAGATTCAGATAAGCCCCCCACAACCACTGGGCAAGGGTTGTGGGGATGAGGCCCTTGTCCCCATCAACATGGGAACAAGGTGCTTTGGGGGGCTACCAGGAGGGGGGGTTCAGGAGGGGGGCGCTCTCATGTCCCCCCCATTTACTGAGGCCTGCCAAGTTGCATGCTCCGATAAGGGTCTGGTATGGATTTTTGGGGGGACTCCCATGCCATTTTTTTTAAATTTTGGAGCAGGGTTCCCTTTAAAATCCATACCAGACCTGAAGGGTCTGGTATGGATTTTGAGGGGGACCCCTACACCATTTTTTTTTTTTAAAAATGGTGCAGGGTTCCCTTTAATATCCATACCAGAAGGGCCTGGTATGAAATTTGGGGAGCCCTCACACAATTTTTTTTTTTAATCTTGGTTCGGGGTTCCCCTTAATATTCATACCAGACCCAAAGGGCATGGTAATGGACTGGGGGATCCCATGCCGTTTTTTTCAATGACTTTTATCTGTATTACCGAGACATGACACCCAATACGAGGACAATATGCGACCGGTCTAAACTATGTGGCATGTTCACCAATGCCAGGAGCATGGCGGACCAGATGGGTGAACTAGAGATACTGTTGTACAAGGAGGATTTTGATTTTGTGGGAATTTCAGAGACCTGGTTCAACAGCTCTCATGATTGGCTGGCAAACATTCAAGGGTATACCCTATACCGTAAGGATAGAGAGGGTAAAAAAGGGGGAGGGGTATGCCTATATATCAAGAATAATGTACAAGCGAATGTGAGAGATGACATCACTGAGGGAGCTAGAGAGGAGGTGGAATCCTTATGGGTAGAGCTCCAAAGGGATGAAGCTAAGGGGAAAATAATACTGGGAGTATGCTATAGGCCCCCTAACCTGAGGGAGGAAGTGGAGACAGATCTCCTATCACAAATTGGATTAGCAGCAAGGATGGGAAGTGTTATCATAATGGGGGATTTTAATTATCCAGACATAGACTGGGCGGAGGGAACCGCACATTCATTTAAAGCTCGCCAGTTCCTTAATGTCTTGCAGGACAATTTTATGGGTCAGATGGTAGACGCACCAACTAGAAATAAAACATTACTGGATCTACTGATTACCAACAATACAGACCTGATCACGGATGTGGAAATACGGGGCAATTTAGGTAACAGCGATCACAGGTCAATTAGTTTCAGTATAAATCACACAAATAGGAAACATGAAGGGAACACAAAGACACTGAATTTCAAAAGAGCCAACTTCCCTAAACTACAAACCTTGCTAAAAGGCATAAATTGGGATAAAATATTAGGAACAAAGAATACGGAGGAGAGATGGGTTTGCTTTAAGAGCATATTAATTAAGGGCATTAGCCTATGTATCCCATTGGGTAATAAATTTAAAAGAGCGAACAAAAATCCTGGATGGCTTAACTCCAATGTAAAAATGCATATAAAAGCAAAGGAGAAGGCCTTCAAAAAATACAAGGTTGAGGGATCATCCTCAGCATTCAGACTTTATAAAGAATGCAACAAGAAGTGTAAGGGTGCAATTAGGACGGCTAAGATAGAACATGAAAGACACATAGCGGAGGAGAGCAAAAAAAATCCCAAGAAATTCTTTAAGTATGTAAACAGTAAAAAAGGGAGGACAGACCATATTGGCCCCATAAAGAATGAGAAAGGACATCTGGTTACAAAGGATAGGGAGATGGCGAAGGTATTGAATTTATTCTTCTCCTCAGTCTTCACGAGTGAATCGGGGGCTTCAGTAACCAAAACTGCAGTGTTTATCCTCATGACACAACACAGGAAGCACCTCCATGGTTAACAGAGGACAGAATTAAAATTAGACTTGAGAAACTTAACATTAATAAATCACCGGGACCAGATGGCTTGCATCCGAGGGTACTTAGGGAACTCAGTCAAGTGATTGCCAGACCGTTGTTCCTAATTTTTACAGACAGTCTATTGACTGGAATGGTACCAGCTGATTGGAGAAAAGCCAATGTAGCACCAATATTTAAAAAGGGCCCAAAATACATCCCTGGGAATTACAGACCAGTTAGCCTAACATCAATAGTATGTAAACTCTTGGAGGGGATGATAAGGGACTATATACAAGATTTTAGTAATAAGAACGATATCATTAGCAGTAATCAGCATGGATTCATGAAGAATCGTTCTTGCCAAACCAATCTATTAACCTTCTATGAGGAGGTGAGTTGCCATCTAGATAAAGGAAGGCCCGTAGATGTGGTGTATCTGGATTTTGCAAAAGCATTTGACACAGTTCCCCATAAACGTTTACTGTACAAAATAAGGTCCGTTGGCATGGACCATAGGGTGAGTACATGGATTGAAAACTGGCTACAAGGGCGAGTTCAGAGGGTGGTGATAAATGGGGAGTACTCAGAATGGTCAGGGGTGGGTAGTGGGGTTCCCCAGGGTTCTGTGCTGGGACCAATCCTATTTAATTTGTTTATAAACGACCTGGAGGATGGGATAAACAGTTCAATCTCTGTATTTGCAGACAATACTAAGCTAAGCAGGGCAATAACTTCTCCGCAGGATGTGGAAGCCTTGCAAAAAGACCTGAACAAATTATTGGGGTGGGCGACTACATGGCAAATGAGGTTCAATGTAGAAAAATGTAAAATAATGCATTTGGGTGGCAAAAATATGAATGCAATCTATACACTGGGGGGAGAACCTCTGGGGGAATCTAGGATGGAATAGGACCTGGGGGTCCTAGTAGGTGATAGGCTCAGCAATGGCATGCAATGCCAAGCCTCTGCTAATAAAGCAAACAGAATATTGGCATGCCTTAAAAGGGTGATCAAGGCAAGAGATAACACAATAATTCTCTCACTCTACAAGGCTCTGGTCCGGCCGCACCTGGAGTATGCTGTCCAGATCTGGTCACCAGTCCTCAGCAAGGATGTACTGGAAATGGAGCGAGTACAAAGAAGGGCAACAAAGCTAATAAAGGGTCTGGAGGATCCCAGTTATGAGGAAAGGTTTCAAGCACTGAACTTATTCTCTCTGGAGAAGAGACGCTTGAGAGGGGATATGATTTCAATTTACAAATACTGTACTGGTGACCCCACAATAGGGATAAAACTTTTTCGCAGAAGAGAGTTTAATAAGACTCGTGGCCACTCATTACAATTAGAAGAAAAGAGGTTTAACCTTAAACTACGTAGAGGGTTCTTTACTGTAAGAGCGGCAAGGATGTGGAATTCCCTTCCAGGCGGTGGTCTCAGCGGGGAACATTGATAGCTTCAAGAAACTATTAGATAATCACCTGAATGACCGCAGCATACAGGGATATATAATGTAATACTGACACATAATCACACACATAGGTTGGACTTGATGGACTTGTGTCTTTTTTCAACCTCACCTACTATGTAACTATATATGACAATTCACTATAGCCGCTATTAGTTTTAAATGACTTTTTTTCCTTTAGAAATGTCATTTTGTGCAGGGACTGTTCTAAACACTGCAAAAATGTGCCACTTTACGGGCATACTATAGACACCCCCCAGGTATAAAATTTAAAGGAATATTTCACTTTTATTGTTTCACTTTAAGTATTATTAAAATCACTGCTCCCGAAAAAGCGGCCGTTTTTAAAACTTTTTTTTGCCTTGATACATGTCCCCTGGGGTAGGACCCGGGTCCCCAAACACTTTTTATGACAATAACTTGCATATTAACATGTTCCATAGACTTTAACGGTGTTCGCACAAATTTTTTGCCTGTTCGCATGTTCTGCTGCAAACCGAACCGGGGGTGTTTGGCTCATCCCTAGTATTCAGTTACTGCTGCAAGCATATGTCACACATGCAATTTTCTGTCCTGACCATAGTTTCAGTCGGTTTACTATTGCCTCACAGGTTGTGGTTTGTGTCTGCAATACTGCTAATGCTGATAGCAGGTGAGCTGTGCTAGGCTGAAGCCTTCCTATTAACTTAGCAAGGCCTGGTCCTACAGGCTTGACTTATTGTCTGCAGGTATGCTGTTAGCTTGCATCACTGAAAGCGTACATCACATATGTGAATCTTACTGGCTGTCCATAGTGCCATTCTGTTTACTAATGCTTCACAGGTTGAATCTGTGTCTGCAGTATTGCTAATGCTTAGGCTGATTTCAGGTGGTACTGAGTAAGGATGAGCTCCGGCGTGTTCGCACACTCCACGTGCCGAGCCCACCAGGAAGTCAGCACGGCGCTGCGCTAATCATAGGCAGTGAGACATTTTCCCGATGTGCGACTGCAGAGATCGGGAAATGTCTCACTGCCTGTGACGACTTCCTGGTGGGCTCGGCACGTGGAGTGTGCAAACACGCCGGAGCTCATCCTTAGTGCTAAGCCTTTCCTATCAAAGCAGGGCCTGGCCCTGCAGGCTGGGCTTTCTGTGTATTAATGCTTGGTTGTGGCATGGACCTTTTTTGTGGTATATGTGTCTAAGGTAAGTTTAACCTGCTAGTGTTAATTGTCTGCGTGTTTGCCTGTGATTACATTGACTCAACAGCACTATGACTGCTATGCGTTTATCTCTATGCATTTACATGCTGATCTTGATGCTGAAATGAAAATCAGGATCTGCTTAATTACATTACCTGTTAATGTGTAATTGCTTCTGTTATTTGTGGTACACCACAGAGGGATATGTGGTTTGCTGTTTATAGTGGTTACTACTGATGGACTTTTAAACAAATACTCCCAGGCATGGCTCCAATCTTTCAGCTCATCTGTGGACCAGTAGCAATCAGCCTTCCTAGAGACCAGCAACGTTTATTAGGGTGAGGGCAGGTAGGTATATTCTATATCCTAAAAGAGTGCACATTATGGGCATAATGGATTGTAAATCTCTCCAGCCCTCAACACCAACACCACTTCTCAGGAAGAGGAGAGTCAGCCTGCTTCTGCAACAAGGACAGGTCCTCTTTAGCCCTGAAGGAACCACTATGTATTTAGCTATCAGAAGAGGCAGACCAAGGAAATCTCTACAAAAATCATAGTGGACTGGTGGTGACTGGTGTGTTGGCCAAAATGCAAAACCAAGTTGCAGACCACAGGCAGTGGCAAATGGGCAGTCACTAATGATTCCATGCCAAGCCTAAATCAAACAGCTGTGTTTATTTAAAGGCAACCTCTACCTCAGAAGCAATTGGCCAGGGAGTCTTTATCAGACTGGCCAGATAGGTCAGCCTTAGCTTGCTTCTAGGAAATTGCTATGGCAAGTTGGCATATCAGAAGCAAAAAGTGGATGTTTTAACTCTGTCCAAACTGGCTGTGTGAATCTCTATTGCAATAATGCTCAGGTACTAAGCTAATCAACTAAGTCGTTTAAATGGTACCTCTGCCTCAGAAGCAGCCAGTCAAACAGGCTTCATCAGATTAGCCAGGGGTGCCATTCTGCCAGAAGAAAAGCAATATCCTTTGCAGAGACCCTGGGACAGCGAATAGATCTGGAGATGAAGACGGTTCATACTACTATTAAGTAGTGTTTTGTGACCTGCGGTGGAGCTCACTTCGGTAACCAGACTGTCAGAACCCCAGACAAGATGAAAGCAGGGTTCTGGTCAGGCATAAACTCTCTATGATGGCAGATCCTAGAGTGAAAATAAAGTAGCCAGTGATGCAGTTCAGCCACTGTGGATACAAGACTGTATGCTGTTTCTCCGGTAGTCCGTTGTGGTCAGTTAATCCTTATGGCTCATCCCACAAGTATCACATACCACTTTTAAGTCAGAGTGGTGACTGACTGTTCAAGTCAGATCCGGTGATATCTAGAAGGGGGATTAATCCCTTGTGTTAATCAGCAATGACCAGAGGATAGCCAAAAGGCAAAGTAAGGAAGATTGAATGACAGGTTAAACCTGGGAAAACTATAGAGGAGAATAAAGAATCAATAATCATCTTTATTTGTCTACCTAAACCCAAGTCACCCAGTAGGGTCAGCTGACATAATTTTATGTAAATTTGAGCTTTAGGATCCGTGGGTCCTGTGCATTAAAGAAGCCATTGGAATTTTTCATTCCTCTCCTCCAACTCATGCATTCCCTCCATGATGCATTAGAGCACAAGAGTTATGACTGCATTTCCAGTCAAAAGTAGGACTTGGTCAACAAGCAGGAGGATTAGGATACAAAACCGCATATGGCATCATTGCAATCAATCTCTTCAGGCATCAGTAAGACTTGGCTTCCACAAATCGTTCCCCATTATTTCCAAGGAATACTGTTAATAGTGATGCGACTTCAAAGTAGTTCCTGCACTACTTTGGTCCAACTTTGATGCGACTTGGGGCCATGGACCTCAAGAATACACAGGCATTGCTTCAAGTCCCATAAAGGTTGCAGCAAAATTGCACGACCTTTTAGGTCACAATAGTGGAAACCTAGGCTAAGATTGTAGATGGTCTTTAGACCTAGCAAGTGTGTGTGTGTATTGTATACACACTTTAAGACAACCATGTTTCTGCAAGTACTTTTGCTTGGCTGTTTGAGTTCACTACGAGTTCATCTGGCAAACTGTGGCCTTTCCACAAATTCCAGACATTTCCCAGGATATTAGGTCCAGTAGTGGCCATCTTGCGGGAGCAAGGACTTCTGGTGAGCCTTGTTTGGGCAACAACCTGGCGCAATATCTTCCAGGTCCTGGGAAAAAAGTTCTGGTTCAGACTCTGATCGGATTGGGAGGAGCCACCATCGAGAGACCAACTTGTCTCATTACAGCAATGACTTGCCTAGAAGCAGTTCTGAATCTCTGAAGAGCAACAGTATAGGCATCTCACTTGAATAAATTATAGCTCTTTCCCATTGGTTGCATCCCACGGTCGCAAAAGGGTAAGAAAATAGCTTGTAGTAACCTATGTGGTCAGAGGGGCCCAATGGAAGGTTGACAATGGTATTACCTGTTTTTTGTAGTAAGGGAAGATTTGCTTCCTGCACCAGGTAAAGTGACTCCACAGAGGAGACAAGTCCCTTTTTGGTGGGAGCTAAACTAGCTAATCTTTCAGCTTATCAGCTACTAGGCATACCAGTCATCACAATCTATTATTTGTCATGTATTCATGCCAATGGAGGACAAGATGTCCAAAATCAGAGTTGCAGTGGTCTCAGACTGAAGTCCTTCTGAAAACTCATCAAATAGAGCCTCACCTATGCTGCAAAGACTCAGCAAAATGGGGAAGACCTATCTTTGTTGTCGAAGGAATGCAAGACTAGTCAACCTCTGTCAGAAGTACCTCCCAGTCAGGTCTTCCTGCCAGATGGCATAAGGTACAAAACCATTGGATGTCAAGGGATGGTCTCCAAACCAACACACCGTTCAAGGGTTCGGCAACAAATAGAGCGATAAAGATATTGATCTGACAGTAACCTTGGTGGCTTCCCAGAGGGGGAAGCAGTGAAACTTCTGACATCCAGCTGGGTCTGCAGATTAGCAATATGTATATTGAACAAACCTAATAGTCTCCAGGATCCTTATCTTCAGGATCCGCATTCGTTCAGTGGCGATGAGGACAATAATTGCCTGGTGGCTTGCAAGCCATGATATCTGCAGGTACAGTCTCAGATCCGAGAACCTCCTATTCTCCTTTCTGAGATCCAACACCTCATACAGCGTGGCCAACAATGTCTTCCAAAGTCAGACAAGGTATATCTAGATGCTGGAGACCAAGCAGTGAAGGCTCACATGGAGGTCTCACATTTAATGTTAGTGTTTTAGTGTTTAAAATCTTATGGAGGTCAGGGCGCCTACTCCAAAACTTCAAGTACATTAGAGCAGGGGAAACCCTACATAATTTAAAGGATGGAATCTTCTGTTCCATACGGATTGAATTGTATACAAGTAAGCCTAGAAATGGCATTAATGGATAGATGAGGATCAGTCGTGTCCTCACTCTCTGGGAACCAGTAACTGTTGCATATCCTGGCAAACCAATTCTGAAAGACCTGGGCAGGTTGTTCCTTCCCCCTGGGGTCTTCCAAATAGTGTGGGACATATTGCCTTACTCTCCATTCAGAGGGATAAGACATCCTCAATATGGCCAGTAATACTGAAGAAGTATTTTGTACCTGTATGGCTAATAGGTCTAGAAGGATCTCAGATATCCAAGTATCAAGCCATAAACTACCTTGTTGCTGAAATTCTCAGGCAAAGTGGTTTTAGTCTCTGCCTCAGCACTATACAGAGGTCTGTATCTTTGCATCTGGGTTAGAACATCACCCTTCTTACATATCCAAACTAAAGTGTTTGGAATACCACAAGCATTGAAAATAGATTCAAGGTTGAAGAGAGACATAGAATTTGCCCTTCTTCAAGGAGAAAACAATAGGCTCTTTAGGCCTAACTGCATCAGAAGACAATTACTGTCCATTAAAGACAATCGCAGTGATGTGGATCAAGTTAGTCAAGGGGCTTAGATGGCTAGGACAAATCCATCAATTGTGGACGGAAACCGCTTTTCCAGACGGATTGCGCATCCATGGACAGAACTCCAAAGGAGTCCCTCCAATTATGACCTGGTCTACATTCAACACGTTGGGGGCCCATTTTAAAGTGGACCCAGTGGCCTTAGCTATAATATATTTCAATTGTTAGTGGGGATAGATCTAATACTCAACTTAAACATGTCAGCATTACCCACCCTTGTTGTCTGGTGAGTTGATATATCCCATATGTATATGTTGTCATGCTGTATCAGGAAAGAGGAAAATTTTATACTTACCTGAAGGTAATTTTCCTTTCCTGATGCAAAGCATGACAGTATATAGGTCCCTCCCGAAAGGGCTTTGCAGTGATACTAAGTTACGAGAATGTGGCCTGCAGGGAGGAGACTTACTTTTATATTATAACCGGTCCTGGAATAGAGCAGGGGGCCAAGCCTACCCATACGTATATGCTGTCATGCTTTGCATCAGGAAAGGAAAATTACTGTAAGTAAGTATGTACAGTACCTGACCGCGAGATTGTGTTTCCAGCGCGATACCATCGCGCTGGTTCTCGGCGACAGGGTACTGTGCATGTCGCGCTGGCTTTCTCATCGGGAAAGGAAAACTTTGTTTTCCTCCCGCGATGAGTGACAGGCAGCGCTGACAGCTGTCTGGTATGAATCCTGAGGCGGGAACACCGCGCCAAATTTTAAATGAAAAAAATGGCGTGGGTCCCCCCCAGGAGCATACCAGGCCCTTAGGTCTGGTATGGATTGTAAGGGGAACCCCCCTACACCAAAAAATTGGCGTGGGGGTCCCCCCCAATCCATACCAGACCCTTATCCGAGCACGCAGCCCGGCCGGCCAGGAAAGGGGTGGGGACGAGCGAGCGCCCCCCCCCTCCTGAGCCGTACCAGGCCGCATGCCCTCAACATGGGGGGGGTGGGTGCCTTGGGGGAGGGGGGCGCCCTGCAGGGGGCCCCCCCACCCTAAAGCACCTTGTCCCCATGTTGATGAGGACAAGGGCCTCTTCGCGACAACCCTGGCCGTTGGTTGTCGGGGTCTGCGAGCGGGGGGCTTATCGGAATCCAGGAGCCCCCTTTAATAAGGGGGCCCCCAGATCCCAGCCCCCCACCCTGTGTGAATGAGCTTGGGGTACATGGTACCCCTACCCATTCACCTAGGGAAAAGTGTCAATATAAAAAAAACACAGTACACAGGTTTTAAGAGTAATTTATTAGTCAGCTCCAGGGTCTTCTTCCGACTTCAGGGGGGTCTCCTTCCGACTTCTCCCGGTGTTCGGCCTCTTCTCCCGGGCCCCGCCGCTATCTTCTTCCAGCTCTATTGCCAGCGAGGGGCCCGGTCTGCTGCCGCTGTCTTGTCGCCGCTGTCTCGCCGCCGCTGTCTCGCCGCCTCTTCTCTTCTTCCCTGATGTTGACACGACGCTCTCTCCGGCTCGAATGCTGTGTGCGAGCTGTGGAGCCATTTATATAGGCGGTGACCCCGCCCCCTTACGACGTCATGGTCCCAGCATGCGCAGGGACTCTAGGGCCACGCCCCCTTATGATGCCAATGTCCCTGCGCATGCTGGGACCATGACGTCGTAAGGGGGCGGGGTCACCGCCTTAATAAATGGCTCCACAGCTCGCACACAGCATTCGAGCCGGAGAGAGCGTTGTGTCAACATCGGGGAAGAAGAGAAGAGGCGGCGAGACAGCGGCGGCGAGACAGCGGCGGCGAGACAGCAGCGGCGAGACAGCGGCGACAAGACAGCGGCAGCAGACCGGGCCCCTCGCTGGCAATAGAGCTGGAAGAAGATAGCGGCGGGGCCCGGGTGAAGAGGCCGAACACCGGGAGAAGTCGGAAGGAGACCCCCCGAAGTCGGAAGAAGACCCTGGAGCTGACTAATAAATTACTCTTAAAACCTGTGTACTGTGTTTTTTTTATATTGACACTTTTTCCTAGGTGAATGGGTAGGGGTACCATGTACCCCAAACTCATTCACACAGGGTGGGGTGCCGGGATCTGGGGGCCCCCTTATTAAAGGGGGCTCCCAGATTCCGATAAGCCCCCCGCCCGCAGACCCCGACAACCAACGGCCAGGGTTGTCGGGAAGAGGCCCTTGTCCTCATCAACTTGGGGACAAGGTGCTTTGGGGTGCTTTGCCCCTTCCCCAAGGCACCCACCCCCCCCATGTTGAGGGCATGCGGCCTAGTACGGCTCAGGAGGGGGGGCGCTCGCTCGTCCCCACCCCTTTCCTGGCCGGCCGGGCTGCGTGCTCGGATAAGGGTCTGGTATGGATTGGGGGGGACCCCCACGCCAATTTTTCGGCGTAGGGGGGTTCCCTTTACAATCCATACCAGACCTAAGGGCCTGGTATGGTCCTGGGGGGGAACCCACGTAGGTTTTTTCTTTTAAAATTTGGCGCGGTGTTCCCGCCTCAGGATTCATACCAGACAGCTGTCAGCACTGCCTGTCACTCATCGCGGGAGGAAAACAAAGTTTTCCTTTCCCGATGAGTGAGCCATCTCGGCGCTGGCTCCTGCGACGGGGCTCGCAGGTGTCAAATCTCACCGAGAAATGCGGCGAGATTGACACAATATCGCGGTCACCTACTGTAAGTGTAGGTAAGTATAAAATTTTCCTCTTTCATGGTACCACTCCCTAGTATTGTACATATGATTAGGTTGGCAGCACCACTGTTACCTGTCTTTAAGCACAATTTGTGTTAGGTTCAATGACATTATTGTTGATACTGATAAGTGCCACAGGGAGAAGATGCTGGAAGGGTGGGGGGGGGGGGTTAAGGTTAGGCAGCTGGACATAGGCATAATCTGTAGTTTAAACCCTGTGGACAACTAATAAAAGGAGAATGGCATTGGTAGCCTAGATAATTATCTCAGCACAGGTTTTCTGTAAGTGGTGTGGTGGGGCTTGGCAGTTTACAAGTGGAAGCTACAGTGATAGTTTTTTTAGTTCTGGAATTTACTGATACCAGTAAAGTCTCAATTGAAAAAAAATGATATCTGTTCGAGTTGCTACATTGTACCATTTATAGTTGATACAGTAAAAGCTACTTATTTAGTTTGCTAGTTCTTGTGTTATCTGCTTACACCATGTTGCACACATATACCAATAAATAGCACTGAGTGCATCCAATGCAATATCCAAACTTTTGTTTCCTCCGTAGCAACATTTACTGTTTATAGTCAAACTAAATCTGTCAGGGTTTCTGTTGGAGAAGATGCACTTATCAACTGTTGCTTGAAGCCAGAAATAAATGCTGAGAACATGGAGATTAAATGGCTAAGATCTCAAGATTCATCTCTGGTACATCACTATCACAATGAAAGGGAAGAAACTGTGAATACAGATTTTTATGGCCGTATCCAATTAAGGTGTCCTTTTATGAAACTGAGATCAGCGGCGATCACAAGTCTCACTGCTGATCTCAGGTCATTACCAGTGTATGAAACTGAGGTAATCAGCGGATAACATGTTCTCCACTGATTATCGCAGCACAGTGAGAATCTGTAACTGACTGTCACAGAAATGGCCAGTTTATGAAGGTGCGATCTCGGCACCTCACTAGCGATCTGTGACAAAATTCTCACTTTCTGATTCGCCATTCCAGAGGTGGAGAATCAGAGAGAGAAGCGCAAAGCTGGCTGAGTATTCTGGAGAAAGCAGGAAGTCTTTTAACTTCTTTCTTTCACCGAACAGTCACAACACAAACATTGCATGCGATATGCACAGCAAAGCGTCACATGCAATATCTGTGATTGCACAATTGTGATTCCAGCCTCTTTCTTTCTCTCTCTCTCTCTATCTATTTACAGTATCTCACAAAAGTGAGTACACCCCTCACATTTTTGTTAATATTTTATTATATCTTTTCATGTGACAACGCTGAAGAAATTACACTTTGCTATGATGTCAAATAGTTAGTGTACAGCTTGTATAACAGTGTAAATTTGCTGTCCCCTCAAAATAACTCTACACACAGCCATTAATGTTTTAATCGCTGGCAACAAAAGTGAGTACACCCCTAAGTGAAAATGTCCAAATTGGGCCCAATTAGCCATTTTCCCTCCCCGGTGTCATGTGACCCGTTGGTGTTACAAGGTCTCAGGTGTGAATGGGGAGCAGGTGTGTTAAATTTGGTGTTATCGCTCTCTCTCATACTGGTCACCAGATGTTCAACATGGCACCTCATGGCAACAAACGTTCTGAGGATGTGAAAAAAAGGAATTGTTTCTCTACATAAAGCTGGCCTAGGCTATAAGAAGATTGCCAAGACCCTTAAACTCAGCTGCAGCACAGTGGCCAAGATCATACAGCGGTTTAACAGGACAGGTTTCAATCAGAGCAGGCCTCGCTATGGTGACCAAAGGAGTTGAGTGCACATGCTCAACATCATATCCAGAGGTTGTCTTTGGGAAATAGATGTATGAGTGCTGGCAGCATTTCTGCAGAGGCTGAAGGGGTGGGGGGTCAGCCTGTCAGTGCTCAGACCATACACCGCACACTGCATCAAATTGGTCTGCATGGCTGTCATCCCAGAAGGAAGCCTCTTCTAAAGATGATGCACAAGAAAGCCTGCAAACAGTTTACTGAAGACAAGCAGACTAAGGACATGGATTACTGGAACCATGTCCTGTGGTCTGATGAGACCAAGATAAACTTATTTGGTTCAGATGGTGTCAAGCGTGTGTGGTGGCAACCAGGTGTGGAGTACAAAGACAAGTGTGTCTTGCCTACAGTCAATTATGGTGGTGGGAGTGTCATGGTCTGGGGCTTCGTGAGTGCTCCCGGCACTGGGGAGCTACAGTTCATTGAGACAACCATGAATGCCAACATGTGATGTCGTCATATATATATATATATATATATATATATATATATATATATATATATGTGTGTGTGTGTGTGTGTATATATTATTCTACCTGCATTTAAATACTATTATTAATGTAATTTTAATATAATTTTTAATTTATTAGTAAATAAAATTTTGTAAACCCTGAAATATGGTTTTACCCATGGCATGCTCTATTAGTTATATGGGTGTTTATCAATTATGAAATATATTTTATTTTAACTTATTAATAAATATTTATACTTTTATACTTTACTAAAATTATTTTTAAATGATTATAAATGTATTTTGCATTTATATTAATGGTGTATAGCTGCATTACATTAATTTACTATACACCATTCACATTTAAATAGGCACATGTATGATCTTTAAATATTGATAAAAACAATGTTTTTTTATAATTAGGTTAATGTATATTGTGTAGGGGGAATTTACCTTTATTATTTTATTAATATGTTGGGGAATAATGTGTGCTAATTTGTGTTCAAATTTTTGTATTTTACACTTCCTCATACTGTAATCCTGCTACATCACGCAAGATTACAGTGAGAGGAGCCATTCTCAGGAGTTCCTGGCGTTTGTAGATCGCTTCTCAACTCAACATGAGAAGCGAGCTACAGACCTTCATAAACAGGCACTCAGAGGAGAGAGATCTCCTGTGAGAATGCCTGAGAACTAAATAGCTGTATTTTACTGCAGTTTCATAAAAGGACACCTAATTAAGGATGAAATAAAGAGAGGAAATATCTTCCTGAGGATACAGAATATTAAGGTTTCAGATGAAGGCTCCTACACACATTACTTTCAGTATAGGAATGGGCTTTATGTTCGGGTCGAACATGAGTTCGACTCGAACATTGGCTGTTCGCCGAACAGCAAACAATTTGGGGTGTTCACGGCAAATTCGAAAGCCGCGGAACACCCTTTAAAAGTCTATGGGAGAAATCAAAAGTGCTCATTTTAAAGGCTTATATGCAAGCTATTGTCACAAAAAGTGTTTGGAGACCCGGGTCCTGCCCCAGGGGACATGTATCAATGC
This sequence comes from Lithobates clamitans, assembly GCA_037952925.1. Lineage (NCBI taxonomy): Eukaryota > Metazoa > Chordata > Amphibia > Anura > Ranidae > Lithobates > Lithobates clamitans. The sequence goes on from JBBGZY010000482.1 coordinate 108,021, forward strand.
AAACATTTTTTTTTTAAACGGTCATTTTTTCAGGAGCAGTGATTTAATAATGCCTAAAGTGAAACAATAAAAGTGTAATATTCCTTTCAGTTTCGTACCGGGGGGTGTCTATAGTATGCCTGTAAAGTGGCGCATGTTTCCCGTGTTTAGAACAGTCTGACAGCAAAATGGCATTTCTAAAGGAAAAAAAAGTAATTTAAAAGTGCTAGCGCTAGTGCCGGCTATAATGAATTGTTGGTCCGGCAATACACATAAAAGTTCATTGATAAAAATGGCATGGAATTTCCTTACAGGGGAACCCTGAACCAAAATTTTTTAAAAAAACGCGTGGGGGTCCCCCTAAATTCCATACCAGGCCCTTCAGGTCTGGTATGGATTTTAAGGGGAACCCTGTGCCCAAATTAAAAAAAGAAATGGCATGGGGGTCCCTCTCAAAATCCATACCAGACCGTTATCTAAGGATGCAACCTGGCAGGCCGCAGGAAAAGAGGGGGGGGCAAGAGAGCGCCCCCCCTCCTGAACCATACCAGGCCACAAGCCCTCAACATTGGGAGGGTGCTTTGGGGTGGAGGCCCCCCAAAGAACCTTGTCCCCATGTTGATGGGGAGAAGGGCCTCATCCCCACAACTCTTGCCCGGTGGTTGTTTAACAGGGGGACCCCCAGATCCCACCCCCCCTGTGTGAATTGGTAATGGGGTACAAATGTACCCCTACCATTTCACAAAAAAAGTGTCAAACATGTTAAAAAAGACAATGGTTTTTGAAAATTCCTTTTTCTTTCTCGTACATCATGGGACACAGAGCCTCGGTAAATACTAATGGGTTATATAGGGTATCACTAGGTGATTGGACACTGGTCACACCCTAAACAGGAAGTTCAACCCCCTATATAATCCCTCCCCTTACAGGGATACCTCAGTTTTTTTGCCAGTGTCTTAGGTGTTGGACGTGTAAAAGATGCCCTGTGCTGAGCTCCAAAGGGAATATCCTATATCCTATACTGGGGCAAGCCAGACGAACCGGATCCATTTCAAAGTGTCCTTTCTAGGCCGAATTGGATGGTACCCGGGCCTCATGTCTGAAGAAATGAGGTTTTACCTGTAACGCTTTCTCTTTTTAGAGAGCTGGATCCTGCATTTCAGAATTTGTTTTTTCTAGCCTTATTCTGGGCCGGGTGCTTTACAGGCCCAGAACTGCGGATCCCCCTATCCGTAGGGGGCCCCAGTCTCTGAAGGTTTTCCAAATGGAGCCCACCGTGAGAGGTGAAGATTGGGTCTATATAACAGAGCCCTGCAGCTGGATAAGGTAAGGGAGATTCCACAGAATGTTTTAATTCTAGTAGGTTTCTCCTTTAAGTAAATGTATGCTATGCCTATTGTCGCCACCGGGGGCTGCCAAGAGCACATACCTTCTCATGCTAGATTGTCTGTCTCAGTGTTCATGCTGCACAAGCTCCTCCAGCCGAGCTCCAGGTAGAATGGGATGGGGGGCTCTCCTCAGGGATATTCCCCCACAGATTAGGGGGGCCGCAGTTGGTCTGTGAGGCGGTAGTATACTGCACTATCGCCGCCGCTGCCACCGCCGCCATTACATATGGAGGACCCCATCAGCTGCTGGCCTCTCTCCTTCCTCCTCCACCCCCAGCCTCCCCTCTACACTTGTCCCAGAGGGTCAGCTCGCGTGGGAAAGCGCAGGTTTTTGAAAAAACAAGGGGGGTGGTCAGAGGAGGGGGGGTGGATCGTCAGGGCGACGTCCGGCGTGCTTAGACGCCCACATCGCCGGCTGCAAGGCTATATGAAGCACACTTGTTTGGTGCACACAGCCTATGGAGGGACACAGAGCTGATGGTCGCATATAAGGTGGGACACAGGCATTCTCCTAAGCAGCATTTACTAAGAAACACTAGACTGGGCATTGGTAGCAGTGGCTGTTGCCGGACTACATCGCTCAGCAGTCAGTGTTTATTTTTTGTGATACCTCCACCTTGTTGCTTTGCACTATGGGTAGAAGAGGTACAAATACCCCAAGAACCAGAGGCTCTAGGGGATCTCCCTCAGGTTCGGAGGACCCCCCTTCTGCAGCACCTTCCCCCCCTGAAGGGTCAGAGACGGCTAGCCAGGGAGAGCCGTTGGGGTCAGGGGCTGCATCTGCTTCTGGCACTTCAGCCCCTGTATACATTACACAGGAGGTTTTTTCCTCAACCATTAATGGTTTAGAGGAAAGATTAATGGCTGTAATTGCATCTTCACTCAGTGGAAGAAAACGCACTAGGTCTTCCTCTGTTACCCAGGACCCTCAGGCTGAGGAACTCTGGGATAAAGGTGAAGAATCCCTTTCAGAGGATCGGGATGGGACTGATGATTCCTCCTCTGAGGAATCAAGTGGAGAAGGGCCCTCTTCGGCTTCTCAGGATGAGAAGGTCTTAGTACAGATCCTTGCTGGATTGGTCCGCTCCACATTTAAAGTACCCGTATCTGAATCAGTTAAAGAACCCTCTTCTTCTTTGGGGTCACTGAAGCCTCCTCAAACAACACATGCTTTTCCTGTTCATAATTTACTTGAAAAGCTCATTTATTCTGAGTGGGATCACCCAGATAAACGTTTTTTTCCGCCTAAAAAGTTTTCAACACTTTATCCTATGGAAGAAAAGTTTACAAAGATGTGGGGGATACCGGCCCTTGATGCCGCCATTTCCTCCGTAAATAAAAGTCTGACTTGTCCTGTAGACAATGCTCAGATGCTCAAGGATCCTGTTGATAAAAATATGGAATCCCTGTTGAAGGATGTTTTCTCCTTAGCAGGTTCAGTAGCTCAACCTGCAGTGGCAGCAATCGGAGTCTTTCAATACTTAAGAGACCATGTTAAGTAGGTCATCAAAGTTCTACCTGAACATCAGGCCCAGGGGTTGGCTAACCTTCCAGCGGCCTTATGTTTTGCTGTTGACGCCATCAGAGATTCTATCATGCAAACCTCTCGTCTTTCACTTGGGTTGGTGCATATGCGTAGAATCTTATGGTTGAAGAATTGGTCAGCCGAAGCACCATGTAAGAAACTTCTGGCTGGATTTCCATTTTGTGGTGCAAGGCTGTTTGGAGAAGATCTAGACAATTATATCCAAAAGATCTCTAGTGGGAAAAGCACTCTCTTACCTGTTAAGAAAAGGAGTAAGCGTCCCTCTTTCAAACTGACTCTTTCCCCAGTGCCAGGAGCATCAGCCTCCAGGCAGTCGCGACGGCCTCCTCCATCTGGGTCTAAAAACAAGAGTCGACCCCAGGGACAAAAGAAGTCCTGGGGGAAGAAGCCTGCTAGACAAGACGCTCGCTTGTGTGGGGGGAAGACTGCTACAGTTCTCAAAGCTCTGGCAGGAGGATTTCCAGGACAGATGGGTAATCTCCACGGTAACTTTAGGTTACAAACTGGAGTTCCAAGAATTCCCCTCTCCTCGTTTCCTCAGATCAAATGTCCCCAGAGATCCAGAGAAAAAGCAGTCGCTCCTTCTAGCGTTAGAGCAACTTTTGTCGCAAGAAGTCATCATGGTGGTTCCCGTGAAGGATCAAGGATTGGTATTTTATTCCAACCTTTTTATGGTCCAAAAGCCAAATGGGGTTGTCACACCCATTCTGGATCTAAAGGATCTGAATTGATTCCTAAAGATTCGATCCTTTCGCATGGAATCAATTCGGTCAGTAGGTTCCATCCTGCAGGGAGGAGAATTTCTCGCATCAATAGACATCAGAGATGCGTATATGCATGTACCCATTTTTCCTGCTCATCAAAAGTACTTGCGCTTCGAAATAGAAGGGCGCCATTTCCAGTTTGTGGCTTTGCCTTTCGGGCTAGCCACTGCACCTCAAGTGCTTACAAAGATCTTGGCTCCTCCTCTGGCCAGATTAAGGGCTCAAGGTATAACAGTCATATCATACCTAGATGACCTGCTCTTGATAGACCGGTCGGTAGCCTGTTTGAGCAGGAACTTGATGACCACAGTCAAGTATCTGGAACACCTAGGTTGGATTCTCAACCTAGAAAAGTCTTTCCTAAAACCAGTAAGAAGACTGGAGTATTTGGGTCTGATCATACATACAAGGCAGGAGAAGGTATTTTTACCTCAGGCAAAGATTACTGCCTTAAGGGAGCTGATTCTGGTAGTCAGGACCAAAAAAGGTCCTTCTGTCCGCCTTTGTATGAGGCTGCTGGGAAAAATGGTGGCTTCATTCGAAGCAGTTCCCTATGCTCAGTTTCATTCAAGACTGCTGCAACACAGTATCCTGTCGGCCTGGAACAAGAAAGTTCAGGCATTAGATTTTCCGATGCACCTGTCTCAAGCAGTGCGTCAGAGCCTCACTGATTTATGCATTCTGCTACTGCCATGTCTCCTTCGCAGGATCAGGCAGGAAAGGAAGTCAGTACTTCTGGTAGCCCCCGCTTGGCCCAGGAGGGCTTGGTATGCAGAAATAGTAAGGATGACAGTGGGTTCCCCGTGGACCCTACCGTCACATCCAGACCTGTTATTTCAAGGTCCAGTGTTCCATCCTGCCTTACAGACGCTAAATTTGACGGTTTGGCTATTGAAACCCACATTCTGAGGAGTCGTGGGCTTTCAGGGCCTGTGATTTCTACCTTAATCAATGCAAGGAAGCCAGCTTCCAGAGTAATTTATCATAGAGTCTGGAAAGCTTATGTATCCTGGTGTGAATCCAAGGGTTGGCATCCCAGAAAATATGTAATAGGTAGAATTCTAGACTTTCTTCAAATGGGAATAGAAATGAAGCTGGCCTTGAGTACCATCAAGGGCCAGGTCTCTGCCTTATCAGTATTGTTCCAATGGCCACTTGCTTCACATTCCTTGGTCCGAAACTTTATGCAGGGGGTGACGCGTCTTAATCCTCCGGTTAAGGCGCCCCTAAACCCCTGGGACTTGAACTTGGTTCTGTCAGTTTTACAGAAACAGCCCTTTGAACCAATACATCAGATTCCCTTGGTCTTGTTGACAAGAAAGTTAATTTTTCTGGTAGCCATTTCTTCTGCTAGAAGAGTATCAGAATTAGCAGCTCTTTCCTGTAAAGAGCCTTATTTAATCATACACAAGGATAGAGTGGTATTGCGCCCTCATCCTAGTTTTTTACTGAAAGTGGTTTCAGATTTTCATCTAAACCAAGATATTGTTCTGCCTTCCTTTTTTCCAGATCCCTGTTCTCCGGAAGTAAGGTCACTACATTCCTTGGATGTAGTAAGTCAAGCAGTCACGGCTTTTTTGGAATCAACTGCTCAAATTCGCAAAACGGATGTTTTGTTCGTGCTGCCAGAAGGTCCCAATAGAGGACAGGCAGCGTCAAAATCTACCATTTCTAAATGGATTTGACAAATGATTGTTCAAGCTTACGGTTTGAAACAGAAAATTCCTCCTTTTCAGATCAAGGCACACTCCACTAGGGCTTCTTGGGCGGTGCATCACCAGGCCTCTAGGGCTCAAATCTGCAAGGTCGCAACCTGGTCTTCAGTCCATACATTCACCAGATTTTATCAGGTGGATGTGGGAAGGCGTGAGGATATCGCCTTTGGGCGTAGTGTGCTGCAGGCAGCAGTTCGAGGTCCTCAAGTCTGATTACACCCTACGTTGTGTGGTCCCCTCCCCTCAGATAGCATTGCTCTGGGACGTCCCATCAGTAATTACTGAGACTCTGTGTCCCGTGAAGTACGAGAAAGAAAATTGGATTTTTTTATAACAGCTTACCTGTAAAATCCTTTTCTTTTGATGTACATCACGGGACACAGAGGTCCCGCCCCTCTTCTAATACACTTATATTGCTTTGCTACAAAACTGAGGTATCCCTGTAAGGGGAGGGATTATATAGGGGGTTGAACTTCCTGTTTAGGGTGTGACCAGTGTCCAATCACCTAGTGATACCCTATATAACCCATCAGTAATTACTGAGGCTCTGTGTCCCGTGATGTACATCAAACGAAAAGGATTTTACAGGTAAGCTGTTATAAAAATTCCTATTATTAATTCCTTCTTCTTTCCCCGATTCTTCTTCCATCTTCTTTCTTCTGGTCTTCCTTCGGTGTTCTTCTTCCTCCATCTTCTTCTTCCGGTCTTCTCGTCCGGCATCTTCCTCCGGCTTCTTCTCCGCTTTCTTATGACATACAATTTATATGGATGTGGCCATAGGGGTGTCCCTTTTTTTTCTATTTTTTTGTTCTTCTCCGCTTCGTCCTCAGGCTTCTTCTCCGCTCCGTCCTCCGCACGATCCACCCCAGTGGGAGTGTTCCACTGCGTGTCACTTCTGTTGAGGTGACAGTTCTTATATAATAGAGGGCGGGGCTACCTGATGACCCTGCCCCCTCTGGCGCACGGGAATATCCCTATGGCTTTCTCCGTGTTGTCAGAGGGGGGCGGGATCACCCTGTTTATGTAAACGGGTGACCCCACCCCACTCTGGCGCACAGGGAAAGCCATAGGGATATCCCTGTGCGTCAGAGGGGGCGGAGTCACCGGGTGGCCGCTCCCTCCATTATATAAGAACAGTCACCTCAACAGAAGCATCACACAGTGGAACACTCCCACTGAGGCGGATCGTGCGGAAGACGGAGCGGAGAAGAAGCTGGAGGAAGATGCCAGACGAGAAGACCGGATAGACGAAGATGGAGGAAGAAGAATAGAACCGATGGAAGACCAGAAGAAAGAAGATGGAAGAAGACTCGGGCAAAGAAGAAGGAATTAATAAAGGAATTGTCAAAAACCGTCTCTTGTAATTTTTAACATTTTTGACACTTTTTTTGTGAAATGGTAGGGGTACATTTGTACCCCATTACCAATTCACATTGGGGGTCCCCTTGTTAAAGGGGGCTTCCAGATTCCGATAAGCCCCTGCCCACAGACCCCCATAACCACCGGGCAAGGGTTATGGGGATGAGGCCCTTCTCCCCATCAACATGGGGACAAGGTGCTTTGGGGGGCCGCTACCCCAAAGCACCCTCCCAATGTTGAGGGCATGTGGCCTGGTACGGTTCAGGGGGGGTGCTCTCTCCTCTTTTCCTGCGGCCTGCCAGTTTACATGCTCGGATAAGGGTCTGGTATGGATTTTTGGGGGGCCCCCACACATTTTTTTAAAAAAAAAATTTGGCACGGGTTTCCCCTTCATATCCATACCAGACCTGAAGGGCCTAGTATGGAATTTAGGGGGGCCCCCACACATTTTTTTTTAAATTTTGGTTCGAGGTTCCCCTGTGGCCATTCTTAACAATGAACTTTTATCTGTATTGCCGGACCGACAATTCATTATAGCCGTCACTAGTGCTAGCACTTTTAAATGACTTTTTTTTCCTTTAGAAATGCCATTTTGCTGTCAGACTGTTCTAAACATGGGAAACATGCGCCACTTTACAGGCATACTATAGACACCCCCCAGGTACGAAATTGAAAGGAATATTACACTTTTATTGTTTCACTTTAAGCATTATTAAAATCACTGCTCCCGAAAAAACGTTAGTTTTTAAAACTTTTTTTGCATTGAAACATGTCCCCTGGGGCAGGACCCAGGCCCCCAAACACTTTTTAATGACAATACCATGCATATAAGCCTTTAAAATTAGCACTTTTGATTTTTCATGTTCGTGTACCATAGACTTTAACGGTGTTTGCTTGTTCGAACAAAGTTTTTGCCTGTTCGCATGTTCTGGATGCGAACCAAACAGGGGGGTGTTTGGCTTATCCCTATTTCAGAATGAAAATATGTTTGATGAAGACACAACAGAAATATTACCAGTGGGTAGGTAATATAAAAGAGCTACTATTACTATTCCCCCTAATACAACTCCCACAGGAGCCACTAATATTAACTGGTTCTTTCCTAAACAGTACAGAGACCACCAGTCGCCAACGCAACAGTCTATTCATTTCAGCTCCAATAAAGAGTCTAAGGGCTTTGTTTTTTCGTAACATTTTGGCATTGGTGGGTGGAAAATATGCCCCGGCATCAGTGCAGGGAAAAATGTCTGTGTTTAGTGGCAAATGGGAAAAAAGAATCCCCAGGAGTCAGTGGCCAGTAGAAGGAAAGAATTCCTTAGTGTTGTTGTCAGTGGAAAAGGTGCAATGTATAGAGTGTGGTGGTTTGGAGTATTTAATGTACAGCTCAGGTGTCAGGAATATGTAAAGTACAGCCCAGTGTACAGAGTGCCGGGATTAGAATTTTGAAATGCATAATGTAATCTGGAGTATATCACACACAGTGCAGGGGTCAGGAGTATGCAAAGTACACATACTCCTCCACCCCACTGCCAAGCACACATGTCCTCCTCGTCTTCTTTGTGCAAAAAAAAACATCCCTCCCTAGACACTCACTTGTGCCCTGCAGCATGAGGGGTTTATTTCATGGGCTTCTCCTCTCATATGTCATATGACATATCAGAGATAAAGAGACTAGGGGAGCCTTGATTTTTGTTTCTCTGTAGTGCAGGAGCCATGGTTGCTAGGGCATTTTTCTCTGCATAGCTGTGGTCAAGATGACATGGCCTTGCAGAGACACTGCAGAAGACTGACTGAGAGTTGCCCCTTGGATTTTTTAGCATGGAGCAGATGCCACAGATGTCCTTCTTGTTCAGGTAGCCTTGACATCACAACTCAACATGATTGCGTGTGATCCTCCACAGATAAGCTAGGTCTATTTGCAGATGTTTAGGTAAAGTAGAAAGTGGAAAATAATTGATTTACATGATTTGATCATGAGTTTAACCCCCCCCCCCCTAAAAAAAAAAAAACAAGCGAACCAACTATAATGGCAACCTAATATACAAATATGTCATGACACCTTGAACTACTACTGTATATGTAAACATATATTAATTTTTTTTCTTCCTTAAAGCTATTGGCACGTGGCCAGAGTTCCAAATTGAATACTATTCAAGTGACAAAATGAAAGTTTCATGTTTCTCTTCTCATTGGTATCCAAAACCAGAAGCATATTGGATAGACAACAACAGTAAAAGACTGAAGGGACATTCAATTTCAGTGACTCCTAATGAGGCCAATATGTACAATGTTACAACATCTATATATTTTAACAAAACTGCAAAAAAGATATCTTGCTTGATTCAGAATGCACTGCCAGATGGCCAAAGATTAGCTTCCATTCATATTGCAGGTGAGATATTTATTTATTTAGTTTTACAGTGAAAATGTATCATTGAAATTTGTTGGGAACCACAATCTGTTTTACCTATGGGTAGGGAATGGGACAAATCATATTATGGTTTGTATATCTTTTGTTAAATCCCAGTACCATAGTACTCACTGTTCTTACTGTTATTAGATTAAGTTTACAATCCCTGCTGCATTCTCCATATTAAGTGACACCCCCTAAAAAAATGACCTAGCAGATTAATGCCTTAAAAATGACAAAAAAAAATATACCACAGATTTCTACCAAAAATGTAAATATACATCTCTTGTTCATTGTGAGACACAGCTGCTTTAGATAATCATAAATCACTACCTGCAGGTATAGGACACTACGTGTACCAAAAACTAAAAAAGGCAGGGCCCTTACTGATGGTCAAAGCACCCTTCACAACCATGAACAACTCAGAAAGTCACAAGTTTTTCATCAAATATGTCAATACTGGGGGGGGGGGGGGGGGCAGATATCTGTCTTCTTGCATTGTGTTTTTCTAATTGGAAAGTGGACAAGCAAGGGAAAATAACCCTTGGGCAGATGAATTGTTAGCTCCATTGGATTGTTACACTCTGTTTTATGCTTAATTGTCAATGGAACTCAAGAGTGGCCCAGAAGGTCATGATATGTTGATCTCCTTTATCTGGTAGTGGATGCTTCATGATGTCTATTGCTCTGAGAGGACCCGCTGTCTCAAATGATTTATATACCACTCTGCTTTACAATTACTGGCTTTAATCTCTTGGCTGTTGAAAGTCAAGTACTGGAGGCCAGAGGGTCATCCATACTCAGGGCATCCCGTAAAATATCCCATCCTATGTGGAAGTTGAATTTTGCATGGTGCGAATTCCTAGGGGTAGGCCCTTGTTGTTTTTTTGTTGTCCATCTTCTAGCATTTTCTCAGTGTGAAGTGGAGTAGTGGCGGGCCTTAAACTGTATTTCTACTTTTGCAAGCAAATTGGGATACCACTTATTGTTACATGTCCCCATTCACATAGTTTAACCAAAAAAAAATAGCAGCTTACCTTTTTAGATGCTTTATTCTGCACCCTCCAGAAAGGAAAAATCCTACTAGTTGCCTTTGTTTATGAGCTATGTTTGCCATAATTATGCCTGTGCAGGCAGGTACCATGCACTGTGCAGGCAGATCTTCATTGTCAATTGTAAATAGACCTGAAAATTGTCTGTCCTGACAAAGGGTTAAATGTTTAGAGATTCGGCTTCTTGCATTATATGTTAATGAGGACAAACTTAAGACATACTCAATCTGACATTGTTCCAAAAACCTTTCAGTCAGCCATTAAACCTTCTCCTAGGAAACATGGGGGGGGGGTGAGGGTTAAAATTTGCAAAAAGTGGGAATACTAATTAAGTACAGTCAAGGATCAAGTGCTTTGCTGCTTTAATTTCTACATCCACTTGTTCGAACTTTCATTTAGAGAGTTACGCAAGTCAGGCCACGTGTCACAGTGGAACGTTAATCTATTATTGTCATTTAGCAAAAAAAACCCTTTGAAAAACATCAGAGAGATCTTCTGAGATTATCCTAGAAAGTCATATTTCTAGGCATCCAGCATGCAGGGCATCTGAACTGGCAGCATTGCTCTGTAAGCCTCCGTATTTTGTGCTTCAAATTAAGGATGAGCTTAGAGTTCGACTTGAACATTGGGTATTTGCCCGTTCTCCGGACAGCGAATTTTATTGGGCGTTCACGGCAAATTTGAGCGCCCCATAATGCACTGCAAGACCGCAGTGCATTGCTGTATGATAATTGGCCAAAGCATACACCTGACCTGCATGCTTTGGCCAATCACAGCACGCTCCGCAGGGTGCCTTTGGCCAATCATGGCTCAGGGGGACTAAGTCCACACCCCACACTATATAAGGCTGCTTACACAGCGCCCGTATAGTGTGTTATAGTGAACAGAGATAGAGAGATTGAGCTAGATTAGGCAGGCACGTTAGTTAGTGGCAGTGTATTTGATTATATATATATATATATATATATATATATATATATATATATATATATATACAGTCGTGTGTGTGTGTATGTTTATATTTATATATATATATATATATATATATATATATATACACTTCTTTCAGCGTAGCCTATATATACAGTGTTCTGGCACCACCAACACTTAAGGCCCAATGTTTCTGCCCCTGTCTGACAGGGGCATGTAATTACAATCTTTGAAATAGTTAACAGCTGGGACCGTTCCTGCACCCAACAAGAGTAACTGTGAGGGGTTACCGTGTTCTGCCACCACCAACACCTAAGGCACAATTTTTCAGCAGAGTATATAAAAAAGTATATAATGTATATAAAGTATATAGTGCAGTCCGTATAGTATATATTTTGCAGTCCATATAGTATATATACTGCAGTTCAGAGTATATAGTGCCCTCAGTGTAGTATATATAATACAGTGTGGGGTATATAGTGCAGTGTACAATATATAATATAGTGTATTGAAGTGGTTAAGGGGAGACCTATGACAGAATTAAGAAAAAAAATGGCATGGGTTCCCCCCGTCCATACCAGGCCCTTTGGGTCTGGTATGGATTTTGGGGGGACCCCATGCCATTTAATAAAAAAAATAAATTGGTGTGAAGTTCACATTAATATCCCAAAGGGCCTGTTATGGACTGGGTGGGGGATGTTGGGGAACCCACGCTGTTTTTTAAAATGATTTTTTATGCATATTGCCGGGATCTGGCAATACATTACAGCCGTTAGCAATTTTAAATGACATTTTTTCCTTTAGAAATGTCATTTTACTGCAGTACTTTTCTAAACATGGGAAAAATGTGCTACTTTTCAGACAGACTAAAGGCACCCCCCCCCCCCCGGCACGATATTTACAGGAATATTTCATTTTTATTGTTTCACTTTAAGCACTCTTAAAATCACTGCTCCTGGAAAAAACTGCAGTTTTAAAAACTTTTTTTTGCATTGATACATGCCCCCTGGGCCAGGACTCGGGTCCCCAAACACTTTTTATAACAATAACATGCTCATAAGCCTTTAAAATGAGCACTTTTGATTTTTCGCGTTCGTGTCCCATAGATTTTAACGGTGTTCGCACAAATTTTTGGTCTGTTCGCAAGTTCTGGTGCGAACCGAACCGGGGGGTGTTGGGCTCATCCCTACTTCATATAGATAAAGTTTTCCTGCATTCAAGACTCTCCTTTTTCCCAAAAATGGCCAGCCTTTCACTTGAATTAGGACATGTTTCCATCATTGTGTCTCAACCTATCGACCCTAAGATAGATACATGCCTTGGATGCAGTTGGGGTGATAAGAGTGTACTTGAATGCTTCAGCTGGGTTTCATAGGACAGACTCCCTACTGGTTGTAGCAGACCCACATAAGACCCTTGCCATGGAAACTACTATGATCTCAGATCGAATTGGATCAAATCGTTGTACAAGCATAAGTCATCATACACCACTAGTTTGACTGGCCTGTATCCTTTTTCCTTAAGATGGCTAGTCTGATTTTCTGTTCTATCCATGTGCCTATCCTATTGTGGCACTGCTTTGGGACGTCACATTTTGTAATTATCTAAAGCAGATTTGCATCCTTCAATCCTTCAGAGAGAAAGTAGGATTTTTTGTACTCACCATGTAATAATTTTCTCTGAATTTTCTACCCACCGTGTAATCATTTTCTCTGCATTAATTGGAAGATAGCACCAGCTCCCCTGGCTTGCTGCTGCTGTATGTGTAAATGTTTTTGTTTTGTAGTTTGCTCTGCTATGCCATGTAACTGAGTTGTTCACATCTGTGGAGAGGGTTTTGGCTACCAGCAGGAGCCATCCCTTGGCCTGTGGGCTGTCCTTTGTTTCTAAGTGCACCTTGTGTCCTATTCATGCAGGTGGCACTATACCCATTGGTGGTAATTATCTAAAGCAGGGCTGTGTCCTAAAAGGATTTTAAAGGGGAGTATAAAAAGTTGTTTTTTTGTAACCTGCAGTGGAATTGCTTTTGCCAAGAAAAACTCTACACTCTCGACATCTAGGCATGGTGACGAAAGTCTCATCGCCTACAACAAGTTCCAGCATTTCAGCACATGTAGTTTCAAAAGCAACTAAAAAGAAAAACCTAGCATTAAAGAGTAAGGCAAATGGATTTATTGATCTGTGCATAGGACTGTCAGACGTCATTTATAATGTAATGCTCTGTACACACGATAGGATTTTCCAACAACAAAACCGTGGATTTTTTTCCGAAGGATGTTGGCTCAATCTTGTCTTGCATACACACGGTCACACAAATGTTGTCAGAAATTCCGAACGTGAAGAACGTGGTGACGTACAACACGTACGACGAGCCGAGAAAAATTAAGTTCAATAGCCAGTGCAGCTCTTCTGCTTGATTCCGAGCATGCGTGGACTTTTGTGTGTCGGACTTGTGTACACACGCTCGGAATTTCTGACAAGTTTTGTTGTCGGAAAATTTGAGAACCTGCTCTCAAATATTTGTTGGTGGAAATTCTGACAACAAATGTTCTATTTATACACACGGTCGGACTTTCCGACAACAAGCTCACATCCAACATTTTGTCACACACATCCTTTTGGTGGTGGAAACGTCCTTTTTTCTTATACATTGTTTGCTTTGGACTTTATTTTATTATATATATTGTTTCACCAGTCTGTGGACTGTCACCATTTTTATGCTTACATTTATCTACCTTGTTTTGGTTTATATATAACAATTTCACTGCACCTATCACTATTGCTCACTGGATGTAAATATATGTGTTATTTAGCAGTATTACTTCTATTATTTCATCATTTTTTTATTTTTTTTTCATCTATACCTCTCTCTGCCCCTTTTGTTTTCTTTCCCCTCCCCTCACAGCGCAAACACCATTTCACATCCAACATTTGTTGTCGGAAAATCCTATCGTGTGTACAAGGCATAAGACAACAAACAAATGAGTTTTTTGCATCTTGTAATAAAAACACTTATGCGGTGATGCTAATGTTGAGTATGTCTTGACTGTATCCAGCACAGAGTATTTTGCAGCTCCCTCAAATTTAGTAGAGATGCCAGCTTTGGTTGCCAATTCAAGTGCCTTCTGATTGTTCAGTCTCTGTACAGATCCTCTCTCCTTTAAATTTACCAAAACAAAGTAAGGGCCTAGCTAAACAATTAATTTACATTGTTTCCAGTCATACAGTCCTTTTCACTAAGTAGCTGTTGGTAGATCTAAATTATACAATTACTCATTAGTAGAATAACCTCAAGCTCCTTAATAGTATTTGGGTGAAAAATCAGAAGCCATGATCAGTAAAGATGTGTCCCGTGGCTATGTTCTCAGGAGAGTTTATCATTTCTCTTTTAATTTTTTTTGCTTTTGATTCTTTTTCTATTTTTGTAAGCAAGTTTTATTATACTAAAGATTTCATAAATATGCAAATAATTGAATAATTTACCTACAAACATACTAAGTAAGTGAGCTAAACATAAAAGTTGGGAGCTAGGATTTAGCAACTTAAAATTAAATAACACAGAAGAAACTACTCAAAGTAAAAAATAATTTTTCTGTTCTTAAAGTAGAACTATAGGCAACATTTTTTTTCACTTTGGATAGAGTAAAATTATATGTTGCCATCTGAGTCGCATTGTGAAGATTTATCTTTACTTCCTGTCCCATAGCCAAAACAGGAAGTGAGAGGAAATCCCTGAAAATTAAGGGAATTCCTTGGGGACCACCAGGTCACCAGACCTAGTGGCTCCATTGGAAAATTTCTCCTCCTATTAAGTTTCTGGGGATAGTCCAAAATTTGGGATTTTCTTTTTACTTTCACTTTTGATGATAACGGTAAACAGGACAAATAGAGAGGGTGAATCTCGCTAACTGGGGCACAGACAGCAATAAAAAACGTAATAGGTGTTCTAATCCCTTTCTACTCTATCCAAAATAAAAATAAAGTTTTGCCTTTACTTGCACATTAATTTTTACCTTTTTTTGTTTATCTCTGATAAAAACTTGCACTTATTGTAAGTCCTTCATATTTTTGGTTCACTTTAGAGAGTGCAAAAACATATTGAATCACAGAGGTCGATTTTCTAAAGGAGTTTGTTGAAAACTACATTTTCACTTTCCTTTTTCACTTTTCTTTCCTTCCACCAAAATTGCTTGAATGCCTCCTAGAGATCTATTATCTTCTGCTGGCAGAACACAATGATTAGTGTTTGCTGGCACTGATCGTTTGGGACAAACGTGACAGGTTAGTTGTACATAAGTTATTAGATTGGCTTGTGTACAACCAGGGTGCCCATACATGGATTCAAATTTGTCCGGCCCCTGCTGAACCGGTAGGATTTTTGATCCATATATGTCTGGATTTAGTTTAGTAAATGCATTGAAACTGTGCTGACTTCAATCATTCAATTACATGCAAGCAAAAATCCTGTTTCTTTCATTTTCTTTGCACATGATTGGGTATAAATGTATAGAATGTCACTTATTCAAATGTTGCAAAATAAGCTTGCAGTAGTAGCTCTTAGTAAACATATCAAAATTGACTTTCTGATATGTGAAAGTCTATATAGATGTATTGATAATACAAACTTTACTTTGAGATAAGAAAAAAAAAATATTGTAAATGCACACTTACTGTATTTATCTAATTATTTACCTATATACTAAATAACAGCCAACAAAATCATGTTTTTTCAGACTCTCTTTTTCCTGAGATTTCAGGATTGATTGCATCCATCAGCATAAATGTCCTACTCCCAATAATATTAATAGTAATTTTGTATGTAAGAGATGCCTTACACCAAAGGAAACGTAAGAAGGGTAAGTAGTTACCAATAATGATTTTCCACCGAAAGCTGATGGTGAATACTGTATATTCAATTAATAGAGAAGAGAAGTGTCTTCAGAAATTTGTGTAGCCAGGAGCTGGCTAATGTTGCCTGCAGGTCCAGGAGACACTCTGCAGTATTGTTTCAGTAAGACTGTTTTCCTCTAGCCTTCAGCTAACACTATGTGTCATCACATCATGCCAGCAGAGTAATTAACACCAGGGAGTAAAGCAAAGCATCTTGGGAGCTGTAGTCCCAGGACTCATATTTCACATTCAGGCGAGACTGTAATGGACTACAAGTACCAGCTGCCTGGAGTAGGAGAATAGAATGCTGGGAGAGGTAATATAAAGCTTGTGTTGGGCCAGGATTGCTCTCTTGGGATCTTGAAGCAAGTGTCTCAGCCACAGCACTGTCTGACACTGAGTCGCGTCCTGTGCTAGAGAGAGTCATCACATATGTGTACAGGGGCATCCACTGCCAGCTTCTTCTGGTCATCCAGTGGCAGCCTGGAGGCTGCTTTTATCATGTCCATGCCAGCTCCAGCTGGGCCGCGGCACTGTGCAACACAAGGTCAAGTGCCATCCCTTGAGCCAGGACCTTATAGGAGTTTGCTGCAGAGCTTTTACACCTTTCTTCAATACCACAAGTCACAGGGATTGGTGAGCAGCAGGCACTTGCCCACCTTCTTATGACAAGGGACACTTCGTGCAGACAATGTTGTCTTTCTCTCTGTCTACACCTGTAGAACTCTGTGCAACACTCCCTGCCAAGCAGTGACAGTGTTCATCTTGCTTCAAAATACCACAGGCACACATTGCATCCCCTGCTTACCAGGACACATCAGCCTAATTTACTTCACTCTGCTTATTAGGATATCTCCAGTATATTACCATAGAGCTAGATGAAGACTCAAGGCTTTCTTTCTTTCAAAGGGACTACACCTTACCCCTCTTGTGCCATAAAGGTCCTACTTTCATCTAGGACTCTATTATGTAAGCAGGTTAAAAGAGAAGATTTTTTTTTCCTGATTAATACTTACCTAGGTGGATGCAGCATCGGTTAGATGCTGCATCTTTGCCCTGGTGCCTCTACACTTATAACCAAGCGATCGAACACCACCGATTTGCTCGGTCTTCACATTGGAGGGCTGAGCTGTGGAGGGGGCAGAGTGGCCATCTCAGGCTCTCAGCGACTCGCTGAGAGGCTGAGTCAGGTGTCTGTCCAGGCACCCTGCGAATCCAGACTCCCATTGTCGGGATGAAGAGTTGCCTGGACTGACATTGATGGCGTCAGCAGAGAGCAGACTTCAGTCCGCCCTCTGCTGAAAATGGGTCACAGGAGTGCAAAACCAATTGCAAGCAAGCAAAAAGCAAGCCTGTGTCAAGTGCCATTCACACCAGAACACAGTGCAGGAAACCTGCGTTCTGTGCGTGTTTTCTGCACTACATTCAAAATGCACTACACATGAGATCTGCAGTTGTTGTCATTATTAGATTAATGACACCCCAAACGCTGGTCGAAAATGCAGTGCTTTCCTACACCGGATCACATGGTACAGCTTACAGCTTTTTTCAAATTGCGACAGCAGGTGTGGGGAGAGGATCCTCTGCCTGCCACAGAGAGGGGAGCACTGGCAGTGGGAGATGCGTGGATAGGAGCATGTTATATGTTACACCCTAAATATGGGTGCAACATGTAACATGCCCCTAAAGGTGAACTTATCCTGAGCAGATTTTTGGTTGATTTTCAAAAAAGGCTAAAACGCTGTCCAATGTATCATTGCACAACCACTACAACATTTGCTCACCTCTTGAATAGTGTAGCCTTGTTGATGCAAGCACAAACATTGCACTTATAATGCAATTAAAAATAGACACCTAAATATCCAGGTAGAAATTGCATATTCTAAGCATAAAAACATGCACATAGAGAATCAGGGTACAGTGGTATTATATAACATTTCAGTATTAAAAATAATAGTGCATTTTTTCTTTTCCTTTCAGAAAAAACACAATATGGTAAGGACAAATATTTTTTTTTAATATTTTATAGAAATTAAATAGCATGTTTGTTTAAAATATAGTTGCTGGTAGTTTACAATTATTTTGCTAATGCCAGCATTGCATTGGGTTGAGGAAGCATGGACTTGTGGTGCAAGTCATTTAGGATGGTTTCTGTCTCTTCTGTAGTAATCATTTAGCTACCAGTAACTGAAAGTGATGGATGGGAATAAGGAATGCGAATTTTTGAGTACATGGCCTGGGTAAAGACAAAAACTAGGATCAAAGCATATTAATACTAAACAGGGTATCATGAGATTGAGGTTTAAGAACTAGTTTTTTTTTTAATTCTTTTTTTAGGAATTGCAATATCCAACATGTCACATGAATAATGGCAGCATAAACCATGCAATATTTTATATACAGGACATCGTCAGGTAACAATACAACCCACCTGATATAAAAAAGAAGAATTATGCCATTGGTAGGGATCCGATATATATGAACAGGGTAAAACCCTATACAATAGAGTGGACATAAACTTAGACTGAAACACCAAAGCCATGGTATCACTCATATCTCTGTTTCCATTTGCAAAGTGGTCCAAAGATTTCATGGTTAATGTGTGAAAAAATAGGGGGAGGACGGAGAAAAAAGAGGGAACAATGGGAAAAAAAAGGGGGTGGGAGGATGTTGGATTAAAAAGGGGGGGGTCAGGGAGGGCCAAGAATGAGATAATACAAAAAATAGAAATGGAGCAAGGTAGAAGCTCACTGTCCGCTAGAGCCTGTCTCGAAAAGAGTCTTACCCCCCTTAGAATAGATAAACATATTCCAGTGAAGCCAGGTTTTGGAATGCAGCTCG
This sequence comes from Lithobates clamitans, assembly GCA_037952925.1. Classification (NCBI taxonomy): domain Eukaryota; kingdom Metazoa; phylum Chordata; class Amphibia; order Anura; family Ranidae; genus Lithobates; species Lithobates clamitans. The sequence goes on from JBBGZY010000482.1 coordinate 126,895, forward strand.
CGTTTTCTTGAGTGGAAAGCACAAGGTCCACTATCTGGTTTAACTCTTCTACTCTAAGCCAAATCTTGATGGAATGGGGTTGTGGGTCTTTCCATCTAAGAGCAATGCATGGCTTGGCTGTGTTAAGAAGATGGCGTAGGATGGATTTCTTTTACGTTTTGGCCAGAATGTCTGAGAAACGCAGAAGGAAAAAAGAGGGATCTTCTGGAATCTGATAATCGGTGCATTTTTGTGATATTCTGTGCACCTAGTTTCAAAAGTAATTGAGCTTGGGGCAGGACCAAAATTTATGCAGCAGCATCCTCTGTTCATCCCGGCATCTCCAGCAGCAATCAGTAGTAGTCGGGAAATATTTATGTAGGACAGATGAAGTATAATATCATCTGGTTAGAATCTTGAAATTGTTTTCCTGTATTTGCCTACAGATAGATAATTCCAAGGCAAATCGGATCATATTTCTATTTTGATCTGCTGTGAGTTTTACCTCAATCCCATTTGTGAGGAGATAACAGAAAATACATTTTAGATAGAGTGTGAAATAAGGTCAGTGCAAAATTCTTCGAAAGTAGTCAACAGATGGCAATAACTACTTAAAGGAGCAAGAAGAAATGTTGGAGTTATGGAGTAATGTTCTCCAGAAGTCCAAGCCAAAATGCCCTGTAAGGTCATCAATGTCTGAATAGTGGGCCAGGTGGACACAGTAAGGAAATGAGAAGCCTGGAAGTACCAAGATTCAAGTAAGGTGTGGAAGTGAAGGGTCTGTCTTGAAAACTTGGAGGAAAACATGGCTTACCCAAGATCGGAAAAAGGGGGGAATGGCAGAAGGATAAGGAAGTTGTGGAGCAGAGAGAGGAGCACACTCATAGAGTGGGACCTATAAGTGGATGCATTTTAGGTGAAGATGGAAGGTCCGTGTAACAGCACTGGTCTCATTAGAGGGGTATTCTGCATTGATCTTAATCGAGTCTCGGCCAGAGCTTAAAGTGATTGTAAAGCCTCGCTTTTAAAAATAAATAAATAACAAACATGTTATACTTACCTCCTCTGTGCAGTTGGTTTTGCACAGAGCAGCCCAGATTCTTCTCTTCTCGGGTCCCTCTTTTGCTGCGCCTAGTCCCTCCCTCCTTTGAGTGCCCCTCAGCCAGCAGCTTGTTACAGGTTGTCACCCAAGCCGTGTCAGAGCTCTGTGTATCCATTCAGACACGGAGCCCTGACCTGGCCGTGCCCCCTCTCTCCCCTGATTGACTGACTGAATTGATTGACACCATTTATTTATTGATTTGTCACCATTTATGTCTTATTGTGGAGATTTCTCTTCAGTTTATGTCTTCCTGTCCCATAGCCAAAACAGGAAATGAGAGGAAATCTCTGCAAATGAAGGGGATCTCTTGGGGACCCCCAGGTCACCAGAACTAGTGTCCTAATTGGAAGGTTTCCCTTCTCTTACTTTTCTGGGGACCACTCAAAATTTGGGACAGGTGTTCTAATCCATCTCCACTCTATCCAAAACTAAAAAAAAAGTTTTGCCTTTAGTTATACACTAATATCCGAAGGTCGACACCAGTCTTTCAGTCTTCCCAGATGTGCAGCTTGGTAACATTTCTGTGTGTCTGGGACAGTTATTTCACCATCACCATGCTGTTTGGGCAGGGACAACAGACGACGAGGTATCCTGGGCTGTTTGTGTGCCCAAATAAAGTCAGTAAACATGGTGTGGATGGGATTAGGGGCACCTCTGCCTTGTTCTGTTTGTGATGGAAAAAAGGACCTTAGATTATAAGGATGTACAATATATGTAGAACACTGTGTAAATTGTTGGCACACAATAAAAACCTGTAATAAATAATGACAAGATTAAATATAGTTCTCAGCCGGCTAGCTAAGCCTCCTATTCCTATTCTCAACCAAGTCTGCTTTGGTGAAGAAAAATCATGGCATGCATGCCTTAAATTTATGCGAAAATCATTTTAGATGGAATACATGATTTTGGAAATAAGTTATAATTTATTGGGTGACCTAAGGTGACTTTTTTGTTTTACTTGTGTGTGGTCAGATGAACAAGTTCCAGCATTTTTTTTTACTTACCTTCCTTTGTGTTAATGCATGTTTTTAAAATATAGCGTCTTCACATTTGTTATTGTTACTTTAACTGCTTTATGGTATCAGTCAATTTTTCTTAGACTTGCTGTATCCACTGTTTAACTCAATGTATTTATCTTGCCCATAGAATTTTTGAAAGCCCTACAAAATAAAGGTATGAAATCATATTTCTATAAGATTCAAAATAGTATCAAATTGTTGCACCACAACACCACCTGGCACACTCCTTATTAAAAAAAATCACACACACACACACACAGAAATATGGATTCGTTGATGGAGCACTGTATTTTCCATAAAAATGCAGTCTGATTGGGACAGTCCATAATGTCTGAAGAAAATGGCTGTCCATAAAGGAAATAATTCAGTACTAGTGATAAGTTAACCTGCCCTGGTTCAATTTATAGGGGGTTTGGTGGATCCAGTTTGAAATTCTGAGAATCCAAACTTAGCAGCGAATCCCATTGAATTATAAGATAGGGCAATTCTTGTGTGTAAATTCTAGTAATTTTTAGGGCTAATAGGCAAGCTAATTAAAAAAATGGACAACACAGTAACGCTGGCTTTATCAGGGTTTTTTTTTTTTTTTTTTTGTAGCAGTGACACTTTTTTATGGTAAAAGTCCACCTTAAACTGGTAAATAAATTTAACCAGCAGTTCATGGAGGCTGTTTCTGTTCTTACTATTGAAAAACTATTTAGCCACTGGGCAGTTTCTATCAAAATATTTTTAAGAATTAGGAGACTGCAGATAATAAAGAAGTGTTAAAATTGACTGGTGGCTGGGCAGATTTTAAGGATAAGTTCACTTAAAAAAAATAATACATGCACATTTGTTGCAGGTTAAAAATATGCATTTTTATTTATTTGGAGAATGTAAAGCATTGCACCAGTGATCTGCAAATCGCTGGTACTATGCAGGTCTCCTGAAGACTTGTCAGTTTATCTATGTAGACCAAGTAGAAAAAATAGCTGCACACCAACATCAGTCCAACAATTTTATTGAAAACTGCCACCAGGACTATGACAACGGACCAAAGGGTGAAGACGTTTCACACATACATTGTGCTTCTTCAAACGGAAGACTGACCTACCAAGCCTCTAAATATAGGACATTCCCACCTCACACAGATGTAGGGTGGTGTGATCAGCTCTCCCCGTGTCTTGATAAGCAAAACTAAAAATAATGCAAGTGCATATGCAAAACCAAAGTGACCAATTATATTAAAGACTGACAACATAGAAAAAGTAAATACAAAGATAAATGAAAATAAAAATGTACATCTTGTACCGGGAAGCAGATACACTGATAAGAAGAATCAATGAACTACTACGGCGCTCCACAGCGCAGTGATAGCTCATTGAGAACTATAAGCTGACATTTGCAAAGGATGTCGGGACCTGTAGTTCATACACATAGTTGTGTGTACGAGTGACGTGGCCGTGTGGGAAGAGCCCCGCATAGAGTGCTGATTTAAAAAACCTGACAGCTAGTACAAGGAACTTCTCCCCACACTGCTGTCACGGGGGGGGGGGGGGGATGGCAATTGTGCAGCAACTGCAACATTGAGAACATTTTACATGTAAAAACGGGTGGAACGCAACACATGTTCCCAAAGGTGAACTTATCCTTTAATAAACAAGACTAGGGCCTAATGTACTAGAGACATAGGGCACAGGCAGGTCTTTTCATTCAATGATTAGGAGACAGCAGATGATAAAGCAGTGTAAAACTGGCCAATAGACAAAAAGAGCAAAGTGTGCAGACTAAAGCCGGCTGGTTGCAGGAAATAAAATCACTTGATTCTCCCATCAAGAGTGTTGATGGGGAAAACCATCTTGCAGAGTCATTGTATTCTCCCTGCTGGAAGGGGGGGTGGGGGTGGGGAGCTGTCCCAGCCAGGAGTACACAGTGATTATTGCTAGAGGCTATAGCCACTGGCAATAATCGCATCCTAGAAATCCGACATACTGGTTATACCCAAGTTGATCCATCCTCGGGTACAACCAAAATGGCAGATTTCTAGGATGCAATTATCACAATCAGCCTGCCATACATGGTTCGAATCCTTGCTGAACTGGCCAAGATTTAAACTGTCTATGGCCAGCTTAAGTGTATAAACATTTATTATAGGAAGACAATTAGTAACCCCCATAAAGTTGGGGGGGTGGAGTTTTTGACACTATGGCCCTCTGACACCATAGCTCTCTGAGCCCTTTTTATAGTGAGGGGGTAGTTTATTCAAGGACTTTATTATTGGCCATTCTTAGCCTGCTGGCCATGGTTCAAAGACCATGAAAAGCATTATGGGTTGCGCATTTGGTGTGGCTGGTGTGCCTGGGCACACCTTTATTACCCCATGCAATGCTGATTACCTCTGCTGCCCGGTATACACGGTATGCTGTATTATTTGCAGCTTCCTAATTCTTAAATTAAACTATCTGCTTGTGTCCTGTAGTACATTTTGGCCTAGTCTTTCTGATTAACACTGTCCTGCCCCTGATTGATTTTTACACAGTTTTATAATCTAAGGTCTTTAAAGTGATATTAAAGGAATATTTTTTCTTAAAAAAGCTGGTGCTCCAGGCCCCCTTCCTCCTGCTGAGTGCCCCCATAGGAAACACCCAAGCAGGCTCACTCCCAAGCTACTGCTCTGTGTGTCCTTTCACACATGGAGCGCTGCTCAGCCCTGCCCCCACTCTCTCCTCATTGGCTCACTGGCAAATATTGACAGTAGTGGGAGTCAATGACTCCCGCTGCCATCTCAGTCAATGATGAGGAAGAGACCCAGGAGAGCTGCTGCTCTCGTGCACATCGCTGGATCGAGATGGGGCTCAGGTAAGTACTGGGGGGCTGCTGCACACAGAAGGTTTTTTTAAAGATGCATGAAGGTAAAAATCCTTGAGCCTTTACAACAACTTTAAATTCTTAATAAGTGTTTGATAAAAACTGGCCAGCAGCAGTATAGTTTTGAATTAGTGAGAACAAGAAAAGGCTCAGAGAACTGCTGACCAATTTTTTATCTACTGTTCCAAGTAGGTCTTTTACTAGTTATTTAAAAAAAGACCTTCATTACAGGTAGTTTTAAAATGTTTTTTTTCTGAGAGTTAGGGTGCTGCTGATGTATGTATGTATGCAAAGCTAATTGTAAAGAAAAAAAAAAAACAAACACAAACAAATATGCTATGCCACTGTCACTAAGGCTAATCTATAAAAATTGTACAGTTCCGTAACACAACATACAACTTTAAAGTGAAACTGAAGGCAACAGTTTTTTTTTAAAATTGTGTAGATAAATTAGAATACCTGTAGGGTTTGTACTGCTGTCTGTATCCTGTTAGGGAGATTCTATTCTTTTTGTCCTGGGGACCATGACCACAGAATGTGAAAGAAAATCCCAAATTCTGAGTAGTCACCAGGACAGTAATAGGGAGAATCTCTTCTAATGGGGAGACTAGTTCTGGTGATGCTTGAGACTACCAGGTATTTTCTTCACTTTAGAAGGTGTTCCTTTCACTCCCTGTTGTGGCTATGGGACAGGAACTGAAAGGAAATCTAACCAATGGGACAGACATGACGAAAACATCTGACAGGGGGTATAACCTGAAATCGTACTCTGTCCAAAATGTAAAACAAAAGTTTGCCTTCAGTTCTACTTTAACGCATGTCATTTGTCTGTAATTTTCATTACAATTGTAACTTAATGAATTTGTGTTTTTTTTCCATATCACACTTGAAAAGGACCCCCTCCTTACTTAGTATATAAAATGTATTATAGAAAGTGGGTGTCAGAGGAGAATAATAATTACATAAGTATTCACAGCCTTTGCTCACTACTTTGTTGAAGCGCCTTTGGCACCAATTACAGCCTCAAGTCTTTTTGATTATGATGCTACAAGCTTGGCACACCTATTCTGGGCAGTTTCTTCCATTTTTCTTTGCAGGACCTCTCAAACTCCAGCAGGTTGGATGGGGAGCGTCGATGCACAGCCGTTTTCAGATCTCTCCAGAGATGTTCAGTCGGGTTCAAGTGTGGGCTCTGACTGGGCAACAAGGACATTTACAGAGTTGTCCCATAGCCACTGCTTTGTTATCTTTGCTGTGTACTTAGGGTTGCTGTCCTGTTGGAAGATGAACCTTTGCCCCAGTCTGAGGCCCAGAGCACTCTGGAGTAGGTTTTATTCAAGGATATCTCTGTACATTGCTGCATTTATCTTTCCTTCGATCCCGACTAGTCTCCCAGCTCCTGTCACTGTAATACATTCCCACAGCATGATGCTGCCACCACCATGCTTCACTGTAGGGATGATATTGGTCAAGCGATGAGCTTGGTTTCCACCAGGCTGTCATGTGTCTTTTACTGAGAAGTGGCTTCCGTCTGGGAACTCTACCATACAGGCCTGATTGGTGGAGTGCTGCAGAGATGATTGTTCTTCTGGAAGGTTCTCCTCTCTCCACAGAGAAATGCTGGAGCTCTGTCAGAGTGACCATCGGGTTCTTGGTCACCTCCTTGACTAAGGCCCTTCTCCCCCAATTGCACAGTTTGGCCAGGCGGCCCACTCTAGGAAGAGTCCTAGTGCTTCCAAACTTCTTCCATTCACGGATTATGGAGGCCACTATGCTCATTGGGGACTTTAATGCTGCAGACATTTTTCTGTACCCTTTCTCAGATCTCTGCCTCGATACAATTTTCTCCCAGAGGTCTACAGACAATTCCTTAGACTTCATAGCTTGGTTTTTGCACTGACATGCACTGTTAACTTTGGGACCTTATATAGACAGGTGTGTGCCTTTCCAAATCATGTCCAGTCAACTGAATTCACCATAGGTGGACTCCAATCAAGTTGTAGAAACATCTCAAGGATGATCAGTGGAAACAGGATACACCTGAGCTTAATTTTGAGTGTCATGGCAAGGGCTGTGAATACTTATGTAGAGTTTTGTTTTTTTTTGCTTTTTTTTGGATAAATTTGCAAAGATTTCAAACAAACTTCATTTACATTGTCATTATGGGGTATTGTTTGTAGAATTTTGAGGAAAATAATTAATTTAATCCAATTTGTAATAAGGCTGTAAAAAAAAATGTGGAAAAAGTGAAGCGCTGTGAATACTTTCCGAATGCACTGTATACTGGAATTTATACAGCTTTTACTTTCCAACTGCCTATCACATTTATTGTGCTAAAGTGAGGTGCTAAAAAGCCAGGGAAGTACAACCCCCCCCCCCCCCAAATTACCCATTTTAGGAAAGTAGACACCCCAAGAAATTTGATGAGAGCCCATTAAATATTTAATTTTTTGTCACAAGTTTTTGAAAAATGACAAAATTGTTTTTTTTTAACACAAAGTTGTCACTTAAATGATATATTGCGCACACATGCCATGGTTATATTTATAATTCCACCCCAAAATACATTCTGCTGCTTATCCTGAATATGGGGATACCACATGTGTGAGACTTTTTTGGAGCCTAGCTACGTACCGGTGCCAAAAACCAATCACCGCCTTCAGGATTTCAAAGGGCATACATTTCACTTCCTCACTACCTATCACAGTTTTGGAGGCCCTGAAATGCCAAGATAGCACAACCCCCCCAAATGATCTCTTTTTTGGAAGGTAGACACCCCAAGCTATTTGCTGAGAGGCATGTTGAGCCCATGGAATATTTTATTTTTTCCACAAGTTTCTGAAAAATTACCCAATTTTTATTTTACACAAAGTTGTCACTTAAATGATATATGTGCTATCTTGGCATTTGAGGGTCTCTGTGATAGGTAGTCAGGAAGTGTAATGAGGAAATAACGCCCTTTAAAAGCCTGAAGGTGCTTATTGGATTTTGGGGTCCGGTATGCAGCTAGACTGCCCAAAAGTCTCTCACATGTGGTATCCCCATACTCAGGAGAAGTAGCAGATTGTATTTTGGGGTGTATTTCCACATATACCCATGGTATGTGTGGGCAATATAATCATTTAAGTTTCACCTTTGTGTAAAAAAAAAATAAAAAATCGTTTTCCAGAAACTTGTGGCAAAAAATAAAATATTCCATGTCTACTTTCCAAAAAGGGGTTGTTTGGGGGGTGTTTGAACTGTCCGGGCACTTTCTGCCCAACATTAGAAGCTTATGCCACACATCACCCACTCTTCTAACCACTTGAAGACCAAGCCTTTTCTGACACACTCTGTGTACATGAAAAAAATATATGCTTTTGCTAGAAAATTATTTGAACCCCCAAACATTATATAGGCCCTACAGAATAAAATGGTGGGTGTTGCAATTTTTTTGTCACACTGTATTTGCGCAGCAATTTTCCAAACGCAAATTATTTGGAAAAAATACACTTTTTTGAATTTTATTGCACAAAAACATATAAACATATATTGCCCAATTGTTTGGTATGATATAAAAGACAATCTTATGCCAAGTAAATAGATACCAAAAATGACATCCTTATAAATTGCGCAAGCACGTGCAGTGGCGACAAACTACATACATTTTTAAAATCCTTTAAAAGCCTTAACAGGTTATCATTCAGATTTACAAAGGAGCTCTATTGCTAGAATTACTGCCCTCCATCTGACGTTCGTGGGGGTACCTCACATGCATGGTGCAATTGCTGTTTACATATGACACGAGAACGATGCTTGAGTTTGCCTTTTCACACGAGCACAGGGAGATAGGGGTGCTTTAAAGTTTTTCTTTATTTATTTTGCTTTATTTTATTTTTTATACTGTCTTTTTCATTTTTTTACTCATTTTTATTGCTATCACAGGGTATCTAAATATCCCCTGTGATAGCAAAAGACAGCGACAGGTACTCTTTTCTGAAAAATTTGGCGTCTATTGGGATCTGAAAAATTTGGGGCAGTGTGATCAGATGCTTTCCCAATTTAAAAATGGCACTGTTTTTATTCTTCAAAACTGAAGTGATAAAATGCTTGCAGCTTCCAGTTTCTTAGGCCATATGATGGAGCCATTCCGGTCTCCAATCAGCTTTATGGTCAGCTGGCGAAACCACCTGCTGCATTCTTGGGTTCCCCGGTGGGACAGGAGCACCTGAGAAAACCATGGAAGGTGACGGGGGGACCCCTCCCAATGCTTGTACAAGCAATCTGCTAGGATCACTTTTACATGAAAGCGGACCTCTGGCTGAAAGAAACAATACCAAAATGATGCCTACACCTGCAAGCATCATTTCTGTGTAACCACTCAAAGTCCAGCAACATACCAGTACGTTGCTGGTCCTTGTTGGGCATTTTTTTTATGCAGCCAGTGAGCTGAAAGAAAAAAGAGAACCTAACAGATTTCTCCATTCACATCACACAAAGAGAATATACCGCCCTGCATCCACCCACTTCTAATGATGGGCATACATGGAATGTTATTTTTTTGCAGTGGAGAAATCTCACTCTACAGCGCTGCAGGCACTGATGCATGTATTCTGAAAGCACAGCCTGTTGCTGTCAGAATAAACAGATCAGTGCTGTAGCTGAATGGCGTTCCTGCAAAACAAAAAAAAATGGTTAACAATAAAACACAGTAACAACAGAACATTACCTCAATAAAACAACATTTTTTTTAATATTGCATTATGTGCCAAACAAAAAAAGTAAAATATATATATGCCAAAGCATAGGGGTGATCCACCCACTGGCCACCCTAGCCCCCATGCTTCGGCATATAGGATCTTTTTTTTAAATGCGGTGGCGAAATCTCTTCCTACAGCGCTGCAATCACTGATGTATGTATTCTGAAAGAACACCCTGTTGTGTCAAAACAGATCAGTGCTGCAGCTGAATAACGTTCCTAAAAAATAACGGGTAACAATTAAGCACAGTACCAACAGAACATTAACTCATTAACTTTTTATTAACTTTTTTTGTAACTGTAAAAAACTGTAAATGTTCCAGGCTAGGGTCTCTCAAAAGACTATAGCCAGTTTCCAGACTGTCTAACATCTTTTGAGACCCTGTGTGAATGTGTGCCCTAGACTATGCCATGCTGTACCCTATACTAATAATCCACCAGTGTGTAGTAGCAATGGAAACAGTCCTTGAGGTAGAGACCAGGTTGGCCAGGACAGGAGGGACAAAGATAACAGGTGTCATGCCTGTATCCACGTCTACTACAGACACAACATCTTCTTTGGGTCAGGATACCAGGGAGGACATCCAGAAAATGCCTCTCATACAGCCAGCTCACTGCATCTGGATTGAGAAATTGGGCCACAGCACAAAAGAGCTGTGATAATCTCTTCCTGAAATTTTAGGAAGGATCCACTTCTTCCTGACACTTTGTATAGTACAAAAGGGTTGAACACTGCCAATTGGAATAAATATACAAACACTTTCTTGTACCAGCATCTGGCTTTACGGGAAATTAAGTATGGTGCCATCGTTTGGTCGTTGAAGCCCACCCCTCCCATGTTAAGGTTGTTTTCTTTGATACAGTGGGGCTTCTCAAAAACACCAGTCGTCATCATAATTTGGACTGTTGTAGCTGCGTGAATGAAAGACAGGATTAAAACAAGATAGTTTTAAAGAAATTTTTTAATTCAGAAACGGAGATACGTTGGAAAGTTCTGAATTTGGGTTTGCAGTGATAAATCACTCGGCATATAAATTGCCTTGGTCCACAATCTGTACAGTTCTTCCGTGAAAAACAGCTCCAAAAAACCAAGGGGAGTTAAATTTGATGTTTTCACCTAAATTCCAGGTTGGGCAGTGAATAGGGGAAGTATGGGCACTGCAGAATCTTTTGGCTGCCAATCAGGACTTGCAAGGGCATCAGGAAGGACACTGTGGGCTCTACAGGCCTGTGTTTGAATTCTTGGTGACTGCGGGACACTACTTATGCTAGCCACCGCACCAGCTGGAACTGCACTTATGGGACTCATCACATCATGTTACTGGAGTGCTGGTGTGTCTAATACCAGGATGTACTAGGTCGCTGGTGCTCCCCAGTTCACCAAAAGGTAGAGCGGCACTAGTAGTGGCACCCTGCTGCATGCGAGAATCATCATGCAATTGTACCATCTCAGCAACCTGGGCATGGGATCAGGTATGCCTGACCTTTGCAGGGACCACTACACTATCGTCAGAGTTATCTGTCAGGGTCATGCTGCTCTCTACAGGTTCATATTCTGAGCCTGATTCTGTCAGTGAGGCTTCCCCAACGCTCTCATCTAACATGATCAGAATCCTTTAGGACTCTTCACTAGTGTATCTTTCATTGGACATTTTGGCCACTAAATTTACAGGTACCTAGTGCAACTCATAGTTAAAAAAGCACCTGGCTGTCAGGGACTGTTTAACCTCTACAAATACAATTTATCTGCTAGTGCTAGCAGAGATCAGGCCTGATTCTCCTAACGCTATGGTTTTGTGTACTGTGTATCAGAAGTGACAGTGATCTACTGACACTGCACCTGTCGGAGGGGGGGGGGGGCTAAACACAGGTGTTGGCAATTATTGGCGCTAATCCTGCCAATGCTATGCTTTTGGGGACACTAGTATAGTTCTGATCAAAGATACTAATAATGGAGGTGTACAGTGTGTGTGTGTGAGTGTTACTGGCAATCAAAGAGTTAAATGTGATAATGAATATGTGGAGGGCAATCTGACGCTATCTGGGATTGACACTAACTGAAGCTAATGCTATCTGGCATCACCCATGACACTAATACAGTGATACCGTGATCAGAAACAAGATCTGTACACTGTACTAATGATACTGTGACAGGGCATTGAAAGGGTTAACTGGGGGGGTTAAACTTTATTAGGGAATATTTGGTGGGCAAACTGACGCTATCTGGGACTGATGCTAACGCTATCTAGCGTCACCAGTGACACTAATACAGTGATCAGCGAAAAAAATCTGTACACCTGACATTGTGGCAGGGAGTGAAAGTGGTTGTAAACCCATTACAACCACTTTAACCTACAGGTAAGCCTAGATTAAGGCTTACCTGTATTTGCAAGAAATATCTCCCAAACCTAAAAGGTTTAGGAGATATTTGCAGAAATAGTGGCACCGATGTCTACGGCGCATATGCCTTAGACATCGGGCACAGGTGCACTGAGCGTGCCATTTCTAACGGCGATCATGCCGTTAGTGGCGGCACCAGCGCGCATGCACGGGAGTGACGTCATCCCGGCTCCGGCCAGTCACAGCGCCGGAGCACAATACCCAGAAGATAGATGGTGGCGTCGGAGGGGGCGAACGAGGGTCGCTTCGGGGGCTTCGATCTCAGGTAAGTAATTCATAATGAGCTAGTATGCCATGCATACTAGTTCATTATGTCTTTGTCTTACAGGGTGTATTTTTTTTTCCAGATGCTTTACTTCCTCTTGAAAGGGTTAACTGGAGGGGTGATCAGGAGGTTAAATGGGCCTAACTATGTGATATGGTGTCAGTGTAGTGCTTTTACTCACAGTAGCTGTTGTCTCTTCTCACACTGGAACTGAAAAGGGCTCCAGGAGAGAAGAGACCATCATTTCCCGTGCCTCTGTTTTGTAAACACAGGCACGTACAGTTCTGTGATTCTTCAGAACCGATTAGCAGGTCCAGGCCAAAAATCATTGGCCTGGACCTGAAGACTAATCGGTGCTGGATCGAATCACAGCACCGCCAGGCCAGTGGGCACACGAGTGGTGGAGTGCAGGTCACATACTAGGTACCTAAACCTGCACAGAAGAGCCGCCTTGCCACCATATGTATACAGTATATGGTCGGCAAGCTTTTAAAGTGGTCCCACAGGAGCCAGGTGTCCATATCCAAATGTATTTTTTGACTAGTGAACAAGTTTTTTTTTTTTTAAATTAACATTCAATAATACATTTTAGCCTTTTATTACCGTATTTATTTTTAATGTTTTTGTAATTTTTACTTTTAAAATATTTGTTTCTATTCTAAGTTGAAGTCAATCTTGATCCAGACACTGCACATCCAGACCTAGAAGTGTCAGAGGACCATAAACGGTTGTCTCATAGATTCATTAGAAAAGATGTACAGATGAACGACAGAAGATTTGACACACAACTTTATGTGCTAGGAGCAGAGCCTTTGAGAAAAGGTAAATGCTATTGGCAGGTGAATGTGCAAAATGCAGCTCACTGGACTATTGGTGTTGCCCGTGATAATGTAAAAAGGATAGGGAAGATAAATATCTTACCAAAGGAAGGCTTTTGGACGATAGAAAGAATACATGATGACTACAAAGCACTTGCTAATATAAATGTCCCAATCCAAATCTTTGGAAAACTACAAACAGTTGGGGTCTATGTAAATGTGAACAAGTGTAAAATTATCTTCTTTAATAATGGTAATGGCCAAATACTCTACAAATGTGAAGATACATCACTAAATAAAGTGCCTTTATTACCATTTTTCTCCATTTGGACTCTTGATGAAAGTATTCATCTATGCTCTAAAGATTGTCCCCACTGTGTACCTAATGTCAGCAATAAAACAACAAACATGCTACCACGAAACTTTAACCAGAACAATTTGGACCAAGTCTAAATTAAAAAGATACTGCATGGATAGATAAAAAAATAGAATATATTTGCTGGACCTACAACCATGGGAATACAGAATCCCTTCTTTGACTATTGGAGGTCCTAGGTGATCCAGCAATAAAACGACAAACATGTTACCACACAACTTCAATCAGACAAATTTTAATCAAGTTCGAGTTCCTGCCTAAATGGATAAAAAATGTGACATATTTGCTGGCATTTGCTGGACCTACAACCATGGGAACACAGAATCTCCATTTTGACAATAGGAAGTCTTAGGTAATCCAGAGTTATGTGCATGTTGGAATTTTCCAGGACCATCAAGCTCCTCTGTAGGAATAAACTCACCACTACACCAATAAACTCGCCTCTACATTTCAACCACCAACACAAGGTCTGAGCCATATCTTTATACCAAGACTTTTGCAAATGTAACCTGCATCTATGCATCTACACTTGCCAGTGAATGCTGATGTCATGACTGCTCCACATACTTAGAATAAAGATATTTGAATATGTTACATGAAAAGGAAGCAGACTTTAATCAATGTAAATGAATCAAGATCAATGAGAGGGTTAAATGTGTGTGTGTGTGTGTATGTATATATATATATACCGTATATATATATTGTATGTATAGTTTATTAGTTTATTCAGCATTGGGACCCATTACTATAACTAAAGGCAAAACTTTGTTTTAGTTTTGGATAGAGTGGAGAGGGGTTTAACACCTGTCAAATGTTTATTGCCATCTGTGCCCTTTTAGGGAGATTCAGTCTCTCCAATCTTCCTGTTTACTATTATCATAGAAAGTGAAAGAAAATCACAAAATGCGGGTTGTCACCAGAACAGGAATAGAGGGGAAATCTTCTAACACGAACACTAGCTCTGGTATCCCTGATTACAACCAGGGATTTCTTCACTTGGAAGGAATTTTCTCTTACTTCCTGTTTTGGCTATGGGACAGAAAATAAGGGGGAATCTCCTCAATGGGACACAGATGTCCAAAAATAACTGACAAAGATTATAACCCTCCCCTATCCAAAAAAAAAAAAAAAATGCCTTAAGTTCTACTTTAACTTCATTGATATGCTTTATTTTGCTCACACCCAGATAGAGAGCAATTGTGCTGCAAACATGACTTGCTAACCTATTGCTAGACTTGCCAGGTTTCACAAGTTCATTACACGATTGCAGCAAGTCCGCATTGCATGATTCCAGATCAACTTTCTTTGCAAACATTCTGCTGTAGACTTGCAGAGCTCTTGGTGTAGACCAGGGCCCACAGTGTTGTTCCGTGACAGGGAGAGAGAGGTGAGCTGTGACAGGGTGCGAGGTGCCCAGGTCAGGTGCAGACCATACCATACCAGTACCAGGGCCAGCCGCCGGATTGATTCTGCCGCTCACAGCAGAGTGGAGCAGGAAACAGAAAACACTGTCTCTCCTGTACAGCAGGGGTGAGAGAGAGTGACAGAGGAGCAGCGCTAAATAGAGAACCAGAATGGAACTGCCGGAGTTAACTTTCTAAGTTAATCAGCAGGTGATTGGTTGCTAGGTGGTCCTAGAAACCAATCATTAGCTTGTTAATCTGATAAATTAACTCCAGCATTTACCACCCTCTGTTCATCGCTGCTCTGCCCCCCCTCTGCATGAGTAAGGTAGGAAGGGGCAGAGCTGGGGGTGTGTAATATGCACGGGTCCAGAGGTGGGGGCTGTATAACATTCAGGGGTCCAGAGCTGTGGGGGGCTGTGTAATGTGCAGTGGTCCAGAGTCGTGGGGGGGGCTGTGTAACATGCAGGGGTCAAGAGCTGGGGGGGAGCTGTGTAATGTGCAGGGGTCCAGAGCTGTTGGGGGGATGGAGCTGTGTAACATGCAGGGGTCCAGATCTGTGGGAAGGCTATGTACTTTGCAGGGGTCCAGAGTTGTAGGGGGGGCTGTGTAACATGCAGAGGTCCAGAGCTGTGGGTGGGGGCTGTGTAACATGCAGGGGTCCAGAGCTGGGGGGCTGTGTAACATGCATGGGTCCAAAGCTGTGGGGGGACTGTGTAATGTGCAGGGGTCCAGAGCTGTGGGGGGCTGTGTAATTTACAAGGGTCCAGAGCTGTGGGAGGGGGACTGTGTAACATACAAGGGTCCAGAGCTGTGGGGGGCTGTGTAACATGCAGTTGTCCAGAGCTGGGGGGGCGGAGTAATGTAAAGGGGTCCAGAGCTGTGGGAGGGGGGCTGTGTAACCTACAGTGGTCCAGAGCTGCAGGGGTTGTGTAACATACAGGGGTCCAGAGCTGCGGGGGGCTGTGTAACATGCAGGGGTCCAGAGCTGGGGGGCTGAGTAATGTAAAGGGGTCCAGAGGTACGGGGCTGTGTAATGTAAATGGATCCATGGGTGCGAGACTGAGTAATATAGCGGCCCACCGCCGCTAAATGTCGCGCCTCTGTCAGGCTGGCACCCCAGCGAGTGAATACGTGACAGCAGGGCAGGCTCAGACAGCGCAGTGGCACCGTGACAGGGAGAGAGAGGTGAGCTGTGACAGGGTGCGAGGTGCCCAGGTCAGGTGCAGACCATACCAGTACCTGAGGGACATCCAGGGCCAGCTGCCGGATTGACTCCGCCGCTCACAGCAGAGTGGAGCAGGAAACATAAAACACTGTCTCTCCTGTACAGCAGGGGTGAGAGAGAGTGACAGAGGAGCAGCGCTAAATAGGGAACTGGAATGGAACTGCCGGAGTTAACTTTCTAAGTTAATCAGCAGGTGATTGGTTGCTAGGTGGTCCTAGAAACCAATCATTAGCTTGTTAATCTGTTAAATTAACTCCAGCATTTACCACCCTCTGTTCATCGCTGCTCTGTCTCCCCCTCTGCATGAGTAAGGTAGGAAGGGGCAGAGCTGGGGGTGTGTAATATGCACAGGTCCAGAGGTGGGGGGCTGTATAACATTCAGGGGTCCAGAGCTGTGGGGGCTGTGTAATGTGCAGTGGTCCAGAGTCATGGGGGGGCTGTGTAACATGCAGGGGTCAAGAGCTGGGGGGAGCTGTGTAATGTGCAGGGGTCCAGAGCTGTTGGGGGGGTGGAGCTGTGTAACATGCAGGGGTCCAGATCTGTGGGGAGGCTATGTACTTTGCAAGGGTCCAGAGTTGTAGGGGGGGCTGTGTAACATGCAGGGGTCCAGAGCTGGGGGGCTGTGTAACATGCATGTGTCCAAAGCTGTGGGGGGACTGTGTAATGTGCAGGGGTCCAGAGCTGTGGGGGGGGGCTGTGTAATGTGCAGGGGTCCAGAGCTGTGGGAGGGGGGCTGTGTAACCTACAGGGGTCCAGAGCTGCAGGGGTTGTGTAACATACAGGGGTCCAGAGCTGCAGGGGGCTGTGTAACATGCAGGGGTCCAGAGCTGGGGGGGCAGAGTAATGTAAAGGGGTCCAGAGCTGTGGGTGGGGGGCTGTGTAACCTACAGGGGTCCAGAGCTGCAGGGGTTGTGTAACATACAGGGGTCCAGAGCTGCGGGGGGCTGTGTAACATGCATGGGTCCAGAGCTGGGGGGGCTGAGTAATGTAAAGGGGTCCAGAGGTACAGGGCTGTGTAATGTAAATGGGTCCATGGGTGCGGGACTGAGTAATATAAAGGGGTCCACAGGTGCAGGAGGCTGTGTAATGTAAAGGGGGCCAGAGGTTGGCGGGGACTGTGTAATGTGAACGGGGCTAAGTAATGTAAAGCTTTGTGTTAGTAAAGTAAGGTAAACCTGTGCTGTTATTATTACTATGTTAGAATTATTATTATCTTCATTTATTAGCAGGTGAATGCAGCCCTCCATGCATTCACATACCTTGAATATGGCCCTTAACCTTCCTGGTGGTATGATTATGTCAGATTTTTGCGTCTCAAAGCGGTAAAATTATTTTGCATAAAAATTTGGCGTTTTATATTGTAGGCCTGTAATTCTTAGCAATAACACACTTAAATCTGTCCAATCCAGAGTCTAGTAGATTGCCCGAGTATGATAAAGTTTGAAACACAAAATCATAAATTATAATATAAGAAATATATTTTAAAAATTATAAAAAATAATAATATAATAATAATACAATTCATTTCCCCACAATTCACTTTTGCTCAATTCTGCAAGTGTTCTAATTTACTATCGCTGTTTTCTAGCTGGTCTAAAACCACTTTTGACGTAAAGGGACACTTTTTGGTTGTTATGGGCAATCTCCAGTTTCCAGGCAGAAAGAACAGTATATATCATATAAAACTGCATGCAGGGCACTAGACAAAGCACTAGGGACAAAAGGGATGTTAAATAATTCCATACAGTAATTTAATCTGTAAGATTAGCGTACTGGATGTATTATGATTTTTACATTTTTTGAATTTGCCGCCGGGCTCCGCCCCAGTGCGTCGCGACGCTCGCAGGGAATGGAGCCCGGCACACAGAGGCATCAGACAGAGGACAGAGCCCGCAGACACAGCGGGGGGACATTGCAGGATCCTGGGGACAAGGTAAGTATACCGCACCAGGATCCTGCAATGCAATCCCAAGTGTGGCTCGGGGTTACCGTTAATGGTACCGAAATTTAACCCCGAGCTACACTCAGGAAAACCACCAGGGAGGTTAAGTGGAAAAAGGTTGCTGACCCCTTCTGTAGACTCACCACTGCAACTTTGCACTTTTTTTTGAAACCTTCAGGTTATACTGCCACCTACAGGAGGGTTGGACAGTGGCAAAGCAAAAAAATCCAGATAGCAAGCAATTGAGCTGCAAGATTGAAAATTACTTGCTAAGCTATTGTTAAACTTGCCAGGTTTCACAAGTTTGTTGCACAATTGCAGCAAGTCTGCATTATATGACTCCAGGTTAACTTTCTTTACAAATATTCTGCTGCAAGTTCTGGTTCAGTTATGATGTGCAATAGTCATCCCACCACTGTCACTGTGGCTAAATTTTAATCTTTGCTCCCTGCTGTAGACTTGCGGGGCTCATGCTGTAGACTTGCAGAACTTTTGCTGTAGACTCACCACTACAACTTTGCTCTTGCTAAAGACTTGCCATGCAAATTTGCTACGAATTGGAAATGTGTCAACTACAACTTGTGCTTCAAGTGCTCTGCAAGTGTACAACTTGCCAGTGAAAATGTGCGGCAAGTTAACAGACTTAAAATTCAACACCGCCATGAATTTGTGGCAAGTTATCCTTGCTATCTGGGTACCAACAACATTGTTAATGGTAAATCATAGAGATGGCATTACACTGAAACTTTTTTTCATATTTTACAAAAAAACTTACAGTTAAATACCTTTTTATTCTGTGGATGAAAAATATATTGTTGTATAATTTTTATAAAAATTACATTTTGTTATTAATCATTGTATATTATGAATTTTCCTTGTCAAATGTGTTTATTGTTTTGAATGAGATAAAGGAGAACAATCTGAATTTTACAAAGCTTGTGATACATATTCAAAGGGTAACAAACTAATCACTTCAATTAGAAAGAGACAAATAAAAATTCAAATGCAATATCGCACTATAGAAGCATCAAATAGACCGCCAAAGTCAAATGTAAAAAAAATGTCATATAATTGAAAAGAAAGAGGTAGATTATTGTCTGTCAGTCTGATTAAAAACAAGGGGAATAGCAAATCATTAAAGCAAAAGCACATTTTAATGGGTCTGAAGAGCAGCCTTGTGAGTACCACATAAGAACTGATAAAAGGGAAAGGGTCATAAAAAGGAGTAAGCGAATAGAAGTAAAGAAAAGGGAAAAAATACAGCGGGAATAAAGGGTAAATTTGATAGAGGTAGTGCGGCTTCAACCAAATGAAGGGTGATGAAAAGGTAAATGAAGTATTATTGGCATGGCTTCATGGCAATAGTAAAGTGTCATCAAAGTCAGGAGGTAAACAATGTTTAATCCAAGGTAACTAAAGTTTTTCAAATTTTCAGATCCGATCACTCTCAATTGCTTCCATTTTAGCATGAACAAGGGCTCTATTGGTTCTGTGATTGGTTTCGGCTACAATCAAATTTGGAGTTTTCCACGCCTTAGCTATGGTTTGTTTTGTGGCTGTTAAGAGCTTTAAAAGAAGGCGAAATTGATTCCCTGTAATTCCATGTGGTTTTAGATTCAAAAGAGCTATAGCAGGATTAGGTTGTATGGAAGTTTTGAATACTTTACAAGCTAAATCAAAAACTGCCTTCCAAAATTTTTGGGCTTTTGGACAATCCCACCATATATGGAGTTGGGTGCCAGGATCTGTAGCTTCAGGGTTATCAGGAGCATATTTCGCTATCCTAGCAGGAACTAAATACCAACCAGAAAGCACCTTATAATTTGTTTCCACAGCAACAACATTAGACGAAGCAGATTTAGTGGCTAACCATATACTGGACCATTCAGTATCATCGAATGAGCAGTTTAAAAACATAGGGAGGGGGGCTAGAATCAAAACTAGTAGAAATTGTTTATAAAGAATCAAAAATCCTCTGATATGTGGGACATAGTTACATATAAGCTCAAACGCGACATCTGGGAAAACAGAGTGCTTGATTGTAGTTATGGTTGGAAAAAAAAATTTAATCTGTAAAGAACGGAATAATTGCGATTGAGGAAGTCGATAAGTTTCACATAGCAAAGGAAAGGAGTGTAATGAAGATGCGGATACAAATTTATATAATCTAAATAGATTAGCTACACTCCACACTTTAAAGGAATTAGGGGAAATCCAGGCAGGGTAAAAGGCAGGGTTTTTAATAAAAGTAAGAAGTGGTATATGTGGCGATTGAAGGCCGAGAGTGGTTTTGAATCCATCCCAGATGGATAAAGAGTGTTTTGTGATAGGATTGCGAATAGAGGTAGGATCAACTGGACGAAACCATAACATATTGGCTACTAAGATAGGGTCACAGTCCACAGGCTCAATTGCTACCCATAGCGGAACTTCCTTTACTCCATGGTATTTAGGTAAATGTGCAAGGTGAGCTGCATGAAAATAGGCAGAAATATTGGGGAAACCTAAGCCTCCAAGAAGAGTGGTCCAAAATTTGAGTAGAGGTGTGAGAAACTCATTAATGGTTACAGGAAGCAATTGATTTCAGTTACTTTTTCCAAGGGGTGTGCTACCAAATATTAAATAGAGGGTGTCAATCATTTTCTCCAGTCAATTTTTGAAATTTTGCGTGGAATGTGTCAAATTTGGCTTTTTGTTTCTCCATTTTTGTGTGTCATACCAATACAAACAAAAGGAAAAAATAAGGTTGGGCAATTGATTCGGCTCAAGCATGAGTTTGGGTCGAACACTGGCTATTCACCCCGTTGGGGGAGCACCCGAATTTGCAGGGTATTCGGCAGACCCCGCTGAATGCATTGCGCACTGAACAGTGCATTCTGCACCCTTATTGGGCAAAGATTTGCCCAATCAGGGCACAGTAAAAGCTGGTTTTTAAGGGGTGGGGCTGGGAAGCCGGCCGTGGCATCCTTAACAACTGATGAGCCATCAGTTGTCAATGGGCTGCCCCACTGACAGCTGAATAAAAAACAAAAAAAATTTTCCGGTAAAAAAATTGTAAAAGAAAACAGCGTGGGGTCCCTCCCCCAGTCCATATAAGAACCTTTGGATTTCCCATGATTAAAATGATTAAAAACATTTAAATTATGAGCAACCTAACAAATCTATTAAAATCTTTGAACAGATTGAACAGATATTCGCTTAATAGTGAGAGCAAAATTAAGCACTTGTCGTAGTACTGAGATCTCATCCCTCAATAATGCTCTTAAAGATAAATGATATAGCTTTATAGTGGGGAGATTTGTTTTCCCTCTTGTTTTCTCTTTCCAGATCCTCCTCTTTCTCCTTTTTGGGTGGATCTAGATGACGTTTAGTACCACATCCGTAATGTATACAAAAATCTATTTAAAAAGTTTAGTCGGACTTTACGTGTACAGAAAGGAACTCTCATTACAACATAATCCGATTTTTATTACAAACAATTAATAAAGTCACATGTGGACAGGTCCTAAAATCAATTGCCTATATACAGTTATCCTGCTAATATGCAGTATGTACCAACTGCTACCTATCACCCACAATAAAGGCTCATTACATTCACTTCTTGGTTAGAACGTAATCTGTGGAGATAAGTTCTCATGGGTTAATGCGTTTCTCAGTTAGCTTCTTTAGGACACATTGAGGATAATTACAGATGTATTTCAATATAAAAAAGAACTATTAAAACATCTAGATTTTGTCATAGTACAATACATACATATCAATAGTTACATTTGTAATGCTGAAATGGTCCATGCCTCTGACTTGTAATTGCAGCAACCATGTAGAGAACTCCCAGGATGAACACAGAGACAGAAAGACAGGGTGAGGGAGAGATGGTATCCAAGGGCTGATTAAAAGGCTCTGTTTGGGTCTGAATGTGTATATACAATAGCTCAATCACATTCCATAAACCTTAAATATATAAATATGTTTATTGCACTAAAGTATCACACTATAATGCCCTGTACACACGGTCGGACTTTGTTTGGACATTCCGACAACAAAATCCATGGATTTTTTCCGATGGATGTTGGCTCAAACTTGTTTTGCATACACACGGTCACACAAAGTTGTCGGAAAATCCGATCGTTCCGAACACGTACGTCGGGACTATAAACAGGGCAATAACCAATTGCTTTTGTCTCTTAATTTATTCTGAGCATGCGTGGCACTTTGTCCGTCGGATTTGTCTACACACGATCAGAATTTAAAGGATCGGATTCTGTTGTTGGAAAATTTTATAGCCTGCTTTCAAACTTTGTGTGTCGGTAAATCCGATGGAAAAAGTCCAATGGAGCCCACACACGGTTGGATTTTCCGACAACACGCTCCGATCGCACATTTTCCGTAGGAAAATCCGACCGTGTGTACTGGGCATTACACTTATGCCGCGTACACACGGTCTGACTTTTCGACCGGACTTGTCCGACGGACCAAATCCGGCAGACAATCCGATCGTGTGTGGGCTTCACCGGACCTTCAGCGGACTTTTCCAGTCGCAAATCTGACGGACTTTAGATTTAGAACATGCTTCAAATCTTTACGTCGTAACTCCACCCCACCCAGAAATCCGCTCGTCTGTATGCTAGTCCGACAGACAAAAACCCACGCTAGGGCAGCCATTGGCTACTGGCTATCAACTTCCTCATTTTAGTCCGGTCGTACGTCATCACGTACGAATCCGTCGGACATTTGTGTGATTGTATGTAGTTAAGCCCGTTCGTTATAAAGTCCGCCACAAGTCCGCCAAAAGTCTGTCGAAAGTCTGTCGGACGGGCTGTCAGACTTTTGTAGCCGAAAAGTCTGACCGTGTGTACGTGGCATTAGAATCCATATTTAATAATCCTGGAATAATAACCATGGCGATGACTCAGTTAGTGTGTTCAAAATAACCATCCACTGCAACAAGAGCTTGATCTATATTACACCCCAGATTGCACAGTTGGGATAGTGGACATATACTATATTACCAAAAGTATTGGGACGCCTGCCTTTACACGCACATGAACTTTAATGGAATCCTAGCCTTAGTCAGTAGGGTTCTATATTGAGTTGGCCCACCATTTGCAGCTATAACAGCTTCAACTCTTCTGGGAAGGCTGTCCACAAGGTTTAGGAGTGTGTCTATGGGAATGTTTGACCATTTTTCCAAAAGCATATTTGTGAAGTCAGGCACTGATGTGGATGAGAAGGCTTGGTTCTCTGTCTCCCAGAAGAGTTGAAGCTATTATAGCTGCAAAGGGTGGGCCAGATCAATTTTGAACCCTACGGACTAAGACTGGGGTGCCATTAAAGTTCATGTGCATGTAAAGGCAGGCATCCCAATACTTTTGGTAATATAATGTAAATAGGCATACCGTATTGGGCATATAATGGGCAAAAACTCAAGAGAACAATGGTATAAACACCAAAAGGGCTAGTAGATATACGCTTACCCTTTTATAGGCAAAGTGTATTTTAGCCTCATTGGTCAATAGCCCTTCATATTGAGAGAATGTTTGGCATGCAGAGACCTGTAACAGTAATACAAATCAACTAGATGGCAAGCATTGCTTCCAGCTAATCTAGTATGTCACAACAGTGCAGTGAGCATTCATCCCACTTAATATAACATGTCAAAGCAGCTTGCCATTCCACAAAAAAAGGGAAAGAAATATAGCCCAGAAGCATTAACCTTCCAGATCTAATAGAGACTAGACATTCTCCTTACTATAGAAGATAGATCAACCCCCAAAATGCTAAACCAAGCCACAAAGTCCTCCATTCTATGCTCCTCACCTTCAGTTAGACCCAAGCATCAGCCAGCCATCAGTGTAACCTGAAGCTCCCAAACACCTACCTCCCCCCAACACTTTCGTTATATATCTGTCTCCAGCACTTAGAGACGCCCAACCTCACCGCACTTGTGCGCAGCCAATTACCTCATCAAGTGGTGCAGCCGCCGCTACTGAGCATGCACAAGATGGTGCCTGTCCACATGTCTAAATACTCCACTCTGCTCACAACACCTCCCACAGGGAATGGCCAGGGGAGCCAGGGTTGAGGGAAGAGAAGGAGGGCAGAACAAAGCCATCAGAACCATCCCTCCTTTAAAACCACACAGACCAACATGATGCTAGTCTGTTAGCAGCGCCCAAATGCTCGCCCATACAAAGGAATAACCCATAATTCTACAGTCCAAGCCAAACCTACAATATGGATCACATATATACAATGACAAATCATACACATATATATACGGTATATATATATATATATATAAATATACAGTGCCTTGCAAAAGTATTCACCCCCCTTGGCTTTTTACCTATTTTGTTACATTATAGCCTTTAGTTCAATGTTTTTTTTTAATCTGAATTATATGTAATGGATCAGAACACAATAGGCTAAGTTGGTAAAGTAAAATTAGAAAAATATATGCATAAAACTATTTTTCAGAAATTAAAAACTGATAATTGGCATGTGCATATGTATTCACCCCCTTTGTTATGAAGCCCATAAAAAGCTCTGGTGCAACCAATTACCTTCAGAAGTCACATAATTAGTGAAATGATGTCTACCTGTGTGCAATCTAAGTGTCACATGATCTGTCATTACATATACACACCTTTTTGAAAGGCCCCAAAGGCTGCAACACCTAAGCAAGAGGCACCACTAACCAAACACTGCCATGAAGACCAAGGAACTCTCCAAACAAGTAAGGGACAATGTTGTTGAGAAGTACAAGTCAGGGTTAGGTTATAAAAAAATATCAAAGTCTTTGATGATCCCTAGGAGCACCATCAAATCTATCATAACCAAATGGAAAGAACATGGCATAACAGCAAACCTGCCAAGAGACGGCCGCACATGAAAACTCACGGACCGGACAAGGAGGGCATTAATCAGAGAGGCAGCACAGAGACCTTAGGTAACCCTGGAGAAGCTGCAGAGTTCCACTGCAGAGACTGGAGTATCTGTACATAGGACGACAATAAGCCGTATGCTCCATAGAGTTGGGCTTTATGGAAGAGTGGCCAGAAGAAAGCCATTACTTTCAGCAAAAAACAAAATGGCACGATTTGAGTTTGCGAAAAGCCATGTGGGAGACTCCCAAAGTTATGGAGGAAGGTGCTCTGGTCTGATGAGACTAAAATTGAACTTTTTGACCATCAAAGAAAACGCTATGTCTGGCGCAAACCTATCACATCACCCAAAGAATACCATCCCCACAGTGAAACATGGTGGTGGCAGCATCATGCTGTGGGGATGTTTTTCAGCAGTCGGGACTGGGAAACTGGTCAGAGTTGAGGGAAAAATGGATGGTGCTAAATACAGGGATATTCTTGAGTAAAACCTGTACCACTCTGTGTGCGATTTGAGGCTAGGACGGAGGTTCACCTTCCAGCAGGACAATGACCCCAAACACACTGCTAAAGCAACACTTGAGTGGTTTAAGGGGAAACATGTAAATGTGTTGGAATGGCCTAGTCAAAGCCCAGACCTCAATCCAATAGAAAATCTGTGGTCAGACTTAAAGATTGCTGTTCATAAGCACAAACCATCCAACTTGAAGGCTTGAAAATGGCTGTTCACAGACGCTCTCCATCCAATCTGATAGAGCTTTAGCTATTTTGTAAAGACGAATGGGCAAAAATGTCACTCTCTAGATGTGCAAAGCTGGTGGAGATATACCCAAAAAGACTTGTAGCTGTAATTGCAGCGAAGTGTGTTCTACAAAGTATTTACTCAGGGGAGCTGAGTACAAATGCACGCCACACTTTTCACATATTTATTTGTAAAACATTTTGAAAACCTATTATCATTTTTCTCCCACTTCACAATTATGTGCCACTTTGTGTTGGTCTATCACATAAAATTCCAATAAAATACATTTACATTTTTCGTTGTAACATGACAAAATGTGGAAAATTTCAAGGGGTATGAATAGTTTTTCAAGGCACTGTATATCTATATCTATATATATATATATATATATATATATATATATATATATATAATATATATAATATCGATATAGTGGGCATGGAAAGTATTCAGACCCCCTTAAATTTTTCACTCTTTGTTATATTGCAGCCATTTGCTAAAATCATTTAAGTTCATCTTTTTTCCTCATTAATGTACACACAGCACCCCATATTGACAGAAAAACACAGAATTGTTGACATTTTTGCAGATTTATTAACCACTTTAGCCCCGGAAGGATTTACCCCCTTCCTGACCAGAGCACTTTTTGCGATTCGGCACTGCGTCGCTTTAACTGACAATTGCGCGGTCATGCGATGTGGCTCCGATACAACATTGACGTCCTTTTTTTCACACAAATAGAGCTTTCTTTTGGTGGTATTTGATCACCTCTGTGATTTTTATTTTTTGCGCTATAAACAAAAAAATAGCGACAATTTTTAAAAAAAACGCATTATTTTTTCCTTTTTGCTACAATAAATATCCCCCAAAAATATATTAAAAAACATTTCTTTTCCTCAGTTTAGGCTGATACGTATTCTTGTACATATTTTTGGTAAAAAAAATCACAATAAGCATTTATTGATTGGTTTGCACAAAAGTTATAGTGTTTACAAAATAGGGAATAGTTTTATGGCATTTTTATTAATAATTTTTTTTTCCAGTAATGGCGGCGATCAGCGATTGTGACTGCGACATTATGGAGGACATTTTTGACACATTTTTGGGACCATTGTCATTTATACAGCAATCAGTGCTATAAAAATGCACTGATTCCTGCATAAATAACACTAGCAGTGAAGGGGTTAACCACTAGGGGGCGGGGATGGGTTAAGTATGTCCTAGGAGAGTGATTCTAACTGTAGGGGGGATGGGCTGTGTGCGTGATGTCACTGATCTCTGCTCCGATGAGAGAGAGCAGAGATCCAATGACGCTGTCACTAGGCAGAACGGGGAGATGCTGTTTACAACGGCATCTCCTCGTTCGTCCTGTCCATGAGGCGATCACGGGTATGCCTGCGGCGATCAAGTCTGCGGGATCCGCGACCCAACGTACTACAGGTACGTTGCTTTGCGCAGCCGTGCCGTTCTGCCGGCGTATATCTACAGGAGCCGGTCGGGAACCGGTTAAAAAAGAAAAACTGAAATATCACATGGTCCTAAGTATTCAGACCTTTTGCTCAGTATTTAGTAGAAGCACCCTTTTGATCTAATGCAGCCATGAGTCTTTTTGGGAAAGATGCAAAAAGTTTTTCACACCTGGATTTGGGGATCCTCTGCCATTCCTCCTTGCAGATCCTCTCCAGTTCTGTCAGGTTGGATGGTAAACGTTGGTGGACAGCCATTTTTAGGTCTCTCCAGAGATGCTCAATTGAGTTTAAGTCAGGGCTCTGGCTGGGCCATTCAAGAACAGTCACGGAGTTGTTGTGAAGCCACTCCTTCGTTATTTTAGCTGTGTGCTTAGGGTAATTGTCTTGTTGGAAGGTAAACCTTCGGCCCAGTCTGAGGTCCTGAGCACTCTGGAGAAGGTTTTCGTCTAAGATATTCCTGTACTCGGCCACATTCATATTTCCCTCGATTGCAACAAGCCGTCCTGTCCCTGTAGCTGAAAAACACCTACACAGCATGATTCTGCCACCACCATACTTCAGTGTTGGTACTGTATTGGACAAGTAATGAGCAGTGCCTGGTTTTCTCCACACATACCGCTTAGAATTAAGGCCAAAAAGTTCTATCTTGGTCTCATCAGACCAGAGAATCTTATTTCTCACCATCTTGGAGTCCTTCAGGTGTTTTTTAGCAAACTCTATGCGGGATTCCATGTGTCTTGCACTGAGGAGAGGCTTTCGTCAGGCCACTCTGCCATAAAGCCCCGATTGGTGGAGGGCTGCAGTGATGGTTGACTTTCTAGAACTTTCTCCCATCTCCCTACTGCATCTCTGGAGCTCAGCCACAGTGATCTTTGGGTTCTTCTTTACCTCTCTCACCAAGGCTCTTCTCCCCCGATAGCTCAGTTTGGTCGGACAGCCAGCTCTAGGAAGGGTTCTGATCATCCCAAACATCTTCCATTTAAGGATTATGGAGGCCACTGTGCTCTTAGGAACCTTAAGTGCAACAGAAATCTTTTTGTAACCTTGGCCAGATCTGTGCCTTGTCACAATTCTGTCTCTTAGCTCTTCAGGCAGTTCCGTTGACCTTATGATTCTCATTTGCTCTGACAAGCACTGTGAGCTGTAAGGTCTTATATAGACTGGTGTGTGGCTTTCCTAATCAAGTCCAATCAGTATAATCAAACACAGCTGGACTCAAATGAAGGTGTAGAACCATCTCAAGGATGATCAGAAGAAATGGACAGCACCTGAGTTAAATATGTGAGTGTCACAGCAAAGGGTCTGAATACTTAGGACCATGTGATATTTCAGTTTTTTTTTTTCTTTTAATAAATCTGCAAAAATGTGAACAATTTTGTGTTTTTCTGTCAATATGGGGTGCTGTGTGTACATTAATGAGGATTAACTTAAATGATTTTAGCAAATGGCTGCAATATAACAAAGAGTGAAAAATTTAAGGGGGTCTGAATACTTTCCGTCCCGACTGTGTGTTTGTATAAATATATATATATATATATATATATATATATATATATATATATATATATATATATATATATATATATACACACACACATGCAGATGTATATATATATATAAATATATATTTTTACAAATACCATACATCATGGTACCACACTTTTTACACAGGCCACTGCTATTAAAAGGCCACTGCTATAAAAAATGTTTTAAAGATCAAAATATCATTGAACCCTGGATGGGAATTGGCTTTAAAATTGGAAATCCATTTGGCCTCTCTTTGGAGGACCCTTTAATCAAAATTCCCCCCCCCCCCCCCCCCACCAGATCTTCATATACCCTATCCAGAGTAGCCAAACTAATTACTGATGTGTTGTTATTACACATCTGCCAATTGGTGTGTTTATCCATTCCTAATGTAATAAATGTGATGATAAATTCTTCAGCAAAGAGGCCTTTTTGTTTTTCTTACATAAAACACACCACAGTCGCAGAACATTTTATATATACTGTATATATATATATATATATATATATATATATATATATATATATATATATATCACTCCCCTTGTTTGACAGTCCGCATGATGTTTAGATACATGTATTAGCTAATGTACTCTATATCCAGCTGACTCGGCTCCAGCAAACCAATCAGACAGAGTTACAGACAAATGGAATCATTATTGATAGATTCTAAAAGTTGTACCTGTCCCATCACCTTTTGAACAGAACCCTGTCTTATCAGCATTGTCATATTTATTTTTGATTTATTGCAACATAAGACTCAACATGGTTTCAATGTTCTAATTTTGCACATTATGGGATGTACATTTCTCGTTCTGTGTTATGACAATTAATATGTCTAAGTTTGAATCCACATTACTAAAGGATGCCAAATAGCTTCAGGAAAAAATCCATCAGACCTATCATCCTCTTTCCTAGACTTGTGTCCCTTACAGGTCCCATTACTCATTCACAGCTAGGAATGTGATCACTTCCCCCATGCTTTTCACATAGTCTTTGTTCTTCTCAATCTGGTTTGGACCTAGGAGGGGGGCTAGGCCCAAACCAGACTGAGAGGAACCAGACCTTCCCTCTCCATCATTTCATCCTACAAAGAAGAAGATTGCACAATGAAGTGGATAAGTGCATCCTTGTTGAATCCCAAGCCCTTCTTCAGTGCACTTTTCCAATTTTGAAATCCTTATTTAGTAAAAACAATATCTTTATCATCTGAGGTTGCACTTTTTCTGACATGGTAAGTAAGAGTGTGCATCTTTCTTTGCAGAGTATTCTAGCCATGGCTGAGAACAGTACCAACATGCACAAGAACTCTATCTAAAAACCTGCATTGGGTATGATTTCAGAACAGCCTGTGACAGTGTTGTGTTTAAATTGTGGTTTTAAACTTTCAACTGTTGTAGATTTTCTCTGCTTGAGCCTCATATATCATGTTTCTTTCAATGTCTTTTACTCCTGAACAGAGAGTGATGCTTGCTCTGAAACATGTGAATTTTGTCATTAAAAAAAATTTGTGCAGCCAAACTAAAGTATGAGTAATCCAAGCAGTTTGGCCGATAGTCTTTTTTTGTATTTTTATTTGTTTTTTTTTAAATCCATTTAAACATACTTTTTCTTACTAGTGAGTTTCCTTAGAGCTTTCTTTACATCTTTGTTCCTAAAACTATAAATCAGAGGATTCATCATTGGGGTAACAGCTGTGTATAACACAGACAAAGGTTTGTCTTGCTTAAGCAAATTTTGAGATGAAGGCCTCATATGCATGACTAGGACAGTGCCATAGAACAGAGTGACTACAGTTAGATGAGACGTACAAGTAGAGAAAGCTTTGTGCCTGCCAGAAGATGAACTTATATTAAGAATGGTAGATATAATGAACACATATGAGACTAGTGTTAGCAAGAAGGCTGGAAGAGCTACCGCTGAGCCAACTACATAGGTCATAATTTCAATAAATAATTTATCCTCACAAGATAGACTGAGCAACTGAGATAGATCACAGTAAAAGTGATTCAGTACAGGTGGTTTACAAAATGGTAGCCTTGATATGACCACAGTGTGAGCCAGTGGATCAAGGAATCCCACCACCCAACAAATAATGGCCAACTGTAAGCAGACTCTTCTCTTCATTAGAACCATATAATGTAAAGGCTTACAGATTGCAACATAGCGATCATAAGCCATAGCTGTTAATGAAACAAATTCCGTACATGCCAATGACATAAATACATAGAGTTGTGCAATGCAGGCAGGAAAAGAGATCGCACTTGGCCCAGTTATGAGGATGGAGAGCAGCTTGGGCTGAGTAACTGAAGAGTAAGCTATGTCAAGGAATGATAGATTGCAGATGAAAAAGTACATAGGACTGTGCAGTTCTGGATTCATACAAATAACAGTCACAATAATGAGGTTTCCCAAAACAGTGAGAAGATATATGATGAGAAATATGAGAAACATTGGTGCCTGTGTATCTGGAGTATCAGTGAGCCCAAGAAGTATGAGGTCCATGCCATCACTCCAGTTGTAGGTCATCACCATCTCAGGCACTAAGTTGAAAACTCATTGCAAGAAGAAAACATACATAAAAGAAACCTATAACATTTGCTAAGAATGAGCCAGAAAACATAGAAATTAGCAGGCAACAATTTTAAAGCATTTCTGCTAATTGAGAGGCAGTGGCCTAAAGTTGTTAGTCTCCTACATGAAGGGTCACTACTGGCAGGATTTCCAGGTAAGAAACATATTCACAAAAATGATTTATTTAAAACGATAATAAACCCTTACATAGGATGTAACTGTTTATCTGCAGCGCTTTCTCCTCCACAGCTTTCTAAAGTACACAGTTTAACTAGCATTCCTCAGCTTGCAGGAGGCAGGGGTGGAGATCTGATGTCAAACACTCTACAGTACATAGCAGAGAACTGAGTGTAATTTGAGACCTGAGTGCAGAGACAGACACCCCACCCCCTTCTTAATGGTCTCATTGGGAACGTGCACAGCTGAGACTGTCAACCACGTGCTGGGGTGGGGTGAGGGGGCAGTGGGTCTTCACCAAGGATTGTCTGGTGTTTGGAAAAACTGTCAGAAATGACAGTATGCTATGAACTGAGGCAAACTATCCAGGGAATTACCTATGCTTCTTGCTCCATTATAAAGGCACAGGAAACTGTCAGAAGTGGCATGCACCACATTAACAGAGCAGATAGAAACTGGCACAAGGGGCAGAGATAGACCTGAAACAGTTCTATTTCAGGGTAAATTAGGCCCCAAATCAGTCAACCTCACTGTGTGACCACACCTCCAGTATGGATGTAGGAAAACACTTTGGTGCGTGCATGCATGAACATGATGATGTCACCATGCTAGTATGCAGATGTAAAAACAGTGTTATGATGTGATTATGTGTATTATTTTTGTGACATGTGTCCTAAATTCATTTAAAGGCAGGGAAAGGGCCAGTACCTAATCTATAAACAGAGTTCTAGAGTGAGAACATTTGTTTATCTACTACTTTTTACAAGCATACAAGCATTGCTATCATCATTACTGTACTTTATTCCCCTGGCAAAGCTTTGCAATTTGGTGACACCAGTATATAAAGGTTTTTTTTATTCGTACATTTACAATTTACAGTAGAACTAAACCCATCGACTTAACAGTTTCCCAAAACAGTTACATTGATGACATGCCATGAATAATAACTGTCACAGTTGTTTGTGCTCTCAATCGAACTGCCAAGCCACCAAGTGGCTGGTGTCATAACTGATGTGCAGCTTTATGGCAACTGCAGATTAAATAGAGGAAAAGATAGCAGCTTCCTTGTTGGCTGTAAAGGATAGGGGGGTTTAGTTTGCTTTTACAGGCATTTTTTCATTTTTTTAAATCTCTCTGAACACAGCTCTATTTTAGCCAATGTGTACTTGTGCATTGTTGTGTTTTGATTTGTATTTTAAAAAAATGCTCCAACCCATTTGTGCATACATGTGCATGAATATCCATAAATACATTTTAGTGGCTAGAATGAATATTCTAGCCAATATAATGAGTTTATGTGCATGTAACTTTAGAACCTAAGAATGAGGGACATCTCAGGGAGGTAGTGACCTGTGGCATGTTATGCACGCCGTGGCATAAAAGTGGGTATGTCCAAACTGTTAATGACTTGAGGGGCTTAGAGGGGCTTACGATTACTGTTAAACAAAGTTTGGCTTCCTTGTACCTATAAAATATGCTTTGATTGCTGTGTCACAAGCGACTGTCTCACAGACACATATTAACCTCAGCAAAGAAAAAAATAAATAAAAATAAAAATATATATATATATATATTTATATATATATATATATATATATATATATATATATATATATATATATATATATATATATATATATATTAAAAAGCTTCCATTACATACAGTTTTGCACACACTGAAAATAGACAGGGAGCTAACACTTTGTCTGAGCCTACCTTAACCACTGGACTGGAAGGATTTGCCCCCTTAATGATCAGGCCAGTTTTTGTGATACGGCACTGCATGGCTTTAACTGACAATTGCACGGTCGTGCAACATTGTACCCAAACAAAATTTGTGTCCTTTTTTTTCACACAAATAGAGCTTTCTTTTGGTGGTATTTGATCACCTCTGCGGTTTTTATTCTTTGCGCTATAAACAAAAAAATGTTTTACTTTTTGCTATAATAAATATCCAAAAAAAATGTAAAAAAACTAATTTCTTCATCAGTTTAGGCCGATATGTATTCTTCTACATATTTTTGTTAAAAAAACGCAATAAGCGTATATAGATTGGTTTGCACAAAATTTATAGCGTTTACAAAATAGGGCATAGATTTATGGCATTTTTATTATTTTTTTTTTTTTACTAGTAAGGCGGTGATCAGCGATTTTTAGCAGAACTGCGACATTGCGGCGGACAGATCAGACACTTTTGACACTTTTTTGAGACCAGTGTCCAGGAGGGACATGATAACTAATGTGTGCAGGAGCCCCTTGTGACCAGGCCCGACCAGGGCAGCCACCCATAAATAAAATTGGGGTGGTCTCCATCTTCATTCTGCTCCCCTCTATTGATGCAAGATTATCTAGTTGTTAATCTCCCATTTGAAGATACACCACGTGCTTGCTCCTGATGAGCGGCACCAAGCCACGAAACGCATTGAGCTAACAACTGCCATATATAAGTATACTGCAGCTCTAGCAGTTTCTATTAATAATATATTCATACTATCACATTATGTGACAGGGACCAGTAAGGTCATAGGCCATGCAGATGTTACCTTGCAACATTTTTGTACCCCACTGTGATTTATGGTGGACTCTGTAACTTTATCAAGCTACCCATTTTTAACCATGTTATTACCAGTTACCACTGTTTTAGGAATTGACGGTATGTTTAATGTGTATTCCTATTTGAATGTATATGGAAATTATGTGTGTAATTTTGTTATTTACGTGATATTAAATATCTCAAGCTCCACCATTGTATTCATTTCAGCCACGTGCTTTGTTCAAAGTCCCACCTTCTTGCTCCTAATTTTAACAATACCTGTGGGAATATGTTACATGTTCCATCTGTTTTTAGGGTGGAACATGTAACATGTTCCCAATGCTGCAGCTGCTGCCCAATTACCCCCATGACAGCAGTATGGGGAGCAGTTTCCTGTACTAACTGTTAATTTTATTAAATCAGCGCCGCCGTGCGGGGCTCCGCCCACACGACTGCGTCATTCATTCACCTAGCTCTGTGTGTGAATGAACTACAAGCTCCGACATCCCTTGCAGCTGTCGGTTTGTAGTTCTCAATGAACTACCATGGCGCTGTGGTGCACGGTGGTAGTTCATAGCGCCATGGTAGATAATTGATTCTTCCTGTCAGACTATATCTGCTTGCCCATACAGGATGTACGGGCACACAGATACACTGACAGGTCTGCAGGAGACCTGCATGGCACCAGTCATCTGCTGATCACTGGTGCAATGCTTTACAGGCTCAAAAAATAAAAAATGCTAATTTTTTTATCTTCAAAAAAATTTGAATTTATTATTTTTTTTCTAAAAAGTGAACTTATCCTTTAATGTGTTGTAAGTGGTTCCCACATATCCCGATCTTTATAGGGATGGGAGGGATTTTCCAATTAGTGTAATTGGGCTCATGGTGGTAAAGAGCTAATATGGGTGATTTATTGTACTTTTTGTGTATGAGGTTATGCGTAAGCGCTAGCCACAGCACGAAACCCGTCAACGTTTATGGTACCCTGCACTGTCTGTGATGTATTTGGCATGAAGGATCAATAAAGGTGAAGTGTTGCAACGAATTCTGGATTATGCTTGATTTTGTATGGATCTAAATGCCTGATGTGCATGGCCATATAGGCTAACATAGATTGAAAGTTTACAGGCATAAAAAAAAAAATACTGACCACCTGTAAAAGCCTGTCTGCATGAGCTATGTATCTATTAACTGTCATTATTATAACTGCCTAAAACAGATCTATATATTTTCTCTCCACAATATTTTGCACAGGAGAAATCAGAAATGTTAGCATAATCTATAACCAGTGCAAGGTATAAAATGCTTAGGCAATATGTGGCTGTGGGTGAAATAAAAGGATTTTATGATTTTATATACTGATTACAGAAAATCAAATATAAAAAAATATAATGTATTTTGTACAATACTGGTAATTTTAAAAGTACATACTGAAAACAATTAAAAAACTTGATCAGCTTTTGGAATGTTAATAAATAGACATAGGAGGTATGTGTCGTCACTGCAATTCTTGGACCAAAAGAACATATAGTGCAAAAAGTAAATTACTTGTGACCAGGCTGTCGAGAAGTAAAAACTAAAACATTGACGAGATGGTACCTCACCCCCCACCTCCTGCACCGGTACTACCCTGACACTATTGACCGCTGTTGGCGATGCCTGGGGGATAGATATGTTGGTCCTGTCCTAAATTGTCCTATTTCTAGACGACGGTCCGAGAAGTGACACAAAAGTTCTCGGACTATAAGATTTCTGGTGATCCATCCTTCTTCCTCTTACATGTGTCTACCATTTCTGCCAAACGCTATCAAAAGTCTATTTTAAGATACCTCCTAAATGCCGCAAAGTCCTGCATTCTGCTCCACTGGAAGAAACAGATACTGCCGACGGCGGCAGATTGGCTACGTAAAGTGGAGGATATAAGTAAAATGGAAGACCTAGTATTGACTGCACAACACCAACAGGAAAAGTACTCTAGAACTTGGAAACTGTGGAAACAGTTTGACTTGTCTGCAGAGGGCCTGACCCTCCTGGGAAACGGAAGCTGATTTTGAGCATACAGAGCCAAGCCCCCTTTCCCCTTTATACCCCTTCCCTGCCCATAACCCTCCCTCCCTCTTCTCTTCTTCTCCTTCTTTTCTCAATTCTCTGTCTTATTCTCTCTTTAGCTCTATTTTTCTATTATTGTTTGAATATAGGAAAATGGACGCGGGCGGCTTCGGGTCTTGCATCTAAGTTCTTTATCTGCCTATTCTAATGGGCAGCAAACAGCAACATCTGCTTGACTCTCAATTTATATTATGCCCCCTCTGATACCTTTGCAGATGCCTGTATAGATATGTATATAATGTTTACACTGCTGTCTGGTGTATATACTGGCTGTATTTATCTGTTTTTGCCTGTTGTAGGTGTTAATAAAATTTATATTTGAAAAAAAAACTAAAACATTGCACTTAATTGAATTTGTGGGTCCATAAATATGACATTTAAATAGAATGTTAAAAAAAAATCTTTAAGATAACATGGTTATTTCTAATTGAAGTTCCCCTTTGGCTATGTTGATTTTTGTGCATAGGAATAACCTACCTATTGACCTTTGTTATGTGTAGCAGATGATCTAGCAGATGATGTAGGTGAAGCACAATTTATATCCTTGTCCTTTGCAAGATAAACACCTTTTCGCAAACAAATATTATTCACTAGAGGGAACATATTTTTTCTCCCTTGGCAATTCACCATTATTATGCTTTAGAAAGCTTTATGTTAACCCCTCAAATAATCAATTCTGAAAACAATAGTTTTCTTATGTGATTTTTTTGACAGCTATTTTCAGTCCTCAAAAATTCCACATGCACACTCCCATTTTGCGAGTGGATTTTGAGGGCTGGCAAGAAGGGCTGCCTGGGAGCGGGGGGGGGGGGGGGCAAGCACCGCCAATCACAGAGGGGAAGAGAGGGGAGCCGCCACTGGATGATCAGAGCAGGGAACAATACAGCTTTCGTTTCAATAGCTGTGTATTCCCCCGCCGTGTGCCATCACATAAGCCCCCCTCTTTCTCTGGGACTTTGATAGACAGATCACCCATCCAATCCTAGGATGGGTGACATGTATCAAAGTTCCCCGGACAAGGGGAGGGGCCTATGTGACGGCACGTGGTGGGGAACACACAGCTATTGAAACGAAAGCTGTGATGTTCCCTGCTCTGATCATCCAGTGGCGGCTCTCCTCTCTTCCCCTGCACAGGTAGGCTGTATATGGCACACAGGCTGCACATGGCACACAGGCTGCACATGGGACGCAGGCTGCATGGTGACACAGGCTCCACGGTGGACACAGGCTGCACATGGTGGACACAGACTGCACATGGTGGACACAGGCTGCACATGGTGGACACAGGCTGCACATGACACACAGGCTGCACATGGGACACAGGCTGCATGGTGGACACAGGCAGCATGGTGGACACAGGCTGCATGGTGGATACAGGCTGCACATTGGACACAGGCTGCACATGGGAATTAGGCAGCACATGGGAAACAGGCAGCACATGGGAACAGGCAGCACATGGGAAACAAGCAGCACATGGGACACAGGCTGCACATTGCACACAGGCTGTCGAGAAGTAAAAACTAAAACATTGACGAGATGGTACCTCACCCCCCACCTCCTGCACCGGTACTACCCTGACACTATTGACCGCTGTTGGCGATGCCTGGGGGATAGATATGTTGGTCCTGTCCTAAATTGTCCTATTTCTAGACGACGGTCCGAGAAGTGACACAAAAGTTCTCGGACTATAAGATTTCTGGTGATCCGGCCTTCTTCCTCTTACATGTGTCTACCATTTCTGCCAAACGCTATCAAAAGTCTATTTTAAGATACCTCCTAAATGCCGCAAAGTCCTGCATTCTGCTCCACTGGAAGAAACAGATACTGCCGACGGTGGCAGATTGGCTACGTAAAGTGGAGGATATAAGTAAAATGGAAGACCTAGTATTGACTGCACAACACCAACAGGAAAAGTACTCTAGAACTTGGAAACTGTGGAAACAGTTTGACTTGTCTGCAGAGGGCCTGACCCTCCTGGGAAACGGAAGCTGATTTTGAGCATACAGAGCCAAGCCCCCTTTCCCCTTTTTACCCCTTCCCTGCCCATAACCCTCCCTCCCTCTTCTCTTCTTCTCCTTCTTTTCTCTATTCTCTGTCTTATTCTCTCTTTAGCTCTATTTTTCTATTATTGTTTGAATATAGGAAAATGGACGCGGGCGGCTTCGGGTCTTGCATCTA
Organism: Lithobates clamitans; assembly: GCA_037952925.1. Classification (NCBI taxonomy): domain Eukaryota; kingdom Metazoa; phylum Chordata; class Amphibia; order Anura; family Ranidae; genus Lithobates; species Lithobates clamitans. The sequence continues at coordinate 165,208 of JBBGZY010000482.1, forward strand.
AGTTCTTTATCTGCCTATTCTAATGGGCAGCAAACAGCAACATCTGCTTGACTCTCAATTTATATTATGCCCCCTCTGATACCTTTGCAGATGCCTGTATAGATATGTATATAATGTTTACACTGCTGTCTGGTGTATATACTGGCTGTATTTATCTGTTTTTGCCTGTTGTAGGTGTTGATAAAATTTATATTTGAAAAAAAAACTAAAACATTGCACTTAATTGAATTTGTGGGTCCATAAATATGACATTTAAATAGAATGTTAAAAAAAAATCTTTAAGATAACATGGTTATTTCTAATTGAAGTTCCCCTTTGGCTATGTTGATTTTTGTGCATAGGAATAACCTACCTATTGACCTTTGTTATGTGTAGCAGATGATCTAGCAGATGATGTAGGTGAAGCACAATTTATATCCTTGTCCTTTGCAAGATAAACACCTTTTCGCAAACAAATATTATTCACTAGAGGGAACATATTTTTTCTCCCTTGGCAATTCACCATTATTATGCTTTAGAAAGCTTTATGTTAACCCCTCAAATAATCAATTCTGAAAACAATAGTTTTCTTATGTGATTTTTGTGACAGCTATTTTCAGTCCTCAAAAATTCCACAGGCACACTCCCATTTTGCGAGTGGATTTTGAGGGCTGGCAAGAAGGGCTGCCTGGGAGCGGGGGGGGGCAAGCACCGCCAATCACAGAGGGGAAGAGAGGGGAGCCGCCACTGGATGATCAGAGCAGGGAACAATACAGCTTTCGTTTCAATAGCTGTGTATTCCCCCGCCGTGTGCCATCACATAAGCCCCCCTCTTTCTCTGGGACTTTGATAGACAGATCACCCATCCAATCCTAGGATGGGTGACATGTATCAAAGTTCCCCGGACAAGGGAAGGGGCCTATGTGACGGCACATGGTGGGGAACACACAGCTATTGAAACGAAAGCTGTGATGTTCCCTGCTCTGATCATCCAGTGGCGGCTCTCCTCTCTTCCCCTGCACAGGTAGGCTATATGGCACACAGGCTGCACATGGCACACAGGCTGCACATGGGACGCAGGCTGCATGGTGACACAGGCTCCACGGTGGACACAGGCTGCACATGGTGGACACAGACTGCACATGGTGGACACAGGCTGCACATGGTGGACACAGGCTGCACATGACACACAGGCTGCACATGGGACACAGGCTGCATGGTGGACACAGGCAGCATGGTGGACACAGGCTGCATGGTGGATACAGGCTGCACATTGGACACAGGCTGCACATGGGAATTAGGCAGCACATGGGAAACAGGCAGCACATGGGAACAGGCAGCACATGGGAAACAGGCAGCACATGGGACACAGGCTGCACATTGTACACAGGCTGCATGGTGGACACAGGCTGCACATGGGAAACAGGCAGCACATGGGACTCGGGCTGCACATAGCACACAGGCTGCATGGTGGACACAGGCTGCACATGTGACACAGGCAGCACATGGGAAACAGGCAGCACATGGGAAACAGGCAGCACATGGGACACAGGCTGCACATTGCACACAGGCTGCATGGTGGACACAGGCTGCACATGGGAAACAGGCAGCACATGGGACTTGGGCTGAACATGGCACACAGGCAGCACATGGGACACAGGCTGCACATAGGACACAGGCTGCACATGGGACACAGGCTGCACATGGGACACAGGCATGCAAACACATGAACCCTGTTAAAGTCTATGGGACTCGAAAGTAAAAAATCAAAAGTGCTAATTTTAAAGTTATTGTCATAAAAAGTGTTTAGGGACCTGGGGCCTGGCCCAGGGGACATGTATCAATGCAAAACGGCAGTTTTTTTGGGAGCAGTGATTTTAATAATGCTTAAAGTGAAACAATAGAAGTGTAATATTCCTTTAAATATTGTGCCTGAGGGGTGTCTATAGTATGCCTGTAAAGTGGCGTATTTTTCCCGTGTTTAGAACAGTCCCTGAACAAAATAACATTTCTAAAGGAAAATAAGTCATTTAAAACTGCTTGCGGCTGTAATGTAATGTTGCCCACCCAGCCCATTACCAGGCCCTTTGGGTCTGGTACGGATATTAAGGAGAACCCGCACCCAAATAAATAAAAAAGGCGTTGGGCCCCTAGGCCCTATATACTCTGAACAGCAGTATTCTGGCAGTCCCGAGGTTACAAACAAGATAGGGACTGTAGGTTTTAGAGATGAGCTTCGTGTTCGAGTCGAACCCATGTTTGACTCGAACATCATCTGTTCGCCGAATTGCGAACGATATGGGCCGTTCATGCCAAATTTGTGTGGCGTGTCACAGCCCATAATTCACCTCGGCATCGCAGTGCATTGCTGGCTGATGATTGGCCAAGCATGCACTATGACCCGCATGCTGGGCCAATCACAGCGCCGTCTGTAGAGAGAGCTGTAATTGGCCAAAGCCATGGTGGCTTTGGCCAATTATGGCTCAGGGGGTTTAGTACACGCCCCACACTATAAAAGGCCGCCTGCATTGCGGCCCTGTGTAGTGTGTTCCGGCGTTGAGAGACAGAGACAGAGAGACAGTGTCATTTGATTTAAGTTAGATAGATTAGGCAGGACAAGCAGTCAGCTGCACTTACAGTGTATTGTGTATATATATGCATTCCAGGTGTTGTATATATATATATATATATATATAAGTTAGTGTAGTGCGTCCTCCTCAGAGTGTTCAGCTAAAGCTACAAGTTAGTGTAGTGTGACCTCTGCACAGTGTTCAGCTAAAGCTACAAGTTAGTGTAGTGCGTCCTCTGAACAGTGTTCAGCTAAAGCTACAAGTTAGTGTAGTGCACAGTGTTCAGCTAAAGCTACAAGTTAGTGTAGTGCATCCTCTGAACAGTGTTCAGCTAAAGCTACAAGTTAGTGTAGTGCGACCTCTGCACACTGTTCAGCTAAAGCTACAAGTTAGTGTAGTTCACAGTGTTCAGCTAAAACTACAAGTTAGTGTAGTGCATCCTCTGAACAGTGTTCAGCTAACGCTACAAGTTAGTGAAGTGCACAGTGTTCAGCTAAAGCTACAGGTTAGTGTAGTGCGTCATCCTCACAGTGTTCAGCTAAAGCTACAAGTTAGTGTAGTGCATCCTCTGAACAGTGTTCAGCTAAAGCTACAAGTTAGTGTAGTGCACAGTGTTCAGCTAAAGCAACAAGTTAGTGTAGTGCGTCCTCCTCACAGTATTCAGCTAAAGCTACAAGTTAGTGTAGTTCGTCCTCCTCACAGGGTTCAGCTAAAGCTACAAGTTAGTGTAGTGCGTCCTCTGAACAGTGTTCAGCTAAAGCTACAAGTTAGTGTAGTGCGTCCTCTGAACAGTGTTCAGCTAAAGCTACAATTTAGTGTAGTGCGACCTCTGCACAGTGTTCAGCTAAAGCTACAAGTTAGTGTAGTGCATCCTCTGAACAGTGTTCAGCTAAAGTTACAAGTTAGTGTAGTGCGTCCTCTGAACAGTGTTCAGCTAAAGCTACAAGTTAGTGTAGTGCGTCCTCTGAACAGTGTTCAGCTAAAGCTACAAGTTACTGTAGTGTGTCCTCTGAACAGTGTTCAGCTAAAGCTACAAGTTAGTGTAGTGCGACCTCTGCACAGTGTTCAGCTAAAGCTACAAGTTAGTGTAGTGCATCCTCTGAACAGTGTTCAGCTAAAGTTACAAGTTAGTGTAGTGCGTCCTCTGAACAGTGATCAGCTAAAGCTACAAGTTAGTGTAGTGCACAGTGTTCAGCTAAAGCAACAAGTTAGTGTAGTGCGTCCTCCTCACAGTGTTCAGCTAAAGCTACAAGTTAGTGTAGTGCGTCCTCCTCACAGTGATCAGCTAAAGCTACAAGTTAGTGTAGTGCACAGTGTTCAGCTAAAGCAACAAGTTAGTGTAGTGCGTCCTCCTCAAGTATTCAGCTAAAGCTACAAGTTAGTGTAGTTCGTCCTCCTCACAGGGTTCAGCTAAAGCTACAAGTTAGTGTAGTGTGACCTCTGCACAGTGTTCAGCTAAAGCTACAAGTTAGTGTAGTGCGTCCTCTGAACAGTGTTCAGCTAAAGCTACAAGTTAATGTAGTGCGTCCTCTGAACAGTGTTCAGCTAAAGCTACAATTTAGTGTAGTGCGACCTCTGCACAGTGTTCAGCTAAAGCTACAAGCTAGTGTAGTGCATCCTCTGAACAGTGTTCAGCTAAAGTTACAAGTTAGTGTAGTGCGTCCTCTGAACAGTGTTCAGCTAAAGTTACAAGTTAGTGTAGTGCGTCCTCTGAACAGTGTTCAGCTAAAGCTACAAGTTAGTGTAGTGCGTCCTCTGAACAGTGTTCAGCTAAAGCTACAAGTTAGTGTAGTGCGTCCTCTGAACAGTGATCAGCTAAAGCTACAAGTTAGTGTAGTGCACAGTGTTTAGCTAAAGCTACAAGTTAGTGTAGTGCGTTGTCCTCACAGTGTTCAGCTAAAGCTACAAGTTAGTGTAGTGCGTCCTCTGAACAGTGTTCAGTTAAAGCTACAAGTTAGTGCAGTGCACAGTGTTCATCTAAAGCTACAAGTTAGTGTAGTGCGTCCTCCTCACAGTGTTCAGCTAAAGCTACAAGTTAGTGTAGTGTGTCCTCCTCACAGTGTTCAGCTAAAGCTACAAGTTAGTGTAGTGCGACCTCTGCACAGTGTTCAGCTAAAGCTACAAGTTAGTGTAGTGCACAGTGTTCAGCTAAAGTTACAAGTTAGTGTAGTGCATCCTCTGAACAGTGTTCAGCTAAAGCTACAAGTTAGTGTAGTGCAACCTCTGCACAGTGTTCAGCTAAAGCTACAAGTTAGTGTAGTTCACAGTGTTCAGCTAAAACAACAAGTTAGTGTAGTGCGTCCTCTGAACAGTGTTCAGCTAAAGCTACAAGTTAGTGTAGTGCGTCCTCTGAACAGTGTTCAGCTAAAGCTACAAGTTAGTGTAGTGCGTCCTCTGAACAGTGTTCAGCTAAAGCTACAAATTAGTGTAGTGCACAGTGTTCAGCTAAAGCTACAAGTTAGTGTAGTGCTTCCTCTGAACAGTGTTCAGCTAAAGCTACAAGTTAGTGTAGTGCGTCCTCTGAACAGTGTTCAGCTAAAGCTACAAGTTAGTGTAGTGCATCCTCTGAACAATGTTCAGCTAAAGCTACAAGTTAGTGTAGTGCGTCCTCTGAACAGTGTTCAGCTAAAGCTACAAGTTAGTGTAGTGCGTCCTCCTCACAGTGTTCAGCTAAAGCTACAAGTTAGTGTAGTGCATCCTCTGAACAGTGTTCAGCTAAAGCTACAAGTTAGTGTAGTGCACAGTGTTCAGCTAAAGCTACAAGTTAGTGTAGTGCAACCTCCTCACAGTGTTCAGCTAAAGCTACAAGTTAGTGTAGTGCGACCTCTGCACAGTGTTCAGCTAAAGCTACAAGTTAGTGTAGTGCGTCCTCTGAACAGTGTTCAGCTAAAGCTACAAGTTTGTGTAGTGCACAGTGTTCAGCTAAAGCTACAAGTTAGTGTAGTGCGTCCTCCTCACAGTGTTCAGCTAAAGCTACAAGTTACTGTAGTGCGACTTCTGCACAGTGTTCAGCTAAAGCTACAAGTTAGTGTAGTGCGTCCTCTGAACAGTGTTCAGCTAAAGCTATCTGTAGAAGGTTGGTGGTGTTTTCCTGATCTTATCACTACCGCAGGCAGCTACATTATTTACACGTTAGTGTAGTGCGACCTCTACACAGTGTTCAGCTAAAGCTACCTGTAGAAGGTTGGTGGTGTTTTCCTGATCCTATCACTACCGCAGGCAGCTACAATATTTTAACGTTAGTGCAGTGCGTCCTCTGCACAGTGTTCAGCTAAAGATATCTGTAGAAGGTTGCAGTCTCTGCGCGTTATTCCAAAAGTTCTTTGGTGTGGGTCTTTTTTGAGATGAGTACATAAGATCGCACCGCTGCTATTTGCAACATATGTCTCAAGTATATCTCGCGTGGCCAAAACATCTCCCGCTTGGGCACCACATGCTTGACCAGACATATGTTGAGCTGCCATGCAGTTCGTTGGCAAGCGTACCTAAAAGACCCACACCAAAGAACAAAGAGGACCTCTCCTTGCTCCTCATCAGCTGAGATCTCCAACCCCACTATACCTTCAGTGCTCACTGAAGACACTGAGGAATGAAGGTGTAGAATTAGGTGTGTCACAGCCAAGTACTTGTGGGCAATCTGCTTTCGGTACACCGACGTCAGATTGTACAAGGCAAATTTCCCTGCCCCAGCTGCTGCACCGCCGAAAGAAGTTTGCTCCCAGCCATCCACATGCCCAGCGGTTGAATGCTAGCTTGGCAAAATTGCTAGCACTTCAACTGCTACATTTTCAGTTGGTAGACTCTGCCCCCTTCCGTGAGTTTGTGGAATGTGCGGTTCTCATGGAAGGTGATTCCGGCTCTCTACCGGCATGTGGAAGGCAATGTCCATGCCTCGCTGGACAGGACGGTCAACGGTAAGGTGCAGCTGGGAAGGATGCAGGACAATGTGCAGTAGTGTTGGAGGTTGTTTCGCCACCATGCCTCCAAAATGCCACTACTAATGATTCTGACACACCTCTCTCCTCCACCCCCTCCTCTTCTTCTTCCTCCATGGCCTCTTCCTGTGCTTTGTCCTCGGAACCAGCAGTGCTCCGTAGGCGTTCAAGGGGCTACGCAAGTATGCAGGCCAAAAGATGCCATGCGGTGCTTGAGCTGGTGTGCTTGGGGGACAGGAGCCACACTGGGGCAGAGGTTCTGTCAGCTCTGCAGGGGCAGGTTCAGAGGTGGTTGACGCCACGCCAACTTAAGGCAGGAATGGTGGTTTGCGACAATGGCACCAACCTCTTCTCTGCCCTCCGACAGGGACAAATGACCCATGTGCCCTGTTTGGCTCACATCCTTCACTTGGTGGTGCAGCGGTTCTTGGGCAGGTACCCGGGCTTACAGAATGTCCTGAGGCAGGCCAGGAAAGTCTGTGTGCATTTCCGCCGGTCATATAATGCCAGTGCTCGGCTGGTAGACCTCCAAAAGGAATTTAACCTGCCCAAGAACCGCCTAATCTGTGACATGCCCACCAGGTGGAACTCAACGTTGACCATGCTGCAGCGGCTGCACACTCAGCAGAGGGCCATCAATGAGTACCTGTGCGACTATGGCACCAGGACAGGGTCAGGGGAGCTTGTTTTTTTTTCCCCACGCCAGTGGGCCATGATCAGGGATGCATGCACTGTCCTGTCACCATTTGAGGAGGCCACAAGGATGGTGAGCAGTGACAGTGCATGCATCAGTGACACTGTCCCCCTTGTCCACCTGTTGGAGCACATGCTGCGTGGAATAATGGACAGTGCACTTGAGGCAGAACAGAGGCAGGAAGAGGAGGACTTCCTTAGCTCTCAAGGCCCCCTTTATCCAGTGTTCCTGCATGCCTGCCAATCACACAGGAAGAGGACGAGGAGGAGGATTGTGTCAGTATGGAGGTGGAGCCTGGCAATAGGCATCAGCAGCAGCCTTTAAGGGATCATTTACAGTCCCAAGAAACCCATGGACTTGTACGTGGCTGGGAGGAGGTGGCTGCGGATCATGTCGTCCTTAGTGACTCAGAGGACTCCGGACCGAATGCCTCAGCAAACTTACGCTCCCTGATCCTGAAAAGCCTGCGGAAGGATCCTCGTATTCGTGGTATCAAGGAGAAGGACCAATACTGGCTGGCAACCCTCCTTGATCCACGTTACAAGGGTAAGGTTGCGGACCTTATCTTGCCGTCACAGAGGGAGCAGAGGATGAAACACCTTCAGGAGGCCTTGCAGAAAGGTCTGTGCAACGCGTTCCCAGAGACTGGGGGTTACAAACTCCTGTTTCTGGACAACGTGTTGCTGAGGCTTCAGTCAGTCAAAGAAGGAGTGGTGGAGAAGGTGGCCGTCTGACCGATGCGATCAGACAATTTTTTAGTCCACAGCCCCAAGGTATAATCGGTTCCAGCAACCATCGCCAGTGTCTGTTTTACATGGTGCAGAAATACCTAGGGGCAAGATCTGACTTGGACACCTTTCCCAGCGAAAATCCAATGGGTTACTGGGTCTTGAGGATGGATCACTGGCCAGAGCTTGCACAGTATGCAATTGAGCTACTGGCCTGTCCTGCATCCAGGGTTCTTTTGGAACGCACATTCAGTGCTGCTGGAGGCTTTGTAACCGATCACAGGGTGCGTCTGTCCACCGACTCGGTCGATCGACTGACCTTCATAAAAATGAATCAGTCTTGGATCACCCCCAGCTATCAAGCACCTGATGCTGATGTAACTAAATACATTTTTTTGAAATGTCAGATGCCTTCAAAGACTGCCTATGCTGATGCTGAGTGACTATCCTGTTATACTGAGTAATTATCCTCTTCCTCCTCAATGATCATGATGATAGCTTGTAAGAACATTTTTGGTTCTGGGTGCCGCCAGTCCCGCCACCAGTGCCAAAGGCCCAATTTTTCAGCCCCTGTTTAACAGGGACATGTAATTACAATTTTTGATGCAATTCTTTGCAGCAGGGCTAGTTCCTGCGCTCCAACTAGAGTATCTGTGAGGGGTTTCAGTGTTGTGGCACCAGCACCAGTGCCAAAGGCCCAATTTTTCAGCCCCTGTTCAACAGGGACATGTAATTAGAATTCTTGATCTAATATTTCACAGCAGGGCCCGTTTCTGCGCCTACCAAGAGTATCTGTGAGGACTTACAGTGTTGTGGCACCAGCATCACCACCACCACCAAAGGCCCAATTTTTCTGCCCCTGTTCAACAGGGGCATGTAATTACAATTCTTGATCTAATATTTCAGAGCAAGGCCCTGTGAGGGCTTACAGTGTTGTGGCCACAACAACACCTAATGCCCAAATTTCTGCTGAGTATATAGGGCAGGCCCCTACTTTCAAACATCCAACTTACAAATGACTCCTACTTGCAAACGGAAGGAGACAACAGGAAGTGAGATTAAATCTACCCCTAGGAAGGGAAATGCTCTCCTGTAAGAGTTAATATGGGAAAAACTTTTCTCCTTTCCACTGATGCTTTATCACCAATCCTTGTTTCACAAAAAAAAACAAATTTTCAAAAAACATTTGTCATTGGGACAAAAAGTGAGGTTCAATCTTCTGAAGAGGAGCACAGACAGCAAAACAAATGTCACAGGGGTGATAACCCTTCCCTATGTTTTCCAAAAATCTTAAAATAGATTTTTTGGCTGGAGCTAAACACGTTAAAAATGTAACAGGTCAAAATTACAAACAGATTCTACTTAACAACAAACCACCAGTCCCTCTCTTGTTTGCACCGCCTGTATACTGCTGTTCAGAGTACATAGGGCCTGGGGGCCCCCACACCTTTCCTTTTTTAATTTGGGTGCGGGTTTCCCCTTAATATCCATACAAGACCCAAAGGGCCTGGTAATGGACTGGGGGGTACCCATGCCGTTTGTCTCACTGATTTTCATCCATATTGCCAGGACCCGACATTACATTAAAGCCGCAAGCAGTTTTAAATGACTTTTTTTCCTTTAAAAATGACATTTTGTGCAGGGACTGTTCTAAGCGTGGGAAACACGTGCAACTTTACAGGCATACTATAGATACCCCCAGGTACGATATTTAAAGGAATATTTCACTTTTTTTTTTTTTACTTTAAGCATCATTAAAATAACTGCTCCCGAAAAAACGGACGTTTTTAAAAGTTTTTTTTGCATTGATACATGTCCCCTGGGGCAGTCCCCAAACCCTTTTTAGGACAATACCATGCACATTAGCCTTTAAAATGAGCACTTTTGATTTCAAACTTTCCAGTCCCATAGACGTCAATGGGGTTCTAACATTCGTGCAAATTTTCGGTCCGTTCGCAGGTTCTGGTGCAAACCGAACCGGGGGTGTTCGGCTCATCCCTAGTAGGTTTGTTGTTAAGTTGAATCTGTTTGTAATTTGGAACAGGTACATTTTTTAAGTTTAGCTCCAGCCCAAAAATCTAGTTTTAAGCTTTTTGGATAATATAGGGCAGGGTTATCACCCCTGTAACATTTTTTTTTGCTGTCTGTGCCCCTGTTCAGAAGATTTCACCTCAATTTCTGTCCCAATGACAATTGGATTTTGAAAATTTTGGGTTATTATGGAAACAAGGATTAGTGATAAAGCATTAGTGGACACCTTTATCCCATATTAACTCTTACAGGAGAGAATTTCCTATCCTAGGGGTAGATTTCCTCTAACTTCCTGTTGTCTCCCATCATTTGTAAGACTGATGTTTAAAAATAGGGGACTGCCTGTATATACTATACGGCCTGCCCTATACACTCTGCGGAAAATTGGGCCTTAGGTGTTGGTGGTACCAGAACACTGTAAGCCCTCACAGTTACTCTGGTGGAATGGGCCCTGCTGTGAAATATTATATCAAGAATTGTAATTACATGCCGCTGTTAAACAGGGGCAGAAAAATTGGTCCTTGGGCGGTGGTGGTGGCACAGCACTGTAAAGCTTTACAGATACTCTTGTTGAGTGCAGGAACGGGCCCTGCTGTGAAATATTGGATCAAAAATTGTAATTACAATACAGTGCAGCCATAGTGCAGTTGCTACTACTTTTCTGGTGGTGTACACAGTACACAATACAGTGTAGTGCAGTGCTGCAAAACAAAATATACATCATGTCCAGAAGGCCACCAAGGAGAGGCAGACGCTCACAGGCCACTAAAAGAGGGCAAGCAGGCTCTATGTCCACAGTCAACAGTGCTGGTCATGGACATGGTGCATCCTCTGCCGGGGACCGTATGGCACACTTGTCCTTTTTTTCTGCTGCTGGCCATGTTATTGAGCCAGAACATGCAGAAGAGTTGGTGGAGTGGATAACAAAGCAGTCCTCATCCTCCTCATCCTCTGTCACCCAGGCTCAGAGTAGTTTTGCTTACTATGCAGCTGCCAAAGCAGTTGCATAGGTTTAAAGCCTATTGTGCTTGCTATACCACGCTGTTCTTTTTATTTTATGTCATCACTTCAGGTACGCATCATGATTGATGGTCTGTACATTTTTTAGCTCTAGTTTTTTAATAAATATTTTTTTATCTTGGATTCACCTGCACTATGTGGAGGCCCTTTGTTCCCTTCTCTCCCCTTATGATTTGTACTACTGATTGGAGGCTGTGTGGAGGATTGCATACACCTGCTAGCTGGTTCTTGATCTGAGGACTAGGCACACCTGTCATCCTTAGTTCCTGGTGTGAAACATTCACCGTCCACCCTTTCGGATGCGGGTATATACCATCATACCATCAAAGGTCCCGGGCGGAGAGCCTGCTGGAAACAACTGCTTGATGCCTGTTTGACCCACCGCCGTACAGCGAGTGTGTCCACGTGTTGGGGTAAGAGTATTCACTCTGTTGTTCTATATGCACACCTGTGATTGCTGCATGGAGAAGTTTTACTCTCTCTCTGTTGTTCTATATGCACACCTGTGATTGCTGCATGGAAAAGTTTTACTCTCTCACTTTTACCGCCATCAGAAGAGACATCCTCCAATGCTTCTTTTAATAGACTATACAGCACCACTTAGAGGCGTTTTTAGATACGCTCTTTGTTCCTCACAGACTTTTCACTTATTTTAGCCTATGTTTTATTTATACAAGCATTTTCTAGCATTTGTTATGTTATATATGAATTTTTGTTGTGTTATTATTCACGCACCATTAGTTTCAGTATGCATTAGCATTGTTTTTCACCATTTATGACTCACCAGTTGAATATTCACCCTTAAGGGTTTTCCTGGGGAATTTTCTTATAAGTGCTGCATCTTATTTATTTATTTTTTCTATATACAATTGATCACGTTGTTGATGCCAGCTGCTGATTGGTATTTTTTTCTTTTTTCTTTAGATTCACCAGTAGCGCAACTTTCTTACACATTTTTTTCAGCTGCCAAAGTAGCCTATTCCACCGGTTCTTTGTCCACAGTCACTCCTTCCGTAGCCCCACCCTCATGCATGGAGGAGTCCCCCAAACTATTTGACCACAGTGTCGGGTACATGCAGCTGGAGGATGCGCAGCGATGTGAAGGCTCCGATGTTGGTTCCCAGGTTGAGGAAGGGAGTAACGTCAGCCTTGAGAGATGGGGTGCCCAAGAAGGACAAGAAACTGGCAGTCATGTTCCCCTAGCTGCAGCATAGTGCCAAGTTTGCTCCAGTGATGAGGAGGGAGGGGGTGTTGTGGTCACTGACTCTACTTGGGTGCCTAATAGAATAGAGGAGGAGGAGGAGGAGGCACAACTCCAATGAGGCAGGAAGTCCTCTAGGGGGCAGCTTAAGGGCAGCCACCCTACTGCATCACACCGCAGAGCTATGCAGGTGCAGGTCGCTGCTGACTCCCCGCTGATTTTTAAAAGTTCCTTGGTATGGGCCTTTTTGGACACGTGTGCAGCAGATCGCACCATTGCTGTTTGCAAAATATGTCTGAAGCAGATCAAGCGTGACCACAGCAGCCGCTTGGGCACCAAATGCTTGACCAGACATATGACGACCTCCCATGCAGTCTGTTTCCCGTATACTATATTTGAGATTTAATATCTCTCAGATATGATTTGGGTTAAATGAGAGTTCTTTGACCATGAGTGAACGTTTTAACACAATAACAACATTTATTGGTGAGTAGTTGAAAGTCTATCTAATACACAACCATCTATCTATAGTCTGCACCAAGGAAGAAAATATTAGGTTAAAATAAGAGAATTACATGAAGGAATACAGAGTATATTTCTGAAAACATTAATCTGCAAACATATTTGGTTAAGTAAAGTTAAGTAAAGTAAGTAAAATGCAGACCTTTCCCATAATTACCCTTTGCACCAAGGTTCCATTGTGATGGTTGCTCTCCCATAAAAGTGTGTGTTTCCCTCCCATCTAGTCTGTGTATATCATTACATGCTGATGCCTCATTGGTTGGCATAGCGTGGATCTGATTGGTGAGCTTCCCTATTCCTGGTTAAGGACTGGCTACATCTCCAATCCCTATACTTTGCATAAGTCAGCCCCCTTTAATGCAAATCCTTGTGACTATTCTGAGCAGGAGCTTAACTTGAATTTTCCCAGGAAGTAAGGTATTGATTACGGGTTGGCCTCTCTTCATTGCATATCCCAGCATGGGATCCTTTGAAGTGAGTATGTGTAAAACAATGAGGTTTAGATCCCATTGTTTGCATACACAAGCCTAGGCACCGACTTGTCTGGTCTACCAGAGATTTCTGTGAAGATAATATGTTCCGCCCTACATAGATAAAAGCTAGATTAAATAAATTAAATATAAATTAAATATATTCATATTTCCAATATTTTACAGCTATTAATGTAGATTTCACATAAACTCATAAGGCAACAAGTTCGTAGACCCACATCCATGAAAAAGGCGGACTTCTCCTTGCTCCTCATCTGGGATCTCCAACCCTAATCCAGTCCTCTCGAAAACCTGCACTGAGAGAAATGAAGGTATAGCAATAGGTGTCCCAAGTACTTGCAGCCAATCTGCTAGCAGTACACCACCATCTGATTTTAGCAGGCAAATTTCCCTACCCCAGTTGCTAAATTGTAAAAAGAAATTCGGTCCCAGCCATCCACATGCTCACAGTCTGAATGCTAGCTTGAAAGCCAGCTTGGCCAAATTGCTAGCACTGCAACTACTGCCTTTTCAGCTGGTAGACTCTGCCCCCTTTCGTGAATTTGTGGAATGTGCTGTACCTCAGCTGCAGGTTCCAAAACGCCAATTCTTTTCATGGAAGGCCATTCCAGCGCTCTACTGTGATTGTGGAAGGCAATGTTTTTGTCTTGTTGAACAGGGCGGTCAGCAGTAAGGTGTATATTACCACAGAATCATGGTCTAGCAGGCATGGGCAGGAATGTTACCTTTCCTTCACGGTGCATTGGGTAACTCTGCTGGCAGTTGGGAAGGATGCAGGACAGGGTTCAGTATTGTTGGAGCTTGTTCCGCCACCACGCCTCCAAAATGCTAGCAGTGATTCTGCCACAGCTCTCTCCTCCAACCCCTCCTCTTCTTCTTGCTCTATGGCCTCTTCTGAAGATTTGTTCTCTGAGCCAGCGGTGCTCCGTAAGTGTTCAAGGGGCTACGCAAGCACTCAGGCAAAAAGATGCCATGCGGTGCATGAGTTACATAGTTACATAGTAGGTGAGATTGAAAAAAAAGACACAAGTCCATCAAGTCCATCCTATGTGTTCAGGTGCTTATCTAATAGTTTCTTGAAACTATCGATGCCCCCCGCCGAGACCACCGCCTGTGGAAGGGAATTCCACATCCTTGCCGCTCTTACAGTAAAGAACCCTCTACATAGTTTAAGGTTAAACCACTGCTTAGGGGACTGGGGCCACACTGGGGCAAAGATTCTGTCAGCTCTGCAGAGGCAGGCTCAGAGGTGGTTGATGCCACGCCAGCTTCAGCCAGGAATGGTTGTATGCGACAATGGCACCAACCTTCTCTCCTCCCTCCGACAGGGACACTTGACCCATGTTCCATGTTTGGCACACATCCTGAATTTGGTGGTGCAGTGGTTCTTGAGCAGGTACCCATGCTTACAAGATCTCCTGAGGCAGGCCAGAAAAGTCTGTGGTCATTTCCAATGGTCATACAATGCCAGTGCTCGGCTGGCTGACATTCAAAGGGAATGCAACCTGCCCACCAACCGCCTCATTTGTGACATGTCCACCAGGTGAAAGTCAACGTTGGCAATGCTGCAGCGGCTGTACATGCAGCAGAGGGCCATCAATGAGTACCTGTGTGAGTATGGCACCAGGACAGACTCAGGGGAGCTTGGCTTCTTTTTGCCACACCAGTGGCTACTGATCAAGGATGCATGCACTATCCTGTCACCATTTGATGAGGCCACAAGGATAGTGAGCAGCGACAATGCATGCATCGGTGATACTGTCCCTCTTGTCTTCCTGTTGAAGCACACTCTTCATGGAATAATGGACAGGGCACTTGAGGCAGAATAGTGTGAGGAAGAGGAGGACTACCTACCTCTCAAGGCCATCTTTATCCAGATATTATTCCTGCAGGCCCGCCAAACACACAGGAAGAAGAGGAGGAGGAGGAGGTGGATTGTGTCAGCAAGGACGTGGAGGATAACACTCAGCAGCAGTCTTCAAGGGATGGTTTTCTGTCCCCAGAAACCCAAGGAGTTGTACGTGGCTGGGAGGAGGTTGTTAAGGATCATGTGATCCTTAGTGACCCAGAAGACTCAGAATCGAATGCCTCTGCAAACTCTTGCAGAATCAGGGAGGCCATGCAGGGGAAGGACCCTAGGATTCATGGCTTCAAAGAGAAGGAATCATTACTGCCTGGCAACCCTTCTTGATCCACGTTACAAGTGTAAGGTTGCAGAACTCATCCTGCCTTTGCAGAGGGAGCAGAGGATGAAACATCTTTAGGAGGCCTTGAAGAAAGGTTTGTGCAATGCATATTCAGACCCTGTGAGGTTATAATTTCCTGGTGCTGGACAACGTGTTGCTGAGGCTTCTGTCAGGTCACCTGAGGCCAGGTGACAGATGCACACAATTGGGGTCAGGAGTGCACCACAAAGGTAATGGACCCTACGGCTGACTGCTGCGGATGGGAGTCTAGGTGGTAAAGGAAAGCAGGTCTGCTGGAACACCAACACGGATCCCACAGGGGCTAGAGCGTAAGATTCCCCAGGGCGCAGAGTCTAAGAGCCAGCAGGTGTTCACCAGAGCCTCTAATGGTGAGGATGGACTGGGCTGCAACTGGCTCCAGGTCATGACCCCCAGGGTATCCCAGCTCACGCCCACAGTAGGCTACAGGAGGACAGAGATAGTAAGGGAATAAGCCAAAGGTCGGGGTGACTAGCACACAAGCATAAATATAGAACATGCCAAAGGTCAGGGTCACAAGCAGGCAAGGATAGTCGAGAACAAGCCAAGATCGGTAACTGTGACATAGAAATTTGGCTGCACACAGCTAAATCTCCTGTTTCTAATCATAATAACAATTTTGTCTAATGATATAAATGCATCTCACCTTTTCATCATATCTTTTTCCTTCTGCCGTAGCCCATCCTCTGGTGTGTGCCCCATGCTTACAAATAGACACAACCTTACGTTTCCAGTTCCAACATCACATTGCCTGCTCAGCCGTGTGCTCACTCTTTATTAGCATAACAGGAAGTCCCAAAACTCGAGGGTTGGCCTTACAACAGTCAAACACCTCTTACAAAGCTTGTGACCTCACAAGAAATGAATACAGGATGTGAATGACCATATAAGGATTTAACAACAGAACACAGTTCTGAGTTCCTTGTGCATGAGAGATTATCTGCAGGTGTAATGTCTTTGCAGAGCGAATGCATCCCCACCAGACGATCGTTCTGTGCATTGCACAGGGGCCCTTTGCTGGCGGACATGTCTTCTCTCTGCAAAAATCTCTCTCCAAACACCAGGAAGTTTTCCACTACCTAACAGGTCTCAACCAGTGTCAGTCTGCCCCAGTCAGCTCTTTAGAGCGGGCTGCGATTGAACAGACACTGGGAGACTCTTATGACAATACATTAATATAAAATTTTCCACAACAGTTCCCTCCTCTTGTCATATGATCCCATGTGTCCCTCAATGAATCCTGATCTTCTTCTTAGACCATAAAAAGTAAAACACGGCTTGACATGTAGACTCTGTTGGAGATGACATGGTGAGCTGTAGTAGTCGCCGATCTGAGATCTAGGATCCTCTGTGTCTTGTACATGGGTCGGGCTTCGGGGCATCTCATCAGGGAAGATGTGGTCATCTGCTCAGGCTCTGGTCACGCGTCCAATCAGGCAACAGGAGCACCTCATTATGGCATATAGAAGGAATAGAAACAAAAACAACATGAGTATATATACCCCTACTTCCTTCACTATGATCCGCTGCAAGATAAAAATTAAATCCCCAACGATTCCCACACCCTTACCAAAGCTGGCAAGAACCAGAGCTATTGTTAAAATTATAATTAATTTTACCCTCTAGAAATGTTCTGTTAAGTTCTTTTGACAGGTGTCTGTTTGGATTTTACTAGGCTGTCAAAACTCCTCACACCAATATGAACGTCACATATAGCATGTACCGCCGTTATCGCTGGGGCACTAGTAGACCCAACCATGTTTCCTGTTCTCTTCCATAGCTAGTTGAAAATACACTTTAAAAATATAAATAAACAAAGATACTCCTCATCCTTTTGGTGTAGTTGGTCCGCTTCTTGCAGTGGCTGGTGTGGTGTCATCCCTCAAGCTTATTTACAATGACCCAGTCACCTGGTTTGAAAGAATGTAAACTGGTTATTGTGTCAGGGTCCAGGATGGACTCGTGAACCCTGTGGTGGACCTTTTGAAATTCATGTTATAGTGATTGCACCTACCCCATCAGCTGAGAATGTAGGTGACAGCTAATGAGGAAAGTACAACTCTGTTGTTGGTTGACCTTCAAACAAACCTCATATGACAATAACCCAGACATCGGGACTGTGGTCACTGCATAACCTGTGCGTGGCTTACCATCTGGGGTCTAATACCTGGAACCAGTGACAAAAAGGTTCTTAGCATCTGGGATGGGAGCCTACTTCACCAGACTGCTGCTTGCTGATTCAAATTCCATCAAAGAAAGACAGTCTTGGCATAAACTTGGTTAGAATTACAAAGGTTAGTATTATTGGTTTGAAAAATTGTCATTCTCACCACTCTGATCCCCCCTCTTCTTCCTCCTCATTACAAACTGGAGGAAGACATTCAGGGTTTAGAATGGTGCAGAATAAAACAGTGAAATAGCCTATGACACTTTTACCTTCTTATACACCTGTACACACACTTTCAGAAACTCTTTGGACCTGAAAAGATACTTATAACAAAAGTTATTAACTCTATCCTTCAAAGGATGGTAAACAATACAACATTCATGTACATTGGTAAATTGTCACTGACATTCCACAAAACTGATAATAACTAAACCCTCTGTAAATCTTACTTTCGTGTTTTTTTTTTTTCTAAAATACAACAGCCGCGACACGCAAGAGGGCTGTCGCGGTAGGTTCAAACATCTTGTTACCACATACAAACAATGAAACAAAGACAAACATTTAGATACAAATGTGGGGGAGATATTCCATAGTTCAAAAATGAAAAAAATAAAAACGACCAGATGGAATGCTGCCTGCACTCTTTTAGCGATAGAAAAAGAATACAATTTGAAAAGCATGAGAGCATTTTGAAATCTTTGCATGGACCAGCCACACAAAGTTCAAAAACAGGCCTGTGTATTTTTAATCACACAAACGTGTACTAAGCATCCATCAACTCACTCAACATTACAGATTTCTGAAGCCACAGCTGAACTACTTCCAAGGTATTTTTATTCTGGGGTCTCGTACCTCCAGACATCAAAAGTACCTTCCAAAGGAATACACCTTACTGTACCCACTGACCATATCTGCCAATCTTTAAGGGGTCTCATGTCTGGAGCCCCAAACGAGATCTCATGTGAGGTGCAGCTGTCTGCTGGTGTGGAGCCTCATTTTTTTCCTCTAACGCATGGACGGCACATTACTCATGACGATTCGAAACGCTTATGACGGTCCCTGCGTCCAGGGCACCCTTACACTAGTTTTTGGATCAGTACTGCTTAGTGACTATTTTTACAGTACTGGCACCCGGTGTTCTCCGATTATTTTACACGGCCTCCCGGTGTGTTAGCGTACTAATTAGGGTTGTCCCGATACCACTTTTTTAGGACCGAGTACAAGTACCGATACTTTTTTTCAAGTACTCGCCGATACCGATTACCGATACTTTTTTTTTAATGTCACGTGACAGTGTTTTTTTTTTCATTTTTTTTTTTTTTTTTTTAACAGTGCTTGCTTTTTTTTTGGGGGGGGGGGGGGGGGAGGGGGTGAACGTTGTATGTGTGTGTTATTTTTTTTTTTTTACAATTTTTATTTTTTACAATAATATTTCTTTTATTCTTTATTGTTTTTTTTTTTTTTTTAATCAGCCCTTTTGGGGGGCTTTGGTGAGATATCAGGGGTCTTAACAGACCTCTGATATCTCCCCCTTGAGACAGAGAAAGAGACAGAGGATAGAGAATCCCCAGTCCCTTTCTCTGCAGCGTCAGCTGCACTGACAATGAATGGAGAGAAGACCGCAGCTTCTCTCCATTCATAAACTGACACATCGTAATCACAGAAGATTACAATGTTTCAGTTATGTGAATGGACAGAGTCAGCTGACTCTATCCATACACAAAGGAAGGAGGAGGGGGAGGACGGAGGAACTGAGGGGGAGAACGGAGGGGACAGATAAGAGCAGAACGGAGGGGACAGATAAGAGCAGGACGGAGGGGACAGATAAGAGCAGAACGGAGGGGGACAGATAAGAGCAGAACGGAGGGGACAGATAAGAGCAGGACGGAGGGGACAGCTGAGAGGGACAGAGGAAAGGAGGGGGCATGGAGGAGGATGCAGTGACAGTCAGCTGTGAGCGATCACCGCTGTCTGTCACTAAAGCTGGTGAAAGCCGCTGGGGGAGAATCTTGTAACTCCCCCACGCGCCGATCACAGCTGACAGTCAAGGTATCGGGGGAAGCATCGGGAGCATTTGCCCGAGTACAAGTACTTGGGCAAATGCTCGGTATCGGTGCCGATACCGATACTAGTATCGGTATCGGGACAACCCTAGTACTAATCCTTACATTTACATGCTCTACAACCGGTTATCGGCAGCCCTATAAATGTGTTGTCAGACAAACTACAAAGCACCATGAAATCCTCCACTATTCAAAACAATATTATGGCTTCTATCTGTACCTAGATATTACAACAATAACTCGGATGCCTCCTGTTTGCTCTCTTCCCAAAATTGTATTACAGTATAAACCTTATTTTAAATTAAAAATCAAAATGATTTTGTCCTTCCAAACACAAGTCAAAAGATCCCAAGCCCCTCCCACCAACTTCATGTTGCACACCTGAGTAGGAAGAGGGAGGGGGAGGGGAAGCCTCAAATAGCTTCATATTTTGTCTATCAAGACATTAGAAAAATCTATGGCTAACATCAACAAATAAAAACTTTTTTCCAGGAGTGGGTGGAGTAAGCCCCCATATTGCAAATGGGAGGGAATCCCCCTTGACTCACATATCTCCTGGGAAGTCAAACCACAAGTTTTGAGACAGAAATACCACACAACAGTGTAACAAAAGCCAAAAACTGAAACTCCTGCAAAAAGACGGCTGAAGGAGTTCAACCAAAATCTTTTCCTTCCACTGCAGGCCACAAACAAAATGGCACCATTAACACATGAAATTTTGTTGTTGATCCCGCCAAAATCGAGATTTCTTCACTAGAAACATAAACTTCTTTAAAAAAATTGGAATTAAATTTAAAACACTTTCAAACGCCAGTATTTTCCCACTGTCCTTCCAAGCACAAATCTCATTTGCTTTTGTGATATTCCAAGCCCCCCCCCCATCAACTTCCTGCTGATACATAAAATGCTGCATGCCCAGCTCTAAAACCCCTCAAACTGGTTTATTTACATATCAATGTACAGGAAAAGGGAGGGGAGGGATACTGTAGGGTAACAAACCTTAGCCAAAGCGATCCAAGCCTCAAACCAATGAATTGCCCTCTGAGAAACTCCCAAACATTAAAAAAATTAAAATAACACACACCGCTGTGTACAAAAACTCAGTTAAAGCTAGTCTTGTTATCCATTGAAATTCAGTGCAAAGTAGAGATTTCACTCAAAACCAATATTCAATACAGAAAACACAATAGTTTTCTTGAAAAGTATGTAAATAGTCCAAAAATAGAATTCACAAAATGGTGCCTAGAAGCCAGATTGTATCTTAAAGCACGTGGCTTTGCACACACAAAGGAATACACAATGGAGCAGCTTCCCCTATAGGAAGGCCCAGAGGTCTTCAAAATGGCCGCAGATGCACATGGTGACCACAACAAAAGCCAGACCCCAACAAAATGGTGCATTTTCCCGCCAAAACTAAAAAAAATTCTCCCCACATACACATTTGAGATACTAAATGAACACTTAGACAGACATTTAAAAGTGTTAAAGTTACGAAAAATCACAACTTAGGAACACATAGGTGAAATCTGGACCACAGCAAGATGGCCGATGACAAAAAGACCACGTTAAAAAACACAAGCACACGGCTGCCACATACTCTCTCCTCAAACTCAGTTCACATCAGCTTTCACAAGAACAAGACATTGAGAGATACAAACAGTGATGCCTTCATGTTCTTTTCATAACCATCAAAGTCCACTAACCATCGGTGTCTTGAGTCAATCAAACACTCTACAAGACTCATGTAATCTACTTGTCCCATACATAAGTAATAATTACAATTCATCCATTTCTCACATGCATTACAAACTTGTTACACAGCATACAATTACTTACACATACACACAGTCTCCTTACACAAAGAATCAAGATACAAATCACACACACATACACACACACAGGCAAACACACACACACGCAGGCACATACGCAGGCACACACGCAGGCACACACACGCAGGCACACACGCGCAGGTACACACCAGACATACGATCAAACTTCCAGCATTATTTCAAAAGACAAAAATTTGTTCTTTTCGCGAAGCAGACCCTCCCCAGCACATCTTAATGACCTGATTCTGAAGGAGGTTCTGTTCACTCCTACCTGGCTCGCCAAGCTGACATAGAAATTTGGCTGCACACAGTTAAATCTCCTGTTTCTAATCATAATACCAATTTGGTCTAATAATATAAATGCATCTCACCTTTTGATCATATGTCTTTCCTCCTGCCGTAGCCCATCCTCTGGTGTGTGCCCCATGCTTACAAATAGACACAACCTTACATTTCCAGTTCCAACATCACACTGCCTGCTCAGCCGTGTGCTCACTCTTTATTAGCATAACAGAAAGTCCCAAAATTTGAGGGTTGGGCTTCCAACAGCCAAACACCTCTTACAAAGCTTGTGACCTCACAAGAAATGAATACAGGATGTGAATGACCATATAAGGATTTAACAACAGAACACAAAACAACCAATTTCTACAGGACATGATACAATATACAATATACAACAACTAAATACGATGACTAGAGTTCCTTGTGCATGAGAGATTATCTGCAGGTGTACGTCATGGCACCCCAAGCATGTTGATCAGGCATACCAGGGGCGACAAGAGCAAACCACCGCTAAACTGATAATGTCTTTGCAGAGTGAATGCATCCCCACCAGACGATTGTTCTGTGCATTGCACAGGGGCCCTTTGCTGGCGGACATGTCTTCTCTCCGCAAACACCTCTCTCCAAACACCAGGAAGTTTTCCAATACCTAACAGGTCTCAACCAGCGTCAGTCTGCCCCAGTCAGCTCTTTAGAAGGGGCTGCGATTTAACAGACACTGGGAGACTCTTATGACAATACATTAATATAAAATTTTCCACAACAACTGGAATCAGACATAGAAGACACAGCAAGATGCACATGGAAGCTAAACATACAAAGGTTGATCAGCAAGGCAGGCTTGCAGTTCACAGGATAATATAGAGTTCCCTGATAGGGGCTGGGGTGGAGCCATGCTTTGGGGAGAGATTATTTAAGTAGCCTGTTGAGAGTGGCTGGCCTCTAAAGGTGAACACATGGAGGAGAGGTAAGCTGACAAAGATTACTGCATAACCATGAGAGCTTCATTCAGTCAGAGGAAGCGCAGTAGAGAAGGTGGCCGGCTGACCGATGCCTTTAGACAATTTTTCAGTCCTCAGCGCCAAGGTCTGATCAGTTCAAGCAACCATCGCCAGCGTCTGCATTACATGGTGCAGGAAAATCTAGGGGCAAGAGCAGACTTGGAGACATTTCTAACAGAGCATCCACTGGGTTACTGGGTCTTGAGGAGGGACCACTGGCCAGAACTTGCTCAATATGCAATTAATCTACTGGCCTGTCCTGCATCCAGCGTTCTTTCTGAACACACATTCAGTGCTGCTGCAGGGTTTGTAATGGATCATAGAGTGCGCCTGTCCACAGACTCCCTTGATAGGCTAACATTCATCAAAATGAACCAGTCTTGGATCAGCAGCAGCTATCAAGCACCTGATGCTTATGTAACTGATTGATTTTTCTATGGATGTGGGATCCCTTGAAGACTACCTATGCTGAGTGACCATCCTATTCCTCCTCAATCTTGATGATGCTAGCTTTCAACAATATTTTTGGTTTAGGGCACCACCACCACTACCTAAGGCCCAATTTTTCTGTCCCTGTTTAACAGGGGCATGTAATTACAATTTCTGATCTAATATTTCACAACAGGGCCCGTTCCTGCACCCAACAAGAGTATCTGTGAGGGGTTACAGTATTGTGGCACCACCACCACCAAAGGCCGAATTTTTCTGCCCCTGTCCCAGCAGCAGGAAAAAAAGGACAAACGTGCCCCACAGCCACCTGCAGAAGATGCACCATGTCCATGACCAGCACTGTGGGCTGTAGACACAGAGCCTGCTTGCCCTCTTTTAGTGGCCTGTCAGCGTCTGCCTCTCCTTGGTGGCCTTCCGCACATGATGGGGATTTTGTTTTGCAACACCACACTACACTGCATGGTGTACTGTGTACACCACCAGAAAAGTAGTAGCAACTGCACTATGGGTGCACGGTATTGTGTACACCACCAGAAGTCTAATAGCAACTATGGGTGTATTGTATTGTATACACCAACAGAAAAGTAGTAGCAACTGCACTATGTGTGCACGGTATTATGTGTACACCACCAGAAGTCTAATAGCAACTATGGGTACACTGTATGTATTGTGTACTATGTACACCACCAGAAAAGTAGTAGCAACTGCACTATGGGTGCACGGTATTGTGTACACCACCAGAAGTCTAATAGCTACTATGGGTGAACAGTATTGTGCACACCACCAGAAAAGTAGTAGCAACTGCACTAGGGGTGCACGGTATTGTGTACACCACCAGAAGTCTAATAGCAACTATGGGTGCACTGTATGTATTGTGTACACCACCAGAAAAGTAGTAGCAACTGCACTATGAGTGCACGGTACTGTGTACACCAACAGAAGTGTAATAACAACTATGGGTGTACTGTATTGTGTACACCACAAGAAGTCTAATAGCAACTATGGGTGCACTGTATGTATTGTCTACTGTGTACACCACCAGAAAAGTAGTAGCAACTGCACTAGGGGTGCACGGTACTGTGTTCACCGCCTGAAGTATATTAGCTAAACTGTATGCAGTGGAGATATATATATATATATATATATATATATATATATATATATATATATATATATATATATATATATATATATATATATATATATATATTGAATACACTGCAGCTAACTGAATCACCTGCCTGCCAGAAGTATATTAGAAAGAGTACACCAGGAACAGCCTGTAGTGAGATATAGGTAAACATGTTTGCAGTGGATATATATATATATATATATATATATATATACACAAGACTATCTGTATATATATATATATATATATATATATATATAGTGGGGACGGAAAGTATTCAGACCCCCTTTAATTTTTCACTCTGTTATATTGCAGTCATTTGCTTAAATCATTTAAGTTCATTCTTTTTCCTCATTAATGTACACACAGCACCCCATATTGACAGAAAAACACCGAATTGTTGACATTTTTTCAGATTTATTAAAAAAGAAAAACTGAAATATCACATGGTCCTAAGTATTCAGACCCTTTGCTCAGTATTTAGTAGAAGCTCCCTTTTGATGTAATACAGCCATGAGTCTTTTTGGGAAGGATGCAACAAGTTTTTCACACCTGGATTTGGGAATCCTCTGCCATTCCTCCTTGCAGATCTTCTCCAGTTCTGTCAGGTTGGTGGACAGCCATTTTTAGGTCTCTCCAGAGATGCTCAATTGGGTTGAAGTCAGGGCTCTGGCTGGGCCATTCAAGAACAGTCACAGAGTTGTTGTGAAGCCACTCCTTCGTTATTTTAGCTGTGTGCTTAGGGTAATTGTCTTGTTGGAAGGTAAACCTTCAGCCCAGTCTGAGGTACTGAGCACTCTGGAGAAGGTTTTTATGCAGGATATCCCTGTACTTGGCCGCATTCATCTTTCCCTCGATTGCAACCAGTCGTCCTGTCCCTGCAGCTGAAAAACACCCCTACAGCATGATGCTGCCACCACCATGCTTCACTGTTGGGACTGTATTGGACAGGTGATGAGCAGTGCCTGGTTTTCTCCACACATACCGCTTAGAATTAAGGCCAAAAAGTTCTATCTTGGTCTCATCAGACGAGAGAATCTTATTTCTCACCATCTTGGAGTCCTTCAGGTGTTTTTTAGCAAACTCCATGCGGGCTTTCATGTGTCTTTCATGGAGGAGTGGCTTCCGTCGGGCCACTCTGTCATAAAGCCCCGACTGGTGGAGGGCTGCAATGATGGTTGACTTTCTACAACTTTCTCCTATCTCCCGACTGCATCTCTGGAGCTCAGCCACAGTGATCTTTGGGTTCTTCATTGCCTCTCTCATCAAGGCTCTTCTCCCTTGATAGCTTAGTTTGGGCGGACGGCCAGCTCTAGGAAGGGTTCTAGTCATCCCAAATGTCTTCCATTTAAGGATTATGGAGGCTACTGTGCTCTTAGGAACCTTAAGTGCAGCAGAAATTTTTTTGTAACCTTGTCCAGATCTGTGCCTTGCCACAATTCTGTCTCTGAGCTCTTCAGGCAGTTCCTTTGACCTCATGATTCTCATTTGCTCTGACATGCACTGTGAGCTGTAAGGTCTTATATAGACAGGTGTGTGGCTTTCCTAATCAAGTCCAATCAGTATAATCAAACACAGCTGGACTCAAATGAAGGTGTAGAACCATCTCAAGGATGATCAGAAGAAATGGACAGCAACTGAGTTAAATATAAGAGTGTCACAGCAAAGGGTCTGAATACTTAGGACCATGTTATATTTCAGTTTTTCTTTTTTAATAAATCTGCAAAAATGTCAACAATTCTGTGTTTTTCTGTCAATATGGGGTGCTGTGTGTACATTAATGAGGAAAAAAAAAGGAACTTAAATGATTTTAGCAAATGGCTGCAATATAACAAATAGTGAAAAAATTAAGGGGAGCTGAATACTTTCAGTCCCCACTGAATACTTTCAGTCAGAACCACCTGCCTGCCAGAAGTATATTAGAAAGAGTACAACAGGAACGGCCTGCAGTGAGATATAGTTAAACTGTATACAGTGGATATATATATATATATATATATATGAGACTGACTATATATATATATATATATATATATATATATATATATATATATATATATATATATATATATATATATATATATATATATATATATATATATATATATATATATATATATATATATATATATATTAAATACATTGCAGCTAACTGAATCATCTGCCTGCCTGAAGTATATTAGAAACAGTACGCCAGGAACGGACTGCACGAATTGGTCATAAAATGCGATCTGATCTTCATCTAAGTCACAACAATAGACAATCACAGCCTGCTTAAACTAATAACACACAAGTATAATAGAAACAGTACACCAGAAATGGACTGCAGTCAGATATAGCTAAACTGGATACAGTGGATATATATATATATATATATATATATATATATATACACACACACACACGAGACTGACTGTATATATATATATATATATATATATATATATATATATATATATATACACACACACACGAGACTGACTGTATATATATATATATATATATATATATATATATATATATATATGCAGCTAACTGAATCTCCTGCCTGCCTGAAGTATATTAGAAACAGTACACCAGGAATGGACTGCAGTAAGATCTAACTAAACTGGATATATATATATATATATATATATATATATATATATATATATATATATATATATATATATATATATATATATATATATATATATATATATATATATATATATATATATATTTATTTATACAGTTGCAATAAAAAGTATGTGAACCCTTTTGGAGTGACATGGATTGCTGCACGAATTGGTCATAAAATGCGATCTGATCTTCATCTAAGTCACAACAATAGACAATTACAGTCTGCTTACACTAATAAAACACAAAGAATTAAATGTTACCAGGTTTTTATTGAACACACCATGTAAACATTCACAGTGCAGATGGAAAAGTATGTGAAACCCTAGACTAATGAGATCTCCAAGAGCTAATTGGAGTGAGGTTTCAGCCAACTGGAGTCCAATCAATGAGATGAGATTGGAGGTGTTGGTTACAGCTGCCCTGCCCTATAAAAAACACACACCAGTTCTGGGTTTGCTTTTCACAAGAAGCATTGCCTGACGTGAATGGTGCCTTGCACAAAAGAGAAGACCTATGACTAAGAATTGTTGACTTGCATAAAACTGGAAAGGGTTATAAAAGTATCTTCAAAAGTCTTGCTGTTCATCAGTCCATGGTAAGACAAATTGTCTATAAATGGAGAAAGTTCAGCACTGTTGCTACTTTCCCTAGGAGTGGGCGTCCTGTAAAGATGACTGCAAGAGCACAGTGCAGACTGCTCAATGAGGTGAAGAAGAATTCTAGAGTGTCAGCTAAAGACTTACAAAAGTCTCTGGCATATGCCAACATCCCTGTTAGCGAATCTACGATACGTAAAACACTAAACAAGAATGGATTTCATGGGAGGATAACACAGAGGAAGCCACTGCTGTCCAAAAAAAACATTGCTGCATGTTTACAGTTTGCACAAGAGCACCTGGATGTTCCACAGCAGTACTGGCAAAATATTCTGTGGACAGATGAAACCAAAGTTGAGTTGTTTGGAAGAAACACACAACACTATGTGTGGAAAAAAAGAGGCACAGCATACCAACATCAAAACATCATCCCAACCGTGAAGTATGGTGGTGGGGGCATCATAATTTGGGGCTGCTTTGCTGCGTCAGGGCCTGTACGGATTGCTATCATGGAAGAAAAAATGAATTCCCAAGTTTATCAAGACATTTTGCAGGAGAACTTAAGGCCATCTGTCCACCAGCTGAAGCTCAACAGAAGATGGGTGTTGCAACAGGACAACGACCCAAAGCATAGAAGTAAATCAACAACAGAATGGCTTAAACAGAAGAAAATACACCTTCTGGAGTGGCCCAGTCAGAGTCCTGACCTCAACCCAATTGAGATGCTGTGGCATGACCTCAAGAAAGCGATTCACACCAGACATCCCAAAAATATTGCTGAACTGAAACAGTTCTGTAAAGAGGAATGGTCGAGAATTAATCCTGACCATTGTGCACATCTGATTTGCAACTATAGGAAAGGTTTGGTTGAAGTTATTGCTGCCAAAGGAGGTTCAACCAGTTATTAAATCCAAGGGTTCACATACTTTTTCAACCTGCACTGTGAATGTTTACATGGTGTGTTCAATAAAAACATGGTAACATTTAATTCTTTGTGTGGCAGACTGTGATTGTCTATTGTTGTGACTTTGATTAATATATATATATATATATATCTAGAAGGGAATTCAGTTAGCTGCAGTGTATTTAATATACAGTCAGGTCCATAAATATTGGGACATCAACACAATTCTAATCTTTTTGGCTCTATACACCACCACAATGGATTTGAAATGAAACCAACAAGATGTGCTTTAACTGCAGACTTTCAGCTTTAATTTGAGGGTATTTACATCTAAATCAGGTGAACGGTGTAGGAATCACAACAGTTTGTATATGTGCCTCCCACTTTTTAAGGGACCAAAAGTAATGGGACAATTGGCTGCTCAGCTGTTCCATGGCCAGGTGTGTGTTATCCCCTCATTATCCCATTTACAAGGAGCAGATAAAAGGCACAGAGTTCATTTCAAGTGTGCTATTTGCATTTGGAATCTGTTGCTGTCAACTCCCAATATGAGATCCAAAGAGCTGTCACTATCAGTGAAGCAAGTCATCATTAGGCTGAAAAAACAAAAACAAACCCATCAGAGAGATAGCAAAAACATTAGGTGTGGCCAAATCAACTGTTTGGAACATTCTTAAAAAAAAGAACGCACCAGTGAGCTCAGCAACACCAAAAGACCCGGTAGACCACGGAAAACAACTGTGGTGGATGACTGAAGAATTCTTTCCCTGGTGAAGAAAACACCCTTCACAACAGTTGGCCAGATCATGAACACTCTCCAGGAGGTAGGTGTATGTGTGTCAAAGTCAACAATCAAGAGTAGGGATGAGCCGAACACCCCCCTGTTCGGTTCGCACCAGAACATGCGAACAGGAAAAAAGTTTGTTCGAACACGCGAACACCGTTAAAGTCTATGGGACACGAACATGAATAATCAAAAGTGCTAATTTTAAAGGCTAATATGCAAGTTATTGTCATAAAAAGTGTTTGGGGACCTGGGTCCTGCCCCAGGGGACATGGATCAATGCAAAAAAAAGCAGTGATTTTAATAATGTTTAAAGTCAAACAATAAAAGTGTAATATCCCTTTAAATTTCGTACCTGGGGGGTGTCTATAGTATGCCTGTAAAGGGGCGCATGTTTCCTGTGTTTAGAACAGTCTGACAGCAAAATGACATTTTGAAGGAAAAAACTCATTTAAAACTACCCGCGGCTATTGCATTGTCGACAATACACATAGAAGTTCATTGATAAAAACGGCATGGGAATTCCCCAAAGGGGAACCCCGAACCAAAATTTTAAAAAAAAATGACGTGGGAGTCCCCCTAAATTCCATACCAGGCCCTTCAGGTCTGGTATGGATATTAAGGGGAACCCCGGCCAAAACTAAAAAAAAAAATGACGTGGGGTTCCCCCTAAATTCCATACCAGACCCTTATCCGAGCACGCAACCTGGCAGGCCGCAGGAAAAGAGGGGGGGACGAGAGTGCGCCCCCCCTCCTGAACCGTACCAGGCCACATGCCCTCAACATTGGGAGGGTGCTTTGGTAGCCCCCCAAAACACCTTGTCCCCATGTTGATGAGGACAAGGGCCTCATCCCCACAACCCTGGCCGGTGGTTGTGGGGGTCTGCGGGCGGGGGGCTTATCGGAATCTGGAAGCCCCCTTTAACAAGGGGACCCCCAGATCCCGCCCCCCCCCCTGTGTGAAATGGTAAGGGGGTACTTACCCCTACCATTTCACTAAAAAACTGTCAAAAATGTTAAAAATGACAAGAGACAGTTTTTGACAATTCCTTTATTTAAATGCTTCTTCTTTCTTCTATCTTCCTTCATCTTCTGGTTCTTCTGGCTCTTCTGGTTCTTCCTCCGGCGTTCTCATCCAGCATCTCCTCCGCGGCGTCTTCTATCTTCTTCTCCTCGGGCCGCTCCGCACCCATGGTATGGGGGGAGGCTCCCGCTCTTCTCTTCTTCTCTTCTTCTCTTCTTCTCTTTCTTCTCCGGGCCGCTCCGCATCCATGCTGGCATGGAGGGAGGCTCCCGCTGTGTGACGGCGCTCCTCGTCTGACAGTTCTTAAATAACGGGGGGCGGGGCCACCCGGTGACCCCGCCCCCCTCTGACGCACGGGACATGACTGGACTTCCCTGTGGCATTCCCTGTGACATCACAGGGAAGTCCCGTCAAGTCACCGTGCGTCAGAGGGGGCGGGGTCACCGAGTGGCCCCACCCCCCATTATTTAAGAACTGTCAGACGAGGAGCGCCGTCACACAGCGGGAGCCTCCCTCTATGCCAGCACGGATGCGGAGCGGCCCAGAGAAGAAAATGAAGAAGAGAAGAAGAGAAGAAAAGAAGAAGAGAAGAAGAGAAGAAAAGAAGAAGAAGAGAAGAGCGGGAGCCTCCCCCCCATGCCATGGGTGCGGAGCGGCCCGAGGAGAAGAAGATAGAAGACGCCGCGGAGGAGATGCTGGACGAGAACGCCGGAGGAAGAACCAGAAGAGCCAGAAGAACCAGAAGAACCAGAAGATGAAGGAAGATAGAAGAAAGAAGAAGCATTTAAATAAAGGAATTGTCAAAAACTGTCTCTTGTCATTTTTAACATTTTTGACAGTTTTTAGTGAAATGGTAGGGGTAAGTACCCCCTTACCATTTCACATAGGGGGGGGCCGGGATCTGGGGGTCCCCTTGTTAAAGGGGGCTTCCAGATTCCGATAAGCCCCCCGCCCGCAGACCCCCACAACCACCGGCCAGGGTTGTGGGGATGAGGCCCTTGTCCTCATCAACATGGGGACAAGGTGTTTTGCATTTTGGCCGGGGTTTCCCTTAATATCCATATCAGACCTGAAGGGCCTGGTATGGAATTTAGGGGGACTCCTACGTCATTTTTTTTTAAATTTTAGTTCGGGGTTCCCCTTTGGGGAATTCCCATGCCGTTTTTATCAATGAACTGAAATGTGTATTGTCGGCAATGCAATAGCCGCGGGTAGTTTTAAATGAGTTTTTTCCTTCAAAATGTCATTTTGCTGTCAGACTGTTCTAAACACAGGAAACATGCGCCCATTTACAGGCATACTATAGACACCCCCAAGGTACGAAATTTAAAGGGATATTACACTTTTATTGTTTGACTTTAAGCATTATTAAAATCACTGCTCCTGAAAAAACGGCCGTTTTTAAAACTTTTTTTTGCATTGATCCATGTCCCCTGGGGCAGGACCCAGGTCCCCAAACACTTTTTATGACAATAACTTGCATATTAGCCTTTAAAATTAGCACTTTTGATTTCTCCCATAGACTTTTAAAGGGTGTTCCGCGGCATTCGAATTTGCCGCGAACACCCCAAATTGTTCGCTGTTCGGCGAACTTGCGAACAGCCAATGTTCGAGTCGAACATGAGTTCGACTCGAACTCGAAGCTCATCCCTAATCAAGAGAAGACTTCACCAGAGTGAATATAGAGGGTTCACCACAAGATGTAAACCATTGGTGAGCCTCAAAAACAGGCAGGCCAGATTAGAGTTTGCCAAACAACATCTAAAAAAGCCTTCACAGTTCTGGAACAACATCCTATGGACAAATGAGACCAAGATCAACTTGTACCAGAGTGATGGGAAGAGAAGAGCATGGAGAAGGAAACTGCTCATGATCCAAAGCATACCACCTCATCAGCGAAGCATGGTGGTGGTAGTGTCATGGCGTGGGCATGTATGGCTGCCAATGGAACTGATTCTCTTGTATTTATTGATGATGTGACTGCTGACAAAAGCAGCAGGATGAATTCTGAAGTGTTTCAGGCAATATTATCTGCTCTTATTCAGCAAAATGCTTCAGAACTCATTGGACGGCGCTTCACGGTGCAGATGGACAATGACCCGAAGCATACAGCAAAAGAAACCAAAGTGTTTTTTAAGGGAAAGAAGTGGAATGTTATGCAATGGCCAAGTCAATCATCTCACCTGAATCCGATTGAGCATGCATTTCACTTGTTGAAGACAAAACTGAAGGGAAAATGCCCCATGAACAAGCAGGAACTGAAGACAGTTGCAGTAGAGGCCTGGCAGAGCATCAGCAGGGATGAAACCCAGCGTCTGGTGATGTCTATGGGTTCCAGACTTCGGGCTCACTGCAAAGGATTTGCAACCAAGTATTAAAAAGTGAAATTTTGATGGATGATTGTTAATCTGTCCCATTACTTTTGGTCCCTTAAAAAGTGGGAGGCACATATACAAACCGTAGTAATTCCTACACCGTTCACCTAATTTGGATGTAAATACCCTCAAATTAAAGCTGAAAGTCTACAGTTAAAGTACTTATTGTTTGTTTCATTTCAAATCCATTGTGGTGGTGTATAGAGCCAAAAAGATTAAAATTGTGTCAATGTCCCAATATTTATGGACCTGACTGTATATTAAATACACTGCAGCTAACTGAATTCCCTTCTAGAAGAGAGTGAAGAGATAGGGGAGGAAAACTCTGGCCCTCATAAGAGACAATCCAAACTCAACATTAGATCGAATAAGATCCTCCCCCTAAGTAAAAACAAAATGGCTGACCCTCTTCCTTGACCTTATACAAATCGATCTGGCCAAAGTTGATTGGGAATCCAAGATCACTGATAACCTCCCCCCTGAGGAACGCAGAGCCATTAGAGAACTCACTGAAGCGCAGCAACTGATAATAAAAAACAGTGACAAAGGGGGTAATGGGGGCTATCCTTAATGAGATAGACTATGAGAGAGAGGTGTTTTGCCTCCTAGGAGACACTAATGCATACAGGAATCTATCCACAGACCCCTTTCCCAACCTTATTCAGAATCTTAATACCATGCTGCGCTTTGCAGGGGAGGAGAGCCTCCTGAGCAAGTGTGAGTTAAATTACTTATTAGTGGAAGAATTCAATATACCCATTTTCTACACCATCCCAAAAGTACACAAGTCCCTTGACAACCCCCCAGGGAGACCCATCGTCTCGGCCATCAAAGGACCCTTAGAGAGGGTGGGCAAGTACCTTGACAACCTTCTCAAAGACATGGTCACTGACCTCAGATCATATGTCAAGGATACCGGCGACGTCCTTGGCCATATAGCTGAGATTGACTCATGTGGGGAACCTCTACTCGTGGGATCGACGTGGAATCACATCTACACTTCGATCCCCCACGAGTGGGGCATAAAAGCTGTGGAGACTTTCCTTGAGAAACACTTCCTGGACTGTGGACCTCAAAATGAGTTCCTGGTGGACCTCCTTACCTTCGCCCTACATAACAACTACTTTCAATTCTTATCTAACTTTTACCAACAAACTAATGGCACCTCCATGGGTGCACCCAGGGCTCCAGCATATGCCTGTTTGCACCTGGGATTGTGGGAGGAAGATCTGGTCTATACCTCGCCAATGTACCTGAGCCATGTGCATACGTGGCTCAGGCACATTGATGACGTGTTGGTCATATGGATGGGTGATGAGGTATCACTCAGGGAATTCATTGATATCCTCAACTGCAACGATCGCAACATTAAATTGACCTTTACCTGTGATTACAAAAGGATTTCCTTTTTGGACCTTTCCATAGGTATTGAGGACCTTTCCTTGGTAACCCATACCTATCGGAAGGAGACCTCAGCCGATACACTTTCTGCGAGCTGATAGCCATCATCCACGTTGGTTGAAGGACGGCATCCCAGTGGGCCAATTCCTTTGCATCAAACGAAACTGCACCAAAGCAGGCGATTACAGACGGGAAAGCGACGATCTATATCGACGTTTCCATGAACGTGGGTACTCCCACAAACAGATCTGCAGGGCAAAGCAGAAGGCAGCAGAACGGGAACGTTCTGCCCTCCTACAAAAATCTGACAAGATCTCTTCTACTTCCCCTCCTCCCATCGCCAACTCAGGCCCTGTAAGGATCATTACACAATTCGGTACCCAATGGGATACTGTAAGATTCATATTACAAAAACACTGGGGGATCTTGACAAACATCCCTGGCTTAGCACAAATAGTGGGGCCCTCCCTGAAGATGACGGCAAGGAGAGCACGCAATCTGGGGGACTGCCTTATTCAATCAGAATATATTAGGAGCCTGGACACCACTTGGTTGTCCCAATTTCCCAGGACCAGGGGGATGTTCACCTGTGGGCATTGTCAAGTATGCCCATTTGTTCACAGAACCGCAGTTTTTAGTGACTCCCAAAATAAAATGGAGTTTCATATAAAAAACTTAGTCAACTGTGCCACCAAGAGGGTTATCTATATGATTACCTGTCCATGCAACTAGATGTATATAGGCAAAACCAAACGATAACTTAGAATCTGTCTTGGTGAGCACATGAGAGAAATTGAGGAAAAGAATCCGGAGAAACCGGTGGCTAGGCATTTTGCCCAGTTCCACCATGGCAAACTCTCCGGTATGCGAGTGAAGGGTATTTACGCTCTCAACTTCTCCTCTAGACGAAGAGACTTTGACCAGATGCTTCAGCAACAGGAAAAACGGTGGATTTTCCAGCTGGGCTCCCTTGTGCCCATGGGCCTCAACACGGAACTAAATCTACAACCCTTCCTGGTGTCTTAGGTCCAGATAGCCATTGGACTAACCTTGGGGACTTGACATAACAGTTTGCCTTAGTTCCTACCGGTCTGTGCAGCATAATCTGCTGCTGTTGTAATTGTCTGGATGGGAGGGTGGGCATGCAGGGTCACTCTGGTCTGCCCATACACCCATCCCATTATAGCCTGTCCTCCGACTATGTAACGTACAAGTCTGCTGTTTGTTAATATTTTTTTCCTCGTTTCTCCCCCTTTCCCCCTTTCCCCATTCCATTTCCTTCTCCTTCCCCTGTGCCCCCCCTCCCCCCCCCTTTATCTTGGATGTGTAATTTTCCTAGCCCTCTATATACAATGGATGTCAATCACTATTTTGCACTTTACTCTCTTTAACCACTAGCCTACCGCCCACCGTCATATGACGGCGGGACGGTAAGCATCTTGTTCTGGGCGGACGTCATATGACGTGAGCCCGTTCAAACAGGGCATGCACGCGATCGTGAGCGCGCAGCCCTGTACTGTCGGTGGCGGCGTGTCACCGAGACACCGCTCGTCTCCGACAGGGGTGAACAGCCACTGGGCATGGCTGTTTACCATGTGATCAGCCGTGATGAAGTCACGGCCGATCACGAATGGTACATCATCGCATTGCACAGCGCATGCGCGCGATCGTAAGCGCGCTGCGCGTGCACATCGGTGACGGAGTGTTCCCGGGAACACTGCTTGTCATCGACGATAGTACACCGCCATTGGCCAGGGCTGTGTACCATGTGATCGGCTGTGATCCATTCACAGCCGATCACTAACTGTAAACAAAGAGCTGTCACTAGCTGTTACTAGCCCTTCTCTCTCACACACCGTTTCCAGTGTGAGGAGAGAAGAGCCAGGAGCAGTGAGTTACAGATCTATGTTAGTAGTGTCTGCACCAACACCACACCTGTCCCATCACCCCCCCATTGTCATCTGTCACCCAACAGTCACCACATAAAAGTGCACCTGTCACATAAGAGACTGCCATCAGTGACCATCAGCGGTGCAACCGTCACCCATCAGTGACCTGCCCCGTCACCCACCAGTGACCGTGCCCTGTCACCCGTCACCCATCAGTGACCTGCCCTGTCACCCATCACCCACCAGTGACTGTGCCCTGTCACCCGTCACCCATCAGTGACCGTGCCCTGTCACCCATCAGTGACCATCAGCGGTGCACCCGTCATCCATCAGTGACCGTCGACTGTCAGTGACCGTCGCCTGTCAACAATCTGTGACTATCACCTGTCACCGTCCGTGGCCTGTCACCCATCATTGACAGTGCTCTCTCACCCGTCACCCATCAGTGACCGTGCCCTGTCACCCATCAGTGACTGTGCCCTGTCACCCATCAGTAACCATCAGCGGTGCACCTGTCACCCATCAGTGACTGTCGCCTGTCAACTATCTGTGACCATTACCCATCACCGTCCGTGGC
The DNA here is from genome assembly GCA_037952925.1 of Lithobates clamitans. Classification (NCBI taxonomy): domain Eukaryota; kingdom Metazoa; phylum Chordata; class Amphibia; order Anura; family Ranidae; genus Lithobates; species Lithobates clamitans. Next base: position 201,706 of record JBBGZY010000482.1, read on the forward strand.
CTGTCACCCATCAGTGACCATTGCCTATTACCCATCAGTGACCATAGCCCATCACACCATCACCTCTTAGTGAACGTCACCTGCCACCCATCGCACAGCCCATCAGTGACCGTCACCTGCCACCCATCTGTCACCCGTCGCACAGCTATCCTCCACACAGCCATGTCCAAAAGAGGATATACTAATGAGGAGGTGTTCCAGATCCTCTCTATGACATTTGAACCGATCGAGAGTAGCAATGATTCGGATGAAGAATGGGTCCCTCCTAAAAGGGCACGACACTTTGGAAACCAGGAAGCCGCCAGCAACCAGGATTATATTCCCAGGCCCAGTACCAGCTCTGCCACCAGAAATAGGCCCCAGAAAGAAAGGCCCAGTACCAGTGCTGCCGCCAGCAATAGGCCCCAGGAACAAAAGCCCAGTACCAATGCTGCCGCCAGAGATAGGCCCCACGCACAAATGCCAAGGCCCAGTACCAGTGCTGCCACATCACAGTACCAGCACATGAAAGTCAACTCCCCCAACTACTGGAGTGTCACGTCTCCCAAGAGCCAGGGCCGCTACATACATGCCAGATGGTCTTGCCAACCCAATATGGCTGCCTTCCAACTCGGGATCACCAATTATTCCCCCTTTCACAGCATAGCCAGGTGTGCAGGCCAACACCCAAAATTTCACAGAGATCAATTTTTTTCACCTGTTTTTGCCCGACACTTTGCTGCAGTTCATTGTGGACCAGACAAATTTGTATGCCCAGCAGTATATTGCCAGCAACCCCCAATCATCTTATGCCCGTCCGTTTGAGTGGAGAGATGTGAATTTGGAGGAGTTCAAATTGTTTTTGGGCCTCACCCTAAATATGGGGCTTACAAAAAAAAATGAAGGACATACCTATTGGTCCACCAACCCCATCCACCATATGCCCATGTATTCTGCCGCAATGTCCAGGTCCCGATATGAGATGATTATGAGATTCTTTTATTTTAATGACAACACCCAGTGCCCTCCCCGCAATCATCCAAATTCCGATAAGCTATACAAGATTCGCCCACTGATAAATGTATTTTCCCAACGATTTGCAGAACTCTATGTCCCCGAGAAGAATATATGTGTGGATGAGTCCCTGGTACCATTTTCAGGCCGGCTAGGAATAAAACAATATATTCCTAGCAAAAAGGCCAAATACGGAGTCAAATTTTACAAGCTATGTGAGAGAGCCACGGGATATCTATATGCGTTCCGCATATATGAAGGAAGAGATTCCCAGCTCCAGTCCCCTGAGTGCCCGGCCTACATGGGCACAACTGGAAAAATCGTATGGGACCTGGCTTACCCACTTCTGAAAAAAGGATATCATATATACCTGGACAACTTTTATACCAGCCTGCCCCTTTTCAGACACCTATATATCGAAAAAACCCTGGCCTGCGGAACCTCAAGAAAAAATAGGAAGGGATTCCCACAATGCATAGTGAAAAGCTGCAAAGGGGGGGAAAGAGCAACACTGAGATGCAATGAAGTGCTGGCCTTGAGGTGGAAGGATAACAGGAACGTGCACATGATGTCCACCATTCATGATGACACTACAGTTGTAGTTCAGTGAAAACGAGGTCCCATTGAAAAACCGACATGTGTCCAAGACTATAATCTCTACATGGGGGGGGTGGATTTCAATGACCAAATGATTCAGCCCTATTAGTCAATAAGGAGGTCCCGATTCTGGTACAAGAAGGTAGCAATTTATCTAATCCATTTGGCCATTTACAATTCCTACATAGTCTACACAAAATCCACAGAAAGCCCCGCCCCCTTCCTAAAATTCATAGAAGTAGTAGTCACGTCCCTCATCTATCAACAAAGACCCCTCCCCCCCCCGGAAGACCTTCGATCTGATGCTGTTTGCCGACTTCATGAACGCCACTTCCCGTACAACATTCCACCATCGGAAGCAGGCCGAACACGGCAAAAAAGATGTCGCGTGTGCAGCAGAAGAGGTTTTCGAAAAGATACCAGCTTCCATTGTCCACAGTGTCCCTCCCAACCTGGCCTTTCCATTGGTGAATGCTTCGAACTGTATCATACATCCCTAAATTATTAGCCCATATTTTCCCCATTTTCGCTGATCATTTTCCATGCTTCCCCAAATAACCATGCCACTGCCTTCAACGTGAACTGACCCTGGCCTGCTTTTTGACTATGCCTCTGCCTACTGTTTGGACTGCTTCCACATGAACTGACCCTGGCTTGTTTTGACTATGCCTCTGCCCACCGTTTGGACTGCTTGCTCGTGAACTGACCCTGGTCTGTTTTGTGACTATGCTTCTGCCAACCGCTTGGACTGCTTGCACGTTAACTGACCCTGGCCTGTTTTATGGACTATGCTTTTGCCTACCGCTTGGACTGATCTGTTGCCCTGCTACTATAGTAAACAGGGGTCTCACATATGTGAGGGGCTCCAGAATAGTTTTTCCGGATGGAGAAAACATTTTTTTTGTTTTCTCCGGGTTTTGTAATTTCCGGATTAGGGTCTGGAGTCTGGAGGCTTCATAGAGATTTGGGTGGGTTGAAGCCTCTACCCCTGTGCCCCTGTGCACAGGTCTTACCTGATTGCGGCCCTCAGCCTGCTGCTGACTTGCTGCCATCATGCCTTTGCCTGCCGCATGAACGGACCACACCTCTGCTTGCTACCTGGACTATGGAAATAATTAGCTGTAGCAAGAGGTAGTATGTTTATGAAGGGCTGGAGAGCGGTACAATAATGAGTGTCTGCAGGTAACAGTGTACCAGGACCAATATTATGGCTGTGCTGGCTGTCTCTGCCTGGACAATTTCTATGGACAAATGTTTTGGCTGTGCTGACAATATCCTTGTGCTGACTATAGACAATATTCCTGCCTGCTGCCTGGATAATTACTATTGCTGTCGCTAAGCACATCCCTGACTGCTGCCTGGACCAGTGCTCTCTTCTGTGGACACTACTAAAAGCACAAGTAATACTTTTTTTTTTTTACCCTTTCCGCAATAGAATTTTTTTTGGATTGTAATTCTTGTTATGTACATGCTATGTGTTAGAAACATGAAGGGCCTTAAAAAATGATAGGTTGCCAGGAAATTATCTATGTAATGTATGGTCCTAGAACGCCTGATGGTGCTACTTGGATGTTGGGCCTCTGTATGTGGCCAAGCTGCGTAAAAGTCTCACACATGTGGTATCCCCATACTCAGGAGGAGTAGCAGAATGTATTTTGGGGTGTCATTTTTGCTATGTGTTGGAAATATCTTATAAATGGACAACTTTGTGTAAAACAAATGCGTTATTTTTTTTCCACATTTTCCAAAAACATCTGGAAACAAAATAACTGTTCAAAAGACCCATTATGCCTCATAGATTATACGTTGGGGTGTTTTCTTTCCAAAATAGGGTCATTTTGTGGGCAATTCCTTTGTCCTGGTGCTCCAGGGCCTTCAAAAGTGTAATAGGTGGTTGAGAAATGAGATGTGCAATTTACGCTCGTAGATCGCCTGTTGGTGCTACTTCAATGTTGGGCCTTTGTATGTGGCCAGGCTGTGTAAAAGTCCCACATATGTGGTATTGCCATACTCAGGAGGAGTAGCAGAATGTATTTTGGATTGTCATTTTTGCTATGTATTTGCTATGTGTTGGAAATATCTTATAAATGGACAACTTTGTGTAAAAAAAATGTGTTTTGATTTTTTTTCCACATTTTCCAAAAACATCTGGAAAAAAAATAACCGTTCAAAAGACTCGTTATGCCTCATAGATTATACGTTGGGTTGTTTTCTTTCCAAAATGCGGTCATTTTGTGGGCAATTCCTTTGTCCTGGTGCTCCAGGGCCTTCAAAAATGTAGATAAAAAGAAGACAAAAGCGCACCAGCCTAGTGCATTAATTTTAAAACATTTATTTGATAAAAAATATTAAAGGAAATAACTCACAGGCGATTAGTAGAGGATTGCAGCATCTGTGCGTTCCTCCACGACCCCTGGAAGGCTCCGCTCTTTCCAAATCGCAGACTGTTTACCGGTGCGATTTTTGTTGTGCCTCCTCTACTAATCGCCTGTGAGTTATTTCCTTTAATATTTTTTATCAAATAAATGTTTTAAAAGTTAATGCACTAGGCTGGTGCGCTTTTGTCTTCTTTTTATCTCGGTTTTCACTAGGATCCCCATCCTTGAGGGCAGCAAGGCCAGTGCTTTACCTACTACATATGGTGATCCACCTGTGCGCAGGAGTTGCTTTTCTTTTCCCTTCAAAAATGTAATAAGTGGTTGAGACATGAGATGTGCAATTTATGCTCGTAGATCGCCTGATGGTGCTACTTCAATGTTGGGCCTTTGTATGTGGCCAGGCTGTGTAAAAGTTCCACACATGTGGTATCCCCATACTCAGTAAGAGTAGCAGAATGTATTTTGGGGTGTAATTTGTTGTATGCATATGCTCTGTGAGAGAAATAACCAGTTAATATGACAATTTTGAAGAAAAAAAAAACCCTTTGCAAAGAATTGTGGGAAAAAATTACAACTTAAAAAAACTCACCATGCTACTTACTTAATACCTTGGAATGTCTACTTTCTAAAAAGGGGTCATTTGGGGGGTATTTGTACTTTTGTGACTTGTTAGTACCTCAAGAAATGAGATTCACCTGATGTACTGAAGGCCTGATCAGATGTTTTCAATATTCAGTGATTGGCACCATAGTTTGTAGACTCTATAACTTTCACAAAGACCAAATAATATACACTAATTTGGGTTATTTTTACCGAAGATATATAGCAGTATAAATTTTGGCCAGAATTTATGAAGTAAAATTACTAATTTGCTAAATTTTATGACAAAAACAAAGAAAAAGGCAATTTTTCACAAAATTTACGGTCTTTCTTTACTTATAGCACAAAAAATAAAAAAACAATTAGTGATTAAATACCACCAAAAGAAAGCTCTATTTGTGTGAAAAAAAGGACACAAATTTCATTTGGGTACAGTGTTGCATGACTGAGTAATTGTCATTCAAAGTGTGAGAGCACCGAAAGCTGAAAGTTGGTCTGGGCAGGAAGGGGGTTTAAGTGACCTGTATTGAGGTGGTTAACACCATGCCTGGGTTTCCAAGCACTCTATACTTGTTATATGAATGGAACTGAGCCACATAGAATGAAAGTAATTTAATACAGCCAATACATTCTTGGACAAGTAATCCTAAGCAGATCACAGCAGTCCGGTCAATCTACAGCACAGGGATAGCCCCTCCTTCCTGTCATCAATTACTCTAGGTGTGTGTATCCGAGGCAGGAACATCACTTCAAAAGGAGCCCTCGGGAACCACCTATCACGTCCAGACAAAGCTACACAACTCCAAATGTGAAACGCTTTGATGCCATTTCCGCCCGGACGCCACGCTCAGATACTACTCCCTATTGGTGCAAGGACTTTCACACGTATACCGTGCAGTGGTGATGTGACCTCCTGACGGCAAGACATCTTTTCGGGAAGACGTCAGCTCCTGAAGTGTATGGCGGCATCCCTCCGGGATGGTAATGTACCATGGCTTTTTATCAGCTTTGATATAGTTTGATGTCTCTACAAACTCTTTATTGCTCCTGGCCTCATGAGAATACTTCCTGTCCAGGGCACTCTATATTACCGATCACCCTCACACTATTGCGGTGCTGGTGATGCACTTCCATACAGCACCAAACCTTGGCAACTCCTCCCCCAGATTCCAGTCTGCCCGGTCAGGTTGCCCTGTAGACATCTGTAAGACACCGACACCAACTGGTACTCACCTTCAGCTTCCCTGATACTCCATGGACTTCCATGGCCCTCTCCACAGTTCCCTGCCCTTCATCCCCCCCCCTCCAGCCCATCCACCCCTGTGATTGATGCCAGCCTTGCAGCCCTACTTAGCAATTTCTATTTCATGTCCCACAGTGGATAGCAAGGCTGACACCAATTCATTGTGCGTCCGGACGCTGTTTTTGTTTTATGTATTTGTTTTATGTTGTCCTGTTCCCCATCTGTGGTCATGACAGACCAACCTTTACAGGTGGTCGGCGATATTTTATTAGATACAGTACCACATTGGGCCTTTACCATGTTGCCTGTTACATGTGTTTATGCCAATAAATTTTCATTTTGGTAATTACATCAGGTTGTTGCTTTTCCTTTTAGCCCTGCTTTTCTCTATCCCCTCCTGTTTGGGATACTTTATTTATTGCTTTATTTTGGGGTTGGAGTGCAATTTCTGTTAACTTTTTAGGCATATACCACTCACACAGGAGTCAAGCCTCTTTTTTCTCTTATATTTTTGCATAGGTTTTCCTTGAATTACTGGTGATCCATTCACGAGGCACTGCATGGTATCAGGTTTCTGACTCGGTACTGTTCTAGGATATATTGTGATCTGTCTCGTAGTCTTGTCCTTTTTCTCTGTGTTATTACTCCCCAGCATGGCCTTTGTTTTAGGGGAAGACATAGACCAGGAAATTAACCAGACTTTCAAAAAAGACTCAGTATCTATCCCATCACAGGAAGAAGAGATTAAATCTCGCTTCAAAGATCATAAGAAATTGCTTATTAAACACTTAAATGGAAAATGGGATATCTGTTTTTTAGAAACATACATTACTAACAAAATAGTCCCAAGAGGTTCAAGAGACAAAACTATACCCGCTGAACATCTCCATAGTCCCAGGTTCTTGGAAAAATTGAAAGATCTATGTATCAACCATGGGATTTCAGTGATGAAACTCATTGTGGAGGAGGAGAGGATTCAACTAGAGGAGTTGGCAGCAGAAATTGCTGTTAGCTCCACAGGTTTGGACCCCTTCAAAAGGTCTCGAGGATTTTCAGAAATTGAATGACACATTAAAGAAAGAGATTGAGAAAACACAACAGACACTAAAGGCTACGAAACAATCAAAATTTAGGCGAGATCTAGGCGACTGGGAAAGAGGGGAGATCTTTGATCTTACACCACGTCGCAGTAGATCGAGACATAGATCATCCTCGAGGGGCCAAAAACCCCACTGTGATACTGATGAGGAAAACATTACTAAGAGTGTGTCTTTTTTAGAGAACGAGGGGGTAGTGGGCGAAGACAGGGAGGACAACCAGGACGAGAGGTCGCACACACACAGACAACCGGCCCCCAAGATAAAGAAAATAAACAGGGAGCGATACCCACAGGGGGGGGGGGGGACACGTACCAGAAGCCAACGCAATCAACGGGACTAGCCAGTAATGGAATAGGACAGACTGACATGAAAATTATTAACCTTTCCAACTTTAAGCTTGAACAAAGACATAGATCTTCTACAGCGCGGCATGTCATTTTCACCCACAAACCACATGGATGAGTTCACTGTATTTAAAGACATCTCCCTATTTCTTCGTAAAGTCTTTTTTCGCTCCCTATACATAAATAAACCAGTATCAGGTGAAGAAAAGGAGTCCCCTAGTAGCATAGACAAGGAGATTTTGGAGATTCTAAATTCCCTTCTAGAAGAGAGTGAAGAGATAGGGGAGGAAAACTCTGGCCCTCATAAGAGACAATCCAAACACAACATTAGATCTAATAAGATGCCCCCCCTAAGTAAAAACAAATGGCTGACCCTCTTCCTTGACCTTATACAAATCGATCTGGCCAAAGTTGATTGGGAATCCAAGATCACTGATAACCTCCCCCCTGAGGAACGCAGAGCCATTAGGGAACTCACTGAAGCGCAGCAACTGATAATACAAAACAGTGACAAAGGGGGTAATGTGGTCCTCCTTAATGAGAAAGACTATGAGAGAGAGGTGTTTTGCCTCCTAGGAGACACTAATACATACAGGAAACTATCCACAGACCCCTTTCCCAAACTTATTCTTAATCTTAATACCATGCTGCGCTTTGCAGGGGAGGAGGGCTTCCTGAGCAAGCGTGAGTTAAATTACTTATTAGTGGAAAAATTCAATATACCGTATATACTCGAGTATAAGTCGTTCCGAGTATAAGTCGAGGCCCTAATTTACCACAAAAAAAAAATGGGAAAAACTTATTGACCCGAGTATAAGACGAGGGTGAGAAATGCACAGCTACTGTAAGTGGAAAAGAGGGTCAACAATGCCCATTTGCACCTTCACTGTGCCCATTTGCATTCCTCACTGTGCCCATTTACAGCCATAGTGGCCCCGAGATACAGGGCCCCAAAAATCAGTTCAGAAAATGTCAAGCACTTTTCTGCAGCAGAGAATGACATTTTCCAAACTGGATTTGGGGCCCGTATCTCAGGGCCACTTGGTGCTAGGAACCCCAGCTTTGGATATGTTATGGCACCAGTTCCACTGGGTGTGCACACCAACTTTGGGGTTCCTAGAACCAAGTGGCCCTGAGATATGGGGCCCCAAAGTCGGTTCATAAAATGTCAAGCACTTTTCTGCAGCAGAGAATGACATTTTCCAAACCAAGTTTGGGGCCCCGTATCTCAGGGCCATTTAGTGCTAGGAATTTCAGCTTTGGATATGTTGTGGCACCACTGGGTTTGCACTCCAAATTTGGGGTTTCTAGCACCAAGTGACCCTGAGATACGGGGCCCCAAAGTTGGTTCGGAAAATGAAATTTTTTGCTGCAGAAAAGTGCTTGACTCGAGTATAAGTCGAGGGGGGCACTTTCAGCACAAAAAAATGTGCTGAAAAATTTGACTTATACTCGAGTATATACGGTACCCATTTTCTACGCCATCCCGAAAGTACACAAGTCCCTCGACAACCTCCCAGGGAGACCCATCGTCTCGGCAATCAAAAGGACCCTTAGAGAGGGTGGGCAAGTACCTTGACAACCTTCTCAAAGACATGGTCACTGACCTCAGATCATACGTCAAGGATACCGGCGACGTCCTTGGCCATATAGCTGAGATTGACTTATGTGGGGAACCTCTACTCGTGGGGATCGACGTAGAATCACATCTACACTTCGATCCCCCATGAGTGGGGCATAAAAGCTGTGGAGACTTTCCTTGAGAAACACTTCCCGGACTGTGGACCTCAAAATGAGTTCCTGGTGGACCTCCTTACCTTCGCCCTACATAACAACTACTTTCAATTCTTATCTAACTTTTACCAACAAACTAATGGCACCTCCATGGGTGCACCCTGGGCTCCAGCATATGCCTGTTTGCACCTGGGATTGTGGGAGGAGGATCTGGTCTATACCTCGCCAATGTACCTGAGCCATGTGCATACGTGGCTCAGGTACATTGATGATGTGTTGGTCATATGGATGGGTGATGAGGTATCACTCAGGGAATTCATTGATATCCTCAACTGCAACGATCGCAACCTTAAATTGACCTTTGAATGCTAATTTGTAGTCCTGTAAACCTCCAGGTAATTGACCATATCTGGTCTCCAAAATAGTATATCTTTGCAAATGATCAGCTGCTAACGTTACGCATGTCTCATGTCACGGAACGTCCCACACTCCGCTTGAGTGCTTCTGTCATATACCACTTCCTCCCAGTCTGTACACAGATATCAGATATTCCAACCTCTCTGAGCACAAAACAAGGCGACACTTGCTTGTTGCTAACATGAACTCACTTTATATAGAATCAAAATTACAAGACTTTATATGCCGTTGGAACCTCCTTGTCACGTACCTGGTAGGAGTCTGAAATGACGAGGTCAGCCTCTCTTGTACCTCCAATCCAAGCCCCACTGGAGATGGAACAGATGGTGGCAAGGATCAGGAGGAACACGAGTGCCTGTGAATGCTGCGTGCAGAACTTGCCGGAAGTGTTGTAGACTGGGAAGTGCAGGCAGGGTTTCTGGTGAAGAGCTGGAACCAGCACAGCTGAGAGGATGGACGGCCAGCACAGGTACTCGGAAACAGCGTGGAGCCAAACAGGAGACAGGAGCGAGGTCATCAGGTAAGCCGGGTTCAGTAACGGGCGGGCAGCGAGGTACCAAGGTATAAACAGGAGCAAGGTCAAACAGGAAGCCAGGATCATGAACCAGTAATCAGAATAATCAGAGTCCAGAAACAGGGTCAGGAAGGCCAGGGTTTCAGCAACAGGAAGTCAAGTCAAACAAACAGGGTTTCAGAATCTCAGGACACAGCTGAAGATCAAGCAGCACCTGTCAGAAATCAGAGGAACCCTTAAATAGGCTGCCAGGTGCCAATTGTGGTCAGATGTGTGTTCCTGCGCAAGGAAATCTGCTGATGCCCGTGAATGCGTGCATGCGCACGTGTGCGTGCCGGGCGCATCCTGACAGTTCCCCCCTTAAGGGCAGCCTCTGGATGCCCTTCAAGTGTCTTTTCTCTGGGTGGCGTTGAAAAAAGGCTTGCACTAGTTTGGGAGCATGCACATCTGAAGCTGGTTCCCAGGAATTTTCTTCCGACCCATAGCCTTTCCATTTAATGAGGAACTGTGTTTGGTTATGCCTTCTTCTACAATCCAACACGGCTTCCACCTCAAATTCCTCATTCCCTTCGATGAGCAGCGGAGGAGGAATTTCAGAAACCCGATCTGGAAATGGATTTGGTACAGCTGGTTTCAACAAAGAGACATGGAATACAGGGTGGATCTTTAGATTCTTGGGTAACACCAACTCGAATGCCACTGCATTAATTTTCCTCTTGACTGGGAAGGGTCCCAAAAATTTTGGGCCAAGTTTTCTTGAAGGACAGCTCAGTTTCAAGTTTGTTGTGGAAAGCCAGACCTTGTCTCCAGGTTTAAGGTTCAGATTACCTCTCTTCTTCTTGTCGAAGAACTTTTTATTGCTTGCTTGAGTCTTGGAGATTGTATCTTGCAGTAATTGGTTATTAGTACTGAGGAAGTTTATTCTGTTTTGTACAGGAGGTACAGATGATTCAATGGCCAGCTCAGGTAAGAAAGAGGGGTGGTACCCATAATTGGCAAAAAAGGGTGATTGCTTGGTTGCAGAGTGGATGAAATTATTGTATGAAAATTCTGCCAGTGGGAGAAGTGATAGCCAGTCATCTTGTGCAAAAGAGGAAAAACACCGTAAGTACTGCTCAAGGGTTTGATTGGTTCTTTCAGTTTGTCCATTAGTTTGTGGATGGTAGGCTGTGGAGAGGCGGAGTTCAATGTTCAGTGCTTGGCATAATGCCCTCCAAAATCTAGACGTAAACTGCACCCCACGATCAGAGATGATGCTATCAGGGACACCATGTAATCTTACAATCTCCTTGATGAAAGCTGAGGCGGTCTCTGTGGCCGAAGGAGTTCCTTGTAAGGGTACAAAATGGGCCATCTTGGTCAGGCGATCCACCACAACAAACACGGTGGTGAAGTTTTCAGATGGGGGGAGTTCCACGATGAAATCCATGGAGATCATGCTCCATGGTTTCTCAGGTACAGGGAGTGGCTCAAGTAGGCCCCAAGTTTTGGCTCTGACCGTCTTATTCCGAAGGCATGTCACACAAGAATTAACATATCTTTTGCAGTCTTGCATCAAGTCTGGCCACCAGAATGTATGAGAGATCAGATCGGCCGTTTTGCGAATTCCAAAGTGGCCCGCTAATGGGTGGTCATGACATCGCCTCAGGACAGCAACTCTGAATTGCTCAGGGATAAAGATTTGCTTCTTATGAAAGTACAGACCATCCCTCAATTGAAGAGCCAGATCTTTGGAAGGTGGTTGGTTTATCACATCTGCTTTTATCTGAGACATCAAATCCGCCTGAAGAAGCAAAAAATTTTTGGCTGGTAGAATAGTATCAGGTTCTGAGGATACCACTGGGTCGCTGAACATGTGGGACAAGGCATCCGGTTTACCATTCTTTGAGCCAGGACGATAAGTTATATGGAACATAAAACGAGAGAAGAAAAGTGCCCACCTTGCCTGCCAGGGTCTTAGTCGTCTAGCCGTCCTCAAGTATTCAAGATTTTTATGGTCCGTGAAGATGAGGATGGGGTGAGCTGCTCCTTCCAGGAGGTAGCGCCATTCTTTAAGCGCAGCCTTGATAGCCAGCAATTCTCGGTCTCCAACATCATAGTTCTTTTCAGAAGGATTTAATTTCTTAGAGAAAAAGGCCACAGGATGGAGCAAAGATTTGGGACCTTGGCGTTGAGACAAAATAGCACCCAGTGCACTCTCAGAGGCATCCACCTCCAAAACGTAGGCTAAGGATGGATCAGGATGTTTCAAGATGGGAGCTGACGTAAATAAAGTTCTTAACTGTTCAAAAGCTGTTTGAGCTTCAGGGGTCCATCGGAAAGGAACATGCTGCTTTGTTAACTGAGTGATGGGAGTGATGATGCCAGAAAAGTTCTTGATAAATTTTCTGTAAAAGTAGGCAAATCCCACAAATCTCTGAACAGCTTTCCTGTCAACAGGGGCAGGCCATTCCAGGACGGAAGTGACTTTCTGTGGGTCCATGGAGATACCGTCAGCAGAGATGACAAGTCCCAGGAAATGTATGGTTGGTTTTTCAAAGTCACATTTCTCAGCCTTTGCGTAAAGGCGGTGTTCCCTCAGCCGACCCAGTACTTTCTTTACATGAGTCCTATGGGATTCTAGAGTTTCAGAGAATATAAGGATGTCATCCAGATACACGATGACGAATAAATCAAGGAAGTCCCGAAAAACGTCATTAACCAGATGTTGGAATGTGGCAGGGGCGTTGCAGAGTCCGAATGGCATGACTTGATATTCAAAATGCCCGAAGCGTGTTCGGAAGGCCATCTTCCATTCATCTCCCTCCCTGATTCTGACAAGATTATAAGCACCTCTCAGATCCAATTTGGAGAACACTCGTGCCCCACGCAGCCTTTGAAAAAGTTAAGGGATCAGAGGCAGAGGGTACCGGTTTTTAACAGTGACCCTGTTAAGGTCACGATAGTCCACACAGGGCCTAAGGGTATGGTCTTTCTTTTCCACAAAGAAAATACCGGCCCCTGCTGGTGAAGTGGAGGGCCGGATGAACTGTTTTTCAAGGCTTTCATCTATATAAATCCGCAGGGGTTCTAGTTCAGGCTCAGAAAGAGGATAAATTCGCCCAAATGGGATCTCGTCCCCTGGTAAAAGTTCAATAGGACAATCATATGTTCTATGGGGAGGAAGAGTGTCCGCTCCTTTCTTGTTAAATACATCCAGATACTCGTGGTATGCAGCAGGGACCAGATTAGAGGTTTCATAGTCAGGGAGGATACCCAGGAGGGGTGTGGTATTGAAAGTCTTTTCAGGTAGGCAGTGAATTTGGCAGTAGTCAGAGGAGAAGGAGATGTCTCCGGTAAGCCAGTTAATGTGAGGATTATGTGCCTTCAACCATGGAATGCCAAGGATGACCGGGAACATGGGAGAAGCTATGATATCCAAACGGAGGAATTCATGGTGGCCGGAAGAAGTACGGCAGGAAATAGGTAAAGTCTCTTGGGTAACTGGGCCTGATTTAATGCCGGAACCGTCAGCCAGATGAACATGGAATTCCTGCTTCTTGGCACATACAGGCAGCTGGTGGAGAGAAGCAAATGCAGAGTCCATAAAACAACTACAGGCCCCAAAGTCTATGATTGCAAGTACAGGAACAGTCTTTTCAGAAAACTGGAGCACAATGGAAAGAGAAACATGAGACTGGTACCTCCCTGAGAGATGCATCATGTGAGGCTGACGGGAGAAAGACCTGCGGGTCTTTGCCGGGCAAGTCTGTATAAAGTGACCCGCCTCCCCGCAATAGAGACACAGATTGTCCTGTAATCGATGAAGGCGTTCATCAGGAGAAAGGGGTGGTCTTCGAAAACTTCTATGAGGAGTCTTATGCAGTTCCCTCCTTCTGGGGGATGCAACCGATGAGGAAGCAGGAATGTCAGACCTTGAAGCCACAGAAAGGGTTCCTTTGGACCTTTCGGATTGCCTTTCACGTAATCGCTGATCGATCTGAATGGTTAGATCGATCAGGTCTTCCAGGGATGCTGGAACTCCCACTCTGGCAAGCTCATCCTTTAAGGTGTCAGACAGTCCTAGTCGAAACTGGTGGCAAAGTGCGGAATGATTCCATTGGGTATCTGCACTCCATACACGGAAATCAGTTACATATTCCTCAGCAGGCCTTGGACCTTGCTGTAATTTGCCAAGCATGAATTCGGCAGTCTGCTGGTAGAAGGGGTCTGTATAAAGCTGAACCATGGCTGAGAAGAAAGAATCCGTGGTTGTCAGGACAGGGTCATGTTGTTCTCGAAGATGATGAGCCCAGGAAAGTGGTTCATCCAATAGTAATGTAATGATAAACCCCACCTTGATGTTTTCAGACGTGAAGGTCCGGGGTAACAGGGAGAAATATAGTTCACAGGAATTCCGGAATGTGCGAAACTTCTTGCGATTTCCGGAAAATCGCTCAGGCATAGGCACCCTGGGTTCAGGAGCAGAAGCAACCTCATGGAACAAGCCGGGCTCGGTTTGGGTATATGAATCAGAGACCAAAAGCGGAGCACAGGCCAATGCGACATTCTCATTGTGGGGAAATCGCTCTTCCATGCGACTCAGATTTTCTTGTAACTTCTGCACAATATTGGATAGCACAGAAATAGATCTGTAACTGTTCTCTGGTGGAAAGGCCTCCCTTTCAGACTCCATTTGTGGCTGCTTGATACTGTCACGTACCTGGTAGGAGTCTGAAATGACGAGGTCAGCCTCTCTTGTATCTCCAATCCAAGCCCCACTGGAGATGGAACAGATGGTGGCAAGGATCAGGAGGAACACGAGTGCCTGTGAATGCTGCGTGCAGAACTTGCCGGAAGTGTTGCAGACTGGGAAGTGCAGGCAGGGTTTCTGGTGAAGAGCTGGAACCAGCACAGCTGAGAGGATGGACGGCCAGCACGGGTACTCGGAAACAGCGTGGAGCCAAACAGGAGACAGGAGCGAGGTCATCAGGTAAGCCGGGTTCAGTAACGGGCGGGCAGCGAGGTACCAAGGTATAAACAGGAGCAAGGTCAAACAGGAAGCCAGGATCATGAACCAGTAATCAGAATAATCAGAGTCCAGAAACAGGGTCAGGAAGGCCAGGGTTTCAGCAACAGGAATTCAAGTCAAACAAACAGGGTTTCAGAATCTCAGGACACAGCTGAAGATCAAGCAGCACCTGTCAGAAATCAGAGCAACCCTTAAATAGGCTGTCAGGTGCCAATTGTGGTCAGATGTGTGTTCCTGCGCAAGGAAATCTGCTGATGCCCGTGAATGCGTGCATGCGCACGTGTGCGTGCCGGGCGCATCCTGACAGTTCTCTTACACTCCTCTAACAATACAACTGTAACCTAATTAACATGAGCTAATTATCTAATCCTTTATACAGCCTAGGTGACTGAGACATGACCTTTCGCCCAGACTTGTGGTCACCGAGCTTCACACAGTTAATTAACACAAACAACAATGGGTGAAAAGACTCTTAGAGCCACACTAGACTTATTTACAATAAACACATTATAGCAGAATTGACGACATTAGCATTTAACAGTACAAGTCCCAACGGTATAAATCAGTCACCATTCTAATATGGCATATAAAGGGTTCCCAGAGTCTGTGTGTTTTGGGGGGACATGGAGCTGAATCCAAAGTAACACCAACCCCAGGGCCCCCAGGCATACAGCTCACAGAGAGCACCATTCCCCCAAATGCTAGGGCCCATAATCGGTGGGCAAGAGGCTTGCGTTCAGTCCCCTCCAATAGCCTCTGTCCCGGGTGAGTCTGTCACATCTCATAACCATGCAAAATAGTTAAACCAAATTGTACACACGCTGCACTTATCAAAATAAAAAATAAGAAATTTCCACTAAAATATTAATAAAGTGATATTGTGCCTAACATATACAAAATCTATTAATAACTATTAATACTATACTATACGTTAATGTGCAATAAATTTCAACGAATGAATAAATAGGTAAACATGCTCCAATAAGCCTGTGTATTGCAAATATTCCACAAAGCTTGTGCAATTTTAAAACATTAATAGATAATTCAACACAAACATCCATGCGATTTAGTGTTGCATCCAAGCATATCAATACTGCATCTATGCAATATGGTGTTAGTGCAATGTTCGAACAATAAAAAGTTAAAAAATACAAAAAAACGCATCCATGCGATTTGGTGCTACATCCATGTGATTCTATTCAATTCAGTGCTGTGTTGCTGTGCAATGGTTAAATTAACAGTCCAATTTAGTGTTGCATCCATGCATTTCTGTGCTGCATCTATGCAATATGGTGTTAGTGCAATGTTCAAACAATAAAAAGTTAAAAAATACAAAAAAACGCATCCATGCGATTTGGTGTTGCATCCATGTGATTCTATGCAATTCAGTGCTGTGTTGCTGTGCAATGATCAAATTAACAGTCCACAGATCTTCCACAATCCATTCATGTGTTATGGTGAACACAAACTAAAGTGCTGTGCGCTCATACAAGTGCTCCCCCCCAGGTGATAGCCCCTCAACTTAGGGCGTGCGACCTTGCACTTAAGCTTGGTCAGAATGCGCCTTAGAACCTCTCTGTGTTCGATGTTATATGCAGGGTCCTGGATAGATTTGCACTGGTGCCTCTGTTCCTCACAGCAGTCCCGTTTGTACCTCAATATATCAACATAAAAAGGACTTCATGGTGCAGTATGTACTAAATTTATTAAAATCATAAACAAATCCCGCAATGGGTACTCACAGTAACACGGCGCTTAAGGGCGCCACACTAAAACAGCAGAGACGAACAGGCAACAGCGGCCGGTATGGGGTAGCGTGCTAATCTGTCCCAACAGGTTGTATGTATAACGTTCTGTCCTGTCCCCTTCCCCTACGCGTGTTCAATACAAGGGGTATTTCGTATCTTCATCAGGGGGTGATGAAGATACCTGATGAAGATACGAAATACCCCTTGTATCGAACACGCGTAGGGGAAGGGGACAGGGCGGAACGTTATACATACAACCTGTTGGGACAGATTAGCACGCCACCCCATACCGGCCGCTGTTGCCCGTTCGTCTCTGCTGTTTTAGTGTGGCGCCCTTAAGCGCCTTGTTATTGCGCAATTTGTTTATGATTTTAATAAATTTAGTACATACTGCACCATGAAGTCCTTTTTATGTTGATATATTGAGGTACAAACAGGACTGCTGTGAGGAACAGAGGCACCAGTGCAAATCTATCCAGGACCCTGCATATAACATCGAACACAGAGAGGTTCTAAGGCGCATTCTGACCAAGCTTAAGTGCAAGGTCGCACGCCCTAAGGTGAGGGGCTTTCACCTGGGGGGGAGCACTTGTATGAGCGCACAGTACTTTAGTTTGTGTTCACCATAACACATGAATGGATTGTGGAAGATCTGTGGACTGTTAATTTGATCATTGCACAGCAACACAGCACTGAATTGCATAGAATCACATGGATGCAACACCAAATCGCATGGATGCGTTTTTTGTATTTTTTAACTTTTTATTGTTTGAACATTGCACTAACACCATATTGCATAGATGCAGCACTGAAATGCATGGATGCAACACTAAATCGGACTGTTAATTTAACCATTGCACAGCAACACAGCACTGAATTGAATAGAATCACATGGATGTAGCACCAAATCGCATGGATGCGTTTTTAGGTGCACACCGTGCAGAGGACGCACTACACTAACTTGTAAATACTGTAGCTGCCTGCGGTACTGTACTAATAGGATCAGAAGAACACTAATTTTCTTCAGGTAGCTTTAGGTGCACACTGTGCAGAGGATGCACTACACTAACTGTAAATACTGTAGCTAATAGGACTAATAGGATCAGAAGAACACCAGCAATTTTCTTCAGGTAGCTGTAAATACTGTAAAAACGCCTGCCTGTCAGTAGTAGGAAGAGACTAACAGGAATGGATCTAGCTAAACTGAATACAGGTGTGTATATATATATATATATATATATATATATATATACATACACACACCACTTAGGATGTGTATATATATATATATATATACACACACAATACAATGTAAGTACAGCTAACTGACTCTTCTGCCTACTCTATCTAACTTAAATCAAATGACACTGTCTCTCTGTCTATCTATCTCTCTCTCAACGCTGCAACACACTACAGAGGGCCACCGTGCAGGCGGCCTTATATAGTGTGGAGTGTGTACCAAACCCCCTGAGCCATAACTGGCCAAAGAGACCCTGGCTTTGGCCAATTATGGCTCTCTGTACAGACGGCGCTGTGATTGGCCAAGCATGCAGGTCATAGTGCATGCTTGGCCAATCATCAGCCAGCAATGCACTGCGATGCCGCAGTAAATTATGGGCCAGGACGCGCCAATTGAATTTGGCGTGAACGGCCCATATCGTTCGGAATTCGGCGAACGACCAAACAGGCAATGTTCAAGTCGAACATGCCTTCGATTCGAGCATGAAGATCATCCCTATTCATCAGACATTTTCTGGAGAAATAAGTGATATCCACATGTGGGATAATGTTTTGACACCAGAAGATATACAGAAAGTTATGTCTTGGGTTCACAATGGAAATATTAACTGGAATTATCTTACCTATGATATTAAAGGAAATATTCTTGTTGAACCCAAGTTCCAATGCAGGTCTTGGGTGGAAACTAGCTCAATTATATATGCCATGCCACTAAATATAAACTCCAAGAAACAGATTAATAAACAGTTGATAAACACGTGTGTACTGTTTTTATCTGCCAAACATTTATAATTGTGTTTGAGAATCCTTGTGATCCAGGCACTTCTGCTTCCAGCCAGATCATTGTTTGGTTGCCAGCATTGATTTATTTAGTTCAGGGGTGCAACTTCAAGGATCGCAGTGGTAGCAATTACAACCCGGCCCCATGCTTCCCTGTACACCTTGATTGGAGGGGCTGTGGGGCGGAATATAGAGAAACCATTCCCCCCTTCTTCCTCCTTCAGCTGCTGAATATATGTGGGAGGCATTCAGTAGCTGCAGGAGAAAAATGGAGGGGATCAGTTCCTCTATATGACACCCCGATGCCCCTCCTATTCAGCTTCTATGTGCTGCCCTCAGGCCCCTGTGCTCTCTTCTGGCCCTCCCGCGCTCTCTCATGGTCCCCCCTCCTCCCCACACAGCGCTGCCGGTTTCCCCCCTCCCCTTTCCTGCTGGCTGCTGCGGGGGATGTCACAGGCTAGAGAGCGGGGAAGGGGCCAGTAAATATGTCATTTACTGGCCCCTTTCTTGTCTGAATGGACAAAGTCAATGATCGGTACCGATCACTTACTGTGTCCATTTATAAAAGAAGCATAGTAAACTGTTTACTACGCTTCCATTTGTGAATGAATGGGAAGCTCTGTACAGAGCTATATTTCTGTCCATTCATTCTGTGTAGCTGAGGCTGCAGAGATGGAGACTGAGGGCTGTGTCCTCAATCACCTTTGTTTGTCTCAAAGGTGGAACATAAAAGGTCTGTTTAGACCACTGATATGATGTATTTTACTGTATATAGAGAAAATTGAGTACTGTCTGTGATACTTTTTTTATTTATTTGCACTAACATACAATTTTTCAGGACAAGCTTTCGGGGTATGTCCCCTTCTTCAAGGTCCAAGCAGTACTGATCAAAGCAGTACTGATACCCCGAAAGCTTGTCCTGAAAAAATGTATGTTAGTGCAAATAAAAAAAGTATCACAGACAGTACTCAATTTTCTCTGTCACAATTGCACTAATACGGCTACAATCAAATCACTGTATATAGAAAAATTGTATAATTCATTCTTCAAGATGAACCCTAAGGTTCTTCAAGATAAATCCTAATGTAAACCTAATAGAACCTTAATAATAAAACCCATATATTGGGGGGCTGTTTAACTACATTTAGTGGTAGGTATACTTTATCACTCAATAGTGGGCATGCTTTGGGCATTTTCTGTTAGCAGACCTGTACTGTTTACAATTACATACAGAACTAGAGTCAAAAAATCATAGTTATTCTATATGATTTTTGTGAATACAATTTTTTACAGATATAAAGCCCCACTTCAGCCTGCCATATGTTTTTTCCAGAGATGGACTTCATTTATATGTAAATATACCAAAACAGAAAATAACAAAATGCATTTTTTATGTTCCTAAAATGTTTCTGTACATAAACCAGAAATTATTTAAAAAGAACACCTCATTAAAATAATAATGCCAAACTGGATTTATAAATTATAAAAAGAAAAAAGAAAAAAAAAAAGAAACATGTGTTTAGAATTTGACAGATACAACATGTCTGCAACTGTGACATTGATCTGTGGATCACTTCTTAGCTAGGGTATCAATAGCGAATTTGAGCCTCTTCCATGATCTTAACAGTTTTTGGCTGAATATTTATTTATTTTTTTAATGGAAAGTGGCTTAATGTTTCATAACAACTAAAAGTTGGGATCCTTCCAAAAAGAACAGAAGAGCTGAAATGTGGACACCTTTCGGCAGCTATCACACTTCGATCCGCATAATGACTATGGTATAGCATATATTTTAACCCACTTCCACCCGTCCTGACATTCCCTTAAAAGGTTCTTAACGCCCAGTGGGTGAATAGGAGTGGCGATCATGTATGTGTGCAGCGTGTGGGCATTAAAGGCAAGCTTTTTGCTGCCGCACATATGGGTTACTGGGGCATAAAGTGGTAAAAAAGCATGCAGACATGAGTAAAAATAAACAATTCTATCCAAATATGCATTTTTATTTATTTTTTGTGTTTCTTTAATGGATCAGGATAACAAGCTGCTGGGGGCGTGCAGTGCAACTCCGATCTAGGTAAAGAGTCTCTGAAAGTGACTCTTTACCACGTGATTAGCCGTGTCCAATCAATTTATCGGCTTTTTCTCACTCGCATCTGACAGACGTGAGTAGAGGAGAGCCGATCGGCTGCCCCTATGACAGGGGGGGTCTGTGTTGATTGTTTATCAGCGCAGCCCCCCCCCCCTGAGGATGCCCACCCAGGACCACCAGAGATGCGACCAAGACCACCAGGGATAGCTACCACTGATGACCATCAGGTATGGCATCTCTGGTGGCCATGGGTGGCAATGTGTGCCCAGACATGATGCCAATAGGTGCCCACACAATGCCAATCAGTGCCCACCAGCAATACCTGCCAGTGCCTCAATAGCAGCGATGCCCATCAGTGCAATCAGTGTAAATCAGTGCCACTCATCAGTATCCATCAGTGCCACCTATCAGTGCCCATCCATGCCCATCAGTGCCCACCCATCAGTGCCACCCATAAGTGCAGCCTTTCAGTGCTGCCTATCAGTGCCCATCAGTGCCACCTATGAGTGCCCATCTGTGCCACCTATGAGTGCCCATCAGTGCTGCATATCAGTGCCACCTATCAGTGCCCATCAGTGCTGCATATCAGTGCCCATCAGTGCTGCATATCAGTGCCCATCAGTGCCACCTATCAGTGCCCATCAGTGCTGCATATCAGTGCCCATCATCAGTGCCACCTCATCTGTGCTCATCAGTGCCACCTGATCAGTGCCCGTCAGTGCAGCCTCATCAGTGCCCACCAGTGAAGGAGAAAATGTACTTATTTAAAAAATTGTATAACAGAAACAAAGAAAAACTTTTTTTTTTTTTTCCAAATTTTCGGTCTTTTTAAATTTTTTTAGCAAAAAATAGAAACTCCAGAGGTGATCAAATACCACCAAAAGAAAGCCCTATTTGTGGGAACAAGATAATAACAATTTAGTTTGGGTACAGTGGAGCGTGACCACGCAGTTGTCATTTAAACTGCAACAGCGCTGAAAGCTGAAAACTGGCTTGAGCAGAAAGGGGGGAAAGTGTCTTGTATTGAAATGGTTAAATGTGTTATGTATTTTGATCTTGTTTTTTTTTGGCTGGAGTTCTTCTTTAACCACTTCAGCGCCGGAAGGATTTACCCACTTCTTGACCAGGCCATTTTTTGCGATATGGCACTGCATCTCTTTAACTGACAACTGCACGGTCATGCGATGTGTTACACAAACAAAATGTGAGGTCCTTATTTTCCCACAAATAGAGCTTTCTTTGGGTGGTATTTGATCATCTCTGTGGTTTTTATTTTTTGCGCTATAACCAAAAAAAGAGCGACAATTAAAAAAAAAAAACAATATTTTTTACTTTTTGCTATAATAAATATCCAAAAAAGTAAAAGTAAAGTAAAAAAACACATTTCTTCATCAGTTTAGTCCAATATGTATTCTTGTACATATTTTTGCTAAAAAAAAATCACAATAAACGTATACTGATTGGTTTATATGGTCTACAAAATAGAGGATATATTTATGGCATTTTTAACTATAAATTTTTATAACATTTTTTTTTTTACTAGTAATGGCGGTGATCAGTGATTTTTTGTGAAGCCATGCCAACCTACCGCAGTATAATGACGGCGGCTGGTCGGCAAGAGATTAAGTATAATATAATTTGGTAAAATCTTGGGAAAGAAAAGAAAAATTCCTCTTTCATTTAAAAGATAAAGTAAAAAAAAAATACGTTCTTAAAATTATCTTTACATATCCATCCGACTATCTATAATTTTGTAACAGCGTACAAGATCCACAGAAATGAAATCCTCCCTAATAATGTCTGTGCTCTTCTTAGGTAGTGGGGGTTTTAGGGTAGTGTCAGGAATCGGTAGCAGGGATGGCCAAATCTGCATAGCTACACTAGGAAACCGAGAGCAGACTATAAATAGTAAAGTAAATGTATTTATAGTAAAACAAAAGACCACTAAACACCAGCAAAAAGGAAACACAGCAAACATGAAGATATAAGTGAACCACAACCATATAGCCAAAATGCCTAACTAGCCATCTAAGTAACAGGAAGCCTAATGAATAAACAAACTATTTGTAGCACTATCCCAAAGGAGCTGCTTGACTTCAGGCCTATTTCCCCCTCACAGCACCCACAGCCAAGCAAAAGAAATTTCCACACTCTCTCCATTGGCTCAAAAGGTCTAGATAGGAAGCTTGATAGGATTTGGGGGTACATGCAATGCCCAGAACTGGAGAAATCACAAAACTCCAAACAAATTTACTGGCTGCTATGATCCAAACTGAACTGTGATGCGCACCAGTGGGAGTAATAGTGCAGCTGAAACAGGGGGTAAAAGTCCCCAAAAAATGTTGAAGACACAGCACCTGGCTACTCTAGGCTCAAAGTTGGAGGTGCTAAGGTGCTCTTGGCTGTCTTGCACTGCACTTAAAGTGGGGTTCCACCCAAAAAACAAAAATACCTGGAAAAATTCTAAAAAACAAAAACAAAAAAACATTTGGATATTTTTTTTTTTACTTACCTCTAAATGCCTGTTGCTAGGTGGTCCCTCGTAGTCTGCATGTTCCTTTGCCTGGGCTGGTGACATCACTTCCCCCTCAGCACAGGAAGGGCTCCGCTCTGCTCCCTCCCTCCTGTCAATCATCTGGGACCCATTACAGGTCCCAGGTGATTGAGCGGCCAATCACGGGCGCGCGGCGCCGCTCACGCATGCGCAGTGGGTGCCAGGCTGTGAAGCCACAGCCCGGCGCCCACAGTTGAAATGCCGGCGCCGACGAGCGGAGGGGGGGACGAGCGGGGCTTCGATCCCCCGCATCGTTGGACACAGGGACAGGTAAGTGTCCAATTAAAAGTCAGCAGCTGCAGTATTTGTAGCTGCTGACTTTTAATTTTTTTTTTTTTTTTTGACGGCCCCCCTGGGTGGAACTCCTCTTTAAGCTTCCCCCAGTCCCAGACATGTAAGGTATTGCCCTTCACTGTCCTCTCTTTGCTTTGGGTAAATGGTTGGCTTGTACTTACTTAGACTCCTTAAGTAGCTTCCAGAATCCACAAGGTTGCTGTGCTGGCCTTTTGCTGAACAGGCTGCTTCTGGCTTGGCTTGAAGTTTGCAGCTAAGCCTAGCTGAAACTGTAGCTGAGTGATGTAGTGGAGTCTCCTTTCTCTTTCTCTCTTCTTTGCTCTTGCTCCTTCTCTTCTGCCTCAGGGGGTCAGAGACCCAAGCACAGGGGTCACTTCCAGACAGCTGAACAATGCTCCCAGACTGCCAGGCTAATTATGGGCTGTTTCCCCACCTTTTTGGGTCCGCCTCCTCAGGGATTGGTGGAAACTCCATAAATATCCAAGCTGCAGCCTCTATCCTGCTCACTATGTTCTGTAAACATCCAGTGAGTTCCAGAAATCAGGGGGAGGTAACAGAGTCACAGCCTGTGAAGGACTGCCCAGTCTCTGAAACACAATTAACACATGCTGTTTTGCTTACAGGGGAGACAAAATTGACCTACACTAGCAATGATGAGGGTGTTTTATATATATATATATATATATATATATATATATATATATATATATATATATATATATATATATATATATATATATATATATATATATATATATATATATATATATATATGTAGGAAGGCCAGTATGGTGGCCTGAATTTATGGGAGGAGCCCGGTGGGTACTTAAGCAGCCCGCTCACCTGTGGTGCTTGTCGGTTTCCTGTGCGCGATACACGTCACTAGGCCGACTATTCGATATACCAGCGTCCGCAAGTCCTTGCCTCGCAAAAACTCCGTATTCGATATCGTTCTCAAAACTTTCGAAGTCCGCGTTTTTCGTTCGTAGTTTGTACCACGCGGCTGGCTTGGCTGTCGCAGGTAAGGTCCCGTCGGACTTTTCGTTTTCATATCGGGTCACTAAACCGTAATTTCAATTTTCGTTTCACTCGCTTTCTCATAAACTGCAATGTATATCGCATTTTTCGTTTCATGTCATGTCACTAAACCGTACTTTCAAATTCGTTACTCGCACTTCACTATTGCAATGTATATCGCTGTACTTTCGATATGTTACCATTTCGACAGCAGCGCGACGCAGACGTCGCTTCATTTCTAGCATGTCGGTGTTTATAAAAAAAAAAAAAAAAAAAAAATATGCATCAGTAAACAGCCATAGCAAGTCGCAATTTGCAAGTTATCGGGCCAAGTCAGTTCGATACCAATCATTTCTCATTTCTGAAACATTCTAGAACTCATTTCTGACATTTCAAATCATTTCAAACATTTCATTTCAGTCACCTACTGCGCTCCGATTCGAATCCTGTCGCATCAAAAAGATGCACCGATTCGTTCCGGTGTGCCCCAGTTATTTGGCCTCATTTCTATACATGCTCCAGAGTTACGTTATTGCCTGTCATTAGTACCTCTGTCATGCTTATCATTTCATTTTCACCTATCACGTTCCGACATGAATCCAGTCGCATGCTAAATGCACCGATTCGTCTCGGCGTGCCCCAGGACTGGCCTCATTTCTATACATGCTCCAGAGGTTCGTTTGTCAGTCATTCATACCTCTGTCATGGTTAATCATTTCATTTCCACCTATCACGTTCCGGAATGAATCCAGTCGCATGGCAATGCACCGATTCGTCTCGGCGTGCCCCAGGACTGGCCTCATTTCTATACATGCTCCAGAGTTATGTTTTCAGTCATTCATACCTCTGTCATGGTTATCATTTCATTTCCACCTATCACGTTCCGACATGAATCCAGTTGCATGGCAATGCACCGATTCGTCTCGGCGTGCCCCAGGACTGGCCTCATTTCTATACATGCTCCAGAGTTACGTTTCAGTCATTCATACCTCTGTCATGGTTATCATTTCATTTCCACCTATCACGTTCCGGCATGAATCCAGTCGCATGGCAATGCACCGATTCGTCTCGGCGTGCCCCAGGACTGGCCTCATTTCTATACATGCTCCAGAGTTACGTTTTCAGTCATTCATACCTCTGTCATGGTTATCATTTCATTTCCACCTATCACGTTCCGACATGAATCCAGTTGCATGGCAATGCACCGATTCGTCTCGGCGTGCCCCAGGACTGGCCTCATTTCTATACATGCTCCAGAGTTACGTTTATCAGTCAATTGTATCTCTGTCATGGTTATCATTTCATTTTCATGTATCACGTTCCGACATGAATTCAGTCGCATGGAAAATGCACCAATTCGTCTCGGCGTGCCCCAGGATTGGCCTCATTTCTATACATGCTCCAGAGTTATGTTTATCAGTCAATTGTATCTCTGTCATGGTTATCATTTCATTTTCATGTATCACGTTCCGACATGAATTTAGTCGCATGGAAAATGCACCGATTCGTCTCGGCGTGCCCAGGATTGGCCACATTTCTGATACATGCTCCAGAAATCCGGATCATAGCCGAATCGCAGACACCAGGGATTGACCCGTATCTCTGTCATGCAATTTCTACCATTTCATTCCCACAACGCATCACCATTTCGAAACCAGTCGCATCTGAGGTGCACCGATTTGTCACGGCATGCATCACTGGTTCCGATCGCATTTCATACCTTTACCAGAGCTCGGTTAGTTGCCAGTCGCTAACACGGCACAACCAATTCGAGCCGCGGTTAAAACAATCATTTCTCTCATTTTATTTAATACTGTACTCCTATTCGAATCCAGATGCATCAAACAAGCACCGATTTGTCCCAGGAGCACCAATATTTTCAGTTGCCCCATTTCAATACATGCTCCAGAGCTCGGTTCACGGTCGAACAAATCGTGACACGACCAGGCCGCACCTCTGTCATGCAGTTCATTCATTTCACAATCAAAGCAAACATTTCGAATCATTTCATTGTCACAAGATTGCAAGCATCATACAAATCATTGCTTCAAGTTACTTAGCAATCCCTTCACGAATTGTCACCTTTTCATCTTTCCTCAAAAAAAAAAAAAAAAAAAAAAATCCATACCTATACCAAAGCTCGGTCGGTTACCAGTCGCAAAACACGGCACAACCAATTCAAGCCTCGGTCAAGGTAAACATTTCTCTCATTTCATTTTATGCTGCGCTCCGATTCGAATCCAGATGCATCAAACAAGCACCGATTCGTCCCGGTGTGCACCAATGTTTCTTCTGTTGCCTCATTTCAGTACATGCTCCAGAGCCCGGTTCACGGTCGCGTCAGTCACGACACGACCAGGCCGGACCTTTTTGTCATGCAGTTCAGTCATTTCAAACATCAAGGCAAACATTTCGAATCATTTCGTTCTCACAAAAAAAAAAAAAAAAAAAAAAAATATATACGAGCTCAAAAACAGGATATTCTCATCAGATCAAATCATGTCACAGGCCGGCAGCGAAGACTTCACGGCCCCTCTGTCGGCTTTCACACAGGCCTCATTTCACTACCTCACAGTACGTACGAAGTGGGAATATTCGTTCAGCAGCCATCGACGAACAAACCATAGATCGGCTCTTACAAACAGAACTAGACCAAGAGTACGTTATAGGCCTTTCACTCAGCCCCCTTTCAGCACTTTGAGAGTCAGCCCTATTTTGGGGCTTGTCAAGAGCAAATTCACAGATAAATTACGTTTGGGGTACCACCTGTCTGCGCCTCATTCTTCCCACATCCCCAGTCTCAATTCCCTGATTCCCTCCGAAGAATTCTCCCTAAAATAGTCCTCCGTAGACATGCCGATACAAGCAGTCATCAAAGCAGGTACAGGTGCCTGGCTTTCCAGAGCCGACATCTCGGATGCTTTTAGGCTCCTGCCTATCCGTCCATCCCTTTGGTGCTGGCATGGCGTCAAGTGGAAGGAGGCATATTGTTTGGCCACAGAACTGACGTTCGGTTCCAAGAGCAGCCCTTGGCTCTTCGACACATTCGCTCAGTCTCTTGCTTGGATACTGTTACACAAGGCTCAGTGACAAAAGTCATCCATTACCTGGACGACATCCACTAATAGAACCTCCCAGCAAGCCCCCAGGAGACCTCGACAAACTCAGAGCGATATTCGGAAAACCCAATCCTCCCATCACCGAGCACAAAGTAGAAGGCCCAGCACATAACATCACCTTCTCGGGGCCAACTTAGACACCTGCGCTATGCAAGCCAGTCTCCCCCTCGACAAACTAACCCGCATTAAGGCGGTCCTTCACAAATTCACCCACATCAAGGGGTGTACCAAGAAGTAGTTGCAATCTCTCCTGGCAATGCTGAATTTCGCCATACGAATTATTCCACAAGGCCGCACCTTCGGGTCACGCCTGCGGAGATTCTTGCCAGAAACACAAGACCCCGATCAGATCTTAAATCTAGACTCCGCAGCAATAGCGGACCTATCTATGTGGGACGAATTCCGTCCTCCCGGAATGGCATATCCCTAATTATACGCATGGTTTCAGCCCTGTCACCCCAGGTGGTGACAGACCTTGCAGCCACCACAGGTTTCGCTGCAATTTTTGGCCATCATTGGTCTTCAGGACCCTGGCCTCAACAGATACTGTTGATACCCGGCTTTATTCAAAACATCTTCCCTCCTCGAACTCTATCCCATGGTGGCAGCTGCACAACTCTGGGGTCACCATTGGACAGGGCAAACCGTAGTCTTCACCACCGACAATCAGGCCACGGCAGACATCAACAAAGACAGGTCCAATTCCCCAGCAGTCATGTCCTTCCTGCGCAGATTGGTACAATTGTTCTTACAGCATCAGTTTAACATACACTGTGCATTATTCCAGGCAGACAAGTTAGCTGCTAACGCACTGCCACGTTCTAACTACACCTCCTTTTCAAACAGGTTCCCGGAGCCGATCCAGTGTCGGCCCCTATCCCTGCCTGGTCACAACTGACCTTGGACTAGTTTAACATTTACAAGGAGCAACGCAGCTCATCAATCGCTCACTCTCTCATAACACACTCAAAGCCTACCAGACAGCTTGAAAGGCGTTCAATAAATTTCTCACATCCTGCCGTAAAGGACCAATAGATGTCAAACAGGTACTGACCTTCATTTCATACTGCCACACTCAGCTGGCTTTATCTTACAATACCATTCGGCTACACCTAGCCGGCATATAACATTTCGTGACCCTGGAAGACCCCACAAAATCTTCACTGTTCTCATCACACGCTATACGAGCCATCCTAAGGGGCATCCAGAAACAACAACCAGTGATCAGTACTAAGCGCTTACCCATTACGGGGCCCATCTTCAGGGATATGTCGACTATTCTGGCTACTTCGCCATTCGGTCTGCTGCCCAGCACGGTCCTACAAGCAGCCATATAGTTGGCTTACTACGGGTTCACCTATAACCACCCCTCAGACCAAGTATTACGCAGACGGCACTTGCTTCGCCACCAAGACCATTTCATCCTTCACCTCGAGGTTTCTTAAACCCAGGAAACAGGCTCTGGAGTGGACATTCACCTCTACAGAACTAATAACAGCTGGTGTCCAGTCACCGTATTTAACCGTCTCCTCTCACTCCTGCCTGAACAATCGGACACCAGTCCTCTTCTACCATTCCCAGTTAAACCCTTAAACGTATGTCACTTTGCAAAACACATAAGGATACTTCTCCGCAAATCTTCACCTTAAACCCAGTCAGTACTCCGGACACTCCTTCCGCATCGGAGCAGCCTCCGCGGCAACCCGCCGGGGGGTTCCGGACCGCGTCATTGGGGGGCTAGGCGGATGGAAGTCGGCCCGCGTCGCCCGGTATATACCCAGTCCTCGAGTGGAGATGGCACAGGCATTCTCCAAATTGGCTCAATGGATACCTGAAAACCAATATATATTATACCCCTACCTGAATGTTTTTGCCCCCTTATTTTGGCATACCGGCCATTAGACCAAGGCACACTTTCAGGTCCATTTCATATGGTAAGTCCACACTTCCAGGTCTATTTCCGATGGTAAGTCTTATCTTTATTATAAGTGTTATCTATGTCCATACCGGACATAGGGCTCCGACCATAAGTAGGAAGGCCAGTATGGTGGCCTGAATTTATGGGAGGAGCCCGGTGGGTACTTAAGCAGCCCGCTCACCTGTGGTGCTTGTCGGTTTCCTGTGCGCGATACCCACCCTCCCATCCCCATTTCAAGGCATTCATTTCATTTCATTCATTTCATCTCATTTCTCTCTACAGAATAATCATTTCTTAAAACCAGGGTATGCCCCCTTATTTTGGCATACCGGCCATTAGACCAAGGCACACTTTCAGGTCCATTTCATATGGTAAGTCCACACTTCCAGGTCTATTTCCGATGGTAAGTCTTATCTTTATTATAAGTGTTATCTATGTCCATACCGGACATAGGGCTCCGACCATAAATATATATATATATATATATATATATATATATACACTCAGGTCCATAAATATTGGGACATCAACACAATTCTAATCTTTTTGGCTCTATACACCACCACAATAGATTTGAAATGAAACAAACAAGATATGCTTTAACTGCAGACTTTCAGCTTTAATTTGAGGGTATTTACATCCAAATCAGGTGTACGGTGTAGGAATCACAACAGTTTGTATATGTGACTTCCACTTTTTAAGGAACCAAAAGTAATGGGACAGATTAACAATCATCCATCAAACTTTCACTTTTTAATACTTGGTTGCAAATCCTTTGCAGTCAATTACAGCCTGAAGTCTGGAATGCATAGACATCACCAGACGCTGGGTTTCATTCCTGGCGATGCTCTGCCAGGCCTCTACTGCAACTGTCTTCAGTTCCTGCTTGTTCTTGGAGCATTTTCTCTTCAGTTTTGTCTTCAGAAAGTGAAATGCATGCTCAATCATATTCAGGTCAGGTGATTGACTTGGCCATTGCATAACATTCCATTTCTTTCCCTTAAAAAACTCTTTGGTTGCTTTTGCAGTATGCTTCGGGTCATTGACCATCTGCATTGTGAAATGCCGTACAATGAGTTCTGAAGCATTTTGCTGAATATGAGTAGATAATATTGCCCGAAACACTTCAGAATTCATCCTGCTGCTTTTGTCAGCAGTCACATCATCAATAAATACAAGAGAATCAGTTCCATTGGCAGCCATACATGCCCAAGCCATGACACTACCACCACCATGCTTCACTGATGAGGTGGTATGATTTGGATCATGAGCAGTTCCTTTCCTTCTCCATACTCTTCTCTTCCCATCACTCTGGTACAAGTTGATCTTGGTCTCATCTGTCCATAGGATGTTGTTCCAGAACTGTGAAGGCTTTTTTAGACTTGTTTGGCAAACTCTAATCTGGCCTTCCTGTTTTTGAGGCTCGCCATGGTTTACATCTTGTGGTGAACCCTCTGTATTCACTCTGTTAAAGTTTTCTCTTGATTGTTGACTTTGATACACATACACCTACCTCCTGGAGAGTGTTCTTGAACTGGCCAACTGCTGTGAAGGGTGTTTTCTTCACCAGGGAAAGAATTCTTCAGTCATCCACCACAGTTGTTTTCCGTGGTCTTCTAGGTCTTTTGGTGTTGCTGAGCTCACTGGTGCGTTCTTTCTTTTTAAGGATGTTCCAAACAGTTGATTTGGCCATACCTAATGTTTTTTCTATCTCTCTGATGGGTTTGTTTTGTTTTTTCAGCCTAATGATGGCTTGCTTCACTGATAGTGACAGCTCTTTGGATCTCATATTGAGAGTTGACAGCAACAGATTCCAAATGCAAATAGCACACTTGAAATGAACTCTGGACCTTTTATCTGCTCCTTGTAAATGGGATAATGAGGGAATAACACACACCTGGCCATGGAACAGCTGAGCAGCCAATTGTCCCATTACTTTTGGTCCCTTAAAAAGTGGGAGGCACATATACAAACTGTTGTAATTTCTACACGTTCATCTGATTTGGATGTAAATACCCTCAAATTAAAGCTGAAAGTCTGCAGTTATAACACATCTTGTTCGTTTAATTTCAAATCCATTGTAGTGGTGTATAGATCCAAAAAGATTAGAATTGTGTCGATGTCCCAATATTTATGGACCTGACTGTATATATACACAGGGCTTTTTTTTAGCTGGAACGCGGGAGAACGCAGTTCCGGCACCTCTAGCACTTAATGTATGTAATAGCATGGGGTCTGGAGTGTGCTAGAGGGTCTATTGATGTTGGCTGCTGGGGGATCTATTGTCACTGGTGGGGATCTGATTTTGTGTGAGGGTCTATTGTTGCTGATGGGAAATCTATTGTTGCTGGGGGGGGGTCTTATGTTGCTGGAAGGGATCTACTGTTGAGGGAGAGGTCTATATTTACTGGCTGCTGGAGGATCTATTGATGCTGGCTGCTGGGAGATATGTTGTTGCTGCTGGGGGGGTCTAATGTTGCTTGGGTGGATATTTTGTTACTGGGTGTGATATTTTGTTGTGGGTGGTTCACTGTTGCTGCAGGGAATCTATTGTTGTTGGGGTGGGGTCTATTGTTGCTGGGGAAGTCTATTGTTGTGTGGGGATCTATTGCTGGCATTCTATTGTTGCTGGCTGCAGGGGATCTATTTTACTGCTTTGCTTTTTATCATTAACATGTTCCATACAAATTATTTAGTACCACAAAATGATACTTGGTTTTGTATTCTCTAAAAGGGGCAGTACTGGTAGGTGGGTAGGGGGGTGGAATCAAGGGACGGTGGTCAGATGGGGGGAGTTCCTGCACCTATTCTCCTAGAAAAAAAAGCTGTATGTATATGTGTATATGTATATATATATATATATATATATATATATATATATGGCTTTTTTTCAGGGGGAACTTGGTCTAACTCAGTTCCACCACCTCTGGCTCAGACCCTTTGGTGCCTGCTCACCACAATCACTTGTAAACACAGAAGTGACAGCTCTGCTCTCTGTATGCAATGCAATCCTGGTATTTAATGCCCCTTTAAGACCCTCCTACTGTTTTCGTGAAATTTGACTGAACACACCCACTATTTTATGTGATTGGAGGGTGTGTGTAGGGGGAGGAGTTTTGTGGGGCCATGGTTAAGTTCCAGCACCTATTGCTTGAGAAAAAAAGCTATATATATATATATATATATATATATATATATATATATATATATATATATATATATATATATATATATATATATATATATATATATTAGGCTCACTTCTGCATAGAAACCAATGAGCTTCCAGTTTTTTTTTACCAAAGCTTAATTGAACAAGCTCATTGGTTTCTATGCAGAAGTGAGCCTGATTTTGCACTTTCCAGCTTTAGTAAATAAACCCCATTGTGTACTTAAAAGTGGGGTATGCCTATATCTCACAAAAATGAGTACAGTAGGCGCCGCCGATATTGTGTTTCCAGCGCGATGGGATCCCGCTGGAAATCACCGATGTGAGGCTGGGCTTCTCGCACTCGCCGCCCCCGAGAACATCCACGATGGGCTTGCGCTGTTAATTAATGCATTCTCAAACTGTTGTTGCTACATGTAACCGTGGGGTGGCGCTGGACAAAAACCTTTGTGCGCATGTCTGCTTTAGTTCAGTCCTCCTCTGAGACCTTGGTTTGATCCCAGCCATGGCCAATCTTTTTTCAATCCAAACTTACAGTAAATTGTTTGCAAAGTCTATTTATTGTCTAATTGTTATAATTGCTGTTTTGTTTAATTGTTAATTGTTATTTTCTTACTGCAGTGCAGTATTATTAGTCTATTGCGTTTCCTTGTGTGCATGTCAGCACTCTCTACAGTACAGATTATCATGCATATTCTTTGCTCTATGACTACTGTACTTGGAGGCAAAGCAGCGACGCAGCTACTGTACTCCTGCAGGTGCCTGGGCGCAGGGCACGTGGGAGTCGGGTGAGGCTCTGCTACAGTACGGTAATGTATGTGGTCCTGCTTGTGAATGTTTCACTACTGTACTGTACAGTACTGTATGTTCTATACGTGTACTCCTGCAGCCCTCCCTTGCCAGCTGAAGTCAGTGGGCACGGTACAGCACACATTGCACCCTAGCTGGGGGGGGGGGGATTTGCATGGACCAATTAAAGTATGTCTGCTCCGTGCTCTTACACAACTGCTGCAAAGCCCGTTCACTGTACAGCACTGTACAGTACATGTGTGCCGCTCCTCGCTCATGCACCCTTCAGCCGGCGTGGGACGCCATTCGGCAACGCTATAAATTATGGTCTTTGTAGTTCTGCCATGCAGTGACGTGTATGGTCTTTGTGGTGGACAGGCTGTTACCCTGTACAGTACTTGCTACAGTATACTGTACTGTACACTGTTTCTGTGCTCTCCTGTAGCAGAATCGGGAGGCATGCCCATAGGATTATCATGGGTGGAATTCCGCTTTAGTTACAGTATAGTGCCAGGACCTGACACTGTCCTCCATGCAACTAGCCCAAATGACTAAGGTGCACATGTTGTTTGATTTTAAATCTCAGTGTTCACAGAAAATTATCAGCAAGTCAGAACATTTTTGTGATCATTAACAAGAACTACTTTCCCCCCCTTTACTGTAAGATAGTCCTAGGCAACCTACTGTAATACTTGTTCAAGCCTCCATCGGGGTTGGAATTGGGCCATTCATGTTCACACACAGCAGTCCTCCAATGGGTATCTCTAGCCAAAATCATTTCTTTGGGGTCATACTAGGAAACGCTTTTGTCAAGTTTTTATTGCTGCCTACAGTTTGTCCCTATTGGGAAGATTCATTCTCTCCTTATACTGTACAGTAGGTAATAGTGACCATTCTTTCAATGGGGATACCTACAATACAGTACAGTACAGTAGTGTATGTCCCTATTGGGAAGATTCATTCTGTCCTTACACTCCTTATACTGTACAGTACTGTACTGTAGGTCATAGTGACCATTCTTTCAATGGGGATACCAAAGAACAGTACTGTACAGTACTGTATTCCAGTGTTAACTATTTATGATGGGTATCAAGGACAGGAGGTTTACGGAAATTTACTAGACAGACCACAAAACAAATCTTGACCAAACACTAAAATGACTAAAATGTACTGTATACAGTATATTTTGTTAAGGAGATCTTTATAGCTATATTTTTAGATGGAATTCCTGTTAGACTAGATCATTAATGAAACTCTATTGTAGTGATTTTCTATTGTTTGAAAATAAAATGAAATAAATATACTGTGTATATATATATATATATATATATATATATATATATATATATATATATATATATATATATATGCAAAAAAAAAAAATCCCAAAAAGATCTAGTACTGTACTTTACTATAACTCTCCTGATCCAGCAAGTACTGTAACTTCCTTATGCCCTGATGAAGTTGGGGGGGGGGGGGGGTCTTCAGGTCTCTCAAACGTGTTGAATGTCTTTAATGCAAGCCAATAAATCAATTTGGACTCTTATCATTGGTCTGGCACTCCTATTGGTACTGTACTGTACATATTATTTTTCTGGTAACCTTATGGGCATCCACTGGAAGTTATCGCTGTCTTTTAAAAGCAGCCTAACCTAAGCCAGTGAGCAAACTGAATGTTTTTTAATTTTTTTATTTTTTTATTCTTCTCAAAACCTTATACTGTATAAACTAAGAGTACAGTAAGTCCCAGTGCCTCTTGGATGCTTTTTTTTTCTTCATCACAGTCATAGAACAAATCTGACAGGGCTTTCACTGGATCTTTTTCGTACTCTAGTTTTGTCATACAGATCCACCTTAATCTACAGTACAGTATAGTAATGTACAGTACACTGCTGCACTCCAGACTCGTAATGCATTTCCCAGATCCCCCGCATGCTCTCCACAGGGAGCGGTGGAGATGATTCCATTCACCAATTATATAAAAACGTACAGTATTGAAGGCCTGAGATAAGGCTGTTTCTGGGATGTGTGTGGAAAGGTTTATCTGTACAGTAAGTGCAGTTACAGGTAACAGGCTTAATGTTATTTACTATTAAAGTACAATCCATAAAACCCTTCTCCATTTGCCTAGGGTGTACAGATTGCTTTATTTACTTACCGGAGAAGGTCTACTGTAACAGAACGGATGATGGAAATCGTTGTGACCTTTGTCTATGTCCTCCGCTGCCTGTAGTGTTGCCAAACAGCCCTTTACATGCTGTTTGCATTAAGGGTATAAAGGTTTTAGATTATCATGCATATTCTTCGCTCTATGACTACGGTACTTGGAGGCAAAGCAGCGAAGAAGCTACTGTACGCTTGCAGGTGCCTAATAAAATAATGTACTGTATTCGCTTTTACAGTATTTTATTTGTTCACACACAGTCTATGGCCAAGGATGCGGAAAGACAGACTGTTAGACCCCTTTCACAACGGGTCATTTTGCAGGCGTTATTGCCCTAAAAATAGCACCTGCAAACCGACCTGAAACAACCGCTGCTGTGTCTCCAGTGTGAAAGCCCCGAGGGCTTTCACACTGGAGTTGTGCTCTAGCAGGATGGTAAAAAAGTCCTGCTAGCAGCATCTTTGGAGCGGTGAGGGGGCGGTGTACAGTATACTGTATACAGCTCCTCCACCGCTCCTGCCCATTGAAATGAATGGGCCACCACGGCTATACCGCTGGCAAAGCGCCTCTGCAGAGGTGCTTTGCGGTGGTTTTGAACCCTTTCTTGGTCGCTAGAGGGGGGGGGTAAAACCGCCCCCCCCCCCCCCACTAGTGGCCGAATAGCGCCGCACCTCTCGCCCCAGTGTGAAAGGGGCCTAAGCGATAGACTGGAAGATGTGTACTGTACTGTACTCTAGATACAGTACAGTAGATTGATTTTATTGTACGATGCCATACTGTTCAGGGTTTTGTTAAACTTTACCCATTCACCGTATTCTTACTTTTTTTTTTTTCTTTCAGAAACCATTCAGCTTGTTGTCCAGCACGCCCCGAAGTCAAGCGTGTTTCTTTTGAATTTTTTTGGGGTGGTGGTGTCACTTTGATGTTCTAATTTTATTAATTTTTTTATTAGACAGATTTCATTATAGACTGATTTTTTGTATAGTAATTGTATTATTTTGTATTCAGATTTTATAGACAGGTTTTATTTAGGTATTTAGGTATTCTTTTTCTAAAAAAAGCAAGTAAAAGCTTTATTTTAAAGATACCTGTACTTTAGAGTATTTGTGTTTTTTTTATTTATGTTTAATGTGTACAGTAATTTGGTGTAAGGTTTTCCACCTGACAACAGGTTCAGTTCAGTACTCTGCCACTCGAAAGGTTTGCCTGTGCCCCAAGGTCTGGCTCATGACATACTGTACTGTACAGTACTGTAAGCTGAAGGTTAGCCAATTTCAACTAGTAAGGTTGGCAAAGTGAATAAATACAGTACATGTTCCCTCATACTGTTCATAAACTATTTTTATTTAACGGAGTCCAGCAAAAATAAACTGTACATATTGGGATGTTTAATAACACTAGTACGACACTTGTACAGTATACTGTAGGTACAGTACAGTCATGTACTGTAGCTTACAGTAGTACCACACCATCTCAATGGGGATCATACGCGGCGATCTGTAAATTCAGTGATCATGTACAGTACTGTAGAGGACTTACATATTGGTTGCTGCAACATTCCTCTCAATCACCGCCTACTGTCAATTGGGATCATATCCACCGATCTGTAAAAAATCTGTAGAAAAAAAAGAAAAAAAAAAAAGTCTTACTCAGAGGGTGTCTGTAACCATTTAACCCCATTACTGGCCATAAATGGTGCAGCACAGGAATGTTTAGGATCATTGTCCATTATCACACGGCATCCGTCTGGGTATACTTGCTTTAGGTACTGTACAGTATGGAACCAGCGCGTTGGTGACGATATGCACTTTGTTTTTTTGTGGAAATCCAATAAAAAGAGGTGCAGTTTAGGAATACTGTACTTTATAGTATTTGTGTTTATTTATTCTGTTAAATGTGTATTTTGTGTAATGTTTTGCTCCTGCCAGGAGGTTCTGCCATCTAAGCTGCGCCAGCAATAGATACATACTGTATGGTAGAAAGACTACATTAAAAGTACCATAGACATACAGTACATTATAAAGTACAGTAGGAAACATACTTCCCGCCAGACCCCCCCAACAACTCAGCCAGTTGGGGTGTTGGGCCAGTTTACGGGCACCCCCAGAGTATTTATTTTTTTTACTGTTTTTTTTTTTTTTTTTACAATTATTTCTAATTTATTTTTGTACATTTGTTTTGATATTTTGAACATTTGATCTCTGTGTTTCATTTGCCACTTTTATTTTTTTAACCGATATTTATTACAAATATTTTTAGATGAGAATTACATACAAAACATACTATACAGTACAGTACAGTACTGTGTAGCAAGGGATGTCTATCCAACGGTTAGGTTGCAAAGTGCATTAACAGTGCTAAACATACTGTACTGTACATGTCATGTGCTTACTGTACATTATATACAGTAGTGAACCATCCCCAAAACACAGTACTGTAGTTCAAGAGTCCAAAGACACGTGCAACACTTACAGTAATTATTGACAACCTTGCTCAGTCATTTTCCACTTTTGACAGCGTGAGGAGAAAAAAAAGCCGATCACTAGCTTATGTTAAAGGGACATCGGTCCCGAATAGAAAGGAGGCACATATGCCTCATCTGTGCCTGCCAGTGCCCACAGTGCCCAGCAGTGCCACCTATCAATGCCCACAAGTGCCACCTATCAATGCCCACCAGTGGTGCCAATCAGTGCCACCTAGCAGTGCTGCCATCAGTGTAAGCAATCAGTGCCCATTATTGCCACCCATCAGTGCCCATCACTGTCACCCATCAGTGCCCTTCACTGCCACCTATCGGTGCCCATCAGTGCCGCCTCATCAGCGTATATCAATGAAGGAGAAAAATTACCTGTTTGCAAAATTTTATAACAAAATATAATTTTTTTTTTTTTTTTTTTTTTTTTTTAATTTAGTCTTTTTCAATTTTTTTAACAAAAAACTAAAAGCCACAGAGGTGATCAAATACCACCAAAAGAAAGCTCTATTTGTGGGTAAAAAAATGCTAAAAATTTAATTTGAGTACAGTGTTGTATGACCGCGCAATTGTCATTCAAAGTGCGACAGGGCTAAAAGCTGAACATTGGTCTGGACGGGGGGGGGGGGGTTAAGTGCCCAGTAAGCAAGTGGTTAATGGCTGTGTGTTGAGTTATATTGAGGTACTCACTTTTATGAGATACTGTATGTATATATATATATATATATATATATATATATATATATATACATATATATATATACATATATATACACACACACACACACACACACACACAATATGTACAAAAAAGTGGGGAACATGGATAAACAGGGGAAACTGAAAATGTGGGGAACAGATGGGAAGGGGGGACCAGAACTGGGATCAGGTAAAAGGGGATCAGGACAGAGACAGCAGGGTTCAGGATGCAGGTCAGTAGTAGTAATATTAGAGGAGGGACTAAATACCCTCCCAACAGCCAGTATCAGATGGAGACTGATTACTGGAGTCTGTTAGACATGTGCAGTTTGTTTCGTACAAATTTCCATGCTTCCGAATTGTATACGAAATACGAAATTTTGTTGACGAATTTCAGATCCAAATTCCGTTACAACGGAAACGTGACTGGTGTTTTGTTGACCAATCAGAGGTTTTCTTCTGCTGCTGTTGAGTGAGCGTTGGGAAAATTACTTTTTTTTAATATGGGACTGGGAGACTGGTACTGGTAGTCGATGGGAGATTCAGAATTGGACAAAAAAAATAAGAATGTTCGTTAATATCGTTCTATTATTGTCATAATAATTACAATTATTCGTTATGATGAAGTTAAAAACCCAGGAAGTCAGCCCTGCACAGGGATGGTGGGAGCCCCTCATAATGAGCACAGCACAGGGATGGTGGGAGCCCCTCATAATGAGCACAGCAGGCATACAGCCCCAGGAGGAAGTCAGCATAGTACAGGGATGGTGGGAGCCCCTCATAATGAGCACAGCAGGGGTAAAGCCCCAGGAGGAAGTAAGCACAGGGATGTGAGAGCCCCTCATAATGAGCACAGCAGGGGTACAAACCCAGGAAGTCAGCACAGCACAGCGATGGTGGGAGCCCCTCATAATGAGATTAATGAGTCAACGACTGCCATATTGAGAAAGGTATTTTTTGCTTTTTAAATTCATCATAACGAACGTTCGTAATTGTTAAGAAAAGTTAACGAACCTAATGAAAATTTGTATTTCGTATGAATCCAAATTGAATTTCGGACACGAATTATGAAATATGAATTAACAATTAATACAAAACGGAACGAAACTAAACAAATTTATTGACGGCGCACATGTCTAGAGTCTGGTGGCCGCTGGGAGACATCCGCTGGTGGACACCAGAACTACAACCTCCCACTCTGGGAATCACAGTGATCACAGCAGATGGTTCTATATATTACCCCTATCATCATAACATTATACTGTACTAGCAAGTGTGTGCTTTTTTAAATGAGTATGGTGTACATACTTTTAACATAAGCCTAAATGTTATAACAAAAGACAATGATGTATACATTTTTATTCAAAGAAAGTTTAGGCCTTTACTGTATCCTTTGACAAAACCTTAATTGTCTAGCTAAATATACTAATTTGTCTAGCTAAATATATTTTACATTACATTTTAGAGTAGTGGGAGGGAGATAGAAGAATTTTATTTAGAGCAATATTTTTAATAAATACCATGCTCAGAATTGTTGTTATAGGCTGACCAATGGACAAAAAAAATTAAAACGATTTTGGTTTCTTTTTTTTTCTTTTTGATATATTTTAATAAATATTTAATTTAATTATTTATTTTTTTGAGGTTTTAATTATTTTCTTTTGCATTTAGTATGTGAGTAGTGTGAACAGGCCCTTAGTTGTATAGTAGTATCACCCACATACTGGGATTTTTAAGTGCAATCCAGTAAATATGTTACATGGGTAATATAACGTGAGACAAACAAGGGAATTCATAAAGAGATGTCCTACAAAATCAATTAGCGCAATCAAAATATACAAACTGTGCTCAAATATTCAAAATAAAGTTGCCAGTTGACTCCAGATAAGTCAAATCACAACACTTAATACTGACATTAAAAGATGCTGCATCTGTCCCCCGGCGCCTCTACACTGAGAACCAAACGATCAAACACTGCCAATCACTCGGTTTTCAGAGCTCCCAGAGCAGAGAGCTGCTGACTGTCAGCAGGTCTCTGCTCTGCCTCCTCCCTGCTCACTGGAGCACTAAGCTGCGGAGGGGCAGGGAGCTGCCGATTCGGTCTCTCAGCGGCTCGCTGAGAGGCTGAACAGGGTGTCAGTCCAGGCACCTGGCAAGTCCCGACTTCAGCCCGCTCTCTGCTGAAAATGGGTCACAAATGAGCTTTGGCTATACTTCTCCATTAAATAACACAAAACAGTACCTTACACTGAAAAATGTGCAAAAATAAGATATACTGCTACAATATAATAATAATATTCCATGTAAAATAATAATAAAAATTGTAGCCCCAAAAAATTGTATATATTCAAAAGATAAAGTCCAAATAATAAATAGTGACACTGTGATCCAAATGATAAATGTGCTCCGTGTCTCCACCACCCATATAAATTGGCTGCTCACCTCAAGGCCATGACCCCTGCATTACCAGAAAGGAAGGCGGAGCCTTGGGCGTGATCCCACAGCCATCTTAGTTTGGAGCCAAACGCTAGCATGTGTTCGGCACATGTTTTTAGTTAGCACTGGTGGCAGTGCTATATTTATTATCACGTTTTTCCAAAAAAATCTCTAAAGAAAGAGAGCATTAGATCTTATGTGCTTCCCTTTTACTTCCCATATGCTTCTGGTGTTCCAGAGCTTTTGAGGACCATTTTACCCAATTCTGAGGGAAAATGAGTGAGGATTTACCAAGTGTCCATCAGAGTCATTATCCCTGAGGGGAACACAGCTTGCTTTGACCTTTCTGTTAATGCTGGGATCATGGCCCTGAGGTGAACGGCCAGCTTATATGGGTGGTGGAGACACTGAGCCCCTTTATCATTTGGTTAACATTCATTGGACTTTATATTTTGATTATATTTAAAATGGGAAAAGGGACACAATCATGAGATGTGCTAAGGAGCAGACCTGTACAGCTTGGTTTGGGTGAACAGCAGTGAAAAATGGTCCTTGTGTAATTTTTACAAGTCCCTTTTACATTGTATGAGAATCTTTATGATCCTTGCATGAATTCACCCCTGCTCACAAGCAAGTGGAGCTTGATGCAGTCATCATGAGAAGTGGTAATATTTTTTTGGAAAACTGAAAGGCATCTAATCATCCCTGAGGAAGAGATTAATTAATACATCTAGAAACACGTTGGATGTATGATGCCCAAGCAAATTATCTGCTGAACATCAAATCCTTCAAAGAGATATGTAACATTGCCAAAGTATCAATTGTATATTGATGGTACAGTGGATCTTGGCCTAAATATGGCCACTAGGAATGGGCTGTCTGTTTGAGTCGAACATGAGTTTGACTCGAACATCGTCCGTTTGCCGAATTTCGAACATTATGGGCTGTTTGCGTCAAATTCGAGCGGCGTGTCAAGGCCCATAATGCACTGCATCATCGCAGTGCATTGCTTGCTGATGATTGGCAAAGCATGCACTATGACCCGCATGCTTTGGCCAATCACAGCGCCGTCAGCGATGAGAGCCATAATTGGCCACAGGCAGGGTGCCTGTGGCCAATTATGGCTCAAGGGGTTAAGTACATGCCCCACACTACATAAGGCTGCCCGCACGTTGGCCTTGTGTAGTGTGTTGGTGGCATTTGTTCAGAGAAAGACAGAGAGAGTGTCATTTCATTTAGTTTGAGCAGGCAGGCAATTCCTGGTGTTCTGTTGCTAATATACTTCAGGCAGGCAGGTGGGACAGTTAGATAGCTGCAGTGTATTTAGTATATATATATGCATCCCGGTTTTGTATATATATATATACAAAACCTTGCTCATAATATT
Organism: Lithobates clamitans; assembly: GCA_037952925.1. NCBI lineage: Eukaryota > Metazoa > Chordata > Amphibia > Anura > Ranidae > Lithobates > Lithobates clamitans. Next base: position 244,512 of record JBBGZY010000482.1, read on the forward strand.
TCCTCCCCCACGTGCCTCTTCCCCTGACTTCTCTGTGAAGAGCAATGGCAAAACCATCCACCCCTCCCCACATGTCAGGGTGCTAGGTGTTATCCTAGATTCTGAACTCTCCTTTCAGCCCCACATCCAATCACTTTCCAAAGCTTGCCGCCTCAACCTCCGCAACATCTCTAAACTACCTTCCTTTCTAACCAGTGAAACCACAAAGCTCCTGATTCACTCCCTGGTTATCTCTCGCCTTGACTACTGCAACTCACTCCTCATTGGCTTACCTTTAAATAGACTATCCCCCCTTCAGTCCATCATGAATGCGGCTGCCAGGATCATCCACCTCACAAACCGCTCAGTGTCTGCTACCCCTCTCTGCCAATCCCTCCATTGGCTACCACTCGCCCAACAAATAAAATTCAAAATACTAACAATAAGTTACAAAGCCATCCACAACTGTGCCCCCAGCTACATCACTAACCTAGTCTCAAAATACCAACCTAAACGCCATCTCCGTTCCTCCCAAGATCTCCTGCTCTCTAGCTCCCTCATCACCTCCTCCCATATCCGCCTCCAGGACTTCTCCCCATCCTCGCCCAACCCCTGGAATTCCCTACCCCAATCTGTCAGACTGTCTCCAAATTTATCCACTTTTAGGCGATCCCTGAAAACTTTCCTCTTTAGAGAAGCCTATCCTGCCTCCATCTAACAACTGCACTATTTTCTCCATTAGCTCATCCCCCACAGCTATTACCCTTTTGTATAACTTGACCCTCCCTCCTAGATTGTAAGCTCTAACGAGCAGGGCCCTCTGATTCCTCCTGTATTGAATTGTATTGTACTTGTACTGTCTGCCCTAATGTTGTAAAGCGCTGCGTAAACTGTCGGCGCTATATAAATCCTGTATAATAATAATTATATATATATATATATACATATATATATATATATATATATATATATATATATATATATATATACACACACATACATACATACAGGGCTTTTTTTCTCAAGCAATAGGTGCTGGAACTTAACCACGGCCCCACAAAACTCCTCCCCCTACACACACCACCCTCCAAATCACATAAAATAGTGGGTGTGTTCAGTCAAATTTCACGAAAACAGTAGGAGGGTCTTAGAGGGGCATTAAATACCAGGATTGCATTACATACAGAGTGCAGAGCTGTCACTTCTGTGTTTACACGTGATTGTGGTGAGCAGGCACCAAAGGGTCTGAGCCAGAGGTGGTGGAACTGAGTTACACCAAGTTCCCCCTGAAAAAAAGCCCTGTATATATATATATATATATATATATATATATATATATATATATATATATATACAGGGCTTTTTTTTCTTGGAGAATAGGTGCAGGAACTCCCCCCGTCTGAGTCACCCCTTGTCTCTGCCCCCTACCCACCCATGTAGGTTAGGTAAATTTAGTAAATTGTGTGTTAGGAAGGTTAAAAGTTCGCCTCTGTTCCAGCTTGGCTGACGTTGTGTGTGCTTCCGTGCTGACCGGTGGGTGTCGCTGTTGCTACTGGTCAGTGTTGGAAAGGCAACGTGTTGAAGTGTATAGATACTCCTCTGTCTCAGAGACAAGCTCGGTGGAGGTGGTCCTCCAAGTTGAATTCTGGGAAGAGGGTATTTATGGGACAGATGCCATGTTCTAGGGTCGATTTACAGCCACCTGCTGGCCCTCCTGGCTGACAGGTATGCGTTAAGGAGCTACCCCGTGGCCCTCCAATCGAGAGGCCCACGATACAGCGGCGCAGGGGTGGGTCCAGACGCTTGTCTGGGGCCTACCACCGTCGCCGAGGAATGGTCCTGAGCTGTCGGTCCTGTGTGACGAAGCTGGACAGCCGAGGAGATCCCAGGGGAGGACCCGTCTTGGAGAGATCACGCAGCGTGCTGGGCTATATAGGGGACTGGTGACTCGGCTGAAGGACGTATCCAAAAGAAGTAACTATACAGCATAGTGTTGCCGGTTCGGCTTAAAGGTTCAGGCAACTGTGACTGACTTTCACTGCAGAAAATGTGATACATCCTGTGGCAGAGGATCGTACGGATTTACCCCCCAAACAAGTCCGTGGCAGAGGCTTTTAATTTGTGCTGCGTGCTGGCTGCTAGACCGGTGAGAGAGGCCTATCCAGACGAGCAAGGAGTGTGTCCCACGAGGGGAGCGCATTCCACATAATTATCTGAATTCTACCAGGACATTTGTCGCTAAGATTCTATAAGAAGATATTTGAGTTTCTCCTGAAAGTTTCCTTTTCCGCCTCTTTCCTGCTACTTCCTAAGTTTGTCTGTTCAATAAAGCATTGAAAACGTAGTCCAGTGTTGGTGCGTGTGTCGTCCAGAAGTAAACTCAACAGAACACCTAGACCCGGTGTCGGTGAAACAGAGGGAAGCAAAGTGAAGGTAACAGACCCGCTTAAACCAGCAGCTCCACCGTGAGTTAGTGCTACATGTGAGGACGTCGTCCGGGATTTGTTGACCGACAATTATTGCAACCCAGTGGAGTGCTTTACCGGGAGTTTACAGAGAGAGCTGGACTTTGAGGAAAGGTTAAACTGCAGGACTTTGCTTTTGAGTGTGTAGACGCTGGGCGCCAGAAGAGGCCCAGGAGCTACGTGACTGAAAGAACAAGTGGGAGGAGTTACCCTACTTGCTACCGCGTGGGACGCGTGTAGTGTGCTTGGCACCAGAGGAGAAGAGAGGCCTCGTGATCGTGCTGAAAAGATCAGAGTGTAGCCCTGTCTTTTCCGGCATTGCAATCGGTTGTGGGACCCAGAGTGTTCCCTGCAAGCACCGTGATGAATACTGTGCAATCTGGAACTCTGCTCACGGATACTGGAGTTCGAATGAAGCTGCAGGGGAAGTTTGTCCTGCATACCTTGGGAGATGTTGTGGGACTGGGCATGACCTGCCATCGATGTGGAGGATTGGCCGTACATCTTCGTCCATTTGGCCGATGTCCGCAGTGTGGAGAGTACTTGTTTGTGGTGGAGCCACTTACTATGCCACCCCGTGCCTATCGGATGGATTGGGTGACAGGTATCGCTACAGTGGAAGCTGCTACCGATACAGAGAGAGAGCGACAGGCCGCTACTTTGCCTGTTGCTACCGACAATGTTTCAGAGAGAGACATTGCTGCTGCCGTCTCATCAGGAGACATTACTTTGATTTCTGATTCCACTACGCCTGTTCCTGTGGTGCCTACTCAGAAGAAGGTGGGCTATGTAAAGGCTTCCTGCGGCCATGGTCGAGGCCTACCCCAGAGGTTACCTGAGCCGGAGCTACCAGAGTCTACGCCTGGAACGGGTAAGCCACTGTTGGGGACTGTAAATAAATATTTGCAAGCGGAAGAATTGAGAGACTCGGAAATAGAATCCATGTCGGATCTTTCCGGGGATGATGACTTGTTTGAAACCATGTCGCAAGAGCTATTGTGGTCACAAGGCGGGGATGTTGCCTCCACAATGACCCTTCCTGACTGGACTGCCATGAGTTCTGGGAAGACGTCACCCTGTGTGGAGACGCACAGTGCTGTTGCTGGGACATTGTCAAAAGTTATTGATTCGCTACAGACATCGGCTGGGTCTATGGTGAAAAAGTCATTGGATTCCTGTGTACTGCCTGGTATGGGGAGAGACAGATCTTTGCCAAAACTTGCTCGCTTGCAAAGGATGTTAAACAAGTGTGTGTGGCCACAGAGTGTGGATTGGAGTTCCCCTATGTGCCCCAGGATGTCATGTGGGAGATTGAAGCTAATCGGGAGCTTTGGTACAGTGACGCTGTTTGGGACTACTTGTCTGTGCCTAAACCCTTTAGAGAGACTGGATGTTCTGTCCGGATGGATGAACGTTTCAACGGATGCTTTGTACATTGGAACTATGGTCGGCATATCTATGCTGATAAAGTGGTAATCTGCAGACCGGGAAAGGACAATGCTGTATATTTTATTACCATTGTGGATAAAGAAGGAAAATATGTGACTTTACCATATCCTCGGTTTTACTGGTAATTAAGGACACTATCACTTTGAAGTTACCTAGTTAGATAGCGACAGGTTAAAGAGATCTGCGTGGTCAAGATCTACAGATCCTGTTCTGTGTTTAAATCCAAGGACTTCTGTTTGCTAGCCGGATTTCTTTTATAAGAAAAGTTCTTATGCAGGGATGGACTCCAAAAGTATATATTTTTTCTAATATAAATCATAGGAAGAGAGTCTCATTTTAAATAAGGCTTTGCTCCTGGTGTTGCGCAGGATGTATATATGGGTGCTTAAATATATTTTCGGTGAGAGCGCATGCGCGGCCGGCTGGAGCAGATGTGCCTCTGAGTCACTGCGCACACCCCCCAGCAGAAACAGCTATCATTAGCAGTTTCACGTCCCATCCACGGCTTTTTGCTGCCCGATCCTCCTGAGGTGAGGACCGGGATCACTTTGGATGCCACACCAGCTGCGTATTAAGCCCCAGAGCGGCCCCCGCTATCCTTCCCGGGCTACAGGAAGGGAATCCAAGATGGCGACCAGCCATACAACAAGAGGGACACCGATGCCCAGAGAGGTAAAGCTGCCCTCACAGAAGAGGAATACTAAGCCCCCAGGGCAGAGCAACCTCACGATCAGCCCTTAGATGTCTTTCTCAGCTTCAGGTGAGCGCACAAGCATGCAAGGCTCACCCCCTTGCCCCCCCTCACAAGCTGCAGCCATATCACCCAGCCAGGACTCTCATACATCCTTTGTTCTGGATAGAGAAATGGCAGATCTTTTCTTCAGTTAGCCCAGCAGCCAAGAACCAGATCAGGACAATGCTACTGACTTCCCTATAATTACATCTGCTCAGCCACAGTACTCAGGTGATCCAATACTTTTGGCACGTTTTGCTGATTTATTACAAAGGGAACTGACTAAAGCTACTGACAAATTAGCCTTGGACATAAAGCAAGATTTCCAGGAATTGGGGAATCGGTTAGAAAGCATTGAATCGAAAGTAGATGATACGGTTCATAGAGTGTCCCAAAACTCAAACATGATTACCGATCTACAAGATCGCCTTGAGGAAGCATATTCAAAAATCGATGATCTCGAGAATCACGCTAGGCGCTATAACTTCCGTATGTGGGGCATTCCAGATAGTATCAAAGATATCACATCGGTTACCCATTCACTGATGCAGGCGGCTGTACCTGATATTGATGACATTCATATGGAAATCGATCGTATCCATAGGGCCCTGACACCCCAAAACCTGATGGTCCTCAAAGAGATGTTATTGTTAAACCACATTTTTTCTGGATCAAGGAGGCGGTGATGCGTCATGCTAGAGAAAACCCGGTTTTAGAGATAGACGGTCTCAAGATTCACATTTTTGCCGATATATCCCAGGCCACTATTCAAAAACGATGATCGTTTAAACCCCTACTGCTACCTCTGATACAGCGTAATATTCGATACAGATGGAACTACCCATTTAAACTCCAATTTTCTTTCAACGGCAAGTCCTATTCCTTTTCTACATTTGCTGAAGGTGAAACAATCTTGCTGAAATTGGGATTCATCTCTCACAGCCCTTCATCACAGAATCAACATGGATCCGACGATCCTCCTCCTCCACTCTCCCCTCTATGGTCCGCAAAACCGAGAAGTTCGGCGAGGACATCAGCTTCATCTTCTCACGTGCCCTGAGAACCTGGCTCATCTTATGGGATGAAAGTTTCACTAATGCGGTGGTTTCTCAGTGGTCCCGATGCGGGACATTAACCACTGCTATTGTCTGTTTTTTTGGGGGGTTTTTTTGGGTAATTTTGAGATACCATAGGCCTGTTGCCTAAATGTTCTAACCTACCCTGGAGTAGTTGGTTTAATCTGGTTCGCACATTTTCTTTTTCAGGTTGGACTTCTGACTATTGTTCATTTCATTAAGTTTGATGATATCATCATTTTTTCTTATTTTGTGGCCTTAATATGTTCCCTAGGTTGAGATGTGGGGCCAAAATAGTATTTGAATGTGTCTTTATTGCTGAGGGGTGTTTATGCGCTCTCCCCTTTGAAGGACTCTTCCCATTACTTATTTTTTGGTGAAGACTCCTGCATACTCTGAGCTTTGGCTCCGAGATACTTGCATTGTTTTTTTTTTTTTTTCATTGTTTTACATGATTTTTCACATTGCTGCACTGTATTGTTCAGTGCCAGGGGTTACTTGGCCTGACCACTTTATTGTTTTTTTTTTGTTTCCTCTCTTTCTCTATTCTTATTTTAACTTTTCCTACAGCTTTTTCTTGAGGGTCGCCTGGAGGTTCTACTGGTGCTCCCGGGTCCAGAGGTTTGCAGATCGGTGGGTGAGTCTGTTTATCAAGGTTCAACTGACTGTTTCCTATGTCTAATATAACATCTATTCTTCGGAATATCCGCCTGATATCTCATAATGTTCAAGGTTTTGGATCCCCTGCTAAACGGATTAAAGCCCTTGCACATTATCGCTCTCTGGGGGCAGACATTGTCGCCCTCCAGGAGACACACTTTTCCTCCCTATTTACCCCTCGCTATCTTCATAAGGACTATCCTCTTTGCTATTATGTCAATGCGTCGGAAAAGAAAAGTGGGGTGGCCCTCTGTTTCTCTTGACGTGCATCGTTCACAGAAACCAAAGTTATTAGAGATAAAGATGGGCGTTATCTTCTTGTCAAAGGTCATTTAGGGGAATCATTAGTTACCTTCCTAATATATTACGCTCCCAACATCAATCAAACCGCATTTTTTCATTCCCTCCTACGGTCCATGGCTCATGAGTTTGAGGGTGAGCGGGTGACTCTAATCTAGCTTTAGACCCTCTTAAAGATAAATCACATATTGCGGAGCTTCGTCCCTCCCTAAACAGAGTAATAAATTTGCACAATTGCTTTATCATTATGATTTAGTAGATGTTTGGAGGGAAATTAATCCTACCGCTAGAGATTATTCTCATTATTCAAGAGCACATGGACGCTACTCCCGGACTGATCACGTGTTTTTCCTCTCGGGACTGCTGCCTAAATTGAAGTCCGCTAAGATACTATCAACCCCCTGGTCGGATCATGATCCGATTTTGGTTCAGATCTCAGACCTCACCAATAGAACAGCCAACCCTCATTGGAGGTTAAATGAATCCCTCCTTGGTGACGAATCTCATTGTCTTGAGATAGCCACTCACTTGCAAACTTACTTTGATATTAATAAACCAGGAGATACGTCCCCTGCCATCAATTGGGCTGCACACAAAGCCTCTATCCGGGGAGCTTTTATTCAACTATCCTCCAGACTCAAAAAAGCTCACGCTGAATTGATCTCTTCCAAGACCAGGGAGTTTGAAGCCTTAACTAAACAACACAAACGCTCTCCATCTCCTAACTTATTTACTAAATTGCAATAATCTCGCTTGGAACTTAATCTATGTCTGACTACTAGGGCTGAGAAGCAACTAAGGTGGTTGAATCATAATTTTTTCACCTGGCGGGACCCTCCGAGTTCTTTATTGGCACACAAGCTTACCCCTAGATATTCTCACCGGGCACTCCCCAAAATAAGATTGTCAGGAGCTCATATCTCTCAAGACCCCCAAAAAATTCTTCGGGAATTCCATGATTTTTATGCTGACCTTTATAGCAATCCTCGAAATGTGGACCCTTCATCTGTTAGGGAATTTTTGGGGAACCTTCCTCTTTTATCCATCACAGATGATCATAAAGATCTTATGGACCAACCTTTTACAGGCGAAGAGATTTGTGCTGCTATTAAATACAAAAAAATTTTAAAAAATGTCACTCCACAAATCTCCTGGCCCAGATGGTCTCCCTAATTTATATTATAAAAAATTTTCTGGTCAATTGGTCCCGCACATGGTTCTTTACTTTAACTCTTTGTGGAATGGAGGTACGGTCCCGCTAGATGAAAATAAAGCATATATTAGTGTTATCCCTAAACCCAACAGGGACTCTACTGTTGTTCGTAATTATCGCCCAATCTCGCTAATAAATTGCCACTTAAAGATCCTTATAAAAGTCTTGGCTTCATGCCTTAGCATTTTTTTAGAACACTAACATTCATAAAGACCAATCTGCATTCATGAAAAGGCTTCAGACCCTAGACCAAATTCGTAGATCCATAACCCTAATTTCTGCAGTAGGATCCAACTGGGATGCTCCACTTACCCGGGAACTTTTGCTCCTTAACAAGGCTTTTGATAGCCTAAATTGGGATTACCTTTTTATTACCCTTGAAACCCTAGGATTTGGCTCTACGTTTATCTCTTTACTAAAAACGCTATATTGCTCCCCAATAGCCCAAGTTTCTATTAGAGGTCATAAATCGCCATTATTCCCTGTCCAGCAAGGTACGAGACAGGGATGCCCGCTCTCCCCTCTACTATTTGCATTAGCAATAGAACCTCTAGCTATGGCAATCCTTTCCCACCCCGATATTTATGGCATACATTGTGGCCATCAGGAACACAAATGTGCATTGTTCGCTGATGATGTTCTAATGTATATTACCAAACCCCAAGTAACTTTACCCAACTTGCTATCTCTCCTAGATCGTTTCTCACAACTTTCCGGCCTATGTCTGAATTCCCAAAAAACAGTCGCTTTTAACATATCAATACCTACTGCTGAGGTGCAGATTCTCCAAAATAAATTTAACTTTAAATGGAATCTTGGTTCTCTTCCGTATCTAGGAATTCAATTGACTTCATCTATAGAAACCATATATCGAGCAAATTATCCCCCATTATTTAAAAAACTCAGGGAGGATCTTCGTTGTTGGGCAGACTACTCCCTCTCATGGTTTGGAAGGATCAATTCAATAAAAATGACGTGGTTACCGAGACTCCTTTACTACTTAAGGACTTTACCGGTGGCGGTTCCGAGGGGAGATATACAGCGTCTACAGGCTGAGGTTATGCGGTTCATATGGGGTCATACCAGACCTCGGATACAAAGACGTACACTTTACACACCAAAGCTTATGGGGGGGCTTGGACTACCCAACCTGCAGGCATATTACCAATCGGCTCAAATAGCCCAATTAGCCTACACTACAGCTAAGGGTTCGACTCCTCTTTGGGTCTCTATAGAAGCACTTGCCTGTCATCCACTGGCTATAGGGTCATTAATGTAGCTTCCTAATCATCGTCGCCCGCCTATATTATGCCCCACCTTATCACATTCCCTAGCAATATGGGACAGAGCAGGCAATCGTAGTTCCTTATCATCTCCTCACACACCACTGGCTCCCATTTTCTGCAATCCGGATTTTTCACCGGGTTTGACCCCACAACTGTTTTAGTGGTGGCTCAATAAAGGGCTACTGAGAATTGGAGACTTCCTGAACGGGAATCAATTACACACGATACAATATTTTAAAGATGAGTTTCTAATGCCCCCTAGTGAAATTTTTCGATATAATCAAATTGCATCGTTTGCCAGATCCAAACTTAACCAAGTAGTGGGCCCCCTTACACTTACGACATTTGAATTAACTTGTCAAGCCAGAGGCTTTCAGAGGGGCCGGATCTCTGCGATATATACTTCCCTCACTGAACCAGATTCAAAACTTGCATATATGGTACAATGGGAAAGGGATTTGAATCTAACTTTTGACCTCACTGAATGGCAGGATCTTGCTTTTCAGCTATCCAAAGTCTCAATTAATACTACTCTGGTTGAGGCTAATTACAAAACGCTTCTACATTGGTACCTGGTACCCACCAGAGTAGCTAAAATGCATCCTTCTACTTCACCAAACTGTTTCCGACGCTGTGGTCAGTTGCGGACGATGTACCATATTTGGTGGCAATGCCCCCTCGTAACCAGATTTTGGATTCAAATATTTAACTTGATCAATTCAGTGACGGGGGTAAACATTCGTAGATCTTCTACAGTTGCCCTTTTTCATAAATTGCCTGATGAAACACCCAAACATTCAGTAAAGCTGATTACATATATATTACTGGCAGCAAGAATTACAATTGCAAGACATTGGAAGCAGTCGGTTATCCCTCTTCACCAGGTTAAGAATAAACTTAATTGGATTATGATCAATGATAAACTCACTCACATTCTCAATAATAAAATCAAGAAATTTAATAGGATATGGGACCCATGGATTGACTATATTTCTACTCCATAGCGAACTCCAGGATGACCCTCTCCCTCCCCATCTCACTTTTCTTTTTTCTTTTTTCGGTTTCTTTCTTTTTCTTTTTCTTTTTGTCGTCTCTCTCTCTCTCTCATGTCACGCGCGGCTGCTCCCCAGCGGCCCCTCCTCTCTTCTCGTGTACCCTTGCAATACGGGTGGAGAACCGGTCCTCATGGAGCAATAGACGACATCTTATAGCATGTAGTCGCTGGTGTCGATGGCCGCCCCTGCGGGGAGAGAAGCGGGCCATAAAGGATAAAGGGAACTAAGAATCATTGTGGTTGAAGTAGCAACAAAGCGGAAGGAAACTGGGCGATCGATCGTTTAGTAGTGGCACAAGGACTATTGATCACGTGAGTGAAAGCCCAAGGGAAGGGTACTACCAGAGGCTGAGGGTTGTTGGTACGCAAGTCAAGTGATATGGGTGGTGATGGCCTATGACTTTGGGTTCAGCAATGCCCCGGGATTCCAATCAGTCAAGCGGGAAGAGTTATTCAGAGTGACTTTTTTTAGCTAAACTTGGAAGTACCATGTAGATGGGAAGTAGTGGTAAAAAGGTAGCGGTGAAGCTGCAAGCACACATATAGAGATGCGGACGTGCAGATGAAGATGTTATTCAGACTGACTCTTTATCGATTATTCTCTATCAAATCTACTTCCATCTTCCCTGATTGAAGAAATCATACAAAGTGATTTCCTAACTATCCACAATTGATTATAGTTTTCCTCTAAGAGCCATTGAAAGATGATAATGTAACAAAAGAGCATCTCAAAGGAAGTCCTTCTCCCATCCCAGTTTATGTTGATGAATAAAGCAAGAGAAAAAGCATTAAGGACTGTGAGTTATGAATCTATGGGCTGCAAGGGTTGGAAGGTAAACGTGAATTACGGATATAGCTATAATCAGCTGCTCCTTCTGGGGTAAGCGCTACATGTGGGAGCGTCGTCCGGGATATCTGTTTCACGTTTGCCGCTAAACCATCTCCCATAGCAAAAAGTCTGCATTTCAGTAACTGTTGCCAAGATAGCCTGCAGTATAACAGTACCTGCCACCAGGGGTCGCTGGGGAGGACTTTAAATATGTGCAGCTACAGTTCCTCACGTGCTGAACCAACAAGTGGGGGGTGGAGCCACGCCCCAGAGGAAAAGTTTTCAGCGTTCAGCGTGCCACGCGCCAGAGTGAGAAAGACGGAGGAAGATGGCGGAAGGTGTTGGGAATACACTTGCCATGCAGCGGTTACCTGATCTGCAGGACCGGGTTCTGATTGACACCGGTGTTCGCTTGGAGCTAACTGGAGGACTGGCCTTGGGAGTGATTGACGGAGTAGAGAGGCTCTGTATGTTGTGTCTCGGATGTCGGAGGTTGGAGTCACCGCCTGGGCTCAGTGTGGACATTGTGGTATCCAATTGATGCGATTGGGTCCTGTTCAACAAGAGGTCAAATACTATGCTGCTAATATTGCAACGGGACTTTGTCTGCCGCAAGAACAGGTGATTTGGAAGGCTGGAGAGGGTTGTGTATCGCCTGCAGCAGCAGTGGAGGAGCTTCCGTCTGCTTTGGCTGAATCGGAGTCACCAAAAGATCATGTAGGATCTGTGGGAAAAGCCTGTAGCCTGGCTGGGGACCCAGGGACTGTTGAAGTTGTTGCCCAGTCTTTGGAAGATACCCCTGAGGAGCCGGTTAGCAGTAAGCCCTTTGATTTGCCCGTCCGGAAGGAGCCTAAGTTAGAGGAGGGGGATCCCTCGGGTTAGCCGGACAGGGTAGACGGAGGCCGGGCTGTGGATTGGGGATCACCGCAGATTCTGCAAAGGTATGGATCGATGAACGATCTTTTTGAGTGGTCATCTCCAGAAGAGTTTGATTCAAGTAGTGAGGAGGAATATTTCTTGGTTCAACTTCAGTGGAGGCTTCCACAGGAGTGTCAGGAAAGTTGTCTGGTACAGATAAGACTCCAGTACCCCCGTTTAATGTGTCAAGTACTACCTTTCCTACTAGGCCAGCTACGTTTCAACAATGGGTCAGCAGGGCTACTGACGCTTGTGTTTTGCCTGGTAGAGGAAAGACTAAGGACTTGCCTAGACTCTCAAGATTCCAGAGAGAGGTTCAGCGAAAGGTAGCTCAAGAATGGGGCTTTGACTACCCCTATGTTCCGGAACATGTTATGGATATTATTGAAAGTTCCCGAGAAACATGGGAGGATGAACTTGTGTGGGACTATTTTCACGTTCCTAAGCCAAAAAGGACACCTGACAGTGAGGTTTGGGTGCAGTTCAAGGATATTCATCAACAGTGGAGGCTTGGAAGAGCGATTCACAAAGATAGAGAGTATTAGTGGTAAAGGCTGGACAAAATACCCGTAGCTACTCTGTCTGGGTGAGAGGACCAGGGGACAGTCGAAAGAGGTTGCCTGACCCGAGGTACTATTTGTGAGCAGGATTGTATTCACAAATGTATTTTTTCTACCCAGTTCAGTTTGACTGCAGGATGGCAGATGGGTTAGGCTTGGGTTTTCCCCCAAGTAAACTGTTAAACAGGAGACTAGCATTCATGGTGCCTAACAAGGACAAAGTTAAGGACACTAGAGTCCGCTGTTTCTGCTAAGTCCCTTTGTAGCACAAGTACTTCTCCAAGGACTCTTGTTTAAGAGCCAAACAGAAAGTTTATTTGCCAACGGGCAGATGGATTCATTTGTTGAGCATGCATAGTTGACAACATTGGAAAAAAACATTTCGGGACACTTTTTTTGGCTGTAGGCGGAGTCAGCCTATAATTAGGGGGTGGGGCATGCGTTAGTAGGCGTGGCATAACAAAAAGAAAATTGTGCAAAAAAGGGGCTAGTTTACGTAAAATAGTGGGCGTGGCTTACATGGGCGTGGCTAAAATGGGGTGTGGTTAGAGTCTGAGATGAATGAGGGATGCAGAGGGAAAGGGGGAAAGGGGGGTAGAGGGAGAGGGATGGAGGGACAGCAGACCCAGATCCTACACCACAATAGCAATGTGTATTCCAGAGTTTAACCATCAGCAGATAAAGATACTCCAAACACCTGGTGTTGGCGCTTCAATCATCCCAGCACCATGGTTGTTATGGTGTTGTCAGGATGATTGAAGCGCATTATTTCTATTATTACATTGTAATATAAAATGAAATCATTCAACTCACCATAATGCAGAATCAGTGTGACCACTGAGCGTGCCACCTGCTACGTCGCCTGCCACCAGATGCCATCAGGTTCCCCCAGCAGAGTCTGTCCTTACATCAGGTGCCCCCAGCAGAGTTCATCCTTACATCAGGTGCCCCCAGCAGAGTCTGTCCTTGCATCAGGTGCCCCAGCAGAGTGCCTCCTTTCATCAGGCATTCCCAGTGGAGTGCCTCTTACATCAGGTGTCCCCAATACAGTACCTCTTACATCAGGTGTCCCCAGCGGAGTGCCTCTTACATCAGGTGTCCCCAGCGGAGTGTTGGCTGCAGATGGAGTGTTGGCTACAGTCTAGCCACATCTCCTCAAGAGTGGTGACAAGGGAAGAGAAGTGTGTGGGTAGAGGCATGGTGACTTGGGGTGTTACAGGCTGACTTGGGGAAGGGTGGAGACAGGGTGGTGATTTGGGGGTACAGGCATGATGGCGACCTAGGGGGTGCAGGCATGGTGGTGACTAGAGCGGAGGGGATGCAGGCATGGTGGTGACTAGGCCGGAGGGGGTGCAGGCATGGTGGTGACTAGGCCAGAGGGGGTGCAGGCATGGGGGGAGGGGGATGCAGGCATGGTGTTGTCATGGGGGGAGGCGGGTGCAGGCATGGTGTTGACATGGGGGAGGGGGTGCAGGTATGGTGGTGACATGAGGGGGAACAGGTATGGTGATGACATGGGGGACGGAGGCAGGTATAGTGGTGACATGGGGGGAGGGGGCTGCAGGTATGGTGGTGATATGGGGGGAGGGGGTGCAGGTGTAGTGGCGACATGGGGGGAACAGGTATGGTGATGACATGGTGGAGGGGGGGCAAGTATGGTGGTGATATGGGGGGAGGGGGCCAGGGCTGGACTGGGACAAAAATGTGGCCGTGGACTTCATCCAGACCGGCCCAGGGCACAACACATCAGGGTACGGTACATCAGGGCAAAGCACATCAGGCCACATCAGGGCACAAGGCACATCAGGATACAAGGCACATCAGTGCACAGCATATCAGGGTACAGCACACCAGGCCACATCAGGGTACAGGGCACAACAAATCAGGGTACAGAGCCCAGCACATCAGCGTATAGGGCACATCAGGGCACAACACATCAGGGTACAGAGCCCAGCACATCAGCGTACAGGGCACAGCACATCAGGACACAGCACATCAGGGTACAGCACATCAGGGCACAGGACATCAGGGCACAGGTCACAGTACATCAGGGCACACGACATTGAGGCACAGGACATTGGGGCACATCAGGGCACGGGGCACCGGGCCACAAGGCACATCAGGTCACAGGGCACATCAGGGCATAGGAGATCGGGGCACAGTACGTCAGGGCATATAGCACATCAGGGCACGGGGCACATCAGGGCACATAACACATCAGGGCACATTAGGGCACATAATGGGGCACATCAGGGCACATGGCACATCAGGGCATGGGGCACATCAGGCACATAGCACATCAGGGCACATTATGGCACATCAGGGCACATTATGGCACATCAGGGCACATGGCACTTTATGGGGCACATCGGGGCACATAGCACATCAGGGCATATAGCACATCAGGGCACAGGGCACATTATGGGGCACATCAGGGCACATAGCACAACAGGGCACGGGGCACATCAGGGCACATTATGGCACACATCAGGGCACATGGCACATCAGGGCACGGGGCACATCAGGGCACATAGTACATCAGGGCAGGGGGCACATAGTACATAGTACATCAGGGCAGGGGGCACATCAGGGCACATTATGGCACATCAGAGCACAGGGCACATCAGGGCATATAGCACATCAGGGCACGGGGCACATCAGGACACATAGCACATCAGGGCACATGGCATGTCAGGGCACATGGCACGTCAGGGCATGGGGCACGTCAGGGCACATGGCACATCAGGGCATGGGGCACATCAGGGCACATGGCATGTCAGGGCACATCGGGGCACATTATGGGGCACATCACGTCACATTATGGGGCACATAGCACATCAGGGCATGGGGCACGTCAGGGCACATAGCACATCCGGGCACATTATGGCACATTATGGGGCACATGGCACATCAGGGCACATAGCACATGGCACATTAGGGCACAGGGCACATCAGGGCACATAGCACATCAGGGCACATTAGGACATGGGGCACCTCAGGGGGCACATGATCGGGGCACATTATAGGGCACATCAGGGACACATCACCAGCATCTTACTAGCCAGTATGCAGAGTAGCGCAGGAAGCGTGTGTAGCAAGTTCTCTCTCTCATGACACGCGTGGCTGCTCCCCGGCGGCCCCTCCTCTCTTCTCGTATACCCTTGCAATACGGGTGGAGAACCGGTCCTCATGGAGCAACAGACGACATCTTATAGCATGTAGTCGCTGGTGTCGATGGCCGCCCCTGCGGGGAGGGAAGCGGGCCATAAAGGATAAAGGGAACTAAGAATCATTGTGGTTGAAGTAGCAACAAAGCGGAAGGAAACTGGGCGATCGATCATTTAGTAGAGGCACAAGGACTATTGATCACGTGAGTGAATGCCCAAGGGAAGGGTACTACCAGAGGCTGAGGGTTGTTGGTACAAGTCAAGTGATATGGGTGGTGATGGCCTATGACTTTGGGTTCAGCAATGCCCCGGGATTCCAATCAGTCAAACGGGAAGAGTTATTCAGAGTGACTTTTTTTAGCTAAACTTGGAAGTACCATGTAGATGGGAAGTAGTGGTAAAAAGGTAGCGGTGAAGCTGCAAGCACACATATAGAGATGCGGACGTGCAGATGAAGATGTTATTCAGACTGATTCTTTATCGATTATTCTCTATTAAATCTACTTCCATCTTCCCTGATTGAAGAAATCACACAAAGTGATTTCCTAACTATCTGCAATTGATTATAGTTTTCCTCTAAGAGCCATTGAAAGATGATAATGTAACAAAAGAGCATCTCAAAGGAAGTCCTTCTCCCATCCCAGTTTATGTTGATGAATAAAGCAAGAGAAAAAGCATTAAGGACTGTGAGTTGAATCTATGGGCTACAAGGGTTGGAAGGTAAACGTGAATTACGGATATAGCTATAATCAGCCGCTCCTTCGGGGGTAAGCACTACAAATATATATATATATATATATATATATATATATATATATATATATATACACACACACACTGTATACAGTTTAGCTTCATCTCACTGCAGACCGTTCCTGGTGTATTGTCGCTAATATACTTCAGGCAGGCGGGCGAGACAGTTAGCTGCAGTGTATTTAGTATATATATATATATATACACACACATCCCGGCTTTGTGTATATATATATATATATATATATATATATATATATATATATATATACACATACACATATATATACACACACTGTATACAGTTTAGCTTCATCTCACTGCAGACCATTCCTGGTGTATTGTTTCTAATATACTTCAGCCAGGCAGGTGACTCACTGGGGGGGGCTCCAATAGTGCAGTATGTCAAGTTTATTTTAAAAAATGTATTTATTAAAAGGCATATACTCTTACACAAAGCAAAATTAAAAAACACAGGGAACAAATTAGGCGTTGTTCCTCGCCTTCTCACGTCACTTCCGGTCACGGCTCTATCCGGCCAATCCAGACACATAAAGGAGCTGCAGCAGAAACATTTGGAACAATCATCCTTACCTCATCCTATATTCATAGGACTTTATTATCCTCTACCCACTATAATACTGGTTGGACTTCCTACAGATTGCCCCTTATCACTGTCATACACTTTTAAAGTTAAACTTATCAAGACCAGACTATACTTATTTCATCTATCTAATTCCATATGTTTGGATATATATTTATTTGTTTATTGTTGATACTATTGCCTGCCAGGCACTGAGAATTTACATATGGACATTATTATTGCCATATAGATTATTGATTGAATATTCCCCATTTGAGAGATAATATTTTTAAATATTTGTATATACTTTTTATATTTTTCATATACTTTATATATTTTTTCCTAAATACCACGTGGTTCTATACGATATGGACATAATTTAAATACTCTCCTAAAATAAACAATGTCATCTTATCCAGATCTGCAAATGACCACTTTGTCAGCATAGATGTTGCGACCATAATTCCAATGCAGCAAACACCCATTGAAACGTTCATCCATGGCAGCAGAATACCCAGCTTTCCGGAAAGGTTTTAGTACAGACAAATTGTCCTAGACAGCTTCACGGTACCACTGTTCTTGATTAGCCTCAATTTCCTGCATAACTTCTTGAGTAACATAAGGAAATTCCAGACCGTATTCTGTGGCAACTCGTTTGGTGAGCACTCTTTGTAATCGGGAAAGTCTAGGTAAAGAATAAATAAAAATTGTCCTTCGCGCTAGTGGATATTAAATAGTGAAGAGGCCAAATTAATAAAATATTAATAAATAAAGTGAAATAGATGGTGCTGTGCAAAGTAAATACTAATATTGCCGCAAAATAAGGGTGTTCACACCAAACACTGATTGACTAAAATAATAATAAAATGAATTTCGCGCAATATTAAGTGAAAATCAAAAATAAGAATATAAATGTACTGTGGAACACTATTGGCTGCTGGGTGATAAAATCCCTCTTATATATTAAAATGATCGCTGCTATTACTTAAGAAGTGAGGCTTGAATAGCAATAAATACTGAATTACTAGTCATACCACCCTGTAACTAGCATGCACCAATATATAATGGTATATTCTGGTGGTTCAGATAACCCATACGGTCTTCAATAAATATTGGTTAACTATCAGATAGCAATCTGCATAAAAATACGTGCATATAAATATAATCTTATAAATCCACAATCAACAAACTGTGCAATAAAACATGTGTGCAACCTTAAAAATTATATACATTCCAAGCTATGTGAAAAGTCAGTTTTGTTGCTACAATTTTGTGCAGGTTTTCTAGTGCCAAAGTGATTTAAATAAAGGTGGGTGAATATTTATATAAAAAAACAACTGTGAAAAGTTCTTCTGATATTGAGAATTTTAGTGTAGTAAAAATATAAATCTTTCTGCTGCTGATGTCTCTCAGTATGGTCTCACAGAACTTTCACCTTGCATAAGTAGTAATCTTGCATTCAGTAATATGTCTTTAAGGTGTGGGAGTGGTCTCTGGCAGCCTTTTCTTTCTATGTTATTTTCTCTCCTCCAACGTTCCTCTCTCTGCAGCTCCGCTCTGGTGAACTCAGTGTGGAGGAGATAAAATAGGGAGGGGGGAGAGGAAAGAGGCTCCACTAGTGCATTAAACTTTTAAAATCAAGGGAGGAATATTTATTTGATGTTGCTCTTACATTTCTCATATTAAAAACAGGCAAAGTGAATGTAAAAAACGATCTGGCGTTCTCAGCGCCCTCTCACTTGTGCTTCAGACTCTGTGTATTGCTCCAGGGATTGTCTGGAGCAATACAATTTTAGTGTAGTAACACTGCCAATGCTGGAACAGAGGCTAATTTGCCATAGATTAAATCTGAACTATGTACAGAACAAATGACCCACTAAATTTACATATAAGCGGGTGGGCAAAGATTTAATCTTGGACTGAAGGTATATTTGTCCCCGAGATTTCAATTCCTCAGTGATTTAAAGAAAAGGCATTTGAACTTTCCTGCAACTCCTCTTCTACCTCTTTACTGCTACTTCTTCAAGTTATTTCTCATTAAAGCATTGGAAAAGTACTAAAGTGACTGGTGCCTACATTGTCAGATACAAAGTTCAACATGGACTCCAAGTTCTGATATTGGTGAAACTACAGGTAAAGGGGTGACGGTAACAGCCTGATATAAATCAGCAGCTCCTTCGGGGGTTAGTGCTACATATATATACAGGCTTGTAATATATATAGTCTAGCCAAGCCTATACCTGACTAGGCCATTGCCTGAGTGCATGTTCAAAGACACTTTCAGCCAGGCAGCTGACTCACTGAGCTGCAGTTCATTTAATAAATATATATATAGTCTAGCAAAGCCTATACCTGACTAGGCCATTGCCTGAGTGCGTGTTCAAAGACACTTTCAGCCAGGCAGGTGAATCACTGAGCTGCAGATCATAAAATATATATCCACTGCATTGTATTCCAGCCAAGCCTATACCTGACTGTAGGCCATTCCTGGTGTAATGTTTTTAGTAAACTTCAGGCGCTGTTTTGCTAATCTAATTGAATGGTATGTCTGGAAGGCCACCAAGGAGAGGCAGACGCTCAAAGGCCACTAAAAGAGGGCAAGCAGGCTCTGTGTCTACACCAAACAGTGCTGGTCGTGGACACGGTGCATCCTCAGCACGTGGCCGTGGGGCATGCTTGTCCTTTTTTTCGGCAGCTGGCCATGTTGAGCCACGACATGCAGAAGAGTTGGTAAAGTGGATGACCAAGCCGTCCTCATCCTCCTCATCCTCTTTCACCCAGGCTCAGGGTACTTTGTCTGCCAATGCAGCTGCCAAAGCGGCCTCTTCCATCGGCTCAATGTCATCAGTCATTCCTTCTCTAGCCCCGCCATCATGCCCTGAGGAGTCACCCGAACTGTTCGACCACAGTGTAGGGTACATGCTGCAGGAGGATGCGCAGCATTTTGAAGGCTCTGATGATGTTACCCAGGTTGAGAATGAAGGCAGTAACGTAAGCCCAGAGAGAAGAGGGGGTGCCAAAGAAGGACAAGAAACTGGCAGTCATGTTCCCCAAGCTGCAGCATACTTCCAGGTTTGCTCCAGTGGTGAGGAGGGAGGGGATGATGAGGTCACTGACTCTACGTGGTTGGCTGATAGAATAGAGGAAGAGGAGGAGGAGGCACATCTCCAACGAGGCAGGATGCCCTCCAGGGGCCATCTTAAGGGCAGCCACCCGACTGCATCACACCGCAGAGCTCCACATGTGCAGGGCGCTGCTGACTCTGCACGTTTTTCCAAAAGTTCTTTGGTGTGGGCCTTTTCTGAGACGTGTGCAGCAGATCGCACTGTTGCTGTTTGCAACATATGTCTGAAGCGTATCAAGCGTGGCCAAAACAGCAGCCGCTTGGACACCACATGCTTGACCAGACATATGTCTAGCTCCCATGCAACAGTACTTAAAAGACCCACAAAAAAGAACACTACTGGTGGAATATATGATGGTGTTTTTGAGGCTACATGATTGCTAATTTCTGGCCATGTTATACACACCATTTGTTTTATTTATGATTTTTTTTCACTATCACTATGAGGAATATTATTAATTAAGTAATCACATGGGATTTTAGTATTGATTGAAAGTTTAATTATAGCGCAACATTTTTTTACTTGATAATCCCTTGAAGACTGCCTATGCTGAGGCTGACTGACTATCCTGTTATGCCGAGTGACTATCCTATTCCTCCTCAATGTTCATGTCGATAGCTTCTAAGAACATTTTTGGTTCTGGGCACCAGCACCAGTGCCTAAAGCCCAATTTTTCTGCCCCTGCTTAACAGGGGCACGTAATTACAATTTTTGCTGTGATATTTTGCAGCAGGGCTCTTTCCTGCACTCATCTAGAGTATCTGTGGTTGCAGTGTTGTGGCACCAGCACCAGTGCCTAAAGCCCAGTTGTTCTGCCCCTGTTTAACAGGGGCGTGTAATTACAATTTTTAAATCTAATAATTCACAGCAGGGCTCATTCCTGCACTCAACAACAGAATGTGTGAGGGGTTACAGTGTTGTGGCACCAGCACCAGTGCCTAAAGCCCAATTTTTCTGCTTCTGTTTAACAGGGGCGTGTAATTACAATTTTTGCTGTAATATTTTGCAGCAGGGCTCGTTCCTGCACTCAACTAGAGTATCTGTGATGGGGTTGCAGTGTTGTGGCACCAGCAGCAGTGCCTAAAGCCCAATTTTTCTGACCCTGTTCAACAGGGGCATGTAATTACAATTCTTGATATAATATTTCACAGCAGGGCCCGTTCAGCGCCCACCAAGAGTAACTGTGAGGGCTTACAATGTTGTGGCAACACCACCACACCACCAAAGGCCCAATTTTTCTGACACTGTTCAACAAGAGCATGTAATTACAATTCTTGGTATAATATTTCACAGCAGGGCCCGTTCCAGCGCCCACCAAGAGTAACTGTGAGGGCTTACATTGTTGTGGCAACACCACCACCAAAGGCCCAATTTTTCTGACCCTGTTCAAGAGAGGCATGTAATTACAATTCTTGATATAATATTTCACAATAGAGCCCGTTCCAGTGCCCAGCAAGAGTAACTGTGAGGGCTTACAGTGTTCTGGTACCACCAACACCTAAGGCCCAATTTTCTGCACAGTATATAGGGCAGGCCCCTACTTTCAAACATCCGGCTTATGAACAACTCCTACTTACAAACGGAGGGAGTCAACAGGAAGTGAGAGGAAATCTACCCCTAGGAGGGGAAATTCTCTCCTGTAAGAGTTAATATGGGAAAAAGATGTCTCCTCCACTGATTTATCACCAATCCTTGTTTCTCTTAAAAAACCCAAATTTTCAAAATCCAATTGTCATTGGGACAGAAAGTGAGGTAAAATCTTCTGAACAGGGGCACAGACAGCAAAACAAATGTTACAGGGGTGATGATAACACTTTCCTGTGTTTTCCAAAAAGCTTTAAAATAGATTTTTTGGCTGGAGCTACACTTACAAAATGTGCCTGTTCCAAATTACAAACAGATTCTACATAAGAACAAACATACATCCCATGTCTTGCTTGCACTGCCTGTATACTGCTGTTTAGAGTATATAGGGCCTGGGGGCCCAATGCCTTTTCTTTTTTTAATTTGGGTGCGGGGTTCCCCTTAATATCCATACAAGACCCAAAGGGCCTGGTAATGGACTGGGGGGGGGGGGGGGTACCCATGCCGTTTGTCTCACTGATTTTCATCCATATTGCCGGGACCCGACATTACATTAAAGCCGCAAGCAGTTTTAAATGACTTTTATTCCTTTAAAAATGTCATTTTGTGCAGGGACTGTTCTAAGCATGGGAAACACGTGCCACTTTACAGGCATACTATAGACACCCCCCAGGTACGATATTTAAAGGAATATTTCACTTTTATTTTTTCACCTAAAGCATCATTAAAATCACTGCTTCCAGAAAAACAGACATTTTTAAAACTTTCTTTTGCATTGATACATGTCCCCTGGGGCAGGACCCGGGTCCCCAAACCCTTTTTAGGACAATAACTTGCATATTAGCCTTTAAAATTTGCACTTTTGATTTCTCATGTTCGAGTCCCATAGACTTTAACGGTGTTCGAATGTTCGTGCGAACTTTCAGTCTGTTCGCATGTTCTGGATGCAACCCGAACCGGGGGGTGTTCGGCCCATCCCTAATGGCCACATGTGTTTTTAACAAGGCTATGTCTTTTTCGAGTTTTGTAATAAACAGTGGTTTTACATATAAATGGTTATGCATTTTTCATTTATGGTTGCCTTCAAAATCCCATAAGAGGGTCTTTTTTCCCATTTCAAGTACAGAAATAGGTATGGTGGCAACCACTTCCCAGAACAGAATAAACATACATTAGAAACAATATTTTAAATATATATACTATTTTTTTCTAGCTGCAATTTTTATTATTATTGTACAGTGAATATTTTCATTATATTGTAACAGCATATTTTATTTTTTGCACATTTTTCAGTGTAAAGCCCCATACACACGATAGGACTTTGTACAAACTTTCCCTTGGATTTTTGTACAAATGGCGTTGGCCAGAAGTTTGTCTTGCATACAGACGACAGGACTTTTCCAGCCAACTTTCACCAAATCACGTGTTTTTTTTTCAGCTCTTTACCACCACCTTGGATCCGACTTGGATCCCCGCCAATATCAGGCACTGTGTTTGGTATGAATCTTGAGGGGGAACTCCACGCCAAATTTTCAATAAAAAACTGGCATGGGTTCCCCTCCAGGGGCATACCAAGCCCTTTGGTCTGGTATGGATTTTAAGCGGAACCCCCTAAGCCGAAAAAACGGCATGGGGGTCCCCCCAAAATCCATACCAGACCCTTATCCGAGCATGCAGCCTGGCCGGTCAGGAATGGGAGTGGGGACGAGCGAGCACCCCCCCTTCTGAGCTGTACCAGGCCACATGCCCTCAACATGGGGGGTGGGTGCTTTGGGGGGAGGGGGCGCCCTGCGGGCCCCCACCCCAAAGCACCTTGTCCCCATGTTGATGAGGACAAGGGCCTTTTCCTGACAACCCTGGCCGTTGGTTGTCGGGGTCTGCGGGCGGGGGGCTTATCGGAATTCGGGAGCCCCCTTTAATTAGGGGGCCCCCAGATCCCGGCCCCCCACCCTATGCGAGTGAGTATGGGGTACATCGTACCCCTACCCATTCACCTAGGGAAAAAAGTGTCAATGAAAAAAACACAGTACACAGGTTTTTAAAGTAATTTATTAGGCAGCTCCGGGGTCTTCTTCCGACTTCGGGGGTCTCTCCGGCGTCTTCTCCCGGTGTCCGCATCTTCTGCCGGCTCCACCGCTATCTTCTGGCGCTCTTTTGCCAGCGGTGGTCCGGACTTCTGGATCGTCTTCTTCCCTCTGGTCTTCCAGAGATGTTGACACGACGCTCTCTCCAGCTGGAATGGTCTCTGTGCGCTCCGCAACGGACTTATATAGGCGGTGACCCCGCCCCTAGACATCACAGTCCTGGGGCATGCTGGGACTGTGAGGTCATAAGGGGGCGGTGTCATGTCATCATATGACCCCGCCCCCTTATGACCTCACAGTCCCGGGGCATGCTATAGGGGGGCGGGGTCACCGCCTATATAAGTCTGTTGCAGAGCGTACAGAGACCATTGCAGCTGGAGAGAGCGTCATGTCAACATCTCTGGAAGACAAGAGGGAAGAAGACGATCCAGAAGTCCGGACCACAGCTAGCAAAAGAGCGCCAGAAGATAGCGGTGGAGCCGGCAGAAGATGCGGACACCGGGAGAAGACGTAGGAGAGACCCCCGAAGTCGGAAGAGGACTCCCGAATTCGGAAGAAGACCCCCGAAGTCGGAAGAGGACCCCCGAAGTCGGAAAGAATCCGCGGAGTTGGAAGAAGACCCCAAAGCTGCCTAATAAATTACTTTAAAAACCTGTGTACTGTGTTTTTTATTGACACTTTTTTCCCTAGGCGAATGGGAGGGGTACGATGTACCCCATACTCATTCACATAGGGTGGGGGGCTGGAATCTGGAGGCCCCCTTATTAAAGGGGGCTCCTGAATTCCGATAAGCGCCCCGCCCGCAGACCCCGACAACCAACGGCCAGGGTTGTCGGGAAGAGGCCCTTGTCCTCATTAGAAACAGGTCTCCTACCTTAATTGCATATATTTGTACACCTTTGTATATGTATATGCAGGGCCGGTACTACCACTAGGCAAACTAGGCAGCCGCATATGATGCACTGCTGCCTAGGGCACCCGGCCACTGGTGTTCCTACTCTCTTCTCTCTGCAGCAAGAAACTAAGTCTCAGCATCAGCAGGCAGCCATCACTCCGTTCACACATAGTGTCAGAGGCGCAGTGGCAGAGGACTGTTTCTGTGTCCCGACTCCCGAAATGAGAGGAAGCAAGCAAACAATCATTGATGGGCACTGGTAGGGTGTATTGATGGGCGCTGGTGAGGCTGTATTGATGGGCGCTGGTGAGGCTGCATTGATGGGCGCTGGTGAGACTGCATTGATGGGCGCTGGTGAGGCTGCATTGATGGGTGCTGGTGAGGCTGCATTGATAAGCGTTGGTGAGGCTGCATTGATGGTCTCTGATAGGCTGCATTTGATGGGCACTGGTGAGGCTGCATTTGATAGGCCCTTCATTAAAAAGGTGGGGTATACATGGGCAGGGCAAAGAGGGTGGAGTCAGGGGTAAAGCTAAGGGGGGGGCGGCAAAATGAGGTTTTGCCTAGGGTGTCAAAAGTCCTTACACCAGCCCTGTATATATATATTGTAATTTGTATATTTGCTTGTCACCTTCATCGAGACGATTCACACCGCCCGACGGACCGAAAAAGTAAAAAAAGAAAAGTCGCAACCATTCCGCCTTCATGGGAGGTTCCAGCCAACTGACGCTTCTTCTCTGTGACAGTTCTTATACAGCTGAGGGCGGAGCCACCCGGTTATGTAAATGGGTGACCCCGCCCCCCCTTTGACACCACGGGGCTTCCCCATGGCGTCGGAGGGGGGTGGAATCACCCATTTACATTTTTTTCGGTCCGATGGGTGGCCTAAATTTACGCGGAACATCTTTTTTATTATTATACATGATTTATATAGCGCCAACAGTTTACGCAGCGCTTTACAATGTATAGGGGTCAACACAATTACAGTACAGTTCAATACAAAAGGTACAGGAGGGCCCTGCTCATAGAGCTTACATTCTAAACGGAGGGGGTGGTGGTACAAGAGGTATCAGCTTCAGAGAATGATTTGATGGGGGTGGCTCGGGGACAGTTGTTAGGTGGGTGTGGGATAGGCTTCCCTGAATAAATGAGTTTTTAGGAATCTCCTAAAGGTGGACATGGTAGGGGCTGATCGGATATACTGGGGCAGGGAGTTCCAGAGGATAGGAGAGGCTCTGGAGAAGTTCTGAAGGCGAGCATGGGAGGAGGTAATAATGGAGCTAGAGAGCAGGAGGTCCTTGGAGGAGCGGAGGGGACGATTTGGGCGATATCTGCAGATGAGGTTGGTGATGTAGATGGGGAGATGTTGCGAATGGCCTTGTATGTTATGGTTAGAATTTTGAATTTTACACGGTGGGGTAGGGGAAGCCAGTGAAGGGATTGGCAGAGAGGAGCAGCAGTCACGGATCGGTTAGTGAGGTGTATTACTCTAGCAGCAGAATTCATAATAGACTGAAGGGGGATAGACTGTTTAAGGGTAGGCCATTAAGGAGAGAGTTGCAGTAGTCAAGGCGGGAAATAAGGAGTGAATAAGTTGCTTTGTAGTGTCATTAGTCAGGAAGGGTCGAATTCTGTAGATGTTGGGGAGGTTAAGGCAGCAGGATTTAGCCAGTGATTGGATATGGGGGCTGCAGGAGAGGTCAGAGTCGAGGATTATACACAGGACCCTGGCATGTGTGGAGGGACCAATGGTTGTGTTGTTGATATTAATAGTGAAGTCACAGGGGGGGACCGTGAAGGAGGAAATATAACAAGCTCAGTTTTAGAAAGATTGAGTTTGAGGAAGTGGTGTGACATCCATATCGATATGTCATTCAGTAAGTTTGAGATCCGTGAGGAGATAGTGGGGGTGAGTTGAGGAGTGGAGAGATAGATCTGGGTGTCATCGGCATAGAGGTGGTATTGGAAGCCATGGGAGGTGATCAACTGGCCCAGGGAAGAGGTATAGAGTGAGAATAGGAGAGGCCCAACGGCGGAGCCTTCAGGTACCCCAACAGAAAGAGGAAGGGGAGTGGAGGAGATGGAGTTGTAAAATCTTTATTTTTAAATTTTTTAAAAAAGGACTTGTCCCAAGCTGTCTCTTATCATTTTTAGCAAAAAAAGAGGGGGTTGGGCGAACCTGAAGATGGGAACGTCCAAGGAGAGAAGTGGCTACTAAGGCAGCAAGAAGGCAATACTGGAGTCTGGGTTTTGCGTACAAAAATATATATTTTATTAATTAGATAATAATAAAAATAGATGCAATAGACTGAAGAAGGTAAATATACAAACTGTTTGTATATTTACCTTCTTCGGTCTGTTGTTCTAAACACGGGAAAAATATGCCACTTTGCAGGCATACTATAGACACCCCCCAGGCATGATATTTAAAAGGAATATTTCATTTTCATTGTTTCACTTTAAGCATTAAAAATATCACTGCTCCCGAAAAATTGAAAAAAAACAATTTTTTGCATTGATACATGTCCCTTGGGGCAGGACCCAGGTGGAAAAAACTTTTTTTATGACAATAACTTGCATATAAGTCTTTAAAATGAGCACTTTTGATTTTTCATGTTCGTGTCCCATAGACTTTAATGGTGTTCCTGTGTTCTTCCAAATTTTTTGCTTATTCGGTATATTCTGGTGCGAACCGAATCGGGGAGTGTTCAGTTCATCCCTAATTCTGACTATCCTTTTCCTCCTCAATCTAGATGATGCTAGCTTCCAACAATATTTTTGCTTTAGGGCACCACCGCCACCACCCAAGGCCCAATTTTTCTGCCCGTTTAACAGGGGCATGTAATTACAATTTTTGATATAATATTTCAAACGCAGGGTCCGTTCCTGCGCCCAACAAGAGTATCTGTGAGGGCTTACAGTGTTGTGGCACCACCACCAAAGGCCCAATTTTTTTGCCCCTGTTTAACAGGGGCATGTAATTACAATTTTTGATATAATATTTCAAAGCAAGGCCCGTTCCTGCGCCCAACAAGAGTATCTGTGAGGGGTTATAGTGTTGTGGCACCACCACCCCCACCCAAGTCCCAATTTTTCTGCCCCTGTTTAACAGGGGCATGAAATTACAATTCTTGATATAATATTTCACAGCAGGGCCCATTCCTGCACCCAACAAGATTACCTGTGAGGGCTTAAAGTGTTCTGGTACCACCACCACAACAACCAAAGGCCCAATTTTTCTGCCCCTGTTTAACAGGGGCATGTAATTACAATTTTTGATACAGTATTTCACAGCAGAGCCCGTTCCTGCATTCACCAAGAGTAACTGTGAGGTCTTACAGTGTGCTGGTACCACCAACACCTAAGGCCCAATTTTCTACAGAGTATATAGGGCAGGCCATATAGTATATATACTGCTGTTCAGAGTATATAGTGCCTGGGGGACCCCCATGCCATTTTTTTTATTTGTGTGTGGGTTTCCCTTTAATATTCATACCAGACCCGAAGGGCCTGGTAATGGACTGGGGGGGGGGGGGGTAGACCCATGCCGTTTTTTTACAATGATTTTCATCTATACTGCCTGGAACCCGACAATACATTACAGCCGCAAGCAGTTTTAAATGACTTGTTTTCCTTTAGCAATGTCATTTTTCTGTGGTACTGTTCTAAACACGAGAAAACTGTGCCACTTTACAGGCATACTACAGACACCCCCGAGGCACAATATTTAAAAGGAATATTTCATTTTTATTGTTCACTTTAAGCATTATTAAAATCACTGTTCCCAAAAAAGAACATCAGTTTTTAAAACTTTTTTTTTGCATTGATACATGTCCCCTGGGGCAGGACCCAGGCCCCCAAACACTTTTTTATTGCAATAACTTGCATATAAGCCTTTAAAATTAGCACTTTTGATTTTTCACGTTCGTGTCCCATAGCCTTTAACAATGTTTGCTTGCTCAAACTAATTTTTTGCCCGTTCGCATGTTCTGCTGCGAACCCAACTGGGTGGTGTTCGGCTCATCCCTAGTTGCTGCACACAGTGGAATGAGAGCAATAATTCTAGCACAAGATCTCCTCTGTAACGCTAAACTGATGACCTATAGGGGGCTTTTAAAGTGTCACCTATAGAAAATATAGGGTATTGACGTTTTTCACCATTTCACAGGCGCATGCAAATTTAAGGCTTGACATGCTGGGTATCTATTTACTTGGTGCAACCTCAGCTTTTATCTTTTACCAAATAATTGGGTAATTTATTGCCTTTTTGTGCCCCCTAAAATTAACCTTAGTGTGCTTTTTACTAAAATTTTGCGTTTCCTAGACCTTTTCGGTAATATTGGAAGACCTAAAAAAATTGGAACTTACACTATTTTATTCTCTAAGTTGTCTGCTTTCAGAAAATATATAATTTTCCAAAAAAAAGGCACAAACAGCGCTGGCAGCAATAGGGTTAAAGGATAAGTTCACCTACAGGAGCATGTTACAACCATTTTTAGGGTGGAACATGTAACATGTTCCCGCTCCTGCAGCGTCACAGGATTTCTCCCCTCCCTGCTAGTCCTGGAGTGCGGTGCTGGAGACAGGGAGGAAGGTGAGTAGGAGATAAACAATCCAATGTTAAAAATATTAAACGTTTAAGTCGACACCATAAAGCCCTTTATGTTTTTAAAAGCCCCAGACTTTCCTAAAAGCACCTCAGATTTAAATATGGTTTTAGGTCAAATTAGTTTTGTTTTATCAGGACAAGTAGATTGTCATGAGGGACAAGTAGATTGGGACCCCAATTTAGTCGCTTGGACAAATCCTTTTTTTAACCACTTGGCGACCGCCTCACGCCGATGTACGTCGGCAAAGTGGCACGGACAGGCAAAATCACGTACAGGGTACGTGATTTGCCTTCCGCGGGTGGGGGGTCCGATCGGACCCCCCCCCGGTGCCCGAGGCGGTCGTCTTTTGTCCAGCGGCGATCGGTGATGAGGGGGAGACCATCCGTTCGTGGCCCCCCCTCGCGATCGCCGCCGGCCAATCGAATCATTCCTTGGCTGCTGTATGCTAAACAGCAGCAAAGGAAATGATGTCATCTCTCCTCGGCTCGGTAATTTCCGTTCCGGCCCGAGGAGAGAAGACTTCACTGTGAGTGCACCAACACACACACACACAGTAGAACATGCCAGGCACACAAAACACCCCGATCCCCCCCCCGATCCCCCCCCCCCCTGTCACAAACTGACACCAGCAGTTTTTTTTTTTTTTTTTTTTTTTTCTGATAACTGCATAGTGTCAGTTTGTGACAGTTACAGTGTTAGGGCAGTGAGTATTACCCCCCTTTAGGTCTAGGGTACCCCCCTAACCCCCCCTAATAAAGTTTTAACCCCTTGATCACCCCCTGTCACCAGTGTCACTAAGCGATCATTTTTCTGATCGCTGTATTAGTGTCACTGGTGACGCTAGTTAGTGAGGTAAATATTTAGGTTCGCCGTCAGCGTTTTATAGCGTCAGGGACCCCCATATACTACCTAATAAATGTTTTAACCCCTTGATTGCCCCCTAGTTAACCCTTTCACCACTGATCACCGTATAACCGTTACGGTTGACGCTGGTTAGTTTGTTTATTTTTTATAGTGTCAGGGCACCCGCCGTTTATTACCGAATAAAGGTTTAGCCCCCCGATCGCCCGGCGGTGATATGCGTCGCCCCAGGCAGCGTCAGATTAGCGCCAGTACCGCTAACACCCACGCACGCAGCATGCGCCTCCCTTAGTGGTATAGTATCTGATCGGATCAATATCTGATCCGATCAGATCTATACTAGCGTCCCCAGCAGTTTAGGGTTCCCAAAAACGCAGTGTTAGCGGGATCAGCCCAGATACCTGCTAGCACCTGCGTTTTGCCCCTCCGCCCGGCCCGGCCCAGCCCACCCAAGTGCAGTATCGATCGATCACTGTCACTTACAAAACACTAAACGCATAACTGCAGCGTTCGCAGAGTCAGGCCTGATCCCTGCGATCGCTAACAGTTTTTTTGGTAGCATTTTGGTGAACTGGCAAGCACCAGCCCCAGGCGTCAGGTTAGCGCCAGTACCGCTAACACCCACGCACGCAGCATACGCCTCCCTTAGTGGTATAGTATCTGAACGGATCAATATCTGATCCGATCAGATCTATACTAGCGTCCCCAGCAGTTTAGGGTTCCCAAAAACGCAGTGTTAGCGGAATCAGCCCAGATACCTGCTAGCACCTGCGTTTTGCCCCTCCGCCCGGCCCAGCCCAGCCCACCCAAGTGCAGTATCGATCGATCACTGACACTTACAAAACACTAAACGCATAACTGCAGCGTTCACAGAGTCAGGCCTGATCCCTGCGATCGCTAACAGTTTTTTTGGTAGTATTTTGGTGAACTGGCAAGCACCAGCCCCAGGCAGCGTCAGATTAGCGCCAGTACCGCTAACACCCACGCATGCACCGTACACCTCCCTTAGTGGTATAGTATCTGATCGCATCAATATCTGATCCGATCAGATCTATACTAGCGTCACCAGCAGTTTAGGGTTCCCAAAAACGCAGTGTTAGCGGGATCAGCCCAGATACCTGCTAGCACCTGCGTTTTGCCCCTCCGCCCGGCCCGGCCCAGCCCACCCAAGTGCAGTATCGATCGATCACTGTCACTTACAAAACACTAAACGCATAACTGCAGCGTTCGCAGAGTCAGGCCTGATCCCTGCAATCGCTAACAGTTTTTTGGTAGCGTTTTGGTGAACTGGCAAGCGCCAGCGGCGTAGTACACCCCGGTCGTAGTCAAACCAGCACTGCAGTAACACGTGGTGACGTGGCGAGTCCCATAAGTGCAGTTGAAGCTGGTGAGGTGGCAAGCACAAGTAGTGTCCCGCTGCCACCAAAAAGACAAACACAGGCCCGTCGTGCCCATAGTGCCCTTCCTGCTGCATTCGCCAATCCTAATTGGGAACCCACGGCTTCTGCAGCGCCCGTACTTCCCCCATTCACATCCCCAACCAAATGCAGTCGGCTGCATGAGAGGCATTTTTATGTCCTCCCGAGTACCCCTACCCAACGAACCCCCCAAAAAAGATGTCGTGTCTGCAGCAAGCGCGGATATAGGCGTGACACCCGCTATTATTGTCCCTCCTGTCCTGACAATCCTGGTCTTTGCATTGGTAAATGTTTTGAACGCTACCATTCACTAGTTGAGTATTAGCGTAGGGTACAGCATTGCACAGACTAGGCGCCATTTCACAGGGTCTCCCAAGATGCCATCGCATTTTGAGAGACCCGAACCTGGAACCGGTTACCGTTATAAAAGTTAGTTACAAAAAAAGTGTAAAAAAAAAAAAAAAATATGAAATAAAAAAAAATAGTTGTTGTTTTATTGTTCTCTCTCTCTCTATTCTCTCTCTCTATTGTTCTGCTCTTTTTAACTGTATTCTATTCTGCAATGTTTTATTGTTATTGTTATTGTTATTGTTATTGTTATTATGTTTTATCATGTTTGTTTTTCAGGTGTGTAATTATTTACACTTTACTGTGCTTTATTGTTAACCATTGTTAACCATTTTTTTGTCTTCAGGTACGCCATTCACGACTTTGAGTGGTTATACCAGAATGATGCCTGCAGGTTTAGGTATCATCTTGGTATCATTCTTTTCAGCCAGCGGTCGGCTTTCATGTAAAAGCAATCCTAGCGGCTAATTAGCCTCTAGACTGCTTTTACAAGCCGTGGGAGGGAATGCCCCCCCCCCCCCCACCGTCTTCCGTGTTTTTCTCTGGCTCTCCTGTCTCAACAGGGAACCTGAGAATGCAGCCGGTGATTCAGCCAGCTGACCATAGAGCTGATCAGAGACCAGAGTGGCTCCAAACATCTCTATGGCCTAAGAAACCGGAAGCTACGAGTATTTCATGACTTAGATTTCGCCGGATGTAAATAGCGCCATTGGGAAATTGGGGAAGCATTTTATCACACCGATCTTGGTGTGGTCAGATGCTTTGAGGGCAGAGGAGAGATCTAGGGTCTAATAGACCACAATTTTTTCAAAAAAGAGTACCTGTCGCTACCTATTGCTATCATAGGGGATATTTACATTCCCCGAGATAACAATAAAAATGATTAAAAAAAAAAATATGAAAGGAACAGTTTAAAAGTAAGATTAAAAAAGCAAAAAAATAATAAAGAAAAAAAAAAAAAAAAAAAAAAACACCCCTGTCGCCCCCTGCTCTCGCGCTAAGGCGAACGCAAGCGGCGGTCTGTCGTCAAATGTAAACAGCAATTGCACCATGCATGTGAGGTATCACCGCGAAGGCCAGATCGAGTGCAGTAATTTTTCCAGTAGACCTCCTCTGTAAATCTAAAGTGGTAACCTGTAAAGGCTTTTGAAGGCTTTTAAACATGTATTTATTTTGTTGCCACTGCACGTTTGTGCGCAATTTTAAAGCATGTCATGTTTGGTATCCATGTACTCGGCCTAAGATCATCTTTTTTATTTCATCAAACATTTGGGCAATATAGCGTGTTTTAGTGCATTAAAATTAAAAAAAGTGTGTTTTTTCCCCAAAAAATGCGTTTGAAAAATCGCTGCGCAATTACTGTGTGAAAAAAAAAAATGAAACACCCACCATTTTAATCTGTAGGGCATTTGCTTTAAAAAAATATATAATGTTTGGGGGGTTCAAAGTAATTTTTTTGCAAAAAAAAAAAACTTTTTCATGTAAACAATAAGTGTCAGAAAGGGCTTTGTCTTCAAGTGGTTAGAAGAGTGGGTGATGTGTGACATAAGCTTCTAAATGTTGTGCATAAAATGCCAGGACAGTTCAAAACCCCCCCAAATGAC
The DNA here is from genome assembly GCA_037952925.1 of Lithobates clamitans. Lineage (NCBI taxonomy): Eukaryota > Metazoa > Chordata > Amphibia > Anura > Ranidae > Lithobates > Lithobates clamitans. The sequence continues at coordinate 278,066 of JBBGZY010000482.1, forward strand.
CCCATTTTGGAAAGTAGACACCCCAAGCTATTTGCTGAGAGGCATGTCGAGTCCATGGAATATTTTATATTGCGACACAAGTTGCGGGAAAGAGACAAATTTTTTTTTTTTTTTTTGCACAAAGTTGTCACTAAATGATATATTGCTCAAACATGCCATGGAAATATGTGAAATTACACCCCAAAATACATTCTGCTGCTTCTCCTGAGTACGGGGATACCACATGTGTGAGACTTTTTGGGAGCCTAGCCGCGTACGGGACCCCGAAAACCAAGCACCGCCTTCAGGCTTTCTAAGGGCGTGAATTTTTGATTTCACTCTTCACTGCCTATCACAGTTTCGGAGGCCATGGAATGCCCAGGTGGCACAAAACCCCCCCAAATGACCCCATTTTGGAAAGTAGACACCCCAAGCTATTTGCTGAGAGGTATAGTGAGTATTTTGCAGACCTCACTTTTTGTCACAAAGTTTTGAAAATTGAAAAAAGAAAAAAAAAATGTTTTTTCTTGTCTTTCTTCATTTTCAAAAACAAATGAGAGCTGCAAAATACTCACCATGCCTTTCAGCAAATAGCTTGGGGTGTCTACTTTCCAAAATGGGGTCATTTGGGGGGGTTTTGTGCCACCTGGGCATTCCATGGCCTCCGAAACTGTGATAGGCAGTAAAGAGTGAAATCAAAAATTTTCACCCTTAGAAATCCTGAAGGCAGTGATTGGTTTTCGGGGTCCAGTACGCGGCTAGGCTCCCAAAAAGTCCCACACATGTGGTATCCCCATACTCAGGAGAAGCAGCTAAATGTATTTTGGGGTGCAATTCCACATATGCCCATGGCCTGTGTGAGCAATATATCATTTAGTGACAACTTTATGGAAAAAAAAAAAAAAAAGTGTCACTTTCCCGCAACTTGTGTCAAATTATAAAATATTCCATGGACTCAATATGCCTCTCAGCAAATAGCTTGGGGTGTCTACTTTCCAAAATGGGGTCATTTTGGGGGGTTTTGTGCCACCTGGGCATTCCATGGCCTCCGAAACTGTGATAGGCAGTGAAGAGTGAAAGCAAAAATTTACACCCTTAGAAATCCTGAAGGCGGTGATTGGTTTTCGGGGCCCCGTACGCGGCTAGGCTCCCAAAAAGTCCCACACATGTGGTATCCCCATACTCAGGAGAAGCAGCTAAATGTATTTTGGGGTGCAATTCCACATAGGCCCATGGCCTGTGTGAGCAATATATCATTTAGTGACGACTTTTTGTAAATATTTTTTTTTTTTTTTGTCATTTTTCAATCACTTGGGACAAAAAAAATAAATATTCAATGGGTTCAACATGCCTCTCAGCAATTTCCTTGGGGTGTCTACTTTCCAAAATGGGGTCATTTGGGGGGGTTTGTACTGCCCTGCCATTTTAGCACCTCAAGAAATGACATAGGCAGTCATAAACTAAAAGCTGTGTAAATTCCAGAAAATGTACCCTAGTTTGTAGACGCTATAACTTTTGCGCAAACCAATAAATATACGCTTATTGACATTTTTTTTACCAAAGACAGGTGGCCGAATACATTTTGGCCTAAATGTATGACTAAAATTTAGTTTATTGGATTTTTTTTATAACAAAAAGTAGAAAATATCATTTTTTTTCAAAATTTTCGGTCTTTTTCCGTTTATAGCGCAAAAAATAAAAACCGCAGAGGTGATCAAATACCATCAAAAGAAAGCTCTATTTGTGGGAAGAAAAGGACGCAAATTTCGTTTGGGTACAGCATTGCATGACCGCGCAATTAGCAGTTAAAGCGACGCAGTGCCAAATTGGAAAAAGACCTCTGGTCCTTAGGCAGCATAATGGTCCGGGGCTCAAGTGGTTAAAAAATGTCCACACCCCTGCTGTAATAGAATAGGCCAGAGCTTATTAATAAAACTCCCAAACTGAGAATTAAATCCTAAAGTCATCATTTTAGATTGTAAGCTCTAATGAGAGGGGGAGAGGGAGAAGGGGGGGGGGGGAGAAAGGGGGAGAGAGAGATAGCGATTGATTGATTTAGGTGGGTGTGAAAACATGCAGTAAATTAGGAATGTTTTCAGAAATAGAAGTGTTTTTAGTTTATTTTTATTAATTAACAAAATGGAAAGTAAAAGAACAGACAAGAAATACAATCAAATCAATATTTGGTGTGACCACACCTTGCCTTCAAAACAGTTTAAATTCTTCTAGGTATACTTGCACATTGGAGAAAACAAAAAGATGGCCGCTCACCACAGTGTCAACATCTCCTGTATCTTGTGCTGCATGTATACAGTCATCATTGGAATAAATGTTTTTCATTGGATAGCATCCCGCTGTGCTGTGCGGCCAGCTTTATGTTTTCTTCTCCAGCGTGAGGCATGCTGGGCAGGCACCTGCAAGTGAGAGCTGTGATAGGGTTCAACTGTTACTCGAGGGAACTCAGCAGGCAGATTGTTCCAAACATCTTGGAAAACTAACTACAGATCTTCTGTGAATGCAGACTTCCTCATATCCTGTCGCTTCATGTAATCCCAGACAGACTCGATGTTGGGATCATGACTCTGTGGGAGCCAAACCATCACTTCCAGGACTCCTTGTCTTTCTTTACACTGAAGATAGTTCTTAATGACATTGGCTGTAGGTTTGTGGTTGTTGTCCTGTTGCAGAAAACTTTAGGGGGCAATCACACTCTTCCCTGATGGTATGGCATAATGGCATCCAGCTCTTCATGAACAAACTGCCTCCTGCTACAGCCAAATATTTCAAATTTGGACACATCAGCTCAGAGCACCTACTGTCATTTGTCTGCACCCTAGTTCCTATGTTTTTGTGCATATGACATTGAAACAAAGCTAAGGGTCTCAACTATGAAAAAAAATATAGGAACTGGGGTGCAGAAAAATTGAAGCAGGGTCTTTGGACTGATTAGTCAAAATTTGAAATATTTGGCAGTAGCAAAAAAGAATAGGGACACTGTAACTGGGGTGGCAATGATCAGGGACACGGTAACTGTTGTGGCGGTGCTTGGGGCACCGAGTGGTTTAAAAAAATTTTTTACATACCGTCTCCAAAGCCATTCAGTGTCACAATAGTAAAACTGTATTACTCTGGGGGGTGATCAAGGACTTTTTTTTCACTTTGATTGCTTATTACAGTGGTATTCACTGTAATAAGCAACTTGTAACACTTTTTACTACTGTGCTTGGTCACAGCTATCCCATGGTACAGGACTGCTGTGATTGAACCTATCACAGAAATCACACAGTAGTACACAAGGCATCATGAATGACACCCTTCTTTACTACTGTGATTGCTCACTGTGATCACAAGGTACCAGCTGCTCAGTGTCCCGCTACCTTGATCGATGATAAAAACGTATATCTCATTCTCCCTCATCTCCCTTAATAAAAATAGAAGTACAGGAGCTCAGACATCAGATATTTACTGACTTGTTGTTACCAGGGCTGTGCAATGTTCAACTCTTGATCTTAAGCAACCTCTTAAGAAAACTCTTAATTTTTTTGTTTCGAAAACTGTAAACAAAAGGACTCAAGAGTGGGGTCAGGACTGACTGGTGGATAGCCGATGCTAAGTCATACTCTGCAGAGTAACTCTGTTGAAGCTGTATGAACATAAAAATGACACTTCCATAGAAAACAAGCGACATAATTAGATGAGATGTGCAAGTGGACAATGCCTTTTTTCGTTCCACCGATGTTCTCATCTTCATTATGATAAATAATATATTTGAGTATATAAAAACAATAAAAATGGAATTCAAAATGATTGTAAAGGAACTAACAGATAAATCCATTGCAATGTAAAGATCACTACTGGAACAAGCAAGTGTCAACAATGGAGATGAATCACAGAAGATATGCTCAACTACATTGGGTCCACAGTAAGGTAATTTGTAAACCAGGATGATCATGCTTAATGGGCTGAGGAAACCAAGTACCCAACATGAACATATCAAGATCTTACAGATCTTTAAGGTCATAATCGTGTGATATCGAAGAGCTTTGCAAATAGCTACATATCGATCAAAGGCCATCGCAGTCAAAAGATAATTCTCTGTCACTAAAAATGCATCAAAAGCGTACATTTGCAAAAAACAATTATCAAAAGAGATGTGTGCCTTTCCTTTAAAGAAAAGAGCCATCAATGTTGGGTAGACTGTTGTGACAATGCAAATCTCAACCACTGACAGGGTACAGATAAAAAGGTACATAGGTTTATGAAGGTGAGACTCAAAAATAATCACAAGCACTACAACTGCATTTCCACAAGTGATAAAAATATAGAGAAAAATAAACAGCAAGGAAATTAAAATGTTATTGTACTTGTCAGTAATTTCTGTGAAACCTACTATGATGAATTCAGTAACAGACTGATTAGTAAATACTGTTTGGGCAATCATTTTTGCAAAAATGATACATTTAGCTTTAAATAATATCCAAATAAAAAAGGTTAAATGTTTTGAAAACTCCACTCTCACATATAGAATAGGGACACTTACAAATATATCATTAGATCAATTTTTGTTGTACATTGCTCTTTACAAATAAAACAGAGGTAGAATTGTATTGGCATAGAAATGATTCCACGACGGTGCTAGGAAAAAGACAAATAATTAATTGTAGTTTTGGAAATTCTACAAGCATTTAAAAAATGTCACCACGTAAAGCAGACAATAGGGTTAAAGAGGAACTTCAGGCTCCTTTTCCATGCTGCCACCTTTGAATATTTGGTGTGTACACTGCTTTGTTCTTGGTTCTAAGACCTGTGGCACATCTGTGCATGAGTGGGATTTCCTGAGCATGTGCACACGCACTGGTATATGGAAAATTGACCCCTGAGGCATCTGCCTACAGGTGTGATGAAGAACTCTGCTGGGTCCTAAGGATATTTACCGGATGTATTTGTAAAAAGAAAAAAAGGGGGAAGTTTTCAAACTATGCAGGCCACACAAGGAATTAACAACTTAGTCTAAAAAAATACATTTTATTAGATAACAAAGATTAAAAACTGCATACAAGATGTATCTATCTAATTAATTAAAAGCAACACAGAAATAGTGCCAGTAGAGTTCACTATAATATTCATACACCAGAAGTCAATGCTGGTGGAATAAGGCTTCATGGCTGACGCGTTTCACCAGACTTTGCTTCATCAGGGCTCATGACAACAATACAGTACTCATCTAAAACGAAACAATTACATATGCATCATACATTGTGCATGTATATAAACATTCAATGCGGTTATACAGTCACTGTGTGGGACATGCTGAGGTATGTCCCACACATTTATAGAATCCATAAATGCTTGAACACTTGATGTGCCTAAACTTATGTACAGTACATGGATATAGGCATGTTTTTCAAGCTTGTTTTTCCCTGCCAGAAGTAAAAAGGCATTCAGAGGAGAAAATCAAATGCCCTCTGTACACAAGGCCTAAATTTGGTAGATATTGTGAACCTGTTTACAAGTGTACACTCACTAAGTTTTACTTTAGTCCCGCAGCCTATCATTTCTTTTGAGTGCTTCTTACAGCCACTAGGAACATTTTTGCCAAATGACAAAACAGAGGTCTTCTAATTCTGTTCCAAGGCTTGGGTAGTTTTTAGGAAGACCTTTCCCAAATTCCTTTGCCTCTGTTCTAAAGTATGGCTATTTATTTATTTATTGTAATACCCCTCCAAGGTCCTTCTGCCCCAGTTTTGTGGTCTGGATAATTTCTATAGAAAGACTGCTCCAAAGGCGTTTGACGTTTTCTCTGAGCCATGGTTAATTTTTTAGAAAGCTCCTCTCCCTAGGGTCTTTTTTATGCTCTGTGGTCTGGCTAATTGTTTACAAACACCCCTCCACCTGCCTCTGTTCTGAGACTTGACTAATAGGAAGACCCCTCCAAGAGCCCCCTGGATCAGTTCTAAACTTTGGCTAGTTTATTAGAAGATCAATCCAAGGGCCTTTGGCCTCTGCTGAGACCTTGCTAATATTAGGGGAAATTCCTCCCAAGGTCCTTCTGCCAGGCTTTTCAGGTGTGTCTTTAAAATTGTGTACAAATAGAGGCATTTAAAAAAAAATTCACATTGAGCAAAGTATATGCTGCCAATGTTCCTATTGTGAGTCCACGAATGACTCTTAGTGATTCTGCAACAACATATGCAGCATTAATGGACCCCATAAAGCTTTAACTGAAGAATTTGTCTTCTTTGCATGTTGCCCACAAAGCTGCATAAAATAGTCCTTCCTAAATGCTGTACACATTTTGCTCTTTTTATAAATAGCATCTTGGACATTTAGTAGGTTTCCCATACCATTTTGTTGCATTTGGCTGCTGTAGTTGTCCTCCAGAGATCTAAATATATTACCAGAATGTTTTTATTTTTTACCACCATGGGGTTTGGATCCAATGCCTTTTGAATCCCAAACATTTTGACCTGTCCAGCTGAACTGCCGGTGAATTTAACAGGGGCATGTTCGAGCAACACTAATGCAGAACCGATTACAATTCATGTTGATGAAGTCAAACTAGCACAATTTTGGTTGGTTGCCATGGGTTACTGCTTTTATTTTTTTTAATATTTAAATAATAACTATGTATAATATTTAATATGTCTCAGAATACTGGCAAAATGTACTAAACATGGACAAAGTGTGTGTTAAAGAGAAACAGTATTTTCTAAGGGATAGAAAGACACCTAACCAATTGACCTCCGAGTGATTTACCCCCCTTCATGACTAGGCCATTTTTTGCTATACAGTACTGCATTAGCTTAACTGACAATTGCAATTTAATGCAACGCTGTACATAAATAATATTTATGTAACTTTTTTCCCCCAAAATAAGGTTTCTTTTGGTGGTTTTAGATCACCAATGGGTTTTTTGTTTTCCGAGTTATAGAAAAAGACCGACAATTTTAATGTATTCAGCCACATATTTTTGGTTAAAAATATCCCAAATCGCATGCATTGATTGGTGTGCGCAAAAGTTATAGCATCTCCAAACTATGGTATATACTGGATTTTTTTTTATACTAGTAATGGCAGTGATCAGAGACTTATAGTGGGAATGCGATATTGCAGCGGACAATCTAATACTAACTGATGCTTTTGACACTTTGTGGAAACCTGGGGGAGGCCCCCCCACCCAGAGGTGCAAAATCACATATATACAGTATAAATATACGTGATTCTGTACAGAGCAGCCCACCTGTAGCAGTAAAGCTACAATAAGGAGGTTGTTAAGTGGTTAACAGAATAGTTGCTTAGTCCCAAAAATGCTCAGCCTCCAAAAATGAACTGAATCTGCACTTCTTTGAGCCAGTATCAACAGAAATTCTGCTTTATAAAAGCCTTACAGGCCCCATCTAACCCCCACCATGTCAACACCAATTCCACAGTGTTTAAACAAGAAGCAACACAATGATTATCTCATCTTTCTGTCATTCTGTCCTCTCTTCCCATCAGCATGCTTTTTGTCAGCATATGAACAGACTTCTTGTACTGCTTCTTCCTCGTAGGCCCCTTTCACACTGGGGCAGTTTGCAGGCGCTGTTGCGCTAAAAATAGCACCTGCAAACCAACCTAAAACTGCCGCTGCTGTGGCTCCAGTGTGAAAACCCGAGGGCTTTCACACTGGAGCGGTGCGCTGGCAGGAGGAAAAAAAAACTCCTGCAAACAGCATCTTTGGAGTGGTGAAGGAGCAGTGTATACCCCCTCTAGCGGGGGTTAAAATTGCCCCGCTAGTGGCCGAATACCGCCACTAAAACGACGGTAAAGCAGCGCTAAAAATAGCGCCATTTTACCGCCGACGCCCCCACCGCCCCAGTCTGAGAGGGGCCTTAGACTCCAGCTTTGTTATACAGGGACTGCAAAAAGCTGATGCCTGGTCAAATTTGGGTACTTACACTTCTTGCATTAAAAAAATAAAGAATAATGGTGTATTTATGATTAAATGAGTGCTATATTAATGTGCATATTTTATCTCTGCCTAAAATTCAGCTTTGAAAACATTTCTGACCCAATTTCCCCATAACATGTATGCTCACTTCTTTTTCTGCAGCAAGAAGAATATAAACTGTCTTGCTAAGTGGTTCTTTTAATGTAATTCACAACTATAAAATCGCATCTGGGTGGGTTGGCCTATCAATGTGACTGATATATATAGTTGGAGCCTGGTAGGCTGAGTCAGACCCTCGCCTTGTATATCTCTGAAATATGAAGGCTCTACTGAAAGTAGTACATAGTAAATCTTCTTTGTCATTGCAGGTAAATAATGGAATCCAAGCAGAAGCAATGTGTCCTCACTGAGTTCTTGACGAAGCAGGAGTGCAGACATCCATAAAAGGCTACAGAATGTTTACAGAGATGACACATTTGACATGATTTACTGACAAAAAGACATTGCTCTTGTCAATGGTGCCATCTCCGTAAACAATCTGTAGCCCACTGTGGATGGTGGACAGACTACACCCTCCTTCATCAAAAATACAATATTAATTCTGCTTGGAATCCATTATTTACCTGCACTAAAAAAAAAAAAAAAAAGTGTTACTATAGAGAAAGAGTTACACTACCAACTTGTGGAATTTGAATGACCTATGTAAGTTTATAGAAAAAAAGTTATGCCCACTTTTGCATTACTTTTAGAACAGCCCTCATATTTGAGCAGCAAGATTTCCTTGCCATATTTTCTAGTGTAGTTCTTCTCCACCTGGAAGTTTAGGATACTTATTTGCATGTTTTAACCTTCGCTTGTATTTTCTATAATTTACAATAATTACAAAGACTAAAAGGTAGAATAAAAACCTCCACAGCATCTTCCATCTGAAATATCAGCTGTGACAACAGTGACAACAAATTCTCTTCATTATTATTGTGGCAGGTGCGTGTACTTGGGGAATTCAGGTGTATAGGAATGCTAGGGAGGAATATAGATCTTGTCAAAGCACTCTTTAAGAAGGCCAAAACTAAATGAAGTTGTGGACTGTTTCCCAAATATAAAATATCAGTTTTAGCTGGAATGACCATTTACTGTATGTCTGTACTACTAATGGATATATACTGCTCCTGATAAAGATACACATATACTGATTTTAGTCACGTTATAACATATTACTAATATCTAATATCTATATGTACAATGAATATTTATAAACTATTTTATCTTACCGTGCTTTTAATTCATGTAAAAGAGATATTTAGGTTTACTGGGGAAGTATCAGGCAGGTAATGATTTAAATTACTGACACAAGGTATAAAGTTCTGTGGTCCTCAGACCATGATCAATTGTAACAGTCTTTCTCAAGACCTACTATATGTAATACATAGATCTATCCACTTGGGACCAAAGAATGAAAACAAGATAGATAGATAGATAATTAAAACCACTGTTACCAGGTGTCTTTCTCTACAATAAATTGCAATTAGTGTACTTTTGAACACTTGTTTTCGTATCTCAATATAATTATCTTATTTATGTTTCAAAATAAGAAGCTGCCAAAGTGCTTTTAAAAAGCCCCTTAGGACAGTTGAGCTAGATGGACTTGTGTCTTTTTTCAACCTGACTAACTATGTAACATAAATGGTACATTGGGATTGTGTTTAAACATGGATTGTTAAATTAATATTTTTTTCTTATTGTTAATGCCCTTTCTTTCAGTGCTACTTAAAATGTTAACCAGATACCAGGTCAAGCCAGCAAGAATGAAAAGGAAATAATGAAATGTATCATGCTAGATTTCATGAAGTCACACTAAATTAAATTGTTTCTTAGTAATGTACATACAAAACTGCATTGAAGGTGCTCAGAACCCTTATGCGAAACCATAGGGTTGGCCAGCTCTTGGGCTATAGAGTTCAAACCTGGGAGTGGAGAGAACAGAATTTTTCTTTGATAGATATTGACAGGCAAGGCCCATGCTGATTGTTCCCTGAGGGGAAGGTCATCCATGTATCTCACTATGGGAATGCACTGTAAAAAAAAAAAAGATGTTCTTGTACTTGCTCTGATTTGTTCAAATACCAAAGGTGCAGTGGACAGAGGGAAGGAAAGAGCAATGAACTGGTAATGAAAAACACAGGTAGTGTTGATGTGTTTGAAAGGTAGGGTTATGCAAGTAGGCATCCTTGATACCCACAGCGGCCAGAAGGTCTCCATGGTTGAGGGTAAAAAAAAATGTCTGATCGGATAGATTCCATATGGAATTTCTGTGCTCCAGTTCAGGAATTGAGAGCATGTAGGTCCAAAATGGATTGAATGCCCCCTTTTGCTTTGAGGACAGTGATCTGTTTTGAGTGGAAACCCTGAGACTTTATATTCCAGATCTACAGCAATGAGTCCTTGAAAGAGGAGTTGTGTCACAGCAGTGTGGTGATCTGCTTGTCTGAGATGTTAGCATTCTTGATAACATGAAGTGGAGCAGATGTAGAGCTTGGAATGCTAGCTTGGTGCCCCTCCAAAAGGTTGCTATTCCCCTTTATTGTTATTCTTGATAACGTTGCTCAAAGAGGCATCAAAAAGCTGCTTGCCATTAAAAGGCATATGCAATAAGCATTTTTGCCACTAATGCTCAGCTATGCATATGTACGGAGAGGGAGACCTATTCTAGATAACAGACATATGTTATCTAAAAGCTAGTGTTGAGCAAACAGTTCGAGCCGAGCAAAAGTTTGGCCCGAACATTGGTTATTCACCCGTTCGCTACCCAAATTGGCAGGCCATTCGACCGTTTCTTTGGCCTGTCGAATGCCACACAGTGCACTGCACGCCGCACATTCTAAGCCCTGATTGGCTGTAGCAATGAAGGCTTTGCTCAACCAGAGCACAGAGCTCTGTCAGATACAATCATTGCTCATAGACCCACCCCAAACTATAATAGGTTCCTTCCCAGAGGAGCCATTTGCCGTGTAATGTTGGAGTGGAGATAGTGGGCTATTGTGAGTATAGAATATTAGTGTAAATATAGTTATAGTGCAGCATGAGTGTAGTGTTCATTTTTACTGTAGTGTCAGTTTAGTGTGTCATTGCAGGTATATTGAAGTGTGTCAGTGTAAAGTGTCAGGGCAGTTTTACAGCAGTAAACTGTAGTGCATCAGAGCAGTTTTACTGCAGTATATTGTAGTGTCAGTGGAGCTTGTCTGTGTAGTACAGTGTTTTACACTGCATTACATAACATTTAGTGCTGTATACAGTGCTGTATAACCTCCCCCTTTTTTTTGATAGCTGTGTGTTATTATTTCTATTTTTGGTCCTGTGCCTTCCACCCTTTTTTTAAATCGTGAGCCGCAGTTTTTCTGACTGCGGCGCTGTTGTTCCCCCTTTTTTATTTGTTTTTTATAGTATGGACATTTTAGCTGCTGCAGCGGAACAAAAAACTAGAGTCTCTGCCACCCACATGCCCAGTGTCTAAATTTTAGCTTGTCCAAGCTGCTGGCTTTACAACTCCTGCCTTCTGGTGGATTATGCCGCCTTCCGAGAATTAGCAGAATGTGCTACACCACAATGACAGGTTCCCAGTCGCTATTTATTTGCACGTAAGGCCATTCCAGCTCTGTGTCATCATGTGGAAGGCAATGTTGTGGCATTGTTGGGCAAGGCAGTCAGCAACAAGATCCACATTACTGCTGACACAGGGTCCAGAAAGCATGGTCAGGGATGCTATATTTTGTTCACAGCACACTGGGTAACTCTACTTTCAACTAGGAAGGATGCAGCACAGGGCTCAGTGCTGGAGCTTGTTTTGCCACCACATCCCCATACAGCTGGTGGGGATGATGCGAGATATGTCAGCTCCCCTCTTCCTCCTCCTTCTTCATGCCCCCCTCTGATGAATTGTCCTATGAACCACCAGTGCCCCCTAAGCGTTCAAGGGGATATTCAATGAGTCAGGATAAAAGATGCCGTGCCATGCTTCAGCTGGTCTGTATAGGGCAGGGTTTCTCAACTCCAGTCCTCAAGGCGCCCCAACAGGTCATGTTTTCAGGCTTTCCATTAGTTTGCACAGGTGATTTGATCAGTTTCACTGCCTTAGTAATTACCACAGCTGTTTCATCTGAGGGAAATCCTGAAAACATGACCTGTTGGGGCGCCTTGAGGACTGGAGTTGAGAAACACTGGTCTAGGGGACAGAAGCCACACCAGAGCAGAGATTGTTTCAGCTCTGCAGGGGAAGGCCCAGAGGTGGTTCACGTCATGCCAGCTTGAGCCACGAATGGTGGTGTGCGATAATGGCACTAACCACCTGTCTGCCCTTTGACAGGAAAAGTTGACACATGTGCCATGCCTGGCACATGTCCTCAGTTTGGTGGTGCAGCTTTTCTTAAACAGGTACCCAGGGTGGTAAGATTTTCTAAAGCAGGCAAGAAGAGTCATAGCCTGATTTGTGACATGCCCACCAGGTGAAGCTCAACTTTGGCAATGCTGAGGGTCGTCAACGAGTACCTGTGTGAGTACGGTACAACGACAGGCTCACGGCAGCTCTGCTTTTTTCCCCACGCCAATGGCTGCTGCTAAAGGGTGCATGCACTGTACTGTGACCATTTGAGGAGGTGACAAGGATAGTGAGCCATGACAATGCATGCGTTAGTGACACAATCCCTTCTGTGTTCCTGCTGGAGCATACTCTGGCATTATGTACAGGGCATTCGAGCCAGAACAGCGGGAGAAAGAGGACTTCCTTTCCTCTCAAGACCTGCTTCATGCAGACACCATTCTTGCGATGCCACAGAACACACAAGAGAAGAGGGAGGGGAAGGGGGATTCTGGCAGTTTTGGAGGCACTGAAGCAGAGGAAGACATATACGTTAAACCTTGATGATGATTTTCCATCCGCAGAACCCTTGGGAGTAGTACTGGCTGGAAGGAGGCAGTTCCAGATACTGTAATCCTAAGTGACCCTGAGGGCTTCTCATCCCTCCGCAAAATTGTGCTGCATGGGTTCATTTATTCTTCAAAGACCTGAGAATTTGTGGCATCAAGTAGAAGGATCATTATTGGTAGGTGACCCACCTTGACCATCGTTACAAGGGAAAAGTCTCAGAACTCATCCCATCCCCACAGAGGGAGCAGAGGATGAAATATCTTGAGGACACCTTAAGGAGGAGTTTATGTAACACCTTTACAGACTCTGGTAGGTTACAGTCTCATGGAAAAGCTAGTTTTCTCTTTGTCAAAGGAGGAGTGGTAAAGAAGGGGACAGCCTCAGTGATGCACTTCAAAAATATTTTAGTCCCCGGCACCCAGGGTAGTCAGCTTCATCCCTTCGACAGTGTCTGCATCATTTGGTGGAAGATTATCTAGGGGCAAAAACAGACATGGAGAGCTTTCCAGTCAATGATCCACTGTGTTACTGGGTAATAAGATTAGACCACTGGCCAGAACTTGCCCAGTATGCAACTGAGCTGCTGGGCTGCCCTGCATCTAGAGTGCTTTCCAAACGAGCATTCAGTGCTGTGGAGTGAAGAAAATCCTGGATAGCCGCACTCTGGGATGAAGACATCTTTATTGAAGTAAAAATCCAAAATACAGTCAGATACAAGGGAATACAGGGTTATGGAACCGCTAATGCGTTTCACATCATCGGATGCTTATTCGTAGCATTCAGTGCTGCCAGATGTTTTGTGACAGATAAAAGAGCGCGTCTGTCCACATACTCAGTTGACTGGCTGACATTTATCAAAATGAATCATTCCTGGATTACATAGTTACGTAGTAGGTGAGGTTTAAAAAAGACACAAGTCCATCAAGTCCAACCTATGTGTGTGTTTATCAAGCCCCTGATGCAGATGTCGCCAATTAAGTGTTTTTGGGATGTGGAATCTCTGCAAGACTGTCTAGGCTGCCTAGCTTGTGGGTGTTGATTTTATCTGGAAGACATTTTTTGTATAGGTTTCATGGGCACAATTAAACACCCAAGGAGCAATTTGTATATAATAATAATTATTTGAAATTTTTTACAGCAAGGCCAATTCTTGCTTTCATCAACAGTATAGGGTTATATACTATAGGGTTATGTTGTGAAGGCACCATCAACACCCAAAGCCAAATTTTTCTGCACCTGTTACTTCTATCCAAAGTCTGCAAAACAGACACCAGAATTTATCCAAAAAATCTCTAATCTTGTTCCGAGTGCACTAAATTGTGGCCTCACCATACAGACTGACTCCTCTAGCTGTTGTTTACAAAATAGAGAAAGCTTGCAAGAAAATGTTCATTTTTTTTCTTTATAAATGTCATTTTTGCTGCAGCAGGTTCTATCCACGGTACAGATGAGCCACTTTACAGGCAGGCTAAAGGGACCCCCCCAGGCACTATATTTAAAGGAATTTTTCTTTTTTTTTTTTTTATTCACTTTAGGCATAATTAAATCAATGCTCATTTAAAAATGATCTTTTTTCAAAACTTTTTTTGCATTGATACATGTCTCACAGGGCTGGACCCCCATACCCTTTGTATTCCCAATAACTTGCATATAAGCCTTTAAGTTTGGGTGCCATAGACTTTAACCACTTGCCGACCGCCTAACGCATATATACGTGAACAAAATGGCACGGGCAGGCAAAAATCACGTACCTGATACATGATGCCTTCCCGCGGGCGGGGGGTCCGATCAGACCCCCCCCCGGTGCCATAGGTGGTCGGCTCTTGTTTGCGGGCGATGAGAGGTGAGGGGGAGGCCATCCATTGATGGCCACCCCCTCCCAGCGAATGAAATGCTTCCTCTCCCTCTGTAATGTAAACAGAGGGAGAGGAAGTGATGTCATCCCTCCTCGAGCCGGTCTTTTCGATCCGGCGCCGAGGAGAGAAGACATCCAAGTAAGTTGCACCAAGACTACACGTTCAGTAGAACACGCAGGCACACTTTTCACCCCCCTTCACCCCCCGATCACCCCCCGATCACCCCCCTGTACCCCCTGTCACACTGACACCAATAGCAGTTTTTTTTTTTTTTGCATTGGTGTCAGTTTGTGACAGTTATACGTGTTAGGGCAGTTAGGTTAGCCCCCTTTAGGTCTAGGGTACCCCCCCGTTTAGGTCCAGGGTACCCACCTAACCCCCCCTAATAAAGGTTAACCCTGTGATAACCCCCCGTCACCAGTGTCGCTAAGCGATCGTTTTTCTGATCGCTGTATTAGTGACATAGGTGACGCTAGTTAGGGAGGTAAGTATATAGGTTCACTGTCAGTGTTTTATAGCGACAGGGACCCCCATATACTACCTGCTAAAGGTTTTAACCCCCTGATTGCCCCCTAGTTAACCCTTTCACCAGCGATCACCGTATAAGTGTTACGGGTGACGCTGGTTAGTTACTTTATTTTTTTATAGTTTATCATAGTTTTAGGGCACCCACCGTTTATTACCTTATAAAGGTTTAACCCCCCAATTGCCCGGCGGTGATATAAAATATGTTTTTAGGGTCAGATAAGGTCTGCGTCGCCCCAGGCAGCGTCAGGTTAGCGCCAGTACCGCTAAAACCCACGCACGCAGCATACACCTCCCTTAGTGCTATAGTATCTGAACGGATCGATATCTGATCCGATCAGATCTATATTCCCCAGCAGTTTAAGGTTCCCAAAAATGCAGTGTTAGCGGGATCAGCCCAGATACCTGCTAGCACCTGCGTTTTGCTCCTTGGCCCAGCCCAGCCCACCCAAGTGCAGTATTGATCGATAACTGTCACTTACAAAACACTAAGCACACATAACTGCAGCGTTCGCAGAGTCAGGCCTGATCCCTGCGATCGCTAACAGTTTTTTGGTAACGTTTTGAATCAGTCGCTGACAGTCAGGAGCTTTTTTGCCTGTGAGTCTCACTAGTGTACCCCTAAATTTAGAGCCCAAAATGGCAAATCGAAGGTACGCTAGTGAAGAGGCCTACACGTTTCTGAGCATGACAGATAGTGAAGAGGAAGTCACTCATCTGTCAGATTCAGGCTCAGAATACGATCCTGTAGAGGACAGCGGCTCCATGACAGATAGCTCTGATGACAGAGTTGTGGTCCCTGCTAAGGTCAGGCGTACCAGACCCCGAACTTCTTCTGTCCTTGAAGTGCAAGAACCGCAGGTCCCTCGTATGGACAGAGAAGTACTAGTGCCGCTATTCCTTCTGGTGAACTGGCAAGCACCAGCGGCCTAGTACACCCTGGTCGTACATCCAGCACTGCAGTATCACGTGGTGACGTGGCGAGTCCCATAAGTGCAGTTCAAGCTGGCGAGGTGGCAAGCACCAGTAGTGTCCCGCTGCCACCAAGAAAAGACAGGCCCGTCCTGCCCATAGTGCCCTTCCTTCTGCATTCGCCAATCCGAATTGGGTACCCACCACTTCTGCAGCACCCATATTTCTCCCATTCACTGGCCAACCCGGAATTCAGGTGGAAACAGTTGACTTTATGTCACTGGATTTTTATTCGGTGTTTTTCACCGAAGATCTCTATAGATCTATTGTGGACCAAAGCAATTTGTACGCTGGTCAACACATCGACACTATTCCCCAGTCCTCCCTTGCTAGAGATTGGAAACCAATTACGGTTTCCGAATTTAAGATCTTTCTGGGCCTTTCCCTCCTCATGGACTTGAACAAAAAGAGTGAGTTGCGGTCATATTGGTCCACTGACCCAATTTACCATTCGCCCTTGTTCTCTGCTTCCATGGCCAGGGCACGATATGAGCAGATTTTGCGGTTCATGCACTTCAACGACAATGAACTCGTCGTCCTCGTGGAGACCCTGGATACGATCGGCTCTACAAAATTCGGCCCCTCGTAAAACCACTTCAACGTTTTGCAGACTTGTTTACTCCCCGTCAAGTTGTCTGCGTTGATGAGTCCCTGATTAAATTTTCGTAGAGCCGACAAACTGCCCTGTCTACATAGGAAGCGCTGGCAAGATAGTGTGGGACTTGGTGTCACCCTTATTCGGTAAGGGGTACCACTTGTACGTGGACAATTATTACACAAGCGTGCCACTTTTTAGCCACCTTTTTGATCATCAGATTGGAGCATGTGGCACCGTGCGACCTAATCGCTGGGGCTTTCCCCAGCGGCTTGTAGATTGCCGTCTTAGGCAGGGGGAGAGAGCCTGCTTGCAGTGTAATAACTTGCTCGCTATGAAGTGGAGGGACAATAAGAATGTTTTCGTTCTTATCTCCCTTCATGCAGACACGACAGTCCAAATTCCTACGGCGACTGGTGTTGTGGAGAAACCCCTCTGTGTCCACGAATATAACCTTAATATGGGAGGGGTGGACCTCAATGACCAGTTGTTGGCGCCGTACCTAATTGCCCGTAAGGCCAGACGCTGGTACAAAAAAGTGTCTGTTTATTTATTTCAATTGGCTTTGCTGAACGCTCATGTGCTATACAGAGCTTCAGGACAGACTGGATACTTCCTTAAATTCCAGGAAGAGATCGTCAGAGCCCTTCTGTATCCAGACGGTGCTCCACCTCACCATCCCCAACCAAATGCAGTAAGCCGGCTGCATGAAAGGTATTTTCTTTATGCCCTCCTGAGTACCCCTACCCAACGAACCCCCCAAAAAAGATGTCGTGTCTGCAGCAAGTGCGGATTTAGGCGTGACACCCAGCATTATTGTCCCCTCTGTCCTGGCAATCCTGGTCTTTGCATTGGTGAATGTTTTGAACGCTACCATACACTAGTGGAGTATTAGCGTAGGGTACAGCACTGCACAGACTAGGACACACTTTCACAGGGTCTCCCAAGATGCTGTCGCATTTTGAGAGACCCAAACCTGGTACCAGTTAAAAAAGTAAAAGTTACAAAAAAAAAAAAAGTGTAAAAAAACAAAACAAAAAAAAGTAAAAAAAAAGAAAAAAAAAAAAAACACAAAAAAATATATCAAATAAAAAAAACAAAAATAGTTGTTGTTTTATTGTTCTCTCTCTATTGTTCTGCATTCTATACTGCAATGTTTTATTGTTATGTTTTTATCATGTTTGCTTTATAGGTATGCAATTTTTTTATACTTTGTTTTTTTATTGTTAACCACTATTTTGTTTTCAGGTACGCCATTCAGCTGCAGAGCGGATTTATTTATCTTGACAACAACAGTGTTTGCTCCCACGATATATAAAGCCGTGACTCCAGCGCTGTCGGATGTGATTTCACCACCACAGTTACATACTTCAGCATATATGCCGAAGCGTGGAGGATGCCCCCATGCTTCGGCATATATATATACGGTGCATGTATGCCCATCATTAGAAGTGGGTGGATGAAGGGAGGTATTTCTAATGGTGGGCATACCCACCGATCAATATCTTTTTTTCGTTCAACCCACAGGCTGCATGAAAAAAAAGTTTACAATGTATGCCCAACAAGGACCAGCAATGTACTGGTATGTTGCTGGACTTTGAGTGGTTATACCAGAATGATGCCTGCAGGTTTAGGTATCATCTTGTTATCATTCTTTTCAGCTAGCGGTCGGCTTTCATGTAAAAGCAATCCTAGCGGCTAATTAGCCTCTAGACTGCTTTTACAAGCAGTGGGAGGGAATGCCCCTCCTCACCGTCTTCCATGTTTTTCTCTGGCTCTCCTGTCCCAACAGGGAACCTGAGAATGCAGCCGGTGATTCAGCCAGCTGACCATAGAGCTGATCAGAGACCAGAATGACTCCAAACATCTCTATGGCCTAAGAAACCGGAAGCTACAAGCATTTCATGACTTAGATTTCGCCGGATGTAAACAGCGCCATTGGGAAATTGGGAAAGCATTTTATCACACCAATCTTGGTGTGGTCAGATGCTTTGAGGGCAGAGGAGAGATCTAGGGTCTAATAGACCCCATTTTTTTCAAAAAAAAGAGTACCTGTCACTACCTATTGCTATCATAGGGGATATTTACATTCCCTGAGATAACAATAAAAATGATAAAAAAAAAAAAAATGAAAGGAACAGTTTAAAAATAAGATCAAAAAGAAAAAAAAAAAAAAAAAAAAAAAAAAAAGCACCCCTGTCCCCCCCTGCTCTCGCACAAAGGCGAACGCAAGCGTCGGTCTGGCGTCAAATGTAAACAGCAATTGCACCATGCATGTGAGGTATCACCGCGAAAGTCAGATCGAGGGCAGTAATTTTAGCAGTAGACCTCCTCTGTAAATCTAAAGTGGTAACCTGTAAAGGCTTTTAAAAATGTATTTAGTTTGTCACCACTGCACGTTTGTGCGCAATTTTAAAGCATGTCATGTTTGGTATCCATGTACTCGGCCTAAGATCATCTTTTTTATTTCATCAAACATTTGGGCAATATAGTGTGTTTTAGTGCATTAAAATGTTAAAAAGTGTGTTTTTTCCCCAAAAAATGCGTTTGAAAAATCGCTGTGCAAATACTGTGTGAAAAAAAAAATGAAACGCCCACCATTTTAATCTGTAGGGCATTTGCTTTAAAAAAATATATAATGTTTGGGGGTTCAAAGTAATTTTCTTGCAAAAAAAAAAAAAATTTTCATGTAAACAAAAAGTGTCAGAAAGGGCTTTGTCTTCAAGTGGTTAGAAGAGTGGGTGATGTGTGACATAAGCTTCTAAATGTTGTGCATAAAATGCCAGGACAGTTCAAAACCCCCCCAAATGACCCCATTTTGGAAAGTAGACACCCCAAGCTATTTGCTGAGAGGCATGTCGAGTCCATGGAATATTTTATATTGTGACACAAGTTGCGGGAAAAAGACAAATTTTTTTTTTTTTTTGCACAAAGTTGTCACTAAATCATATATTGCTCAAACATGCCATGGGAATATGTGAAATTACACCGCAAAATACATTCTGTTGCTTCTCCTGAGTACGGGGATACCACATGTGTGAGACTTGTGTGAGACTTTTTTGGAGCCTAGCCGCGTACGGGACCAAACCAATAAATATACGCTTATTGACATTTTTTTTTACCAAAGACATGTGGCCGAATACACTTTGACCTAAATGTATGACTAAATTTGAGTTTATTGGATTTTTTTTTATAACAAAAAGTAGAAAATATCATTTTTTTTCAAAATTTTTGGTCTTTTTCCGTTTATAGCGCAAAAAATAAAAACGGCAGAGGTGATCAAATACCATCAAAAGAAAGCTCTATTTGTGGGAAGAAAAGGACGCAAATTTTGTTTGGGTACAGCATTGCATGATCGCGCAATTAGCAGTTAAAGCGACGCAGTGCCAAATTGTAAAAAGTGCTCTGGTCAGGAAGGAGGTAAATCAATTCCAGGGCTGAAGTGGTTAATGAAGTTCGTTGTTCGGCTACAAACTTTTACGATGTTCAAAAGTTCAATTGCTGGAGTAAAAAAAGGGATCTGCAAGGATGGATCATGAATTCCTAGACATATCATCGACTATAACCCCAGGGTGGCAATTAGACATAAAAATAACCCACTGCACCCACTAGTCTCTTATCCTCAGGATCTTTAAACTCTAGAATGTTCTCAACAGGGACAGTCAGAGTAATGTTACCCACTCCTATCCTGGGTGGATGTCCTCCTAGGGCACCTCTCCATCGGACACAGCGGAAGAACAGTCATTGTACCGGGTCAGTCAATAGTACACAAAGGCTTTCATTTATAGCCATTCATTGTGTACTATTGTGATCTCTTTGACTGGTCACAGAGATGGTGACACTGTACTGCTCTAGTCACAGTATGTAAAAAAAAAAAGTAAAAAAAAAAATATTATTAATTATATTATCGCATTCTGACTGCCCCAACCATAACCCCCCACCTCTCCACCTTCAACAATAACCCACCTCTCCATCCTTAACAATAACCCCCCAACTCACCGCCTTCAACAATAACCCATCTCTCCGCCTCCAACAATAGCCCTCCTCCCTGCCACTTCACCCCCAACAATAACTCCCCACCCCCAACAATAGCCACCCTCAACAATAACCCCTCACCTCTCAACCCCCCAACAATAGCCCCCTCCCCACTTCTCCACCCTCAATAGCCCCCTTGCCTCTCCACCCAAACAACAGCCCCCTTCCCCACCCCAACAATAACCCACCTCTCCATCCTCAAGAATAACCTCCTCACCCTCAACAATAACCCCCCACTTCTCCACCCCAAATAATAGCCCCCTCCAGCCTCTCCACCCTCAACAATAGCCTCTTTTCCGCTTCTCCACTCTCAACAATAGCCCTTCTCCTGCCTCTCCAGCATCATCAATAACTCCCCTCCTTGACGCTCCACCCTCAACATTAACCCCCCTCCTGTCTCTCCACCCTCAACATCCCCCTTCCCTGCCTATTCACCCCCAACAATAACCCCCATCCCTACCTCTCCACCCTCAACAATAACCCCCCTTCTGCCTCTCTATCCTCAACATTAACCCCCTCTTGACTCTCCACCCTCAACATCCCCTTCCCTGCCTCTTCAACCCCAACAATAAACCCCCTCCCTACCTCTCCACCCTCAACATCCCCCTTCCCTGCCTATTCACCCCCAACAATAACCCCCTTCCCTGCCTCTTCACCCCCAACAATACCACCCTCCCTACCTCTCCACACTGAACAATAACCTCCTCCTGTCTCTCCACCCTCAACATCCCACTTCCCTGCCTCTTCACCCCCAACAATAACCCCCTTCCCTACCTCTCCACCCTCAAAATAACCTCCCTTTTTGTAGAAATAGCAGGGCGACAGCTCATTAATGATAACATAGCATAGGGGAAGGGGTCCTGTGTAATTATGGGATAGTATGGGGGAGGAGTCCTGTGTAATAATAGGAGCAGTATGGGTGTGGGGTCCTTTGTAATGATGTGGGAGGGGGGAATAGTGTAGAGGTTACTGTGTAATAAAGGGGGTAGGATGGGGGAGGGGGTCTTGTGTAATTATGGGGGAAGTATGGGGGAGGGTCATGTATAATAATGGGGGAGGGGGGTACTGTTTAATGATGGGGGTAGTATGGGGGAGAGGGTCCTGTGTATGATGGGGGGTGAAATTGCATGAGTGCCCAAGAATATATTTGCCTAGGGTCCAATCAATATTAACCGCTTGCTGACCAGCCGCCGTCATTATACTGCGGCAGGTCGGCATGATTCAGCGAACCGTCGTAGCTGTCCACTGCACTGCGGGGGTGCCGATGCATGTGGCCAGTGGTAGCGATCGCGGGCATGAGAGCCAGAACAGGTACGTGTGTTTTGTGAGATTGAGAGCCCCTGTTTCGGTGAAAGTTAGGGTAAAATGGACACATAACTCTCAAAAAGGCAGTTTGAAAAGTTCCAGCAGAAGATTTGTAAGCAGAGAAAGCTACGCTTTAAGTTTTCTCTGGATTTTGTAAGTCTGGGTTGGGGCTGGAAACTTAAAGACTTCAAAGAGCATTTGGAGGGATGGAGTCTTCAGTTTTGTGTCCGGGCTTTCCAGAAGTTCTGCAGGTTGTGTGTGTGTGTCCAGGTGCACACACCCATTATAAGCAGAGCTGAGCATAGCTCAGAGGAGATGGGAAAGGAGTTGCTGTTGAAGCAGTTGCTGCAGCCAGGAGGGAGGTGTTTAACTATTTAAGAACCCAGACAATACCCTTGAGACAGCAGTCCATTTGGGAGCGATTCCAGGTCAGTGGACTGAGAGAATTGGGCCAGCTGAGAGAGTCAGGGAGACCATAGCTGAGACAACTGGAAGAGAGAGTCTTGGGGACCAGAGGGGACAATGAGTCTTGGAGGAGTGTGAAAACCTGGAGTGTCAGGAGAGCCCTTTCCTAGAGTTTAGGAGTGGGCCTGCGCAGCTTTGTACTGCAACCAAGGCTGAGTGAGCCTTGAGAGCCAGGTGGCTTGGCATTTTTGTTGTAATTTTTGGGAGAAGAACCCATTTGTGGGCAACCCGTGCATGTATGTACTTTCATTGTTGTTACTTTCAATAAAAGTGGGCTACCACGACCTTAAACTGAAGCTTCTGTTGGCTGTGAACTGAAAACACATCTACCACTGAGCTAGACATCCCCCAATATCACAGTGTGTTAACACACAAATCCCTGTTCTGTGAGGAGAGGAGAGACAGATCGTGAGTTCCTACTAGCTAGGAACAACGATCTGTCATTTCCTCCAGTCACTCCCATCCCCTACAGTTAGAACACACACTAGGGAACAGTTAACTCCTTGATCACCCCTAGTGTTAATCCCTTCCCTGACAGTGACATTTATACAGTAATCAGGGCATTTTTATAGCACTGATCACTGTGTGATTGTCAATGGTGTCAAGTGTCTGATATGTCCGCCATAATGTCACAGTCCCGATAAAAATCGCTGATCACCGCCATTGCTAGTGAAAAAAAAATGTATAATAATAATAATAATGCCTTTCCCCTATTTTGTAGACACTATAACTTTTGCGGAAACCAATCAATATACGTTTATTGCAATTTTTTTTTTTTAAATTGTATTAAAAAAAAAAAAATACAAAAGAGAGGTAACGTCAAACAATTGTCAGTACAAAGTGAGTACAATCATTCGAAAAATATATAACGTAAGTTGAGATTTTAAAAGCAAGGCCACAGTGTTACCAATTTCACAGGTTAACAAAATGACAGGTATATAAATCATAAGAAGGAAGTGTAGATAGGGATCAAGGTGGGAAGGGACCCAGGGAGGGGCAGTCTAGGTATATTAGTAGTTCGCATCATAGGGGTCGTTGCTCACTGGGTCTGGGATTAGCGGGGTCTCAGGAGCACCTATACCAGACAGAGGCACTCCATGGGATTCCCACAAAGGAAAAGAAAAGGGGGAAAGGTGGGGGTGCACCATGGAATCTCCAGGGAAATATGTGGATGGGGCCGGGAGGACAAGCATTTACCCTATTTGTTCAAGAGAATATTGTGCTATTAGAAAGTGAAGGAAGTAGTTCCGGGGTTGAGCTCTGTGTGGTCCCACAGATCCCAAATCCTTGAAAATTGAGGAAGTGCATCATGAAGGTCGTATCTACGTAGGACCTCCAGAGTTCTGTACCAAAATAGTAATATTTTATAGGACGTCTTCCTCTGCGCCACACATCGTGAGGATTTGGACGTAACTTCTAATATTTTCTGCCATTGAGGGGTGGGGATGGGTTGTTTGATGATTTGGGATAATTTCTTCATGTAGGTATGATATGTGGGGGTGAGTGGGGAGAACCTCATGTAGATATTTATAAATTTCTGAAATATGATGGGTCAGGTATGAGCCCTGGGCACATAAAAGTTCAAATAGAGTGGGTTTGTTTAGGGTGAGGGTGGGGGATTTGGAGCTAAAGTAATGTTTACTTTGTAAGAGTAGAATAATTTTTAGGGATTTGATGTTTCCATTGAATTTCAAAGGATAAAAAGTGTGTGGGTGAGTGGGTGTACGCGATTTCGGAGTTGAAAAATTCCAGCCTGAGTCCATGTAAGCATTTGGGTATATGATAAACTATCCGGCATGTCAGGATTAAACAGCACATTTAACAGGGGTGGACATGGGGTTGAAAGGGAGAACTGACGGGAGCATTTTTTCCATATAGAAAGAGTGAAAATCATCGGGTGTAAGCATACATTTCTAAGTTGGGTTATAGAGGACTCTAGATTTGTCCAAATCATGGAACAGGGGTGGACAGGGCAAGTAACGTTCATCTCAATATCCGACCAGATACTGGATGCCATTCTATGTGACCAGACTATGGTCAGCTTTAGATGGGTAGCAAAGTAATATTTGAGAAGGTCTGGGGCTCCCAACCCACCTCTGGATCTAGGGGCAAGTACAACCGAACCAGCTATTCAGTGGGTTTTATGGTGCCAAATAAAGTTAAGGAATGACCTCTGAGTGGCTTTGAGTTGTGACATTGGGACGGGAACCAGTAGGGTCTCAAATAGATAGAGGAGTCTCAGCAGTATAGACATCTTCAGGACATTGATGCGACCCAGGAGAGAGATGGGATATGTATCCCATTGTCGCAAGAGTCGGTCAATGTCACGGAAGAGAGGGGGGAAATTGGCCTGGTAAAGGTTTGAATATGAGGAGGTTAGATTAGTTCCTAAGTATTTGAGGGATTTTGTGCACCAATGATATGATTAATTTTGTTGTAGGGCAGTAATATCTGAGGGTGAGATGAGTATGGGCAGAGCTTCCGTTTTGCTTGTGTTGATCTTATAGCCTGAAAGGAAACTAAATTCTTTAAGCAGAGCATGTAGGTTTGGGAGGGAATGTGGGGTCTAGTCAAGGTCAACAGAATGTCATCTGCAAATAGGGACAGTTTGTATTCGTTTTGACGTAATGAGACCCCACGGATGTCAGGGTGGATGCTGATGGCTGCAGCCAGGGGTTCTAGATAGAGAATGAAAAGCAAGGGGGATAGTGGACATCCCTCTAGTACCATTACTTAGAAAGAAAGCTGGTGATAAGTAGGAGGATAATTGGACTTGGGATGAGGGACGGGAATATAAAGCATGCAATGCGGTAATGAAGGGACCTTCAAAACCATAATTAGAGAGTGTAGCAAACATAAAGGGCCAGCTGACTCCATCAAAGGCCTTCTGAGCGTCCAGGCTTAGTATTAGAGCTGGGCGTGTTTTGTTCAATAGATCAATAAGGTCTATAGTGCATCTTGTATTGCCTACCGCGTGTCTGGGTGTTAGAAAACCCACTTGATCTTTATGTATAAGCCTTAGGATCGAGTGGGATAGTCGATTAGCTAGGATTTTTGAAAATATTTTGTAGTCTAAGTTGAGTAATACAATGGGCCTGTAGTTATCTGGGAGGGAGGGGTCTTTACCAGGTTTTGGGATTAAGGAGATATGGGCGTGAAGGAATTGAGGGTGAGGTACGGTACCTTTGAATAGGGAGGAGAATAGGGAAATTAGATGTGGGCTAAGGATTGGTAGAAAGATTTTATAATAGGAATATGGCAAGCCATCAGGGCCAGGGGATTTTTGGGTAGGGAGGTTTTTTACATCATCAGCTAGTTCCTCAGGGGTAACTATCGAGTTTAAAGATAAAAGGTGATCGGAAGAGAGTTTGGGTAGATGTAGGGAATCAAAGAAAGAGTCAAATTTTTCTTGTGTAAAGTTGTAATGGGGTCTGATTGCAGGCAATTTTACAATTTGCGATAGAAATCTCCGAAAACTTTAGACATTGTAGAGGGGCAGTGTGTGGGGTTACTGTCAGGTTGTCTAAGAAAGTCTGGGGATGAGTGGAAAGGGCGAGGTTTCAGTTTGTTTACCAACATCCTGTGGGGTTTGAGTATTCATAGAATTTCTGTTTAGACCATAGTAGAGATTTGTCAATTTTTTTCATGTCTAATGATCTGAGTTGATTGTGTAAGGAAATAACGGCTCAAAGCCTACTCACCGTGGGAGAGGAGTAAAAGTTTCTCAGATTTGCAAAGCTTGGAGATAGCAGAGGAAAGTTGGAATGCTGCGTCTTTTTTCAGACGAGAGCCTGTGGCAATACAGTGCCCTCTAAAGAAGGCTTTGTGAGCCTCCCACAGGGTGGAGGACTCCGAGACCGTATTATCATTAAGCTGAAAATATTCAACTAAGCTATTCGATAGGTGTTCTCTGGTTTCAAGGATTCGGAGAAGGGTTTCATTAAGGCGCCAATGACAGGTTCTAGGGGATGCGGAGGATAGGGCAATATCTAGATGGACTGAGGAGTGGTCTGACCAGGAGACGGGATTAATTTCGGATGAGACTGTGGATGTCAGGAGGGGTGAGGAGCTAAAGAAATTATCTAGTCTGGAATAGAGTTTGTGAGGGTGTGAGTAAAATGTGTACTGTTTGCTCTGATGAGTTTCTGAAATGATTTGGAAAGGCGATCAGAGTTAGATGGAGTCTTAGATGGGAACAGTACATGTCTGTCTTTACTGGGGGACATAGTCATATTAAAATCCCTGCCGATCACTGTGAAGGGTTGAGAAAATTTATCGAGGACGTCAAACATGGCGGTGAGGAAATGAACCTGTCCAGAGTTGGGAGCGTATACATTAACTATCGCAAGGGATTGGGAGAGGAACATGCAGTGCAGGATAATAAATCTGCCATGGGGGTCCAAGTAGGATTTAATTTGCAATGGACATAAGCGGTTAATAAGGATCGCCATGCCTGCTTTGCCAGACGGGTCAGATGCCATAAAAGATGTCGGAAAGAAAAGCTCCACTGCCTGTTTTCCTTACCTAGGATGGAGGTGGCGGGACCCGAGAGCCGAGGGATGGGTCAGCCTCGGGTGGCCGACATTGCGGGCACCCAGGACAGGTAAGTCTACTTATTTAAAGTCAGCAGCTACAGTGTTTGTAGCTGCTGACTGCAATTTTTTTTTTTAGCTGGCCGGAATCCCGCTTTAAACTCTTTCAGAGCTAGCTAAATAACCTTAGCGCCATATCGATTTAACCTCATGGATATGTGCTTGATAAGTAACGTAGCATTTGTTGGGTAAAGGATTCCATGATGCAAGGGTTATAGGGAGGGTGTAAAGTAAACTGACAATATATAAAACATCATCAAAACTTTAACTTTGACAATTCCGATATATGAGATGTAACCATCTCTGTTCAGGAAAAAAGACCAGAGGAAAAACAGTGAAAAAGACACTATAAAAATGAAAATGAAAATGTAAATAAAAAATAAAAAATAGCAATAAAAATGAAAAGCAGCAAAAAGGAAAAAAAGGAAAAAGAAAAAAATAGATGAAAGTCCATAAGTCATCCGAAGAGAAGCCTGGAAGGATGATGCCCTCCAGGAAGCCCAGGTCTGAGCCTTGGACTGGGAAGGGGAGCATGAGGACCACCAAAAAGGGGGAGACAGAGGATCCTCCCCTGTCATCCAGAGCAAAAGACCTAGGTTTTGAAAATAATTAAACTGTGAAAAATGTATAAGACTGTGAAAAATAGAAAACTGGTAAACCAAGGTGTCATAACAGCAACAGTTGAGACACCCCATGGGCAGAATGATGGGTGTGTAGGCCCACCGGAGGGGTAGGCGGCCTCCCAGAAACATCAGGAGGCCAAACAGAAATAACATACAAAGCCATAGCCATATGAGAGGTTCCTTAGGTTGGGAGTCTGGAAGATGGACGCCTCTGAGGAGTGAGATTGGTCTTGTGTGGTTTCTGCCTCACTGGGGTCCAGATACGACCCGGGATTGCTGATGGTTTAGGAGTGGCGGGAATCGGCACAGGATCTTCATCAGGAAGAGGCGGTAGACCTAAGTTGCATAAGAAGGCATCACTTTCCTGGAGGTCATGTAGGGAGTATTGTATTCCACCACGGGAGGCGGAAGGGGAAATCCCAACGATACAAGACTTTATGGGTCTGGAGGTGTAGAGTCAATGGACGGAGATTTCTTCGTCTTGCCAGGGTGATCAGTGAAAGGTCACTGAAGATCTGGATCCTGTATCCCCTGAAATCAAGCCTGGATTGATTACGAGTGGCGATGGTTAAGGCTTCTTTGATGTCGTAGTGAAACCTGACAATCACATCTCTTGGGTTGGCTCCAGCCGGAGGTTTAGTGGCTAAGGATCTTTGAGCTCTGTCTAAACGCCAATCAATATCAGGGATTTTGGGGGCCACTACATTAAACAAACTCAGGAGATAAGAGCGAAGGGCTCTATCTTCTACTGTTTCAGGGATGCCGCTGATCCATAGGTTCTACGCTCTCTATTTTCAAGGTCTTCTTGTTGGGCCTGGAGTTGGGTGACTGAGTGTTTAATGGTGGCGTTGTCTTATTTCTAAGACTTGGACATATTGTACTAGCTTGTCAAACTTTGTCTCAAGGGTGTCCGTACGGTCACCTAGTTGGTCTATCTCACCTCTCAGTTCTTTAGCAAATTCCCTACTTCCTGGGCGATAGTGGGTGATGGCCTGGAGCAGGGATTGCAGTTTAGTGTCTAGGACATCTGCAGTAAACGGGGCAAATGTTCCCTGTGGTGAATTAGGTATAACGTCAAATAAAGTACCTGTTACAGGCTCAATTGGTTCTCGTGGATCCTGTGTGGTGTCTCCGCCACTTGAAGCCATGGATGCGGGTCTGTGTAGGAAGCTGTCCATGGTGTTAGAAGACTGGGAGTTGAACACGGAGGTGTAATTCTTCCTTTGGTCTCTGATTTTTCCCATGGGGTGCACGGTCACTGTGGGAGGCTTAGGAGATGACTCTGATGGCTGGTGGTGCTTCAGAACGGTTAACTGGAGTCCTGGATAGACAGAGGGGAGCAGAGTACTAGGCTTACATGCCTGTCATATTTAGAGGCTGTATACTGTATGTATCTGATAAGCCGTTCTTTAGGAATGAAGCGGGTTTGGGGGGGTTTATCCGTAGCGTTTCTTGTATTTGGAGTGGGGCTGTATGCTTAAAGAGGGGCAGTAGGTAGGCACCGGGTCTTGGAAAATAGGCCGAAGGGTACAGTGATGCCAACCTATCAGTGTGGGGTAGGGATTTGCTTCAGGGCGCAATTTCTTTATAATTGGGGGTTCAGGGAGGATGGCAAAGTATAGCTAGGGTACAGTACCTGGATGTATAGTGTCTGTCCTGAATGTTAGGCCGCAAGATGGCGGCCGGCCCTGCGTGGCCAAAAACCACCTTTCCCTGGTCCTCTGATGGTTGTTAGGGGTTGCGTACTGATCAGCAATCTCCCGAAGGTGCCTGCTTCAGATGTGGATAGGTTGAATGTCCCTTGTACCGCCGATCGCGGCACTCGAGCACGGGGACGCTGGAGGCTTCACAGGCCTCAAGATGATGGTAGGCCGCGGGTGCTCGGGGCCCGTTTCCGCTGAGTTTTCGGTAGGTTTCCGGGTCCCCACACAGTCCGGTACGCTCCGGGGACAGTACTCCCAGCTGTAGGCGGGTCAGTCTCTCTCCGGTCAGCCGATCGCGGCACTTGAGCCCGGGGATGCTGAGGTTCCTGTAGGCCGCAAGATGGCGGCGGGTACCTGTAGTGTGGAGCCGGCTGTGGCTCAGGAACAACTGGAACGGCCGGATCGATGCGGCCAATGCCCAGTGGTTGTTGGGCAAAGTTTGGAGACTCCTCGGGTCGTTATTTGAGGAGGATGCCGATAGATTGCTGAGGGCTCAGTGGAGCTCCTCCGCAGCACGTCTTGTCTCTTCAGCGTCCGGACATGCCCCTGCAAATTTTTTTTATTACCAAAAATATGTAGAGGAATACTTATCAGCCTAAATTGAGGAAAAAATTAGCTTTTTTAAAAAATAAAATAAATTGGGGATATTTATTATAGCAAAAAGTACAAAATATTGTGTTTTTTTTTACAAAATTGTCGCTCTTTTTTTGTTTATAGCGCAAAAAATAAAAACTGCAGAGATTATCAAATACCACCAAAAGAAAGCTCTATTTGTGGGAAAAAAAGGATGTCAATTTTGTTTGGGTACAGCGTCGCACGACTGCGCAATAGTCAGTTAAAACGACCTAGTGCCGTATTGAAAAAAATGGCCTGGTCATTGAGCAGCCCAATCTTCCGGGGCTGAAGTGGTTAAAGACAATCCTGGCACCAGTTTTAGTAAATTTCCCCCATACTGTCACAGATCTGCAGCTTTCCTGCAGATCTGTCTCCTCTGTTGCCAAGGATGAGCAGGCATGCTGGTATATTTAGTTCCATGGCTTTAACTGATAAGGTTCTGCTGTTACCTACCCCACAAGACTTGTGTTCAAGACTGATTAACCACCTGCTGTTGATTCAATTAGCTACCCACCCAGCCAATCTCATTCTATTTAAGCTGGATTATTCCCTCAGGCTTTGCCTGTGTAATAGCTAGTTTTCTTAGTGCCAGGTCCCCTAGTGGTTCCAAGAAGATGCCTAGCAGTAAAGATTTCCTAGTGTACCCCCAGTAGGGTTGCCACCTATCCGGGATTCACCCGGACAGTTCAGGTTTGGAATCATGCGCCCAGGTTTCAGACTGCCTGAAACCCAGACACATTATTCAGACTGGACTATGGCTTCCCAGCAGGGTTGTTGGCTGCAGTTGTCTAAGCCGAGAGCATCTGTAACACCCTCTTTCACACTTCTCAAAGCCAGCCCTAACATTCCCCCCCACCCCCCTCCCCCCACATAGACGGGAGAGGAGAGAGGGCTCGATCTGCACCTCTTTGTCCCGCACCTACCTCTCTGTGTCTGCCCACACTCCATTCCTCGGCACGGTGCCTCCGAAAAGGAAAGTGGGGGCCTGAAATTTGAAGTCTAGCAGCCTCAGAAAAACCTGGATGAGAGGTGCTGACTGCCAAGGGGTAAGTGAGCTCACCATCCATCCCTGCCTGTGACTGAAGTCTCCCCCCTTCTCTCTCCTGACTCTGAGTGAGTACATAAAAGGTATATCAGGGTTATCAGAGCACCGCTTACATCAGCATTCCCCTTTACACCAAAGGGCACAGTGTTCTCTCCGTACATCAGAGTTCTCAGTGTTCCCCCTTCAGGGTTCCCAGAGCATCCCTTATGTTAGAGTCCCCAGAGTTCTTCCTTACATCAGAGTCTGCAGAGTCCCCCCCCCTCTTACAGTGAAAGGGGAAATCTGTGTATTCAGATGTAAAAGGGGAAATCTGTGTATTCAGATGTAAAAGGGGAAATCTGTGTATTCAGATGTAAAAGGGGAAATCTGTGTATTCAGATGTAAAAGGGGAAATCTGTGTATTCAGATGTAAAAGGGGAAATCTGTGTATTCAGATGTAAAAGGGGAAATCTGTGTATTCAGATGTAAAAGGGCAACTCTGTGTATTCAGATGTAAAAGGGCAACTCTGTGTATTCAGATGTAAAAGGGCAACTCTGTGTATTCAGATGTAAAAGGGCAACTCTGTGTATTCAGATGTAAAAGGGCAACTCTGTGTATTCAGATGTAAAAGGGCAACTCTGTGTATTCAGATGTAAAAGGGCAACTCTGTGGATTCAGATGTAAAAGGGCAACTCTGTGGATTCAGATGTAAAAGGGCAACTCTGTGGATTCAGATGTAAAAGGGCAACTCTGTGGATTCAGATGTAAAAGGGCAACTCTGTGGACCCTGATGTAAAAGGGCAACTCTGTGGACCCTGATGTAAAAGGGCAACTCTGTGGACCCTGATGTAAAAGGGCAACTCTGTGGACCCTGATGTAAAAGGGCAACTCTGTGGACCCTGATGTAAAAGGGCAACTCTGTGGACCCTGATGTAAAAGGGCAACTCTGTGGACCCTGATGTAAAAGGGCAACTCTGTGGACCCTGATGTAAAAGGGCAACTCTGTGGACCCTGATGTAAAAGGGCAACTCTGTGGACCCTGATGTAAAAGGGCAACTCTGTGGACCCTGATGTAAAAGGGCAACTCTGTGGACCCTGATGTAAAAGGGCAACTCTGTGGACCCTGATGTAAAAGGGCAACTCTGTGGACCCTGATGTAAAAGGGGAACTCTGTGGACCCTGATGTAAAAGGGGAACTCTGTGGACCCTGATGTAAAAGGGGAACTCTGTGGACCCTGATGTAAAAGGGGAACTCTGTGGACCCTGATGTAAAAGGGGAACTCTGTGGACCCTGATGTAAAAGGGGAACTCTGTGGACCCTGATGTAAAAGGGGAACTCTGTGGACCCTGATGTAAAAGGGGAACTCTGTGGACCCTGATGTAAAAGGGGAACTCTGTGGACCCTGATGTAAAAGGGGAACTCTGTGGACCCTGATGTAAAAGGGGAACTCTGTGGACCCTGATGTAAAAGGGGAACTCTGTGGACCCTGATGTAAAAGGGGAACTCTGTGGACCCTGATGTAAAAGGGGAACTCTGTGGACCCTGATGTAAAAGGGGAACTCTGTGGACCCTGATGTAAAAGGGGAACTCTGTGGACTCTGATGTAAAAGGGGAACTGTTGTTTTATTAACTTCATATGATTATAAATGTGATTTAATAGCAAAATACAGTATATGTATAGTTTATACTATAAAAAAAAAAAATTGCTATGCGCCGCTAAAGTGTTCGGGTTTGACTTGAAGCAAAGGTGGCAACCCTAACCCCCAGTGCTTTCTTATGTCTCTGGCTTCCTGAGAATATTCCAAGTGACCCATATACTCCTTGTGCTCTAATTTCGGAGGCTCCTAGTGACCCCAGTATTTCAAGCGACCCAGTAACCTAACCCCTCCTCCCTATTCCTAGTTTTTATTAACAAGCATCCGACTGTGCCTGTTATTGTGTCTATCTAACCCTAGTGACTCTCAATAGTGTAACCTGCCTGCAGTCTGTATCCTTGCACCCGTTTTCTCCTGTGAGCCTTCCCAGGAGCTGCTTGGGTTCCTCTGCCTTAATCCTGAGAAAAACCTTAGCCCCGCTGATGCACCAAGTTAAGCAAATTGATACTGCACTGCCACTGGTAGCACAAATATATAGATACGCTGCACACAACTAAGCTTCAGTATTAAAAAGCTAACACCAAAATGGTTAGTTGTAAATTAACCCAATATATTGTCACAAGTTGTAGTAAATAGCAGAATTCACATAAATCGGTAAGTAAAGGATTAGGTCAGTCACAGTTCACTAGGCTATAGCATCATAGAGTCCTTCTACTTGGCTCACATTGGGAATTGTAGTCCTATAGTCCATTGACTCCCATAGCATGAGCCTTGCCCTGCACTACATCCCCATGATCCAATGTTGCCCATCATCAAGTCTCTTAAAGTGGTGTTCCGGCCGAAATTATACTTTTTAAATAAAAATACCCCTATAATACACAAACTTAATGTATTCTAGTAAAGTTAGTCTGTAAACTAAGGTCTGTTTTGTTAGTTTATAGCAGCAGTTATTTTATAAATTTACAGCAGGCCGTGGCCATCTTAAGTGTGGGCATCTGAAGCCAGACTGTATTTCTTCCTGGATCTCATCCTTGCAGATCTCGCACATGCTCAGTGCAGCACAAGCAGTGTAATAGGTTTCAGGTCAGGTTTCAATAGCAACGGCAGTGTCAGAGGAAGTTACTGCCCCTTCCCAGAAGGCTTTGCAAACAGGAAATGATGCGATGGGCCACGGCCAGGGAGGAGGAAGTGAAAAATGAATACAGCAGATATACAGTAGGTGCTGAGAAAAAAAAATTAAAATATCCAATTCGTTTACAGTGCAGTTTAGTGAGGGATGCTGTAGAGTTGTAAAAGTGGGTGGAACTCCACTTTAAGCTCCTTTTGCTTGTCAGCTCTCCCTGGTTGATGTAAGCATGGTATTGTTAACCCATTCAATTGAAGACCATTAGGGGACACAGAAAGCACCGCAGCCCTGTTTCCTGAAGTGATTTAGGTCTCCAACCACATGCATTTGCCAGCTTCAAAACTTCCTACACCTTTATGATTGTGTGTGTTTCAGCCTGCCTTTCATTCACAGCACCAGTGTCTACAGTCGGTTTCAGTTTCTCCCAGTGTATTTCTAGTTTTCTGTTCTGTGTCCCTTTGCACCCCTTCCTGTTAATCTCCTTGCATAAACTCCTAGCTGTCTTGTGTGTCTCCTGCCCCTTTTCCCAGTGTTTGTGTATTAACACCAACAAGGGCCGCCAAACAGAGTATGTAGCCTGTGCCAGGCGACAAGATCTAAAATAAATGCATTAAAAAACCTGCTACGAGGGAGGGGACCAGAAGGCAAGAGTAAGGTTGGGTTCACACTTATGCGAATTGAATGCAGGTTTCCTCGCATGACAGGAGAGTGTGAGCACTTAACACATCTCCGAGGCGGCTGCGAAGCGCACTGCAGAATGGTCCTGTGCGTCTTTGGCTTCACTTCAGGTCCAAATTGGGGCAACAATTCGGACTTCATTCGCCCCTGTTTGGAGAACAGGAACGCAATGGACTCCCTGCTGCGAGCCGCTCTGCAAACAGTGTGAACCCAGCCTTATTGGAATGAAACAAGGGGAGAAGGAAAAGTGTACCGAGGGGAGGAAAAAGAATAGGAGAGGGAAATAAGGACAAGAAAGGAATACTGGTGTCTATGCCAAAGATATAATGTAGTATCAAAATTAATATAGCATACCACAATCCGGTCAGGTCATAGGCCTGTACTTACTGGCTGGTCTAGATAGATAGATGCCCTTAGGGACTCTGGCAGGACCCACCATCTTACAATAAAGCCCACTTGGTGAATTCATTGTGTGGTGGAGACACAGGCTCCAGAAATGCCCATTGGCTGCCAAACCGCCTGGAGGCAGGTCATGGGCTTGCGCTCCGTGGTTCCCAGGACGCACTGCTGTGCCATGGGAGACATGATGAAACCGTGCTCCAAGGGGGCCGCCGACAAGCTCAGTTGGCTGAACACCTATGGCTGAGGAATGTAAGCGGAGCTGGCAGAAGTGCCCGGTGCACAGGAAGTGACATGAGCGCTCCAACCAAGGCCGTGGAGATGGCGAGGGAGCCTGAGCATATCAGGTGGTGTCAAAAGGGGCAAAGGAGAATGAAAACAAAAAAGGGGGAAACATTCCACAATACAAGTACACTGAGGGTAACAGACATAAAAAAGAAGGTATTGCCCACTTTTCTAACATAAATATACAAATGACCCAGGATCCAATCATTTGAAGAGTGAATGGATATAGCGTAAGCAGGAATATCTGTCGAAACACTGCAAACAATTATCAAGGCATGTGGTACATATTGTATGGTCAAAGGTCCTTCCCACAATAACCACCATGGGGGCTGGGGTGGAACCGATCCAAGGCCAGGTATTGTATTTTGGGAAAGACACCTGCATGCACGTAGGCCACATGTTGGCCCGGTGGTAACTCCAGATCACTCTTTTGCATATTATGTCGGTAAATTAGTCTTCAAAATTCTAGTTGTGTCTTACCGACATAGAAATAAACACATTCACAGGTAAGTAAATACACTGCTCCTGGCTTCTGCAGTTGAGTGTTTGGGGTAAAACAATTAGATAATCGTATGTGGTGTCTGAGATCCATGAATTTGCAATAAGAGCATGCTCCACAACAGAAAATGCCTAGACCTTTGCAAGTGTCTCCCCGTTCTGATTCCCTAAAGTCACTGTGGACCAGTTTGTCAGCCATAGAGGGGGCCCTCCTATAAATGACAACCAGTGTTGCCTACCTACTAGATTGAAATTTACTGACACTACACCTAAAATTTACTGGCACAGCCAAGTTTTTATTGACATTTCCAAAAGTTACAAAATTACATTTTTAATTGCAAATTTCAGTATTTAGGCTACAAACAAGTACAATATGCAATAAGCAATGCGATTTATGGTAGATATAAAAACAAAAAACATATTTCTTATTTTATTTTCGATATAGTAAGTACTTCAGGGACAGGACTCAGGTGGGCAAGAAATTAGAATGGGCAGGCACACACATGAAATTGACTCACAGTGACACTGACACCTCATCGACATGACACGTCCCCTCCTGAGTCACAGTGATAGACTCTCTCCACCCCAGGTGATCCCTTCAGTCTTCTCTGGTCAAAACAGCACTGACAGTACCACTCCCAGGTTTCTTTGCCCACACAAGGCTCCGGCCACTTCGCTGGGCTCCCATGCACCACATCACATGACACGCTCAGGCACTGCCTCCACCAGATACTGTAGCAGGCACTCAGATGATCTCAGCTGGCTCCAGACCAGAACTGTGCATGCAGAGTTTTAAGCCGAGCGTGTAATGAAAATTTGTACGTTCTGTATATAATTGTATTGTATTTTGTATGTATTGCACACTGCCCTCACTGTGCACACAGCACTAATAATGTTTTCAGTAAATGTTTACATTCTTTCGAGTCCTGATTAGAATTAGCCTGCCTATGTAACGCCCCTTGTTACCATAATTGTACAATTGTAATATTAGTGTGATACCTACATAATCATGTGCATAAAAACCTTCAATTGCGTCATAATAAAGCAGAACAGTTATTTGGAAAGATGCTGGGCGTATCTTTTGTGTCTGTTCCCTACTGCAGTAGTTAATATTAATTTGGAACCACTAATCAATATGAGGATAGGAGTTGCCTATCATCAATTTAAACGAGTCAGCATGGCGAGCCAGCCAGGAGGGGATTCCAGGTGACCCCGAGTATCCGAAACGAGGAGCTCGAGATGATCCGGGAATTTCTGATAATCAGCCGGCTGAGGTAAGCCATTTGCTTACATTTGAGTTATCAGACTTCCTTGATCGGTAAGGCATTTTCGGGACAAAGGGTACCTATTTTACTCCCCTTAATCGAACTGTATTGATTGGTGGTTATATGTTATGTTGTCACTGTCTATTGTCCATCGGAGTGTTATAGATAAGAAAGGGAAGAATAGTGCTGTTCACAGGTATATGTAGTACATCTGCTATAAAAGTAGATAAAGTAGTTTAGAGACAAGAGGGTATAGGCACATGTAGAGAAAACTGGCCAGTCATAATGGGCATTGAGTTAAGTAAGGGAATGAAGGGTAAGAGAGTGTCAAAAATGCCCAGCGCAAGAGGAGCGCTATATATGAACCTAAGGTGCGGTTCCGCCTATACTGAGCCCCTAGATTAATGGTTAAAGTGGACAGGGATCCACAATGGGTAACTGGGTTACCAAGGTCCACAGGGACTAAGAATCATGCAGAGTAAACAGCTATCTATGTGAGCAGGATGGATCAAGGGTGACATTAACACTAGACAGAAAGGGACATTTTCATGTTAAGTTGTGGGATGAATTTGGGATCAGGTACTACAACTATTAGAGTCAGAAATAGAGAAATGAGAGGTAAAACAGAATACTTTATATGTTGTCAGAGAGGGAAGATGGGATGAGCACTCTGGCTGCCCGTCTGATCATAGAAGCTAGATATAAAGGATATCTGAACAAAATAAGGAATGCAGAATTTAAGGCAGGGAAATATTAAAGAGTTAAAAGAAAGTGAGAGAATGATATGCATGTGTTGTGTACAAATGGGAAAAATGTAAGCGATTTTAGAGAGATATTGGTGTATGTGTGTGCGAATGCTGGAACCTTTAGTTCTATTGCTTGTGTGTGTCATGTACGCAGATGTGACCCCCTCCTTTGTGCTCTCCTGAAAGAAATGTGGCTGGGATGAGAGGTCAGTGATAAGCTGGACGAACACCATGCCAATTCCAGTTTTTTTAGACAAAACATTTATAACAAAATGTGCCTGGTTAACGAATCTCATGATAAACCATGTGATCACAATTATTTTGAATCTGTTTTCCAAACATGGTAAAATGAAGGTTACATTTAACCATCTATTACACAAATTGAATATCCTTTGATAGTGGAAACAGTGCATTTAAAAAAAGGGAAATTAAGTAAAATTAAATAATGAGTATTCATTTCTAATATGAGTTTAACAATTTTATTAATAATATAGATATATTGAAACTGGTTTAGACAACCTTTGGTTGGAAATGAAATCCAGGTTATTGGGGAAAATATGGGATTAGTTTAGATTAAGATAACAATTTTGTAATTTTACATTTATTCAATAAGCCCTTATTGAGAGAAAAAAAAAATTAAGATGGAGGTTGTTATTTGGAATACAGCTGCCATAATATTTAACAAAGCCAAGATGGATGGGATACATAGGAAGTTTTTCTACAAAAATGAAATTTTAAGGTTTTTGATGATAACTTGATGTGCGGTCCATAATGTGAGCGTTATAATAAATAAAAATTTAAATATAAAACAGACCCATCACATCAAGTCCACACACTGTTAGGATAGATGCCACCTGCAGCCAGTTGTTTTTAGTTTTTGATGCTTTCTGGTCCATCATACAGATTCTTGGTCCTTTTGTTTTTATTTATTTTTGAAATCCAAAACAGAATGTGTGGATTGTGAAATGATGTGCCCCTTTTCCTTGTAAGTACAGTGGTATGAGCAGAAGAATATTTTGGATTTATGGGCATCTCTCCATGACAGCAGGTTATTGTTATCATTTATTGTAATATTGCCAGGAAAAGTTGCCTTTTGAAACATGAAACTGGAGTTCTTACACAAACAGCGTGATAGAAAACAAGCCATTGTATTATATTTATGCAAGGTGCTATTAGACAAAGTTAGATATTGTTTTGGTCAAACATTTAATTTTTAATGGTCCGACATTCTGCGCAGCAAATATACAGCTAACTAAATGTTTGTCTAATGAAAGGTTTAAAATATGAGTTTGTTTATGTACAAATCTAACAATGAAAAACGTGTACATTTGAATCCAGCCACCTTATTGCCTCTATTAGAGGAGGAAGACACATGTGTTAAATTGATGATGAAGGAATCAGCTGCTGTGAGCCCAGTGCGGGACACACTCCCTGAAGACCCAGATATTACATTCTTTGTAGATTCGAGTATGCAATTTATTACCCAGAAGGATACTCTGTATTCAAAGTCATTGGATCCTTTTTCCCCAGCTCAAGAAGCAGAGCTCCATCTTTTAGCAAAGCCTGTGAGCTATAAAGAGTGTATATTTATAAGATAGTCGAGATATCGAGAGCTTTTGGTTCCATTTGAAGGTCCAGAAGTTTGTTTTTACTTCGGCAGGTAAACCAACCAAGCATGCCAAGTTAATTTGATTGGCTGTTTTCAGCCTTCCAGGTTCTTGCTGAGGTAGTAGGGTTGCCACCTGTCCGGGATTCACCCGGACAGTACGGGTTTTGAAACATGTGCCCGGGTCTCTGCCCGTCTGAGACCCGGGCACATTATTAATTTCAGACCCGTGGC
Organism: Lithobates clamitans; assembly: GCA_037952925.1. Classification (NCBI taxonomy): domain Eukaryota; kingdom Metazoa; phylum Chordata; class Amphibia; order Anura; family Ranidae; genus Lithobates; species Lithobates clamitans. The sequence goes on from JBBGZY010000482.1 coordinate 317,640, forward strand.
TCCCTGTGCCGAAGCTGTGTCATCAGTGCGGCCGTGGAATTCGGGTCCTTAGCGCTGCTGCTCCCGCTCAGCTGTCTGAGTGCAGGACGGAGTCGGGACACAGAGGTGGAGCCTCAATGTTACCGGCCGGGTGCTCTCCTCCAATCCTCTGGCTGCCAGCAGAAGAGACAAGGAGGTGGGCGGAGCCTCCCCATTCCCTGCTGGAGTGTGTGCACAGATCGCGCTGGGACTGGAGCCCAGCTTGTAAGGTAAGTTTTTACCATCCATGTCACGATTTCAAAGTACTCTCACCTCTCCCCCCCACCATACACTATACATACATACACCCCCCTCCCCCCACCATACACTATGCATACACCCCCCCCACCATACACTATACATACATATATACATACACCCCCCCTCCCCCCACCATACACTATACATACATATATACATACACCCCCCCTCCCCCCACCATACACTATACATACACCCCCCTCCCCCCACCATACACTATACATACACACCCCCTCCCCCCACCATACACTATACATACACACCCCCCCATACACTATACATACATATATACATGCACCCCCCCTCCCCCCACCATACACACATATATACATACACCCCCCCTCCCCGCACCATACACTATACATACACACCCCCACCATACACTATACAAACACCCCCCCTCCCCCCACCATACACTACACATACACACCCCCACCATACACTATACATACATATATACATACACCCCCCTCCCCCCATACACTATACATACATATATACATACACCCCCCTCCCCCCATACACTATACATACATATATACATACACCCCCCTCCCCCCCATACACTATACATACATATATACATACACACCCCCTCCCCCCCACCATACACTATACATACACCCCCCTCCCCCCACCATACACTATACATACACACCCCCACCATACACTATACATACACACCCCCACCATACACTATACATACACACCCCCACCATACACTATACATACACACCCCCACCATACACTATATATACATGCACCCCCCCTCCCCCCACCATACACACATATATACATACACCCCCCCTCCCCGCACCATACACTATACATACACACCCCCTCCCCCCCACCATACACTATACATACACATGGTATATACATACACCCCCCTCCCCCCATACACTATACATACATATATACATACACCCCCCTCCCCCCCATACACTATACATACATATATACATACACCCCCCCTCCCCCCACCATACACTATACATACATATATACATACACCCCCCTCCCCCCATACACTATACATACATATATACATACACCCCCCTCCCCCCCATACACTATACATACATATATACATACACCCCCCTCCCCCCCATACACTATACACACATATATACATACACACCCCCTCCCCCCCACCATACACTATACATACACACCCCCTCCCCCCCACCATACACTATACATACCCACCCCCTCCCCCCCACCATACACTATACATACACACCCCCTCCCCCCCACAATACACTATACATACACACCCCCTCCCCCCCACCATACACTATACATACACACCCCCTCCCCCCCACCATACACTATACATACACCCCCCTCCCCCCCATACACTATACATACATATATACATACACCCCCCCTCCCCCCATACACTATACATACATACATACACCCCCTCCCCCCCACCATACACTATACATACACCCCCCCTCCCCCCCACCATACACTATACATACACCCCCCCTCCCCCCCACCATACACTATACATACACACCCCCTCCCCCCCACCATACACTATACATACACACACCCTCCCCCCACCATACACTATACATACATACACCCCCTCCCTCCACCATACACTATACATACATACACCCCCTCCCCCCACCATACATACATACACCCCCTCCCCCCACCATACACTATACATACATATATACACCCCCCCTCCCCCCACCATACACTATACATACACCCCCTCCCCCCCACCATACACTATACATACATATATACATACACCCCCCTCCCCCCACCATACACTATACATACACACCCCCTCCCCCCCACCATACACTATACATACACACCCCCTCCCCCCCACCATACACTATACATACACACCCCTCCCCCCCACCATACACTATACATACACACCCCCCTCCCCCCCACCATACACTATACATACACCCCCCTCCCCCCCACCATACACTATACATACATATATACGTACACCCCCCACCATACACTATATATACAGTTCTGCTGGCCGCCTTCCATATACCATCCATCCATATAGTTCTCTCTCTCCCCCCCCCATACACCATCCATATATACAGTCCCCCCCATATATACAGTCCCCCTAATATATATAGTCCTCCCCCCATACACCACCCATATATACAGTCCCCCCCATATACACAGTCCTCCCCCCATACATCATCCATATATACAGTCCTCTCCATATATACAGTCCCCCCCATATATACAGTTCTCCACCCCCCTATATACCATCTATAGATACTGTTCTCCACCCCCCCATACACCATCCATATATACACTTCTCACCGGGTGACACAGTCCACTGCTCTACTGACACCGTCCTCTGCTCTACTGACACCGTCCACTGCCCTACTGACACCGTCCACTGCCCTACTGACACCGTCCACTGCCCTACTGACACCATCCACTGCCATAATGACACCATCAACTGCTCTACTGACACCATCCACTGCCCTACTGGCTGACAGTGTCCGCTTTTAAGGTAGGCTATTTTCATATTTTAACTGACATTTCTTTTATTAATCGAATCATATTTTATGGGTACAATGCTAATGCTTTTGTTTTATTTAACCATGCCCCTTTAAGTCCCCCCCCCCACTGTTAATGCAATTGGGCCACAGCCACTGTTCACTGTAGCACACCTCATTACTACTCTCTTTGGGTAACCCAAGGTATTTTACAATCATATGGCATGTACTACAAAAAAATTGCTGTGTGCCGCAAAAGTGTTCGGGTTTGGCTTGAAGAAAAGGTGGCAACCCTATGAGGTAGCCATATTAACTTTCACACATGGAAGCAGACCAGGTGACTAAGGATGCTGCATTTACAGCCCTGGACACTTGATGGGTCTGTGCAACTCACAGATTCCACCGTAGTTCTGGCCCAGTATAGCTGGGATTAATAATTCAACTTTAAGGACCCCAGAACGAGAAGAACAAGTGTTCCACAGGGGGCAACTTCTTATGAAATAGGACTTTGGAAAAAGGTGATCATTTATGTCTGCCAACCACTCTTTTCCCTCCAGCTTGACACATGGATCGTGTCATCAGTCACAAGCAGTTATGGCTGCCTTAGTAAATGAGTATGGGATAGAGCCAGGGTTCTCCACAGTTGTTTTTATAACATACCACTTCTTGTTTTACCTGTTACCAAAGGTGTTACCAAAAGCTGAACATCCCTTCCAGAGATTACTAAAAAGGTATATCCAGATGCCCAAGTTAGGATCTTACAAGTATGCAGTTTGTCTGTATGGACATGTTTTTTGGATGTCCAGTGGCAAATGCTACTGCAAAGGCCACAGTAAAAAGTGTTATCAGAAATAGTTTGTAAATATAGAGTGCAGAAAGTACAGAGAGTAAGAGGAAATCATTTTTTATAGAAGAGTGCTTACTATAAGTTTTGAGGTTTTATTTTTACACCCCCTACTGTCTACAATGTAGTAGACAAAGTAGAGTAGGAAACTAGAAAACTTTTGCCTGAATGTTTTCTTATATTTTATGAAGCCCCTAAGGGGGATGTTGGACTCTCTCCCTATGGGATTTTGTTTGGGAGTGTGTTACTCACTTGCTTATATTTTGTCTCAGCAGCTGAAGTCCTCCATTCGGATCTCACAGAGAATGTTGCTGATCTTTTAAGGTTTTTGACAAACTCATTTGTGTTTTCTCCCTAATTCCCGATCCTAAAAGTTTGGAAGGATCTAAAACTAAAGCCAGGTGACTTGTGGATTGTTAAGAGACATTTATATATAAGGAAATGTTTGGAGACTCAATACAGCATCTATTTCATGTACAGTTTTGCAAAACTTGAAGGAAAAGTCACCTGGATCCACACCAGACACTGCAAAAATGACTAAATTAAAGAAATCTCTGTGTTTGATTTGTTTCCCCCTTGTGATTACAGTCTAGGGTACTTTTTGATTCAATTACTTTAATTGTAAGGGATATATATATATATATTTGAAAAGTAGTTTAGCCATGCTGAAGTCATAGTTTGTCTTTTGTATGTCTTCCATTTTATGTAGAATTGTCTGTGTTTACATATGCTGATAAGTCAGCATGCTCACAATTAAGCTAGAAGGCCATTCTGGCCACAGGAGTGTACAGCCAGTACTCTGTAAATATGTCTTATCAATCATTTGTTCTTCACAATGAAAAGTCATTTGGTAATGAAAAAGTTGCTCAGCTATTATTTTCTCCACAATGGAGTTTTTTTGCTTCTTTGGCCAGGACTACCTCCACCTAAGCGTGTGGAGGTTCCAGGTTAAAGGTTATAGCAGTACTATACAGAAGTTCACTGAGCATCCCATATCGAACGATCCAGCCTTTTTCTGCTTCACGCTACCAATTCAGCTAGTAAAGTGTATATTTAAAAAAAAAAAAAAAAAAAAAAAAAAAAATCACTGGTGCGTCACTTGCTGGATGCAGCCAAGGCGTGTATTCCCTTGTTGTGGAAGTCTACACAGCCCCCTTACGTTGGTGCGTGGATTAGAAGGGTGGAGGACGTCAAGAGAATGGAGGATTTGATTTTGACAGCTAGACACCAAAATTAATTGTTCACCATGACTTGGTCCAGGTGGAACAGGTTTATATTCTCTGATGAGGGTCAGACGCTCCTGGGAGGGAGCTTACCTGTCTAGTATGGACCACCTACAATATGTATCTGTCTGGGAACAGTATATAACACTTTCACCATGTGCCTGGCAGGTGACACGCGCAATAGCTGCCCCCCCTCCCCCTCCTCTTCCCTATTGCCTCCTTCCCTCCTCCCCATTCCCTTACCATTACGCTTCTATACCCCTTACTTTTCTACCTCTTATTCTTTTGTCTTACATACTCTCTCCTTTCCCTCTATATCTCTTATTATTGTTTAAATGAAAATGGAAAATGGGGAGGGTTGGCCCCACTCACATACTCTTCATATTTTTAAGGCTTATTAGTATTATATAGCGGTTTAACAATAAATATGTAGATTGTGTTGTGCCTGAACATTACGGTATTGGACCATTGGAGGCTGCGTCCTCGAAAAGTAAAATATATGTATGCCTTATGTTAGTACGGTGGAGCTACATCCTCTTGTTCTTGAATAAACTTATAATTTGAAAAAAGGTTATAGCAGGTATGGTTAGTGATCAAAATATTGCTCAAAAGAGGGGAGACTGTAATGGAAATTTGTATGTTCTGTATATAATTGTATTGTATTTTGCATGTATTGCACACTGCCCACACAGCACTAATAATGTTTTCAGTAAATGTTTACATTCTTTCGAGTCCTGATTAGAATTAGCCTGCCTATGTAACGCCCCTTGTTACCATAAACGTACAATTGTAATACCTACGTAATCATGTGCATAAAAACCTTCAATTGCGTCATAATAAAAGCAGAACAGTTACTTGGAAAGATGCTGAGCGTATCTTTTGTGTCTGTTCCCTACTGCAGTAGTTATTAATTTGGAACCACTAATCAATATGAGGATAGGAGTTGCCTATCATCAATTTAACCGAGTCAAGCGTCACAGTCATCCTTTTACTGACAACCGTTTCCTGTCACTGGCATTTATTGTCCAAAGAAAAGTGCTCATTTTTTACTGAATGTCAGGAAACATACTGACGATGGGCAATACTGGTGGTGACAGCTGGTGTTAGTGGCACAAATGGGCCTACCGAGGGGTCCATGGTCAGCAAAAGCCAGTATTTGCACATGATAAGTTTGACCTGTCTTTGTTGGGTATTGTGTGATAATCCAAACTGTATCATCAGGTTTCTCAGTCTTTTTATTGAACAATAGTTCATGACATTTCAAACCAGATGCGCATATAAAAGCTTTCGTGAGGTAAGCATGGCTATAATCTCATTCAAGGAAATATTGTCTAAGAAGGCCAGCCTCCTTCTGGTATAGTTCATCATACCAAAGTATTGAAGCACTGAGGATGCCCTCCTAACCCTCCACCCCAAGGTATTGAAGCACTGAGGATGCCCTCCTAACTCTCCACCACAAGGTATTAAGGCACTGAGGATGCCCTCCTAACTCTCCACCCCAAAGTATTAAGGCTTTAAGGATGCTCTCCTACCTCTCCACCCCAAGGTATTAAGGAACTGAGGATGCCCTTCTACCTCTCCACCCCAAGGTATTAAGGAAATGAGGATGCCCTCCTACCTCTCCACCCCAAGGTATTAAGGAACTGAGGATGCCCTCCTACCTCTCCACCCCAAAGAATTGAGGCACTGAGGATGCCTTCCTACCCCTCTACCCCAAAGTTTTGAGACACTGAGGATGCCCTCCTAACTCTCCACCACAAGGTATTAAGGCACTGAGGATGCCCTCCTAACTCTCCACCCCAAAGTATTAAGGCTTTAAGGATGCTCTCCTACCTCTCCACCCCAAGATATCAAGGTACTGAGGATGTCCTCCTACCTCTCCACGCCAAGGTATTGAGGTAGGGAGGATGCCCTCCTACTCCTCCACCATGAAGTATCAGGGCACTTAGAACCCCTCCAACCCCTCCACCCCAAAGTATTGAGGCACTGAGGATACCCTCCCAACTCTTCACCCCAAGGTATTAGGGAACTGAGGATGCCCTAATATCTCTTCACCCCAAAGTAATGAGGCACTAAGTAGGGATGAGCCGAACACCCCCTTGTTCAGTTCGCACCAGAACATGCGAACAGGCAAAACATTTGTTCGAACACGCAAACACTGTTAAAGTCTATGGGACTCGAACATGAATAATCAAAAGTGCTAATTTTAAAGGCTTATATACAAGTTACTGTCATAAAAAGTGTTTGGGGACCTGGGTCCTGCCCCAGGGGACATGTATCAATGCAAAAAAAGTTTTAAAAAAAACGGCCATTTTTTCAGGAGCAGTGATTTTAATAATGCTTAAGGTGAAACAATAAAAGTGTAATATTCCTTTAAATTTCGTACCTGGGGGGGTGTCTATAGTATGCCTGTAAAGGGGCGCATGTTTCCCATGTTTAGAACAGTCTGACAGCAAAATTACATTTCAAAGGAAAAAAGTCATTTAAAACTACTCGCGGCTATTAATGAATTGTCGGTCCAACAATGCACATAAAAGGTCATTGATAAAAACGGCAGGGGAACCCCAAACCAAAATTTAAAAATAAAATGGCCTGGGGGTCCCCCTCAAAATCCATACCAGACCCTTATCTGAGCACGCAACCTGGCAGGCCGCAGGAAAAGAGGGGGGATGAGAGAGTGCCCCCCCCGAACCATACCAGGCCACATGCCCTAAACATTGGGAGGGTGCGTTGAGGTAGCCCCCCAAAGCACCTTGTCCCTATGTTGATGAGGACAAGGGCCTCATCCCCACAATCCTTGGCCGGTGGTTGTGGGGGTCTGCGGGCGGGGGCTTTTAGGAATCTGGAAGCCCCCTTTAACAAGGGGACCCCCCGATCCCACCCCCCCTGTGTGAAATGGTGATGGGGTACAAATGTACCCCTACCATTTCACAAAAAAAAAAAAGTGTCAAAAATGACAAGAGACAGTTTTTGACAATTCCTTTATTTAAAGTCTTCTTCTTTCCATCTTCTTCGGGTCTTCTCCCCCATTACCATTTCACACATTGGGAGGGCTACCTTAAAGCACCCTCCCAATGTTGAGGGCATGTGGCCTGGTACGGTTCATGAGAGGGGCCCGCTCTCTCATCCCCCCTCTTTTCCTGCGACCTGCCAGGTTGCATGCTCGGATAAGTGTCTGGTATGGATTTTTGGGGGGACCACAGGCCATTTTTTTTTTTTTGGCGCGGGGTTCCCCTTAAAATCCATACCAGACCTGAAGGGCCTGGTATGGAACTTAGGGGGACCCCCGCGCCATTTTTAAAAAAAATTCTGGTACGGGGTTCCCTTGTGGGGAAATCCCATGCCGTTTTTATCAATGAACTGTTGTGTATTGTCGGACAGACAATTCATTAATAGCCGCGAGTAGTTTTTAAATTACTTTTTTTCCTTTGAAATGTCATTTTGCTGTCAGATGGGAAACATGCGCCCCTTTACAGGCATACTAGAGACACCCCCCAGGTACAAAATTTAAAGGAATATTACACTTTTATTTTATCACTTTAAGCATTATTAAAATCACTGCTCCCGAAAAAACGGCCGTTTTTAAAACTTCTTTTTGCATTGATACATGTCCCCTGGGGCAGGACCCAGGTCCCCAAACACTTTTTATGACAATACCATGCATACAAGCCTTTAAAATTAGCACTTTTGATTTCTCCCTTAGACTTTTAAAAGGGTGTTCCGCGGCTTTCAAATTTGCCGTGAACACCCCAAATTGTTCGCTGTTCGGCGAACTGGTGAACAGCCGATGTTCGAGTCGAACATGAGTTTCACTCGAACTCGAAGCTCATCCCTAGCACTGAGGAATCTGTCCTACCCCTCCACCCCAAAATATTGAGGCACTGAGGATACCCTTCTAATTCTACACCCCAAGGTATTAAGGAACTGAGGATGCTCTCCTACCTCTGCACCCCAAGGTACTGAGGCACTGAGGAAGCCCTCCTACCACTCCACCTCAAAGTATTGAGGCACTGAGGATGCCCTCCTAATTCTCCACCCCAAGGTATTAAGGAACTGAGGATGTCCTACCTCTCCACCCCAAAGTAATAAGGCACTGAGGATGCCCTCCTATCCCTCCACCCCAAAAGTATTGAGGCACTGAGGATTCCCTCCGAAATCGCCACCCCAAGGTATTAAGGATCTGAGGATGTCCTCATACCTCTCCACCCCAAGGTATCAAGGCACTAAGGAAGCCCTCCTACCTCTGCACCTCAAAGTATGGAGGCACTCAGGATGTTCTCCCAACTCTCCACTCGAAGGTGGAGAGTTAGGAGGACATCCTCAACTGAGGAAGCCCTCCTACTGCTCCACTCCAAGGCATCAGAGCACTGAAGATGTCCTCCTACCCCTCCACCCCAAAGTATTGAGGATCTGAGGATGCCCTCCTACCTCTGCCCCAAAGTCTTAAGGCACTGAGGATACCCTCCGAACTCTTCACCACAAGGTATTAAGGAATAAAGAAAAAAAAAAAAAAAAAAAAAAAAAAAAAAAAAAAAGGAGGGGCAAGTGGGACTTTAAATGAAGCATGTCAATTGAAAGTATAATAATGAATACATGCGAGTAGGTAAAATGATTGGATTTAATTTATAGTCAAGTCCATGATTTTGATGCATACAGTACCAATAAAGTAGTATAAATACAGACATAATCGCATGAATTGATATAAGCATATTTAGCAGTAACAATCAAGGAAACTCAGTAGTGTAAACAAATCAATGGACATACATATATGCAATTCATAACAGAAATACATGAATTAAAATCGCCAATCAAAATCACAAAATCGCATGAAATGAGAAAACTCGATAAAAAATTGATAAATGTCAGGGATATGATTTAGGCTTGATAGGGCATCCTTAGTTTGCGAACCCGACGCGTTTCTTGGCTTCTTGCCAGTCATCAGGGGTGGGATGCATAATTTAACTGAGAAAAACAAAGGAATATCATAAATATTGATACATGTGGAACCTCCGGCCAATAGAGAAAATCGTATCAGAAATGTCCAAATTGTCTACTTTGAATGGAGAAGCTACTTACAAAATAGCCCAAAAGTCAAGAAGTCACCAGCAATGGGATCTGTTAGGGTGTGAGATATAACCGTCTCAACCGGGGTTGAGGCAGGGCACCGACCATCCTTCCAAAGTGATTGGAGGGTGGGCCAGGAGAAACCACAGCCGACTGATTCCTGAGCCCTCAATATACTGGTCAATGAGTTGTAAATGGGAAAATCTGCAGAAAATTGAAAAAAATGGGATGTGTCAAAGAAAGTAAAACTGGAGTAGAAAGTGTTGGATGAATGGAATGACTGAAAGAAATGTGTGCTTGGTGCATATGAAAAAAGTAAATGTGTGAAAAATAAGATAATAAGGGGAAATGAAAATAAAAATAAAATGGATGCATGAAAATGCACGTGAAAAAAGATAAGTGAAGAAACCCATAGGAAATGTGTGAAGATAGAGGATGTCCTGCACTGGGTAAATAGGTGAGAGGATGGGAATGTGTGTACTGTAAGCAGAAAAAAAGATGTAAAAAATATATATTAATTACCCATCTGTTGAATAGTGGCTGCTTAACAGAGCGGTCCCTTCCTAGCGAAGCACAGTGAGGGAGTGAACCGTCAGTCTGTCGGTCCCAGCTGATATACTCTGGCCCTGGGCGGGTCCCTGCCAGCGTCATGCATGACGTCATTGGTAGCTGAGAGACGAGAGAGCAATCACAGCTGAGAGTAACTCAGTGGATGTCTGCTCATCACAGCTGTAGGCGTCAGATGGAGAAAAAAACAAAACCCGGCTCACACCTTGTGGCGTCAATTGATGCCACTTGGGGGGCCATTTTGTGCATGGCGCTGATGTGTTGAGATCGGGCCCCAACCGCCCCGAAATGCATGATGCCCTCCTAACTCTCCATCACAAGGTATTAAGGAACTGAGGATACCCTCCTACCTCTCTACCCCCAAGGTATCAAAGCACTGAGGATGTCCTCCTACCCCTCCACCCCAAACTATTAAGGAACTGAGGATGCCCTCCTACCTCTGCACCTCAAGGTATCGAGGCACTGAAGAAGAGGAACCCCTCCTACCACTCCATTGAAAAGTATTTAGGCACTGAGGAAGCCCTCCTAACTCTCCACCCCAAGGTATTAAGGATGCTCTCCTACCTCTCCACCCCAAAGTATCAAGGCACTGAGGATGTCCTCCTACCCCTCCAACCCAAAGTATTGAGGCACTAAGGATACCCTCCTACCTCTCCACCCCAAGGTTTTAAGGAACTGAGGATGTCCTCCTACCCCTCCACCCCAAAGTACTAAGGCACTGAGGATTCCCTCCTAAATCACCACTCCAAGGTATTAAGGAACTGAGGATGTTCTCCTACCTCTCCACCCCAAGGTATCGAGGTACTGAGGATGCCCTCCAACCACTCCATCCCAAAGTAATAAGGCACTGGGGAAGCCGTCCTACCCCTCCACCCCAAAGTATTGAGGCACTGAGGATACCCATCTAAATCTACACCCCAAGGTTTTAAGGAACTGAGGATGCCCTCCTAACTCTCCACCCCAAAGTAATAAGGCACTGAGGAAGCCGTCCTACCCCTCCACCCCAAAGTATTGAGGCACTGAGGAGTCCCTCCTACTTCTCAACCCCAAGGAATCAAGGCACTGAGGATGTCCTCCAACCCCTCCACCCTAAAGTATTGAGGCACTGAGGATGCCCTCCTATCTCTCCACCCCAAAGTAATAGGGCACTGAGGAAGCCGTCCTACCCCTCCACCCAGAGGCGGCTCTCTAATTAGGCAAATTAGGCGGTCGCCTAGGGCCTCACACTCACAGGGGCCTCGCAACTGCCTAATTTGCCTAAGAGCCACCTCTGAGGCTGTCCCACAGGGCACCCATGGATGAGACAAAGCCGCGCCTGTCACTCTCTGGCTCCTATCACATTTTGTAAAGACACAGACGCACCCGGGCATGGATTATCCTCCCTCTCTCTCAGGTCTTTCTGCTGCTCCCGCTCAGTTTGCTCCAACACTGTCTGCAAAAATCTTACAAGGGAGGAGGTGGAGCTGCAGCTTGCTGAGATGGGAGTGAATGAACATGGAGTGACGCTGAGTGCTCATTGCCTGAGATCGGAGATCCCCCCCCCCCGTGCCCCCCTCCTGCACATATCACCCACCCCTATTCACTCCGTGCCCCCCTCCTGCGCATACCACCCACCCCTATTCACTCCATTCCCCCCTTCTTCACATTCCACCCTCCCCTATTCACTCTGTGCCCCCCCTGCACATACCACCCACCCCCTATTCACCTTGAGGCGGAGAATCTCACTACTGCTGCTGCTTGTATGGGTGGGATGTGTACTGCACCAATCCTTGTTGACCCTCCTCTCCTATTCATCCCATGTGATTGGCACAGTACACATCCCACCCACACAAGCAGGAGCAGTAATAAGATGCTCGACCTCGGGGTTCTTCCTTAACCCCTGCAAAGGGTGTGAGTGGGGCCTCATGTCTAAATTTTGCCTAAGGCCTCACAAAGCCTAGAGCCGCCTCTGCCTCCACCCCGAAGTATTGAGGCACTGAGGATACTCTCCTAACGCTCTACCCCAAGGTATTAAGGATCTGAGGATGTCCTCCTACCTCTCCACCCCAAAGTATTGAGGCACTGAGGATTCCCTCCTAAATCGCCACCAAAAGTATTAAGGAACTGAGGATGCCCTGATACCTCTCCACCCCAAGGTATCGAGGCACTGAGGAAGCCCTCCTACCCCTCCACCCCAAAGTATTGAGGCACTGAGGATGCCCTCCTAACTCTCCACCCCAAGCTATTAAAGAAATGATGATGCCCTCCTAACTCTGCACCCAAAAGGCATCGAGGCACTGAGAAAGCCCCCCTACCCATCCACCCCAAAGTATTGAGGCACTGGGAATGCTCTCCTACCTCTTCACACCAAGGTATTAAGGAACTGAGGATGCCCTCCTACCTCCCTACCCCAAGGTATCAAAGCACTGAGGATGTCTTTTTAGCCCTCCACCCCAAAGTATTAAGGCACGGAGGATGCCCTCCTAACTTTGCATCCCAAGGTATCGAGGCACTGAGGAAGCCCTCCTACCCCTTCACCCCAAAGTATTGAGGCACTGAGCATGCCCTCTAACTCTTCACCCCAAGGTATAAAGGACCTGAGGATGCTTTCCTACCTCTCCACTCAAAAGTATCAAGGCACTGAGGATGTCCTCCTACCCGTCAACCCCAAAGTATTGAGGCACTGAGGATGCCCTCCTATCTCTCCACCCCAAATGTAATAAGGCACGAAGGAAGCCGTCATACCCCTCCACCCCAAAGTATTGAGGCACTGAGGATGCCCTCCTAACTCTCCATCACAAGGTATTAAGGAACTGAGGATACCCTCCTACCTCTCTACCCACAAGGTATCAAAGCACTGAGGATGTCCTCCTACCCCTCCACCCCAAACTATTAAGGCACTGAGGATGCCCTTCTGACTCTGCACTCCAAGGTATTGAGGCACTGAGGAAGCCCTACTACCCCTCCACCCCAAAGTATCGAGGCACTGAGGAAGCACTCCTAACTCTCCGCCCCAAGGTATGAAGGACCCGAGGATGCTCTCCTACCTCTCCACCACAAAGTATTAAGGCACTGAGGATTCCCTCCTAAATCGCCAATCCAAGGTATTAAGGAACTGAGGATGTCCTACCTCTCCACTCTAAGGTATTGAGGTACTGAGGATGCCCTCCAACTCCTTCACCCCAAAGTAATGAGGCACTGAGCATGCCCTCCTATCTGTCCACCCCAAAGTAATAAAGGCACTGAGGAAGCCATCCTACCCCTCCACCCCAAAGTATTGAGGCACTGAGTGTACCCTCCTAACTCTCCACCCCAAGGTATTAAGGAACTGAGGATGCCCTCCTACCTCTCCACCCCAAGGTATCAAGGCACTGAGGATGTCCTCCTACCCCAAAGTATTGAGGCAATGAGGATGCCCTCCTAACTCTGCAATCCAAAGTATCGAGGCACTAATGAAACCCTCCTACCCCTCCACTCCAAAGTATTGAGGCACTGAGGATGCCCGCCTAACTCTCCACCCAAAAGGTATTAAGGAACTTAGGATGACCTCCTACCTCTCCACCACAAGGTGTCAAGGCACTGAGGATGTCCTCCTACCCCTCCACCCCAAAGAATTAAGGCACTGAGGATGCCCTGCTAACTCTCTACCCCAAGGCATGAAGGAACTGAGAATGCCCTTCTACCTCTCAACCCCAAGGCATTAAGGCACTGAAGATGTCCTCCTAACTCTCCACCTTAAGGATCTGAGGAAACCCGCCTACCCCTCCACCCCAAAATATTGAGGCACTGAGGATTCCCTCCTGAATCGCCACCCCAAAGTATTAAGGAACTGAGGATACCTTCATACCCCTCCACTCCAAAGTATTGAGGCACTGATGATGCCCTCCTACCCCTCCACCCCAAAGTATTGAGGCACTGAGGATGCCCTCCTACCCCTCCACCCCAAAGTATTGAGGCACTGAGGATGCCCTCTTAACTCTCCACCCAAAAGAATTAAGGAACTGAGGATGCCCTCCTACCTCTCCACCTCAAGGAATCAAGGCACTGAGGATGTCCTCCTACCCCTCCACCACAAAGTATTGAGGCACTGAGCATGCCCTCCTCCCCCCTCAACCCAAAAGTATTAAGGCACTGAGGATGCCCTCTTAACTCTCCACACCTAGGTATTACGGAACTGCGGATACCCTCCTACCTCTCCACCCCAAGATATCAAGGCACTGAGGATGTCCTCCTACCCCTCCACCCCAAAGTATTGAGGCACTGAGGATTCCCTCCTAAATCGCCACCAAAAGTATTAAGGAACTGAGGATGCCCTGATACCTCTCCACCCCAAGATATCAAGGCACTGAGGATGTCCTCCTACCCCTCCACCAAAAAGGTATTGAGGCACTGAGGATTCCCTCCTAAATCGCCAGCCCAAGGTATTAAGGAACTGAGGATGTCCTCATGGCTCTCCACCCCAAGGTATCGAGGCACTGAGGATGCCCTCCTACCCCCTCCACCCCATATATTGAGACGAGGCACTGAGGGAGCCCTGCTACTCCTCCAACCCGAAGTATCAGGGCACTGAGGATGCCCTCCAACCCCTCTACCTCAAAGTATGGAGGCACCGAGTATGCCCTCTTATCTCTCCACCCCAAAGTAATAAGGCACTGAGGAAGCCGTCCTACCTCTCCACCCCAAAGTATCAAGGCAGTGAGGATGTCCTCCTACCTCTCCACCCCAAAGTATTGAGGCACTGAGGAGTCCCTCCTACCTCTTAACCCCAAGGCATCAAGGTACTGAGGATGTCCTCCTACCTCTCCACCCCAAAGTATTTAGGGCACTGAGGATGCCCTCCTAAATCTCCACCCCAAGGTATTAAGGAACTGAGGATGTCCTACCTCTGCACCTCAAGGTATTGAGTCACTGAGGAAGCCCTCCTACCCCTCCACCCCAAAGTATTGAGGCACTGAGGATGCCCTCTTAACTCTCCACCCAAAAGAATTAAGGAACTGAGGATGCCCTCCTACCTCTCCACCTCAAGGAATCAAGGCACTGAGGATGTCCTCCTACCCCTCCACCACAAAGTATTGAGGCACTGAGGATGCTCTCCTACCTCTCCAACTCAAGGCATCGAGGCAATGAGGAAGCCTTCCCACCTCTCCACCCCAAAGAATTGAGGCACTGAGGATGCCCACCTAACTGTCCATCCCAAGGTATTAAGAAAATAAGGATGTCCTCCTACCTCTCCAACCCAAGGTATCAAGGCACCGAGAAAGCCCTCGCACTCTTCCACTGCAAAGTATCAGTGCACTGAGGATGCCCTCCTACCCGTCCACCCCAAAGTATTGAGGCACTGAGGAAGCCCTCCTACCCCCTCCACCCCAAAGCATTGAGGCACTGAGGATGTCCTTCTAACTCTCCACCCCCAGATATAAGTCCTCCCCAAAGTAATAAGGCACTGAGGATGCCCTCATAGCATTCCATCCCAAGGTATCGAGGCACTGAGGAAGCCCTCCCACCCCTCCACACCAAAGTATCGAGGCACTGAGCATGCCCTCCTACCCCAAAGAATTGAGGCACTGAGGATGCCTGCCAAACTGTCCATCCCAAGGTATTAAGGAAATTAATATGTCCTCCTACATCTCCACCCCAAAGTAATAAGACACTGAGGATGCCCTCCTACCCCTCCACCCCAAGGTATTAAGGAAATGAGGATGTCCTCCTACCTCTTAAACCCAAGGTATCAAGGCACAGAGAAAGCCCTCCTACCCCTCCCCCACAAAGCATTGGAGGTACTGAGGATGCCCTCCTACCCCTCCACCCCAAAGTTTTGAGGCACTGAGGATGTCCTTCTAACTCTCCACCCCAAGGAATTAAGGAACTGAGGATGCCCTCCTACCCCCTCCACCCCAAAGAATTGAGGCACTGAGGATTCCCTCCTAAATCGATATCCTCAGTTCCTTAATACCTTGGGGTATCCTCATACCTCAAGGTATCGAGGCACTGGAGGAAGCCTTCCTACCCCTCCACCCCAAAGTATTGAGGCACCAAGAAAGCCCTCGTACTCCTCCACCCCAAAGTATTGAGGCACTGAGGATGTCCTCCTACCTGTCCACCCACAAGGTATTGAGGCACTGAGGATGTCCTCCTACCTGTCCACCCCCAAGGTATCAAGGCAATGAGGATGTCCTCCTACCTCTACACCCCAAAGTATTGAGGCACTGAGGATGCCCTCCTAACTCTCCACCCCAAGATATTAAGGAACTGAGGATGCCCTCCTACCTCTCCACCCCAAGGTATCAAAGCACTGAGGATGTCCTCCTACCCTTCCACACCAAATTGAGGCACAGAGGATGCTCTCCTACCTCTCCACCTCAAGGTTTTATGGAACTGAGGATGTCCTCCTTCCTCTCCACCAAAAAGGTATTGAGGCACTGAGGATTCCCTCCTAAATCGCCACCCCAAGGTATTAAGGAACTGAGGATGTCCTCATGGCTCTCCACCCCAAGGTATCGAGGCACTGAGGATGCCCTCCTACCCCCTCCACCCCATATATTGAGGCAGGCACTGAGGATGCCCTCCTACCCCCTCCACCCCATATATTGAGACGAGGCACTGAGGGAGCCCTGCTACTCCTCCAACCTGAAGTATCAGGGCACTGAGGATGCCCTCCAACCCCTCTACCTCAAAGTATGGAGGCACCGAGTATGCCCTCTTATCTCTCCACCCCAAAGTATTGAGGCACTGAGGAGTCCCTCCTACCTCTTAACCCCAAGGCATCAAGGTACTGAGGATGTCCTCCTACCTCTCCACCCCAAAGTATTTAGGGCACTGAGGATGCCCTCCTAAATCTCCACCCCAAGGTATTAAGGAACTGAGGATGTCCTACCTCTGCACCTCAAGGTATTGAGTCACTGAGGAAGCCCTCCTACCCCTCCATCCCAAAGTATTTAGGCACTGAGGATGGCGTCTTACCTCTCCACCCCAATGTAATAAGGCACTAAGGAAGCCGTCCTACCCCTCCACCCCAAAGTATTGAGGCACTGAGGATACCCTCCTATCTCTCCATCCCAAGGTATTAAGGAACTGAGGATGCCTTCTTACCTCTGCACCTCAAGGTATCAAGGCACTGAGGATGCCCTCCTAACTCTCCACCCCAAGGTATTAAAGGAACTGGTCCTCCTACCCCTTCACCCCAAAGTATTGAGGCACCAAGGAATCCCTCCTAAATCGCCACCCCAAGGTATTAAGGAACTGAGGATGTCCTCATACCTCTCCACCCCAAGGTATCGAGACACTGCGGAAGCCCACCTATCCCTTAACCCCAAAGTATTGAGGCACTGAGGATGCCCTCCTACCCCTCCACCCCAAAGTATTGAGGCACTGAGGATGCCCTCCTACCTCTCCACCCCAAGGTATCAAAGTACTGAGGATGTCCTCCTACCCCTCCACCTCAAAATGGATGGGCACAAGTGGCTGCATATGATGGGCACAGTGGACGGGCACAATTGGCTGCATACGATGGGCACAATTGGCTGCATATAAAGTGGCTGCATTTGACGGGCACAAATGGCTGCATATGAAGGGCACAAGTGGCTGCATATGATGGGCACAAGTGGCGCCCACAAGAAAAGTAGAAATTCGTCCATAACAATTTTTTTATATTTTGCAGCACCGCCCCAAAGTGCCCATAAATCCGCCCACAAGAAAGGTAAAAATCTGCCCATTACAAAGTTATATTTTTTTGGTGCAGTGGCCAGCTAATTTCGCCCACAAAGTGTAGAAAACTGCCCATCATGCACATGAACTCGCCACGGGAGCGCAGGGCACAATCTGAGAGAAAAAGAAATCGAATTGGATTCTTCTGCGCCGTGTCGCCATAAGAACAGCTGATGTTAAAATCGTTACGTATGGCGCATGCGTTACGCAGTTCAGGCCGGGTACTATCCGATGGGGGGCACTTTGACAGACTGGCTGCGGTTACCACGGCAACCCCTCATGGAACCCTAGCAGTAGATTACGGAGTGCGCCTGGTCAGGGCACGTAATACGACTTCACGCAAGCGCACTGGAGGAGTCTGGTTGCGCATGTACATTAGAAGCCAGCAATGCCTGTGTGTGACCACTAGAGGGCAGGTGGCTGTATGTCAGACCTGACTGCTGTAAGCTCTCCATTAGTATTATTAGGTGATCTGAAGCCATATTAGCTCTGCCAGCAATGAAGATGTTCTAACTGCAGAGTTCTTACTATATAGTCGGACACACATCATTCTTCCTCTGTAGAGTTTCCACAATAAAGACACTGCTATGGAGTTCTCATAGCATTAGACTAACATAACGCCCAACTGTCCCTCATTTTGGTCTGATCTATATAGTTGTATATAAAATGTGCAACTTATCTATAATAAAGTGTTTCCCAGTGCTAAACCATTCATCAAATTTATAATTGCTGCATTTGCAAATTCCAAAAGCCAATATAAAGAAATAGTAGTATAAAAGCACTTGTGGGTTTTCCTAATTTTTTTTTTGCTTTAAGGGGGCGTGTCCTATACCTACATCTTTGCTAATAGGTGTCCCTCATTCCCATCTCAGAAAGTTGGGAGGTGTGGCATAGATGATGTAATCACGTGCTGTTACTGCCATTCAGCTGATAATGACCGTAGTTCCTGATGGGGCGTAACACATTTTTCATAAACGTGCACAAAAAGTGTGAGTTTTGTACGCATTTTCAGAAAGCAAGAGTGTGAATGTAGCTTATTAGTGTCCTTTTGTCCTGCAATTGCTGTCATGCTGCACGACAATGGAAAAATCACATTATACTCTATGATGCACGATCACATCAGTGCAGTGTGTTTGAAAAGGTTCAGACATTTCTTTTGGTGCAGTGCAAAGCTTTTTTTCGTTCCATATATATCAATGGGCATGCATAGAAAGTATATGTACATGCATTTTTAGTGCGTTTTCGCCTGAGTTTTGTGTAATAAAAAATGCTCCTAATATAAAAAAAAATGCATCAGCACAAAAAGTGAATATCGCACTGCAAAAATGTATCATGCAGCACTATTGTGAACCTAGGGTAAGTGTCTATACATTGTTGCCAGAAAGAACCATGGGAAGTGCATTCCAAGCTGGTGACATCAATTCCCGTAATGACATCAAATACACCAATAAGTATCCACCCAACACTTGCCTACTGGGCACTTTCACCCCCTTCCTGCCCCAGCCAATTATCAGCTTTCAGCGCTGTCACACTTTAAATGACAATTGCGCGGTCATGCAACACCCCAATGCAGACCGCCATCAGTATAGACACACCCCTTAGTGCAGACCCCCCCCCCCCCATCAGTATAGAATCCTCCCCTCTCAATGCAGACCCCCCTAAGTATAGACACCCCTCTCCCCTCCCATAGCGCCCCCCCCCCCCACACATGTCCATCTACATATAATAGCGATAGTGTTTACAGACCTCAAAACAGTGCGGACGGATACACACAGCGGTGTGTGTCCCGCGTACTCCTCCTCTTTGGATGTGAACAGAGAGGAGGTGGAGATGGCTTCGGTCCGCTCCGCTGAGGGACACAGCCGCAAGATCAGAGAGGAGCAGAGCAGGGCAGCGGGCGGTGATGCTACCCATAGGTGTCACCCCTCTGGCAGTTGTCATACAGGTGCGGCCCACACCCCCCGCCCTCCTAGCGATGGCACTGAGATATAGCTTTCTTTTGACAGTATTTAATCACTGCTGGGATTTATATTTTTTGCTAAACAAAAAAAGACCAAACATTTTGAAAAAAAAAAAGTTTAGTTTGTTATAAAATGTGGTGAATATAACTATAACGCAGCCAAGAAGTGGTTAAAGTAATATTAAAGGAGTTGTAAAGACAGAAGGTTTTTTTTATCTTAATGCATTCTATGCGTTAGGATAAAAATCCTTCTCTTTGTAGCAGCCTCCCCAGCACCCCCTAATTACTTACCCGAGCCTCATCTCTCTCCAGCGATGTCCACGAGTGTCTTCTCCTGATTGGCTGAGACACAGCAGCGGTGCCATTGGCTCCCGTGGCTGTCAATCAAAACCAGTTAGCCAATCAAGGGAGAGAGGGGACAGGGCCGGGTTGGGGCTCCAAGTCTGAATGGACACAGGAAGCTGTGACTCGGCTCGGTGCCTCCATATCAAGCTGCTTGCTGTGGGGGCACTCGACAGGAGGGAGAGGCCAGGAGCAGCGAAGAGGGACCTGAGAGGAGGAGGATCCAGGCTGCTCTGTAAAATCACCAACTCCCTCACTACTGGAACACCCGTCACCTACAGTATCTCACAAAAGTGAGTACACCCCTCGCATTTTTGTAAATATTTTATTATATCTTTTCACGAGACAACACTGAAGAAATTACACTTTGCTACAATGTAAAATAGTGAGTGTACAGCTTGTATAACAGTGTAAATTTGATGTCCCCTTAAAATAACTCACACAGCCATTAATGTCTAAACTGCTGGCAACAAAAGTGAGTACACCCCTAAGTGAAAATGTCCAAATTGGGCCCAAAGTGTCAATATTTTGTGTGGCCACCATTACTTCTTTCCAGCACTGCCTTAACCCTCTTGGGCATAGAGTTCACCAGTTTCACAGGTTGCCATTGGAGTCCTCTTCCACTCCTTTAATACGACATCACAGAGCTGGTGGATGTTAGAGACCTTGCACTCCTCCACCTTCCGTTTGCCCCACAGACGATCAATAGGGTTTAGGTCTGGAAAACATGCTTGGCCAGTCCATCACCTTTACCCTCAGCTTCTTTAGCAAGGTAGTGGTCATCTTGGAGGTGTGTTTGGGGTCGTTATGTTGGAATACTGCCCTGCGGCCCAGTCTCCGAAGGGAGGGGGATCATGCTCTGCTTCAGTATGTCACAGTACATGTTGGCATTCATGGTTCCCTCAATGCACTGTAGCTCCCCAGTGCCAGCAACATTCATGCAGCCCAAAACATGACACTCCCACCACCATGCTTGACTGTAGGCAAGACACACTTGTCTGCCCGCCACACACGCTTGACACCATCTGAACCAAATAAGTTTATCTTGGTCTCCTTAGACCACAGGACATGGTTCCAGTAATCCATGACCTTAGTCTGCTTATCTTCAGCAAACTGTTTACGGGCTTTCTTGTGCATCATCTTTAGAAGAGGCTTCCTTCTGGGACGACAGCCATGCAGACCTATTTGATGTAGTGTGGGGCATGTGGTCTGAGCACTGACAGGCTGACCCCTGCACCCCTTCAACCTCTGCAGCAACGCTGGCAGCACTCATACGTCTATTTCCCAAAGACAACCTCTAGATATGATGCTGAGCACGTGCACTCAACTTCTTTGGTCAACCATGGCAAGGCCTGTTCTGAGTGGAACCTGTCCTGTTAAACCGCTGTATGGTCTTGGCCATCATGCTGCAGCTCAGTTTCAGGGTCTTGGCAATCTTCTTATAGCCTAGGCCATCTTTATGTAGAGAGAAACAGATTTTTTTCAGATCCTCAGAGTTCTTTGCCATGAGGTGCCATGTTGAACTTCCAGTGACCAGTATTAGAGAGTGAGAGCTATAACACCAAATTTAACACACCTGCTCCCCATTCAGACCTGAGACCATGTAACACTGATGAGTCACATGACATTGGGGAGGGAAAATGGCTAATTGGGCCCGATTTGGACATTTTCACTTAGGGGTGTACTCACTTTTGTTGCCAGCGGTTTAGACATTAATGGCTGTGTGTTGAGTTATTTTTAGGGGACAGCAAATTTACACTGTTATACAAGCTGTACACTCACTACTTTACATTGTAGCAAAGTGTCATTTCTTCAGTGTTGTCTCGTGAAAAGATATAATAAAATATTTACAAAAATGCGAGGGTGTACTCACTTTTGTGAGATACTGTACACTAAGTACAATGCTGTTTTGACCAGCTGCTATACATTCCCAACAGTTCAAGGTTACTTGTGTCAACTACTCTCCTGCTGAGTTAACCCTTCACAGTGGCTTTCCTCCTGTACCCCATCAGTGCATTACAGGCCCTCTTCTTTTGATATGACATGTTTCACCATGCACCCCTTTAGAGTAACTTCAGACAAGGCATTTGGACAGTTCAAGAACTTTTAGGCTTCATGTACACTTGAATTACTTTGAATGCCGTCCGCGGTAAAATGCAAACCACAGCAAAAACGCATTTCTTCTGCGTTCAGGAGAGGGAAGGTTAGGGGAGGTTGAACCTCCCCTAACTTCAGCAGCTCCTAATTGGTCCTAAAAGCCTATGTGCCAATTGTACATTGGCTTTGATGGAGTTGAGTTTAGGAGCTTTGGCAAAAAAAAAAAAATGCCAAAAACGCCTAAACTCAAGTTTAGGAGCCGCTAGTGTACATGGAACCTTACTGAATGCTCAACATTAACAAGTCACAATGCACACTCAGTTCTCCTCACTAACTATGCTATCGCTGCCCAGGTATAACTGTATACAGTAGGTGCAAGTTCAAGACTGGTAGTGTCCATTAGTGGAGAATCCACCATTAGGGTGGAAGATGGATGTTGCTCTGGGCTACATCTTTCCCTGTGATCCAGATCTTCTTGCTTCCCACGTGGTCTTGTTGTCAGCTCCCTGAGCCCGGCCTTCCCCCCCTTTTCATATGTAAGCCCAAAGGGCACAACCCAAAAAGCCCAGGAAACTGACTGGCCCAAAGCTTAAACCTTCCCTACCCTGAGCAGCTAACGCTCCCTTACTATCAGCACATATTCATTACCTTGTTGAAACTGGATAAATTAAGCCTATTTACACACAAGCTTTCAAACTTGTGTAGAATCCATGAGCACAGTTGCAAGTTGCTCACTAGATGGTATCCAACACCTTCTAAGTTATATGCAATGTACTGTACCTCACTCACTCCGAGGCTTGCTGGTGTTGCCACCACTCTGGGGAGCCCAGTCATAGGTCCACTTGGTGATACTAGAATAGTAAGATCAACTTGTTAGCAGTAGAAAAATCCCAGAGATTTCTTGTGTAGCAGAAGCACTTGTTGGCAGGTTGGTTATATAATATTGGGAACTGTGGGATATTTGGAAAAAAATCCTTATGGTTGAAATTTTTTTAAATACTAGTGATGCGTTTCGGTGGCTGCTTACACAGATCATTTCCATTGACCGCTGTAAATGCATCAGCTTTCTAAATCTGTAACAGGAAAATGGATATCGGCACACCGCTATATTCCAAAGTGACTTTGTTATTAATCTATAAAATACAATGACAAAGGAGATAAGCAGAACGCATTTCATGCACACAGGCGTATAGTCATAAAATCCCTCATCCTAAGTATTTTATTACTAAGCACCTGGGTGCATAAAACATGTTAGATGTCTAGCAAAGAGGTATTCTATGACTACATGCCTGTGTGTGAAACATGTTAGAAGTCTAGGAAGGAGGTATTTTATGACTAAGGTTCTGTGTGTGAAACATGTTAGAAGTCAAGGAAGGAAGGAAGGAAGGAAGGAAGGATTCTATGATGACAGGCCTGTGTGCATGAAAGATGTTAGAAGTCTAGGAAGGAGGTATTCTATGACTACAAGCCTGTGTGCGAAACATGTTAGAAGTCTAGGAAGGAAGGGAGTATTCTACGACAACAGGCCTGTGTGTGTGAAACATGTTAGAAGTCTAGGAAGGAAGGAAGTATTCTATGATGTCAGGAGGGACAAAAACAGCGGGTGTCACACCTATATTCACATTTTCTGCGGACACATCTTTGGGGAAGGGTAACCCACGGAGGACTTCTGTAAAGTGCCTCTCATGCAGCTGGCTCACTGCATTTGCATTGGGAAGTTGGGCCACAGCACCGTCCGGAAACAGAAGGGCTGTGATGATCTCTTCCTGGAATTTTAGGAAGGATCCAGTTTGTTCTTACGCTTTGTATAGCACATAAGCGTTCAGCAGAGCCAATTGGAAAAAATATACAGACACTTTTTTATACAAGCGTCTGGCCTTATGGGCAATTAAGTACGGTGCCATCTGGACGTTGGAGGTCCACCCTCCCATGTTAATGTTGCATTCGTGGACACAGAGGGGCTTCGAAACACCAGTCGCCGTTGGAATTTCGACTGCCATATCTGCGTGATGGGAGGACAGAACGAAAACATTCCATTTATCCCTCCATTTCACTGCAAGTAAAATATTACATCTCAAGCAGGCTCTCTCCCTCCCATCTAAGTCAGGATTCTACAAGCCGTTGGGGAAACCCCAGAGATTAGATCGCACAGTGCCACATACTCCAATTCCACAATCTAAAAGGTGACTAAAAAGTGGCACACTTGTGTAAGAATTGTCCACGTATAAGGGGTACCCCTTTCAGAATAAGGGTGACACCAAGTCCCAAACAATCTTGACAGCGCTCCCTATGTAGTCTGGGCAGTTGGCACTACTAGTGTTAGTGTAGTGTTGTTGCAACTCATGGTTAGATGTCCTCTTTCCTCTCACTGGAACCGAAAAGGGATCCATGAGAGGAGGTGACATCACTTCCTCTCCATGTTTACATTACACAGGCAGAGGACAGTCTCATTCCCAGAACCAATCACCAGGTCTGTAAGGGCTTACCTTGGTTGGAGTCCATATTGCAGAGATGTATGCTCACCCTTGCAAATACACACTTGGAAATTGCCAAGGGATAGTCGAGGTAAAGCCGTAGTCAAGGATTCCGGAAGACAGGATAAACAGAGCCAGTCTTGGAACACTGTTACAGAAAACAGGAACTCTTGGCGACAATGAACGGACAAGGCCCTCAGAGTGAGGCAGTCTTTTATACCCAGCAGATTAGGTAACCTGTCTCAGCTGATCCAAGAGTGACAGGTGCAATCAGAGTATTGCCCTCAGTACTTCATTGTGAACTGGGCATGGTTGGAAAGCAGGCTGAAAGGAACTGAGATGTGGCTCCGAGGTAAAGAAATAGGAGCACTAAATGGAAGACCATAAGTTCAAGACCAGCCAGGGTCACCTGAGATGCAACCCCACAGCTGTCTGCTTGGCACAGTAGGGACTGCAACAGTGCCCCCTGGGAGCAACCAGACAGTTTGTCAAAAACATCTACACCACAAGAATCAATAGAAGAGTAATAGAACTTCTCCTTAATCCCTTTGGTCTTTGCTGGGGAGACTTTTGACGCTAGCAAAGCTCTTTAAAAAAACTCCAGATCCTGCTTACAGACCACGGTGCCATTCAAGGCATACGTACAGTCAGGAGAAAGAACTTCAAGTGGGGACACCGGCGCAGGGGCACAAGCACAAGAGCTTCAAATGGGGACACAGGCACAGGAACTTCAGTTGGGGACACAGGCACTTCAAGATAGATAGCAGGCAGAGATTCAGGGGTAGCAGGAAGGATCCTAAAAGTACCCACTTGGAGAACCTTTGGCCAAGGTGGGAGAATTGGGCAGAGAGAGGTAAGGTGCCCTCTCCCCCCACAGTAGACAAAGACCACAGTCTCTCCTCCACTCTTTTTCACCTTGAGATAGATTGGGCCACATGGCCCCGATCTCCATGGGTTCCACATCTCCCAGGGAAGGTGTGCGTGTAACCCCAGTAGCGTCTAGGCTTTGTGGGGTAAGGGCTTCACGGCTTGTCACATACTGAGATGGCTTGGAGTCGTATCTGTACCAGGTATTCCTGTCCCTGGATACCCGTAGGCCACATGTACAGAGAGCAGACTTGGGAACACTGGTTTTCTTTAAAGCAGGAATGTAAGAGTCCAGAGCAAACATGAAAGCTTCCCAGCTGTCCAAGACTGGACTCCCCTCCTGTAAACGCTGAGTTTTGCATTGTCCAGTGAGCAGGTTGATGGAAGCATAAATCTTTATATAGTCGGTGGCATAGGTCCTAGGCTTAAGGGCAAACAACAGCTCACAATCCATCTTAAAACAAAAGAAGGATGCACGATTACCAACAAACTTCTCAGGCATCAAAACAAATGGTTCCGGACATGCAGGTTCCAGGGCTGGGCGTACTGTAGTTTTAAACAAGCGGACTTCTTGCTGCAACTCAGAAACGGTCTGGCCCAGGCTGGAGACTTGCAGAGCAAGGGAGGTGAGCATCTTGTACATCTCTGCGGACTCCATAATGGTCAGATCATTATGTAAGGGCTTACTTTGGTTGGAGTCCATATTGCAGAGATGTATGCTCACCCTTGCAAATACACACAGCACTCGGTAACAAGGTAAGAAGCTACCTGAGCTGTGAATCTGTGCACGGGGGCTTTAACAGGAAATTGCCAAGGTATAGTCAAGGTAAAGCCGTAGCACGACCTGCACACGACTTCAGCGGCGACTTGCAAAATGACTTCTGTATAGAAGTCAATGCAAGTCGCCTGAAGTCGCCCCAAAAGTAGTACAGGAACCTTTTTCTAAGTCGGAGCGACTCGAGTCGCTCCTATTAGAACGGTTCCATTGTACAGAACGGAATGCGACTTGTCAGACGGCTAAGTCGCCTGACAAGTCGCCCCTCTGTGAACCGGGTCTCAGAGTGAGGCAGTCTTTTATACCCAGCAGATTAGGTAACCTGTCTTAGCTGATCCAGGAGTGACAGGTGCAATCAGAGTATCGCCCTCAGTACTTCATGCTGAACTGGGCATAGTTGGAAAGGAGGCTGAAAAGAACTGAGATGTGGCTCAGAGGTTAAAGAAACAGGAGCAGTGAACGGAAGGCCATGAGTTCAAGACCAGCCAGGGCCACTTGAGATACAACCCTGCCTGGCCCTCTGCTTGGCATGGTAGGGACTGTGACAAGGTCCAGACTAGAAATCATTGGCCTGGGCCTGGAGACTGATTGGTTCTGGAACTAATCCAATCGTACGATTACCAACAAACTTCTCAGGCATCAAAACAAATGGTTCTGGACATGCAGGTTCCTGGGCTGCGCGTACTGTAGTTTTAAACAAGCAGACTTCTTGCTGCAACTCAGAAACGGTCTGGCCCAGGCTGGAGACTTGCAGAGCAAGGGAGGTGAGCATCTTGTACATCTCTGCGGACTCCATAATGGTCAGATCATTATGTAAGGGCTTATCTTGGTTGGAGTCCATATTGCAGAGATGTATGCTCACCCTTGCAAATACACACAGCACTCGGTAACAAGGTAAGAAGCTACCTGAGCTGTGAATCTGTGCACGGGGGCTTTAACAGGAAATTGCCAAGGTATAGTCAAGGTAAAGCCGTAGCACGACCTGCACACGACTTCAGCGGCGACTTGCAAAATGACTTCTGTATAGAAGTCAATGCAAGTCGCCTGAAGTCGCCCCAAAAGTAGTACAGGAACCTTTTTCTAAGTTGGAGCGACTCGAGTCGCTCCTATTAGAACGGTTCCATTGTACAGAACGGAATGCGACTTGTCAGACGGCTAAGTCGCCTGATAAGTCGCCCCTCTGTGAACCGGGTCTCAGAGTGAGGCAGTCTTTTATACCCAGCAGATTAGGTAACCTGTCTTAGCTGATCCAGGAGTGACAGGTGCAATCAGAGTATCGCCCTCAGTACTTCATGCTGAACTGGGCATAGTTGGAAAGGAGGCTGAAAAGAACTGAGATGTGGCTCAGAGGTAAAGAAACAGGAGCAGTGAACGGAAGGCCATGAGTTCAAGACCAGCCAGGGCCACTTGAGATACAACCCTGCCTGGCCATCTGCTTGGCATGGTAGGGACTGTGACAAGGTTCAGACTAGAAATCATTGGCCTGGGCCTGGAGACTGATTGGTTCAGGAACTAATCCAATCGCTGTGGGTGCACACACCTGATGTACAATGACAGCTATTTGCCCAGGAGAAGCAGCCTGCTGCAGTACAGCTTTGGTGGCTGGTCCTTAACTGCTTCAGTCCTGGCCCTTTTGGCAGCTCAATGACCGGAGGAATTTTTACAATTTGGCACTGTGCTGCTTTAACTGGTAATTGCGCAATCATGCAATGTTGTACCCAAATGAAATTTGCGTCCTTTTTTCTCACAAATAGAGCTTTCAAATGGTATTTGGTTGCCTCTGCGATTTTTATTTTTTGCGATATAAACGGAAAAAGAACGAAAATTTTGAAAAAAAATATTTTCTACTTTTTGTTATTAGAAAAATCCAATAAACTCAATTTTAGTCATACATTTAGGCCAAAATGTATTCAGCCACATGTCTTTGGTAAAAAAAAAAAATAGGGCTGTTACTGATTGAAATTTTCATGTTATTAATCAATTAATCAATTGATTTTTCAATCGATAAATCAACTAATTTTGATTAATTATATCACACATACAGATCCAACTACTTTTAGTTGATTTAGCCCCATTCTTATGGCAACGGCCGAAGCCGGACATATCGGGGCATGGCTAGGACGTTACACGTCATAAACTCAGCTTCACCATGCCCATAATCTCAGCCTTACCATGCCCATAATCGCAGCCTCACCGTGCCCATAATCGCAGCCTTAGCGTGCCCATAATGTGGTCTCACCGTGCCCATAACCTCAGACTTACCGTGCCCATAATCGCAGCCTCCCCGTGCCCATATGTGCAGCCTCGCGGTGCCTATAATGGCAGCCTCACTGTGTCCATAATGCAGTCTCACCATGCCCATAATGCAGTCTCGCCATGCCCATAATCGCAG
Organism: Lithobates clamitans; assembly: GCA_037952925.1. Lineage (NCBI taxonomy): Eukaryota > Metazoa > Chordata > Amphibia > Anura > Ranidae > Lithobates > Lithobates clamitans. The sequence goes on from JBBGZY010000482.1 coordinate 346,708, forward strand.
CCTCACTGTAGTCAGTGCCTGTGCCTGGATTACGCAGTCTGTGGGCATCTCCTGCTGTGTGTCTTGGAGCTGAGTGTGAAAACTTTGGCCGCGCTGTGAGAAAAGTCCCGCTCTCCTTCTAGATCAGCTTGTGTGATAGATAGAACACTGCGTCTATCACATGAACTGATCTAGGAGGAGGGCAGGTCTTTTCTCACGGCATGGCCAAAGTTTTCACACTCAGCGCCGAGACACACAGCGGGAGATGCCCGCAGACTGTGTATGACATATAGTGGAGGAGGAGGGAGCGGAGCGGTGCACAGCAGCCACAGCTTGGCTCAAAGCGGCCCCAGGGCAGGCAACCTACCAATCAAAAAAATTTTTGATCGATCAAAAAAAGTAATGATTATTTGAGGAATTAATTGTTAATTTCTGCAGCCCTAAAAAAAGTCAATAAGCGTATATTTATTGGTTTGCGCATAAGTCATAGCGTCTACAAACTAGGGTACATTTTCTGGAATTTACGCAGCTTTTAGTTTATAACTGCGATCTCATTTTTTGAGGTGCTAAAATGGCAGGGCAGTACAAAACCCCCCAAATGACCCCATTTTGGAAAGTAGACATCCTAAGGAAATTGCTAAGAGGCATGTTGAGCCCATTGAATATTTAATTTTTTTATCCCAAGTGATTGAATAATGACAAAAAAAAATTATTTACAAAAAGTTGTCACTAAATTATATATTGCTCACACATGCCATGGTTATATGTGGAATTGCACCCCAAAATACATTTTGCTGCTTCTCCCGAGTATGGGGATACCACATGTGTGGGACTTTTTGGGAGCCTAGCTGCGTATGGGGCCCCGAAAACCAAGCACCGCCTTCAGGATTTCTAAGGGCGTAAATTTTTGATTTCACTCCTCACTACCTATCACAGTTTTGAAGGCCATAAAATGCCAAGATGGCACAAAACCCAGCCAAATGACCCCATTTCGGAAAGTAGACACCCCAAGCTATTTGCTGAGAGGCATGTTGAGTGCATGGAATATTTTATATTTTGCCACAAGTTGCGGGAAAATTACAAACTTTTTTATTTATTTATTTATTTATTTTTTGCACAAAGTTGTCACTAAATGATATATTGCTCAAACATGCCATGGGCATATGTGGCATTACACCCCAAAATACATTCTGTTGCTTCTCCTGAGTATGGGGATACCACATGTGTGAGACTTTTTGGGAGCCTAGCCACGTACAGGACCCTGAAAACCAAGCACCACCTTCTGGCATTCTAAGGGTGTAAATTTTTGAATTCACTCCTCACTGCCTATCACAGTTTTGGAGGCCATGGAATGCCCAGATGGCACAAAACCCCCACAAATGACCCCCTTTTGGAAAGTAGACACCCCAAGCTATTTGATGAGAGGTGTGGTGAGTGTTTTGCAGACCTTCCTTTTTGTCGCAAAGTTTTGAAAATTGAAAAAAAGAAAAGAAATTACATTTTTGCAAGAGCAGGGGGGTGTTTTCCGAATGGCGCTGTTTACATCCGGCGAAATCTAAGTCATGAAATGCTCATAGCTTCCGGTTTCTTACGCCATAGAGATGATTGGAGCTGCTCTGGTCTCTGATCAGCTCTATGGTCAGCTGGCGGAACCACCGGCTGCATTCTCAGGTTCCAGAGAAAACCAAGGAAGACGGTGGGAGGAGGGACAATCCCTCCCACTGCTTGTAAAAGCAGTCTAGAGGCTAATTAGCCACTAGGATTTCTTTTACATGAAAGCCAACTGCTGGCTGAAAAGAATGATACCAAGATGAAACCTAAACCCACAGGCATCATTCTGGTATAACCATTCAAAGTCCAGCAACATACCAGTACGTTGCTGGTCTTGTTGGGCATTTATTATAATCTTTTTTTTCATGCAGCCTGTGGGCTGAACGAAAAAAAGAGATTGATCGGTGGGTATGCCCACCATTAGAATACCTCCCTTCATCCATCCACTTCTAATGATGGACATACATGCACCATTTTGTTTTTAAATGTGGTGGTGAAATCACCTCCTACAGCGCTGGAGTCACGGCTTTTTTGTATTTGCTTTGCAGGTATGGTATGTCTTATAACAGTAATGTCCTGTACACACGGTCGGACATTGATCTGACATTCCGACAACAAAATCCATGGATTTTTTCCGACGGATGTTGGCTCAAACTTGTCTTGCATACACATGGTCACACAAAGTTGTCGGAAAATCCGATCGTTCTAAACACGGTGACGTAAAACATGTACGTCGGGACTATAAACGGGGCAGTAGCCAATAGCTTTCGTCTCTTAATTTACTCTGAGCATGCGTGGCACTTTGTGCGTCGGATTTATGTATACACGATCGGAATTTCCGACAACGGATTTTGTTGTCGGAAAATTTTATAGCAAGCTCTCAAACTTTGTGTGTCGGAAATTATAATGGAAAATGTGTGATGGAGCCCACACACGGTCAGAATTTCCAACAGCAAGGTCCTTTCACACATTTTCCGTCGGAAAATCCGACCGTGTGTACAGGGCATACGACATACCATACCTGCAAAGCAAATACAAAAAAATCATAGTAAAATTAAAACATTTTTTTACGCAATCTGTGCCTAAAATATATATTTGCCGAAGCATGGGGGCATCCACCCCAAAAGTTAGGAGCAAATCGCTCCTCCACCCCTGTTGCCTCCATGCTTCGGCATATATGCTCTTTTTTTTAACTGGTGGTGAAATCACCTCCTACAGCGCTGGAGTCACGGCTTTATCTATCGTGGGAGCAAACACTGTTGCTGTCAAGATAAATAAATCCACGCTGCAGCTGAATGGCTGCTAAGGAAAGAGAGAGAGAGAGAGAGAGAGAGAGAGAGAGAGAGAGAGAGAGAGAAATACAACCACAACTATTTTTGGCTTTTTTATTTTTTTTGTGTTTTTGTGAGTGTTTTTTTTTCACTTTTATAAAAACTGTAAAAAAACTATAAACTGAATGTTGCAGATTAGGATCTCTCAAACTGTGATGGCCATCACATCTTTCGAGACCCTGAGACCCTGTGTACATGTGCCTATGACTGTTTAGTGCTGTACCCTACGCTAATACTCAACTAGTGTGTGATGGCGTTCGAAACAGTCACCAATGCAAAGACCATGTTGGTCAGGACAGGAGGGACAATAAAAGCGGGTGTCACGCCTAAATCCACACTTTCGACAGACACAACATCTTCTTTGGGGTGTTCTTTGGGTAGGGGCTCCAGAGAGGACATGTGGAAAATGCCTCTCATGCAGCCGGCTTACTGCATTTGCGTTGGCAAGTTGGGCCAGAGCACCGTCTGGAAACAGAAGGGCTCTGATGATCTCTTCCTGGAATTTAAGGAAGGATCCAGTTCATCCTGAAGCTCTGTATAGCACATGAGCGTTCAGCAAAGCCAATTGAAATAAGTATACAGATACTTTTTTATACCAGCGTCTGGCCTTACGGGCAATTAGGTATGGCGCCAACAACTGGTCGTTGAGGTCCACCCCTCCCATATTGAGGTTATATTCCCGGACACAGAGGGGTTTCTCCACAACACCAGTCGCCGTAGTAATTTGGACAGTCGGGTCTGCGTGAAGGGAGGAAAGAACGAAAACATTCTTGTTATCCCTCCACTTCACAGCGAGCAAATTATTACATCTCAAGCAGCCTCTCTCCCCCAGCCTAAGATGGGAATCTACAAGCCTCTGGGGTAAGCCCCAGCGATTAGATCGCACTGTGCCACATGCGCCAATATGATGATCAAACAAGTGAATAAAAAGCGGCACACTTGTGTAATAATTGTCCACATACAAGTGGTACCCCTTTCCGAAAAAGGGTGACACCAAGTCCCACACAATCTTACCAGTGCTCCCTATGTAGTCAGGGCAGTTCTCCGGCTCTACAGAACTATCTATTCCCTCGTAAACCATAAAACTACATGTATTTCCTGTGGCCCTGTCACAGAGCTTATACATCTTGACCCCGTATCTGGCACGCTTGCTAGGAAGATACTGTTTGAATGACAAGCGGCCAGAAAACTTAATCAGGGACTCATCATCACAGACAACTTGATGGGGAGTAAACAAGGCTGCAAAACATTAGTTGAAGTGGTTTACGAGGGGCCGAATTTTGTAGAGCTAATCAAATTCAGGGTCACCCCGAGGACGACAGAGTTCATTGTTGTTGAAATGCATAAACCGCAAGATCTGCTCGTATCGTGCCCTGGTCATGGAGGCAGAGAACACGGGCATATGGTATAATTGGGTCAGTGGACCAATATGACCGCAACTCACTCTTTTTAGTTATGCCCATGAGGAGGAATAGGACCAGGAAGGTCCTAAATTCGGAGACCGACTGGGGATTAGCAGTGATGAATTGACCAGCATATAAATTGCTTTGGTCCACAATAGATCTATAGAGATCTTCAGTGAAAAACAACGAATAACCTGAATTCTGGGTTGGCCAGTGAATGGGGGAAGTACGGGTGCTGCAGAAGTGATGGGTTCCCAATTATGATTGGTGAATGCAGCAGGAAGGGCACTTTGGTCTCGACGGGCCTTTCTTTGTCTTCTTGGTGGCAGTGGGACACTACTCGTGCTTGCCACCTCGCCAGCTTGAACTGCACTGTCAGGGTGCCGCTGTCGTCTACAGGTCCGTATTCTGAGCCTGAATCTGACAGATGAGTGACTTCCTCTTCACTATCTGTCATGCTCAGAAACGTGTAGGCCTCTTCACTACTGTACCTTCGATTTGACATTTTGGTCTCTAAATTTACTGGTACAGTAGTGAGACTCACAGGTAAAAAAGCTCCCAACTGTTAGCGACTGATTCAAACACTACCAAACAAACTGTTAGCGTTCGCAGGGATCAGGCCTGACTCTGCGAACGCTGCAGTTATGTGTGTTGTGTTTTGTAAGTGACAGTGATCGATTGGTACTGCATTTGGGTTGGCTGGGCTGGGTGGAGGGGCTAAACGCAGGTGCTAGCAGGTATCTGAGCTGGTCCCCCTAACACTGCGTTTTTGGGAACCCTAAACTGCTGGGGACACTAGTATAGATCTGATCAGATCAAATTTTAATCCGTTCAGACACTATACTACTAAGGGAGGCGTATGGTGCGTGCATGGTTGTTAGCGGTACTGGCACTAATCTGACGCTGCCTGGGGTGACGCAGACCCTATATGACACTAAAACCTAACTTTGATCACCTGCCGGGTGATCAGGGGTTAAACCTTTATTGGGTAAAATATGGCGGGTGCCCTGACGCTATTAAAAAAAATCTAGCTAAACTGCGTCACCCGTGACATTTATACTGTGATCACAGGTGACAGGGGGTAATCAAGGGGTTAAACCTTTATGGGGGGGAGGTTAGGGGGGGTCCCTAAACCTATCTGAGCCTAATATTAATTACCCTAATACTGATTAGTGTCACTAATGACACTATTACAGCGATCAAAAAAAACCCCTGATTGCTGTACTGGGTGACACAGTGACAGGTGGTGAAAGGGTTAATTGGGGAGTGGGTGATCGGGGGGGGGAAATTGTGTGCCTACGTGACCTGGTGTCAGTGTAGTGTTGGTGCACTTACTTGTATGTCTTCTCTCCTATCGGTCTGGAACGAAAAGACTGCCACGAGGAGAGATGACATCACTTCCCCTGTCAGTGTTTACAGTTACACAGACAGGGGAAGGATCTCATTTGTCAGGACCGATCTCCAGGTCCAGGCCAGATATCACTGTGGCCGGCAGTGCCCGCCATACAATGACAGAAATTCGCCTGCCTGTGCCATTCTGCCGCAGTATAACTCCAGTGGACGGTCGGCAAGCGATTAGCTGGTTAAAAAATTATCCGATTCAAGTATGTGTTCTTAACCCAAAAAATTGATTTTTACTAATCTGAGATTCCTCCAAATCTCAATTTTTATTTTATTTTTTGTGATCCGACTTCCTGTTGTGGGCTCTGGGCAATGGGCTTTGGACTTTAAGCTATGGGCTTTGGGATTTGCAGTGTACATGACTGCAACTAACGTGTACTGCTCAGACATGGGGGGGGAAAGGGATGTGGATGGATTTTTACGGAATAAAAAATAATTTTTTTTTAAATATATACAATTTAAGTATGTGTTCTTAACCCAAAAAAGTGATTTTTAGTGATCTCAGACTCCCCCAAATCTCCATTTTTGTTCTCATCTAACTGCTTGAAATGGGTTTTGGGCTGTGGGTTGCAGACTGTGGGTTTTGGGCTACAAGGTTTGGGCTGCGGGCTAAAGGAGAGGTATGGGAGTTAATGGAGAATGACAGAAGAAGGCAGGAACGTACAGAAACAATTTAATAAAACATACTTTACAAGGACATAGAACTAGAATGTCTATCTTATCTATAAAATCTATCTATCTACATTTTTTATAAACAAGACTAAAAACATACATACTATCTTATCATATCACTATCTTATCTATGCTTACAAAATTATTTTTTTTCAGGCAAACAGAAGCGAGAAGAAAGGGAGAGGTTCAGGGGTTAAAAGGAGGTTGTGATAAGGAATAAGAAACACACAATTTCATGACAAAAAAAAAAAATGGCATGGGCCCCCCCCGAAAATCCATACCAGACCCTTATTCGAGCATGCAGCCCGGCAGGCCAGGAAAGGGAGGGGACGAGCGGAAGAAGAAGCAGTGGGAGAAGCCCGGAGGAGGAAGATGCGGGAGAAGATGGAGGAAGACCAGAGGAAGAAGCGGGGAAGACAAAGAAGAGGAAGATACTTTTAATAAAAGACTAGTCAAAAACTGTCTACTGTATTGTTTAATACAACACTACTTTTTTTTGGTGAGCAATGTACCTAGGGTTGCCACCTGTACAGGAATGACCCGGACATTCCGGGTTTTGACACTTGTGCCGGGTTTCTGTCCTCCTGAAACCCCGCCACAGCAGCACACCTCCAGTCCCACAGATGACTGGAGCCAGCATGGAAACTCAGCGGGGGGAGCCTTCTATGCAGTTGCTGGCCGCCGCCAGCGTGTGAATGCTCAGCTGTGCTAGGACACCTCTAGTGATGATCTTGCAGAGGAACCCATGGGAGACAGCCGCTCCACCACCCAGCTACAGCCCTGTCCCACACACATCTTTGCAGCGGCTCCAGCAACAGCCCCTACTCCTGCTGGTAAGTCTCTCTCTAATGGAGGTCTGCAGGGGGGGGCACACTGATACAAGGGGGCCAGAAAACACCATTTTTGGCCGATATGTTTCGGCGGCCAAAATTTTGGTGCATCCCTAAAAGTAAGTTCATGTGATCTTAGTATGTCAGGATTTCATAGGGTTCTTCTCACCCCTCCCCCTATACACCATACATACAATCCTCACCACTTCTTCCCCCCCGTATACACCTTCCATGTACCATCCATATATATAGTCCTCCCCCCAATACCATCCATATATACAGTCCCCCCCATATACCATCTATATATACAGTCCCCCCATATACCATCCATATATACAGCCCCCACATATACCATCTATATATACAGTCCCCCCTATACATCGTCCATGTACCATCCATATATACAGTCCTCCACCCTCCCCATACAATATGCATACATATATTCCTCACTCCCCCCATACAATAGGCATACATACTTAGGCTCATGTATCATGCACAGCTTAACTATCCTCAGCCAATGCCTTACAGGAGGACACCCCTGTCCCCCCATACTACACAAGGAGACCTCCCCCCATCCCCTAAAATTACACTGGGGGGCTCCCCGCCAAACATTACACACTACATATTTACTATATTGTACATTACACACGCCTGCAGTATATACACTATATTGTACATTACACACTACATATACACTATATTGTACATTACACACGCCTGCACTATATACACTATATTGTACATTACACAGGCCTGCACTATATACAATATATTGTACATTACACACACCTGCACTATATAAAACTATATTGCACATTACACACACCTGCACTATATGCAATTAGCTACACCCACTGTTCACCACTGTGCGTGCCGCATTACTACTCCCCTAGGGCACACAGAGGTGTCCCAGGTATTTTACAATATCATAGTGTATACTACAAAAAAATGCCAAGCCCCGCTGAAGTGTTCGGGTTTGGCTCAAAGAAAAGGGGGCAACCCTAAATGTATACTATACCATAACATACTCATTCACATGGGGGGAGGCCAGGATCTGGGTGCCCCCTTGTTAAAGGGGGCTTCCAGATTCCGATAAGCCCCCCCGCCCACAGACCCTGACAACCACCAGGCAAGGGTTGTCGGGAAGAGTCCCTTGTCCCCAACAACATGGGGGCAAGGTGCTTTGGGGTGTGGGGGCAGAGTCCCCCCTGACCCAAAGCACCCATCCCCCCCATGTTGAGGGCATGCGGCCTGGTATGGTTCAGGAGGGGGGGAGCGCTCGTTCGTCCCCTCCATTTCCTGGCCTGCCGGGCTGCATGCTCGGATAAGGGTCTGTTATGGATTTTGGGGGGGACCCCCACGCCAATTAAAAAAAAATTTTGGCATGGGGGTCCCCTCCGAATCCATGCTAGACCCATGGGCCTGGTATGGACCTGGGGGGGACACCATGCTGTTTTTTTTCACTATTTTTTTTTAACCGGCAATCCTTTTTCTTTCTTTACATTCAGCGGGGAAGCCCGCTGACAGCTGATGACTCATCGGTTGTTAAGGACGCGGGGGCTGGCTTCCCGGCCCCTTCCTTAGCAACCAGCTATGTACCGTGTAAAAAAAAATGCAAGATGCAAATTGCGGCAAAATTGCGGTGAAATCGTGATAAAAACGCATGTCCAAAAACACGGCAAGCACCGCAAAAAGCACTGCAGAAAAGCTCAAAAGCAACATGCATAGATGTGAATCAAGCCTTATGGCCCGTACACACAATTGGACTTTCCGACAACAAAACCGTGGAATTTTGTTCGAAGGTTGTTGGCTAGAACTTGTCTTGCATACACATGGTCACATAAATATTGGACAACAATTACGAACGTAGTGATGTACAGCATGTACGGCGAGCTGATAAAAAGGAAGTTCAATAGTGATGTGATATCTCCATTACGAACACTAGTTTTACAAGACCGATCGCTTCCGGCTCGTACTTGATTCTGAGCATGCGTGGACTTTTGTGCAACAGACTTGTGTACACACGATCGAAAAGTCCGACAAGAAAAATTTGTTGGTGGAAAATTGGAGAATCTGCTAGCCAAGATTTGTTGGCGGAGGGGAAAAAGGAGCCGTGTAGGGGAACCATTAACTAATGGATGTGTATGAATTTTTACTGAATTTTTAGTGAAAAATAAAGAACTTGTTTAGTGTAAAAATAAATCCGGCCTCCTCCACCCCTTATAACCGGCCAATTCCCCTCCTTTTTCTAAGATGTTAATAAAGTGACACTAAACTCTGAAGCGACTCCTTTTCAGTGGTGAATGTCTGGAGTGTTCTCCTGAGAGGTGGTAGTTCAATCAGGGTGAAGCGACTCCTTTTCAGTGGTGAATGTCTGGAGTGTTCACCTGAGAGGTGGGAGTTCAATCAGGGTGAAGCGACACCTTTTCAGTGGTGAATGTCTGGAGTGTTCACCTGAGAGGTGGTAGTTCAATCAGGGTGAAGCAACTCCTTTTCATTGGTGAATGTCTGGAGTGTTCACCTGAGAGGTGGTAGTTCAATCAGGGTGAAGCGACTCCTTTTCAGTGGTAAATGTCTGAAGTATATATTTTTTTTTAGGCATCATCTACTATAAGCAGAAACAGTAAAAATATATACATATACATTACCCCATGCTGTTTTCAAGGGATCTGAAAGAGAATACTATACATTCTAGATATCCAGGATGGGGGCTCCATTTTCATCATGCCCCAAGACGGCATACATGTACACATTGTCTTCATATGCAACAACCAAATAATATGGAATAAACGCCCGACACAGGGGACAAGTCGGGTATTGCTGAACCCATCTGTGTATACTATCAGAATGGAATATGTGATTACATTGTAATTCAGTAGAATCCTCTGCACTATACTCACTGAAGCAAATGGAACAGGTAGGCTGCTCCATTGCCGGTGGTCTCTGAGGCTCTGGTTGCTGATCCCTGTTGTGGTCTCCAGGAGGATGGCGCATGTTGTTGGCTCTGTCCTCTTGTCTCCTCCGAAGCTGTCCTCGCGTCCGGTGGGCGATGGGTGCCTCTCCTCCCTCCTGGCGTGAACGCCTTCCATGGGTCCGTTGATGTGAGGGTCATGGCATCTTAATGCCAGTGTACCTGAAGAAAAAAAAAACTAAAAATATTTAATATTAAAAATAATAGTAATATATACAATAATAATATGATAATAGCAAAAAATTTCAATAAAAATGCTAATAATCACAGGAAACAATTTGACAATGTGAAAATTAAGTGTGAACCTTGCTCTATGATAAATTAAGAATCAGTGATTAATAAGAGCTGCTCCCCGCAAAGTGTAGACAACGCTAACTTGAGTAATATTTAACAGTGATAGGGAGGCACGATTAATAAAGTGCTAATAACTGATCATACCAACTAATACTTTTCAGGCCTGGAAACTTTGACTGGGAATACCTTGGTCATGTAACATTGTAGCCAAATAAATATCATTTTATAGATTTTACATATAATTAAACTGTACTATGGTCATTTTATCACTTCAGCCCCAGAAGATTTTACCCCCTTAATGACAAGAGCATTTTTTGCGATTCAGCACTCTGTCGCTTTAACTGACAATTGCGTGGTCGTGCGACCTTGTACCCAAACAAAATTAACGTCCTTTTTTCCCACAAATAGAGCTTTCTTTTCGTGGTATTTGATCGCCTCTGGGGTTTTTATTTTTGCACTATAAACAAAAAAAGACAAGTTTGAAAAAAAAGTAATATTTTTAACTTTTTGCTATAATAAATATCCCCAAAAAATATATTAAAAGACGAATTTCTTTCTCAGTTTAGGCCGATATGTATTCTTCTACATATTTTTTGTAAAAAAAATTGCAATAAGTGTATATTGATTGGTTTGCGCAAAAGTTATAGCATCTACAATATAGGGGATAGATTTATGGCATTTTTATTATTATTATTTTTTTTTATTATTAGTAATGGCGGTGATCTGCGATTTTTATCAGGACTGCGACAATGCAGAGGACAGATTAGACACTTTTGACACTTAAAATAATAAGCTGCGCTGTATATTAAACTGCCTTGCATGAATCTTTGTGAGTCATGCCATTATACTTATATGAAAAGTATTCACTAACACCCGTGATCAGTGCACAGTAAAATAGTGCGAAATTATATCAAAACATTCCATGAAACTTATGTTTTAAATGTATAAGTCCATTACAAAAAAAATTCTTTTTCAAAAGAGCAATAAGTCCACTGATATAGACACTCTTCCAGGGGATGAATTAAAGATTTTTCATAAATAGTGACATGCAGTTCCAACACTGGAGGTGATGAGTGTGAGGGTATGTTGAAAAAAGTGCCTCCACCACAGATAATACTGCCGCTTACCAGCTCCCTAGGTCTCCTTTCACAGAGACCCAATGTGCCTTAGGCTTTTACCCAGCCTCGGGTGTTGCGGTAGCTGTCAGCGCCAGAGAAATTTCCCCCACTTTCAATAGTTGTATCACTTGTATCTGGGGTTCACTGCATACAATAGATGTCAAAGCATGTAGAAGTCTGTCATTTTTTATCATAGGTACTCTTCAACTGTGAGAGACGGAATCTGCAGTCTCCTCCATTTGAAAGCCCTCCTCCTCTTCAGCACAGATCGGCAACTGACCCACTCTTTTGGGACCATTGATATTTATACAGAGCTAAAAATAGCCACTGATTACTGTGTAAATGTCACTGGCAGGAAAGGGGTTAACACTAGGGTGCGATCAATGGGTCAAATGTGTTCCCTTACCATGTTCTAACTGTAGGGGGATGGGCTACCTAGGACATGAGAGAAATCACTGCTCCCAATGACAGGGAGCAGTAGATCCCTGTCATGTCACTAGGCAGAACAGGGAAATGCCTGGTTTACATAGGCATTTTCTCATTCTGCCTCTCCTTGTCATGATCGCGGGCAACCGGCGGACATTGAGTCCGCAGGACCTACGGGCACGTGCTGCCGGCCCGGGATTACAAAGGGACATATGGTTGCAACCTTTTGCGCACCTGTGCCATTCTGCCGACGTACATTGGTGCGCGGTGCACGGGAAGCGGTTAATGGCTGTGTATGTTGGGCATAATTCTCAGTATCTGTTCTTATTCTGTATGTATGGATCCTGCACAGTGCCACTTCTCTTGTCCTGTATGCTGGGAATAATTTTCAGTATCTGTTATTATTTTGCATGTATGGACCCTACACAGTACCACTTCTCTTGTATGTTGGGTGTAATTCTTAGTAACTTATTATTGTATGTAACTTCATACTGCATCACTGAATGATCCTGAGCAGGGCCGTCATCAGGGTTGTTCCACAGTTCTCCTGTAGGGGGCCCGGACAGCAGGCGGATCAGACAGTGGGGTGGGTAAGAGCAATTGCAGAACAATGCCCTGTGCTGCTCTCTGCAGCAACTTAAAGCCAGTTTCTTCCACTCTCCCTCTCGCCAGCTTTCAGTTGCTGGATCGAGAGACGCAGACAAGGCGGATCCAGGGGGGTGCTAATTTCCACCCAGATTTCAGTTGTGCCCCCCCCCTCCAGCCCTTCCTTCGATGTGATGCCTGAGTGGCTGCTGATCCCCCCCCCACCATCGCCCACACTCAGAGACGGGAAAGGGGAATGGCATCCTGGAGCAGTGAGAGGAGAAGTGGCAGAGTGGGAAGATGGCATCGGACTGTACACACACACAGTTTGATTACCGCCCCCTATCTCCTCCAAGGGCTGCTCATCACCCAGCAGCAGGAAATGTGGATGGGGGCGGTAATCAAACAGTGTGTGTGTGTGTGCAGTCCAATACCATCTAGGAGCGATCCTCTCTTATGTGCTGGATGAGTTCTGTAGTGACAGGAGAGGGTGAAGGGGGAAGGAAACAGGGAAATTGTACACAATGAGAGGGCAATAATAGTTTGTGTTTTGGATGTTTGTGGAGAAGGGGGGATGAGAAGCTATCTGTGCTCAGAAGTTTAATCAGGATTGGGGGGGTATTTGCTAGAAGGAGGAATTGGGGGGGGGGGGGGGTATGTGCTAGGAGGAGAGTTTGGGGGGATTTGAGCCAGGAGGGGGGGGGGGGGGTTGGGGTAAATGTGTGTGCTACAAGGGGGTGGGAATTTATGCTGGGGGGAGAGAGAAATTGTACAAGGAGTAATTTGGAGGGGGTTGTGGATTTGTGGAGGAATTCAGGGGGGATTATGTGCTAGAAAGAGGGATGGGGGGGGGATTTGTACTAGGAGGAGGGATTGGTGGGATTTGGGTGTAAAGAAGTGATAGGGGAGATTTTTTCTAAGAGGGGGGATGGGGGGGGGGGGTATTTTTGATGTGAGGATGGATTGGAGGGGATTTTTGCTGGGAGGAGGGATTGGAGGGGATTTGAGCTAGGATGAGGGATTGGGTCAATTTGTGCTAGGAGAAGGGATTGGGGGCAGGGTAGGGGGGATTTGTGCTGTGAGGAGGGATTGGGGCAGAGGGGGGGATTTGTGCTGTGAGGAGGGATTGGGGGGATTTGTGCTGGGAGAAGGGATTGGAGGGGATTTGTGCTAGGGGGAGGGATTGGGGAGGAATTGTGCTGTGAGAAGGGATTTGTGCTAGGAGGGGGGATTGGGGGCGATTTTTGCTGAGAGGAGGGATTGGGGGAGGGATTTCGGCTAGGAGGAGGGATTTGTGCTAGGAAGAGGGATGGGGGAGGGATTTGTGCTTGGAGGAGGGATTGGGGGGATTTGGGTTTAAAGAAGTGATGGGGGAGATTTGTGCTAGGAGAAGGGGTTGGGGGGATTTTTGCTAGGAGGAGGGATTGGGGGCAGGGGGGATTTGTGTTAAAAGGAGGGATTGGGGGGGATTTGTGCTGTGAGGAGGGATTGTGGGGATTTGTGCAAGGAGGAGGGATTGGGGGATTTGTGCTAGGAGGAGGGATTAGGGGGGATTTGTGCTAGGAGGAGGGATTAGGGGGATTTGTGCTAGGAGGAGGGATTGGGGGGGATTTGTGCTAGGAGGAGGGATTGGGGGGATTTGTGCTAAAGAGAGGGATTAGGGGGGATTCGTGCCAGGAGGAGGGATGGGGGGAATTGTGCTTAAAGAAGTGATGGGGATTTAGGATAGAAGAAGGGATTGGGGGGATTTTAGTAAGGAGGAGGTATTTGGGGGTATTTGTGCTGTGAGGAGGGATTTGTGCTGGGAGGAGGGATTGGAGGGGATTTGTGCTGGGAGGAGAGGTTGGAGGGGATTTGGGCTAGGAGGAGGGATTGGAGGGGATTTGGGCTAGGGGGATTTGTGCTAGGGGGGGATTGGAGGGATTTGTGCTAGGGGAGAGGGGGGGATCTATGCGAGAAGTGATTTTGGGGATGTGTACTGGGAGGAGGGATTGGAGGGGATTTGTGCTGTGAGGAGGGATTTAGGGGGATTTGTGCAAGGAGGAGGGATTGGGGGGATTTGTGCTAGGAGGAGGGATTGGGGAGAGATTTGTGCTAGGAGGAGGATTTGTGCTAGTGGGAGGGATTGGGGGGATTTGTGCTAGGGGGAGAGATGGGAGGGAGGGATTTGTGCTAGGAAGAGGGATGAGGAGATTTGTGCTTTGAAGAGCAATTTGGGGGATTTGGGCTTAAAGAAGTGATGGGGGAGATTTGTGCTAGGAGGAGGGGTTGGGGGGATTTTTGCTAGGAGGAGGGACTGGGGGCGGGGGGATTTGTGTTAAAAGGAGGGATTGGAGGGGATTTGTGCTGTGAGGAGGGATTGGGGGGATTTGTGCTAGGGGGAGGTATTGGGGGGGGGGGGGGGGTTGTTGCTAGGAGGAGGGATGGGAGGGGGGAATTTGTGCTAGGAGGAGGGATGGGGGTGATGTGGGCTAGAAGGGATTGGGTGGATTTTAGTTAGGAGAAGGGATTGGGGGAGTATTTGTGCTGTGAGGAGGGATTTGTGCTAGGAGGAGAGATTGGAGGGGATTTGTGCTGGGAGGAGGGATTGGAGGGGATTTGTGCTGGGAGGAGGGATTGGAGAGGATTTGTACTGGGAGGAGGGATTGGGGGGATTTGTGCTGGGAGGAGGTATTGGAGGGGATTTGTGCTGGGAGAAGGGATTGGGGCAATTTGTGCTAGTGGGAGGGATTGGGGGGATTTGTGCTAGGGGAAGAGGATTGGGGGGATATATGCTAGAAGTGATTGGGGGGATTTGTGCTAGGAGGAGGGATTGGAGGGGATTTGTACTGGGAGGAGGGTTTGGGGGGGTGTCTGTGCTATAGGGAAGTGATTGGGGGGATTTATGCTAGGAGGAGAGATTGGAGGGGATTTGTGCTAGGAGGAGGGATTGGAGGGGATTTATGTTAGGAGGAGGGATTGGAGGGGATTTATGTTAGGAGGAGGGATTGGAGGGGATTTATGTTAGGAGGAGGGATTGGAGGGGATTTATACTGAAAGGAGGGATTGGAGGGGATTTGTACTGGGAGGAGGGATTGGGAGGGTCTGTGCTAGAAGAAGTAATTGGGGGGATTTGTGCTGGGAGGAGAGATTGGGAAGATATGTGCTGGGAGGAGGGATTGGGGGGATTTGTGCTAGGGGGAGGGTTTGGGGGGACTTGTGCTAGGGGGAGGGATTGGGGGGACTTGTGCTAGGGGGAGGGATTGTGGGGGATTTGTGCTAGGGGGAGAGATGGGAGGGAGGGATTTGTGCTAGGAAGAGGGATGGGGGAGGGATTTGTGCTGTGAGGAGGGATTTGGGGGATTTGGGCTTAAAGAAGTGATGGGGGAGATTTGTGCTTGGATAAGGGGTTGGGGGGATTTTTGCTAGGAGGAGGGATTGGGGGCTGGAGGGATTTGTGTTAAAATGAGGGATTGGAGGAGGTTTGTTCTGTGAGGAGGGATTGGGGGGATTTGTGCAAGGAGGAGGGATTGGGGGGATTTGTGCTAGGGGGAGATATTGGGGGGTGGGGTTGTTGCTAGGAGGAGGGATGGGAGGGGGGAATTTGTGCTAGGAGGAGGGATGGGGGCGATTTGTGCTTGGAGGAGTGATTGGGGGGATTTGGGCTAGAAGGGATTTGGGTGGATTTCAGTTAGGAGAAGGGATTGGGGGGGGGGGGTATTTGTGCTGTGAGGAGGGATTTGTACTGGGAGGAGGGATTGGAGGGGATTTGTGCTGGGAGAAGGGATTGAGGCAATTTGTGCTAGTGGGAGGGATTGGGGGGATTTGTGCTAGGGGAAGGGGATTGGGGGGGGGGGGGGTATATGCTAGAAGTGATTGGGGGGATTTGTTCTAGGAGGAGGGATTGGAGGGGATTTGTACTGGGAGGAGGGTTTGGGTGGTATCTGTGCTATTGGGAAGTGATTGGGGGGATTTTTGCTAGGAGGAGAGATTGGAGGGGATTTGTGCTAGGAGGGATTGGAGGGGATTTGTGTTAGGAGGAGGGATTGGAGGGGATTTGTGTTAGGAGGAGGGATTGGAGGGGATTTATACTGGAAGGAGGGATTGGAGGGGATTTGTACTGGGAGGAGGGATTGGGGGGGTCTGTACTAGAAGAAGTAATTGGGGAATTTGTGCTGGGAGGAGAGATTGGGGAGATCTATGCTAGAATAAGTGATTGGGGGGGATTTGTGCTAGGGGGAGGGATGGGGGGATTTTTGCCAGGAGGGATGGGGGGAGGAATTTGTGCTAGGAGGAGGGATAATGGGGATCTGTGCTTGGAGGAGGAATTGGGGGGATTTGGGCTTAAAGAAGTGATGGGGGGGATTTGGGCTAGCAGAAAGGATTGGGGGGATTTTTGTTAGGAGGAGGGATGGGGGGGTATTTGTGCTGTGAGGAGGGATTGAAGGGGATTTGTGCTAGGAGGAGGTATTGAGGGCAATTTGTCCTTGGAGGAGGGATTGGGGGATTGGTGCTAGGAGGATGGCTTGAGGGGATTTG
Source organism: Lithobates clamitans (assembly GCA_037952925.1). Lineage (NCBI taxonomy): Eukaryota > Metazoa > Chordata > Amphibia > Anura > Ranidae > Lithobates > Lithobates clamitans. The sequence goes on from JBBGZY010000482.1 coordinate 363,787, forward strand.
TGCTAGGAGGAGGGATTGAGGGGTAGGAGGAGGGATTGAGGGGATTTGTGCTAGGAGGAGGGATTGGGGCAATTTGTGCTAGGAGGAGGGATTGAGGAGATTTGTGCTAGGAGGAGGGGTTGAGGGCAATTTGTGCTAGGAGGAGGGATTGGGGGCAATTTGTGCTAGGAGGGGGGGTTGGGGGCAATTTGTGCTGGGAGGAGGGATTGGGGGCAATTTGTGTAATTTGTGCTAGGAGTAGGGATTTGTGCTAGGGGGGAGAGATTGGGGGGGATTTGTGCTAGGAGGAAGGATTGGGTCAATTTGTGCTAGGAAGGATTGGGGGGATTTTTGCTGTGAGGAGCGATTAGGGGCGGGGGGATTTGTGCTGTGAGGAGGGATTGGGGGGGATTTGTGCTAGGGGGAGGGATGGGGGATTTGTGCAAGGGGGAGGGATTGGGGAAATGTTTGTGCTAGGAGGAGGGATGGGGGGGTATTTGTGCTGGGAGGAGGGATTGGAGCAATTTGTGCTGGGAGGAGGGATTGGGGGGATTTGTGCAGGGAGCAGGGATTGGGGGGTATGTGCTAGAGGAAATGTGTGGGGGGGGGGATTTGTGCTGTGAGGTTTTTTTTGGGGGGGGTGTGTGCTAGGAGGAGGGATTGGGGGGATTTGTGTTAAGAGGAGGGATAGGGGGGATTTGTGCTAGGGGAGGGATTTGGGGGATTTGTGCTAGGGGGAGGGATTGGAGGGGATTTGTGCTAGGGGGAGGGATTGGAGGGGATTTGTGCCAGGGGGAGGGATTCGGGAATTTATTCTGGGAGGAGGGATTGGGGGGTCTGTGCTAGAAGAAGAGATTGGGGGATTTGTGCTGGGAGGAGGGATTGGGAAGATATGTGCTGGGATGAGAGATTGGCAGGATTTGTGCTAGAAGGAAGGATTGGAGGGGATTTGTACTGGGAGGAGTGATTGGGGGGATTCATGCTGGGAGGAGTGATTGGGAGGGGGGGGTCTGTGCTAGAGGAAGGGATTGGGGGGAGTTGTGCTGCGAAGATGTTTTTTTGGGGGGGATTTGTGCTAGGAGGAGGGATTTGGGGGGATTTGTGCTGGGAGGAGGAATTTGGGGGGATTTGTGCTGGAAGGAGGGGATTTGTGCTGGGAGGAGGGATTGGGGCAATTTGTGCTGGGAGGAGGGATTGGAGCAATTTGTGCTTGGAGGAGGGATTGGGGGATTTGTGCAGGGAGGAGGGATTGGGGGGTATGTGCTAGAGGACGTGATTGGGGGGGGATTTGTGCTGTGAGGAGGTTTTTTGGGGGGGATGTGTGCTAGGAGGAGGGATAGGGGGGATTTGTGCTAGGGGAGGGATTTGGGGAATTTGTGCTAGGAGGAGGGATTGGGTCAATTTGTGCTAGGAGGAGGGATTTGAGGAATTTTTGCTGTGAGGAGGGATTGGGGGCGTGGGGGATTTGTGCTGTGAGGAGGGATTGGGGGCGTGGGGGATTTGTGCTGTGAGGAGGGATTGGGGGGATTTGTGCTGTGAGGAGGGATTGGGGGGATTTGAGCTGTGAGGAGGGATTGGGGGGGATTTGTGGTGGGGGATTTGTGGAAGATATTGGGGGGATTTGTGCTAGGAGGAGGGATTGGAAGGGATTCATACTGGGAGGAGGGATTGGAGGGGATTTGTATTGGGAGGAGGGATTGGGGGGGATTTGTGTTAGGAGGAGGGATTGGAGGGGATTTATACTGGAAGGAGAGATTGGAGGGAATTTGTACTGGGAGGAGGGGTTGGGGAGGGGGTCTGTGCTAGAAGAAGTGATTGGGGGGATTTGTGCTGGGTGGAGAGATTTGGAAGATCTGTGCTGGAAGGAGGGATTGGGGGGATTTGTGCTGGGAGGAGGGAGATTGGGGGAGATCTATGTTAGAATAAGTGATTGGGGGGATTTGTGCTAGGGGGAGGGATGGGGGGGGGATTGTTGCCAGGAGGGATGGGGGGAGAAATTCTTGCTAGGAGGAGGGATAGGGGGGGATCTGTGCTTGGAGGAGGGATTGGTGGGATTTGGGCTTAAAGAAGTGATGGGGGTGGGGCTAGCAGAAAGGATTGGGGGGATTTTTGTTAGGAGGAGGGATTGGGGGGTATTTGTGCTGTGAGGAGGGATTGGAGGGGATTTGTGCTAGGGGGGGGGGGGGTTGGGTCAATTTGTGCTAGGAGGAGGGATTGGGGGGGGATTTGTGCTAGGAGGAAGTATTGAAGGGGATTTGTGCTAGGAAGAGGGATTGGAGGGGATTTGTGTTAGGAGGAAGGATTGGAGGGGATTTATACTGGGAGGAGGGATTGGAGGGGATTCGTACTGGGAAGAGGGATTGGGGGGCCTGTGCTAGAAGAAGTGATTGGGGGGGATTTGTGCTAGGAGGAGAGATTGGAGGGGATTTGTGCTAGGAGGAGGGATTGGAGGGGATTTGTGCTAGGAGGAGGGATTGGAGGGGATTTATACTGGGAGGAGGGATTAGGGGGGGCTGTGCTAGAAGTAGTGATTGGGGGAATTGGAAGGAGGGATTGAGGGGATTTGTGCTGGGAGGAGGGAGATTGGGGGAGACCTATGCTAGAATAAGTGATTGGGGGGATTTGTGCTAGGGGGAGCGATGGGGGGATTGTTGCCAGGAGGAGGGATTGGGGGGATTTGTGCTGTGAGGACTGATTGAGGGGATTTGTGCTAGGAGGAGGGATTGGGGGGATTTGTGCTAGGAGGACTGATTGGTGGGATTTGTGCTAGGAGGGATTGGGGGGGATTTGTGCTAGGGGGAGGTGGTTTGGGGAGGGGATTTGTGCTAGGGGAGGGGGGTTGTGGGGATCTATACTAGAAGAAGTGATTGGGGGGATTTGTGCTAGGAGAAGAGATTAGTGGGGATTTGTGCTAGGAGGAGGGATTGGAGGGGATTTGTGCTAGGAGGAAGGATTGGAGGGGATTTATACTGGGAGGAGGGATTGGGGGGATTTGTTCTGGGAGGAGAGATTGGGGGGTCTGTGCTAGAAGAAGTGATTGGGGGGATTTGTGCTGGGAGGAGAGATTGGGAAGATATGTGCTGGGAGGAGAGATTGGGAGGATTTGTGCTAGGGGGAGGGATTGGGGGGATTTGTGCTAGGAGGAGGGATTGGAGGGGATTTGTACTGGGAGGAGTGATTGAGGGGATTCATGCAGGGAGGAGGGATTGGGGGGTCTGTGCTAGAGAAAGTGATTGGGGGAGTTGTGCTGCGCAAAGGTTTTTTTTGGGGGGGGGATTTGTGCAAGAGCAGGGATTTGTGCTGGGAGGAGGGATTGGAGGGGATTTGTGCTAGGGGGAGGGATTGGGGGGATTTGTGCTAGGGGAGGGATTGGAGCAATTTGTGCTGGGAGGAGGGATTGGGGGGATTTGTGCTGGGAGGAGGGTTTGGGGATCTGTGCTAGAGGAAGTGATTGGGGGGATTTGTGCTGCGAGGAGGTTTTTTTTGGGGTGGGGGATTTGTTCTAGGAGGAGGGATTGAGGGGGGAATTTGTGTTAAGAGGAGGGGATTTGTGCTAGGTGAGAGATTTGGGGGATTTGTGCTAGGGGGGATTTGTGATAGGGGGGATTAAGGGGGATTTGTGCTAGGGCGAGGGATTGGGGGGGTTGTTGCTAGGAGGAGGGATGGGAGGGGGGAATTTGTGCTAGGAGGAGGGATTGGGGGGTCTGTGCTAGAAGAAGTGATTGGGGGGATTTGTTCTGGGAGGAGGGATTGGGAAGATATGTGCTGGGAGGAGAGATTGGGGGGATTTGTGCTAGGGGGAGGGATTAAGGGGATTCATGCTGGGAGGAGGGATTGGAGGGGTCTGTGCTAGAGGAAGTAATTGGGGGGAGTTGTGCTGCGAGGAGGTTTTTTTGGGGGGGGGGATTTGTGCAAGAGGAGGGATTTGTGCTGGGAGGAGGGATTGGAGGGGATTTGTGCTGGGGGGAGGGATTGGGGCAATTTGTTTTTTGGGGGAGGGATTGGAGCAATTTGTGCTGGGAGGAGGGATTGGGGGGGTCTGTGCTAGAGGAAGTGATTGGGGGGATTTGTGCTGCGAGTAGGTTTTTTTTGGGGGGAGGATTTGTGCTACGAGGAGGGATAGCAGGGGATTTGTGCTAGGTGAGAGATTTGGGGGATTTGTGCTAGGGGGAGGGATTGGGGGGATTTGTGCTAAGGGGATTAGGGGATTTGTGCTAGGGGGAGGAATGGGGGGGTTTTTGCTAGGAGGATGGATGGGAGGGGGGAATTTGGGCTAGGAGGAGGAATGGGGGGAGGGGGATTTGTGCTGGAGGAGGGATTAGGGGATTTGGGCTTAAAGAAGTTATGGGGGGGATTTGAGCTAGGAGAAGGGTGTCACGGAACGTCCCACACTCCGCTTGAGTGCTTCCGTCAGTATACCGCTTCCTAAGTTCTGGAACACGAGTCCAATGGATCTGGCTATAGGAACCCCCAAGAACTAGACAACACCAGTTTTGGAGTACATCAGGACTAATGCCCCGTACACACGGTCGGATTTTCCGACGGAAAATGTGTGATAGAACCTTGTTGTCGGAAATTCCTACCGTGTGTAGGCTCCATCACACATTTTCCATCAGATTTTCCGACACACAAAGTTTGAGAGCAGGATATAAAATGTTCCGACAACAAAATCCGTTGTCGGAAATTCCGATCGTGTGTACACAAATCCGACGGACAAAGTGCCACGCATGCTCAGAATAAATAAAGAGATGAAAGCTATTGGCCACTGCCCCATTTATAGTCCCGACGTATGTGTTTTACGTCACCGCGTTCAGAATGATCGGATTTTCCGACAACTTTGTGTGACCGTGTGTATGCAAGACAAGTTTGAGCCAACATCCGTCGGAAAAAATCCTAGGATTTTGTTGTCGGAATGTCCGAACAAAGTCCGACCGTGTGTACGGGGCATTACAGTGCAAGTGACCTCACAGGGAATGAATGACCATATAAGGATGTAACAGGATGTGAGAACACAGAAACCCCTCCAACTTGGTAAAAAACAGAACCAATCAAAGACATGTATACATTCAAAATATGAATACAGTAGTGACTTGGGCAGACGATGGTGTGCAAAACCATGTGGTAAGCACATGGCTTTGAACACAACCGTGTGCACACGCCTACTGTTACCAGTGATGCGAACCATACAAAAATTATGACTCAGTGATTCATAATTTTCATATAGTTATGCTATAGTTCCCATGTACGCAGACATGTATGCTCGGAGTCATTAATGCAGTCGCCATGAGGTGGCCAAGCTCCTGATGAATGCATAATCTAACATCCCTAAAAGAGCAACAGATCTGCCATGTCCAAAGGAAGGTTTCCGTGTCCAATGGTCTTCCACCAGCGTCTATATGTGTGAATACCCTCACATGAGAGCATTGCAGCAAAACTGACACTGGGGGGCATCTGACAATATACATTAATAAAATTTTCCACAACAGCTCCTCCTCTTTGTCATATCCTCCCATATGTCCCTCGTTGAATCTTGATCTTCTTCTTACACCTGGAAATGTATCAGTCCTTACAGTCCATTTGAGTCCATAAAAAGGAAAACACGGCAACTCTGCTCTTCAGGAGGAATGACTTCTAGGGAGGACACAACATGGTGAGCTGTAGTAATCACCGGTCGGTTTGGGATCCTCTGTGTCTTGTATGTGGGTCGGGCTTTGGGGCATCTCATCAGGGAAGATGTGGTCATCTGCTCAGGCTCTGGTCACGCGTCCAATCAGGCAACAGGAGCACCTCAACATGGCATATAGAAGGAATAGAAACAAAAACAACATGAGTATATATATCCCTACTTCCTTCACTATGATCCGCTGCAAAATAAAATTATTAAATCCCCAACGATTCCCAAACCCTTACAAGGATTCCAACCTTCACTAGCTATTGCTCTGGCTTTGCCTTGTAGGGATCTAAACCTTATCCATATGGGCCTGAACTTTGTCACTACTATCCCCGATCCAGATATAACAATCTTTACTTATGAATTCCCAGAAACCCCCTTGGACTGTGGGAACTTCCTTGTAGCTTCAACAATTACATAAAAACATCCCATCATTTGATGAGAAATTGTTCAAGCATTTCATAAGCTCAAGCCCCCACCGTGTACAAACAATTCTCTTCCAGCCGTCCCTGCCATTCTTACCTTCTTACCGCCATCAGATCCTCACGATCGGCCGCGACATAAGATGCTGGGACGAGTTTCACCAGCACACATGAACCTCTTGCCTTAGGGGAATTACCTTATAAGCTGCAAATCCGCATTAATACCAAACTACAGTTGAAGCACACTTGTTGGCTGCCTAGTTATCCTGATACCAAAGCTGGCAAGAACCAGAGCTGTTGCTAAAATTATAATTAATTTTACCCTCTAGAAATGTTTTGTTGAGTTCTTTTGACAGGTGTCTGTTTGGATTTTACTAGGTTGTCAAAACTCCTCACACCAATATGAACGTCCTATATATCATGTACCGCTGTCATCACTGGGGCACTAGTAGACCCGACCCTGTGTCCTGTTCTCTTTCTTAGCTAGTTGTAAAATACACTTTAAAAATATAAATAAACAAAGATACTCCTCATCCTTTTGGTGTAGTTGATCTGCTTTTTGCAGTAGCTGGCGTGGTCTCATCCCTAAAGCTTCTTTACAATGACCCAGTCACCTTGTTGGAAGGAATGTAAACTGGTTATTGTGGCAGGGTCCAGGATGGACTCGTGAACCCTGTGGTGGACCTTTTGAAGTTCATGTTACAGTGATTGCACCCACCCCATCAGCTGAGAATGTAGGTGACAGCTTATGAGGAAAGTACAATTCTGGTTTTGGTTGACCTTCAAACAAACCTCATATGACAATAACCCAGACATCGGGACTGTGGTCACTGCATAACCTGTGCGTGGCTTACCATCTGGGGTCTAATACCTGGAACCAGTGACGAAAAGATTCTTAGCATCTGGGATGGGAGCCTACTTCACCAGACTGCTGTTTGAAAAATTGTCATTCTCACCACTATCATCCCCCCTTTTCTTACATCCTCATTACAAACTGGAGGAAGACATGTAGGGTTTAGAATGGTGCAGAACAAAACAGTGAAATAGCCTATGATACTTTTACCTTCTTATACACCTGTACACACACTTTCAGAAACTCTTTGGACCTGAAAAGATACTTATAAACAAAAGTTATTACTCTATCCTTCAAAGAATGGTAAACAATACAACATTCGTGTACATTGGTAAATTGTCACTTGACATTCCACAAAACCAATAATAACTAAACCCTCTGTAAATCTTACTTTCACGTTTTTACTAAAATACAACAGCCGCGACACGCAAGAGGGCTGTCTCGGTAGGTTCAAACATCTTGTTACCACATACAAACATTTAGATACAAATGTGGGGGAGATATTTCATAGTTCCCAAAAACGAAAATGAAAAAAAAATAAAAACGACCAAATGGAATGCTGCCTTCACTCTTTTAGCGACAGAAAAAGTATACAATTTTAAAAGCATGAGAGCATTTCGAAATCTTTGCATGGACCAGCCACACAAAGTTCAAAAACAGGCCTGTGTATTTTTAATCACACAAAGGTGTACTACGCATCCATCAACTCACTCAACATTACAGATTTCTGAAGCCACAGTCGCGCTACATCAACTCCAGAGGGATACCCAAAATAGTATTCTTGGACCACCTATGTAAATCTTTCTGGGGTTTAATGGCCTTTTCCTCGGAACTAGACTCCATGCTCTTGTGCATTGGTTTGACTGTGGGAAGCCTTGCATTCCTTCCATTGCACGGACTGCCATTGCCCATGGCAATTAGAATCAGCTTATCGTCTTATCCCTGCGTCCAGGGAAAACCCTTGCACCAATTTCGGAGACCGCCACCCGGTAGGGTGCCCACGTGTCCCGGATTGCCCGAGATTGTCCCTCAATTAATATTTTTGTCCCGTGTCCCGGGCACCTTTATTCCGGGACAATACAGTGTCCCGGAATGAAAAAAAACCCCACACCGCTAGTCCACCACCCTGATAAACATTTGCCAAACTGTCTGGTCCACTGACTCCACCCACCTCCTCCGGCCGCAGCATCAGAGATAGAGAGAGCAGCCACCAGTACCTCGGATCTCCTCCTCCTGAGTCTCCTGACTGGTAGTGGGACTGCTGGTAAGCCAGAATCCAGCCTGTGCCCAGTACCAGTCGCGGGGGCGCCGCAGACTACTCCCGCAGCCAGGCAGCCACTGCCTGCAGCAGCACATTGCCAGCCAGCAGCCCGACTTCTCCTCCTGAGCCTCCTCCTGCCCACGAGGGCAGCGGTCAGACTCCGATCTGCCAGCCAAACTGTCTTCCAGGTATGTGTTTGTTGGTAGTCAGTGGTGATGTGCACCCTTTGATTTTCATTAGGAGTTAAATAGGTGATTTTTGCCTGTCTTTAACTACATAATAAAGGGGATGGTCTGCTATTAAACTATTCACTTAAGATTTCATGGAAATGGCAAATCAACATTTGAAATCCCAATTCCAAGAACATATACAACCTTTGTAGATGTCTCTAGTTCTGCACATATAAGCACTGTTTGTTTCTTCTGTGGTTTTAAGATCTATTTCCCACAAAATTGTTTTGAAGTTATAAAAACCCAAGTGGTTCTTGTAAGCTATGTGTTTTCCATTATCTCATATCACTGGAAAAAAGTGGGGCTCTGTTGAAAGAGGAACTGCAGTTTGAAGCTCCTTTCACGTGTAGGTTCCTTACTGAAAAAAAATATTAACCACCTCAATACCGGGCATAACTGCTGAGGTGCAATGAGCCCAGGTCCCATACCATAACCTTCTATATCCAACTTTTAGAACCTTGCCCCTTCTTCCCCATCCAATAAAGACCACTTACAACCATCAATGTTGGAAAGGGCAAGGCCACAGCTTTTATTAACTCAAACACATAACATTAAACATTTTAACAGAGCCAGTCACAGTTGCACTGTGAGCACACAAATTCCAAATGGGAAAGGGAGATGAAGGAGGGGCCTATCCTTACCATAAGTGCCGGACCGGCCGTCTATCTCCCAATTACCATCAAGAGCATACTTATTAAGCCATGTTTGCTGGCAAGTTCACCAAAAAACCAGCACCTGCCTGTCAGTAATCTACTGACAGGCGCCCCACCGCAGCCAGCGCTTGTTCCACACCCCGCTGAAGGCCCAGATTAAAGATATCCAAACCAATGTCCTTGAGATGGACTCCATCCCTTCTCAGCAAGTCAGTATTGTCACCTTCCAGGTCTTTGTGGCGGACCACAACCCCCCCAATCTGACGCACAAACTTAGCCACTTGAGCATTAACTTTCCGCTGAAAATGTTCAAGACGGGGGCCAGGGACATCTCGCGCCCATATTAAGCGAGGAACAATCTCTGACCAAATGAAAATCAGATTGGTAAAGACCGCATAACACTGGTCAATGTCGCTTTTAATAGCTGAGGTCCACCGATCGCGTGAAACCAATATCATTCCCACCAGCGTGGACAACCAGGATGATGGGTCCGGAAACATGGGCGCGGAGCTGCTGACATTCCGGAAGGACCTGAGGCCAACGCAACCCGCGTAACCCAATCCAGCGAACTCTTGCAACATTGTATGAGAAGCCCAAGTTTCTACCGTATTTTCGGATCTCTGCATGACGAGCGGCCCAGTAGATGAAGGAATCACCCAGTATCCATATCTGCGCCGGGAGGCAGCCTGTAAATTAACGCAGAAGATGTGGGCGGACATACAATGAAAAGCGAGATGATTCCCATCTACCTAGTAGCTGAAGTTCCGTATCGGAAAACCCCAAACCAGAAGCGGCGGTTGCGGCGCCGATATGAAACGAATGGGTCGAGAAATCTCCCGCAGGGAGGCCTAAAGCCTCAAGGCAATGGCGGAAAACCCGTAAGAATTGGAACCGACTCAGGGAGGAGGAATTGGCGTGAACGAAAAAAGTGGGAGACGGGGGGCGAGCAGCCACAAACGGCCAGGGACACCGGGCAAAATGGGCCACCGCACTGATGCAGGACTACTCGGCGGCCCCTGCCGAAACTGTCAGTCTTGGATGTTCGTAATAAAACCGCCACGCTACGTTCCGATAAAGAAATGTCCTCCCACTGTATGCCCCCCGGAGACAACTTGGATTTGGAAACCAATTCGCTGATGCGAAATGCGCCCACGAAAAGGCAACCCGGAAAAGGAGGGTCTCAAACCCTGATAAGCCCACCTCAGGCAACAGGGACAGGATACCCGAGAAAATCTGGATAGAAATAGGGCGCCTAGCGTCAGTTAAATGGGTGATCCGTTTCCAACCCTGCAACACCCGCTGAACCGGGAAAGCTTTGGTGACGTCCTCCCACCCAAGGAGTTGGAACGAGAAGGGCAATGCCGACATAGCTGAGGAAACCGTAGAGCCCGAAATGCCTTTATCCTGCAAATAAACTAGGTAGGCAAATAAAGCCAAGCGTCTGTCATCTGAAGAAGAAATGGTAAACTCACCACCCGACGCTTGTGACCATTCGTGCCAGACCCGACAGTACGACACCCACGTCCGCGGGGAAAGCGACGACCGAAGAAGCTCTAGCAAGCCCCGGAAACGAGGTTCCATATGTGGGCCGGACAGGGGAGGCCCTCCAGAGAAGCCGATGGAGCCAAGGAGAGAAAACGAAGGAACTGTTGGCGGGAAAGAGCATCAGCAATATCATTAAAAACTCCCGGAACATGTCTGGCCCTAACATAAATGTTAAACTGTAAACATTTTAGGACTAAAAAGCGCAGCAGCGAAACGACTGGAGGGGAACTGGCCGACTGCTTGTTCACTACCTGTACCACGCTCAAATTGTCCGACCAGAAGACTACCTGATGATTGCGCAACCGTTCACCCCAAAGTTTAACGGCAATGATTATCGGAAAAAGCTCCAGAAGGGTGAGGTTGCCCAACAAATCCATGCAGGCCCATGAGACCGGCCAACATTCAGCAGACCATTCCCCCTGAAAGAAAGCGCCGAAACCACAGGAGCCTGCTGCATCAGTATATAACTCCAGCTGTGGGTACGGCACTTCTTCCCGCAACCAACAAGACTGTCCATTGTAAGACTGCAAAAAGGATAGCCAAATCCCCAAGTCGTCACGCATGGGCTTGGTGATCCGGACATAGTGGTGAGGGGCCGTTACGCCCTTCGTGGCCCATGACAGGCGCCTGCAGAAGGCTCTCCGTATGACCCTACAGGCGAAGACCAAATGACCCAGCAACGACTGTAGCTGTTTCAACTGCAGTTTTTTCGCCCCTTTTGCCAAGCGAACCAATGAGAGAAGCCTGGTTAGCTTGTCACTAGGCAGCCGAAAAACCATCGCCACCGTGTCTATCTCTATCCCTAGAAATGCCAAAAACCGTGACGGGACCCTTGGTTTTGTCAGCGGACAGTGGGACGGCGAAACGCCGGCAAGTATCCTGAAAAACAGGGAGGAGGCATTGACACTGCCCACTGCCCGCTGGGCCTACAAAGAGGAAGTCATCCATATAGTGTAGAAGGGACTGAAGACCAGCCTCCTGGGCGACCACCCATTCAAGGAAGCTGCTAAATAGCTCAAAGAAGTAACACGAAATGGCGCAACCCATAGGAAGGCACATGTCGAAGAAATAGCTTCCTTGGATGTAGCAACCCAGGAGATGGAAACAGTCCGGGTGGACCGGGAGGAGGCGAAAAGCGGACTCAATGTCCGCCTTTGCCAGCAGAGCTGACTGTCCTGCCTTCCTAACAAGGTGGAGCGCCTTGTTGAAAGACGCGTAATGTACCCTGGATTCCCCCCTGTCGATGCCGTCGTTCACCGAGGAGCCAGAAGGGCAGGATAAGTGATGAATAAGGCGGAATTTACCCCCCGCCTTTTTAGGGACCACACCGAGGTGGGACACCCGCAGGTTGTGGAAAGGGGGGAGTTCGAATGGGCCCACCATGCGCCCCAGTTCCAACTCCTTCTGAAGCTTCTCAGCCATGACAGTCTCGAATTCCACTGCTGATTTTAAATTTGAAGACATGGTCGGGGCGTCCGAAGGGGAAAAAGGAATCCAGAAACCCTGGTCTAGGCCATCCTTCAAGATCAGGGCCTCCCTATGAGGGGGGTACCGGTATAGCCAGGGAAGCATCTCTAAGACGTTTACCGTTGTCCTCCGGTTTAGGAAGGTCAGTCTTGGCTCCTGTTCTGGGAAGTGGCTGTTTCCCTCTCCTGAAGCACCGGCTGGCGGGGTGTGCGCCCCCACAGCTGGAGCACTCATGCCTGAAGCGACAGGCGGAGTACCACTTGCAGTGGCTTTCATTGAAAAGCCAGCATATACCCTTTTTTAAAGTGGCCGACGCTCCGGATTGAGGAGCGCTGACCGCGGACTGAAAGGACGAAGGCCTGTGAGGGCATATAAGCAGCAACCACAGGCTACGTCCTGACAATCAAAACGAAGCTCCTTACGTGCCGCCATTTTTTGGCGAAATTGGGTGTCATAATGGAACCAACACTGACCCCCATAAACCTTGTACGCACCCCAAATGAGATCTAAGTAACAAAAAAGCGAAGTTGCCAACTCCGGGAACCGCTCGCAGAGCACCCCTGCGTAGGCGCAGAACCCTTGCAGCCAGTTCCCAAAAGTCCTAGGAAGCTGTTTAGGTTTGTCGCCCTGCGCCAAAACGTCGACCCGTCGAGATTTGTCAAACGTCTCGCTGTCCGGCGGCACGAGGGCGAGGAAGTCGACGAATTCACGTCGCCATATCTTTTCTTTCATCTCCTCCGTTAAGTGGGTACCAATAGGCGCAACCGCCCACAAAGCACCACAGGAGGCAGAGGGGGGGTTGGGCGCCGAGCCCGAAACTCCCATACTGGAAAGAACTGATTTGACGACCGATGCTATGCGGTCTTCTGGGCCCGATACGGAATCGTCAGCTGACCTACCCCATATCAACTCACAGTCATACTCACTGATTCGCAGAGGCATCACCGATGATGGACGACCAGCCGCCGGGCCCGGCGGGGAATCCGATTCGGGAACAACTCTGGAAGGCTGTAGACTGAGGCAGCCAGCACCTTGAAGACCAGCGGGGCCGTGTTCCGCAGGACCATCACAACCAACGGAGAGATCCAGGAGCGGGGGTCCAACCAACGACCCGGAAGAGTCTAACTGGCCAAGGGCAGCGGCTGAGCAACGACATGAACAACTCCCAGCTCCCGCTGGCTGACCCGGGGGGTGGGTTCTGCCGCCAGCCCGGGTCTGGAACCGAAATCTCCCGCCCTGCCGGGCGCAGGGAGACGAGGCCGGGTAACCGTGGCAGGCATCCTGCTAGGGCCTCCGGCCTGGCCAGGCGCGTAGGGGAGCACAAGCCCCAGCGATGGGATGGAGGTCAAGGATGCCCGACCATCCTCCGCCCTGCCGGGCGCGGGAGGATGTTGGTGGACACAGAGTGGAGGAAGAGGAGGGGTCCCGCGCGCCGATGGAACCTCACCCGCCCTGCCGGGCGCAGAGGGGCCATACCCTGCCCGGGACGCATCACCAAATTGGAACGTTGGGGGATGGGACCGATCCCCCACCCATCCTGGCGCAGGGGGAAACCCTATCCGTAAGTCGTGCTCGCAGGAAAGCCTAGAGGCCGGCCATGCTCCCGCCCGGGAGGGCGCAGGGAGAGACATTAAAGGCCTGGAGGCAGTGGCTGTGCTGCCAGGCGAACAGCAACCCCCCGCCCTGTCGGGCGCTGGGAGATGCTGCCCACCAGCACAATGTTGTGTCAGATGCACAGCAGTGCTGAAATCTCCCGCCCAGCCTGGCGCAGGGAGTGAGCTGTCCACCGGGGGGAGCCAAGCCGGCTCTGAGTCCCCGGCGGAGCCACCATCGAGGGAACCAGGACTGGCAGCCGTGGAGGATGCTAAAGGCTCGGGCGAACAGATCCGTCCCCTAAGCCCAGCCCTCCCAGAGGACCTCCGGGCGGAGGAACGGAGTGATCGCCCACCCGCTACCCCTTCGCCGGCCGCGGGGGCGGCTCCAGGTACAGCCATCGAACGGCCGCATGAAGCGGAGCCAGAGAGCGCTATGGCTCCGGCCCGGCCCTGGGTGACACTACCGGCAGGGGAGGGGGACGAGCGCACTAACGAACAGGGGCTCCGTGAGCGGGGCATTGAGAGGAGGCCCGAGGCGCAGCCTTAGCAATAGGGGAGAGGGAACGCTGAGGGGAGGCCCATCAGACGCGGGCAGAGGCGATACGCTTCCCCGCCGGGGAAGCCCTGACACCTGCCACCGCAGGGGGAGCGGAGGGGGAGGAAGGAGGGGGATGCTGTAAGAGGCCCTGGAGGGGCTGGGACTCAGGCGGGAGGGCGGGCGCGAACGTCTGCGGGCCCTGTGCCGGGGGACATCCTGAGGGGGATCAGCAGGAGGGACAGGGGAAGGCACCTCAGGGGACAGGAGGTCAAAGAGCCAGTCAGCCTGACCCTGGAGAGCCAGCTCACGGACCTTGGCCAGGAGGAGATCCGTGTCCATGGTTGGAGGCACAGGGTCAGGTCCGAGCTCTTCCAACTCTGCTTCCGAAAGGGCCCAGCATCCCCTGGGGCGCAGAATAGTGAGCTCAGGCCCAACCCCATTCCATCTTCACTAATCTCCAGTGACCCCCATAGTCACCTTACTCCGCCCTGGACATGCCCCCATCAGTCAGGGCTCTCTTTCCCAAGGGGTTCAAGAGGCCTTCATTTTCACCCCCTTCCTACCCAGACCAATTTTTAGTTTTCAGCACTGTCGCACTTTGAATGACAATCGCACGGTCGTGCGACGTTGTACCAAAAAAAATTGACGTCCTTTTTTCCCCACAAATAGAGCTTTCTTTTGGTGGTATTTGATCACCTCTGCAGTCTTTATTTTTTGCGCTATAAATAAAAGAAGAGCAACAATTTTGAAAAAAAAAAAAAAAAAACAATATTTTTTACTTTTTGCTATAATAAATATCCCCACTTTTTTTTTTTAATAAACATTTTTCCTCAGTTTAGGCCGATACGTATTGTACATATTTTTGGTAATAAAAAAATCGCAATAAGAGTTTATTGATTGGTTTGCGCAAAAGTTACAGCGTCTACAAAATACAGGATAGATTTATGGCATTTTTTTTTTTTTTACTAGTAATCGGTGATCTGCGATTTTATTTTTATTTTTTTTATCGTGACTGTGACATTATGGCAGACACATCGGACACTTTTGACACATTTTTGGGACCATTGTCATTTATACAGCGATTAGTGCTATAAAATTGCACTGATTAATGTGTAAATGTGACTGGCAGGGAAGGGGTTAACACTAGGGGGTGATCAAGGGGTTAAATAGGTTTCCTAGGGAGTGATTCTAACTGTAGGGGGAGGGGACTCACAAGGGGAGGAGACCGATCGGTGTTCCTCTGTACTGGGAACACACCATTGGTCTCCTCTCACCTGACAGGACGTGGATCTGTGTGTTTACACACACAGATCCACGGTCCTGCTTGGTTACCGGGCAATCGCGGGTGCCAGGCGGACATCGCAGCCCCGCTGGGCACACGCACCGGGTCCCGAGCAATGTGGTGGGCGCACGCACGTGCCCCCGCTAGGTGGCCGGGAAGCCCAGGACGTCATATGTTGCCCACCCAGGATGGGAGATCCCATCTGCGGGCGTCATATTACTATGGGCTGGTAATGAAGTGGCTAAAGCAGATCTTCACTGCATCTGGACACCACAAAACGAAAATTTAATTCAATTAATTTTTAATATTCAAAACAAACTCCCCATCCCTCCATGTCTCCATGCTTTTGAAAAAATATCCCCCTAGCATTTCTGTTTGTGGCCATCTTGAGTAAGGGCAAATGATTCATGTAGCATTTACTTCCTGGAATCCATCTGCCCTTAGCTCAAGCATGTGTGCAGGAGAGTGTGTTTAGCTGAGAAAAAACCCCTCCTTCTCTCCTCCCCTCCTGAAGACTCCTGGAATGTATAACAAAATTTGCCTAGGCAAGAAACCAAGAAGTAACTGAAGAAATTATAAAAAAAGTTTAAAACAAGTAAATGTAATATACTTTCCTATCTATTAACTAATCCTAGTTGTATAAGGATTAGAAATAGTCAATGTTAATTGGGAGGGTGAAGTTCCAATTTAAGGACCACTGTGTGCATAACCAGGCCCGGATTTACTCCCTTTGCCGCCCCAAAGCCGGGTCCTTCAATGCCGCCTCCCCCCCCCCCACACACACACACACACACACCACGTCCTTTATCGATGACTTCTACAATAGATCAATTAAAAACATATCTCCATACACAAGAACACTGAAAATAACTGGCTTTAATTGTACAGACTAAAAATACTTCAGGGTAAGCGCGCGAGGGGTAAGGATTTTTTGCAGGCAAATTTTCAAGGCAATGGCTGGTGTTAGTGCTTCAATCATCCCCGGCACCATGGTTGTTATGGTGTCAGGATGATTGAAACACATTACTTCTATCATTACATTGTAATATAAACTGAAATAGTTCAACTCACCATAATGCAGAATCATTGGGAGCCCTGAGCGTGTCACTTGCCACCATCTCTTGTCACTTGCCACGCTGCCTGCCACCAGATGGGGATGTCACTTGCCACGCTGCCTGCCACCAGATGGGGATGTCACTTGCCACCATGCCTGCCACCAGATGGGGATGTCACTTGCCACGCTGCCTGCCACCACATGGGGATGTCACTTGCCACGCTGCCTGCCACCAGATGGGGATGTCACTTGCCACCATGCCTGCCACCAGATGGGGGTGTCACTTGCCACGCTGCCTGCCACCAGATGAGGATGTCCCTTGCCACGCTGCCTGCCACCAGATGGGGATGTCACGTGCCATGCTGCCTGCCACCAGATGAGGATGTCCCTTGCCACGCTGCCTGCCACCAGATGGGGATGTCACTTGCCACGCTGCCTGCCACCAGATGGTGATGTCACTTGCCACGCTGCCTGCCACCAGATGGGGATGTCACTTGCCACCAGATGGGGATGTCACTTGCCACCATGCCTGCCACCACATGGGGATGTCCCTTGCCACCATGCCTGCCACCACATGGGGATGTCCCTTGCCACCAGATGGGGATGTCACTTGCCACCAGATGGGGATGTCACTTGCCACCAGACGGGGATGTCCCTTGTCATGCTGCCTGCCATCAGAAGGAGGAGGGCGGAACAGCGGTGCGGGCAATGAGAGATGTCATCTTTCTCCCATGCCGCCGCACCGCTAACACTACAAGCTACTCTCAAATTTTTTAAAAATGGCGCCGAGCGGCGCAATCACGCTACTGTGCATGCGCCGCCCGGCCGAGCGCTTACGAGTTTTCCCGAGCCCGGCCGGCTTCGGAACGGCGCATGTACAGTTGCGTGGTCGGCTCGCGGCCATCTTTTCTATGGGCACTGGTGCCCATAATAGACATTAATGGCCAGCACGAAAGGGGGGGCGGCCGCGAAGTCGCTGCAGGAGCGGCGCCGCCCCTACACCACTGCCGCCCCGAGGCCTGGCCTCGGTGGCCTTGTGGTAAATCCGGCCCTGTGCATAACGGAGCAATGGGAAAGCAGGACACAGCAAGGGGCATGTTGGACTTCTGCAGAGAGACTACTGCTTCTACACAAAGAGCAAGTGTCCTTCACTGCTCTATGCAGACCCTAACCACTTAAGGACCGGAAGGATTTGCCCCCTTTAATGACCAGGCCATTTTTTGCGATACAGCACTGTGTCGCTTTAACTGACAATTACGCGGTTGTGCGACGCTGTACCCAAACTTGCCAGAGTAAGTGATGAACAAAGTACGTCGTTGTCACTGAGTGACTTCGTTAAAGCAGGTGCACTTTGCATACCACCTGTCTAAATTGGTTACCACTCTTTGCTTTTTGTAACTAAAAATTGGCAAAAAAAAGCAATCAAAAACCATCTTTTTTTGGGCAGACGGGCGTGGGCAGGGGTGGGGGTGTCCCTGAATGGCAGTTTGGAAATGTGGTCACCCTAGTATCATCGTCGCCGCAATAATCTCTGTCTTTATTGTGGCGAGCAGGGGCACTTCCTACAGACTTGTTTCAGAAGGCATCGTAAAAGACCCCTCCGTCCATCTTCTACAGTCGTGGCATTAAGTTCCAGTCAAAACCACACCCTGCTGCCTGTTTCCCTTCAGTTAACCGGAAAGACTCTTACTGTTCCTGCTATTGTGGACTCTGGGGCCTGTAGCTGTTTTGTGGACTCTGCCTTTGCAAATACTCCCTTTGCGTGCTAAGAAGAACAGCTTCACGGTCCACCTGGCAGATGGTTCAGGCATCAAATATGGGCCCGTCACTCTAGAGACTGAACCCATCCTGTGCCTCACAGCTTGTGGTTATCATGAGCTGCTACGTCTAGATGTCATTACATCTCCCCTATTTCCTGTCATTCTTGGGCAGCCCTGGTTGAAGACACATAACCCCCTCATCAACTGGATCACAGGGCAAGTGACTTTTTCTTACTGTAAGAAAAGTACTGTAATGAATTCTGCATTCCTCCTCTACCCAAGTCTGAAGAACAGCTCCTTTGCATTAACATGGACCCTGAAACCATTAAACTTGTGCCTTCCATTTACCATGACTTTCTGGACGTTTTCAGTAAAAAGAGCGCTGACACTCTCCCTCTTCATAGACCATACGACTGCCCTATCGATCTCTTACCCGGTGCAGAAATTCTACCCACTCTCAGAACCAGAACTGGAGGAATTGCGGAAGTACATTGATGAGAACCTTGATAAGGGGTTTTTTCGGCCATCTTCTTCCCTCGCGGCAGCAGGAATATTTTTTGTGGAGAAGAAGGATCACTCCCTCCGGCCCTGTATTGATTACCGGGGACTTAAATAAGGTAACCATTAAAAACCGATACCCCTTACCTCTTATTCCAGAACTATTCCAGAGACTTTGGGAAGCTTGTATATTTACAAAACTTGAGTTGAGAGGAGCATACAACCTGATCAGAATAAGAGAAGGGGATGAATGGAAGACGGCCTTCAGGTCTCGTTTCGGACATTTTAAGTACCTAATGATGCCCTTTGGACTCTGTAATGCTCCAGCCACCTTCCAACATTTTGTAAATGATGTGTTCTGGGACTTTCTTGATTTATTTACTATTGTTTACTTGGACGACATTTTAATTTTTTCCACCTCCTTAGAGTCCCATCGAATTCACGTGAAGAAAGTGTTAAACAGACTAAGGGAACACCATCTCTATGCTAAGGCGGAGAAGTGTGAATTCGAAAAACTCACCATTCAGTTCCTGGGGCTCATTATCTCTGCAGACAGAATTGCCATGGACCCACAGAAGGTATCTGCAGTACTCGATTGGACTGCCCCTACTGATAAAAAATCTGTACAGCGGTTTGTGGGGTTCGCTAATTTTTACAGGAAGTTTATTAAAGACTTTTCCAGTATTGTATCCCCTATCACCCAGCTAACCAAGCTACGCACCACCTTCACATGGACCTCAGAAGCTCAGACAGCATTCGAAAAACTGAAAGGCCTCTTCACATCCGCACCCATCCTGAAACACCCAGATCCTGCTCTGCCCTATGTCCTTGAAGGGGATGCCTCCGAAATAGCTGTGGGAGCCATATTGTCCCAACGACAAGGGACAAAATCGCTACTCCATCCTATCGCTTTCTTCTCCAGAAAACTAAGTAATCCTGAAAGGAACTACGATGTTGGTGATCGGGAATTACTCGCTATTAAGTCTGCCTTTGAAGAATGGAGTTATTTGCTGGAGGGAGGTGCGCACCCTATTCTTGTATTCACGGATCACAAAAACCTGGAGTACTTAAGAACAGCGAAAAGATTAAGACCTCGCCAGGCCAGGTGGGCTCTTTTTTTGCAAGATTCTGCTTCCACATCACTTACCGGCCCGGGTCAAAGAATGGGAAGCCCAACCCTCTTTCCCGCATGTTTCAAGATACTGAAGCATCTCCCGAACCTGATACCATCCTACTCGCTAAGAACTTCCTGTTACTACAAACTGATATCATCTCTCAAATCAAGACAGCAGTCCTCAATCAACCTCCCTCCCAGGAACTCCATCTCCAGCTTAAAGAGGGTCTCTACTTCCATGGTACACAGATCTTTGTTCCAGAGCAATTAGGGACAGCAGTCCTCTATATGTGCCACGATCATCCTCTGGCAGGGCATTTCGGGGTACACAAGACTTCGAAACTGGCCCTTCGCTCCTTCTGGTGGCCAGACTTAATACAGAGACTATGTAACATCTTGCACTACGTGCTTACGGAACAAGACGGACAGATCTAAAAACTGGGGTCTGCTGGAACCTCTCCCTGTACCAGATAAATTATGGAGCATGATCTCAATGGACTTCATTGTCAAGTTTCCCACATCCGAAGGGTTTACCACCATCTTTGTTATTGTGGATCGTCTATCAAAGATGGCGCATTTTGTGCACCTAAAGGGTACCCCTTCCACTGCAGAGACTGCCTCATCTTTCGTCAAGTAAGTGGTACGCCTACATGGTATCCCTGTCAACATCACGTTGGATCGTGGAGTTCAATTTACGCCCAGATTTTGGAAATCCTTGTGTGAGGTTTTGGGCATTAAACTCTGCCTATCATCTGCTTACCACCCCCAGACTAACAGCCAAACAGAGAGAACAAATCAGACGCTGGAGCAATATCTCCGATGTTTCTCTTATTTTGCACAGGACGATTAGGCGTCTCTTTTGCCGTTAGCAGAATTCGCCTACAATAATTCAATACACTCTTCTATCAAGCAAACCCCCTTTTTTGCTAATGATGGATTCCATCCATCTTTTTTGCCCGATGTCCCCCAAGAATCCTCAGTACCGGCAGTACAGGATCGTCTGGTTCTGGAAAGTTAACAACCTCTTCCTGCAAGAAGCTATCTCCAAGTCCCAAGTAGATGACAAGAGATTCTATGACAGAAGAAGAAGAGGTAATCTGGATCTGAAACCCGGAGAGAAGGTATGGCTATCTACCACAAATCTAAAGCTGGCCTGCCCTTCAAAGAAGCTAGGACCAGGATACATTGGCCCATTCCCTATTAAAAGAAGGATTAACGCCGTTGCTTTCGAGACCCCCTTTCCTGACCGAGAATCCAAGACTCCTGCTCCTCTGTTGGTGGAAGGGAATGAGGAGTTCGAAGTGGAGGCTGTCCTGGATTGCAGGAAGAGAAGGGTCCAGACCCAGTTCCTTATTAAGTGGAAGGGCTATGGCCCTGAAGATAATTCATGGGAACCCAGCTCCGATGTGCACGCTCCACGATTGGTTCAAGCCTACCTTCACCTCCATCCTGAGGAAAAACCCTTAGTGGGCATCCGGAGGCTGCCCTTAAGGGGGGGTCAATGTAAGGAAACCAGCAGAAATCGCCTGGCGCACGCTGGTGCGCATGCGCCTGCACACGGGAGACCACAGATGCCCTGCGCGCTTGTGCGCATGCGCGACTAGCAATGTGCACACGCAGGAGCGTGCCCTAGCGCCAGTTGTCCCCAGTGGGCCTATTTAAAGGAGGCCCCAGCAACTGATCGGTGCTGACTGGTCTTCAGCTGTGTCCCTGTTACTCTGAACCTGTGTTATTCTGCCTGATTCCCATTGCTGACCTTGGCTCCTGTTTACCCGGCTCTGAACTCTGTTATACCTGATCTCTGGTTCCTGACCCCAGCTTCCCATCTGACCCATCTTTGCATGATGTTCCGGTACCCTGCTGCCCGCCTGTTGACGAACCTGGCTATCCCTGTGACCTGGCCCTGGTGCCCAGCTTGGCCAAGCACAACTACCCGAGTATCTGCAACTACAGTCCTGCGACCAGCTGCGACTTCCTGCTCTGCAATTACAGTCCTGCAACCAGCTGCGACTTCCTGCTCTGCAATTACAGTCCTGCGACCAGCTGCAACTTCCTGCTCTGCAACTACAGTTCTGCGACCAGCTGTGACTTCCTGCAACAGGGTTCCTGGTTTCAACCTGCAGGCACTCGTGTGCCTCCTGTTCCTTGGCTCCTTCTGTTTCACTCTCAGCGGGACTTGGATTGGAGATACAAGAGAGGTCGACCTCATCAATTCAGTCTCCCTTCAGGTACGTGACACGTCATTACTGCATTTCTATTTGAATATATACATGTGTGTGTGATTGGTTCTTTTTAAAGAATACAAGTGTGTGATTGGCTGATTCTGAAGCCACCACCTTCCTTTGTTCATTCATGTTGACAGTATAAATAAAGGAGCAAAAAACATTCAAGGCAGGATTCTGCTGAGCTCAACGTGATACCAGCGTCTGTTTGTGTTACTGAGAGACATACAAAGTGCGCTTTCTCTGGATTATATAAGAGAGCTGTTTGTGCTTTTAAGCACAAAGAAATTATATGCTTATAGGGAGAAGCTTAGAATTTCCCTGATAAAAGGCATTAGGTAAAAAAAAGTTTTGGCTTTAGAACCACTTTAGGATACCTGTGTCTCCCTGTGAGCCTTACACCCGAGTACAGTATGTATTTATTTTTAGCATTAACATTCCGTGTCCTGCCTGCCAGTAAGATCAGTACCCCAGTACTGCACTATACTCCTGCCATTCCTGGGGGGCCTGTATTCCATGCTTTCCAAAATCCTCTTCTCTCTGCTTTCTTGTACTACATCAGCTGTAGCCTACACAGGTGCACCCTCCAGGAACTCTGCCACTCAGAGAGCAGGCTGCACAGAGGATTGCCTTCAGCTGGTAGGCAGGTGCAGTCTGTCCTCCCACATGTAGGTTGGCTGAATCCAGTGGAATTACTCAGTTTCTCTGCATCGGGGGGGGGGGGGGGGGCAGCTGTCCAATTAAAAGCTGCTGCCTATGCTGACTTTGGTGGCCATCTTTAGTGGGAGCAGTGCCTATAGGCCAGTGCTATAGGTACAAGCTCCCCATCTGTCAGGGACAGTACAAAGTGTTAGGGAAAGGTTCTGAAGGAGTAGGGACAGTGCAGGAACTACGCTACTCCCTGCTTAAGGAGCCTTCCAGCTGGATTGGACTAGCCAGGCTGCATTCCTGCTTTTTGTTGTAGAAGCTGTTGGCATCAAGACATGGTAAATTATTGGCGCTACCAGCTCCATAAGTAGCTCTGAAAGTCTGTACTCACCAGCTAGGCCTAATTGTACCTTGTTGAATCCACTGCAATACAAAACTCACTTTACTCAGCCTCTGTGTAATTACTGCCGCACCACACTGCACTGTGCGCACAAGTGGAGCCCTGCTGTGCCTACCAAGACAGTCATGGGGAGAGTGCACAGGTGACAGGTATGTAGCCTCCATTTGGTGAATCCACATGCAGGCACAAGGGGGTGGCAGAATGCCCGCCACTCAGCTAGGACACAGGATGGAGTCCCCAACAGGGTGCAGCTGGGGTCTCTTCCAACAACTGTGGCTGCAAATGCAACCCTATCAAAGCATCCCGTGTTCTTTCTCTCCCCTCTTTTTCCCACACGACCACTTCTCTAGTCTCTGGCGGATGGAAAGAGGAAAAGAAACGGTGTAGGCAGCAGCAGCCTTAATAATGACAGTCTGCTTTGTGCGGTGGCGGGCAGGAGCATCATGAACTTGGGGCTACATTGACCTAAAAGTGTAAGGCTATTTTCTCTCTGTTGCTCCAATGTTAACACTTCTGGTCAAATGTTTTTATGGCTATTTTCTCTTAGGATCAAAAGTTAGGGAATGTTACATTAGTTCTGCGAAAGGCAACTTATAGATACTGATATTTCACATATGTTACAAACATTATAGGCATTGTTAATGATCTTTGCATAAATATGCAAAGCATACTTTTTCTTTATTTTTATAGACATACCCCTTATGCCTCGTACACACGATCGGACATTCCGACAACAAAATCCTGAATTTATTTCCGACGTATGTTTGCTCAAACTTGTCTTGCATACACATGGTCACACAAATGTTGTTGGAAATTTCTAAGAACCAGCTCTCAAATTTTTGTTGTCAGAAATTCCAACAAAAAATGTCTGATGGAGCCTACACACGGTCGAAATTTCTGACAACAAACTCTCAGCGAACATTTGTTGTCGGAAATTCTGATCGTGTGTACGCGGCATCAGAGTAGTAATGTCACATATCATTTTTTTTTTTTCATATGTGAGTATTCCTACAAATGTATTTATATTTTATAAAGTTATGAAATCTCAAAACATATACCATATGTACTGTAATGTGTTTTATAATGTGAATATTATACTATAATCTATTGATAAATGGTAAAAAAAAAGGTGTTTCAGCAAAATCACAATAATTTTGATCCATTGTAAACAGCCTAAACTAGTCAGTCTGTTATAATTATACACACAAGGGTTTTCTTGAA
Organism: Lithobates clamitans; assembly: GCA_037952925.1. Lineage (NCBI taxonomy): Eukaryota > Metazoa > Chordata > Amphibia > Anura > Ranidae > Lithobates > Lithobates clamitans. Next base: position 388,200 of record JBBGZY010000482.1, read on the forward strand.
ATAAAAAAAGTATCACTTTTCATAACAGGATTTATAAAATCATACAAAAATATGTAACACTATAATATTTTAATACAACAAAAGTAGCAAAAAAACCCGCTTGTTGAGAAATCTTCTCTAAAAAGCCATGTCATTTTTTTAAATAAACCACAAGATGGCAGCAGCTTCAAACTTTAGATGTGCAAAACAGACTACTGCACCAATACTTGATAATGCAATACAAAATGCGATATAAAAAATTATCTTTTTCCAAAGTAATTTGTAAATTCAAAGAATGTATGTAAATCTGAAGAAATCTGTAACAAATGTTACTTTGTTCATCAAACACAATCTAGCAACACATTATCACATTTTCATTTGCTTAAAGCACAGGTTTATATATATACAGTGGGGATGGAAAGTATTCAGACCCCTTAAATTTTTCACTCTTTGTTATATTGCAGCCATTTGCTAAAATTATTCAAATTCATTTTTTTCCTCATTAATGTACACACAGCACCCCATATTGACAGAAAAACACAGAATTGTTGACATTTTTGCAGATTTAAAAAAAAAGAAAAACTGAAATATAACATGGTCCTAAGTATTCAGACCCTTTGCTGTGACACTCATATATTTAACTCAGGTGCTGTCCATTTCTTCTGATCATCCTTGAGATGGTTCTACACCTTCATTTGAGTCCAGCTGTGTTTAATTATACTGATTGGACTTGATTAGGAAAGCCACACACCTGTCTATATAAGACCTTACAGCTCACAGTGCATGTCAGAGCAAATTAGAATCATGAGGTCAAAGGAACTGCCTGAAGAGCTCAGAGACAAAATTGTGGCAAGACACAGATCTGGCCAAGGTTACAAAAACATTTCTGCTGCACTTAGGGTTCCTTAGAGCACAGTGGCCTCCATAATCCTTAAATAGAAGATGTTTGGGATGACCAGAACCCTTCTTAGAGCTGGCCGTCCGGCCAAACTGAGCTATCGGGGGAGAAGAGCCTTGGTGACAGAGGTAAAGAAGAACCCAAAGCTCACTGTGGCTGAGCTCCAGAGATGCAGTCAGGAGATTGGAGAAAGCTGTAGAAAGTCGACCATCACTGCAGCCCTCCACCAGTCGGGGCTTTATGGCAGAGTGGCCCGACGGAAGCCTCTCCTCAGTGCAAGACACATATGAAAGCCTGCATGGAGTTTGCTAAAAAACACCTGAAGGACTCCAAGATGGTGAGAAATAAGATTCTCTGGTCTGATGAGACCAAGATAGAACTTTTTGGCCTTAATTCTAATGCCCTGTACACACGATCGGACATTGATTGGACATCCACGGATTTTTTCCAACGGATGTTGGCTCAGACTTGTCTTGCATACACACAGTCACACAAAGTTGTCGGAAAATCTTATCGTTCTAAACGCTGTGACGTAAAACACGTACGTCGGGACTATAAACAGGGCAGTATCCAATAGCTTTCGTCTCTTAATTTATTCTGAGCATGTGTGGCACTTTGTGTGTCGGAATTGTCCACACACGGTCGGAATTTACGCGAACGGATTTTGTTGTCGGAAAATTTTATAGCCTGCTCTCAAACTTTGTGTGTCGGAAATTCCGATGGAAAAAGTCCGATGGAGCCCACACACAGTTGGAATTTCTGACAACAAGCTCCGATTGCACATATTCCATCGGAAAGTCCAACCGTGTGTACAGGGCATAAGCGGTATGTGTAGAGAAAACCAGGCACTGCTCATCACCTGTCAAATACAGTCCCAACAGTGAAGCATGGTGGTGGCAGCATCATGCTCTGGGGTGTTTTTCAGCTGCAGGGACAGTTGCAATCGAGGGAAAGATGAATGCGGCCAAGTACAGGGATATCCTGGACGAAAACCTTCTCCAGAGTGCTCGGGACCTCAGACTGGACCGAAGGTTTACCTTCCAATAAGACAATGACCCTAAGCACACAGCTAAAATAATGAAGGATTGGCTTCACAACGACTCCGTGACTGTTCTTGAATGGCCCAGCCAGAGCCCTGGTTTAAACCCAATTGAGCATCTCTGGAGAGACCTAAAAATGGCTGTCCACCAACGTTTACCATCCAACCTGACAGAACTGGAGAGGATCTGCAAAGAGGAATGGCAGAGGATCCCCAAATCCAGATGTGAAAAACTTGTTGCATCTTTCCCAAAAAAACTCATGACTGTATTAGATTAAAATGGTGCTTCTACTAAATACTGAGCAAAGGGTCTGAATACTTAGGACCATGTGATATTTCAGTTTTTCTTTTTTAATAAATCTGCAGAAATGTCAACAATTCTGTGCTTTTCTGTCAATATGGGGTGCTGTGTGTACATTAATGAGGAAAAAGAAATGAACTTCAATGATTTTAACAAATGGCTGCAATATAACAAAGAGTGAAAAATGTAAGGGGGTCTGAATATATATATATATATATATATATATATATATATATATATATATATATATATATATATATATATATATATATATATATATATATACATACACACAGGTATATATGTATATGAGAAATCGAAACCAAATCAATATTTGGTGTGACCACCCTTTGCCTTGAAAACAGTGTCAATTCTTCTAGGTACACTTGCACACAGTTTATGAAGGAACTTGGTAGGTGGGTTCTTCCAAACATCTTGGGAAAATAACTGCAGATCTTCTGTGTATGTAGGCTGCCTCAAATCTTTCTGTCTCTTCATGTAATCCCAGACAGGCTCGATGATGTTGAAATCAGGGCTCTGTGAGGGCCAAGCCATCACTTCCAGGACTCTGTGTTTTTCTGTACGCTAAAGATAGTTCATAATTTCATTAATGTATGTGTGGGGTCATTGTTTTGCTGCTGAATAAGTTTGGGGCCAATCACAGGCCACCTTGATGGTATTGCGTGATGGATAACTGTCTGCCTTTTCAGCCCTGAGGACACTATTGATACTGATCAAATCTACAACACTATTTACAGAAATGCAGTCCCAAACTTGCAAGAAACCTCCACCATTCTTCACTGTTGTCTGCAGACACTCATTATTGCACTGTTCTCCAGTCGTTCACAAACAAACTGCCTCCTGCTACAGCCAAATATTTCACATTTTGACTTGTCAGTCCAGAGCATCTGTTGCCAATTTTCTGTACCCAGTCCCTATGTTTTTGTGCATAGTTGAGTGGCTTATCCTTGCTTAAAAATCCTGGTAGAAAGGATAAGGCCCCAAAATGGAACCAGTGTGTGGTCAGTAGAGGTATCCAGCCAATAAAAAGCTGCTTCCAAGTTGATTCTTTAGGAAGGTCAGTGTTTATTGATCACAAAAACAGGTTACAACCCCATCACTCTATTTTCACACCTAAGCATTTTTTGGTGCATTATGCAGAAACAGTCCATTTAACATGGTTTTCTATGGATGTACTTCACACTCTTTGCGTTTTGTGGCGCTGCGTTTTTTGAAAACAGTCAGACTTTTTTCCCGCAGCAGATTGAGTTTTGCATGTAATAGAATTCAATGGAGTCGCACCAAAAACGCAAGTGATTGCAACGTTTTAAAAACTGAATGTAAAAAAGATTGCCGGCAAAAAAATCATGACAAAAACAGCATGGGGTCCCCCCAAATCCATACTGGACCCGTATCCAAGCATGCAGCCCTGGCAGGTCAGGAAAGGGTGGGGACGAGCGAGCACCCCCCTCCTGAACCATACCAGGCCGCATAACCCCCCCACCCAAAGCACTTTGTCCCCAAAACAATCACAAACATAGTTTGTGACAATTCCTTTATTAAAAATCCAAAAACAATGTCCCCCAATGTAGATTCATTGTCAATCACACCGCCCGGACCCTACATTTAAAAAAAAAAGCTCTGTACTCGTCAAAGGCTAACCTCCGACTGCCTGCTCCTCCGTCTGACAGGTCTTAAATAGGTAAGGGCCCCTTGTGACATCACCACCTGGTGCATGCTTGGGCAGTGATGTCACAAGGGGTGGGGCCACCCAGTAACATCACCAGGTGGTTGTGCCCCTTACCTATTTAAGAAGTGTCAGACGGAGGAGTGGGCAGTCAGCGGGTTAGCCTTCAACGAGTGCAGAGCTTTTTTTAAAAAAATTCTGGTCCGAGCAGTGCGATTGATGATGGATCTTTATCGGGGGACATTGTTTTTGGATTTTTAACAAAAGAATTGTCATTAATTTTTTTTTTCTTATTGACACTTTATACCCCATACTTATTCACATGGGGGCGGGATCTGGGGACCTCCTTGTTAAATGGGGCTTCTCAATCCTGATAAGCCCCCATCCGCAGACCCCCACAACCACAGCCCAGGGTCGTGGAGAAGAGTCCTTAGATGGGGTGGCTGCATTAGTTTTAGTTTTTAAGGCTAAGAATATTTTCACCAACAAAGAAAATATCTGTTTATCTTGCCAGAAACATAGTGTTACTTCCTGTAAGCTTAAAGTGATTGTAAACCCTCGTGTTTTTTTTTTAATAACAAAAATATAATATTTACCTCCACTGTGCAGTTAATTTTGCATAGAGTGGCCCTGATCCTCATCTTCTGGGTTCCCCCAAGGGCACCTGCGGCTCCTCCCCGCATCGGAAAACCCCCTAGGAGAAGCGCTCTCCTTGAGGGCCCCCGTGCGGTTGCGGTCCCGAGTCCAGCATTTGCATCCATAGACACAGAATGCCAGACTTGGCCCAGGGTCCGGCGTCATTGGATTTGATTGACAGCAGCGGGAGCCAATGGCTGCGCTGCTATCAATCTATCCAATTAGACCCCGGCCAGAGAGGGTTTGCGCGTCTCCAGCATGGGAAAGAATGGGCTCAGGTGAGTAAAACGGGGGGGGGGGGGGCTGGTCAGACAGAAATGCTTTCACCTTAATGCATAGGAGGCATTAAGGTGAAATAACACTAGGGTTTACAACCCCTTTAACATATAGCACAAACAATCTTATCTTTCTTGTGTAAACTACTAATCCTTACAATCCACCATGTAATGGAGATGAACATCTGGCCTGTGTGACAACTGTTGCTCCTTAAAAAGATACAGCAGAGAAACAAATGTAGACATGCAGGAACAGGAAGTATGTTATTTTTCAGGATTACCAGGTTAAAGCCCAAGTTTTGTTAAAAAAAATCAGCACAAGGGACAGTACTTCAGTGAGAAGCTTCCCTTGTGCTGGTGTCTGCTGTCTTAGTGGAAATCACAGTGCAACCTTCTGTGGCGATTAATACAGCTGCCTACCTCCCAACTTTTGAAATTCAGAATGAGGGACACTTGGGAGAAGAAGTGTCCCTACGCACGCCGTGGCAAAAATGGGTATGGCCAAATTATTAAGAGCGAGGGGGGCTCATGGGGCATGGTTAAACAAAACCCAGGCTTCCTGCTTTGATTGCTATACCACAAGCAGGTGATTCACAGACACAATCATTTAAAAAGAATAATATGCTTACATTACAAATGGTTTTGCACACACTGTGGAAGAGTGCGTTACATAAAGTGCGGAAGGATTCAGGAGTGTGTTTCATAAAGAGGGCAAGGTTCAGGGATGCATTACGCACAGAGTGTGAGGTTCAGGAATGCATTACGTACAGAGTATGAGGTTCAGGAGTGTGTTACATACTGAGTGCGAGGTTCAGGAATGCGTTACGTACAGAGTCAAGGATTCAGGAACTGCGTTAATGGGGTGGGCGACTACATGGCAAATGAGGTTCAATGTAGAAAAATGTAAAATAATGCATTTGGGTGGCAAAAATATGAATGCAATCTATACACTGGGGGGAGAACCTCTGGGGGAATCTAGGATGGAAAAGGACCTGGGGGTCCTAGTAGATGATAGGCTCAGCAATGGCATGCAATGCCAAGCTGCTGCTAATAAAGCAAACAGAATATTGGCATGCATTAAAAGGGGGATCAACTCAAGAGATAAAACAATAATTCTCCCACTCTACAAGGCTTTGGTCCGGCCGCACCTGGAGTATGCTGTCAAGTTCTGGGCACCAGTCCTCAGGAAGGATGTACTGGAAATGGAGCGAGTACAAAGAAGGGCAACAAAACTAATAAAGGGTCTGGAGGATCTTAGTTATGAGGAAAGGTTGCAAGCACTGAACTTATTCTCTCTGGAGAAGAGACGCTTGAGCGGGGATATGATTTCAATTTACAAATACTGTACTGGTGACCCCACAATAGAGATAAAACTTTTTCGCAGAAGAGAGTTTAATAAGACTCGTGGCCACTCATTACAATTAGAAGAAAAGAGGTTTAACCTTAAACTACGTAGAGGGTTCTTTACTGCAAGAGTGGCAAGGATGTGTAATTCCCTTCCACAGGAGGTGGTCTCAGCGGGGAGCATTGATAGCTTCAAGAAACTATTAGATAATCACCTGAATGACCGCACATACAGGGATATACAATGTAATACTGATACATAATCACACACATAGGTTGGACTTGATGGACTTGTGTCTTTTTTCAACCTCACCTACTATGTAAATATGTAACTATGTAACTATGTAACTATGTTACATACAGAGTGCAAGGTTCAGGAAGCAAAACAAATACTCTTGCGCATGAATGTGTTAACCAGGCCTTCGAAACGCATCAGCCAGCAGCGGTTTACACGTCCTCTCTTCAGGACCTGGAGACTGCTATCAGTAGACGAACTGCCACAAGCCAAAGATTGTTACAGTGTGATTTTCTTTCTACCTTTTGTGAGTAGTTTTTAATAATGTTTCTTCGAAATAAATGTATCAAAGGATAAGGCTGGTGTGCCCTCTCTTTTCTTTTTTCAAGGTTCAGGAATGTGTTACGTACAGAGTGCAAGGTTCAGGAGTGCATTGTACAGAGTGCAAGGTTTAGGAGTGTATTACATACAGAGTTCAGGATTCAGGAATGCATTAGTGTGTGGTTCAGGAGTGCATTGTGTACAGACTGCAGGATTAAGGAGTGTGTTATGTACAGAGTGCAAGGTTCAGGAGCGCATTATGTACAGAGTGAAAGGTTCTGGAGTGCGTTACACTAAGTGTGGAAGGATTTAAGAGTGCATTTCATACAGAGTGCAATGTTCAGGAGTGCATTATGTACAGAGTACAAGGCTCAGCAGTGCATTATGTACAGAGTGCAAAGTTCAGGAGTGCATTACGTACAGAGTACAGGATTCAGGAGTGTGTTTTGTACATACAGTCCCTTGTAATCCTATGCATACAGGAACTTATAATTTTCCTGTAACTAAGGACATGCTGACAGTAGTAGTCCCCCTGCCGTTATGGTCATGCTGGCAGTTGTAGTCCCCCTGTCATTATGGTCATGCTGGCAGTTGTAATCCCCCTGTCAGTATGGTCATGCTGGCAGTTGTAGTCCCTCTGTCAGTATGGTCATGCTTGCAGTTGTAGCCACTCACCATCTGCAGCTCCCTTTCAATCTCCTGGCCTTGGTGATGATAGACCCCCTCACAGTGTACTCCACCGCCCGCACCTGGGGTTCATAGACTGCAGGGTGAGGATGCAGCTCCGCACCTCGGGGGCCTCTGCCACTACACTACTCTTGGCCCTCCTGGGGGCCCCAGCATCCACCCTCCTTAGCCCACCTCAAAACACCGACCTCACCAGGAGACCGCCGCTCTATGGTGGATGGAGTCAGGAGGAGGAGCAGGGTGCCGCTCTGTGGTGGGCAGAGTCAATAGGAGGGGCAAGGTGCCACTATGTGGTGGTTGGAGCCAGGAGGAGGGGCAGGGTGCCAGTTTGTGGTGGGCAGGGTCAGAGAGAGGCAGGGTGGCGCTCTGTTTGTGGGGCAGAGTCAGGAGGCTGTTTGTTTATGCACAGGTTGCCTGACAAAGGGGGCGGGACACCGGGAATGCATATCTTCCTGCCCATCCCCGACATCAGAGGCTGAATTTGACAGCTGCACTTTCTCTCACCCAGCCGGCTTCCCACCAATCCCTGGCTGTGCTAGATGATACATCACACTGCTACAGGCCCTGCTCTACTGTTACCAAATAATGGAGTAATGCAGGTCAAAGCCCTGTACTCCATGACCGCAGGACAACGGTGAAAATGTGAGACAGCCCCGCTCAACCTGGGACTGTTGGGAGGTATGCAGCTGCTGCACCTGCCATAGGTGATCCTTAAGAGTGATGATTATGCCTGCCATTTCTGCCCCCACAGCCACTACCACAATTCATAGAAGCTTCCATCAGTGAAAAGTACTCTATGAATGAACGATAGGCGGACAAATAAAAAGTCAGCCTTGTTCATTTATATGGTGCTTTTTAATTATGGAAGCTTTGGTGCAGCTTCTACAAATAGAGGAGGAGGGACAAAATATTAGCTTAGGCTCAGCTTTAATTTTGTTAGTCACTTATGTATGTCCATGTAAATCTACTAGTCCATCTAACAACCTCCACAGACAATGCTGCGGTCCAGGGGTGGATCAGTTGCTTGATAGATGGATACATAAAGGAGGCACCCTAATGCCCCGTACACACGGTCGGATTTTCCGATGGACAATGTCCGATCGGAGCGTGTTGTCGGAAATTCCGACCATGTGTGGGCGCCATCGGACATTTTCCATCGGATTTTCCGACACACAAAGTTGGAGAGCAGGAAATAAAATTTTCCGACAACAAAATGCGATCGCGTCAATTCCGACCGTGTGTGGCCTGTTCCGACGCACAAAGTGCCACGCATGCTCAGAAGAAATTCCGACACGGGACAGCTCGTTCTGGTAAACTTAGCGTTCGCAATGGATACAGCACTTTCGTCACGCTGCAATGTTAAAAATGGTTTAATACAGCGCAATCTCTTCTTCTTTATAATGTGACAAGAATTAAGTAGTTTTGCTGCTCATATTCACACACACTTCTCACAAACTTGTATTTGTGTTTTTTTAGTGGGATTCCCTCAATATATTGTTATTAGTTGTCACATCTGACAGTTTTATATTTTTTTTATTTTTTATTTTTTGGATTTTCAGTCTTTTTTTTTCTTTAATGTTTGGATTTTTTCCAAGGCTGATCTTTGTTCAATGTTATTTTTATTTTTACTCCAGAATATTTTTGTGTGTGTTTTGTGTGTCAAGTTACCCCAACACCATTGATATATTTTATTATTTAATCTCAAGGAGATTGTTTGTTGTTGGTGTCCCTTGTTCATTTCACATTGTATATTTGAAATGTACCTGAATCCTCACAAACCAACTGTCATTTTTGAAGTAAAACACATAGGAGAGTATAATTCAAAACAAAAATCCTTTATTAAGGGATCAGAACCAAACAAAGAGGAAGGCAACACTGGATCAACAGCAGAAATTAGTGAAGCCTGGGACCCCCACGGCAGACATCAATTCTTCAACATCAAAATTGGTGGCCTGAGGAGTCCATATCTAAGGGAGGGCAGTCTGGTCCAGAATTCGCAGAGATCCAGATAGCAGCAGATGACATCTGTGTTCCCAGGCTGTGGTACCACAAGAGGCTGCATCTTTTGGCCGACCAGACTGGATCCAGGGCAATTACTGTCTGGTCTTCCTTCCACGCTTCCTTCCGGGCTGTGGCTGTGCAGTTGGAGATGTGGCAGGAGGAGGAGTAGGACCTGGAGGAGGAGGAGGACTGGGGGGACCTGGAGGAGGACTGGGAGGAGCTGGAGGAGAGGGAGGAGGAGGAGGAGGACCTGCAGGAGGAGGAGGAGGACCATCCCCAAGATGTGTGTGAGGTGTAATTTGGCCCCTCATACCTTTCTCCAGAGCCTCCGATATGAGGGCCTCACACAAGACTTTTTGGCCCTCCTCCATCCTCTGCATTTTATAGGCTATGAAGGCAGCAATGTTCTCCTCCATGGTGTGTGGTGCTCCCAGGACCTCTGTAGCCCTCCAAAAGAATGCTATAGCAGCCTCCTCTAGGGTACTCCTCCTACTGCCACTTTCTATTTTCAGGGGGGGTGGAGGGACCTTGATATCAGCCAGCCGGCTCAGCCCGGCCACCTCCAGGGACATGGTTGTAATGTTTTGCATCATCAATCACAATCCTAAATTAGCACTTCCAACTAACATCTAGTTAACATCATTGATTGGACAAGCAGAAATATTTAGAGAAATTCTATACCTGGCTCAATCTGGGCTCCTCCACATATCGCCTGGAAGGCCCAGGTTGGGCATCAGAAGCCTCAGCCGGGGGGGAAGGAAGCGTGGAAGGAAGACTTGAGAGGGATGGCCTGGGTTCAGTCTGGCCTGCCAGAAAGTGCAGCCTGTCGTAGTACAACATCCTGGGGACATAGATGTCATCTGCTGCTCCGGATCTCTGCGAATCCTGGACTTTCTTGCGCTCCCTCAGATATGTGCTCCTCAGGCCACCAATGAAAATCTTTAAATAAGTGATGTCTGCCGTGGGGATCACCTGCTTCACAATTTCATACAATTGCTCCAGTGCTGCCTTCTTCTTTGCTTGGTTCTTGAAATGGGGGTGGGTAATCTCCCACAGACAGGGCAGCTCACTTAGCATCTCTACGAATATTGACATGAAGTCATTGTCTTTCATTAAGATATCCATGTTCACTGCAAGACACAACACAAGACAAAGCCTAATGTCAGACAAAACTCTCCTAATCTTGTTACAATATAGGCCTCAATCTAGAAGCAGTATAGGCACAAGTTTGTCTCTTACCTTCGTTCCTACAATCGGCGCGTCCAATGCTCCTTCCTCCGCTCACAGATCGTACGTAATACGCACGCGTGTTACGCTTTATACACACTGTGCATGCGTGTAACTCCGCCCGCCCCTGACTTTCTTTCTAGTCTATTCCCCGCCCCTTTTCGTTCGGCGCAGTGGGTGAAGAGCATGATGGCGGAGTTACAGCAGGTACATGCTAATTCTAGCAACGAGGAGGAGGAGGAGGAGGAAAGGCCAAAAATATGTCTTTTGGGGAGATGTTGGAGATGGTCGACATCATGAGGAAGTCCGACTATGACAGAAAATATGGGCCTTACCCCCACCCCAACATCCAAAAGGCCAAGATCATGGCGAAAGTGGTCAGGAGTCTTGAGAGGAATTTCGGGGTACGAAGATCTAAAGATCAGCTCAGGAAGCGGTGGTCGGACCTGAAGTTGAGAGAGCCAGAGCAGTACCGAAAAATCCGGAGAGTACTGCAAAAAAGTAAGTAGTTGTGCTGTGTTCCTATTCTTTCTGTCTTTATTCCGTTCGTTCTGCTCCATATGCTTTTATTAATTGTAACGTTTAAAAGGGCAACTTTAATGTTCATGGGCCCATTATTCGTTCGTATCAAACATTTTTCTTTCGGCCTCTAGAACACCATTGTTTAGGCCATATGCATTTTCCCACATTTTTTGGGGCCTACTTGGATGCCAAATATTTGTTTGTGTAGATGGGTTTGTTACTAGAATGAAATGCCAACTAGATTGTGTGTAAGGAGAGGACACTGAGCAGCTGTTTTCACATCTGGACACTGGAGCACTAGTGTGGGACCCCAGAACACCATTTTTATTAGGGGGGCCACACAGGTGCTCCAGTGTATACTATAGGGGGGGCTACATCTGTGAAGCTTGTACCAAACAGGTAAAGTATTGCAGCTTGACAAAGGGCAATAAAAAATATACATCTTGGAACTCGGCTAAAATAGACAATTGTACCCCACTTCCAAGCAATGTTTCCTAGTTCTAGTTCTGCCATCAAATATCTGTGTGCTAAGTATACCATTTTTGTTTTACATAGGGGAGAAAAGACTCGGAGGACACCCCTCATCCCAGGAGAACAGAGACCCCCCACCTCTGGAAGAAGGGGAAATACCGCAAACACAAGAAGCTGAGCAGGAGGAAGAAGAAGATGTGGTGGAGATTGGCACCACAACAGGTGAGTGTCTGCGACCACAGGCTCAGGTAAAAGAGATGGATGGTGGCAGATTTTTGAGACCTTTTTTTTTGTTCTTTATCTCTTTTTAGGTGATCGTGATGTGAGGGATAGAGAACGCTTTACTTCTGAAAGTGCCCAGATCCTGATCGGGGAGATCATGGGGTGTGATGCCAAACTGCAAAACATCCAGCAAAAAATCAATGATGTTTTTAAAAAAAATAATAACATCATTGATGTTTTGGGGCGAATTTAAACCCCACAAAATCACCTGTTTTATTGTGGTCCAATCTTCCAAAAATTTTTTCAATGTTTAGAAATGCCAAATTTGGAGGATGCACACAGTGTGCCAACATGTGCTATCTGCCATCACGGGAGATCAATGGACGCGTTTTGGGGGTGCAACCCCTTCCTCAATTATAAAGTCGCGTTGAGGAAGGGCTTGCTCCCCCAAAACAAGTCCCTTGATCCCCCTTGATGGCAGATAGCACATGTTAACATTCGTAAATTGGTGTGCATCTTCCAAATTTGGCTTTTCCAGGGGTGATTTCCCCCCATCTGAACACTATATCAAACCCAGTTCCTAAATACTGATGTCTGATATAGCCTTCAGGTTTTACCTAATGTGAACTTTGTAAGTTCTAGTTTTTTGGCTTTCTTGTTGGTTTTACACAGGCCTGTTTTATCTGAAATGGATATTTGATTTTTGATAATGCTACTGCAAAAATTGTTATACAACAAACATGTTGGTTTGTTTTAAAAACCTTTCGTAAATGCACATGTGATTGTGCAAGTATAAAAAAGTGCCTTACTCAAGAATGTGTGGATTATTGTCTCAACACTACAACACTTTTGGGGTGATGTAATTGCTGTTTTATGCAAAAATGGGGGTTATTTCCTAAGGGCAAATACACTTTGCACTACAAGTGCAGGTTCAGTGCAGTTGCAAGTGCACTCGTAGTGAAATGTGTTTTTGCATTTAGGAAGTACCAGCCAACACTGTTTTTTATAAGGTTACCCAATCACGACATTTTCTGCACTCAACACATTTCTGTCAGCGTCAGCTAAAACAAACACAAGCAGTAAATGTCCACAAAGAATTTCTTTTGGTTGTTTTTTATTTGAAAAAGGTTTCACAGATTGTCTGGCATATTGATAGCCCCCTACCCACAAAGAACTCCAGGTAGCGTAACCGGACATCACGGGCACTCAGGGAGGGCAAGCCAGGACGGCCACTTTCAAGCGCCGTCAGTGTTGATGGATTTGGGATTCCGGCCTCAGGCCCAACTGAGCCAGCATAGTTGGCTGAATGTTTTCTTAAAAAATTATGGAGAACACAGCAGGCAAGTATTATATGGTTCAGTTTATACTCCGCCATATGGATGGGTGTCAGAAATAATCGGAACCAGGGAGCTGCAGGAGAAACAGTCAGAGTTGGCAGGGGAGAGAAGGGAGGAGGCATGACGTAACGTAACGTGCCGTGAGCTGGGGGAGGGCCTTGGTGTCAGAGGGATGAGAGCGGTGTGTGCGACGGCGTGTGCTGCACGTCTGTATCCCTACAGCCGGGAGTGGGAGACCGTGGCCGCTTAAGCATTTCTCCCTTCTCCCTTCCCCCCCCCCCCTCCCCCCCCCCGGCGCAGAAGGTGCTTGCCGCCCGGCTGATCGAGCGGGCGAGAGAGCCACCCGTGAACACCGGGGGTCCGGAACTGCACTTGGATCTTGGATGCAGCGGTTGGAAGGAGGATCTCCCGCACTGGCCCTTGGTACTTTCGGCCGCCCCCCCCCCCCCCCCTCCGAGGCAGTCGCCACAGAACTCTCCGGTCCCCTCTTCCTCCGCTACCCCCCCCGCGCTGAGACAAGCGGCGGGACTACGGCAGCGTGACCTGGGCTGCCCGTCCAAATCGGCTGGGAAGAAAAGTCGAGCAGAGTGTGGACAGACCCTCCCGCCTCCCCTCCCCTCCATCGACGCGTGGACACAGCACCTGAGGGGTCCTCCTGGAGTACGTCTGGAGTCAGGTAGGTCAGCCTGGCTGACATTAGTGCCTTTTTGGATTCGCAACTGCCATGGTATTCACACTGGTGGAAGGAAAGGCATATTCTCACTGCTAAATAACTTTGAGCTGGGCACAGATAGAAGAGACAGTACACATTACCGCTGTGTTTAGAGCGGGTATTTAAATAGGGGGTATTGCTATATACCTGAAGCAGCAAAAGGCGCTCGGTTAACCGGGCGATGTGATTACAAAAGTACCCCCTTAAAGGACCTAACCTGAGCATACGCCCCCATAAGGCAGTCTCAAGCTGAGCCCAAAACGGAGACTGTGGCTGGCTGATATTTTGGCTCTCCTCTCCAGGATAGAACTGCGACAAATACTCGGGCTGTACCAGTCAAAGTCAACTTAGACAAATATACAGGGCGCTACAGCGGGCCCCCCCTTACGTGAGGGGGTGCAGGCGGGGTACCTTCCTGGGGTCAGAGTCTCCCCACGGGCAGAAGAGGAGCCTTGATTTAGCCAGTAAACCGGTGGTGGGACTAACCAGGGACTAACTAGGGCCTTTAAGACTAAATCTGCAGTTAGGGAGCAGGGCTGAACATGAAAGGGCGCCCCCAAAGAACGGCGGACTCCAATAAATCTAGAGACAGCCTGAACTCAAGCACTATTCAAAAATTCCTCAAAAGCCCTAGTTCGGAAAATAAACAACAAGAACCAATGGATACTAAGGACAGGAAAAAGGCAGTCCCCAAAAGTAAAGGAGCCCAGGGGGGGGCCGCTACCTCCGAGACATACACGGAAGGACCCTTAATGCTAAATCCGGAATCAGATCTGTCTAGAGAGGTGTTCCCTACAAAAACGGAAATACAAGATATGTTCGTGAACTTAGAAAAAGTAATTAAAGCCGAAATCTTGAATGTGAGAACTGACATGGGACATCTTCTAGCAAGAGTGGAGGGGATGGAGAAGGAGGTGGAACAACAAGGAGGAGAAATAGCCACTTTAAAAAAACAAGTAAAAACACTACAGAGGGGACACAGAGAGCTGTTACTTAAAATGGAAGAACAAGAAAATCAAAATAGACGGCAAAATTTAAGGATCAGATTACTACCAGAAAACAGAGATGAGGACCTGTTCCTAATTTGTAAAGAGCTTTTTAACCCCTTAATGGGGAAAAACCCAGATAGCGATCTGAAAATTGACCGTGTCCACAGAATCAGGAAACCCCACAACTTAAGAGGCGACACACCTAGAGACATCATAGTGAAATTCCATCAGTTCGAGGACAAAGCCAATATTTGGACTAGACTAAGAGGGGCACGGCCGATCAAATTTAATAACCAAGAGATACAGATCTATGCTGATTTATCGGCCGGTACACTGGCAAGAAGGAGACAGCTGAGGCCCCTATTGGATTTATTAAGAGATGCAAATCTAAAGTATAGATGGGGGTTTCCGCTGTCCCTGACAGTAACTAAGGAAGGCAGGTCCTGCACCCTGAGACAAATGGAGGACTTACAGGACTTTTGTGGGCAACTTGAAATTGGGGTTCCTGCGATCCCTGAAAATGTCTTCCCGTAATGTTTTTTCGAGGGTGGAGGGGGCGGGAGCGGGGGATGTGGGTGGGGGGGTGGGAGGGAGGAGGATGGACAACGAAGATGGGATCAAACATGTGTTAAAACTGGCGACAGTAATCACCGACGCCACCTCTGTACCGAGACCCACCCCGGGGCACATGGGTCGCGGAGCGGGCGTGCATTAATGTCCACCCTGCGATCCACTTGCCTAGGAATGGCGGGGGGGGGATGGGGGGTTGGGGGAGGGGGGGAGGGTGTTGAGGGGGGGGTAGGGGACATTGGGATGCGGGGGGAGGGGGGGGAGGGCAAGAGGGGGGGCCACCCAGGGCAGACTTTCTTTCCATCAATGACCACTCCTTTCTTCACAGGTTCTTAATATGGCACAAGGCCTAGGTCAAATGGATTTTCTATGCTTAACATATAACGTTAAGGGCCTAAATTCCCCTAACAAGAGACATAAATTACTAAAAGAACTATACCACCTCAGAGCTGAGGTGGTATTTTTACAAGAAACCCATCTTTCACACAATTCCAATATAAAACTTTACTCAAAACATCTCCCATCCTGGTTCTATAGTGATTCTCCAACAAAACGAGCAAAAGGGGTGGCAATCGGTTTCGGGAAAAATGTCAACTTCTGCCTGGTAGATAGGAAGAGCGATTCGGAGGGGCGTTTTCTGTTTCTAAAGATTAGGCTAGGAGTGAGAATTCTCACCCTCGCTAACATCTACTGCCCAAACAGAGACCCACCAAAATTTCTGTTGAGGGTCCTAAATGAGTTATTGGATTTTAGAGAGGGAGAGGTGATTGTAGCAGGGGACTTTAATTTTTGTTTGGACCCATCTCTTGACAGTTCATCAAACACACGGGGGACGAGCAAAAGCACCTTGCGAAGAGTAAGCGCTAAACTACATGATAGCCAGTTGTTAGACATGTGGAGGATTCAGCATGCGGGGGAGAAGGATTATTCCTTTTTCTCCCCTGTGTATAATACACATTCTAGACTGGATTATCTACTGGTAGATCACAGACTGGTGGACTCAGTAGTTGAGACCAAAATTGGGATCCGAACCCTATCAGACCATGCTCCCGTTATAATGAAACTAAAACTAAAAGAGACGCACAAACCCCCGTTTACGTGGCGCTTAAACGAGAACTTAATTAAAGATCCCAAAACCGTAGAAAGGATCCAGCGGGAGATAGACGACTTTTTCCTAACCAACGACACGGGTGAAATAGGGGGGATGACGGTCTGGGAAACCTTCAAAGCATATATAAGAGGGATACTGATCTCGATAGGTGCAGGGTTGAAGAAAGAAAGAACAAAAAGAAAAAACGCCCTCATCGCAGACATTTTTAGGTTAGAACAGCTACATAAAGCCTACAGAGGCCCAGACAAGACTCTACTGATGCTCCTAACCACCAAAAGAGATGAACTGAGGGATCTAACGGATCAGGAGACGCAACATATATTGAACAGATACACAAGAGAGAGGTTCAAGTGGGGTAACAAAGCAGGAAAACACCTGGCCAAAACTTTGAGGAGAAAATGGGACATAAATTTTATAGACAAAATACAAAACAAAAATGGAGTGGTTAAATACGCTTCGGGGGAAATTGGAGAAGAATTTAGGCGTTACTTCAAAGCCCTATATTCAGTGAGTAATTCAGGAGGGAACAAAGGGACCAACAATAGCGCAGAGGCCTTTCTTACCGAAGCAGGGTTGCATAGACTATCCGAATCAGACTCACAAGAACTAGATAGACCCATAACAGAGGAAGAAATTAGTCTTGCCCTGGGTTCCTCTCCCTCCGGGAGAAGCCCAGGACCGGACGGCTTTACAGCGGCCTTTTTTAAAACATTTGGAAAAACACTGATCCCGAGGATGTGTAGGCTGTGGAATGAATTAGGTTCCCAGGGTGAGATGAACAAGGGAGCTCTGCTGGCAGCGGTGACCCTGATCCCTAAGGAGGGCAAGGACCGTACCCTTTGCTCTAGTTATAGACCTATAGCACTTATAAACGCTGATACTAAGCTGTACGCAAAGGTGCTTGCTTCCAGACTCAGGGAGAAGATGGCGTATCTGGTCCACCCGGATCAGGCGGGTTTTGTCCCCGGGCGAGAAAGCAAAGACAATGGGGTGCGGTCCTTGCTCCTGATGGAGGCCTTTAAGAGCAACGGAACCCCAGGTCTATTCCTGTCAATCGACGCCGAAAAGGCCTTTGACAGGGTAGACTGGGGTTTCATGTTCAAAACGTTAGAAGCTATGGGGGTGGGAGAAAAAATGTTAAAATGGATGAAAGTTTTGTATCATCACCCCTCCGCTTTTGTCAAGGTTAACAACTCCCCTTCAGCTCAGTTTGAGATGAAAAACGGCACTAGACAGGGCTGTCCGTTGTCCCCCCTCCTGTTCGTGTTGACACTAGAGCCGCTGCTCGCTGCTCTCCGTAAAAATCCTGATATTAAGGGGTGTATGGTAGGGAAAGAGGAACACAAATTGGCGGCATATGCCGACGACGTCCTCCTATACATCACAAACCCGAGGATCTCAATCCCTAACATATTAGCGATCATCAAGAAATACAGTGAGTTATCAAACTACAAGATCAATCTGGGAAAATCGGAGGCTCTGAGTGTCGGCATGAACAGGAGGGATGAGATCTGGATTAGGGACACTTTTAATTTCCCTGTAAGGGATAATATTCAATATCTGGGGGTTAAGTTGACAAACTCTATAGAGAGGACGTATGCCCTGAATTTTTTGCCCTTGTTGGATGAAGTCCGATTAGAGACAAAGAGGATGAGTCACTGCCCCATCTCTTGGATGGGGCGAATCAATGCAATAAAAATGGTGCTGGCCCCAAAGGTATTTTATAAGATGCAAATGTTGCCTATCCCATTACCTCAAATTTACTTTAAAAAGTTAACACAAATATTAAAGGGTCTCATTTGGAAAAATAAGAGACCAAGGGTAGCACACAAAGTATTATGTAGAGGGAAAGCCTACGGGGGACTGGCCCTCCCGGACTTTAAAAAATATCACTACGCAATAGCACTAGCACGAGCAGTTGATTGGGTTAAGGGAGAGACCACTAAAAGATGGGTCAACCTTGAAATAGGTTTAAGTGGAGCACGTTTGAACACTATACTTTGGAATCCCCCAGGTTGTAGAACACTAGGTCCAAATACACACACTATTACACAGTACACTTTTAAAATTTGGGATTGGATGTACACTTTAAACGGGTGGGAATACAATTCACCAATGATCTATTTAAAAAATAATGAGTTGTTCCCCCCAGGGATGGAGGAAGTGGGGGGTAACTGGATCATAAACAACAAGACACAGGTTAAACATATTATGAAGAAAGGGAAAATAGACACGTATGAGCACATAAATACACATAGAGAGTTAATGAGGCTTGACCGATGGCGGTATACGCAACTATCGCACTTTATTAAAAGCCTCCCGGCTCCTATACGGGAGGAGAATAATCTCTTGCCAATAGAGAAGTTATTCAATAACAATAAGCTGAAAGGTTATATTTCGGCCATATATAAAATACTACTGAGTGTGGAGGAGTTGGAAATGCCACCATTCGTTAAGAAATGGGAGATAGACCTTGGGGTGCCATTAGACGAAAACGCAAAGGGCAACATATTAAAAGCCACACACAGCACGGCCTCGGACATAAAAACAATAGAGTCAAACTATAAATGCCTATCCAGATGGTATTCTACACCTGTACAGATTAATAAATACCAACCAGATAGGTCCCCTAATTGCTGGAGGGGATGTGGGATGCCGGGATCCATGGCTCATATTTGGTGGAGCTGCCCAGTGGTCAAAAAATTTTGGGTAAAGGTAATCCAAATAATTAAAACAATCACGGGCAGATCAACACCATGTGACCCATGGATTTGTCTGTTCCACAGTGCAGAAGGAGGCAAAAGGGAGTATAATATGTCTTTAACTCCAGTACTATTAAACTCCGCAAAAAGCGAAATCCCCAAGAACTGGCAAAATATAGAAGGTCCTAATGTTAGGGATTGGCTGCTTAAAATACAGGGACTGTACACTCTAGAGAAAGGGGACGGTGGGGGGCTTCTTATAGATGACACATCAAGTAGAAGTAAATGGGCAAAGTGGTTGATCTTTAGGAATTCTCTTTCATACGCTGAATTAGTCTCGAAGCGAGCTGTCCCAAGGGGGTCTCCAGTAACCACTTCAGAGTAAGGGAAAGGGAAACAGAGGGCTGCTGGGGGTGGAAGGGCAGATGGGATAGGGGTTAGGGGGGGTGGGTTGGGAGGGATTACAGAGAGAGTACGTTGAGATCATGAAATGTTTTTGTTAAATTTTATTATTGTACATGTTGTTGCCTCGGCGACTCTCTTAGGTTTTGTATGATTTGTGGAAAAATTAAATAAAGATTAAAAAAAAAAAAAAAAAAAAGAAACAGTCAGAGTTGAGGAAGGTTCAGAGTTTAGTGCACAAACACTGGGACTGTGTGTTTGATGATCTGGAAGGCCAAGGCAGGAGGCCTAAGCAGAAATACTACAGGGAAGAGCCACAAGGTGGAGTACTGTTTGTTTGTCACATTAATGGTGAGAACCCCTGCGAGGGATACTATTCCGATTTGAACTTTTACTTTCTTTTCAATAACAGTGGGCTGAAAAAGAACTAAAACAGACTTTGAGGAGTTGAATGGAGTGGACTCTCTGTTTGGCACTACCAATTAGCTAAAATACCCCATATAATCACAATATAAAATATTTGAAAACATGAGCAGAGTTTACTAATGAACA
Organism: Lithobates clamitans; assembly: GCA_037952925.1. Classification (NCBI taxonomy): domain Eukaryota; kingdom Metazoa; phylum Chordata; class Amphibia; order Anura; family Ranidae; genus Lithobates; species Lithobates clamitans. The sequence continues at coordinate 408,420 of JBBGZY010000482.1, forward strand.
CACTTCTTCTTACTTCAGTACATCTCCAAAAAAGTCTATTTTTATAATTTGTATATTCCTCTAGCTGCACATTAATAAATTCCTCAAATTTTTCCTAAAAAAAAAAAAAAAAAAAAAAAAAAAAGAAATAATCGGAACCGGCTGGCCAGGATTCCAAATGTGTTCTCCACCACTCATCGGGCTCTGGCCAGCCGGTAATTAAAAACCCTCTGTTCCGGGGTGAGGGTCCTCATCGGGAATGGCCGCATCAGGTGGTCCCCCAGTGAAAAATGCTTCATCAGCAACGAACACAAATGGGAGACCTTCAACATTGTCCTCTGGAGGTGGCAAGTCCAAGCTGCCATTCTGGAGATGCCTGTAGAACTCCGTCTGGGCGATCACTCCATCATCGGACATCCGGCCACTCTTCACCACGTCCACATACAAGAACTCGTAATTAGCCGACACCACCGCCAACATCACTATACTATTAAACCCCTTGTAATTATAATAGTACGACCCCGAGTTGGGTGGTGGGACGATGTGGACGTGTTTCCCATCAATTGCCCCTCCGCAGTTAGGAAAGTCCCACCGCCGGGCAAAGTGGTAGGCCACAGTCTCTTGGACAGGTAACCCTCTTTACTTCATACTTCATTGAGAGATGAATGCCTAAATACAGGGTATTACTTGGAATAGACCCTCCTTAGTTACACTATTGGCAGACCACTGGACAGGTAAGAAGTGTCATAATACAAAGATATAAATACACACTGTACACATTTGAGCACATTTGAACATTCTGCTATTACCTATCAAGATAATAATAGATACAAAAACTTTAAACAGTACCATTGGAAAGTATACAGGCAGGCCCTTGCACTACATGCTTTGGGGAATTCATCCATAAATCTGACCAGTAAAGAGGTGGGTATAGTGTGTATGGGTTTGGCAAAGTCAGCAGATAGATGATTGAGGATAGAGAATTGGGATCAGCTGACTTAGCAGTTGGGGGAGGGAGGGTTACAAAAAATTTGGGGACACCACAAAAAAAAGCCTCTGCCACTCTGCCTGAATTTAAATAAAAAATAACATTTCAAAACATTTTAGGGCGTGTTTGGGGTAAAGCACTACTATAGAGCTGATAAAATACATTGTTAAGTGACTACATGAGGTGAATATAGGGCAGGAGACACCATGCTGGGGAGGTTATTGAAGGGCAAATATGTATGAAGGACCTAAAATAATAATTACATAACAATCCAGCATGCATGAGGACAAAGGGGACATTTACATCATATTACAATCATGGTAATTAGGGAATGAGGAAAGAAATACAATATATTATCAAACATTAAATACAATAAAATGTGATATAAAAGGATAAAAATCTTACCTTTATATACTCCTTCTGCAGGACCTGGATGATGACAGAACAGGTCTCTTGGATAATGATCCCCAGAGCCTGGGGGGAGATGCCTGTCAAGAACTTGAGGTTCTGCAGGCTTCTCCCTGTGGCCAAATACCGCAAGGTAGCGACCAACCTCTGCTCCGCAGTGATGGCTTGCCTCATGCAGGTATCCTGCCTGCTGATATAGGGGGTCAGCGAAGCCAACAGACTGTGAAACACGGGGTCCGTCATCCTGAGAAAGTTCCTGAAATCATCAGGATTATTCTCACGGATCTCACGGAGCAAAGGCATATGACAGAACTGGTCACGCTGAAGCAACCAATTCTTGGTCCATGAACTCCTCCTCACCCTGTTCATGGACTGGACTTGTCAAGGTCAGGACCCCAACACCAAGCCCCCGCACAGCACGAACTCTACGAGAGGTACGCATACGAAACATGGCTAGAAAACGGTCGACTGCTCAGAACGAAGTAACAGAATGCACTGAAGAACAGCAAGGCCTGTGAAGAGCGACCTGAAAACCAGTAACGAACGAACAAGAATACAATGACTACCTAAAGTCACGCGGAACTTGCTTGCACGCACTGAAGACCAGATACAAACCCACAAGCACAAACTGAACGGCAGAAAACGATCTGAAAGCCACGAGTCTGAAAAAGCGTGAATCGTCTCTCACCAAACTTTTAATAACACGAGATTAGCAAAAGGAGCCCAAAGGGTGCCGCGCTTGGATCTGAACCAGCCTTTTCTAGTCTCGTCGTACGTGGTGTACATGACCGCGTGGTTGTCGATCGGAAATTCCGACAACTTTGTGCGACCGTGTGTAGGCAAAACAAGTTTGAGCCAACATCCGTCAGAAAAAATCCTAGGATTTTGTTGTCGGAATGTCCGAACAAAGTCCGACCGTGTGTACGCCCTATAAGAAAGGAAGCTTGTTACTGGTCAGATCACCAAATGAAAATGTAGGGAAAAAAAGCTTTAAAAAAAACGAATGCAGCCACCACAATTAACAATTGATAAGGTGCTATATATAATTTTTTTCTTTATGGGTTTAATACTGCTGTAGTACACCCCACATAGGAGCTGCAGATGAATAAGGATCCTCCACTCCTGCACAGCCAGGCACACCAAATCTTCACAGGCACACAGAGTCAGAAAACAGTCTGTAGACCTACACTAGTCTAAACTAGTCCACCCGACTGACTCTTCACCAGCCCACTCGGCTGACTCTCAGGAGATCTCTCAGGGAAAGGACTGAACACCTAAGACTGACTACATGTGTCAGTCTCCCCCTTGTTAGTCCCCAACAGTGTTGAACTACTCACTCTGACCTCTCTTGCTCCCGCGCCTCCAGGAAGAACTTCTCCGGTGTGTTTTGGCAGGATCCTTCCAGGACCCGAGCCTCAGTCCAAGGCAGGACACCCCCCCAGACTAGGGGTACCCCTCGGGGCCACCGACAGCTTCCTCAACACTGCATCTTTATCTTCCACCGGACTACCCCTGCTGGCATGACCCATGTCTATTTATGGGGTTATCTCAGTGCCCTGTCAGCTCACTGCTGGGGATTGGTGAAGGCCCCATAAATATTCAAGGTAGCTCCTCCTAAATCCCACCCTCTAGTTCTAGAAGGTTCCCCAACCTTCCAGACCAGGGGGAGGCACCAGAGAGAGCTGCCATGATGAGTCACACAGCCCTGAACTCCAGTGAACCCTAACCCAATTAAGACTCACCAACTTACCATGTGAGTCAGAGTATTGTTTGCCTTCTCTAATCCTAGCACAAACTAGAGGGTGCAACACTGCTTTATGTCCTTATTAAGAGAACCTCATTAAGAGGTCTGTAATCTACCTTCCCAGGTGGATGGGTGGCCTAGGTATGGTCAACCTGGTGGTATTCTTTTTATGATGTTAATGAAACATAATTTTAGTAACATGCTGTCAGAGGAACCGCCTGGGTGGGCTTTGCCCCTGCACCCCCTATTGACGGGCCACCACTGATACAATCCATGAGGGATGGTGAGATCACAGCACTGAGGCACCTGACACTCTCATTTATTTTAATTATGGACGTATTTTACTTTGCCTCTGCACCCCCTATTTATGGGCCACCACTGGTACGATCCATGAGGGATAGTGAGATCACAGCACTGAGGTATCTGACACTGTCATTTATTTAAAATTATGAGCGTATTTTACTGAGTGTTGATGTAAGTGCATTACTTTTAAAATAAAGGGGGTACCTTAAAATTTTACACTATTGGAAGCTTTGGTTTGACTCTTTCCCCACATGTGGATATTTTCATGACATTGGGATGGAGTTTGGATATTCTAAACAGCTTTAGATCATCATAAGCCCTATGAGCCAGTCACGAGAGTAAGTGGCAATACCGTCTGGTGAGCATTATTCTTAAGGGAGTGGCACCTGCACTAACACTGTGGTAGAGCATATATGGTGTATGTTCTTTTATTAATACACCATTTTTATGACATCTGTTTGGACTTTATTTACTGCTACATGGACTTTGTTTTTTATGCACCTATTTTTTTTTTTTTTGATTCACATGGTTTTTGATGTTTTTCGAATTTTGAATTGTTGTGCTACTATGGAAAATGTGTGGTTTATTATTAATTATTTCATCTTAATGTTTTTTTTGTTTTTATTTTATGTTAAGTAGCAGCAAATTGAGATAGATGTTATTCATTGATCATTTTAGGAGGGCACCGCACATATTCTACAATTTTAGAAATGCTTTATCAAAATGCTATGATATAGGATATGATACAAAAATGCAGTAGCAATAAAAACTGAATTTTGCAAAAAATGGAAAGTTGCTTAAAAAAAAAGAAGCAAATAGGGTTACATTCTTTAATAAATATATTAGATCTCCACTCTGTAGAATGAAATTATTTGGGCTTTGTGCATGCGCAGCAAGTATAAAACCAAAGAAAATACAAAGAAGACACTTCTTATCTTCAAGAAAAAATAGAAGGTGTAGGCATTGTCAGGGGGAGTGTTGTGATCTCTGGCATGGATAATAAATACCTGTATGCATACATTTACACTGTTACTTTGAAGATATATTCTCTAAGAACTTTGGTTTTTGAGAAGTCTTTATTTATGAGGCCTATAGCATTGGATTGGGTATGTTAGTTTTTTTCCAAGGAAACCTTACATTCCAAGATACTGGAAAGTAATATAATAAAACAATAAGTTACCCAGATCTGTAAGAGTTTTTAGTTAAAGGGGTGTAAAGGTAATTTTTTTTTTAAATAACAAACATGTTATATTTACCTCCACTGTGCAGCTCGTTTTGCACAGAGTGGCCCCGAACCTGGTCTTCTGGGGTCTTTCGGTGGCTGTCTCAGCTCCTCCCCGCAAGAACTAAACACCTTCATGCAAGCTCTCTCGCATGGTGTTTAGTTCTTGCAGGTGCGCTCCCATCATACAGCCGGCGGCTATAGCCACTGACTGTATCACTCGGCCCCGCCCCCCGGCACGCCGCGTCATTGGATGTGATTGACAGCAGCGCGAGCCAATGGCTGTGCTGCTTTCAATCTATCCACTCTAGCCAATCAACGGCCAGGGTGAGTGGTGAAGAGGAAATCGGGGGCGAGCGCAGCAGGTGAACGGGCTCAGGTAAGTAAAATGGGGGGCAGATGGTTTTTCACCATAATGCATAGGATGCATTAAGGTGAAAAAATGTGAACCTTTACAACCCCTTTAATTTCCCACTACATCTTGCGCCTATACCTAAATGGAGTTGTTAAGCCCAGTACACACAAGAAACAAGAACCGTCTGACTATAGGTGTGTATGTACTACTGTGTGTTTAACAGAAGCCAGTCTAACAACTGCCTTCTGTTGAAGAATCCTGCTGAAAAACCAGCATTCGATCAGAGCTTGCAGCCAATGGGAGTTCCCCTGTCAGAATACAAAAGCTCAGCAGGAGAGATACCTGCATCACACATTGTTGTGTTGATGCAGTGATCCAGTGGTTGAACAACAAAAAAAATCACCCACGTATATTTAGCCTTACTTAGATAAAGTCCTGTGCAACCCATGTCCAGAGATGTCTAGTGTACCTTTTCCCACAGATCCTTTGACAATTATTTTGCTTTCCCCATGACTCAGAATCCAGAAACATCAGTGCAGCACTGGATGAAAGATGCAAGGGTCTGTCAGGAGTCCAGAGACGGATTGGCCTTTTATACACACACTTATTACAAGCAAACAGATCACAAGTGAGGATGGTTACCTTTATTAGCCATTCAAACCGCTTTGTGTCAACTTGTGTGCATGTTATCAGGCCAAAATCACCAGGGTATGTAAACTTTTGATCAGGGTCATTTGGGTAGTTTCTGTTGCTGTTATAATTTAAAAAGAGTAAACACAGTTGATTGATAATAAATGGCTTCAGCCAAACACTAACCACGAGTGAAAGAAATGTTTTTGTGTTATTCATATTCTCTGAAAAATGGCCAAGAAATCATAAATTATGCCAGGGTATGTAAACTTATGAGTACATCTGTGTGTATGTATATATATATATATATATATATATATATATATATATATATATATATATAAATTAAGTTCAAGGTTGCTGCACTTAAAAATTGTTCCTTTATTTTTTGATTTCTCCAAGAAAGGTTACATCACATAAAAGTCATTTCAAAGCATGACAGGAACATTCCAAATTTAAATGTCGTTCAGACAGAGATTTCCGCTTCGGGCTCGTTTGTTTACGCCCTTCCTCAGATCAGTCAGAACGAATATAGCAGTTTCACTACAATCATGTGTTTTATAAATGCTTACAAGTATCATCACGCATGGAATTAATTACATGGTTTAATTACTTTCAACTTCAATTAAATCCTCACTTCAAGTTATAATTTCACACCATAGATACAAAAAATGATTAACAAGACAGCTCACAATCTCATTGTTTTCATTATTGATCATCCCATTGTCAATCTGAAAAACATATATATACATAAAAATATAAGTAATAAATACTAAAGAAACTTTTTTTGTTGTTACTTGCAAAATTATATAAAAATAAAATATAAAAAAAAGGTGTTAATGTATTAAAGAATATTAAATGTATATATATATATTGAATATCTCCAATTCATATGAATAAATAAAGATCCAAATCTACGTTTAAACCATATGGTGAAATTGTGCTGAGAAAAATAATCCAATGCACCTCTCTTTTTCTGAGGGCAAGTTTACAATCACCCCCTCTCCTATTTCTCTCTATACCTTCTAATACCATGTATTTTAGTTGTGAATCAGTGTGTCCTTGTTCCACAAAGTGTCGAGCAAGTGGTAGCTGTGTTAATTTGTTCCTAATTGAGTATTTATGTCTGGCAATTCGGTCTTTCAGTTTTTGTGTGGTTTCACTGATATACACCAATCCACATGGACACTTAATGGCATACACTACGAACGATGATTGACATGTGTAGTGTGCCTTAATAGGAATATTGAAACCCTTATGGGGATGTGTAAAATATTTATCCCTAATCATGGAGTTGCACTGGATGCAGGATAAACAGGGAAAAGATCCTAAATTCTTTGGTCCCAAAAATGTAGTTTTAGGAACAGCTGTAAAACATTGATCTGATCTTATTAATCGGTCACGTATTGTTCTACCTTTTCTATATGACGTCATGGATGGACTCCAAAACTCCTGAATATTAGGATAACTGGTTCTAAGTAGATGCCAATGTTTTTTAATTAGAAATATGTTAGAAATCGTGTGTGAAAAAGAATGTTATTGTGTGACAAATGGGATTCTTTTTATAACATCTTTTGGGGTCCTAACAGTACATAAATTGGACCGTTCCTTTTTAACTAGTGCTTCAGGATATCCCCTATTTAAAAGCTTCATCTCCATTTCGTCTAGTCTCCGGTGACAGCACAGCGGATCACTGATTATCCGCTGGACCCTCATCAGCTGGCTTTTCGGAATGGATTTGAATACATTAGATGGATTAAAACTATTAAAGTGCAATAATTGGTTCCGATTAGTGGTTTTTGACACATAAATCACTCATGATTTTCCTATCATCGATCCTCAGCAAAGTGTCAAGAAAAGAGATTTCAGTTTTGCTAATTTCAATATTAAATTTTAAAGTAGGGATAAGGTAATTAAGATATCCATCAAATAATAAAAGGGTATCAATGTCGCCTCCCCACGCTGCGAAAATGTTGTCCACAAACCTATACCATTCCTAGCAATGTTTCAAAAACATATCATTAACAAATATAAACAATGCCTCAATCATATTCATGAACACATTCGCGTATGGGGGTGCGACATTAGAACCCATCGCTGCCCCTCTCAAATGTAAATAATGAGTATCTTTAAAAAGAAAATGATTTTCATTAAGTACAATTTTAGGTAAATCCAACAAAAACTCAATATGTCGTTTTTCATATATATCAGACTGGATCAACAACCGTTGGCATGCCTCAATCCCTAACTCATGGGGAATTATTGTACATAAACTGGAGACATCCCACGTTACCAGGATGAAATTGGACGACAGCTCAATATTCTGAACCTTAGCTAGAAAATCAGAAGTATCTCTTATATACGATTTGGTATTAAACAATAGCGGTGTAAGACACCTATCTAAATATTTTGCTAATGGAGCTGTCGCCGATCCCATCCCTGAAACGATGGGATGTCCCGGAGGGTTAATGGGATATTTATGGATCTTGGGTAGAATGTATATCACTGGTGTAATAGGATATTGAGAGGTTAAAAAATCCGCAGTCTCATCATCAATGATTCATTTTTTTACTGCTGCAGTTAAGACATCTTTAATTCTTTTTTGTACCTTAAGTACTGGACATATATTTAATTTTTTATAAGTACTAAGATCCGCAAGTTGTTTCAACACTTTGGACTCATACTTTGAGGTATCCATAACTACAATAGCTCCCCCCTTGTTGGCCGGTTTGATTGTTATATCGCCAAGCCGACAAGGAGTTCAATGCTGTGATTTAATCTCTACTTAAATTGTTAGGTGTATGATCCTTTTTATTTTTATCATTCAAAAAAGTTTTTATGTCAATATCCACCTTCTCAATATATACCTCAACAGCAGTGCACGAAGTTGGGGATACTTTGGTATTTTTTTATTTTAAACCCATATTCCTGATAGATAACAGTAAACATTGCCTGGTCACAATATTAGGTTGACTAGAAAAAAATGCTTTGAATCTTAACTGTCTATAAAATCTGTAAAGATCTTGTTTTAAAACAAAATCAATATTTTTTTCTTTGGGACAAAAGCCTAATCCTTTATTCAACACATTTAATTCAGTCTTAGTCAAAGAAATTGAAGATATATTATGTACCACATCATCCTTCACCATCTTTGACGATTCTGACGCCTGGTAGTCACTCCTCTGGTTACATTTTTTCTTTGAACTCCTACCTCCCCTCCTGGTCCGGAATTGGCCATAGTTGCAGGTAAAAAGGTAGTGGATACATTGGTTGACGATCCAGTGGAGATGGTAGATGAAGAAGAATTAATTTGGTATTTGGTATGATAATAGTTGGGATCAGACCAAGTATAGACACTATCGTTATTATACATATATATATGTGTGTGCATTCATTGTAGACTATATATACAGTGCAGGCAGTCTAGTGTATATATTAAGCACTTCAGCCCTGAGCCTCTTTTTTACACTTGTTGTTTACAAGTTAAAATCTTTTTTTTTTGCTAGAAAATTACTTAGAACCCCCAAACATTATATATATATTTTCTAACACTCTAGAGAATAAAATGGTGGTCATTGCAATACTTTTTGTCACACTGTATTTGCGCAGCGGTCATACAAGTGCACTTTTTTGGGGAAAAAATACACTTTTTTTGAATTAAAAAGTAAGTCAACAGTAAAGTTAGCTGAATTTTTTTATATTGTGAAAGATAATGTTACATTGAGTAAATTGATACCCAACGGCGACAAACTTTTAAAAAAATCTCCAAATGCGACGTTTAAAAAAATTCTACAGGTCGCATGTTTTTAGTTACAGAGGAGGTCCAGGGATAGAATTATTGCTCTCGCTCTAACAATTGTGGTGATACCTCACATGTGTGGTTTGAACACCGTTTTCACGTATGCGTTCGCTTCTGTACATGAGCTCAGCGGGACGGGGTACATTTACATTTTTTTTTTCTTATTTTACCTTTTTATTTTTTATTTTTACACTGTTCTTTTAAAAAAAAAATGTGTCACCTTTATTCCTATTACAAGGAATGTAAACATCCCTTGTAATAGAAAAAAGCATGACAGGACCTCTGTTGTGGAAATTTTTATTAATGTATGTTGTCAGATGTCCCCCAGTGTCAGTTTTGCTGTAATACGCTCATGTGAGGGTATTCGCACATACAGACATTGGTAGAAGACCATTGGCTGGGGAAACCTGCCTGTGGACATGGCAGATCTGCTTGTTCTTTTAAGGATGTCTGTTTTTGCCTTACCAAGGGACTGACCACTCCATGACAACTGCATTTACACTCCTAAGTAAGCAGATCTGCGTACATGGGAACCATAGCATAACCATACAAAATCATGGCCCACTGAGCCATGATAGAGTATGGCTTGCCCCATTGGTAGTGGAATGTGCACACAATCGTGTTCAGAGCCTTGTGCTTGCTGCATGGCTCTGCACACCACCATCTGCACACTTCACTACTGTATTTCTATTTGAATATATACATGTGTGTGATTGGTTCTTTTTATTGAATACAAGTGTCTGATTGGCTGATTCTGAAGCCACCACCTTCTTTTGTTATCCATGTTTTTAGTACAATTAAAGGGAGCCTGGCTATTCTCTGTGGGATTCTGCTAAGCTTAAGGTGATACCAGCATCTGTCTGTGTTACACGAAGAGATACAGAGCACACTTTCCCAGCATTATATGAGAGAGCTATATTTGTGCTTTTAAGCGCAAAGAAATTATATGCTTAAAGGGAGAAGCTTAGAATTTCCCTGACATTTATGGTAGGCCAGAAAGGAAGCCAACAGATCTTCCTAGTTCAGCAGACCTCGAGGGGGAAGAGACATCTAGAACCAGACCAGCAAAGGCCGGCCTATGGTAAAACAACCATAGTTCAAGTTTTTTGAACATTTTTGCTGTTCTGTGTTCGGGATCTTGATTCTCCGTCCACTGTATGAGGTAAGATCTGCCAGGCAGAAGAACCTTATGTTTTTTTTTGTCACTTTCTGTATAATGACGGGTCTTTTATTGTAGGTTATATTTTTGTCATTATAAGTAGGTCTATTAATTGGGGAAGCACCTATATTTAAATCCTCTATAGGTCCCATTTAATACAAACCTAAAATGAATGCTGTGTGTGACTGATCAGGCTGTGTAACTATATGCTGTGTAATATGTATATGAGAAATAGAAATGTATGAATTGTGATTACCTTTGTATGAGACTAAGCCAATTGTGTATATTATCTCAAGACACATGTGTTCATAAATGTAATAATATTTTTCACCTACAAATGGTTTAGTGAACTTTGATGGTCGTTTTGATGTTGCTTTTGAAAATGGCTGCTGCATATTCAAGTGGTCATGTGGCTAAGAGGGGCAAGGGTGGGCATGCATTGCTGGAAGCACTTACAATGGGAGCTGTTTCTTGAATGGGCTACGCCCTGTGGATGTTCTCAGGTTTCTAGGTAATAGCATGGGGGGAGTTCGTTGACCTTCTAACTGTCAGAGCCAAGTATTGTGTTGTGTTTGGGAACAAGAGTGTATGTTTGAGCCGTGTTATTTTGTCTTTTATGTAACGTTGTTGTTTGATTGGAGAGCCTGTATTGTTTGGTTGGCCAAGGTCCCTAGTAGTATATAGCCTAAACAGTTTGTAAGTGTTCATGTGGTGTCTCAAATGTGTAGTTTTGTGGGGAGAAAGTGTTGATGTTTTAGTGAAGCTGGTTTTGGCGGGATCAACAACTGCACCATGCGGCCATTTTCGTCATGGCCGTGGCTTGATTTTGTTGTAACTACCATTTTGTGTCCGCTGTGTTTTGGGTGGAATTGCTCTGTTTTTGGGCCAGGTTTAAAAATGTGATTTTGGTTTGTAGAGGCGCAGTTTAAGGATTTTATACTGTTTAGCCTGTAAATCATCCCAGAGTGGAAACTGCTCCAATTCATTTGTATTTGTGTGGTATTTTGGTCTCAAAACTTGTGGTTTGACTGCCCAGGGGATATGTGAGTCGAGGGGGATTCCCTCCCATTTGCAAAATGGGGGATTATTCCACCCTTTCCCGGCCAATTTTTTTTTATGTTAGACATAGATTTTTTAATGTCTTGATAGACATAATATGAAGCCTCCCCTTCCTGTTCATTGATATTTAAAGAAACCAGTTAGATGAGTTTTTTTAGTACTGAGCAGACAGGAAGTTCTTTTTTAAGTATTAAAAATATCACAAACTAAACTATGTGAAGGCAGCGCTATTAATGTTCTTTTGTTATATAACACATCAACCAGATAAGGTCATTCTATCAAATCTGTTGAAAAGTTCAAACTGGGATATGTGTCATCCAAGAAGGCATGATGACAAAAGTTGTAAAGTGTCCTTTCCCAGTATACAATGCGTGGGGTCACCGTGAGTAGGTGGATATGAATGAAATGGTGACACAGTAAGATCACTCAGATTCCAATGTGTATATAGATAACTGGTGGATTCTCTTAAAGATTCAAACCTTGCCAGATCATGGTGAATAAACAGCATGCAAGCAGAGTGGGCTCATTCCAAATGGTTGTCATCTGCAGGAATCACTGACGATCAGCGATGGACAGTCAATAGCTGACAGGTGGAGCGACCTTTTACTCGGAACGGCTCATTCATATGTGAAGACAAGAAAGAGCTCCATAGTATAATACCGTTGATACAAAGACTTTTATTAATTTAAATATCGACCCCTGTAGCAAGTACACTAACAAAAAAGAAAAACAATAAAAGCATGTATTGGACTGTCACTGTCTCCAGGAACACCGCAAAGAAGACTGGAACAGTATCAAAAGCCGCGCGGTATTCAAACAGTGATCAGGCTTCACAAAGTGAATGTTACAAAGGCAGTCGTATAGCCACGCCCTGATGCGTTTCGTCCTCTAGGACATCATCTGAGGGCGTCTTTTTTTAAGTATGTAACAGGAAGTTGATGGGAGGAGCCGGGGGTTTTTTGACTCGTGTTTGGAAGTATGTTTGATTTTTCAATTTAATTGCAGTTGTTTTATACTGTAATGCAGTTTTGGGTAGATCACAAACAGGAGGCATCCGAGTTATTGTTGTAATATCTAGGTACAGATAGAAGCCATAAGATTGTTTGGAATAGTGGAGGATTTTCATAGTATTTTGTAGTTGTTGGACAAACATGTTTAGAAGGCTGTATATAGTGAGACCGGTCGAGCCGTGTATAATAGTCGGAATTCCAGTGCACGATAGCATTAGACTAAACATGAGGAGTAGTATGCTAGCAGCCCCGCTCAGGCCATGTACAATAACCGGGAAGCGGGGGCCGGTTATACTGATAAAGGCGCAAACAATAACTGTTCCGAAAGCAAAAAGCGCAGGGTTCTCTGGACGCAGAGTTTGCAAAAAAAAAGATTTGAATCGTCATGGGCAATGGGTCGTCCATGCACCCCAGTCAGACAGCTGCACAATACATGAAATCTGGGTATGGCGCTAAGGCCATTAGACCCCTTAAAGATGAGTATATATGATCAGAGGGTACAGTAAGGTGTATTCCTTTATAAGGTACTTTTGATGTCTGGAGGTACAAGAAACCAGAATAAAAATACCTTGGATTTAGTTCAGCTGTGGCTTCAGAAATCTGTAATGATGAGTGGGTTGATGGATGTGTAGTACACGCTTGTATGATTAAAATTCTGTTTTTGAACTTTGTGTGGCTGGTCCATGCAAGAGTCCGAGATGCTCTTGTGTTTTTCCCATTGTATTTTTTTTTTCTATCGCTAAAAGAGTGAAGGCCGCATTCCATCTGGTTGTTTTGTTTTTTCATTTTTGTTTTGGGAACTATGAAATATCTCCCCCATGTTTGTATCTAAATGTTTGTCTCATATTTTAGTCTTCTTCTTTAGTCTTAGTTTCTGAAAGTTAATGTATATATGTAGCGGGCACCTACTATCATGAAGGTGACCTTTTTCTGTGTTTAAATTACAAAGTACAGTTTCAGGTAAAATTTAGTCAGGCTTGTACTATTATAACAGGCCTGGTTGTTTGTTTTGGGAGCTGGGAATGTCAGTGTAGTGCAGGGTGTGGCCACCTGTGCTTGGACCCAGAGATGCCTCCTCATGCTTTCAGTAAAATGGTTTTGGAAGAGAGGTTGGACTTGGGATCTGAGTGACAGGCAGCTTGTGTGAGTTCTGGCCAATCATTAATTTGTTTGGCAGGAGGGGGGACTCTCATAAAAGCTGGGGTCACATGGTCAGGGAGTGGTAGTCAGAGTCCAGTCTGGTGCCCAGAGAGAGGAGAGGTTCCCCTGAGGGGAGCCAAATGGAGCCCCCCCACGGGGAGGGAGGGGGACCGGGACCTGCAGAAGAGTTAATGACACCGGACAGCATGTAGTCTCTGGGGTTGCTGGACACTCCTGAGGGGAAGGGAACATGCCAGACCGGAGAGAAGGGATGGAGAAGCCATTTCAAAAGAAGTAGCAACTAAGAGGAAGACAAATTGGCGATCGATCGTTTATGAGTGGCACATGGACTGTTGATCAAGTGAGTGAAAGCCCAGGGGAAGGGTACTACCAGAGGCTGAGGGATGTTGGTACGCAAGTCAGTGAGACAGGTGGAGATGGCCTGTGACTTTGGGTTCAACAATACCCCGGTATTCCAATCAGTCAGGCAAGAGGAATTATTCAGAGTAATCTCTTCCTTAGCTCAACTTGGAAGTACCATACAGACGGGAAGTAGTAGTAAAAAGGCAGCAGTAAAGCTCCCAGCACAAGTAGAGATACAGACTGTTCTTAAAAAGTTCTGCAGGTGAAGAAGTTATTCAGAGTGACCCTTTATATTATATTCTTTAGTAAATCTTCTTCCGTCTTCCCCACTAAAGAAATCATTCAAAGTGATTTTTTTATAGTCCGCGTTGTTCTAAGTCTTTGCATAAGAAGGCAAAGAAAAGATTATGAAGCAACAAAAGAGCATCTCAGAAAATCCTTCTCCTATCCCAGTTTATGTTATATTAATAAAGCAAGAGAAAAATACAATATGGACTGTTTCTATCTCTATGGACTGTGATGGGCTAGGTGGAAAACATGATTTACGGATATAATATATAATCAGCAGCTCCTGCGGGGGTAAGTGCTACATGTGGGGGCTCACCTGGGATATCTGTTTCACGTTTGTCAGCCAGCCATCTCCCATAGCAACGGAGTCTGCATTTCAGTAACTGTTGCCAAGATAGTCTGCAGTATAATAGTGCCTGCCACCAGGTGTCGCTGGGGAGGACTTTGAAAATGTGCAGCTACAGTTCCTCGCACGCTGAACCAACAAGTGGGGTGTGGAGCCATGCCCCATAGGAAAAGTTTGTCAGTGTTCAGCGTGCCATTCGCCAGACCGAAACAGGCGGAGGAAGATGGCGGAAGGTGTTGGGAATACACCCATCATGCAGAGGTTACCTGACTTGCAGGACCAGTTTCTGATCAATACCGGTGTTTGATTAGAGCTCACCGGAGGAATGGCGCTGGGAGTGATTGAGGGAGTGGAGAGACTTTGCGTGTTGTGTCCTGGATGTCTGAGACCTATGGTTGGAGTCGCCGCCTGGGCTCAGTGTGGGCATTGCGGTGTTCAGCTAACATGGCTGGGACCCGTTCAACAGGAAGTCAGGTACTACTCCACCAGTCTTGCAACGGGACTTTGTCTGCCACAGATGCAGGTGATTCGGAAGGCCGGAGAGGGTCGGATGTCGCCTGCTGCAGCAGTGGAGGAGCTCCCATCTGATTCAGCTGAGTTGGAGCCACCGGAGGATCAGGTAGGATCTAATGGAGGAACCTGTGGCCTGGCTGGGGACCCAGGGACTGCTGAAGTTATTGTACAGTCTTTGGAGGAAACCCCTGAGGAGCCGGCTGACAATAAGCCCTTTGTTGTGCCTGTCCGGAATGAGCCTAAGTTACTGGAGGGGGATCCATTGGGTGAGCCGGACAGGTTAGATAGAGTCCGGGCTGTAGATTGGGGATCACCGCAAAAATATGGATCTATGGACAATCTATTTGAATGGTCATCCCCTGAAGAAACTGAGTCTAGTGATGAGGAAGAGTGTTTCTTGGAGAGTTCTACCTCAGTGGAAGCTTCTATAGGAGTGTCAGAAATTACCCGGCACATCTAAAAACCCAGTACCCCCTTTCAATGTTTAACTACTGTCCTTCCTACCAGGGCAGCCACGTACCAACAATGGGTCACTAAAGCTTCTGACGCATGTGTTTTGCCTGGCAGAGGAAAGGCTAAAGATTTGCCCAGACTTTCAAGGTTCCAGAGGGAGGTTCAGAGGAAAGTAGCTCAGGAGTGGGGCCTAGATTAATCCTATGTTCCTGAATGGATTATGGAGATCGTTGAGAGTTCAAGGGAAGCATTAGAAGATGATCTTGTTTGGGACTATCTCCATGTTCCTAAACCCAAGCGGACACCTGACAGTAAGGTCTAGGTCCGATTCAAAGACATCCATCGTGAGTGGAGACTTGGGAGAGCAATTTACAAAGACAAAGTGTTGGTGGTAAAGGCAGGACAAAACACCAGCATTTACTCCATATCAGTGAGAGGACAAGGGGATAATCGCAAAAGGTTACCTGACCCAAGGTACTACTTGTGAGCAGGACTGCTGGAGGTGCAGTCACAAGTGTATTTCAGTTCTCATATTGACTGCAGGATGGCAGATGGGTTAGGGTGGGTTTTCCCCAAATAAACTATTCAGCAGGAGACTCACATTCATGATGCCTAACAAGGACAAATTTATGGACACTAGAGTGTGCTGTCTATGCTAAGTCCCTTTGTAACAAGTACTTCTACAAGGACTCTTGTTTAAGAGCCAAACAGAAAGTTTATATGCCAACGGGCAGATTGATTCATTTGCTGAGCATGTCTTTTTAGGGTACGCTCTGCAGGAAATCTGCTAGACTCCTTTTGAGGAAGTGATGACCCTAACAGAAACATACATGCCATAAAAGAAAAGATATTGTATATTTGATTGTTTACCCAATAGAGGATGAAAACCCCCTCTGTTTGGTAATGTGTGTAGTAGCTAATAGTAGTTAGAAATGTTTTGTGTCTTCTCTTAGGCCCCTTTCACACTTATACGACTTGTCAAACGATTTTGTACTGCAAAATCGTATGACAAGTCATTCTCCATGATTTTCAATGACTACCATTCATATTGGCACGACTTTAAGTCGTGCCGACTTGAAAGTAGTGCCTGCACTACTTTGGTCCAACTTCTATGCGAGTTGTACTCCATAGACCTCAATGTTAAACCCTGAAGTAGCATGCAAGTCATGCCTGAATAATATAGACACGACTTCAGTACGACTTTGGAAGCACAAGCCTGGCTCGCTGATCGGGAAAGGAAAACTTTTTTTCCTTTCCCGATGAGCGACAGGCAGTGCTGACAGCTGTCTGGTATGAATCCAGAGGGGGAACTCCACGCCAAGTTTTAAATAAAAATAACTGGCGTGGGTTCGCCCCCAGGGGCATACCAGGCCCTTAGGTCTGGTATGGATTGTAAGGGGAACCCCCTACGCCGAAAAATCGGCGTGGGGTCCCCCCCAAAATCCATACTAGACCCTTATCCGAGCATGCAGCCCGGCCGGTCAGGAATGGGGGTGGGGACGAGCGAGCGCCCCCCCCCCCTCCTGGACCGTACCATCTTCTGCCTTCTGCCTTCTGCCCTCTTCTCCTGATGTTGACACGACGCTCTCTGGGGCTGGAATGCACTCTGAGCGCTCCGCAGCGGACTTATATAGGCGGTGACCCCGCCCCTTATGCCGTCACAGTCCCTGGGCATGCTGGGACTGTGACGTTTTAGGAGGCGTGCTCACTGGGTGATGACCACGCCCCTTTATGACGGCACAGTCCCAGCATGCCCCGGGACAGTGACCTCATAAGGGGGCGGGGTCACCGCCTATATAAGTCCGCTGCGGAGCGTTCAGAGACCATTCCAGCTGAAGAGAGTATCGTGTCAACATCTCTGGAAGAAAAGAAGAAGTCAGAAGGCAGAAGTCCGGACTACCGCTAGCAATTGAGCTGCAGAAGAAAGCGGAGGAGCCGGCAGAAGATGCGGACACCGGGAGGAGACGTCGGAGAGACCCCCGAAGTCGGAAGAGGACCCCCGAAGTCGGAAGAAGATCCCGGAGCTGCCTAATAAATTATTTTAAATACCTGTGTACTGTGTTTTTTATTGACGCTTTTTTCCCTAGGTGAATGGGTAGGGGTACCATGTACCCCATACTCATTCACATAGGGTGGGGGGCCGGGATCTGGGGGCTCCCTTATTAAAGGGGGCTCCCGGATTCCGATAAGCCCCCCGCCCGCAGACCCCGACAACCAACGGCCAGGGTTGTCGGGAAGAGGCCCTTGTCCTCATCAACATGGGGACAAGGTGCTTTGGGGTCGGGGGGCCGGCAGGGTGCCCCCCATGCCCTAAAGCACCCACCCCCCATGTTGAGGGCATGCGGCCTGGTACGGTCCAGGAGGGGGGGGGCGCTCGCTCGTCCCCACCCCCATTCCTGACCGGCCGGGCTGCATGCTCGGATAAGGGTCTGGTATGGATTTTGGGGGGGACCCCACGCCGATTTTTCGGCGTAGGGGGTTCCCCTTACAATCCATACCAGACCTAAGGGCCTGGTATGCCCCTGGGGGGGAACCCACGCCAGTTTTTTTATTTAAAACTTGGCGTGGAGTTCCCCCCTATGATTCATACCAACCACTGTATGTTTTCATTTGTTAATGCCAAGAAACATGGCAAAGTCGTACTGCTCCCAAATCGCGGTAAAATCGCGGCAAATCGCGGTAAAATCACGGCAAAATTGGGGCCGCGAAATCGCGGTAAAATCGCGCGACTTTGAAGTCGTATAAGTGTGAAAGGGGCCTTAGGTATATTGAAGATGGGACGGCTGTCTATCTTGTAGATGAAGGCCTGTGGTAAGCAGTGTATTCCTCCTGTGGGAGCAGTGCTTTGGTTCCTACAGTCAGGCCATGTAAATTGTATAAGAAAATATGCTGTGTTGCTATTGTGTACAGTGATATTGATGTTATCCCTGTTTCAAGTTTATTTCTTTTTCCCCATTCCATTTGATGTAATGAGATGCTCTTTCCTCCTTAAACGTAAGGAGGTACTCTAAATTCATTCCCCACAACTGTGGACAGTTGTGATTCAAGTGTGGGGGGGGGGGTGTAGCGGGCATCTACTTTCATGTAGGTGACCTTTTTCTGTGTTTAAATTACAAAGTACAGTTTCAGGTAAAAATTAGGCAGGCTTGTACTATTATAACAGGCCTGGTTGTTTGTTTTGGGCTGGGAGTGTCAGTGTAGTGCAGGGTGTGGCCACCTGTGTTTGGGCCCAGAGATGCCTCCTCTTGCTTTCATTGAAATGGTTCTGGAAGAGAGGTTGGACTTGGGATCTGAGTGACAGGCAGCTTGTGTGTGAGTTCTGGCCAATCATTAATGTGTTTGGCAGGAGGCAGGACTCTCATAAAAGCTGGGGTCACATGGTCAGGGAGTGGTAGTCAGAGTCCAGTCTGGTGCCCAGAGAGGGGAGAGGTTCCCCTGCGGGGAGCCAAACGGAGCCTGCCACGGGGAGGGAGGGGGGACCAGGACCTGCAGAAGAGTTAATGACACCGGACAGCATGTAGTCGCTGATGTCGCTGGATGCCCCTGAGGGGAAGGGAGCGTGCCAAACCGGAGAGAAGGGATGGCAAAGCCATTTCAGAAGAAGTAGCAACTAAGCGGAAGACAACTGGGCAATCAATCGATTATGAGTGGCACATGGACTGTTGATCAAGTGAGTGAAAGCCAAGGGGAAGGGTACTACCAGGGGCTGAGGGATGTTGGTACACAAGTCAGTGAGACAGGTGGAGATGGCCTGTGACTTTGGGTTCAACAATACCCCGGGATTCCAATCAGTCAGGCGGGAGGAATTATTCAGAGTAATCTCTTCCTTAGTTCAACTGGGAAGTACCATACAGATGGGAAGTAGTGGTAAAAAGGCAGCAGTAAAGCTCCCAGCACAAGTAGAGCTACAGACTGTTCTTAAAAAGTTCTGCAGGTGAAGAAGTTATTCAGAGTGACTCTTTACCATATATTCTCTAGTAAATCTACTTCCGTCTTCCCCACTAAGAAATCATTCAAAGTGATTTTTTTATAGTCCGCATTGTTCTAAGTCTTTGCATAAGAAGGCAAAGAAAAGATTATGAAGCAACAAATAAGCAACTCAGAAAATCCTTCTCCTATCCCATTTTATGTTATATTAATAAAGCAAGAGAAAAGTACAATATGGACTGTTTCTATTTCTATGGGCTGCGATGGGCTAGGTGGAAAACATGATTTACGGATATAATATATAATCAGCAGCTCCTGCGGGGGGTAAGTGCTACATATAGAAAGCAGGTGTATGTAGATAGCTGTACACATGTATAAAAACACACGCCTGGGAAGGTAAAAGTATCATAGGCTGTTTCATTATTTTTTTCTGCACCATTCTAAACCCTGCATGTCTTCCTCCAGTTTGTAATGAGGAAGAAAAGGGGGGATGATAGTGGTGAGAATGACAATTTTCAAACCAATAATACCAACCGCTCCATTTCTAGCCAAGTTCTTTCTTTGATGGAATTTGAATCAGCAAGCAGCAGTCTGGTGAAGGATGCTCCCATAAGAACCTTTTTGTCAATGGTTCCAGGTATTTTACCCCAGATGGTAGGCCATGCACAGGTTATGCAGTGACCACAGTCATTAAGTTCCCACATGTCTGGGTTATTGCCATATGAGGTTTGTTTGGACGTCAACCAAAACCAGAGTTGTACTTTCCTCAGCAGCTGTCACCTACGTTCTCAGCTAATGGGGTAGGTGCAGTCACTGTAACTGAATTTCAAAAGGTCCTCCACAGGGTTCCTGAGTCCCTCCTGGACCCTGACACTATAACCAGTTTACATTCTTTCCAACCAGGTGACTGGGTCATTGTAAAGAAGTTTGAGGAACGAGACAACTGGATCCGCGCCAGCCACTGCAAGAAGCTGCTCAACTACACCAAAGGATGGGGAGTATCTTTGTTTATTTATATTTTTAAAGTGTATTTTCCAAAAAGCTAAGAAAGCGAACAGAACACATGGTTGGGTCTACTCTGAGTCCCCACTGAGCTCTAGTACCCCAGCGATGATGGCGGTACATGATATATATGATGTTCATATTGGTATGAGGAGTTTTGACAAACTAGTAAAATCCAAACAGACACTTGTCAATAGAATTTAATGATACATTTCTAGAGGGTAAAATTAATTATAATTTTAACAATAACTCTGGTTCTTGCCAGCTTTGGTATCGGGACAACTAGGTAGTCCACACGTGTGCTTCAACTTTAGTTTGGTATTAATGCAGATCTACAGCTTATAAGATAATTCCCCTAATGCAAGAGGCTCATGTGTGCTGATGAAACTCATCCCAGCATCTTATGTCGCGGCCGATCGTGAGGATCTGATGGTGCTAGAGAAGGTAAGAATGGCAGGGACAGCTAGAAGGAAATTGCTCACCAACTTCGACCAGGTCTGGGCATGGTTTCCTGCTCCTACACGGTGGAGGCTTGAGCTTATGAAACGATTGGACATTTTCTCATCCATTGAGGATGGGATGTTTAATGTAACGTTGAAGCTGCAAGGCAGTTCCCACAGGAATAACGGCAAATCAAGACCTTTTTATTAAAAAATGGCCCATGATTATCTGTTGGCATCCAAGGGGGGTTTCTATGAATTCATAGGTAAAGATTGTTATATCTGGATCGGGGGTACTAGTGACAAAGTTCAGGACCATATGGATAAGGTTCAGATCCGTGCAAGGCAAAGCCAGAGCTATAGCTAGTGAAGGTTGAAATCCTTTTAAGGGTTTGGGAAACTTGGGGGATTTTTTATTTTCCATTGGATCATGGTTGAAGGAAGTAAGGGTATATATACTCATGTTGTTTTTATTTCTATTCCTTTTATATGTCGTGATGAGATGCTCCTGTTGCCTGACTGGACGAGTGAACAGGGCCTGAGCAGATGACCACATCTTCCTCACTGAGATGAGACGCCCGAAGCCCAACCCACGTACAAGACACAGAGGATCCCAGACCGACCAGCGATTACTACAGCTCACCATGTCGAGTCCTCCCTATAAGTCATTCCTCCTGAAGAACAGAGTCTACAAGTCAAGCCGTGTTATGAACTCGTATGGACGATAAGGACTGACTCATTTCCAGGTGTAAGAAGAAGATCAAGATTCAGCTAAGGACACATGGGAGCGTATGACAAAGAGGAGGAGCTCTTGTGGAAATTTTTATTATTGTATGTTGTCAGATGTCCTCCAGAGTCAGTTTCGCTGTAATACGCTAATGTGAGGGTAGTCACACATACACACGTTGGTGGAAGACCATTGGCTGCGGAAACCTTCCCGTGGACACGGCAGATCTGCTTGCTCTTTTAAGGATGTTTGTCTATGCCTCACCAAGGGACTGGCCACTCCATGGCGATCACATTTACACTCCTAAGTAAGCAGATCTGCGTACATGGGAACCATAGCATAACCATACAAAACCATGGCCCACTGAGCCATGATAGAGTATGGCTCGCGCCATTGGTAGCAGTTGGAATGTGCACACGATCATGTTCAGAGCCATGTGCTTGCTGCATGGCTCTGCACACCACCATCTGCACACTTCACTACTGTATTTCTATTTGAATATATACATGTGTGTGATTGGTTCTTTTTAATGAATACAAGTGTCTGATTGGCTGATTCTGAAGCCACCACCTTCTTTTGTTATCCATGTTTTTAGTATAAATAAAGGGAGCCTGGCTATTCTCTGGGGGATTCTGCTAGTGTCAAGGTGATACCAGCATCTGTTTGTGTTACTCACGGAGGTACAAAGCACGCTTTCCCGGCATTATATGAGAGAGCTATATTTGTGCTTTTAAGCACAAAGAAATTATATGCTTATAGGGAGAAGCTTAGAATTTCCCTGACACCTCTTAAATATGAGATCTGGGGTCGAAAAAGACCTCAACTCTCATACAGTGTGGAAAATAATTATTTGATCCCCTGCAGATTTTTTTAAGTTTCACTTACATAAAAAGGAAGGGTCTATAATTGCTATCATACGTGTATTTTAAATGATAGAAACAGAAAATCAACCAAAAATCCAGAAAAAACATGATACCAATGTTATAAATTGAGTTGTAGTTCAGTGAGTAAAATAAGTATTTGATCCTCAAGCAAAACATGACTTAGTACTTGGTGGAGAAACCCTTGTTGGCAAGCACAGAGGTAAGACGTTTCTTGTAGTTAGTGACTAGGTTTGCACACATCTCAGGAGTCTACTCTTTTTTACAGATCTTCTCTAAATCCTTAAGGTTTTTGGCTGATGCTTGGCAACTCAAAGTTTCAGATCCATCTATGAACTATCTATAGGATTAAGGTCTGGAGGTTGGCTATTCCACTCCATGACCATTAATGTGCTTCTTCTTGGACCACATTTTGTTGCATTGGCTGTATGTTTTGGGTCATTGTCATATTGAAAGACCCATCCATGATCCATCTTCAATGTTTTGGCTGAGGGAGGAAGGTTCTCATCCAGGATTTTACAATACATGGCCCCTCAATGCGGCAAAGTCGGTCTGTACCTTTAGCAGAGAAACAGCCCCAAAGCATGTTTCCACCTCCATGCTTGACTGTAGGGATGGTGTTCTTAGGGTCATAGTCAGCATTTTTCTTGCATCAAACACCTTGGGTCCCCCTCCTCAAGAAGGCACATGTACAGTCATGCCAATGAACATCTAAATGATTTAGAGAAGGATTGGGAGAAAGTGCTGTGGTCAGATGAGACCAAAATTGAGCTCTTTGGCATTAACTCCACTCGCCGTGTTTGGAGGAAGAAAGATGCTGACTATAACCCTAAGAACACCATTTCTACAGTCAAGCATGCAGGTGGAAACATTATGCTTTGGGGTTGTTTCTCTGCTACAGGTACAGGCTGACTTTGCTGCACTGAGGGGCCAACGGACAGGGCCATTTATTTTAAAATCTTGGATGAGAGCCTTGTTCCCTTAGCCAGAACACTGAAGATGGGTCGTGGATGGGTCTTCCAGCATGACAATGACCCAAAACATACTGCCAAGGCAACAAAGGAGTGGCTCAATAAATAGCACATTAAAGTGGTTGTAAACCCTTACAGAACACTTTTTGCTACAGGTAAGCCTATAATAAGGCTTACCTGTAGCTACCCAGGATATCTCCTAAACCTGCACGGTTTAGGAGATATCCCCTTTATTTGCATGTGCCAATCATCGGCACATGCATTCGCACTGAAGCAAACTGAAGCAATGGCGCGTACGTGCTGTTTGCTTCAGTGAGTGTGCCATTACTGGCGGCTCCCGCGCGGGAATGAGGTAATCGTGGCTCAGGACAATTACAGCGCCGGAACCGCAATACCTGGAAGTAACCCCCGGGAGTGATGTCGCCAGCCAGTGCTGTGTACGGACACCGCAGCGAGGGCTTCTATCTCAGGTGAGTATAATGTCGCGTTGGACGGTTGGACTTCTCGACAACAAAGGTCCGACGGTCTTTCCGACGGACTTTCAACAAAGTTACGACGGACTTTCGATGGACTTTCTAAAGACCGGACTTGCCTACACATGACCACACCAAAGTCCGACAGATTTGTACGTGATGACGTACGACTGGACTAAAATAAGGAAGTTGATAGCCAGTAGCCAATAGCTGCCCTAGCGTTGGTTTTTGTCCGTTGGACTAGCATACAGACGAGCTGATTTTTCAACTGGACTCGAGTCCGTCGGAAAGATATGAAGCATGTTCCAAATCTAAAGTCTGTCAGATTTTCGACCGAAAAAGTCTGCTGCAGGTCCGATGAAGCCAACACATGGTCGGACCAGTCCGGTTGAAAAGTCCGCTTGTGTGTACGTGGCATTGCTAGCTCATTACTAGCTCATTATGCCTTTGCCTTGCAGGTGTTTTTTTTTTCAAAGTGGGTTTAAAACCACTTTAAGGTCATGGAGTGGCCAAGCCAGTCTCCAAACCTTAACCCTGTAGAAAATGTATGGAGGGAGCTGAAACTTCAAGTTGCCAAGAGGCAGTCAAGAAACCTTAAGGATTTAGAGAAGATCTGTAAATTGGAGTGGACCAAAATCCCACCTGAGATGTGTGCAAACCTGGTAACCAACTACAAGAGACGTCTAACCTTTGTGCTTGCTGATGAGGGTTTCTCCACCAAGTAATATATCATGCTTTGCTTGGGGATCAAATACTTATTTTACTCTCTGAACTGCAACTTAGTTTATAGCATTTGTTTTTTGTGTTTTTTCTGGATTTTTGGTTGATTTTCTGTCTCTATCATTTAAAATACACCTATGATAAAATGACCCTTCATTTCTTTGTAAGTGGGCAAACTTACAAAATCTGCAGGGGATCAAATAATTATTTTCCCCACTGTATTTACACTAAAATGCAATTAAAAAAAAATTTTGTTTGGAAAAAAAATATATATATATATATGTTGCTTTAAGAGGTATGGGCGGAAGTGACGTTTTGATGTCGCTCCCGCCCTACATTGGTATGGAGCCAGGTGGGGGCCATCTGCCCCTCACTCAGCTCCATACCACAGAGGACACAGGATCCGATCACTTCCGCCATTGCCGGCAGCTCAAGTGAGTCCATACCAGTCCCTTATCTGAGCAAGCAGTTTGGCAGGCCAGGAAAGATGGAGACAAGCGAGCGACCCCAAACCATAGCAGCACGCTTGCCCACAACATGGGGAGGGTGCTTTGGGGTCCTCCCCAAAGCACCCTGTCCCCATGTTGATGGGTAGACGGGCCTCTTCCCGACAACCATTGCCATTGGTTGTCGGGGTCTGCGGACAGGGGGCTTATCGGAATCTGGAAGCCCCCTTTAAAAAGGTGGCCCCAAGATCCCGCCCACCCATGTGAATGGGTATCAGGTAGATTATACCCCTACCCATTCACCAAAAAAAGTGTCAAAAAGTAAAAACCACAATAGACAGTTTTTGACAATTCCTTTATTAAAAAAAAAAGTGCCCCGCGATGTCCATTCCTCTTCAATCACACCACCCGTCGGACCCCCCCAAAAAAAGCTCCGCCTCGATGGGTGGCCTTCCAGTGACTGCTGTCTCTTGGCTGTGACAGCTGTTATATAGGCAAGGCCGGCGCCACCCAGAGACATAACCGAGTGACCTTACCCCTGACATCATGTGACGTCAGAGGGGGCGGGTCATCCGGTTACATCAGCAGGTGGCCCCGCCCTTGCCTATATAAGAGCTGTTAAGGGGAAAAGACAGCAGTCGCCGGGAGTCCTCCCATGGAGGCAGAGTTTTTTTTTTCTACTTTTCAGGTACATTGAGCGGCGTGATTGAAGATGGATGACATTGCGGGTCACTATTTTTTTTTTTTTTTTTAATAAAGGAATAGTCAAAAACTGTCTATTGTGGTTTTTACTATTTGAAACTTTTTTTGGTGAATGGGTAGGGGTACAATGTACCCGATACCCATTCACATGGGGGGGCTAGATCTTGGGGTCCCCATGTTAAAGGGGGCTCGCTCGCTGCCCCATCCTGTCCTCCAGACTGCATGCTCAGATAAGGGTCTGGTATGGATATTGAGGGGGACCCCACGACAATTTGTTTTTATTTTGGTGTGGAGTTCCCCTTAAAATCCATAACAGACCCGAAGGGCCTGGTATGGACTGGGGAGTCAGATATACATTACCATCCTGAGCAAGTTTAACCACTTCAGCCCCGGAAGGATTCACCCCCTTCCTAACCAGAGCACTTTTTACAATTTGGCACTGCGTCGCTTTAACTGCTGATTGCGCGGTCATGCAATGCTGTACCCAAACGAAATTTGCGTCCTTTCCTTCCCACAAATAGAGCTTTCTTTTGATGTTATTTGATCACCTCTGCCATTTTTATTTTTTGCGCTATAAACGGAAAAAGACCGAAAATTTTGAAAAAAAATTATATTTTCTACTTTTTGTTATAAAAAAAATCCAATAAACTCAATTTTAGGCCAAACTGTATTCGGCCACATGTCTTTGGTAAAAAAAAATGTCAATAAGCGTATATTTATTGGTTTGCGCAAAAGTTATAGCGTCTACAAACTAGGGTACATTTTCTGGAATTTACACAGCTTTAAGTTTATGACTGCCTATGTCATTTCTTGAGGTGCTAAAATGGCAGGGCAGTACAAAACCCCCCCAAACGACAAGATTTTGGAAAGTAGACACCCCAAGGAAATTGCTGAGAGGCATGTTGAGCCCATTAAATATCATTCTTTTTTTGTCCCAAGTGATTGAATAATGACAAAAAAAAAAATTACAAAAAGTTGTCACTAAATGATATATTGCTCACACAGGCCATGGGCATATGTGGAATTGCACCCCAAAATACATTTAGCTACTTCTCCTGAGTATGGGGATACCACATGTGTGGGACTTTTTGGGAGCCTAGCCGCGTATGGGGCCCCGAAATCCAAGCACCGCCTTCAGGATTTCTAAGGGCGTACATTTTTTATTTCACTCCTCACTACCTATTACAGTTTTGAAGGCCATAAAATGCCAAGATGGCACAAACCCCCCCCAATTGACCCCATTTTGGAAAGTAGACACCCAAAGATATTTGCTGAGAGGCATGTCGAGTCCATGGAATATTTTATATTTTGACACAAGTTGCGGGAAAGTGACAATTTTTTTTTTTTTTGCACAAAGTTGTCACTAAATGATATATTGCTCAAACATGCCATGGGCATATGTGGAATTACACCCCAAAATACATTCTGCTGTGTCTCCTGAGTATGGGGATACCACATGTTTAGGACTTTTTGGGAGCCTAGCCGCGTACGGGACCCCGAAAACCAAGCACCGCCTTCAGGATTTCTAAGGGCGTAAAGTTTTGATTTCACTCCTCACTACCTATCACAGTTTTGAAGGCCATAAAATGCCAAGATGGCACAAACCCCCCCCCCCAAATGACCCCATTTTGGAAAGTAGACACCCCAAGCTATTTGCTGAGAGGCATGTTGAGTCCATGGAATATTTTATATTTTGACACAAGTTGCAGGAAAGTGACAATTTTTTTTTTTGCACAAAGTTGTCACTAACTGATATATTGCTCAAACATGCCATGGGCATATGTGGAATTACACCCCAAAATACATTCTGCTGCTTCTCCTGAGTACGGAGATACCACATGTGTGGGACTTTTTGGGAGCCTAGCTTCATACGTGGCCCCCAAATCCAATCACTGCCTTCAGGATTTCTAAGAGCGTAAATTTTTGAGTTTACTCCTCACTACCTATCACAGTTTTGAAGGCCATAAAATGCCAAGATAGCACAAAACCCCCCAAAATGACCCCATTTTGGAAAGTAGACACAACAAGCTATTTGCTGAGAGGCATGGTGAGAATTTTGCAGGTCTCATTTGTTTTTGAAAATGAAGAAAGACAAGAAAAATGTATTTTTTTTTCTTTTTTCAATTTTCAAAAGTTTGTGACAAAAAGTGAGGTCTGCAAAATACTCACTATACCTCTCAGCAAATAGCTTGGGGTGTCTATTTTCCAAAATGGGGTCATTTGGGGGGGGTTGCCATCTGGGCATTCCATGGCCTCCGAAACTGTGATAGGCAGTGAAGAGTGAAATCAAAAATTTACGCTCCTAGAAAGCCTGAAGGTGGTGCTTGGTTTTCAGGGTCCCGTGCGCGGCTAGGCTCCCAAAAAGTCCTAAACATGTGGTATCCAGGTACTCAGGAGAAGCAACAGAATGTATTTTGGGGTGTAATTTCACATATTCCCATGGCATGTATGAGCAATATATCATTTAGTGACAACTTTGTGCAAAAAAAAAAAATTGTCTTTTTCCCGCAACTTGTGTCACAATATAAAATATTCCATGGACTCGACATGCCTCTCAGCAAATAGCTTGGGGTGTCTACTTTCCAAAATGGGGTCATTTGGGGAGGTTTTGAACTGTCCTGGCATTTTATGCACAACATTTAGAAGCTTATGTCTCACATCACCCACTCTTCTAACCACTTGAAGACAAAGCCCTTTCTGACACTTTTTGTTTACATGAAAAAAAATTGTTTTTTGCAAGAAAATTACTTTGAACCCCCAAACATATATATATATATATATATATATATATATATATATATATATATATATATATATATATATATTATATCTTTATTTATCCAAACAGTTTACAATTTTTAACATTACATGAAAAACACATGCACATCATAAGTAGAGATTCTTCAATGTGACATTAATCCAAATCTGCTGCCCTATTGTCTCTCTACCTAAAAATACACCCTCCCAAACATCCAGACAACCCTACCATATATACCATACACAAACGAAAAAGAAGACAAGAGAAAGAAAAAGAAAAAACAAAACAAAAAGGGAATTAAATAAAAGGGGTGGGGTCAGGGATAAATATAATTATTCTCTCCCATCCCACCTACTCCTATATCCTTGAGAATTCCTAATCTCCTATACCTCAAATAGTAATTCAGAGGAGGCACTATACTCTACCCATCTATTCCAAGTAGCTAGTGTCCGTTTAATCTGTTTATTAGATCCTTCATCTAGCACCTTTCTCTCTTCCAGGGTCCACATCTCCGTCAGCTCACATTCCCATTCCATTATGGAGGGCGCATTTACGCATTTCCATTTCCTGGCTATACATGTACGTGCAGTCGTTAGGAAATATTTTAATGGATCTTTCTTTATATTTTTCAATGATCCAGGTATCATAGATAATACTGTCGTTTGTATATCTGGGTATAGTTCCTTCCCTGTCATAGCCCTGAAAATCTCAAAATTTTTTTGCCAGAATGGAAGGATTTTATAGCAATAATACCATATATGAGACATTGTACCTGATGTTTCCTGACATCTCCAGCATTCTTCTTTATTAATTGGGTTTATCCTATGAAGGTCTACTGGGCATTTATACCATCTAGCTAAGATTTTGTAGTTTCTTTCTTGATGCTTGGTAGACACGGAGAGTTTATATGTGACTGCTATCGCTTTTTCCCACTTTTTCCTAGGGATCACCAGCCCCAGTTCCTCTTCCCATTTCTTAATGTGTGGTATCTCCAACTTCTGGCTATCCTCAATTAAGATTTTATATACTTTTGATAGCACATGTGACGGTCTATCCTCCTGAATAAAGATTTTTTTCTAAAGCCATTAAAGGTCTATCTATTTCTGAATCTTTTATCAGGGATGTAACATATCTTTGGAGTAAACCATGCTGCATCCAATCTTTTTTATATTCCTCCCTTATGGTCTCCAGCGGGAGCACCTTATTTCCCACCAATGTTTCTATTATCCTCGTATCTTCATGTCTATTCCATTTGAGAAATGTCTTTGCTCCAAGTGAAAGTGGAAATTCTGGGTTGTCAAACAATGGGGTCATGGGTCCTCTAAACGTGGAAACACGTCCCATTTTGAT
The DNA here is from genome assembly GCA_037952925.1 of Lithobates clamitans. Classification (NCBI taxonomy): domain Eukaryota; kingdom Metazoa; phylum Chordata; class Amphibia; order Anura; family Ranidae; genus Lithobates; species Lithobates clamitans. Next base: position 438,576 of record JBBGZY010000482.1, read on the forward strand.
CAAAGTGTCCCAGACTTTCATTGTTGAAACCACTAAAGAGGGTATATAGCCGTACGGTGGTCTATGTACTTTTTTAGTCCATGGCAGAGATTTCAGTTTTAAACCTGTGATCTCTTCCTCTAATCTCACCCACTGTTTATTGTTTCCATTTTGGAACCAATCCACAACTCTAGTAACCATTACCGCCTTAAGGTATGTTACTATATCTGGGAGGGAAAGACCCCCATTTTTTTTAGTCTTATTTAGCACTTTTCTACTAATTCTAGGCGTCTTGCCTGCCCAGACAAATTGTCCAATAACTCTGGATAGCCTTTTCAAGATGCTCGTTGCAGGGAATAAGGGGATCGTTTGCAAGATATACAGTATTTTAGGAAGTATGTCCATTTTTATAACATTTACCCTACCTATCCATGAGAAAGTTCCTCTCTCATATAGCTGGAGTGTTTTCGTTATTTTTTGCACCATCAGGACATAATTATATTCCTCCAGTTTCTTCATATCCATAGGGATGTAAGTACCAAGATATTTAATAGCATTTTCCTGCCATCTGAAGGAAAAATCCTTTTTAAGCAGTTCTACCATGGTTCTATTAATGTTCAATGCCTCAGATTTATTATAGTTGACTTTGAAATTACTCAGGGTGCCGAATCGATTAAATTCCGCTATCAGGTTTGGTGGAGTTATTAAAGGGTTTGTAACATACAACAAGATGTCGTCTGCATAGACAGACATCTTGTATTCTATATCCCCCACTCTTATACCTTGTATATCTTTGTTTGCCCTAATTGTGTTTAGTAAGTGCTCCATGACTAATATATATAGTATTGGAGAAAGTGGGCATCCCTGCCTAATTCCATTTGCTATAACAATTTCCCCAGACAAGCCACTATTCGCCCGGATCTTAGCAGTTGGGTGTTGATATAAGGCCATTATCCTATCTATCATTACAGACCCAAGCCCCCACTGTACAAGTGTCTCTTTAAGGAAGCTCCATCCCACCCTGTCAAACGCTTTTTCAGCGTCTATGGCTAACAAGGGATGGAGCCTTTCTGAGCATATTCCATTAATGTAAGCGTTTTCAAGGTATTGTCTCTAGCCTCTCTTCCTTTGACAAATCCCACCTGGTCCAGATGTATATAGCCAGGTATTATGGGAGTGAGTCTATTAGCGATGATTTTTGAGTATATTCTAAGGTCAAGGTTTGTTAGAGAAATCGGTCTATAATTCCCACATAGGGTATGATCCTTATCCATTTTTGGTACGAGAGTGATGTAAGCCTGCATACTTTGAGAACCGAAGGGCACGGTTGTGGAGACCGCATTAAAGGTCTGTTTAATTATAGGCATAAGTTCCACTTTAAATGCTTTATAGAACCGAGGGGTAAAGCCGTCCGGACTTGGACTTTTCCCTGGTATTAGTGAGTCAATTGCCATTTGTATTTCTTCTATGGAAAATTCTCGCTCAAGCTGGCTTTACTCAATAGATGTTAAGGCCGGGATTGCGGTTTCCTTTATATACTGATGTACGTTATGCTGAAACATTGCTGGGTTACTATTCATTATATATTTTTTTAAAGCAAATGCCCTACAGATTAAAATGGTAGGTGTTTCATTTTTTTTTTTCACACAGTATTTGCGCAGCGATTTTTCAAACGCATTTTTTATGGGAAAAAACACACTTTTTTAAATTTTAATGCACTAAAACACACTATATTGCCCAAATGTTTGATGAAATAAAAAAGATGATCTTAGGCCGAGTACATGGATACCAAACATGACATGCTTTAAAATTGCGCACAAACGTGCAGTGGCGACAAACTAAATACATTTTTAAAAGCCTTTAAAAGCCTTTATACGTTACCGCTTTAGATTTACAGAGGAGGTCTACTGCTAAAATTACTGCCCTCGATCTGACCTTCGCGGTGATACCTCACATGCATGGTGCAATTGCTGTTTACATTTGACGCCAGGCCGACGCTTGCATTCGCCTTTGCGCGAGAGCAGGGTGGGGGCAGGGGTGCTTTTTTTTTTTCTTTATTATTTTTTTGCTTTTTTATCTTATTTTTAAACTGTTCCTTTCATTTTTATTTTTTTAATCATTTTTATTGTTATCTCAGGGAATGTAAATATCCCCTATGATAGCAATACGTAGTGACAGGTACTCTTTTTTGAAAAAATTGGGGTCTATTAGACCGTAGATATCTCCTCTGCTCTCAAAGCATCTTACTACACCAAGATCAGTGTGATAAAATGCTTTCCCAATTTCCCAATGGCGCTGTTTACATCCGGCAAAAGTCATGAAATGCTCGTAGCTTCTGGTTTCTTAGGCCATAGAGATGTTTGGAGCCATTCTGGTCTCTGATTAGCTCTATGGTCAGCTGGGTGAAACACCGGCTGCATTCTCAGGTTCCCTGTTGGGACAGGAGAGCCAGAGAAAAACATGGAAGACGGTGGGGGGGTCATTCCCTCCCACTGCTTGTAAAAGCAGTCTAGAGGCTAATTAGTCGCTAGGATTGCTTTTACATGAAAGCCGACCGCTGGCTGAAAAGAATGATACCAAGATGATACCTAAACCTGCAGGCATCATTATGGTATAACCACTCAAAGTCCAGCAACATACCAGTACGTTGCTGGTCCTTGTTGGGCATATATTGTAAACTTTTTTTTCATGCAGCCTGTGGGCTGAACGAAAAAAAGATATTGATCGGTGGGTATGCCCACCATTAGAATACCTCCCTTCATCCACCCACTTCTAATGATGGGCATACATGCACCGTTTATATATGCCGAAGCATGGGGGCATCCTCCCGCAAAAGGCAGGAGCAAATCGCTCCTCCACCCACTGCTGCCCCCACGCTTCGGCATATATGCTGAAGTATGTAACTCTGGTGGTGAAATCACCTCTGACAGCGCTGGAAATGCTGTTGCTGTCAAGATAAATAAATCCGCGCTGCAACTGAATGGCGTACCTGCTAAGCAAATGATGGTTAACAAAAAACAAAGTAAGATTACAGTATAACAGTAATACTTACCATACCTGCAAAGCAAATACAAAAAAAAGCATAGTAAAAAATAAAACATTTAACGCAACCTGTGCCTACCTAAAATATATATATGCCGAAGCATGGGGGCATCCTCCCACAAAAGGCAGGAGAAAATCGCTCCTCCACCCACTGCTGCCCCCACGCTTCAGCATATATGCTGAAGTATGTAACTGTGGTGGTGAAATCACCTCTGACAGTGCTGGAGTCACGGCTTTATGTATCGTGGGAGCAAACGCTGTTGCTGTCAAGATAAATAAATCGGCGCTGCAGCTGAATGGCGTACCTGAAAACAAAAAAAATGGTTAAAACACAGTAAACTATAAAAAAATTACATACCTGAAAAGCAAACATGATAAAACATAATAAAACATTGCAGAATAGAATACAGTAAAAAGGGGGCGTGGCCTAGACGGGCATGTGAGCGGACGCATTACACGGAGCTCCCGCCACTGATCCTTCTAACATCCTGAACCCGCTACTGATCCGAACCCAGAACCGACCCACCAGCACACCGCGACCCCGCAGAACGCCTCACAGCATCGGCGAACGATTTCGGAGGCCCAGAATGACCAGAAAGGGGGAGAAAGAAGCAGCAGCAGCGGCGGCCATGGATGGCCAAGATGGCGCCGGCTCTCCTTTGCCACAGCGTGTGGCTCGCAGCACAGACAAGACACAGGAACCGAGCGGTAAGGCAGCAAAGTCTGGCAAACAGTGGGGGAAAGAGCAGCCCAGGGACATGGTATATTATGCCCAAAAGATGCAGGGTCAGAGCGGTGCCTCCGCCCTGAATCAGCAGTCACTGGCAATGGACACTGAGGGACATGAAGGCGCCATGGCACTAGATGACACGCTGCTATTAGAGGGCTCCCTGATCCTCAATGCTGATGGCTCTGACTCCATGCAGGAAGAGACACAGCAGCCTACATTAAGCGATATTCTGCGGGCGGTACAGAGTTGCACAGCGTCTGTAAATGGACTGAAAATGCAATTTGGGAGCCTCACTGAGACTGTCTCTCTCCTGCGCCATGACATCCAAAAGATCAGGGAGAGAACCACAGCGGTGGAGGGAAGGATCAGTGAGGTGGAGGATATATTACCCCCCCTCACTAGAGATACTAGAAGTGCATTACAGCAAATAGCCCAGGCCAACGCCAAAAATGACGACATCGAGAATCATCTCAGGAGGAATAATGTACGCATAGTGGGGCTCCCAGAGAAGGTGGAGAGAAGGGACCCCACAGCATTTACAGAAATGTGGTTACAGGACATATTTGGCAAAGATGTTTTTACCGCACTCTTTGCAGTGCAGCGAGCACACCGTACACCACTGAGACCCCTCCCCCCAGGCAATCCACCTAGATCAATGCTGGCCAGACTCCTGAACTATAAGGACAGAGAAATAATACTTCGATTGGCCAGGGAGAAGGGTGCAGTGCACTATAACGGAGCAAAAATCTCCTTTTATCCTGACTTCTCGGCCGAGGTACAGCGCAAAAGGGTCAAGTTTGCGGAGGTAAAGAAAAGATTGCAGAAGATTCAAGTCACCTATGCCATGTTATACCCGGCCAAATTACGCATTACGGCAAGAGGTCAGTCCACATTCTTTGAGTCTGCAGCCGAAGCGTCCGCCTGGTTGGACCGCAACGAGCAGGATCTAAGGAGGAGAAGAGAGGCAGATATGGGAGAGTGAACGTCACTACGAGAAGTTGGGAAGTCGGTCAGTCATCACTAGACATTTTATAGTCTACAACATATTTTGCGGGACAATGTTACTATTTCACAAAGTTAACGCGCGACAAGAGCTTTGTTCACAAGAGATATACTAAGAAACGACAAATACCAAGGTGGGATAGCTGTACCCACAGGAACTTTTTTGAAAACTCAAGTTTTGGCCCAGTTGAAGGGGCTGGTTAAAATGTGCCCGGTTGGCACCAGTTTAAAGCACAACTTAAGATGCACAGACAGAACAGGGGAATCCCCCCCTGACCACTTTGGGAAAATTGCTCACATCCACGGTACAGGCGCTACAATGTGGAACACACAGTTTCGGTTAGGAAGGACACTTCTGAATATGAAGACATCACGCACATTCTTCCACAGCTGCCTCGGGTCGTCATTACAAAACAACGCTGAAGGCTACACCGGGACTATCTGGGTCATCGAGACATGCACTGATACTTTACGGCCAGGAGATATGGCGAAGAAACAGTGGCACCCAGGACTTGTCACTGTACAATACCAAATATGGCAAACACCCCAGTTGTGACATGGAACGTCCGAGGTGTCCATGATCCCTTGAAATGTACCATGATAAGCACATGCCTGAAAAAATTTCACCCAGCAATAGTGGGCCTCCAGGAGACTCATCTATCAAAGGATACAGTCAGTTTTCTGCAGTATTCCTGGGTGGGCAAGGCCTACCATTCCACTCACACTGCATATTCTCGCGGGGTGAGTGTTCTGGTACATAAGTCCTTGGCCTACCAGGAACTAGATGCTGTTATTGATTCCATGGGCAAATTTGTGTTTTTGCATTGCAGGTTGTATACTTTGACGTTGATATTGGTGTTTGTGTATATACCTCCTCCGTTCTCCAGGGAAATCCTGCAGCTCCTCTTGACTTACCTGGTTGACAAACCTGATGTCCCAATAATGATCATGGGTGACTTTAATGGTTACTTAGATCCCAGACTAGACAGGCATCCCCCGGCACGGCCACCCTCGGGAAACAGGGGCACTATTCTGAGCAGATTACTGATGGAAGTGGGTTGGGTAGACTTATGGAGAGCTAAATACCCTACTACAAAACAATTTTCCTGCTTCTCCAAAACCCATGGGTCACTTTCCCGTATTGACCTGTGTGTGGGGTCCCCTCAACTCTTGAGTATTATGCACAAGGTAGAATATTTACCCCGGGGGGTCTCTGATCACGCCCCTCTGGTTGCTTATCTTGTTACTAGACCGGCGACCACACTACCGAGAGCACTGTGGAAGCTGAATGCTTTTTGGCTAAAGCTTTTCACCTCTCATGACAGAGTAGCGAAACAGATAGAACAATACTTTTTTGACAACCAGAGACAAACTGACTTATTAATAAGATGGGATGCCTTTAAGGCTTGCCTGAGAGGCACATTTATAGCTGAAATTGCTGACGTAAAACACAATTCCGCAGCCTTACTGATACAGGTGGAGGACCGGGTAAAGCAATTGGAGCTTGCTTTTATTTTAGACTCATCAGAGTCCGCGAGGGAGGCATGGATGTCGGCTCAGGAATCCCTGGACCGGTTGAGGTCCTCCGCCGCAGAACGTAAACGGTTCTTTACTAAACAAGCATTCTACAAAGAGGTTGAAAAAACTGGTAGATTGTTAGCCAGGATAGCCAGATCTCAACAGTCGTCCCCTGCTATAGGAGCGCTGCGTAGTTCCTCGGGGCGCCTGGTGAATGAACCGGAGAAAATTATAGAGGAGCTAGCTTCCTTCTACGCAGAGTTATATAAGCCGTGTGACAGCTATACAGATGAGGAGCTGCAGACATACATGGGCACTATAACACTTCCAGCCCTGACCCACCAGGCGAGGGGGGACCTGGAGGCACCAATTTCACTAGACGAACTAAGGGAGGCGGCTACCTCTTTTCCTACATGCAAGGCCCCCCGGGACGACGGGCTCCCCATGGAGATCTACACCCAATATGGCAAAATTATCCTGCCTAAACTGCTTGAAGTATTAAATGCATCCTTTAAATTGGGAAGGCTACCAACCACTATGACTAAAGATAACATTATACTATTGTTGAAAATGGGTAAGGACCCCTTAGATCCGGGCTCCTATAGGCCTATATCGCTCCTTCAGAGCGACATTAAATTACTAGCAAAAGTACTGGCCATGCGGGTTAATAGGATTGTTAGAACAATAGTTCACTCAGATCAAGCAGGATTTATGCCTCGTACATCCACGGCGACCAACCTTAGACGCCTATACCTAAACATGCAGACCCCCTCGGAGTCTGTGGGCCATAGAGCCTTGCTGTCTCTTGATGCCAACAAGGCATTTGACAGTGTATGCTGGAGATATCTGTGGGCGGTCCTGGCCAAGTTTGGGTTAGGGCCCAGGTTCATCAGATGGGTTAGGCTATTGTACGATACACCCTGGGCGGCTATACGTGTGGCGGATCTAATGTCTCATGCCTTTGGGTTGAGCAGGGGGACCAGACAGGGGTGCCCTCTGTCCCCCCTGCTCTTCGAACTGGCCATAGAGCCCCTGGCAGCGCAGGTGAGAGATTGCCCACAGATTAGAGGTTTCCGATATGGTGGATTGCATGAAAAAATCATGCTCTATGCCGACGACATGCTTTTGTTTTTGGAAGACGCAGAGGGATCCCTGGACCAGGCAATGTCACTTATAACTGAATTTGGCCGTTTTTCAGGCCTCACTATCAACTGGACTAAATCTGCCTTAATGTTTATAGACGGTTCCCCAATGACCAATGTGAGACCCCCGACTCAGATACCTGTAGTTTCTACCTTTAAATATTTAGGTATACACATCTCGCCTAAACTTACGGACTTCTGTAGCCTAAATGTCTACCCCCTGATGTCACGGTTTAGAGATAAGATAAATGTGTGGAATAAACTAAAGATGTCTCTGGCAGGAAAGCTGAATCTCATAAAAATGATTCTGATGCCTCAATTTCTATACATGCTACACAACACGCCTGTAGTTATTACGCTGAAAATTTTCAGGGTGGTTAACTCCTTATTCCGGCTGTTGCTGTGGCATACCAAACCCCCCAGAATCAAGTTGGAACAGTTGCAGCGCTCAAAGGAGGGAGGGGGCCTGGCCCTACCAAACCCTTGGATATACTATCTAGCGGCTCAGCTGCAGCATCTGATAGGTGCCATGGCCCCTCTGCCGCTGGGCTCGTCTGCTAAGCTTATGCTGGTGGGCACAGGGGCGGAGTCAATACCCGAGGGATTGGAGGCCCACCTTTTTCAAAGACCTAATAAAAAAATGCCCACATATACACTTCTGCAGAAGGTATGGAACAAAGCTAAACAACTACAAAACGTTTTGGGCTTTACTAAGTATAGCCCGATATGGGAAAATAAAACATATGTTGAGCTTGCTAAGCTCCAACAGGGGCACAGATGGCGCTGTAGAGGTATTACACATATGTACCAGATTTTCAGTAATGGAACACTGTTATCGTTTAAGGATTTACAAGATAAATACTCCCTGCCTACCAGTATGTTGTTTTACTATCTCCAATTGAAGCATGCAATTAAAGCACAAGGGGATGCAACTGATTGGTCCCAATCCCCCACACCGGTTTTTCATATAATGCAGGAGGCGTCGGAGACTAAGGGCATAATTTCACAATGCTATAACATGTTATTAGCCTCATTGCTAGAGGGATATCCCACAAAGGCGGCTGCTCAGTGGGAGGCGGATTTGGGCCCCTTATCGGGGGAGGTGTGGGAAGAAGCTCTGCAAGCAGTTAACTCCTGTTCACTAAACGTGGCACAGAAGGTATCCCAACTTTATATTCTATTGAGAGTACACTATACCCCTGTAAAGTTATATAGAATGGGCAAGGCTCCTGACTCATTGTGTGGCAGATGCAGGGCGGCATCTGGGGACTTGATTCACCTCCTCTGGCGATGCCCCAAACTCCATAGGTATTGGACAGAGGTCCTGGCTACACTAAACCAGGTGTTCCAGGTCAATGTTCCACTAGATCCATTGTGTTGCTTACTGGGAGTTCTGGAGGGGGTGATTGTGGAGGAGGTGACGAGAGTTGCTTTTGCACGTGCGCTGTTCCAGGCTAGAAAGGTAATACTGATGGGATGGAAGTCTGCTGTGCCACCTAATAGCAAAACATGGATACTAAATATGGAAAAAACGCTTATAATGGAAAAATATATTTACCAGCACAGGGGTAGTCCTGGAAAATTTGACAGATTGTGGGACCCGTGGTTGGATGTGCCCGGATTAAGCCCCATGGAATTGGTACAGATGAGGCTGCTAAGAAGTGTTTAAAGATATGACAGGTAGATGCTGAGAGTGTGTATTGGAGAATGGAGGAGGAGGGTGTGTGGATAATGGAGAATATGTTATCGAGTTAACTAGGGGGGACATATAGTCCGAATGCTGACAGTTCTAAGATGCAAACTATAACTCCTTTTTGATGGCTATATTACTATGTGGGAAAAAGAAGTGCTGACTATGGTGCATATATAAATGTAATGGATGTTTTTTCTTATGAGCAATAAAACCTTTTATGCTTTAAAAAAAATGAATACAGTAAAAAAGAGCAGAACAATAGAGAGAAAATAGAGAGAGAGAGAACAATAAAACGACAACTATTTTTTTTTTTTTTATTTTATATTTTTATGTGTATTTTTTTTTTTTTTTACTTTTTTTTTTTGCAATGCGATGGCATCTTGGGAGACCCTGTGAAAGTGTGTCCTAGTCTGTGCAATGCTGTACCCTACGCTAAAACTCAACTAGTGTATGGTAGCATTCAAAACATTCACCAATGCAAAGACCAGGATTGCCAGGACAGGAGGGACAATAATACCGGGTGTCACGCCTAAATCTGCGCTTTCCGCAGACACAACATTTTCTTTGGGGGGCTCGTTGGGTAGGGGTACTCTGGAGGACATAAGGAAAATGCCTCTCATGCAGCCGGCTTACGGCATTTGGTTGGGGAAGGTGAGGTGGAGCACCGTCTGGAAACAGAAGGGCTCTGACGATCTCTTCCTGGAATTTAAGGAAGGATCCAGTCTGTCCTGAAGCTCTGTATAGCACATGAGCGTTCAGCAAAGCCAATTGAAATAAGTATACAGACACTTTTTTGTACCAGCGTCTGGCCTTACGGGCAATTATGGTAAATTGGGTCAGTTTACCAATTTGACCGCAACTCACTCTTTTTATTTATGCCCATGTTGAGGGAAAGGCCCAGAAAGATCTTAAATTCGGAAACCGTAATTGGTTTCCAATCTCTGGCAAGGGAGGACTGGGGATTAGCGGCGATGTGTTGACCAGCATATAAATTGCTTTGGTCCACAATAGATCTATAGAGATCTTCGGTGAAAAAGAGCGAATAAAAATCCAGTGGCGTAAAATCAACTGTTTCCACCTGAATTCCGGGTTGGCCAGTGAATGGGGGTAATACGGGTGCTGCAGAAGTGGTGGGTACCCAATTCGGATTGGCGAATGCAGCAGGAAGGTCACTATGGGCACGATGGGCCTGTGTTCGTCTTCTTGGTGGCAGCGGGACACTACTAGTGCTTGCCACCTCGCCAGCTTGAACTGCAATTATGTGACTCGCCACATCACCAAGTGTTACTGCAGTGCTGGATGTACGACCAGGGTGTACTAGGCCGCTGGTGCTTGCCAGTTAACCAGAAGGAATAGCGGCACTAGTACTTCTCTGCTCCATACGAGGAACCTGCGGTTCTTGCACTTCAAGGACAGAAGAAGAAGATTGGGGTCTGGTACGCCTGACCTTAGCAGGGACCACAACTCCATCGTCAGAGCTATCTGTCATGGAGCAGCTGTCCTCTACAGGTTTGTATTCTGAGCCTGAATCTGACAGATGGGTGACTTCCTCTTCACTATCTGTCATGCTCAGAAACGTGTAGGACTCTTCACTAGTGTACCTTCGATTTGCCATTTTGGGCTCTAAATTTAGGGGTACACTAGTGAGACTCACAGGCAAAAAAGCTCCTGACTGTAAGCGACTGATTCAAAACGCTACCAAAAAACTGTTAGCGATCGCAGGGATCAGGCCTGACTCTGCGAATGCTGCAGTTATGTGTGCTTAGTGTTTTGTAAGTGACAGTTATTGATCGATACTGCACTTGGGTGGGCTGGGCTGGGCTGGGCCGAGGGGCAAAACGCAGGTGCTAGCAGGTATCTGGGCTGATCCCGCTAACACTGCGTTTTTTTGGGGGACCCTAAACTGCTGGGGAGTATAGATCTGATCGGATCAGATATCGATCCGTTCAGACACTATAGCACTAAGGGAAGTATATGCTGCGTGCGTGGGTGTTAGCGGTACTGGCTCTAACCTAAAGCTGCCTGGGGTGACGCAGACCTTATCTGACCCTAAAAACGTAACTTATATCACCGCCGGGTGATCAGGGGGTTAAACCTTTATAAGGTAATAAATGGCGGGTGCCCTAAAACTATAATAAACTATAATAAACAAACCAACTAACCAGCGTCACCCATAACAATTATATGGGGATCACTGGTGAAAGGGTTAACTAGGGGGCAATCAAGGGGTTAAAACCTTTAGTAGGTAGTATATAGGGGTCCCTGTCACTATAAAACTCTGACGGCGAACCTATATACTTACCTCCCTAACTAGCGTCACCTGTGTCACTAATACAGCGATCAGAAAAACGATCGCTTAGTGACACTGGTGACGGGGGGTGATCACGGGGTTAAAACTTTATTAGGGGGGTTAGGGGGGTACCCTAGACCTAAAGGGGGGTACCCCAGACCTAAAGGGGGCTAACCTAACTGCCCTAACACTTATAACTCTCACAAACTGACACCAATGCAATAATCAGAAAAAAAAACTGCTATTGGTGTCAGTGTGACAGGGGGTACTGGGGGGTGATCAGGGGGTGACTGGGGGGTGACAAGTGTGCCTGCATGTTCTACTGTTAGTGTAGTGTTGGTGCAAACTTACTTGGATGTCTTCTCTCCTCGGCGCCGGAACGAAAAGACCGGCTCGAGGAGAGTGTCATCACTTCCTCCGCTTCTGTTTACATCCACAGAAGCTGAGGAAGCCCGTCATTGGCCAGGAGCGATCGCGAGGGGGGAGCCACGAATGAGTGGCCTCCCCCTCACCTTTGATCGCCCCTGACCTGAATCCGACCGCCGCAGGCACCGGGGGGGTCCGATCGGACCCCCCACCCACGGGCAGGCAAGGACGTACCTGTAAGTCCTTTTGCCTGCCCGTGCCATTCTGCCGACGTACATCGTCGTGCGGCGGTTGGCAACTGGTTAAATTACATTTTTTCCTTTAGAAATTTAATTTTGCTGTTTTACTGTTCTACACATTGCACAGATGCACCGCTTTGCAGGCAGACTAAAGGGACCCCCCAGGCACGATATTTAAAGGAATATTTCATTTTTATTGTTTCACTTTAAGCATTATTAAAATCACTGCTCCTGAAAAAACAGTTGTTTTAAAAACTTTTTTTTTTGCATTGATACATGTCCCCTAGGGCAGTACCCGGGTCCCCATTTCCAGCTGACAATCCAGTGGGTTACTGGGTCATGAGAATAGAACACTGGCCAGAACTTGCCCAGTATGAATCAGTCCTGGATTAGCAGCACAATGAAGCCCCTGATGCCGATGTCGCTGATTAAGTGCTTTCTGGATCTGGAATCTCTGTAAGACTGTCTAGGCTGCCTAGGTTTGTGGGTGTTGATTTCATCTGGAAGAATTTTTTTGGTGTAGGTCTTAATGGACACATTTAACACCCAATGACCAATTTTTTCACACCTGTTTGAAAGGTGCATATCAATGCAATTTTTGACAGCAAGGCCAATTCTTGCTTTCATCAAGAGTACCTCTATAGGGTTACGATGTGAAGGCACCACAGACACCCAAAGACTAATTTTTCCACACCTGTTACTTCTATCCAAAGTCTGCGAAAGAGACACATTTACAAAAAATCTCTAATCTTGTTCTGAGTGCACTAAATTGTAGCCTCGTGATACAGACTGGCTCCCGAAGCCGTTGTTTATGAAATAAAGAAAGCTTGAATGGAAAATGGAATTTTCTTGGCTTTATAAATGTAATTATTGCTGCAGCAGGCTCTATACATGGTAAAGATGTGCCACATTACAGGCAGACTACGGGGACCCCAGGCACTATATTTAAAGGAATTTTTCATTTTTATTGTTATTTCTCATTTTGATGGTTTTACTATAAGCATCAGTAAATCACTGCTCATTTAAAAATTATGTTTTTTACAAACCTTTTTTTTCATTGATACATGTCCCCCAGGGCAGTACCCAGACTCCCATAACCATTGTATGCCCAATTACTTGCATATACTCCTTTAAAATGGACACTTTTGATTTTTCTATTTTAGGTCCCATAGACTTCAATGGGGTTCATTATGCGGTTCGGAACTTTTGCAATGTTCTAAAGTTCTGATGCAAACCAAACAGGGGGTCATTCGGCCCATCTCTACCCAGGACTGAAGGGGAGTCAATAGACTCTGAGCTCTCCTTTAAGCCCCATGTCACTGTCCAAATCTTTCTGCCTCAACCTACGCAATTCTCCAAAATACGCCCCTTTCTAACTAATGACACAACAAAGCTCTTAATTCACTCCCTGCTCATCTCTCACCTTGACTACTGCCACTCCCTCCTCATTGGCTTACCTCTACATAGTCTATCCCCCTTCAATCCATCATGAATGCTGCTGCCAGAATCAGCCACCTTACCAATTGCTCTGTGTCTGCTACTCCTCTCTGTCAATCTCTCCACTGGCTTCCGCTCACCCAACAAATTAAATTCAAAATACTAACAATTACTTTCAAACCCATCCACAACTCTGCCCCCAGCTACATCACTGACCTAGTCTCAAAATACCAACTTAATCGTTCTCTTCATTCTTCTCTAAACCTCCTGCTCTCTAGCAACCTTATCACCTCCTACCATGCTCACCTCCATGACTTTTCCAGAGCCTCTCCAATCCTATGGAACTCCTTACCCCAATCTATCCGATAATCTTCTACTCTATTAGCTTTTAGACAATCTCTGAAAACCCTCCTCTTCAGAGAAGCCTATCCTACCCACACCTAAGAACTGTATTTTAATTTTCTCCATCTGATCATCCCCCACAGCTATTATCTTTTGTTCCACTTGACCCTCCCTTCTAGATTGTAAGCTCTAACATCAGGACCCTCTGAACCCTCCTGTATTGAATTGTATTGTAACTGTACTGTCTGCCCCATGTTGTAAAATGCTGCGCATACTGTTGGCGCTATATAAATCCTGTATAATAATATTAATAGCCCATATTGTTGATACACAAATAGTAAGAATCAACCTTTCCTCTTTAAGCAGTATCCCTGAAGCAGACATCTGCAGAAGCATAGTCCTGGGTCTCCAGGGTAGATAGCATGAAGCCTAGAGAGGGTATACTATCAGCTGATAAGTAGTTTGAAAGCCATCTCCCTAACCGCAACAGATTTTGCACAAATTAATCAGCATAATGTCCCAGTCCTCAGGAGAAAATTGAGTAGTGCAATCAATTTCCCACTTATTCATGTAAGAGAGCACATTAGCATAGTATAGTAAAGCAGAATGGTAAAAGTCCAAAATAAGACCCCTACCTCTAGGTGAGTCAGGGCAGATCCTTTAAAAATATGTATTTGGGTAAGTAGGAGATGGACCATAAAAGGTAGTATAAAGTCTAATCTGCACATAATGGTAAAATTCTTGATTTGGAATGTTTCTTTGTGCATGTAAAGTAATTAAAGGAGGCAAATGTTTTCACTACTTGGAAAGCAGCAAGAGTGATAAGGGAGTGAGTGTGCCACCATGAGAAATTTTCTGCGCAGGTTAAAGGCAGGATCAAAAACAGGGTCACCTAAAAAGGAAGACCCAAAGAAATGGTAGACACCAGGACAAGTTTTGTTTTATAATGTGACCAAAGGCCTAGTGATTGAGTGACCAAGAAGGTGTTGAGGGGGTTAAACTATTGATAGAAATTGAAGATGACCATAAAACACCAGGGAGATAATAGGGGCGTATATATCCGGCCTCAAATCTGAACCCAATGGGATATTTGTGTTGGTAATGTTCCATCAAGCAATTTGAGAGAAGCGGGCTGCTAGAAAAAATAACCAAAAAGTAAGTAACCCTAGACTACCTGCAGACTGGGATGTATAGAAAACGTTAGGAAAATCTAGGGTATTTATCCTGCCAAATAAACCTATTAACATCCCTTTGAAGGTGGTTAACAGGGCCGGATTAACATAGGGGCTGGTGGAGCTGCAGCTCCAGGCCCCTCCCTCAATATAGGCCCATGCCAGTGGCTTATGAATATCTGTGTGCCTTCCTGAAGGAAGAGGAGGAGCCCTCTGTGCACACATGGAGGAGACAAGAGTCAGTGCAGCCGAGTCCTGTCTCTGTCGATGCCTCCTGACTCCTATCACATGATCTGTTCACTCACACAGATCGTCCTCAGTGTCTGGGAGCTGTCTGGGGGAGGGGCGCTGATGTACTAACCAGCAGAAGCCCGGGAGATAAGGTTAGTACATGTGTTAGGGAGGTGTTTTATTGCGCTAGGGGAAAGACTGCTGCTTCCCCCCATGTAATGTGCTCTTGTGCCCAGTGCCCAGCATGTCATGTGCATTGCAGTGCCCCATATAATGTGCTGTGCCCACCATGTGCTGTGCATTGCAGTGCCCCCATGTAATGTGCTGTGCCAACCATGTCATGTGCCTTGCAGTGCCCCCATGTAATGTGCTGTGTCCCCCATGTAATGTGCTGTACATTGCAGTGCCCCCATGTAATGTGCTGTGCCAACTATGTCATGTGCTGTGCATTGCAGTGCCCCCATGTAATGTGCTGTGCCAACTATGTTATGTGCTGTGCATTGCAGTGCCCCCATGTAATGTGCTGTGCCAACTATGTCATGTGCTGTGCATTGCAGTGCCCCCCATGTACTGTGCTGTGCCAACTATGTCATGTGCTGTGCATTGCAGTGCCCCCATGTAATGTGCTGTGCCAACTATGTCATGTGCTGTGCATTGCAGTGCCCCCATGTAATGTGCTGTGCATTGCAGTGCCCCCATGTAATGTGCTGTGCCAACTATGTCATGTGCTGTGCATTGCATTGCCCCCATGTAATGTGCTGTGCCAACTATGTCATGTGCTGTGCATTGCAGTGCCCCCATGTAATGTGCTGTGCCCCCCATGTAATGTGCTGTACATTGCAGTGCCCCCATGTAATGTGCTGTGCCAACTATGTCATGTGCTGTGCATTGCAGTGCCCCCCATGTACTGTGCTGTGCCAACTATGTCATGTGCTGTGCATTGCAGTGCCCCCATGTAATGTGCTGTGCCCCCCATATAATGTGCTGTACATTGCAGTGCCCCCATGTAATGTGCTGTGCCAACTATGTCATGTGCTGTGCATTGCAGTGCCCCCATGTAATGTGCTGTGCCAACTATGTCATGTGCTGTGCATTGCAGTGCCCCCATGTAATGTGCTGTGCCCCCCATGTAATGTGCTGTACATTGCAGTGCCCCCATGTAATGTGCTGTGCCAACTATGTCATGTGCTGTGCATTGCAGTGCCCCCCATGTAATGTGCTGTGCCAACTATGTCATGTGCTGTGCATTGCAGTGCCCCCCATGTACTGTGCTGTGCCAACTATGTCATGTGCTGTGCATTGCAGTGCCCCCATGTAATGTGCTGTGCCCCCTTGTAATGTGCTGTACATTGCAGTGCCCCCATGTAATGTGCTGTGCCAACTATGTCATGTGCTGTGCATTGCAGTGCCCCCATGTAATGTGCTGTGCCAACTATGTCATGTGCTGTGCATTGCAGTGCCCCCATGTAATGTGCTGTGCCAACTATGTCATGTGCTGTGCATTGCAGTGCCCCCATGTAATGTGCTGTGCCCCCCATGTAATGTGCTGTACATTGCAGTGCCCCCATGTAATGTGCTGTGCCAACTATGTCATGTGCTGTGCATTGCAGTGCCCCCCATGTAATGTGCTGTGCCAACTATGCCATGTGCTGTGCATTGCAGTGCCCCCCATGTAATGTGCTGTTCCAACTATGTCATGTGCTGTGCATTGCAGTGCCCCCCATGTACTGTGCTGTGCCAACTATGTCATGTGCTGTGCATTGCAGTGCCCCCATGTAATGTGCTGTGCCCCCCTTTTAATGTGCTGTACATTGCAGTGCCCCCATGTAATGTGCTGTGCCAACTATGTCATGTGCTGTGCATTGCAGTGCCCCCATGTGATGTGCTGTGCCAACTATGTCATGTGCTGTGTATTGCAGTGCCCCCCATGTAATGTGCAGTGCCCACCATGTAATGTGCTGTACATTGCAGTGCCCACCATGTCATGTGCTGTACATTGCAGTGCCCACCATGTCATGTGCAGTGCCCACCATGTAATGTGCTGTGCCCACCATGTAATGTGCTGTGCCATGCAGTGATCCCACCAAGTAATGTACAGTGCCCACCATGTAATGTGATGTGCCATGCAGTGATCCCACCATGTCATGTGCAGTTCCCACCATGTCATGTGTTGTGCCCACCCTGCCATGTGTTGTGCCCAGCATGTAGTGTGTTGTGACCACTGTGTAATGTACTGTGCTGTTCAGCAGTGCCCACCATGTCATGTGCAGTTTCTAACATGTAATGTGCAGTTGCATTGCCCACCATGAAATGTGCTATGCCATGCAGTGCCCACCATGTAATGTGTTGTGCCATTCAGGGCCCACCATGTAATGCACTGTGCCCACCACATCATGTGCTGTGCCATGCAGTGCCCACCATGTAATGCACTGTACCCACAATGTAATGTGCTGTGCCATGCAGTGCCAACCATGTCATGTGCAGTGGCCACCATGTAAATTACTGTGCAGTGCCCACCCTGTCGTGCTGTGTTGTGCCCACCATGTCATGTGCTGCACCATGCAGTGCTTACCATGTAATGTGCTGTACATTGTCCACCATGGCATGTGTTGTGCAGTACCCACAATAGAATGCCCTATGCAGGGCTCACCATGTCATGTGCGGTGTCCACCAATTAATGTGCTGTGCTCACAATGTAATGTGCTGTGTCATGCAGTGCTCACCATATCATGTGGTGTCATGCAGTGCCCACCTTGTCATGTGCAGTACCCACCATATCTTATGCTGTGCCCACCATATAATGTGCTGTGCAGTGCCCACTTGTAATGTGCAGTGCCCACCATGTAATGTGCTCAGCTGTGCCCGCCATGTCATGTGCTGTGCCCACCATATAAGGTCCTGTGCCCACCGTGTGCATGTGCTGTGTGGTGCCCACCATGCAATGTGCTGTGTTATGCAATACCAACCATGTCATGTGCTGTGCCCACCATATAATGTACTGTGCCTACCTTGTAATGTGCTGTATTGGGCAGTGCCAACAGTGTAATGTGCTGTGCCCGCCATGTAATGTGCTGTGCTTCGCCCACCATTAAATGTGCTGTATCCATGTATCCACCATGTAATGTGTAGTGCCAACCATGTAATGTACTGTGCTATTCCCCCCCCCCGTGTAATGTACTATGCCACAGACTCACCCCCTCACTCTCACCCCCCCTCTCTCTCTCTCTCTCTCTCTCTCATCCCCTCTCTTTCACCCTGTTCTCTCTCTTGCCCCCTTCAACCCCCTCTTTCCTACCACCCTCTCTCTCTTTCACCCTCTCTCTTGTCCCCTCTCTCTCATTCAACGCCTTTCTCTCTCTTTTCCCCTCCCTCTCATCCCCTCTCTTTCAGCCCCCCTATCTCGCTATAACCCCCCCCTCTCTCTCTCTCTCTCAACCACTCTCTCACACCCCTCTCTCTCTTTAATTTAATTCAACAAAGAATTGTTTGCGTTTTCATTTTATTTATTTTCATAAAAAGGCCCACCAAAATCCTTAGCACCAGGCCCATGTTGCTCTTAATCTGGCCCTGGTGGTTAATAAAAGTAATAATGATAGGAAGGGCTCTAAAAAGGTATAAAAGTTTAGACAAAATGTTAATCTTGATGGCCATAATTTTTCCTAAAAAGAATGAGAGAATGGGAATGAGCGCCACACCTTAGGCAAATTCTGGATCCAAGACATGCATGGAGGATAATTAGCTGCAAAAATAGAGGATATATTAGGAGTGAGATAAATTCAAAGATATGCAATTTTATTATAAGACCAATATTAGACCTTTGTCCACTTCCCACCCAAGGACGTCATATGACGTCCTGGACTTTGAGTGGAGATGTCTGAATGATGCCTGTAGCTGCAGGCATCATTCACATATCTTTTTTTAGCAGGCAGTTCCATGCAAAGTAAAAGATGGTTCCCAGCCATCTCTATGACTCCCACAGGCCGGAAGTGACGCCATGATGTAAACACTGCCGCTGTTTTTGCTGGGAAGCCTGAGATTAAAAAAAAAATAATCTCAGGCTTTTCAGCATAGAGGAGAGATCTGGCGATTTATAGACCCCAGATCTCTCTGTGAAGGGAACCTGTTATACCCTATTCCTATTACAAGGAATGTTTACATTTCTTGTAATAGGAATAAAAGATAAAAATTAAGGGAAAGTGTAAAAATAAAAATATAAAAATGAAATTAAATAAACAATAATAAAATTTTTTTTTGGAAAGTGTCCCCACCGCTTCATGCAGAAGCTAACGCATAGATGGGTCGTGCCTGCATATGTAAACGGTGATCAAACCCCACATGTGAGGTATTGCCATGAACATTAGAGTGAGAGCCATAATTGTAGCACTAGACCTCCTCTGTAACGCTAAACTGGTAATCTGTAAAAAAAATTAAACCGTAGCCTATGGATATTTTTAAAATACAGAAGTTTGGCGCCATTTCACAAGTGTGTGCAATTTTAAATTTGGACATGTTAGGTATCCATTTACTCGGGATAACATCATCTTTCACATTATACAAAAAAATTGGGCTAAAAATCATGTTTGAAAAATTGCTGCGCAAATAAAGTGTGACATAAAAAATTGCAACGACTACCATTTTATTCCCTAGGGTCTCTGCTAAAAAAAATATATGTATATAATGTTTGGGGGTGCTGAGTAATTTTCTAGAAAAAAAAATATGATTTTTACATCTAGGAGAGGAGTGCCAGAATAGGCCTGGGCTGGAAGTGGTTAAGACCTATAGAAAAGGAATCCTTGGAGAGCTTCACACCAGGCAGAGGGTATGTTAATTGGAAGAGCTGTAGATTTAGTGATATTTACTAAAATTCCTGACAAGGAAGCAAATTTAGCCAGTACCATGAGTAAATTAGGTAAGAATACATGCAGTTGTGTCAGAAAAAGAATAACATCATCTGTGTACATGCAGACTCCAATGGAATATCCAATAACATCAGGATATTTTTAAAATAGTAATAGTCAGGGGTTCTAGTGCTAGAGCGTACCTCTGCCCAGAATGAAGAAAGCAAAATTACAACATAGAAGTTTTAGTCTCATTTGTGGAGAGTGGTAAAGAGTTTGTACTCCAGAAATAAATTAATCTTTAAAGCCCATATGTTGTAACAGTAAAAAAAGATAAGGCCAAAGTACACTAGAGATGGACATGAACACCCCCCTGTTCTGTTTGCAGCAGAACTCCCGAACAGGGGAAAGGTTCTAACCTGAACGGAGAACCCCACTAAAGTCTATGGGAGCCAAAAAGGAAAAATCAAAAGTTCCCATTTTAAAGGCTTATATGCAGGAGGTGACACGGTGAAGAGGGGCGGGATGACGTGAGGCGTCTGTAGGGAGGGGAGGAGCTAGCGGCGTGTCAGCAGTCGGCGTCTCGGCGGCTCCATCAGCGGGACGAGCAAGCCTCGAGGAAGAGAGAAAGGATGAGCGTGCCGATCGGCATCCGAGCCTCGATCACGGAACCCCAACCTTGATAAGAACAGGGACACAGCGGCACGATCTAGGGTGATAGCGAGACGGCGGTCTCCTCCCCGGAGGGTGACCCCGCGCTCCCCGCTGCCCCCCCGCTGCCCCCCCACTCCTTCCTCGGCACCGGAGGAAACTGATTCTACGTCACTCTCCCAGCGGCTCAGATCAACCCCACAGAGCCTGGATGGAGTAAGTCAGACGGCAAGAGGAACGCCATCCGCAGAGTAAGACACACAGAGGGCTGTAGATGGGTAAGAGATTCGTCTCTGAGCGGACCCCAGAGGTAAGAGTATGTTTTGAGGATTGGAAAGGAAGAAAACACCACCAATGAAATATTTAAGGTACGCTTTGGCTGAAGCATGTAAAATGGACACTGCAAATATCTAAAACAAAGGTCAAATAGTGCATGAGCTGTGACTATATGCTAAACTGTTGATACCAGGTATATCTATTACTCTTGTCAGCAAAACATCAGTTACATGACACAAAGCTACATAAAATATAGTAACTCTGTGGACATTGTTGCATTGTCGCAATCAAAGTCACCGATAGCAAGAGCAAACTGGTAGGCGTGAGGGGTCACCAGGTGTGCGCTCGTGGAAGAGGGGAACGGCGGCTGTGGCCTGGGCTAGGGTCTTGCGGGGCACCTGTACCACACAAGGTTGGGATAGCCCCTAGAGATAAGGGGCACCCACCGAGGAGTCCAGAAGCGGTACGGAGGAGCATATGGACACAAGGACAGATGTGCTAAAGCGGTATTAAACACCTATGAAAAGGTAGCTGAAATCATTCCCGGGGACTTTCCTCAAAAGGTATGTACTGACAGGCGAAACAACAGATATAATACGCTTATCCAGTATGGAAATCTGCCTGCCCTGAATTTCTCAATAAAGAAGAGCAAAAAATTACTGCAACATATGAACATATCGGGGTAGCCGATAAGGGTGAGGTAAGTACTAAAGCACTACACATAGATGCCCAGGAAATAAAGAATGAGCAGAAATACAACAAAAGCAGGGAAAGGGGGCACATCCAAGACATCAAAAGATAGCCTCTCAGGAAGTATAAGTGGGACCTCAATTAAACAATACTTGGCTACGGGGGGGAGCCCAAGGGGTGTGCACCAAGAAGCCCAAACCCCTACTGTCCCCGATATGAAGAAGAAAGGTCAGCACGAAAAGAAAGATCAGACCCCCAATCAATCAGGTGAGTCCTCACTAATTGAAAATACATATGAGTCATCCAGAATGATGGAACCTAGACAGGACTGTGATATTCCATCCAAAAACGAAATCGCAGAGATGTTTAAAGCGCTCGAATTATCGATTAAAACAGAAATAAGCATGTTGAGGACAGACTTAGGAAACTTGTTGGCTAGAGTCGAAAGGACAGAAGATATAATGGAGAAGCAAGAAAGAGAAATCTCTGACCTAAAAAAACAAATTAAAACAATACAACAAAATCAACTAAAAACATGCTACAGAATAGAGGACCAAGAGAATAGAAGTCGCAGACAGAACTTGAGAATCCGTGGAGTGCCGGAAAAGAGGGGAGAAGATCTGAAGAAAATGGTAGCGGACATTTTTGCCCCACTACTGGAACTGAGAGGGGAGGACTTCCCAAAAATCGAAAGGGTGCACCGAATAGGTAGGCTGGACAACAGCCGAACAGAGAGAAGTCGAGACATAATCGCAAGGTTTAGATTCTACTCTGACAAAGAGAAAATATGGATAAAATTGCGGGGGCAAACCCCACTGCAATACGAAGACTCCAGGATTCAAGTATTTGCTGACCTCGCTAAAGACACACTACTGAGAAGACGCCTGCTGAAACCGCTTCTAGAACAAAAGATAAACCAAAATATAAAGTACTCATGGGGCTTCCCGGCCTGTCTAGTTGGCAGTAAAGATGGTAGATCGGCTAGGCTAAGATTTCCCGATGAATTGGAAGACTTCTGCAAGAAATTAGGTTTACAGATGCCAACGACACTGAACTGGTCCAACGAGAAATGGATAGAGCTGGGGGTAGACGTGGCATGAGTAAAGGGGGGGGGTGGAGGGGGGTGGGGGGAAATTTTTGTAAAAGAATAACAGGAAAATAGAATGAAGAGGGCTAGAGTACTTGGCCGCCGAGGCAGACATGACCGGAGTGCTGATACGCCAATAGCTCCACCTTTAGGAGCAGAGATCAATGGTGGATGGCGATATACGAAATCCACACTGGTCTAAGGGTCTAGAGAAGACCAGAAAGGGTAGGGGGCGGGGGGGCTGGAGGGGGGAGGGAGGGGGAAGGAAAGGGGGGAGGATTGGGGGAAGGGGGTTTAGCATAGTTGGTATAATAATAAAATGGGGTATCTCTCCAAGGTCTAAGTTAGTAAGGGGTGAGGTTGAGGTAGGGAAATGGCACCGAACATAATAAAATGTATAACATATAATGTAAAAGGGCTAAACAGGGGTAACAAAAGAAGAAGCATTTTTAATGAGCTTAAACTGCTGGGTCCAGAGGTGGTATTCCTTCAAGAAACACATATATCACACCTATCAAAAATAAGATTATTCTCAGGGGAATACCCAATATGGTACCAAGGAGATACTATTTCAACTAGAACACGAGGGGTCGCTATTGGATTCGCAAAAAGGACTAGGTTTGTACTGGAAGAGAGATTAGTGGATACAGAAGGCAGATACATTTTTTTGAAAGGTAAACTATATGGAAAAGAATATACATTGGCCAATGTTTACGCTCCAAATCAGAACTCAATAGAGTATGTTGTTAAGGTTCTAGAGAAATTGAAGAAGTTCAAACAAGGGCATCTAATATTAATGGGGGATTTGAATTTCTGTATGGACCCTGATCTGGACAGTACGGCTCATGCGCAGGCGAAAAACAGTACTCAACTAAGTAAGATGAAGAAAAAACTCGCCAGCCTACAGCTGGTGGATATCTGGAGAGTACAACATCCAGAAGGAAGAGATTACACATTTTATTCGCCTGTGCATGGGACGTACTCCCGGATAGACTATGGATTGATAGATCATAGAGAAATCGAGAGGGTGGCAGATTCATGGATAGGGAACATAACTTACTCAGATCACGCACCACTGACCCTAGAAATAAAAATAGGAGAAATGAGCAGACCTCTAGGACAGTGGCGCCTAAATGAAGATTTGATAAAGGGAGAAGAGGGTTTTAATAGAATAAGTAAAGAACTAAGAGACTATTTCCGGAATAATGATACGGGAGAAGTATCTGAGTCCACGTTGTGGCAGGCCCACAAAGTTTATATTAGAGGGATATTAATGGAAATGGGATCAAGGAAGAAGAAAGAGAGATGCGATAAAACCCAAAAATTGATAGAGGAATTAGCCAGTCTAGAACGGAAACATAAGACACAAAATGGCCAACTCTCTCAAGGGCTCTATAAACATATGGTCATTAAAAGAGCAGAATTAAAAACTTTAATGGAACAAGAAGTAAGAGCAAATCATAGTAAGATTCTAGGGGATAGATATCGTTGGGCCAACAAACCAGGTAAACTACTCGCGAATATAGTGCAAAAGCGGAAAGCGAGGAGTTTTATTGAAAAAATCCAGACCAAAGACGGCCACATAAAGTATTCCTCTAAGGAAATAGCAGAGGTCTTTAAAAATTACTACCAGGAGCTATATTCAGTTCGCAAGCAAGATACCCCGTTCTCTTATCATAGAAAGAAGAATAAGGAATATATGCAGAGAATAAAACTACCCAGGATTACAGTAGGTGAAAGAGAGGAAATGGAAGCCCCAATAACTGAAGAAGAAATAAGTAAAGCTATAGCAGGTATGGCAATCGGGAAAAGTCCAGGACCGGATGGATTCACATTAACCTATTATAGGAAATTTAAAGAAATATTGATCCCTAAGATGTGTCGGTACTTCAACGGGTTGGGAGAGGATTATGACATGTGTCAGGAGGCTTTAAAGGCTGTTATTACGATCATTCCAAAAGAGGGAAAAGAAAAAACACTCTGCTCGAGTTATCGCCCGATCTCTCTGCTCAATATTGATACGAAACTTTATGCAAAAATACTAGCCGAAAGATTAAAGAGGTCCATGAACGCCTTGATAAACCCAGACCAGGTGGGTTTTGTTACTAAAAGAGAAGGGAAAGACAATGGGGTCAGGACATTACTCTTGATGCAAAAAATGAAGGTGGATGGACCCCCAGGACTACTACTGTCGATCGACGCCGAAAAGGCTTTCGACAGGGTAGACTGGGGGTTCATGTTCCAGACCCTGGAAACTATAGGTATGGGCCCGAAAATGTATCAGAGGATTAAAACACTGTACCACCACCCGACGGCAATGGTGGGAGTAAATGGAGTTATGTCACAGCCACTAGAGATGAGGAATGGGGTAAGGCAGGGGTGCCCTCTGTCCCCGCTACTCTTTGTCCTTGCTATGGAGCCTCTATTGGCAACAATAAGGGCGGATCCAGAAATTAAGGGTATAAAGATTGGAGAGGAGGAACATAAGGTCGCAGCATATGCCGACGATGTATTGTTATACATCTCAGACCCTGAAAGTACCATGCCCAAACTGGTTAAGGCCTTAAGAGAATACGGGGAAGTGTCTAACTTCCAAATAAATATGTCAAAATCACAAATTTTAAACATAAATTTAAAGAAATCAAAAATCGAGATACTAAAAAAAAAATATGGCTTTAGATGGGCAAAAGAACTAACATATCTAGGAATCAAGCTAGCTAACACAACTAAAAAAATGTTCTTAATAAACTATGTGCCCCTGTTAGATACAGTAAGAGCTGAATGCAAAAGATATGCAAAGAAAACTATCTCATGGATCGGGCGGATCAATACTATTAAAATGGTACTACTCCCTAAGATCACATATGTGTTTCAGATGATACCGTTACCATTACCATCGTTCTATCTGGGAAAATTAAAAAATATAATAATGAGCTTCATATGGAAAAATAAAAAACCGAGAATCTCTTTTAGGACTTTAAAACAAAAGAAAATACATGGGGGCCTGGCCTTGCCTGATATCCGGAACTACTATAAAGCGGCAGTAATGGCTAGATTAGTAGAATGGTCGAAGAGAACAAATGAAAAACGTTGGGTAACAATAGAAGAATATCTTAGTAATGCACCACTGGGCAGACTGATTTGGAACCCCCCAAATGCTAGAATTTTGGGAGGAAATACACATATAATAACAAGTAATGCACTTAGAATTTGGGATGGGGTGTATAAAAGATTAAATGGGAATTATAACTCACCACTATTGGCACTGACAAAGAATAATTTCTTCCCACCAGGACTAGAAACCATGGGAGGTAAAGAAGCACTATGGGGTAGGACACAATTAAGACACATTATAAAGGAGGGTAAAATTATGACACTTCAAGAAATTAGGAATGGGCGGGGAGCACATGGTTTGGATGAATGGAGGTATCTCCAGGTATGCCACTTCGTGAGCAAGCTTCCAGCACCGATGAGGGAAGGAGACAAACTGACAGACTTTGAAAGGCTATGTGACGCAGAAGACCCGAGAAACATTGTCTCAAAAATTTATAAAGCTCTGATGAAGACTGACCAGCTGGAGAGGCCTCCATTCATAAGTAAATGGGAAGCGGAACTAGGCACAAAGAAAGGGGAAAACACAATTAAAAGAATTCTTAATATGATTTGCAACTCAGCAGCGGACGTGCGAACCGCAGAAATGAACTATAAATGTATAAGCAGAAGTTATCTTACTCCAGAGATAATAAGTAAATTCCAAAATAAAACTGCCAATTGCTGGCGGGGGTGTGATGAAATTGGAACGATGGCACACCTCTGGTGGACATGCCCCAAAATAAAACATTTCTGGCGTAAGATACTCGACCTAATAAAGGAAATCACAGGAATAGAAGTGCCAGGTGACCCATGGGAGGTCCTGTTCCATGGGGGTACAGGAGATATTAAAAAGTACAAGCAATCATTGGTCCCTCATCTCCTGAACGCAGCAAAGCGTACAATCCCGAAAAATTGGCAGAAGAAGGAGAGCCCCGAGGTATGGGAATGGGTAGATGCAGTAGAAGAAACTTTCTATTTAGAGACTAAGACAAGCTCGGAAGCAGAAACAAGAAACCAGAGCCCAGCGGAGTGGGAACGCTGGGTGAAATTAAAAAAAAATGTGGTGTCGCACTGAAGAATTAGCGATAGGAGTAGAATTAAGATAGAAAGAAATTAGACCTTGGAGAGATGGGAGGGGGGGATGGGGCCGGGGGGAGGGGTCGGGGGTTAAATAGATAAGGAAGTAACTGTTGTTCTTCAGTTAATGATAAATTGTCACACATGAAATAGGCTTTAGACTTATGTATGTCACATATTGGGTGCTAAAGAAAGTTTGCTCTTTTTTGTTATGGCAAGAGTCACAATGATGAGACAAAGGAGAGCGGGCTGGTTTATAAATGAACTGCAAAGTTGATTTAACGCCTCTCTGTATGGTCGACTGAACGTGACAAAAAAAAAAAAAAAAAAAAAAATAAAGGCTTATATGCAGGAAATTGGCTATAAAAGGGGTATGTAGGTCCAGGTACTGCCCTTTGGGACATGCATCAATGCAACATTTTTTTTTAAATAATCATTTTTTCAGGAGCAGTGATTTTAATGATTCAACAATGAGTGCAACAATAAAAAAAATCCTTTAAATAAAGTGCCTGGGGGGTTCCCTTAGTCTGCCTGTGAAGTGGTGCATCTGTAGCATGCCTAGAACATGCTGCAGCAAAAATGACAAAAATGGCTTGGGGTCCCCCCAAAATCCATACCAGACCC
Source organism: Lithobates clamitans (assembly GCA_037952925.1). NCBI lineage: Eukaryota > Metazoa > Chordata > Amphibia > Anura > Ranidae > Lithobates > Lithobates clamitans. The sequence goes on from JBBGZY010000482.1 coordinate 466,095, forward strand.
TTATCCAAGCAATCAGCCCAGCAGGTCAGGAAAGGGGGGAGATGAGTGAGCGCCCCCCCCTCCTAAACCATACTAGGCCATAGCCCCCCTATGTGAATGAGTATGGGGTACAGAGTACCCCTACCCATTAACCAAAAAAAGTGTCAAAAAGTAATAAAAACACAAGAAACAGTTTTTGGCAATTCCTTTATTAAAAAATAAAATGGCTAAGCTGTTTGACAGTTCTTATGTAGATAAGGGGTGGGGCCACTTGACTATGTCACCTGGTGGCACCGCCCTCTTCTGATGTCCATGACCCAGATGCATTGGTCCGTGGGCGTCAGGAGGGGGCGGTGTTTGCAATAGCAAGTAGAGAAACTATCCGGGCCTGGTGGCATGGATCAATTTAAAGATTTAATGACTCGGAGAACCTCATCCTCCATGCAGAGAACATTAAGAGCATTTAATTGGGAGGTTGACAAAGAGGGGAAAGTAATAGAGGCAACCAGGTTTGTGACACTTGGGAAGTGAAGGAGGTGGGAGGAGCTAGCAAAGTTATATATAGATTTTTGTCAAAAACTCTAAGGACCTCCTTTGGAAGTGAAGCTATGTTGCCTGCTAAGCTAAGGAATTTATAGACATGGGGGGATGCAATGTGTGATTAAGTTTACTGGTGAACATGGAAGATGCTGAATTACTATGTAAGAGAAAATTAGCTTTGAACCAGCAGAGGGTTTTTTCTGTTTTGGCTGATAGCAAGGTGTTCAACTTCAACCACTTCTGATTGACCAGATGTCGATTAGACGGTGTTGGGTTGCCAATTTGCAGTCTATATAGGGTTATAATCTCTTTAGTTAGAGTAGAAACTTGTTGCCAAAGTTCTCTATTTTTTGCGTCTGCCACTCCTATAAGACAGCCATGAAGGACTGCCTTGTGGGCCACCCACAAAGTAGTAGGTGTGATATTTGAAGTTTAGCTTAAAGCAGAGTTTTAGCCACTAGAAAAAATGTAAAAGTCAGCAGCCACAAATAATGGACACACTGAGCACATTTTGGGAGTGTTCCCACACAAATTGCCCCATAGCAAGCGGCTTGCTATGGTGGGCATTAGGCAAGGGAGAGGAGCCGAGAGCACCAGTGGGAGATCCCAAAAGAGGATCTCCCAGAGCAGGTAAGTATAACATGTTTGTTTTTTTTAAATAAATATTTTAGGTTTAAATTTATTTGAATGTGTGGAGTGTGGCAGTGAATAATTTGGGACTGAGTGGCACATACAAGTATTTAAAAAAAAAATCCTGAACACTTATTTAGAGTAGTACAATGTTACTATGGTAACATTATATTGCTCTGGTCTGTGTGTTTAAAAAAAAAAATGTAAAAAAAGAAAAAAATGTAATAAAAAAACATTGGGAAAAAAAAGTTTAATGCCCTGTACACACGGTCGGACATTCATGGATTTTTTCCGACGGATGTTGGCTCAAACTTGTCTTGCATACACATGGTCACACAAAGTTGTTGGAAAATCCGATCGTTGTAAAAGCGGTGACGTAAAACACGTACGTCGGGACTATAAACGGGGCAGTAGCCAATAGCTTTCGTCTCTTAATTTATTCTGAGCAAGCGTGGCACTTTGTGCGTCGGATTTGTGTACACACGATCGGAATTTCCGACAACGGATTTTGTTGTTGGTAAATTTTCTAGCAAGCTCTCAAACTTTGTGTGTCGGAAATTCAGATGGAAAATGTGTGATGGAGCCCACACATGGTCGGAATTTCCGACAACAAGGTCCTATCACACATTTTCCGTCGGAAAATCCGACTGTGTGTACAGGGCATTACAGTGTTCCTCATCACCAGTTATATGATGATACTGTACTGCACTGGTGACAGTATGTAAAAAAAAAAAAAAAGGTGATTTTTTTTATAATTCTTAATTTTCCAAAAAAAAAAAGACAAAAAATTACAACTTCAAAAAACTCGCCATGCCTCTTACTAAATACCTTGGACTATCTACTTTCCAAAAAGGGGCCTTTTTAGTATATTTGTACTGTCCTGACATTTTTGGGTCTCAAGAAATGAGATTGAATGTCAGTACATCAGGATTGATCAATTTTCAGATATACAACGTCGTTGTAGTGTAGTTTGTAGACTCTATAACTTTTTGGTAGACTAAATAATATACAGTGATTTAGGTTATTTTCACCAAAGAAATGTAGCTGAATACATTTTAGCTTAAATTAATGAAGTAAGATTATCTATTTGCAACATTTTATAACATAAATAAAGAAAAATAATTGTCACTCCAAATGTAACAGCACTGAAAGTTGAAAATTGGTCTGGGCAGGAGGGGGGTAAAAGTGCCCTGTATGGAAGTTGTTAAACCCGTCCAAACCTCTTCCTAATACAATTGTAGCAGTATAAATGTTTGGTATTGTCCATTGTCTGTAAGCCCCATGGGAAATGGGACTTGATTGACCACTGGGTTATTTTTCTGCAGCCATTCTTCTATGTTGCCTTTGAAATCCATGAATTGAACAATTCCATCAGAACAAGTTATTAAAATATGAGTCCAGATGACGTTTTCAGGAATGCTTAACATATTTTACTCGCAGCAATTTTTTCAGTGAATTTATAATTTCTTTGTTTCGAAGGCTATATATCATAGGATTAAAGAGTGGAGTTAGTACAGAATAATTGATAGCCACAAGTTTGTCATATTCTGGAGTATATCTTATTTGAGGTCTGATATACATAAATGCTACACTTCCATAGAAAATTAGCACAACTGTAAGATGAGAAGCACATGTAGAAAAAGCTTTCTTCTGTACTTTACTAGACTTCATTTTCAGTATGGTGATTATAATTCTCACATAAGTCACAATAAGAAAAAGAGAGGTCAAGATTATCATGCAAAGGCTAATAGCAAAATCAATAATAAAATTAAGGGATGTATCGGCACACACCAAGTTAAGAAGAGGAGAAGAATCGCAGAAGAGATGATTTATTTCATTTGGACCACAAAATGGTAACTGTGAGACTGAAATAAGAAGTGTTAAAGGACTTAGAAATCCAAGAAACCAACAACTTGAGACCAAAGTCTTGCAGCGCTTTAAAGTCATTATAGTATGGTACCGAAGAGGATTGCAAATTGCGACCATACGGTCATAAGCCATTAAATTAAGTAAATAGTTCTCTGTAATACCAAATGAGTGAAAGAGGTACATTTGCATCATACAATTACTGAATGAGATTTGGGTCTTACCCTTCCAAATTACGGTAAGCACACCAGGAATTGTAACGGCTGTATACCAAATCTCAAGGAAAGACAACATACCAATTAAGAAGTACATTGGTGCATGAAGATTTCTGTCAACAAAGATTAATGATGATATTGCCACATTGCCGGCAACTACCAGGAAATAGGACATTAATAAAAGACTGAAGAAGAAAGGCCATAACTGGCCAGTGTTGGAAAACCCTAAAATTATAAACTGAGAGACTGTTTTATTTAAAGACATTTGTTCAAAAAGTTTAAAATTGTTCATGTCCCAATGCAAAAAGAAAGGAAAGGCAAGCAGAGGAGGAACCTAGTAAATTAACTTGTATGGTAGAACATTCAGAACAAAAACACTTTTTTATATTTCCTAATACTTTTTTTTTTTTAAACTGATTTTTTTTTTAAAGAAAATATTTTATTTTTGTAATTTGTTTGTTTTCCACTGTCTGAGATTGGTTTGTAGTTTATTGGTGCATCGACTCCTGTTATTTTTTCATGTTCATCCATGCATTGTCTTGGGCTGGTAAGGAAGGGCACAGTTTTGTTTTATTCATTTTTGTAGTCTCTGAACATCCTAGCATGTTATTGTAGAAACAAAAAGAGGTAACATAAATAGGTAGCTGAAATATAATCTCAACACCAATAATTTATTTGTTCTATGTTATTTAACCATTTTAAAGCTAAAGTTTTTATTTCGATTTTTTTTTGGAAAGGACAAATAAAATTCCATGCAAAAATAAGATTTTTCACCAGCTGGCTTGCTTCTGTATAGGTAAAAAGGTTTTCTTGTACCACTGTGTGCCCATAAAGCTGACGACTTCCAAATGGTGCAGACCTATTATGAATAATAGAAGCATCTGCATTGCATTATTGGAGACCTTTTTAAAGTTTAAAAATTAAAGTGACTTTTCTGGCCCAAAATCCCAATGCGATCCTGAAACTCAGTTTGTTAAGGGGAACTTTCACACTGGGACGGGGGGGCGTCAGCAGTAAAGCGCCGCTATTTTTCGTGGCGTGGCGCTTTACCGTCATTTTAGCAGCGCTTTTCGGCCGCTAGCTAGCAGGGCTCAGAAGGACTGGTATTTGATTATAAGGATTATAATTACTTGTACTAATACCGGTCCTTCTGAGCCCTCAAGGTCACGCATGATGATTGCTTATGAGATGGTGGCCTGTATACCTGAAGGCCGACCTAAAGACACAGAGGAAGTCTAAAAGATACAGAGGAAGTCTAATGCCCCGTACACACGGTCGGACTTTGTTCGGACATTCCGACAACAAAATCCTAGGATTTTTTCCGACGGATGTTGGGTCAAACTTGTCTTGCATACACACGGTCACACAAAGTTGTCGGAAAATCCAATCATTCTTTATGCGGTGACGTAAAACACGTATGTCGGGACTATAAACGGGGCAGTGGCCAATAGCTTTCATCTCTTTATTTATTCTGAGCATGCGTGGCACTTTGTCAGTCGGATTTGTGTACACACGATCGGAATTTCCGACAACGGATTTTGTTGTCAGAAAATTATATAGCCTGCTCCCAAACTTTGTGTGTCGGAAAATCCGATGGAAAATGTGTGATGGAGCCTACACATGGTCGGAATTTCCGACAACAAGGTCCTATCACACATTTTCCGTCGGAAAATCCGACCGTCTGTACGGGGCATTATACTGAAGAATTCAAACAACAGGAGGGAATGTTAAGATACGGAATACATGGACTGATGAAAAGCTCACACGGAGTTCCCCTTTACATAGAACTGTTTTTCTCTAAAATGTACTCTGATAGTTTGTTCTAAATTCTTAGGTATTACATGACCCTGTTATTGTTAAGGGAGTTGCAATGTATTGCTAAATGACATGTGTACTTATTGGCTGTACATTGCTTCATTTCTGGGAAAGAGCTATTATCACAAAAAGTCCCTTTGGATGACCCTTGTGTAATCATAAGTTTGATATATTATGACAAGTAATCATTACTCATATCCCAGAGGTCAAACTGACCACATGTAGTCTTGAAGTAATTAGTAAAGAATGTCTCATAACTTGGATGTGTGCCCTACATAGAGAACTATGTTATAATTTCTTATAAAAGCTGAAATCATGTTTGTATTGTTATCAAATTCCCTCTACATGTGATCTGGTGTACATCAAAATACTTTATTTCTCAGTAAAGACTTGTACCAGCAAGAATTCGATCAGATTGGCATTGATATCTTTCATTTCACAGGTGTACTTAATAAGTGTTTGTTAAGGTAAATTTTTTTCTTCTATAGTTCCCTCTGATAACACTATAACACTAAGCTCCCCAGTGGATGTTATTTATAAAAATATGCGGTATAATAGCTTACTTCAGAGCGCCGTTCGGCATTCAGCTGACTGTGTGCTGGTCTCCTCTCCTGATCTAATAGCTGCAGGGAGACGTGCTGAGAAAACCCCCGCTGACATCAGCCAGGAAGAGGAGAGGAGGAGAATGGCGACCAGTCACGTGAACGCCAGACAGCACTCTGAAGTAAGCTATTATACCGCTTATTTTTATAAATGACATCCACTGGGGATCTTAGTGTTATATATCAGAGGGAGCTATAGAAGAAAAAAACTGTTATTTTTAGAGCAGGCGGGGAGGATCGGGGAGCTGACAGGCAGGGAGGGGAGGGGGGAGGAGGACAGAGGGAGATACAGACACAGGACAGCAGGCTGCAGATCACGGAGGCATGTAATCTGACCATGGTGTCAGGGCTCAGCAGCCCTGAAAATCGTGGTCCGTTTACATAGGGGAGGGTAGACACTAGCAGGATCAGCCAGGTATTTCAGGTGATACAGGGGGCCAAATTACACAGCACAAGCACTGTGCTGCACATGCTTTAAGGGAACAGGATCCATTTTTTTTGGGGGGGGTTAACAAACGCTTTAATCACCCTGCCAGTGTGTTAAGTGGTTTGTCTCATCCATGTAAACTGATACATTTAGTATCAGTTTTAGAGTTTGTGCTGTGAAAAACAACAGACTTGCTGGCTGGATTATGATAAGAAAATAGAAAAAAGCCTTATGCCGCATACACACGGTCGGACTTTCCGGCAGGAAAAGTCCGACGGAATCTTTTCATCGGACATTCCGATCGTGTGTGGGCCTCATCAGAGTTTTTTTTTTCGAAAATTCTGACAGACCTAGAAATAGAACATGTTTTGTATCTTTTCGACGGAATCAATTCCTATCGGGAAAATTGCTCGTCTGTATGCTGTTCCGACGGACCAAAAACGACGCATGCTCTGAAGCAAGTACAAGATGGCAGCTATTGGCTACTCGCTATTGAACTTTCTTTTTCTAGTCCCGTCGTACGTGTTGTACGTCACCACGTTCTAGACAGTCGGACTTTGGTGTGATCGTGTGTAGGCAAGACAGTTTCAGCGGAACTCCATCTGAACTCCGTCAGAAAAACCTTCAGAGTTTATTCCGATGGAAAAAACAGTTGTGTGTACGCGGCATAAGAAAGAAACAAATACAACCATCACATCTAAGAATTGGTAAGCTGCAATATAATAAAATGTTGCTTTTGGGTTTAATACTGCTTTAAGGTATCCTTGTCTGAAGAGGTTTTTTCTTAGACGTTCTAGTTGTTGTACTGAAAGGGTAAGAAGGGTGGGAGGGACCAATGATCTGATGGAAAAATAGTTTGCTGTAGAAGGTTTCAAAAATAAATAGAATGTCTTTATGGTGGGTAATTGTCAGACCCTTATGTTTATAAGTTTACAGACATGGGACTGATTTATATTGTGGACTAACAGTCTTGTTTTTGTTTTTTTACAAAGAGTATTGATTGCTGGAAGTACCTTCCAGACATTGGGTAAAGGAGATTCATTGATACTGTTAAGAAATCATCTTCTAGGATGTGGGATAGTTGTTGAACTGTGATTGGATCAGTTTCAGAGAGGCCTAGCTGAGTTGTAATTGTTACCCGAAAGTTATATTTTGAGATTTAATATCTCTCAGATATGATTTGGGTTAATGAGAGTCCTTTGACCATGAGTGAAAGCTTTAACACAATAAAAAAAAATGTATTGGTAAATAGTAAGGAGGCCTAAACTAATACACAACAATCTATTTGTACGGAAAAATGGTAAAAACAACATGGATTACAGGAAGGAATATAGAGTATAATACAGCCCTCAAATTTTCCACTCGCCTACTCGCATTTTGCAAGTGGAAAATGAGGGCTGGCGAGGAGTTGGGCTGCCTGGGAGTGGGGGGGGCGAGCACCGGTGGCAGGTGGGATTGATCAGGAGCCGTTCTACCAGTGATTGCCCCGGTGGAAGACAGCATAGAGGAAGAGGAGAGCCGCGGGGTCACCGAGCGGTATATCACACCGGAACAGCTTACATTGAAATTTCCTCCACTCTGCTCACCGTCACACACAGCCCCACCTCCTCCTAACCTCGCCCCTGTGATAGACATAATGAGGGTCCAATGCTGGGATGTGTTCTGTCTATCACAGGTGCAGGGTCAGGAGGAGGCGGGGCTGTGTGTGACGGTGAGCAGAGCGGAGACAATTGTATTGTAAGCTGTTACAGTGGGCTATCCACGCTCTGTGATCCTGTGGCTCTCCTCTTCCTCCAGTCATGATCTGGCTGCCCTCTCTCTTCCTCTGCCCTGGCGAGGCTGCAATGGGGGCACAGTGAGGCTGCAATGGGGGCACAGTGAGGCTGCAATGGGGGCACAGTGAGGCTGCAATGTTGGGCACAGTGAGTCTGCAATGGGGGCACAGTGAGGCTGCAATGGGCACAGTGAGGCTGCAATGTTGGGCACGGTGAAGCTGCAATGGGGGTATGGTGAGGCTGCAATGTTGGGCATGGTGAGGCTGCAATTTTGGGCATGGTGAGGCTGCAATGTTGGGCACAGTGAGGCTGCAATGGGGGCACAGTAAGGCTGAAATTGTGAAAAAATTGTGAAAAAGACTGCCACAGATCCCTTGATAATGAGAAGCCTACTTTCAGGATCTTTATAGACATGTTGCAGTTCAAAAGGCAATGTACTGTGGATAAAGATGGCAACCCTTTTGCTTTTAGGGAGAAAATAAGTAAGGTGTGGAGTTATATCCACCTTAGACAGGTAGAACAGGAGTGCCTTCCCATTACATGTACTGTATACCAAATATTAAGATCAGATGTGTTGGCTGGTCATGGTTGGAGTCAGCATGTTCATCATTGTAATAAAGGACTTTGTACCTGGTATGATTGCCAGGGGACTGCATGCTCTGATAACGGTATGATATGGATCTTGGAAGGATCCCATGCTTTTCTTTCTTGCTTTTCATATGTCACTGGATGTTAGGGCCATAGGCGTGCACAGGGGGTGTGCCGGGTGTGCCTGGGCACACCCTAATCCCCTGACATACTTGTCTACACCTGGATGAGAGGGGCAGCAGGCGGCATATAGAACAACCGATGCTCTGCATTTTCCACCCTACAGCCGTTGAATGCCTCCCAGCTCCCCCTGACTCCTTTGTTCTAAGTAACTGCTGCAGGACCACCCACCCAGCTTCTCTGCAGCTCCGCCCATTGAATTTACAGCAGCAGGCAGATGGGGGCATGGCGCCCAGGGGACTGGAAGAGCCAGCTGATTGAGTAGGGAGAACGGAGGAGGTTTCCACTATGTGAGGAGACACGTGAAGCCAGCCTGGAGGGAGCCGGAGACACAGTAAGCATGGAATCCACACTGAGAGCAAGTGAGTGCCACCAATCCCATCCACCCCCTACCCAGCACTGCCACCGATCTCATCTATCCCCCCAACCAGCACTGCCACCGATCCCATCCATCCCCCCACCCAGCACTGCCACCGATCCCATCCACACCCCACCCAGCACTGCCACCGATCCCATTCATCCCCCCCACCCAGCACTGCCACCAATTCCATCCATCCCCCCACTCAGCACTGCCACCGATATCATCCATCCCCCCACCCAGCACTGCCACTAATCCCATCCCCCACCACACTGCTGCCACTGATCTCATGCCCCTCAACACTGCCACTCATCTTATCTCCCCCCAGCATTGCTACTGATCCCCCCTTCCACTGCCACTCATACCCCCCAGTACTGCCACAAATCCCCCCCACCACAACCCCCACCACTAATCGCATCAACCCCCAGAACTGCCATTGATCCCCCTCAACCTTGCCACTCATCCCATACACCCAGGACTGTCACTGATCCCATTACCCCTCCCCACCACCACCATCAACACCACTGATCCTATCAACTTTCACACACTTCCACTCATTCCATCCCCCAGCACTGCCACTGATCCCCACCCCCCACCACTGCCACTTATCCCACCCTATTACTGCCACTGATCGCATTACCCCCCACCACAACTGCCACTGATCCCATCAACCCCTAGCACTGTCACTGATCACCCCCCCCTCCAGCACTGCCACTGATCACCCCCCCTCCAGCACTGCCACTGATCCCATGCCCTCCAGCACTTCCACTCATTCCATCCCCCCAGCACTATCACTGATCCCATTCCCCTCCCCCCCACAACCACTGGCAACTGATCCCATCTCCCCCCTCTCTCACCCCCACTTTCTCCCTCTGACCAGCTCTGCCATAAGATGTAAAATATATTTAAATATTAAAAATTGTTTTAACACATTACAAAATGTTTGTGTACATTTATTTAAAAGTGTGTGTATCTCTCTCTCTCTCTCTCTCTGTATATATATATATATATACATATATATATATATATATATATATATATATATATATATATATACCCACATACGTGTGTGTTCAAGTTTTGGGGTGCACACCCTAATCCAATAGGCTGAGCACACCTATGGTTAGGGCTCCATTGTCTGCAGGAGGTTTAGGGTGCAAAGTTTAATTTATCCTATCACAGTTGAAGACAGTTGCCAGGAGCAGGGATGGATTCAGTTGTGGCTTTTGAGAGGTCTGTCACAGACACAGGTGTGTCTCTTATCGTCATGCTATTTCATCTATTGGGGTTATCCAAATTTCCATCCTGCTGTCAGGAAACAAATACAGCTAATTGTGTTCATGCTCATTCTTGTGCAGCTAATGTTTGTGCACACATGCCAGCACACAGACAAGTCCAGGCGAGTAACCAGCATGCACTGACATGACAAGCACGTCCTTGTGCGCGCATCGGCGCATGCCCATGAATGCCCAATCCCAGAAATGGTGCCAAGCTGTCTATTTAAAGGAGGTATTGATGTCTACTGATTGCTGGATGCTCTTCAGCTTCCCTGTGACCTTTGTTCCTTTGCTCTTGCTCTTGCTGACTGATCTATTATTGCTGACCAGGCTTGCTCCTGACCTTGCTCTGTGGATTTCTGGATACTGACCTTAGCTTGCCTATGACTACACTCTGCCTGCTTCCCTGGTACTGACCTCAGCCTGCTCCTGGACTATGCTCTGCCTGCTTCCCTGGTACTGACCCTAGCCTGTTACCTGACCACACTTTTTTCTGCCTTACTGTGTATGACCCTGGCTCACCTTGACTCTATCTCTGATCCTGACCATGACTTGCTACCAAGTTACTGGCACCTGTTCTATTTGAGCCTTGTGCCTACAACTTTGGGGTGCTTGGACCAGATCTGCAAGGGAAGCTTTTTTTGTCAACTCGGTCTCCAACCAAGGTACTTGACACCTGTGTTTAAACCTGGAGAAAGGCTCTCATGCTCTCTGTGGAGGTCATTGTATGCTATGCTGAATGATATGCTGAGTTCATCATTCGTTTTTTGAAATCCAAGTGAGGGTTAGGGATGAGCTTTGAGTTTGACTCGAAATCGGCTGTTCGCCAGTTCGCTGAACAGCGAACAATTTGGGGTGTTAGCGGCAAATTCGAAAGCCACAGAACACCCTTTAAAAGTCTATGGGAGAAATAAAAAGTGCTCATTTTAAAGGCTTATATGCAAGTTATTCTCATAAAAAATGTTTGGGGACCTGGGTCCTGCCCCAGGGGATATGGATCAATGCAAAAAAAAGTTTTAAAAAGGGCCATTTTTTTCAGGAGAAGTGATTTTAATAATGCTTAAAGTCAAACAATAAAAGTGTAATATCCCTTTAAATTTCGTACCTGGGGGTGTCTATAGTATGCCTGTAGAGGGGCGCATGTTTCCCGTGTTTAGAACAGTCTGACAGCAAAATGACATTTCAAAGGAAAAAAAGGAATTTAAAACTACTCGCGGCTATTAATGAATTGCCGGTCCGACAATACACATAAAAGTTCATTGATAAAAACGGCATGGGAATTCCCCACAGGGGAACCCCGAACCAAAATTTTTTAAAAAATGACGTGGGGGTTCCCGTAAATTTCTTACCAGGCCCTTCAGGTCTGGTATGGATATTAAGGGGAACCCCGGCCAAATTTTTTTTTAAAAATGGCGTGGGGTCCTCCTAAAAATCTATACCAGACCCTTTAGGTCTGGGATGGATTTTAAGGGGAGCCCCGCACCAAAATTAAAAAAAATGGCATGGGGTCTCCCCAAAAATCCATACCAAACCCTTATCCGAGCACGCAACCTGGCAGGCCACAGGAAAAGGGGGGGACGAGAGAGCGCCCCCCGCCTGAACCGTACCAGGCCACATGCCCTCAACATTGGGAGGGTGCTTTGGGGTAGCCCCCCAAAATACCTTGTCCCCATGTTGATGGGGACAAGGGCCTCATTCCCACAACCCTTGCCCGGTGGTTGTGGGGGTCTGCGGGCTGGGGCTTATCGGAATCTGGAAGCCCCCTTTAACAAGGGGACCTCCAGATCCCGGCCCTCCCCCCTGTGTGAAATGGTAAAGGGGTACAAAAGAGATTTTTGACAATTCCTTTATTTAAATGCTTCTTCTTTCTTCTATCTTCTTTCTTCTATCTTCCATCTTCCTTCGGTTTCTTCCTCCATCTTCTTCTTCTTCTTCTTCTTCAGGCTGCACTGACATGGCTGCACTGGAGCAAGGCTGCACTGAGAAGGCTGCAATGATGGGCATTTAAATGTAAGTTTTTTTCCCTTCAACTTCCCTCCTAAAAGTTTTTTTTTCCTTAAAATTCCCTCCTAAATTGGGGTGCGTGTTATACGCCGATGCGTGTTATACGCCGATAAATACAGTATATATACAGAGAAAACAATTTGAATAATAATAAATGTCACAAATTCATATAAATAAATAAAGATCCAGATCTACATTTAAACCATTTGAAGAAATAGTATTGACAAAATTGATCCAATATACCTCTCTTCTTCTAAGGGCAAGTTCACGATCCCTCCCTCTTCTCTCCTCTCCTTTCTCTCAATGCCTTCTAGTACCATATATTAGATTCAAAATTATATATATTATTTGTAAATATTAACAAAAAAATGTTTTTCTTATAAATTTTAGTATTTATCATTTACATTTTTCATGTATATATGTTTTTCAGATTGATATTGGGAAGATCAATAAGGGAACAATGAGATTGTGAGCTGTTTAGTTAATCATTTTTATATCTATGGTGTAAAATTATTATTTGAAGTAAGGATTTAATTGAATCAGAGAGTAATTAAACCATGTAATTGATTCCACATGTGATGACATTTGTAAGCAAATATAAAACAGATGATTGTGATGAAACTGCTAGATGTGTTCTGACTGATCTAAAGAAGGGCGTGAACAAGCAAGCCCGAAACGGAAATCCCTGTCTGAACGACTCTTTCGTTTTTGTCTGGAATGACTTTTTTGCTATGTAACCTTTCTTGAACGATTTTTAAGTGCAGCTACCTTTGAACTTTATTCATATATATTAGATCAGCGGGAAGACCTGCTTGCTGGCACTAACTTCAAAACTGGGAGCGATATATATATATATCAGCGATAACATTATGACCACTGACAGGTAAAGTGAATAACAACAATTATCTCATTACAATGGTACCTTAACCACTTGCCGCCCGCCGGCTGTCATATGACGGCCAGGCGGCGCGACTCTCGTTCTGGAAGGGCATCATATGACGCCCTCTCCTTCCCTACCCACCAGGAGGCGTGCGTGCGATGCCGACGGCAATCGCGCACGCCCGCCGTGTCACTGGGCACTCGATGCACGTGCCCGGCGGCCGCGATGTCCGCTGGGCACACGCGATTGCCCGGTAACACAGAAGGGCGTGGATCTGTGTATGTAAACACACAGATCCACGTCCTGTCAGAGAGGAGAGGAGACCATTCTATGTTCTCAGTACAGAGCAACACAGATCGGTCTCCTCCCCTTGTGAGTCCCCTCCCCCTTCAGTTAGAAACATTCCCTAGGAACACAGTTAACCCCTCGATCACCCCCTAGTGTTAACCCCTTCCCTGCCAGTTACATTTACACAGTAATCAATGCATTTTTATAGCACGGATCGCTGTATAATGTGTCAAAAGTGTCCGATGTGTCCGCCATAATATCGCAGTCACAATAAAAATCGCAGATCGCCGCCATTACTAGTAAAAAAAAAATAATAATAAAAATGCTATAAATCTATCCCCTATTTTGTAGATGCTATAACTTTTGCGCAAACCAATCAATATACGCTTATTGCGATTTTTTTACCAAAAATATGTAGAAGAATAAATATCGGCCTAAACTGAGGAAAAAATTTGTTTAAAAAAAAAATGGATATTTATTATAACAAAAAGTAAAAAATATTGTGTTTTTTTTTCAAACTTGTCCCTCTTCTTTTGTTTATAGCGCAAAAAACAAAAACCGCAGAGGTGATCAAATACAACCAAAATAATGCTCTATTCGTGGGAAAAAAATAATAAAAATTTCATTTGGGTACAGTGTTGCATGACCGCGCAATTGTCATTCAAAGTGCGACAGCGCTGAAAGCTGAAAAATGGCTTGGGCAGGAAGGGGGTTAAAATGCTCTGTATTGAGATGGTTAAAAGCATTTTGACATAAGCCAAAATGTAATGGCTAGACCATTGGGTCAGAGCAACTCCAAAATGACAGCTGTTGTGGGATGTTCTCGGTCTGCAGTGGTCAGGACCTGAACAAAAACAATGCTGGAAACATCACACACAATCCATCAGAAAGTGTGCTTAAGTGAACAGTGGTGATTTTTCCACTGGAGATCTTTCCAGGAGTGTTATCATACTGCATATTTGACCTTCCTTTGATAGTAAAAGGCAGTGTGATTTGGTGACAGTGGTGGTATTTCCTTCCCTTTGGAGCACCCAGCTTTGTCTCTTTAAAACTGTTCCTACAAAGCAATTTTGAATTTTCCCTGGAAAGGACTTTTATTTTATTAGCGATCTTTTTATTGTTTTAAAATTAGATGTGACAATCTGATATGTTTTTAGCACTGAACTTATAATGTATTTGTAGATTTTTATTGTTCCAGCAATATTTTGCTAGCAGCTATTACTTAACTAATTTTCATTGAAATGTACGGTATGTATATTTACCTAGTACAGCTGATTGTGCTTATTTGATTAAGTGATCAAGACCTACCAAAAGTGGCCCAAGTAAGAAAAACCGGCCAACTGGCAACAGGGTCATGGGCAGCCAAGGCTCATTGATGCAGGAGGGGAGCGAAGGTCTGTCCCCCCTCTCTCCTCATGGGCTCACTGACTTTGATTGACAGCAGCGGGAGCCAATGGCACCCGCTGCTGTCTCAGCCATTGAGTAGGGAGAGTCTTGGACAGCCGAGGCTCTCGTGCAATATCCCTGGATCAAGATGTTGGGTCAGGTAAGTATTAGGGGTCTGAGGGGGGCTGCTGCACACAGAAGGTTGTTTTATCTTAATACACTGAATGCAATAAGGTAAAAAAACCTTCTGTGTTTAGAACAACTTTAATGCTGGTTTGGATAAAAAGGTGGTGGAGCACACTGAACATTGCAGTTTGTTGCTTATGGGGCTGTGTGGCATCAGACCAGTTGTTGTTCCCATAGGGAACAGTGTCCACAGCCAAAGGCACCTACAATGGGCATGTGAGCATCAGAACTGGACCGCAGAGCAATGAATGAAGGTGGCCTGATCTGATGAATTCAAGAATGGTTTGAGGAACACAACATCGAGTTTCAGTTGTTGACCTGGCCTCCAAATTCTCTGGATCTTGATCCAATCAAGCATTTATGGGATGTCATGGAAAAACAAGTCCAGTCCATGGAGACCTCACTTCACAACTTGCAGGACTAAAATAATCTGTTACTTATGGTTTGGTACCAGATACCCCAGCGTACCTTCAGAAGTCTAGTGGATTCTATGCCTTGATGAGTTATGGTGGTTGATCAGACACTAATTCTTTCCCCCAGTAGTTCATGCAAAGCTATTCATATGCACCCATGTAAGCAAATCTTCCAGTATTGTTGCCAAGCTGAGCTTTCTATTTAGAAAACCCAGAGCAGCTTGCATAAACACCATTGTGTAGGCACTCTGTATGTATTTTGGTGCCAAGGTATTTAGAAACAAATTGCAAAAATTACAATAGCTTTCCATAAGTATTTTTAATAACTAGTAGTATTACATACTGTATATTTTTTCAGCTTGTATTTAAGTTGCTGTGCACAACAAAAGGAGCAAGAAAGGCACAACAGTCATGTGCATTATGATTATAAAAAATATGTGGCGCTAACTAAAATGCATGAAATTATCATAAATAATGTGATTAAACATAAAAATAATGACAATTCTTCAGTGTGACATCAATAAACTGTGAATATTAAAAATATATACTGCGCTGTGACTCCACAACCCAGCAGCCAGCTCGGCTGCAGACAAAAAAGCTAAGTAGGTAAAGTGTAATAAGCGCAGCGCTAAGGTTGCAAGAAAAAGGAAAAAGTTGTATGTAATATACACAAATAAGTGACATAGTGGCAAGAAGTTAATTGTGATACAAACATGGAAGTGACATAATAACGCAAACTCTAGTCATAAAAAATGTGAATGAATTATGTAGTGTGTTACTGTAGTGACTGCACTACACCCAAAAGTCCACATTGAGAAGAATGATGAAATACAGTCCAATTAGGTTTGTGATCCAATGCACATGTGAAGAATTCCTGACATTACTGGGAACCTTGAAGTAAGGAAATGGAAGCAAACACCACCACTATGAAAGAGGGAGGAGGCTTACCAGATGGTATTGACTTGGCGTATACCACCCAAGTCAACAAGGCTTGTTGGGTTCAAACCACCCAATAGGGGACAGCAGGTCCTGGAACTCTGTCAATCGGTCAACCTTGAATGGTCATTGAATGTTAACTGAAAGCTTCAGGAGTTTCAAGAAGCGTGGAGACTTATTGTCACAGGAAAGGTATCATGTAATAGAGAAAGGGAGCTGACATAGAGTGATACCGTTTAAAAAGTTGTGATTTAT
Organism: Lithobates clamitans; assembly: GCA_037952925.1. Classification (NCBI taxonomy): domain Eukaryota; kingdom Metazoa; phylum Chordata; class Amphibia; order Anura; family Ranidae; genus Lithobates; species Lithobates clamitans. The sequence continues at coordinate 482,695 of JBBGZY010000482.1, forward strand.
TAAAAATACGAATTCAACACTCACATTTGGTAGAAATGTATAAAGCATATAAAAGCATGAAGGCGATGTTGACGGAAGGTCCACCCGATGCCTTTCGACTGCACAGTCGTCATCTGGGGTGTGGACCACCCCCGGAAAACATCGCTTAAATAAAGATAATGACCCCAGAGTTTGCTTGACACCGGAAGTGATCTCAAAAGACATCACTTCCTGTCTCCATGTTCAGATCCAAAACAAACATAAAATAGCAGTTTGAACACATAAATGAATTGTATGAGTATAATACTGGCAATAGCCAGTGTTTCCTAATGGCATAACGGACTGTATTTTGGATGCGTCATACATCAAAGTGCTTGGTCCGTTAGCCAAGCCTCGTTATGAAAACGAGGCATGGTTTCCTGGCTGCCGTCTCAGACTTAGCAAGCCTCGTTGGGAAACTGAGGCTTGGGTGAGTCACTTCCTCTATGTGTATCATCACTTGGTGTGTTGTAGTGTTAGGTCTTTCAACCAAACCTAGCTGTGAAGTCGAGACGTGGCTATATGGCTTCTTATCCAAACCAAGCCTCGCTGTGAGACCGAGGCATGGATTGGTAACCTCCGCCCTGCACATCAACCAAGCCTCGCTCTGGAGGCGAAGCCCGGTATAGTAATCATAACGTAAACATAATGGGCTTGTCACATAGTGAACACATGTCCCATGCCTGTCTACAAATAAATACGTGTAAAAAAGAGAAAGTAAAGGAAACCAGAAAAAATTAGCCCACCTCACATAGTGGAAATGGTAGAAAAACGAAATTTGTAATACAAGAACCCATGTTAGTAGAAAGGGTGCAATTCACTATATAAACACGGCTACAGCAAGGTCCGGGGTGTACATTCGTTGTGAGCAATCCTATAAGTGTAGACAGTGTTGAATACTGTCCCCAATCTAAATCAAATATAATAAAAAATAATACTATTATACAGTTTACAGATAGACATTAAAAATAAACATAAAAAGACAAAAATCGTTGCAAGTATCATGACTATTAGGCTCTATTTATAAAAGAGTTGATGTCCCACTCCACATTCATCCCCTGTGGATGGTGATTACTAGTAAAAAAATAAATAATAAAAATGCCATAAATCTAGCCCCTATTTTGTAGACGGTAATTTTGCGCCACCCAATCAATATACGTTTATTGCGATTTTTTTTACCAAAAATATGTAGACGAATACATATCGGCCTAAACTGAGGAAAAAATGTGTTGTTTTTTGTTTTTTGATTTTTTTAAAATTTGGGATATTAATTATAGCAAACAGTAAAAGATATTGTGTTTTTTTCAAAATTGTCGCTCTTCTTTTGTTTATAGTGCAAAAAATAAAAAACCGCAGAGGTGATCAAATACCACCAAAAGAAATCTCTATTTGTGGGAAAAAAAGGACATCAATTTTGTTTGGGTACAGCGTAGTACGACTGTGCAATTGTCAGTTAAAGCGACGCAGTGCTGTATCGCAAAAAATTGCCTGGTCATTGAGCAGCCAAAACTTCCTTTCCTTTCCTTTTCCCCTTCTCCCTCCCTTGGGCCAAACTAAATCAGTTACTAGCATACCCCTCACCTTCATGAATCCTCCATACCAATTCTTCCTATTTTAGCTATCATCCCTTAACTAATCTATAGCTAGTGAATTGTCTATTGACCTTTATATTTCCATCTGATCCAAAAATAAATGGTGTCAGCCCTGGTAGCATCAGCCATGGTTCCCACATTTCAATAAATTTATTTGCTAAACCCCTGTTTTATTACACCTGCCATTCTTTTAACAATGCATCATTTACCTGTATCCGCCATTCCTCATATGTCAGAGTTTTGGAGGATATCCATTTTATTGCTATCAGTTTTCATGCTATATATATATATATATATAGATGTATATAGCATCCTATTAATGAGTATCCTAATTACTGTAGTGTATACTGTAATTCTTTATCTAATTGGCCCAATCAGCATATTCATGGATCTACCTGTACCTGTGTTTGATATGCCTGATTAATAGTCTCTACCACACTTTGCCATTACCTGAACATTTTAGGGCATTTCCAAAGCATATGCATTAGATCAGTAGATGCTCTTGAACATCTCGGGCATTCTGACGTATCCCACCTCCCTCATTTGGTATAATTTAGCTGGTGTCCTATAAGCTCTATATATTATATATAATTGGGTTAAGCATTGCTGTGGAGAGAAGGATATGGACTGTACATGTTCCAGTATACACTGCCATGTTTCATCTGACATTTTTCTAAGGTCTTTTTCCCATCCCCTTCTTGCTAAACAGCTGTTTACCTTCTGTAATTGTTCAGTCAAACGGCCATAGAGAGTGGAAATAGGACCCCTCTTAACCTGTATCTTTACAAGAAAATCAATAAGTGGCATATTTTGTATCTTAACTTTGTTATCTTTAAATTGATTTTGTAGCGCATGGCGCAGTTGTAGAAAGGTGATAGGTAGAAGCAGAGGTGGGGGACTCGAGTCACATGACTTGACTCGAGTCGGACTCGAGTCACCTGTTTGAGGACTTGCGACTTTCTTGACAAAATTAAATAAATGACTCGACTTGACTTTGACTTGCCACTAATGACTTGCGACTTGACTTTGACTTGGGCTATTTGACTTGCAATGACTTGCAATGACTTGGCACCACCAGTGCTGTGTTTTGGCCTAGGCAAAAGCCGCCCCCCCACAAAAGAAAGCTCCCCCGAGTCCCGGCTTCTGCCCGCACAAATACAGCTTGCTAACATTGTGGGCGGGGATCGGATAGGTGTCCGCGAGCGGCGCTTGCAGTGTTCGCGGCCGCCGCAGACTTTTTTTTATATTTGATGATGACTGCACTGCAGTCTCTCCTCCTAGGCTGTACGGGTCTCTGTATTCCGTCCGGCCAGGCCACGGCGCCGCCCCCCTCCTGCTGCGGAGTGATCTCTGAGGGAGGGGCTGGGCTTCTGTGCAAGTGTGCAGAGCCAGCAGCGTGAGTCGCGGGCCTCACGGTGGGGGAGGAAGAAGGAACTGGAAGTTGCCCAAGGAGCCAGCCAAGCCTAGCCGACTGACCGAATCTGAGTGGAGTCCAGTCCAGCAGCCATAGAGTAAGTCATGACAGACTATTATTCTTCTACTGAGGGGGCACTGGAGCAGGGAGAGTCACACGACTCAGGGAGGAACTGGTCTGAGAATGGGGGTCAGTGCAGTGGTCGTCGCAGCGCAGAAGAAAAAGCACAGAGCCGAGGAGGAGGAAACAGATTTGCAGAAACTGCAGGTTTGTTTGATGCAGTGCCAAGCAAATGCCTCCCTGAAAACTTCCCTGCAAACTTTGCAGGGAAGCATTAGCTTGCTTGGCACTGCATCAAACAGACCTGCAGGTTCTGCAAATCTGCACTAGTGATGTAGCAGCTAGCAGGGCCCTGGCCAGTGGCCTGTACTGATGATTGCAGGATGCAGATATGATTGCAGATGCAATCAATCATCAATATCATTGAACATGCTAAAACTATGAAACCTAGGTAGGTACAAACCTTCTTTCCTTGTTTTCTCCTCCTCCTGCGCTGCGACGGCCACTGCACTGACCCCCAGTCCCAGACCAGTTCCTCCCTGAGTCCTTCACTAATTAACTATTACTTATGTGAAGTACAAAGTGCTCAACGTGAATATTACACAAAAATCATATTGCAATTAAGTGATCCATGCATGCGTACTATAAACTCATTAAATAGTCCACATCCAGTGAAAGTTCATGTACTGCAGTGCTCCATGCATGCTGAAATCAATGCAAACTTTAGCACTGGTCACTGTATTGGTGTCACTGGTGCCCAAAAAGTGTCACTATGAGTCACTAATGTAATATTATAATCTGGAATGATAAACGTGTCACTGTTTTAAACAAGGTTAGGTTAGGACCGTATATGTAGGAAGGCCAGTATGGTGGCCTGAATTTATGGGAGGAGCCCGGGGGGTATTTAAGCAGCCCGCTCACCTGTGGTGCTTGTTGGTTTCCTGTGCGCGATATACGTCACTAGGCCGACTATTCGAATACCAGCGTCCGCAAGTTCTTGCCTTGCAAGTTCCCGTATTCGTTATTTCCGTGCTCAAAACTTTCGAAGTCCGTGTTTACCGTTCGTAGTTCGTACCACGCGTCTGGCTTGGCTGTCGCAGGTAGGGTCCCGTCGGACTTTGTTTTACGTTTTCATATCATGTCACTAAACCGTGATTTCAAATTTACGTATCACTCGCATTTTTACAAACGTAACCGCAATGTATATCACTCGTACTATCGTTATGTTACCATTTCGTCTTACTCGAGAAAACCACTGCGACGCAGACGTCGCTTCATTTCTAGCATGTCGGTAATTTAATACACATCTGTAGACAGCCACAGCGAGTCGCAATTCTCAAATCTATCGGATCAAGTCAGTTCGATGCCAATCATGTCTCATTTCTCAAACATTTCTAAACTCATTTCTAACATTTCAAATCATTTCAATCATTTCTCATTTCAGTCACCTACCGCGCTCCGATTCGAATCCAGTCGCACCTAAAAGATGCACCGATTCGCTCCGGTGCGCCCCAGTAGTTACGGCCTCATTTCAGTACATGCTCCAGAGTTACGTTATTTTCAGTCATTCGTACCTCTGTCATGGTTATCATTTCATTACCACGTATCACGTTCCGACATGAATTCAGTCGCATGGAAATGCACCGATTCGTCTCGGCGTGCCCCAGGATTGGCCACATTTCAGTACATGCTCCGGAGTCCGATTCGTAGTCAGTCGCTACAACAGCACGACCGATTCGCGCCTCCGTCATGGCAAATGATATGTTACACCTGCCCTTACCGCGCTCCGCTTCGAATCCAGTCGCATCTTCCATGCACCGATTCGTTACGGCGTGCCCCAGGGCTCGGCCTCATTTCTCAAACATGCTCCAGAGTCCGGATCATAGCTAGTCGCAGATATCGGGCGACTGATCCGTGTCTCTGTCATGCAATTACTACCATTTCACTCCCACAGCGCATCACCGTTTCGAAACCAGTCGCATCCGAGATGCACCGATTCGTCATGGAATGCCTCACTTGTTTCGGCCGTATCCATACCTATACCAGAGCTCGGTTCGTTGCCAGTCGCAAAATACGGCACAACCAATTCGAGCCTCGGTCAAGGTAAACATTTCTCTCATTCATTTCATACTGCGCTCCGATTCGAATCCAGATGCATCAAACAGGCTCCGATTCGTCCCGGTGTGCACCAATGTTTTTCAGTTGCCTCATTTCAGTACATGCTCCAGAGCCCGGTTCACGGTCGGATCAGTCACGACACGACCAGGCCGGACCTCTGTCATGGAGTTAATTCATTTCATAATCAAGGCAAACATTTCGAATCATTTCATTGTCACAAGATTGCAAGCACCATACAAATCGTTGCTTCAAGTTAGTTAGCAATCCCTTCACGAATTATCACCTTTCATTTTCTCTAGGTCAGTCAAAGTTCAGTAGGTCCACCCTGCACCAGGTTGGACGATATCCCCCCAGGTAAAAAAAAAAAAAAGGAAGAATGGGAGGATAAGTCGGGTAAGTATGACTCAGGGGATCAAAGAAAAAACTTGAAATTCATGTCACCCCCAATAGGTTACAGTCAACCTGAAAATAAGAGCTCAAGACAGGAGATTCTCACCAGATCAACTATGTCTCAGGCCGGCAGCGAAGACTTCACGGCCCCTCTGTCCCCAAACTGACGGCAGAGCTCAGACGCAGAGGTGTCCCCTTCCCCGCCACAGCGAGGAAAGGCCAGCTCTTCAAACTCCTCTTACCCCCACCAGCAGCAGGACCCAGTACCCAACAGGCATCCCTCCAGTCAATATCATCAGCTATCTCACAATTACACACGATGGTGTCATCCTTGTCTACCTCAGTTACAGACGTCCAAACCAGGGTGGCACTCCTGGAGGCTCGACCGGCCACGGCTGTCCCCGACCCAACCGCAACTCAAACCTTGACACCCCTTCCTGCAGGTACCTCAGGCTGGAGCCCCATTGTCTACCCCTCCCATCTGGTCCCAACCAGTATCAGGAAGGACATTTTGGACGGCAGGGACATCAACCTGGCCTCTCTCCTTATTTCCGTACACGTTCTGGCAGAAAATAAGGCCTACTCTTGGGGTGACATATCGGTGGTCCTTAAAGCCAAAGACCCCAGATTGAACCGCAAGTTATCGGTCCCAGAATTTACCCTGGCCTTTGGCATGCTCAGAGACGTCCTATGCTCAGCCACCCCCAGCAGACGGGAAGAGCTGGACTTGAATCTCCATACGGTAGTAGACTTGGGCTACAAGTATGGAGGATTTGCATTTTATGATTACCACCGTTCCTTTTCCGCTAAGGCCGCCGCCAGACTCACACAGTTCCAGACTACGACAAATTGGAGTCTCATGGACACAGAGCTCTTCTGCCGCCACTTTGCCGGCTTACGCTCACCTCTGTGTGCGATTTGTCAGTCCTCCACCCACACTGCCACCTGGTGCGCCAATGCGGCGATCAGACGGCCCTTCGAGTTTCCCTCTACCTCGGGTACAATTCAGGGTCAGTCGCCCCCTGAACCAACGCCTCAGGTGGACAAATTCGGACGCCCAGTCCAAACCGTGGGAGGGCCAGCCATCTGTAATAACTACAACTACGGGTCCTGCAACTTCAGCCAGTGCCGCCTACTCCACATCTGCACCTTATGCCAAAGAGCACACCCAAGAAATTTCTGTGAAGTCAAACAACACAAGAGGGCATGACTAAGCCGGATCAACCTCTTATGGTTAGGACTGTACCTCACCTCACATCCCACCCCTTCCCTGGCCACCTACCTTATCCAAGGCTTCACAGCAGGCTTTCACACCGGCCTCATTTCACTACCCCACAGTACTCACGAATGTGCCAATCTTCGTTCAGCAGCCATTGACGAACAAGCCATAGATCAGCTCTTACAAGCAGAGTTAGATCGAGAGTACGTTATAGGCCCTTTCACTTGCCCCCCTTTCAGCACATGGAGAGTCAGCCCTATTGGGCTTGTCAAGGGCAAGTTCACGAATAAATTGCGTTTGGTGTACGACCTGTCTGCGCCTCATTCTTCCCACATCCCCAGTCTCAATTCCCTGATCCCCTCCGAAGAGTTTTCCCTAAAATATTCCTCCGTCGACATGGCAATACAAGCAATCATCAAAGCAGGTACAGGTGCCTGGCTCTCCAAAGCCGACATCTCGGATGCCTTCAAGCTCCTGCCCATCCACCCATCCCTTTGGTGCTGGCATGGCATCAAGTGGAAGGAGGCATATTATTTTTCCACGAAACTGACCATCGGTTCGAAGAGTAGTCCGTGGCTCTTCGACACGTTCGCTCAGTCCCTCGTTTGGATACTGTTACACAAGGGTCAATGCCAAGAAGTCATCCATTACCTGGATGACTTCCTACTAATAGAACCTCCCAGCAAGCCCCCAGGAGACCTCGACAAACTCAGAGTGATATTTGGAAACCTCAATGTTCCCATCGCCGAGCACAAAGTCGACGGCCCAGCACACATCATCACCTTTCTCGGGGTCAGCTTGGATACCTGCGCTATGCAAGCCAGTCTCCCCCTCGACAAACTAACACGCATTAGGGCGGTCCTTCACGAATTCACACACGCCAAGGGCTGTACCAAAAAGCAGTTACAATCTCTCCTGGGAATGCTTAATTTCGCCATGCGAATTATTCCACAAGGCCGCACCTTTGTATCACGCCTGCTTAGATTCCTGTCAGAAACTCAAGACCCCGATCAAATCTTAAATCTAGACTCCGCAGCTATAGCGGACCTATCTATGTGGGAGTAATTCTTGTCCGCCTGGAATGGCATATCCCTATTTATACCCATGGTTTCGCCCCTGTCACCCCAGGTAGTGACAGACGCTGCAGCCTCCACAGGTTTCGCTGCAATTTTTGGCCACCATTGGTTTTCAGGACCCTGGCCTCAACAGATACTGTTGATACCCGGCTTTACTCAAACATCTGCCCTCTTTGAACTTTATCCCATAGTGGCAGCTGCACAGCTCTGGGGCCACCACTGGACAGGACAAACCGTAGTCTTCACCACCGACAACCAGGCCACAGCAGACATCATCAACAGAGGCAGGTCCAAGTCCCTAGCAGTCATGTCCTTCCTGCGCAGATTGGTACAACTGTCTTTACAGCGTCAGTTTAATATACACTGTGCATTTATTCCCGGCAGATACAACTTAGCTGCTGACGCACTGTCACGTTTTAATTACACCTCCTTTTTTGAACAGGTTCCCGATGCCGAACCAATGTCGGCCCCTATCCCTGTCTGGTCACAACTGACCCTGGACTAGTTCAACATTTACACAGAGCAACGCAACTCATCAATCATTCACTCTCTCACAACACACTCAAAGCCTACCAGACAGCTTGGAAGGCGTTCAATAAATTCCTCACATCCTGCCGTAAAGGACCAACAGATGTCAAACAGGTACTGGCCTTCACTGCACACTGTCACACGCAGCTGGCCTTATCCTACAATACCATTCGGCTATACCTAGCCGGCATTCAACATTTCTTGACGCTTGAAGACCCCACAAAATCTTCACTGTTCTCATCACATGCTATACGAGCCATCCTAAGGGGCATTCAGAAACAACAACCAGTCATCAGCACCAAGCGCTACCCATTACGGGGCCCATCTTTAGGGACATGTCAACTATTCTGGCTACTTCACCATTCGGTCTGCTCCCCAGCACGGTCTTACAAGCAGCCGTATATTTAGCTTACTATGGGTTCTTGCGACCTGGCGAATTCACCTCTAACAAACCCACAGACCAAGTACTATGCAGACGGCACTTGCTTCGATACCAAGACCATTTCATCCTGCACCTCGAGGTCTCTAAAACCCAGCAAACGGGCTCAGGAGTGAACATTCACCTCTACAAAACCAACAACAGCTGGTGTCCAGTCGCTGTACTCAACCGACTCCTGTCACTCCTGCCTAAGCAACCAGACAGCAGTCCCCTTCTACCATTCCCAGTTAAACCCTTAAGCGCCTCTCAGTTTGTGAAACACATAAGGATACTTCTCCGCAATCTTCACCTTAACCGTAGTCAGTATTCCGGACACTCCTTTCGCATCGGAGCAGCCTCCGCAGCGTCCCGCCACGGGGTTCCAGACCACATCATCAGAAGACTAGGCAGGTGGAAATCAGCCTGCTTCGCCCGGTATATCCCCAATCCGCAAACAGAGATGGCACAGGCATTTTCCAAATTGGCTCAATAAATAACTGAAAACCAATAAAATTATAACCCTACCTGAATGTTTTTGCCCCCTTATTTTGGCATACCGGCCATTAGACCAAGGCACACTTTCAGGTCCATTTCATATGGTAAGTCCACACTTTCAGGTCTATTTCCGATGGTAAGTCTTATCTTTACTATAAGTGTTATCCATGTCCATATCGGACATAGGGCTCCGACCATAAGTAGGAAGGCCAGTATGGTGGCCTGAATTTATGGGAGGAGCCCGGGGGGTATTTAAGCAGCCCGCTCACCTGTGGTGCTTGTCGGTTTCCTGTGCGCGATACCCACCCTCCCATCCCCATTTCACAGCATTTCTCAACTATTCATTTCATTCATTTCTCTTACAGAATAATCATTTCTTAAACCAGGGTATGCCCCCTTATTTTGGCATACCGGCCATTAGACCAAGGCACACTTTCAGGTCCATTTCATATGGTAAGTCCACACTTTCAGGTCTATTTCCGATGGTAAGTCTTATCTTTACTATAAGTGTTATCTATGTCCATATCGGACATAGGGCTCCTACCATAAATATATAATACATTAAAAATAGTTCTGTAAGTACTAGTGTACTAAGCAACACCTTATTTTTAGGTTTGTTGGCCATTTAATTGCTGAGTGTTCTGCTCCTTGTCTGCTATTTGGGCATTCAAAGTGTTTCTTTAATATGCCAAGAAAAAAGCACTAAGCAGTTTTGTTAATGTTGAAAATAAAACAAAACCTTTCCTGAAAACTGACTTTTAACTCATTTAAAAGATGGAAATGGGGTAGATCAGTATTTTGACTTAATTTGTGACTTGACCAAAATAAATGACTTGACTTGACTTGCTTGACTTCTAGCAGGGACTCGACTTGACTTGCTTGCTTTTCGCCACAGTAACTTGGGACTTGCTTATGACTTGAAGGTTAAGACTTGAGACTTGCTTGTGACTTGCACATGTGTGACTTACCCCCATGTCTGGTAAAAGGTGTGGAAGGGCATTAAGTATTTTTTCTGCAAATCTTGAAATATTTTTAATATATTATCTGTATAAAGCTGTGCAATATATTTTATCCCCTTGTCTCTCCATACTCCAAACCCTTTTAGTCTGCCCACTTACTCATAGATTTTATTTCCCTATAGTGAAGAATAGACTGAAACTATATTGCATAATACGTCTCATTTCCTACTATACTTTATGTATAGTCCCAGGGTAGAACCCTGTGGCACATAAGAAAAATTACCTGATTCTAATTGAGCTATCAAATAAATTTGTGAAGATCTACTCAGAAGTATTGATTGGATAGGATCTGTCCAGTCGATCACTCCCCATCCTGCAACCTGTTGGAGTTGTGCTGCTAAAATGTACATTTGGAACGGCTAAACCCTCCCTATCTTTAGGGAGTTGTAGTTTAGTTAGCTTAATTATAGCATTTTGCCCTTTCCATAGCAAGGTTCAAAACAGGGAATCTATTTTTTTAAACCATTTTAGTGGTGTCCAGACCAGTGAGTTATGTAGAACATAAAGTAACGGTGGTGCCCAAAACATTTTAGTGAAATTTACATGATTCACCACCAATTAGGTTAATTTAGTTCATACTCTACCCTTCACCTTAAATGTATCCAATATAGGGGCCAAGTTATAGTTTATATATTTCTTTATGTTACAGGAAACCTGTATTCCCAGGTATTTAACCACATGCTGACCGGGCCATAGCCGAAAGACGGCTACAGCACGCACCATGGAACATCCATGACCGCCGGGTCCCCCACGGATCACGGTAAATGGCCGCTGATAGCAGCCGTTTACCACGTGATCGCTCCGTCTAATGATGCCGCCGGTTCCTCCGTCCCCTCTCTGTACTGATCAGTACAGTGTGAGAGGAGAGAGGGAAAGCGCTTTGGGCACTACAGATCCAGCCCACAGCGCTGCTCAGTGCCTATACTCTGCCAGTACTCTGCCATACTATGCAATACTATGCAATACTCTGCAATACTCTGCAATTCTATGCAATACTATGCAATACTCTGCAATACTCTGCAATACTCTGTAATACTCTGCAATACACAGCAATATTCTGCAATACTCTGCAATACTATGTAATACTCTGCAATACTATGCAATAGAGATATATAAAATACTGCGCCAACCTGTGGTACAAAAGCAGCCAACACAACAATATGACTAATTGTAATGGGAATGTGAAACTAAAAGTGTGGCCCTAAAAAAAAAGAGATGAGGCTACCTGAAACAAGTAGTTTCTCTCAAAAGCATACATGTATGAATATTATATAAACACTGTGAGACAAAGTAAGGGAAGTGATATCCTGCAACAGTGAGTCACTCACTATAGACTATTATCAGGTATTACATGTGTTATAAATAAATATTATATGTTATAGATAGGTGCAAACAATCATATATATAGTAGTATATGTAGTTCAATGCAATGAAGTGCACACCAAAAAAAGTTAGGTGACTAAAAAACAAGCAAAAGCATAAATAGAACAATGTGTAAATAGGTGGTGAATGGCAATATATAAGTCCCAAAAGGTGGTAATAATTGGGAGGAAGGACTGAAGAGATATCTTCAACTAAAATCAACGGTCTCCAAAGTAGATAAATTCGGTGGTGGGTATACACCCAGGAGTGCTTACACCATTGAGAGGACAAAGGGAGAATAAGGTACCTTTACCAGGAGTGGTGGACCCGGCTCACCATACGGCGGTGGGTCAGTGAGGCGTAGTATCGGAGACTTGAAGAAGAACTCACGGACTGGACTGCACAGTAATCCTTCCGGCTGGATCTCACAGGCGCCAAATGAGGGAGATGGATGGGAGCTGGCAACATCCGCCAAACCGCTATCAGATTCCTGGGAGCTTTCCTCCAGCTCAAAGGGACGTTAGAAGGTATGTGGGGAAAAAAAGGAGTCTCCACATAGTGTAAATCCGTATATTGGGATTTATTCATATCAGGTAAAATGGATATCCAAAAATATACAATTAAAAAGTACAAATAAAAACAACAGCAAAAGTAGACAAAGCGCAGTAAAAGTGCCCAAGGCTGGCGTATTATCCCTACGCGTTTCGTCTTAAGAGACTTCAACTTGGGTATATGTCAGCCGTTCACTTACTGCGCTATATATATTTGTATGAGGATTATCGTAATTACAAGCCTGTGTGGCTACTTCCCTGTTCCGGTGTCTCGTTTGCGTTCCAATGGTCGTAACGTGAAATGGTGGGACGCTTCTGTCTCGGGCGTCCTGAACATCGTGACGTCAGACGTCACGGCGCTCCATACAAATAAGGAAAATAGGGAAGTGTGGCTGGTGAGGTAACAGTAACTAAGCCTCCATCCGAGCAGCCAATAATATCCGTGTCTCAGGTAACGTGATCGCCATGTCAACTCCCACACACAACTTAGCAGCAAATTACAGAGATATGCACAAAGCTATAAAATCCCTGGTGGTGCTGATCAAAGGAGTGTATGTGAGACAACAAACGGTGCTCATCACAGGGAAGCGAGCAAAAGTTACTAGTAAATAAAACATATTACCTATATACCGCATGTTAAAAGAATATTAGCTATATGGAAGACATCGAATAGGGATCTAAAAAGTAGCCAATAATCCGGCACTGAATAATAAATAAATAAATATTCACAGTATTCTAGGCCGGAAAAAATTGGGGAATATGAGCCACACAAACTTACGTACGATGTACATAATGCCAAAAGGAGATTATATTATCGTGGAAAGATATATAAACATAAACATATAAAGATATATATAACATAAACATATATATCTAACAACTGGATTGCGTCTTATATAGGGAAAAGATGGTCCTGCATGTGGGTAGATTTAGTGTATAGGTCTTCCTATGTCTGAGTTACATATGTATATGGAGCAAGTTGTCAAGAAACAGTAGAGACATGCCCAATGTAAGTGGAGCATAGTATCTTATGCATATATGGCGAGATACAAATGCAGTATATGGGAATGTGTAAAAATAAGGCAAAAAGGTTGTTTTAAAATGGGTTGGGGTAGAGGGGGGCAAGACATAAACGATGATATTAAAATTAAATATAATATAATTACAACCACTGAGATGTATAAAAAATACAAAACACATCTGTAGTAGAAAGGAATACAGCTGGAAGGTACTGAAAACATCTTGAATACCTAGTTTGTATTCCTTGGGGGCACTAGTATAGGGGCATATATAAGTATCGGAAGGGGGGAAGGTGGACATCTATGTATGAGTGTAGATGGAGAGATCAGGCCTTATTGATAAAGGCATTGAGATCCCAATCGACGTTTAATCCAAACAGTTTATAGCTTTTTAACTGGTATATCCAGAAGGTCTCGAGTTTGGAAACACCTCTGAGATTAGGTTCACCCCTCCAATGTGGGACGAATTTGTCGATCACTTGAAAGCTGGTACCTGCAGGGTTTTGATTATGAAACTCTAAATAGTGTCTCGGGACACTATGGTTAGTCCGTCCCTTTTTAATGCTAGTAATATGTTCACTTACCCTTGTGGAGAAAGCACGTATAGTGCGTCCCATGTATTGCTTCCCACAAGGGCAGGTGATGAGGTAGACAATGTATCTGGTGGCGCAGGTCGTGAAATCTTTCATTTCATATCAATATACTTATATATGCCCCTATACTAGTGCACTCAAGGAATACAAACTAGGTATTCAAGATGTTTTCAGTACCTTCCAGCAGTATTCCTTTCTACTACAGATGTGTTTTGTATTTTTTATATATCTCAGTGGTTATAATTATATTATATTTAATTTTAATATCATCGTTTATGTATGGCCCCCTCTACCCCAACCCATTTTAAAACAACCTTTTTGCCTTATTTTTACACATTCCCATATACTGCATTTGTATCTCGCCATATATGCATGAGATAATATGCTCCACTTACATTGGGCATGTCTCTACTGTTTCTTGATAACTTGCTCCATATACATATGTATCTCAGACATAGGAAGACCTATACACCAAATCTACCCACATGCGGGACCGTCTTTTCCCTATATAAGACGCACTCCGGTTGTTAGATATTTATGTTGTAGCTTTCCATGATATTATAATCTCCTTTTGGCATTATGTACATCGTACGTAAGTTTGTGTGGCTCATATTCCCCAATTTTTTCAGGCCTAGAATACTGTGAATATTTATTTATTTATTATTCAGTGCCGGATTATTGCCTATTATTTAGATCTCTATTCGATGTCTTCCATATAGCTAATATTCTTTTAACATGCAGTATATAGGTAATATGTTTCATTTACTAGTAACTTTTGCTCGCTTCCCTGTGATGAGTGCTCTTCGTTGTCTCACATACACTCTTTTGATCAGCACCGCCAGGGATTTTATAGCTTTGTGCATATCTCTGTAATTTGCTGCTAAGTTGTGTGTGGGAGTTGACATGGCGATCACATGACCTGAGACACGGATATTATTGGCTGCTCGGATGGAGGCTTGGTTACTGTTACCTCACCAGCCACACTTCCCTATTTTCCTTATTTGTATGGAGCGCGTGACGTCTGACGTCACGATGTTTAGGACGCCCGAGACGGAAGCGTCCCAACATTTCACGTTACGACCATTGGAATGCAAACAAGACACCGGAACAGGGAAGTAGCCACACAGGCTTTTAATTACGATAATTCTCATACATATATATATAGCGCAGTAAGTGAACGGCTGACATATACCCCAGTTGAAGTCTCTTAAGATGAAACGCATAGGGTTAATACGCCGGTCTTGGGCACTTTTACTGCGCTTTGTCTACTTTTGCTGGTTTTTTTATTTGTACTTTTTAATTGCATATTTTTGGATATCCGTTTTACCTGATAAGAATAAATCCCAATATACAGATTTACACTATGTGGAGACTCCTTTTTTTCCCCACATACCTTCCAACCTCCCTTTGAGCTGGAGGAAAGCTCCCAGGAAGCTGATAGAGGTTTGGAGGATGTTGCCATCTCCCATCCATCTCCCTCGTTTGGTGCCTGTGAGATCCAGCCGGAAGGATTACTGTGCAGTCCAGTTCATGAGTTCCTCTTCCTCCTCTTTAAGTCTCCGATACTACGCCTCACTGACCCACCGCTGTATGGTGAGCCGGGTCCACCACTCCTGGTAAGGGTTCCTTATTCTCCCTTTGTCCTCTCGATGGTGTCAGCACTCCTGGGTGTATACCCACCACCGAATGTATCTACTTTGGAGACCGTTGATTTTAGTTGAAGATATCTCTTCAGTCCTTCCTCCCAATTATTACCACCTTTTGGGACTTATATATTGCCATTCACCACCTATTTACACATTGTTCTATTTATGCTTTTGCTTGTTTTTTAGTCACCTAACTTTTTTTTTGGTGTGCAATGCACTTCATTGCATTGAACTACATATATATATATATATATATATATATATATATATATATATATATGATTGTTTGCACCTATCTATAACATATAATATTTATTTATAACACATGTAATACCTGATAATAGTCTATAGTGAGTGACTCACTGTTGCAGGATATTACTTCCCTTACTTTGTCTCACAGTGTTTATATAATATTCACACATGTATGCTTTTGAGAGAAACTACTTGTTTCAGGTAGCCTCATCTCTTTATTTTTAGCGCCACACTTTTAGTTTCACAATACTATGCAAAACTCTGCCAATACTTGCCAATACTCTGCCAATACTCGCCAATACTCTGCAATAAATTTTAACAGAAACAAAGAATTTTTTTTTTGATACCGAATTTTCAGTCTTTTTTGATTTATAGTGCAAAAAAAAAAAAACCCAGCGGTGATTAAATGCCACCAAAAGAAAGCTCTATTTGAGTGAAAAAAAGGACAAACATTTCAAATGGGTAGAGTGTTGCATGACTGAGTAATTGTCATTTAAAATGTGAGAGCACCGAAAGCTGAAAATTGGTCTGGTAAGGAAGGAGGTTTAAGTGCCCAGTGGTCAAGTGGTTAAAGGTTGTAACAACCTGTATTTTATGATCTATCTGCGCTAAAGCTGGTGTTAAATCATCAACTGGCAATTGCACAGATTTTTCCCAATTGATAACAAACCCTGAGAAACTGCCAAAGGTCTTAATCAGTTTTATCGCAGATGTCAGGGATTGATCTGTATCTCCCAGGAATAGTAAAGCATTCTCTTCCTCCTCTCTCAAATCCCCTGACAGTGGTTGTTTGTCTAATTGCTATTGCCAGTGGCTCTATAGCCAATGCGAATAGCATCAGTGATAGTGGGCACCCTTGCCTACTACCTCTGGACACAGAGAAATATTCTCATAATGAGCTATTTATCTGTATACATGCTTGTGGAGCTGAATACATAAACCAAATCCACTTTACGAATCCTCTACCCAACCCAAACTTGTCTAAAACCTCTCATAAGTATGTCCACTCAATGCAGTTGAATGCTTTGGCTGCGTCTAGGGAGAGAATAGATCTTTTCCCCACAGTGTCCGATGGTATCTGTAAATTGAGAAATAATATTCTCAAATTTGTTGTTGTGGATCTTCCTGGTATGAAGCCTGATTGATCCAAATGTATCAGTTTGTGTATGACTTTATTTATTCTAGATGACAAGACCCTTGCCAGAATCTTAGCATCAGAATTTAATAATGAGATTGGGCAATAGATGATCCTTATCTGGCTTGGGTAGTACTATAATACAGGCATCATTCATAGATTTCAGAAGCTTAAATGATGCATGTGCATGAGTCAACATTTTCAACAGTTCTGTCAACAAAATATCTCCATAATTTTTATACATTTCTTATGGTAAACCATCTAAACCAGGAGCTTTCCCATTAGGGGAATCCAAAACTGCCCTATTTAATTCTTCTAATTTTAGAGGTGCATTAAAGTATTTTCTTTCCTCTCTGGAAATAGATGGTATTGTCAGGGGATTCAGGAGTTCCTTCAGGTGATAAATAGCCTTACTCTGGTATAAATCCTTATAAAAAGCAGTAAAAGAGGACAATATATCCTCTTGAATATGTGAAATATTCCCAGTTGGTGTACATATATGGGAAATAAAATTAGACTTAACCTATGATTTAACAATTACTGCTAACATTTTCCCATTTCTTTCTCCCTCCTCAAAATATTTACTCCTCACATGGAATTGATCCTCTTCAGCTTTTTCCATAGCTGTTCTTTTATATAAAAGTTGTATATCCTTCCAAATAGCTTGATTTCCAAGTGTAGGGTTCTGAACATATTGAAATTCTTTTTGTCATACTTCTACAGCCAAAAGAATTTACCATTCCCTACTTGTATTTTTAAATTTTCTTATAGCCTGTATTAGTTACCCTCTTAGAAATGCCTTCATAGTGTCCAACTGTGGGGTTGTTGAGTCTGCATTATCAATAAAAAAATTTGTAAGCAATTGTCGCATGGGTTCCCCCTGGCTTAATACCTGTAACTATGAGGCATTCATACGCCAGTAACTTTTAGTGTGTGGTTTAATTTTATTTATGGTCAGCAAAACTGGTGAATGATCCAATATCCCCCTTGCCATAAACTGTATATTTGATACCAAAGGAAGCGTTAGTTCTGTGCCCAGAGCCAAATCAATCCTAGATAAAGTACCATAAAGTACCATAAGTCGAAGAGCAACAAGTAAAAGCATGTATTCCAGGATTGAGAAGGCGCCACATGTCACACAGACCTACATCCTGCAGGTGTCTCGCAAAGGGGGTTTCCGACTTTGGACCCACCGGGTAGCGATCCATACTCCATTATCATTATTTGGATACCAGGATATTTAGCCAAACATATACTGATCCAACACAATATCTCTGAATTGTATGGTGGCGGAACATACACTGATCCCATTATACATGCAGTGCTAAACAAGGAGCATACTAATAGGACATATCTACCCTAGGGATCAATCAATGTCTGTCTGCAGGAGAATTGTATCCTTGTGGATATTAAAACACTGACCCTCTTAAAAATGTAGAGAATACAAAATGGTATTGAGCAGAATACTTTGCATTTTGTAATAAAGGGATAGTGTCTTTTGTAAGATGGGTGTCATGGTTATGCAGTTCACCTTTAGAGGCCAGCCACTCTCGCGTGACTGCTTTTGTAATCCTCCCTCAGCATAGCTCCACCTCAGCCTCTAATTAGGAACACTATATTAACCTGTGCATTGCAAGCCAACCTTGCTGATCAACCATTATACTGTATGTTCAGCTTTCGTGTGCTTCTTGCTGTGTCTCCTATGTCTGATTCCGGTTACTGATCTTGGCCTGTTCTCGACTATCCCTGTCTGCTTGTGACCCTGACCTTTGGCGTGTTCTAAGTTTATCCTTTTCTGCTAGTCGCCCCGACCTTTGGCGTGTTCTATGTTTATCCTTGTCTGCTAGTCACCCCAACCTTGGCTTTTTCCTTTACTATCCTTGTTGTTCCAGCCTGCTGCTTCCTTCCTCTTTCTAATGTAGTCTACCGTGAGTGTGAGCTGTGAGACCCTGGGGGCCATGACCTGGCGCCAGACTGCAGCGCAGTCCATCCTCACCACTAGAGGCTCTGGTAAACACCTGCTGGCGCTTAGACTCCTTGCCCTGGGGAATCTATGCTCTAGCTCCCAGTGGGATCTCTGTTGATGCTCCAGTAGACCTGATTTCTGAACCTCCAAGAGTTCAATCCGCAGCAGTCAGTCCTAGGGTCCACTACCTTAGCAGTGCGTTTCTGACTCCTACGGAGTGCATCTGTCACCTGGATGGGTTTCCTGCAGGAAGACTATTGATGGGTTATATTGCTCCATAAGAGAAAAAATAACCCTTTTTTTTTACTGGGTCCTTCAATCCTCTCACATTCCAAGATATTAATGCAAGCTCATTAACCATTATCCCTATCTATTATATCTATAGCCACTGGTATGAAGGTATATAATACACATAGCTTTTTCCATTTTACTTTCTCTAGAAGGATATGCAACCATAAACATAAACAAAATCTTTAAGTATTAATGATAGCTAATCTTAGCCACGGCATAGCCCATCACAAAATTGATATATGAAAGGCCCACAAAAAGGGAGAAAGAGCAAGTAACAAAACAAAAACACACACACACACCTTCATAAAACATTTTTCACCAAGGAAAAAAAGGGGGGAACAGAATAAAAAGAAAACTATTCCGGGCCTGAATTTGAACACACATCCAGCTGAAATATACTGCCCCTGCCTTTAGTCTATAGTAATTAGGACAAAAAATGGAAAAGGATTAACATCTTATCAACTGGATATGTCCCTACAGTTAGAAGACAGTTGTTGCTCATTTTTATCCAGCCAAAATGTGGCCATCTTAGTGTTGTCAAAAAAAAATTGTCTCATCCTTAACAGCAATCCTCAACTTGGCCAGGTATAACATTCCATACGATATTTGAAGCTTGCGGAGGTGCTTTTTAACTTCTGTATATTGAGCCTTCGTTTTCTGTATTTCAATTGAGCAATCTGGGTAAAAGGAAATTTGAGCCCTTTACATCTATATCACCCTTTATTCGTGCCAGGGCCAGGATTTTGTCTCTGTCTCTAAAGTGTAGCATTTTTACAATAAATGGGCGCAGAAATTTTCCTGGAGGAGGGGGTCTTGAGGGTATTCTATGTGCACGCTCAACAGAGAAAAATAAGAAAAATGCTTTTTATCAACAATCTCCAGCAACCACTGTTCCATGAAATCTACAGAATTTCTTCCTTCTATCTGTTCAGGGAGGCCCACTATCCTCACGTTATTTCTAAATTATCTATGTAATTAGCGTGATTATTCGGCTGTAGTCCCACCGCTTTGAGGTCACGCTGCATAAAAGCCAAGGAATCTTCGACATTACTGACTCTATCCTCCACAGCCATTGTGAATTCTCGCACTTTTTCCATATCATGACGTATAATAGTAACTTCTTCACGTAAATACTGAAACTGATTTGATAACGCACTTAGTGTAGTGTTACATATCTGTATTGCTTGGAATACATCTTTTAGAGTTGAATCTCCCCCCTGTACTTTTTGTATAGTCTCTTTATTGACAGTTTTATTTCCTTTCTTCTTCACCTCCTCCTCACTCCCCCTCTGTAAAAACATCAATCTCCTGTACCTTTGCGTGTGTAGGCTCTGGGATCAACTCCTGAAAATCTTGCTTCTCCAATATCTGCGCAGGTATACGCTGTATGTGCTGTATTACCAAAGGTTCCACGGTCATGTTTCCTACAGAGCTCTGCGATTTCTTCCCCAAACCTTTGTCTTTTATCTGTATACGTTGTGAGGATGGATCATTACTATCAGGGGTGCCCTGGGCTGACGTTGTTCCTTCCCCTTTATTCCTTCTCTGCATAGCTCTCGTGGTTATCTCGAGCTTCAGTTTTATTCACACCAAATCTTACAGCTCAGGTATTTCAGGCTCCAGGGATGCCCGTGTGCCGTAACTACAATGAATTCAGTATAAATCCACAGCAATACCTTGAGCCTCACAGACAGGAGACCAGTACACTCTCCACACTTTTCAGCACTCTAATCCCTCCTGGACTGGAACGAGTAATGGATCAATCCACTGTACTCCTGTTCTGATTAGTTGCCGGCACGCTCCACGATCTAGCGTTTGAAGCCGACGTGTCCACCTCGGTATCTCAGCAAGCCAAGCCAACCAATCCAAGGACACTCTGGAGAGGCAATGCAAAGTCACAGAGCACAGCAGTCGGGAGACAGCACAAGACAGCACAATCAGCTCTGGCTACACCGGTGTACGTGTATCTGTCCAGTCCGGTACAGTGAGCACAGAAACACAAGTTGAAACACGCTGGAACACACCAGTCTGTCTCCTCTCTCCTGCGATAAGCTCGCTCCTACACCGCAACCAACAATCTCATCTCAGGTAGGCCTGCCCACAGCTGATATCAAGCTAGTAATCAGTAGAATCAGAAGCAAAGCCAGCTCACATCTGCTCACATTGAATCCCGGTCCAACCGCTACTCTGGCCATCAAGTCCTTTTTCTTCTGGCTGCATGTTGGTTCATATGACTTGAGCGCAGATGTAAAAAATGTTTTTCGGTATTTTTTCTTAAGTTGCTGTTAGTTGTGAATAAGTCCCAGGCCATGTCAAACAGCATTTGCTGCTGTGGGGGAGATTTACTAAAACTGGTGCACACAGAATCTGGTGCAACTGTGCATAATAACCGTAAATCAGTTTCCGGGTTTTTTTGTCAAAGTTTAATTGAACAAGCTGAATTTAGAAGCTGAATGGTTATTATGCACAGCTGCACCAGATACTATGTACACTAATTTTAGTAAATCCTCCTTTTGTTTTTTTAATGTCACCATTAAAAATAAATTGTGTTTTTTTAATTTATTTTTCTAGATGTGCTGGGCACCCTGCTGCTGGCTTTGGATTTGAAACAATTTATTGCATATACATCAAAACCGATACCCAAAACTCTAACTGAGAAAAATAGACAACTAAGAACTAACTAACAAACTAAGTAAATACATTTAAAAAAAATAACCTAAGCAAGAAATACCTAGTAAAACTTGTGCTTCTCAGGTTGCCTAGTTGTATCAGAAATTAGACAGTAAAGGGGCTCACAGTAGGAAGACTCCAGAGCAGAATTGAGCTAATAGAGTTTACATTATCTAAAATTGTATGGCTTCTGATTTTGGCATTTTCTCCTCAAATATTTTTACACGTATGATACATTTTCATTGACAAATGCCTTGTTTCAAAACACAGAAATAAATCATTGCTGAAAGTAGGATGGTTATTGTAGGGATAGCATAGTTTATGGCCCATGACCCCATACTTTATTATTTGTTAATGCAGTTTATTGAAACAACTCTGGCATTGTTAACAGCTGAACACTCAGCTTTCCAACGAGTTGTTTGCTGTTTATCCACAATTTCCTAAAGAAGTCATATCATATCAGGAAAATCAAGCCTTACCCATTTCTAGGGGGAATGCTCAAGTGCTGGGAGTTGTGAGTCCCTGAGAGTTCTTTCTACCTTTTTACTTGATTAGTTGCTTTGCAATTTTTAATTCAGTCTCTTTGATAATAAATATCCTAAAACAAGGTGCACAGGATGTTTAACAACAATAATGTACTGTGAAGCATATACCCTGCCACTGTCTGTTGCCTCCATTAAGGCTTACCATTAGACTGGGCTCACATCTGTTCATGTCCATATTTGTCCATTTTTTCATATATTAGCATGCTTTATACTTGTGTTTTCATGCATGTTTCTGGCCATAAATATACAATGTTCTTGTACATCTTCTGTACAATGCCCTTTAGATTTACCTTTAACTATGTAGTGCAAGGGCCTACAAATTAAAAGTGTTGTTTAGGTTCAACCTCATATTGTTTGATTTTTGGTAAATCCAAAGGGAAATTGTACAAGAAATTGTATAATGTATGACCAGCATTATTCTATTGGGAAACATAATGCATGATAATGCACAAAAAAAATCTGAATTTTTTTACAACACATGGAGAAGTGAACAGCCTCATTGAAATCAGTGTATTTTCATGACACATGTTTTTAGGCACTGCAAAACACAAATAAAAATGCACAGGTGTAAACCTGGCTCTAGGCTGTATGCACACTTGAGCTAAGCATCTTTGGTCATTTCACAGCTTTTTTTTAGCATTTCACAGGCAGTACTGAGTATTTTTGCAGGCATCTGAGACTTGAGTGTTTTATTATTATTATTGTTATTAGTATTAGCCAATGGAAAATGAGTTACTTTGGAGAAAAAAATATAAGTTTTATATGCATTTTTCAATTACTCCCATTGAAGTCTATTGGGGTCAACATTTTTGTAGCTCAAAAGAATCTCTTGTATTTTTCAAGCTTGAAGCTGTACTACACTCAGGTATGAACAGGCACAACTGAAAACTATAGGATTTTGAATGTTGAGTGCTTTGGAGCTTCAAGCTACAAAATGATCAGATGTGATTGGGGCTTTATGCAGGTTGCATTCCTTGTCATTGACCCTTCTGTGCCTATTGACTGCTAATAACTTATTACAGAAATATATGGCCTTTTAAAATATTGTAAACTTATTTTGGCCACAAAATCCAAATTCAAAATTTATTTTAGACTTGTATTCTTCTCCAAAATTAATTAAACTAATAACAAAAATAAATAAATGTATTATTGTCTGTTGAGTGGTTTTCTTATACTGCATATTACCAGTTAACTACCAGTTCACCCATGAAAGGAAGATTGAGGACCCTTGATCTGTAAGTACTTTTATTAAAGAATTTTCAAAGTAACTTTTAAAAAATTAAACCAGAACACATGAGGGGTGGATAATTTTTAAAGCAATTACCTGTATGCACTATTCCTACTCTGCAGCCTGGCGCACACATATCATCTTGCCATTTTATTATTGCTACCATTCTAACAAGCTTTTTAATAGATTCATCATCCCTTTTGGGAAAGAAAGTGCAGGAAAAAACATCTCTCCTGAGGTGGTATCAGGTGGTCAATGCTTTCATATCCTAATTATTGTAATTCATTATTTAAAAACAGATGCTAATATGTAAAGGACTGTAAACAAATACGTGTAAATAATAACACGTGTTCTAATTGTTTAAACTTGTAGCAAGCATCTATTGCTTTAGCGCTAATTTATACATTATATATATTATATTATACATACATAGAATAAAAAGGGGGCAACTTAAAGCATGCAAATGGAAGTATTCAAACACCCCTTAGAAAGAGTCCTTTAAATATATTACAACAAAAATACAATTCAAATATTTTAATCCCCTAATGTAATCCAGCACCAATCATGATTTCTACCAACGTCCAGCAATTTCCATCAATCAGGACGACCTACCATCCAGCATTGTTTACCTGTTGCACTCTCACTGTGTTTAGATTACTGCAGTGCCAGTGATTTGTCATTTAGTGATGGGATTATGGAGGATAAACATCGTCAGCTGACAGGTCATTGAGGCTGACAAGGTTTACATCACTGGACATCACGATTGATGTGGATTATAACAGTGGGTAAAATGACTGATGTAGAATTAAATCATTAATACAAAAATATTTTTTTGGGTGTTGTTTAAATAAATGACTTTTTTCAAGGAGTCTCTGTGTTTATTTAATTGTGGGGATTGGTAAGAATGACTCATGTATCCATTTGTAGTTTTGCTGAAAGAGGGTAGATATCTGGAGGGCCCCGAAATGTAAGGGAGGCTTCCAGATTCTACTATAAGTCATTCCCATATTACACCCATATTCTTCTTAGGGCATTGGATGTGGGAGAGAGACCCAGGACAAGGTGCCTTGAAAGGGGGAGAAGCTGCGTTGAAAGGCATGTGGCCTGGTCTGGCACATAAGGGGGGAGTTTCACACTTTCTACCTTCCCTTTCCTTACCATTCAGGCTACATGCCTGGATAAGCTTCTAGATCAAATTTTAAGGGGAACCCCAAGTGATCACCAGTTAAATAGAGCAGTGCTAAATAGCAAAAAATGGCCTAGCCATGAAGGGGGTCACTTGCCTTCCAGCTTGCCCTCTCATCCATGCCCCACCCTGGTCACGGCAGAAAGCAATCGGGCAGCTCTAAAGTCATGAGTTCACCTTCATTTGAAAGCTGGAACACTTTTTGACCAAGTGACAGATGTTTACATGTGAGGCGCTTTCTACATTGATGCATATCAGTTAGGTTGCCAAACAACTTTCCAGGACGCATGTCACGTCTGAAACTAGAGGGGACCCTGCTAGGGGAAATTTTACCCTTTTTGTTGATAACTTTCTACTCTTTCTGTATGAAAATTTAGGTTTTTTGGGAATAGTAGATTTAAGGTGGAGGTCTTGCATAAGGATGGACCAGTGTCAAGAGATCACCCTTTCCATACAAAATTATGCATGGAAATGGGTGACAAATTTCACATCCTGATCCATTCCTCTGCCACCCTTTCCTTAGGCTTCATCGTTAATGAGAGTATGAACCTTCTACTAGCACTTCAGGATAACCCATGTTAGAAAATGTATTTTTTAAGATGAAATGTTGCTGTGCATAGTACCCTTACATGTACAGTTATGGTGAGGTCTGCAGAACTGACTCTTTGGTATATTTTGGATTTACCTTGGGTAGTGACAGCTAATGCAATGAAGGTATGAATTACCTGCTGTGGGTTTGAAGTGGTTTTTGGCAGTACTCTCCCACAGTGCTCCAATTCCAGATCCAAAAATACTAAAGAGGAGCTGTCACATGCACATGTAAAGGAAAGACCAAAGGTGTTCTGTTTACAAAAATGGACAAAGGGTCATTCCAGAAAATGTCAATGTAATCAATGTAGCGACCATAGTCAATCATATGGGATTAATATGTCAAATCTGTTGTATTTCCCAATGGCAGTTCTCCCATAGCTGTGCCCATTTTTTATGATAGTCTCCATCAAATTCAAAATATTTACTGTACATATTTGGTAAGATTGAAAAAAGACACCAATCCATCCAGTTCAACCTGTGGGTGTGTATGTGTGTATTATGTCTCCACCACTTTAAATATCCCTGTATATTGTGTTCTATAAGGACCATTCAAGTGTTTTTTAATTGGCAGCATTTCCCACTGAAACCACCGATTGTGAAAGGGAGTTCCACATCCTTACCCCTCTAATGCCACGTACACACAATCTGAATTTTGGTCGGAAAAAGCTCTGATGGTTTTCCCGACAAAATTCTGACAGGATTCCGCTGAAGCTGTCTTGCATACACATGGTCACACAAAAGTTCTCTGGACTTTCAACTGTCAAGTACGCGGTGAAGTACATTACTACGACGAGCCGAGAAAATTAAGTTCATGCTTCTGAGCTTGCGTCAAATTGTTTCCAAGCATGCGTAGGAATTTTGCGCATCGGAATTTGTACAGACGATCGGAATTTCTAATCGGAACTTTTTCCGACCGAAAAAATTTAGATAATGCTCTCAATCTTTTGCTGGCCAAAATTCCAGCAAAAGTCCGATGGAGCATGCACACGATCGCATTTTCCGACCAAAAGCTCTCATCGGTCTTTTGCAGGCCGAATTTCCAATCATGTGTACACGGCATAACTGTATAAAAACCTTATGCAATTCAAGGTTGAATCACTTCTCGTCCAACTTCATTGAGTGGCCACGTGTCTTCTTGAGTGACCCCTGTGTGTTGCCGTCGTTCGGGTGCTTATCTAATAGTTTCTTGAAACTATCAATTCCCCCCGCTGAGACCACTGCCTGTGGAAGGGAATTCCACATCCTTGCCACTCTTATGCCCCGTACACACGGTCGGACATTGATCGGACATTCCGACAACAAAATCCTAGGATTTTTTCCGACGGATGTTGGCTCAAACTTGTCTTGCGTACACACGGTCACACAAAGTTGTTGGAAAATCCGATCGTTCTGAACACGGTGACGTAAAACACGTACGTCAGGACTCTAAATGGGGCAGTAGCCAATAGCTTTCATCTCTTTATTTATTCTAAGCATGCGTGGCACTTTGTGCGTCGGATTTGTGTACACACGATCGGAAATTCCGACAATGAATTTTGTTGTTGGAAAATTTTATAGCCTGCTCTCAAACTTTGTGTGTCGGAAAATCCGATGGAAAATGTGTGATGGAGCCTACACACGGTCGGAATTTCCGACAACAAGGTCCTATAACACATTTTCCATCAGAAAATCCGACCGTGTGTACGGGGCATTACTGCAAAGAACCCCCTACGTAGTTTAAGGTTAAACCTTGTTTCTTCTAATTTTAGTGAGTAACCACAAGTCTTGTTACACTCCCGCGAAAAAGTTTTATCCCTATTGTGGGGTCACCAGTATGGAATTTGTATATTGAAATCATATCCCCTCTCAAGTGTCTCTTCTCCAGAGAGAATAAGTTCACTGCTCACAACCTTTCCTCATAACTAATGTCCTCCAGACCCTTTATTAGCTTTGTTGCCCTTCTTTGTACTCGTTCCATTTCCAGTACATCCTTCGTGAGGACTGGTGCCCAGAACTGGACAGCATACTCTAGGTGCGGCCTGACCAGAGTCTTGTAGAGCGGGAGAATTATCGTTTTATCTCTGGAATTAATCCCCTTTTTAATGCATGCCAATATTCTGTTTGCTTTGTTAGCAGCAGCTTGGCATGCCATTGCTGAGCCCAGGTCCTTTTCCATCCTAGATTCCACCAGAGGTTCACCCCCAGTGTATAGATTGCATTCATATTTTTGCCACCCAAATGCATTATTTTACATTTTTCTACATTGAACCTCATTTGCCATGTAGTTGCCCACCCGATTAATTTGTTCAGATCTTTTTGCAAGGTTTCCACATCCTGAGGAGAAGTTATTGCCCTGCTTAGCTTAGTATTGTCCGCAAATACAGAGATTGAACTGTTTACCCCGTCCTCCAGGTCGTTTATGAACAAATTAAACAGGATTGGTCCCAGCACAGAACATTAAGGTATAATGTATAATGTGATATATAAATCCACATACTGGATTCTTTTATGTTTATAGTAAGAACCAAGAAATGTATTCTGTATCTACTAACTGTTGAAATATACTGTACTGTTCTACTGTTAAAAATGAAAAATAAAAACCTAAATAATTCAAACGGCATTTCAACTGTTAGTAATTAAACTGTTGATCTCCCAGTCCACATTTAAGCCTTGAGGTCTATATGACTTGAAGTCATAAATCCATTGTGTCTCAATTTTGGAGATTCCCTTTCTAATTGAACCCTCTTTCCAGTGTGGAGAATATTTATCTATACCCACAAAAAGTCACTTTGATTTGTGCAATTTCTCCAGACTCTTTTGAATTGGCTTTTTGGTATAGACTTAAGCCAAGATCTATGATAGCAACTGGACATTGGTATAAATGATTTCCTATCCGTCTCCTTTTTTCTTTTCCTTTTTTTTCTTTCTTAAATTTTTATTTTGTATGTTTATATTTTATTTTTTATTTGGTCATCAGTGTTCTATTTGTGATATCTGTCATATAATCCTTTCTCTTGTTGCGTGTCTAACTTCTTGGTCCCGGCTGGCATGATCACATCACTCTTGTTGACCCAACCCAATGCATTTCGTCACCACAGACATGATCAGAGGAAGTGGTCATGAGAAGACGTCACACAGAAAGACCTTTGATAATGGCTGGGACATAAAGCAGACTGAGTGCGCATGTTCACAATTAAGTAAAGCATAAATATCTGCAACAGCTGCCTTCACAGCAATAATAGACCGGGCCATTGACACATTTAAGCACCATCTTGTGTGCAGATTGTAGAATACACAAAAAAAAGAATAATTAAATTACATAGATAATAATTGGGACCCGGAATAAAAAGCAACAAGAGAAAGGATTACAATAAACTATATGACAGATATCACAAATAGAAAACTGATGACCAAATAAAATATTAAACATACAAAATAAAAATTTAAAAAAGAAAAAAAAAAGAAAAGAAAAAAAGAGACGGATTGGAACTCTTTTATACCAATGTCCAGTTGCTATCATAGATCTTGGCTTAAGTCTATACCAAAAAGCCAATTCAAAAGAGTTTGGAGAATTTGCACAAATCTTAGTGATTTTTTGTGGGTATAGATAAATATTCTCCACACTGGAAAGTGGGTTCCATTAGGAAGATGCAGTGGATTTATGACTTTAAGTCATATAGACCTCAAGGCTTAAATGTGGACTGGGACATCAACAGTTTCATTACTAACAGTTAAAGTGCTTTTTGAATTAATTACATTTTTATTTGTATTTTCCTTTTTTTTTTCAAAGAAGTTTATTGAAACATAAGAATAAAATACATAAACAACTGCAGTATATGTATACATTAGTAACATTAACACAAGTAATGTACATAAAATAATATACATTGTTAATCCAATATATGTTGTACAAGTTTTCTTCTGTATTTGATAAAAAGAACCAGGTGGTTGGTGATCCAAATGTTATGTACGACATACAGATTATCCAGTGTAATCTCCACCCTTTGGGCTGGTGGTTCACATTTACAAGAATAACTTGCTATTGTTGAATTATCTTCACTTTGTACATGTGTTCTAAGGATATTTCACGGTGGGTGTCTTGATGGTTATAGTGGGTGTTGGCTGGATAAGGTCAGGCCTAGGTCAGGTGTAGGCTTGTGGCTAACGGACCTCTAACAATCCTATAACACAATTGAAGTGCAACCACTAGTAGTTCCTAAAAATTGGGGACAGTGAGGGATGCGGTGAAGGGAATTCCCTCAAAGGCAAGGTAAGTGAGTGTTCTGAGCCCCTACACATCACAGACTTGCCACCCATAGCAGATGAAACCAGGTGTCCAACTTGCTGTTATTTTAGTCGAATATCCTCTTATGAACAAAATTTATTTTTATCAACTAACCTAATATTCATTAGTGACCGTGTTGTTGTGGTCCTTCTTGTGAAGTTTGGACAATTTTCTAACTGTCCACTGGGTGTCACTCGAACGTAACGTTGGCCTGTCCCCTTCACACACATTGGATGACTTTCCGGTGTGTGTGTGGTTAATATGACATTGTTCCATACCTATTTTTATAGTATATTTGTGAATTAGATCCTCTAATATCTGAGTTATGTGGTTTTGGTTGCGGACCAGGTTTTAAACGATCAGGTTTCCAGCTGGAGCCATCTCTGGTGTTCGCATATTGATTAGTATGATGGACAATAATTCATGCTACCGCGCATGTGCGTGGATGTGTTGTGGCTCGGAAAGAGGCTTGGTACGCTATTTTTTGTATAAATAGAGGTGACGCAGCACGCCGCCCGTGCCCCTGGATGACGTAAGTTATTACGAAACGCATATGGCGGAGTCGACGCGCTGATGTCACATCGTGCTTCATTCGCTTACCCAGAAGGACGGGTTGTCTGTTTGTGTTCCGTCCCGCACATCAGACTTCAGGCTTTTTTAGACTGCAAGATTGTAAGTGTGCTTTTTTTTTAAAAACAATAAATATTTACCAGGTTTTACACTATGGAGTGTTTTATATCCTTTATGTACCACGGTATCCATGGGATGATCTGATTGGCCGTGAAGGGGCTGCCTAGTACCTGTGACTGTGCCTGCTGTTCCTTGAAGCTAAGCTGCTATTCCTTGCATGCATTCCTTGATCCTCTGTTATAGGGGATCATGGAAATCTGGTAAGAGTTTATTTCTGTTGATTGATGGTGGATTCAACACAGCTCTTTACTCACAGCACTCGAGGATGGCTTGTTCACAATTCATGGACTTTTGTTTCACAATGCACTGGTGATTTTAAATTTTTTCACCAGATTCTGAGGTTTAACCAACTTACTATACATTCATGGACATATAATTTAATATTATTGATGTTCACCTTTCTATCAATTGAACACTCATGGACTCATTTATTTAGGTTTTTATTGATTGAGTTGTTTGTTCACTAGATACATTTTTATATTGTAAAATTCTATTGACCTTTAGTGCCGGTTCACACTAGACGCGGCACGACTTGCAGGTCGCCTCACCGAGGCGACCTGCACATGACTGCCGGGGCGACTTGCAAGACGACTTCTGTATAGAAGTCTATGCAAGTCGCCCCCAAAGTAGTACAGGAACCTTTCTTCTAAGTCGGAGCGACTTGCGTCGCTCCGATTAGAACGGTTCCATTGTACAGAACGGGAGGCGACTTGTCAGGCGGCTAGGTCGCCTGACAAGTCGCCCCCGTGTGAACCGGCTCTTATCACATGCATATTTATTTTCACGCTATACACATGATTTTCCACAATATTTGCTTATCCATGATATTGTTTTGATTTTTGGTCAGAATTTTTTGAGTATTCTAACCTAACGATTCTTACCTTTCCAGAAGTTAAATAATGTGGCTGCGGAACAAAGATAGACCAACTATAATGTGCCCTTAACTACCAAGTTTGAAGTTTGGGGGACCTATGGCTGAAAATGGGCACAGTGAGGCATGCAAATGGGCACAGTGAGGCTGCAAATGGCCATTGTTGACCCTCTTTTCCACTTACAGTAGCTGCGCATTTCTCACCCTAGGCTTATACTCGAGTCAATAAGTTTTCCCAGTTCCCGGAACAAAGATAGACCAACTATAATGTGCCCTACACTATGCTTTTCTTTGAGTGTCTGGAATAGATTAATGAAACCGCATGGGTTTAAATCCAATCATACTCCCTTGGCCGGCAACCCTGCTTTCATTCCGGGTCTCAGTCCCCAAGTGTTTGCCCCAAGTGTTTGCCCCAAGTGGTGGACAATGTCTTGATACGTATTGCACGTATATGTGTAATCATGAGGGTATCTTATCAAAAAAAAATTCTACAAGAAAAATATCAACTTCCTAACCCGGAAATGTATTACTACTCTCAGTACATTTTTTGACAACTTTACAGTGTACAAATGATCTAACAACTTCAACCTCAATTGAACATTTATGTAGATCTTTCGATAAGCAAACTGGTCACATCTCAAAAATCTACAATATTCTGACCTCTACATCGGTGTATGTCTTGCAATGTTCTTGCAAACTACAGTATGTAGGAAGAACAAAAAGAGCATTGAAAGTTAGAATCAAAGAGCACGTTCAGAATATTATGAAAGCATTCCCAAAACATAATGTATCAAGGCATTTCGCTTTAGCACACAACAGCAATCCAGCGGAAATGACCTTTTGGGGTATAGATAGATACCATAAATCTTGGAGGGAAGACCACAAAATTAGGAGTATTAGTCATACTTGATTTGTTGTAGCCGTATTAGTGCAATTGTGACAGAGAAATTGTACTGCTTGGACCTTGAAGAAGGGGACATACCCCGAAAGCTTGTCCTGAAAAATTGTATGTTAGTGCAAATAAAAAAAGTATCACGGACAGTACTCAATTTTCTCTGAGTATTAGTCAAAAAGAGTCCCAATGGATCCATAAAATGAACACACTTACACCTAATGGGCTAAATATAGACTTCGATCTGAATTGTTTTATTAGTGATTATTGATTTGATTTAAATTGTTATGGTCTAGTGTGAACCTTTTAATCAATTTCCGGAACGTTGGTTCATGTAATTTTAATTTTATTGTAATTTTATTTTCACCTTCCATCTTGATCTGGATTGGTTTGTTTTTTCCGATGACCTTGATTTGATATTTTTTAGATGATGTTTAGTTTAATATACTATTCATCTTTAAATTATTCAAATTATTCCTATGAGCTACTGGTTATCGATTTTGTATGACCATTAGACTATATGCAGTTAGATATATTTCCACCATATGTCAATAGTGAGCATCTCCCTGTAACTGTTCATATGGACATCAGTGCTATTGGAGGATTTATTATTTTCCCTGAGCACGCCACATGCACTCTAATGTTTTTAACTATTTTATTAAAAATGTCTTCATCTTTTAATTTTAATTTCTCTACATATTTTTGTATTTTTTCAATTGCCAGACTGTTTTTTAAAGCCGCCGTTACATTTTATAGTGAATATCTCTTGGACTCCATTAAAATGGCATCCGCACCACTTCCTGTTCAATCATTATATAATGGACTGATTGCTTAGCCAATCAGATTCCCTGAGGAAGTCACGAGGGGTTGCGATGTAACGCGTAGGACCCACGCTAGCTTACGCAACTGGAAGTTCTTACTCAGACCCGGTTGTTGACATCGTGGACCAGAAGTTGTGTATTAGGTAGCGGCGGAACGCCGCTGTGTGCTGTACTGTTTGCCTTGCATGCCCTGTACAGCGTTTTTATCATTAAAAATGGGATCTATTTTACTACACCATTGGAGGCTGTCCTTTTTTCCTTTTCTTTGCATTATACATCTGGACACGGGGATGAGCCTGAGCCAACTCTATGATTGATATCCACTGACCCGAGGACTCATCGGTCCCCATCACCGACCACGAGGGATGAGCCGAACACCCCCCGGTTCGGTTCACACCAGAACCTGGGAACGGACCGAAAGTTCGCACGAACGTTAGAACCCCATTGACGTTTATGAGACTCGAACGTTCGAAATCAAAAGTGCTCATTTTAAAGGCTAATTTGCATGGTATTGTCCTAAAAAGGGTTTGGGGACCCGGGTCCTACCCCAGGGGACATGTATCAATGCAAAAAAAAACTTTTAAAAACGGCCATTTTTTCAGGAGCAGTGATTTTAATGATGCTTAAAGTAAAAAAAAAAAAAAGTGAAATATTCCTTTAAATATCGTACCTGGGGGGTGTCTATAGTATGCCTGTAAAGTGGCGCATGTTTCCCGTGTTTAGAACAGTCCCTGCACCAAATGTCATTTTTAAAGGAAAAAATCTAATTTAAACTGCTTGCGGGTTTAATGTAATGTCCGGTCCTGGCAATATGGATGAAAATCAGTGAGACAAACGGCATGGGTACCCCCCAGTCCATTACCAGGCCCTTTGGGTCTTGTATGGATATTAAGGGGAACCCCGCACCCAAATTAAAATAAGGAAAGGTGTGGGGCCACCAGGCCCTATATACTCTGAACAGCAGTATACAGGCGGTGCAAACAAGACAGGGACTGTAGGTTTGTTGTTAAGTAGAATCTGTTTGTCATTTTGAACGGGTACATTTTTAACGTGTTTAGCTCCAGCCAAAAAATCTTTTTTAAGCTTTTTGGAAAACATAGGGAAGGGTTATCACGCCTGTGACATTTGTTTTGCTGTCTTTCCTCCTCTTTAGAAGATTTCACCTCACTTTTTGTCCCAATGACAAATGCTTTTTGAGAATTTGGGTTTTTTTTGTGGAACAAGGATTGGAAAGCATCAGTGGAAAGGAGAAATGTTTTTCCCATATTAACTCTTACAGGAGAGAATTTCCCTTCCTAGGGGTAGATTTCATCTCACTTCCTGTTGTCTCTCTCTCCGTTTGCAAGTAGGAGTCGTTTGTAAGTTAGATGTTGGAAAGTAGGGGCCTGCCCTATATACTCAGTAGAAATTTGGGCCTTAGGTGTTGTTGTGGCCACAACACTGTAAGCCCTCACAGGGCCCTGCTGTGAAATATTAGATCAAGAATTGTAATTACATGCTCCTGTTGAACAGGGGCAGAAAAACTGGGCCTTTGGTGGTGGTGGTGCTGGTGCCACAACACTGTAAGTTTTCACTCGCTCTTGGTGGGTGCAGAAATGGGCCCTGCTGTGAAATATTAAATCAAGAATTGTAATTACATGCCCCTGTTGAACAAGGGCAGAAAAATTGGGCCTTTGGTGGTGGTGGTGGTGCTGGTGCCACAACACTGTAAGTCCTCACTCGCTCTTGGTGGGTGCAGAAATGGGCCCTGCTGTGAAATATTAGATCAAGAATTGTAATTACATGCCCCTGTTGAACAGGGGCTGAAAAATTAGGCCTTAGGCACTGGTGCTGGTGCCACAACACTGCAACCCCTCACAGACACTCTAGTTGGAACGCAGGAACGAGCCCTGCTGCAAAGTATTGCATCAAAAATTGTAATTACACGCCCCTGTTAAACAGGGGCAGAAAAATTGGGCCTTAGGCACTGGTGCTGGTGCCACAACACTGCAACCCCTCACAGACACTCTAGTTGGAATGCAGGAACGAGCCCTGCTGCAAAGTATTGCATCAAAAATTGTAATTACACGCCCCTGTTAAACAGGGGCTGAAAAATTGGGCCTTAGGCACTGGTGGTGGCGCCCAGAACCAAAAATGTTCTTACAAGCTATCAGCGTGATGATTGAGAAGGAAGAGGATAATTACTCAGGGATAGTCACTCAGCATCAGCATAGGCAGTCTTTAAAGGGATCTGAGATTTCAAAAAAAATTATTCGGTTACACCAGCATCAGGTGCTTGGTAGCTGGTGGTGATCCAAGACTGATTCATTTTTATGAAGGTCAGTCGATCGACCGAGTCGGTGGGCAGACGCACCCTGTGATCGGTTACCACGCCTCCAGCAGCACTGAATGTGCATTCCGAAAGAACGCTGGATGCAGGACAGGCCAGTAGCTCAATTGCATACTGTGCAAGCTCTGGCCAGTGATCCATCCTCAAGACTCAATAACCCAGAGGATTTTTGGTGGGAAAGGTGTCCAAGTCTGATCTTGCCCCTAGGTATTCCTGCACCATGTAAAACAGACGCTGGCGATGGTTGCTGGAACCGATCATACCTTGGGGCTGCGGACCAAAAAATTGTCTGAACGCATCGGTCAGACGGCCACCTTCTCCACCGCTCCTTCTTTGAATGACCGAAGCCTCAGCAACACGTTGTCTAGAAACAGGAGTTTGTAACCTCCCAGTCTCTGGAAACGCGTTGCACAGACCTTTCTGCAAGGCCTCCCGAAGATGTTTCATCCTCTGCTCCCTATGCGATGGCAAGATAAGGTCCGCAACCTTACCCTTGTAACGTGGATGAAGGAGGGTTGCCAGCCAGTATTGGTCCATCTCCTTGATATCACGAATACGAGGATCCTTACGCAGGCTTTGCAGGATCAGGGAGGCCATGCAGCGTAGGTTTGCTGAAGCATTCGGTCTGGAGTCCTCTGGGTCACTAAGGACGACATGGTCCGCAGCCACCTCCTCCCAGCCACGTACAAGTCCATGTGTTTCTTGGGACTGATCCCTTAAAGACTGCTGCTGATGCTGAGTGCCAGGCTCCACCTCCATACTGACACAATCTTCCTCCTCCTCCTCCTCCTCCTCGTCCTCTTCCTGTGTGATCGGCGGGCACGCAGGAACACTGTCTGGATAAAGAGGGCCTTGAGAGCTAAGGAAGTCCTCCTCTTCCTGCCTCTGTTCTGCCTCAAGTGCCCTGTCCATTATTCCACGCAGCGTGTGCTCCAACAGGTGGACAAGGGGGACAGTGTCACTGATACATGCACTGTCACTGCTCACCATCCTCATGGCCTCCTCAAATGGTGACAGGACAGTGCATGCATCCCTGATCATGGCCCACTGGCGTGGGGAAAAAAGCCAAGCTCCCCTAACCCTGTCCTGGTGCCATAGTCGCACAGGTACTCATTGATGGCCCTCTGCTGCGTGTGCAGCCGCTGCAGCATGGCCAACGTTGAGTTCCACCTGGTGGGCATGTCACAGATTAGGCGGTTCTTGGGCAGGTTAAACTCCTTTTGGAGGTCCATCAGCCAAGCACTGGCATTATATGACCGGCGGAAATGCACACAGACTTTCCTGGCCTGCCTCAGGACATCCTGTAAGCCCGGGTACCTGCCCAAGAACCGCTGCACCACCAAGTTAAGGACGTGAGCCAAACAGGGCAAATGGGTCATTTGTCCCTGTCGGAGGGCAGAGAGGAGGTTGGTGCCATTGTCGCAAACCACCATTCCTGCCTTAAGTTGGCGTGGCGTTAACCACCTCTGAACCTGCCCCTGCAGAGCTGACAGAACCTCTGCCCCAGTGTGGCTCCTGTCCCCCAAGCACACCAGCTCAAGCACCGCATGGCATCTTTTGGCCTGCGTACTTGCGTAGCCCCTTGAACGGCTACGGAGCACCGCTGGTTCCGAGGACAAAGCACAGGAAGAGGCCATGGAGGAAGAAGAAGAGGAGGGGGTGGAGGAGAGAGGTGTGTCACAATCATTAGCATTTTGGAGGCGTGGTGGCGTAACAACCTCCAACACTACTGCATCTTGCCCTGCATCCTTCCCAGCTGCCAGCAGAGTCACCCAATGCGCCGTGAAACTTAGGTAACGTCCCTGTCCATGCCTGCTGGACCATGAGTCAGCGGTAATATGCACCTTACCACTGACCGCCCTGTCCAGCGAGGCATGGACATTGCCTTCCACATGCCGGTAGAGAGCCAGAATCGCCTTCCGTGAGAAAAAGTGGCGTTTGGGTACCTGCCACTGAGGAACCGCACATTCCACAAACTCACGGAAGGGGGCAGAGTCTACCAACTGAAAAGGCAGCAGTTGAAGTGCTAGCAATTTTGCCAAGCTAGCATTCAACCGTTGCGCATGTGGATGGCTGGAAGCAAACTACTTTCGGCGGTGCAGCAACTAGGGCAGGGAAATTTGCCTGGTACAATCTGACGTCGGTGTACCAAAAGCAGATTGCCCACAAGTACTTGGCTGTCACAC
The DNA here is from genome assembly GCA_037952925.1 of Lithobates clamitans. Taxonomy (NCBI): domain Eukaryota; kingdom Metazoa; phylum Chordata; class Amphibia; order Anura; family Ranidae; genus Lithobates; species Lithobates clamitans. The sequence continues at coordinate 520,130 of JBBGZY010000482.1, forward strand.
ACCAAATTCTACACCTGCAGGTCTCAGAGAGGACTGAAGGTATAGTGGGGTTGGAGATCTCAGCTGATGATGAGCAAGGAGAGGTCCTCTTTGTTCTTTGGTGTGGGTCTTTTAGATACGCTTGCCAACGAACTGCATGGCAGGTCAACATATGTCTGGTCAAGCATGTGGTACCCAAGCGGGAGATGTTTTGGCCACGCGAGATACGCTTGAGACACATGTTGCAAATAGCAGCGGTGTGATCTGATGCACTCGTCTCAAAAGACACAGAGCCTGCTTGCCCTCTCTTATTGGCTTGTGACTGTCTGCCTCTCCTTCTTGGCCTTCCAGACAAACTAATGGCCTGTAGCTGCACTAAGCTGGGATATATATATATATATATATATATATATATATATATATATATATACTGATACTGCAGCTAGCAAAATCAACTGCCTGCCTGTAGTATGAGAACACCAAGAACCTTCTACAGGTAGCTTTAGCTGAACACTGTGCAGAGCTCACAAAAAACTAACTTGTAGGTTTAGCTGAACACTGTGAGGTGGACGCACCACACTAACACTTGTAGTTTTAGCTGAACACTGTGAGCAGGACGCACTGCACTAACTTGTAGCTTTAGATGAACACTGTGCAGAGGTCTCACTACACCAACTTGTAGGTTTAGCTGAACACTGTGAGCAGGACGCACAGCACTAACTTGTAGTTTTAGCTGAACACTGTGAGCAGGACGCACTGCACTAACTTGTAGCTTGAGATGAACACTGTGCAGAGGTCTCACTACACCAACTTGTAGTTTTAGCTGAACACTGTGAGCAGGACGTACAGCACTAACTTGTAGTTTTAGCTGAACACTGTGAGCAGGATGCACTGCACTAACTTGTAGCTTGAGATGAACACTGTGCAGAGGTCTCACTATACCAACTTGTAGGTTTAGCTGAACACTGTGAGCAGGACGCACAGCACTAACTTGTAGTTTTAGCTGAACACTGTGAGCAGGACGCACAGCCCTAACTTGTAGTTTTAGCTGAACACTGTGAGCAGGACGCACTGCACTAACTTGTAGCTTGAGATGAACACTGTGCAGAGGTCTCACTACACCAACTTGTAGGTTTAGCTGAACACTGTGAGCAGGACGCACAGCACTAACTTGTAGTTTTAGCTGAACACTGTGAGCAGGACGCACTGCATTAACTTGTAGCTTTAGATAAACACTGTGCAGAGGTCTCACTACACCAACTTGTAAGTTTAGCTGAACACTGTGAGCAGGACGCACTGCACTAACTGTAAATAGTCTAGTTGCCTGACTGTGGTACTAATAGGATCAAAAGAACACCAGCAATTTTATTCAGGTAGCTGTAAATACTGTAACAAGACAAGCCTGCCTGTCAGTAAGAAGATAACAGGAACGGATCTAGCTGAACACTGTGAGCAGGACGCACTGCACTAACTTGTAGCTTTAGATGAACACTGTGCAGAGGTCTCAATACACCAAATTGTAGGTTTAGCTGAACACTGTGAGCAGGACGCACCCCACTAACTTGTAGGTTTAGCTGAACACTGTGAGCAGGACGCACCTCACTAACTTGTAGGTTAAGCTGAACACTGTGAGCAGGACGCACCCCACTAACTTGTAGTTTTAGCTGAACACTGTGAGCAGGACGCACCGCACTAACTTGTAGGTTTAGCTGAACACTGTGAGGTGGACACACCACACTAATGCCCCGTACACACAGTCGGATTTTCCGATGGAAAATGTCCGATCGGAGCGTGTTGCCGGAAATTCCGACCGTGTGTGGGCTCCATCGGACATTTTCCATAGGATTTCCCGACACACAAAGTTGGACAGCAGGAGATAAAAATTTCCGACAACAAATTCCGACCGTGTGTGGCCTGTTCCGACGCACAAAGTACCACGCATGCTCAGAAGAGATTCCGAGATGGGACAGCTTGTTCTGGTAAACTTAGCGTTCGCAATGGATACAGCACTTTCGTCACTCTGCAATGTTAAAAATGGTTTAATACAGCGCACAAGAATTAAGTAGTTTTGCTGCTCATATTCACACACACTTCTCACAAACTTTTATTTGTGTTTTTTTAGTGGGATTCCCTGAATATATTGTTATTAGTTGTCACATCTGACAGTTTTATATTATTTTTTTTATTTTTTTTTGGATTTTCAGCCTTTTTTTTTCTTTAATGTTTTGATTTTTTCCAAGGCTGATCTTTGTTCAATGTTATTTTTATTTTTACTCCAGAATATTTTTGGGTGTGTTTTGTGTGTCAAGTTACCCCAACACCATTGATATCTTTTATTATTTAATCTCAAGGAGATTGTTTGGTGTTGGTGTCCCTTGTTCATTTCACATTGTATATTTGAAATGTACCTGAATCCTCACAAACAAACTGTCATTTTTGAAGTAAAACACATAGGAGAGTATAATTCAAAACAAAAATCCTTTATTAAGGGATCAGAACCAAACAAAGAGGAAGGCAACACTGGATCAACAGGAGAAATTAGCGAAGCCTGGAACCCCCACGGCAGACATCAATTCTTCAACATCAAAATTGGTGGCCTGAGGAGTCCATATGTAAGGGAGGGCAGTCTGGTCCAGAATTCGCAGAGATCCGGATAGCAGCAGATGACATCTGTGTCCCCAGGCTGTGGTACCACAAGAGGCTGCATCTTTTGGCCGACCAGACTGAACCCAGGGCAATCACTGTCTGGTCTTCCTTCCACGCTTCCTTCCGGGCTGTGGCTGTGCAGTTGGAGATGTGGCAGGAGGAGGAGTAGGACCTGGAGGAGGACTGGGAGGACCTGGAGGAGGACTGGGGGGACCTGGAGGAGAGGGAGGAGGAGGAGGAGGACCTGCAGGAGGAGGAGGAGGACCATCACAAAGGTGTGTCTGAGGTGTCATTTGGCCCCTCATACCTTTCTCAAGAGCCTCCAATATGAGGGCCTCACACATGACTTGTTGGCCCTCCTCCATCCTCTGCATTTTATATGCAATGAAGGCAGCAATGTTCTCCTCCATGGTGTGGGGTGCTCCCAGGACCTCTGTAGCCCTCCAAAAGAATCCTATAGCAGCCTCCTCTAGGGCACTTCTCCTACTGCCTCTTTCTCTTTTCAGGGGGGGTGGAGGGACCTGCAGATCAGCCAGCCGGCTTGGCCCGGCCACCTCCTGGCTGAGACATCCCTGTGTATGAAAAAGGGACATGGTTGTAATGTTTTGCTTCATCAATCCCAATCCTAAATTAGTACTCCCAACTAACATCTAGTTAACATCATTGATTGGACAAGCAGAAATATTTCAAGTGCTATACCTGGCTCAATCTGGGCTCCTCCACATGTGGCCTGGAAGGCCCAGGTTGGGCGTCAGAAGCCTCAGCCGGGGGGGAAGGAAGCATGGAAGGAAGACTGGAGAGGGATGGCCTGGGTTCAGTCTGGCCTGCCAGAAAATGCAGCCTGTCGTAGTACAACATCCTGGGGACATAGATGTCATCTGCTGCTCCGGATCTCTGCAAATCCTGGACTTTCTTGCGTTCCCTTAGATATGTGCTCCTCAGGCAACCAATTAATATCTTTAAATAAGTGATGTTTGCCGTGGGGATCACCTGCTTCACAATTTCACACAATTGCTCCAGTGCTGCCTTCCTCTTTGCTTGGTTCTTGAAATGGGGGTGTTTAATCTCCCACAGACAGGGCAGCTCCCGTACCATATCTATGAATACTGACATGAAGTCATTATCTTTGAGTAGCATATCCATGTTCACTGCAAGACACAACACAAGACAAAGCCTAATGTCAGACAAAACTCTCCTAATCTTGTTACAATATAGGCCTCAATCTAGAAGCAGTATAGGCACAAGTTTGTCTCTTACCTTCATTCTTACGATCGGCGCGTCCAATGCTCCTTCCTCCGCTCACAGATCGTACGTAATACGCACGCATGTTACGCTTTATACACACTGCGCATGCGTGTAACTCCGCCCGCCCCTGACGTTCTTTCTAGTCTATTCCCCGCCCCTTTTTGTTCGGCGCAGTGGGTGAAGAGCACATGGCGGAGTTAGAACATGTGCATGCTAATTCTAGCAATGAGGAGGAGGAGGAGGAAAGCCCGGATCCGGACACGTCCCGATCCAGAAGCAGACGTTTTAAGGCCACAAATATGTCCTTTGGGGAGATGTTGGAGATGGTCGACATCATGAAGAATTCCGACTATGATGGAAAGTATGGGCCTTACCCCAACCCCAACATCAGAAAGGCCAAGATCATGGCGAAAGTGGTCAAAAGCCTTCACAGGAATTTCGGGGTATGGAGATCTAAAGATCAGCTCAGGAAAAGGTGGTCGGACCTGAAGTTGAGAAAGCCAGAGCAGTACCGAAAGATCCGGAGAGTGCTGCAAAAAAGTAAGTAGTTGTGCTGTGTTCCTATTCTTTCTGTCTTTATTACGTTCGTGCTGCTCCATATGCTTTTATTAATTGTAACGTTTAAAAGGGCAACTTTAATGTTCATGGGCCCATATTTCGTTCGTATCAAACATTTTTCTTTCGGCCTCTAGAACACCATTGTTTAGGCCATATGCATTTTCCCACATTTTTTTTGGGTCTACTTGGATGCCAAATATTTGTTTGTGTAGATGGTTTTGTTACTAGAATTAAATGCAAACTAGATTGTGTGTAAGGAGAGGACACTGAGCAGCTGTTTTTACATCTGGAAGCTGGAGCACTAGTGTGGGACACAAGAACAACATTTTTATTAGGGGGCCACACAGGTGCTCCAGTGTATACTATAGGGGGGTCTCCATATGTGAAGCTTGTACTAAACAGGTAAAGTATTGCAGCTTGACAAAGGGCAATAAAAAAAATACATCTTGGAACTCGTCTAAAATAGACAATTGTACCCCACTTCCAAGCAATGTTTCCTATTTCTAGTTCTGCCATCAAATATCTGTGTGCTAATTATACCATTTTTGTTTTACATAGGGGAGAAAAGACTTGGAGGACACCCCTCATCCGAGGAGACCAGAGCCCACCCGCCTCTGGAAGAAGGGGAACTTACACCAACACAAGCTGAGCAGGAGGATGAAGAAGATGTGGTGGAGATTGGCACCACAACAGGTGAGTGTCTGCGACCACAGGCTCAGGTAAAAGAGATGGATGGTGGCAGATTTTTGAGACCTGTTTTTTTTTCTTTATCTCTTTTTAGGTGATTGTGATGTGAGGGATAGAGAACGCTTTACTTCAGAAAGTGCCCATATCCTGATCGGGGAGATCATGGGGTGTAATGCCGAACTGCAAAACATCCAGCAAAAAATCCATGATGTTATTAAAAAAAATAATAACATCATTGATGTTTTGGGGCAAATTTAAAACCCCACAAAATCACTTTTTGTATTATGGTTCAATCTTTTAAATTTTTTTGCAATGTTTTGAAAAGCCAAATTTGGAGGATGCACACAGTGTGCCAACATGTGCTATCTGCCATCACGGGAGATCAATGGACGCGTTTTGGGGGTGCAACCCCTTCCTCAATTATAAAGTCGCGTTGAGGAAGGGCTTGCTCCCCCAAAACACGTCCCTTGATCCCCCCTGATAGCAGATAGCACATGTTGACATTGGGAAATTGGTGTGCATCTTCCAAATTTGGCTTTTCCAACCCAGTTCCTAAATACTGATCAAACCCAGTTCCTAAATACTGATGTCTGATATAGCCTTCAGGTTTTACCTAATGTGAACTTTGTAAGTTCAAGTTTTTTGGCTTTCTTGTTGGTTTTACACAGGCCTGTTTTATCTGAAATGGACATTTCAATTTTTGATAATGCTACTGCAAAGACTGTTATACAACAAACATGTTGGTTTGTTTTAAAAACCTTTGGGAAATGCACATGTGATTGTGCAGGTATAAAAAAGTGCCTTACTCAAGAATGTGTGGATTATTGTCTCAACACTACAACACTTTTGGGGTGATGTAATAGCTGTTTTATGTAAAAGTGGGGGTTATTTCCTAAGGGCAAATCCTCTTTGCACTACAAGTGCAGTTTCAGTGCAGTTGCAAGTGCACTTGTAGTGAAATGTGTTTTTGCATTTAGGAAATAACAGCCAACAGTGCTTTGTATAAGGTTACCCAATCACGACATTTTCTGCACTCAAAACATTTCTGTCAGGGTCAGCTAAAACAAACACAAGCAGTAAATGTCCACAAAGATTTTATTTTTTTTTTTATTTTAAAAAGGCTTCACATATTGTCTGGCATATTGATAGCCCCCCTACCCGCAAAGAACTCCAGGTAGCGTAACCAGACATCACGGGCACTCAGGGAGGGCAAGCCAGGACGGCCACTTTCAAGCGCCGTCAGTGTGGTTTGATGTAGGATTCCGGCCTCAGGCCCAACTGAGCCAGCATAGTTGGCTGAATGTTTCCGTAAAAAGTTATGGAGAACACAGCACGCAAGTATTATATGGTTCAGTTTATACTCTGCCATATGGATAGGTGTCAGAAATAGGCGGAACCGGCTGGCCAGGATTCCAAATGTGTTCTCCACCACTCTTCGGGCTCTGGCCAGCCGGTAATTAAAAACTCTCTGTTCCGGGGTGAGGGTCCTCATCGGGAATGGCTGCATCAGGTGGTCCCCCAGCACAAATGCTTCATCAGCAACGAACACAAATGGGAGTCCTTCCACATTGTCCTCTGGAGCTGGCAAGTCCAAGCTGCCATTCTGGAGACGCCTGTAGAACTCCGTCAGGGCAATGACTCCAACATCGGACATCCGGCCATTCTTCCCCACGTCCACATACAAGAAGTCGTAATTAGCCGACACCACCGCCAACATCACTATACTATTAAACCCCTTGTAATTATAATAGTACGACCCCGAGTTGGGTGGTGGGACGATGTGGACATGTTTCCCATCAATTGCCACAGTCTGCCATTCCTGTGGTGTGGAAGGAAACTGTTGAGGAAAAAACAATAAACATTACTATTTTTACTCTGAAACATGGCAAGCAGATTAGACACAAACATTATGGGACAACCTCCAAATAGCATTTATTAAGGGGAATTTAACAAGGCCAAAGTATAAGGTACAACTATCATATTCCCCCCCCCCCCTCTCATGGGCCATTTCTAACATTATGGGGTGTGTGGAAATCTTGGACAGGTAACCCTCTTCACTTCATTGAGAGATGAATGCCTAAATAATGGGTCTTACTTGGAACAGCCCCTCCTTAGTTACACTATTGGCAGCCCACTGGACAGGTAAGAAGTGTCATAATACAAAGATATAAATACACACTGTACACATTTGAGGACATTTGGACATTCTGCTATTACCTATCAAGATAATAATAGGATACAAAAACTTTAAACAGTACCATTGGAAAGTATACAGGCAGGCCCTTGCACTACATGCTTTGGGTAATTCAGCCATAAATCTGACCACAAAAGAGATGGGTATAGTGTATATGGGTTTGGCAAAGTCAGCAGATAGATGATTGAGGATAGAGAATTGGGATCAGCTGACTTAGCAGTTGGGGGAGGGAGGGTTACTAAAAATTATTTGTGGACACCACAAAAAAAAAGTCTCTGGCACTCTGCCTGAATTTAAATAAAAAATAACATTACCAAACATTTTAGGGGGTGTTTGGGGTAAAGCACTACTATGGAGCTGATAAAATACATTGTTAAGTGACTACATGAGGTGAATATAGGGCAGGAGACACCATGCTGGGGAGGTTATTGAAAGGCAAATATGTATGAAGGACCTTAAATAATAATTACATAAAAATCCAGCATGCATGAGGACAAAGGGGACATTCACAGCATATTACAAGCATGGTAATTAGGGAATGAGGAAAGAAATACAATATATTATCAAACATTAAAGACAATAAAATGTGATATAAAAGGATAAAAATCTTTTTTTTTTAATCAGAAAATTCTTTATTGAGCCACAAAAGACAAATTACATAGTAGACAATTGAGCATTAAATATGACCTTAATATATGTTATGAACACAGAACATTCAATGCTGTCTTGACCATGTATATTCAATGAAAGTAAAGATTGTTACAGCAGTGGCATCAAATAGGTTTTACATTTATTTAACAACACACCGTATTGCGTAAGAGAACAAAAATTCTCCCACCCAACACAGCTACCAGATGACAAACTGGTCATCTAACCATAAACCTTGCTCCTGGTCTGCCCCAATAGGTTTTAGTCTCCCGGATAAGCATCATAAATACACCAATTACCGCCTCTGTCAAGTAAGCTGTATACACTTAAACTTGAAATATTCTGTGCATAATTAATTGTGGGGGTGCCAATCCCGGGGAATCCAACCAAGGTTGCCATATAGAGTTAAATTTTCGAGATGCATTTCTATGCTGATATGTTAGATGTTCTCTGATAAGGATATAATTTACTTGTTCTATCCATTGTTTTTTGGTAGGAACATTTACATATAGCCAGAATCTGGCCACCAACTTACGGGCCAGATATAATAATCTGATTATTGCTATATTGTGAGGAGGGGGGTATATTTCTTCATCAATTGCTCCCAGAATACATATCAGAGGATCCAAGGGGACCCTTATTTGAAATACTGATGAGATTGTATCTGTAATATCGCCCCAATAACGGTGTAGTTTGGGGCAGCGCCACATTAAATGGATCAGTGACCCCTCTTCTCCACACCGTTTAGGGCACAAGGGAGAATCCCTTCTGCCCCATCTATGTAGTTGTATTGGCGTACGATAAGCTCTGTGTAGCAAGAATAAATGCGACAGTCTGTGTGTTTGTGATACAGAAGTTAATGGCCCTGTCTGAAGGCATATATCCCAGATATCCTCACTCACCTCTCCCAGGTCCTCTATCCATCTACGTCTGCATGGTAAATTTGCAGTGTCTTGTATAGCAAAAAGCAAATGTGAGTAAATGTGAGATATAAGGCCCTTTTTTTCCTGACCATAGAAAATGTCATTAATTAGGGGATGGGTAACAAGTACAAGAGCAGCTGACCGGCCTTGAATCTGAAGGGCATGACGTAACTGAAGATATCTGTAAAATTGATGTCTGGGAAGCCCAAATTCCGATTGCAACTCCATAAAAGATTTTAAAATATTTTTGTGAAATAATTGAGAAATATTATGAATTCCAGCATTTCTCCACAACTGGAAACCCTCCAGTTTATGTACTTCTGCTAGGTTCGGATTGTTCCATAGGGGGGTCTCTGCTAGGAAGCCCAGAACTTGTAATTTAGATTTGACCGTAGACCATAATTTTTTAAGAAGAACTATGGTGGGGGCAATCTGTGGCAGGCGCGATAATCCCGCCTCCAAAACCGCCAGCACCGATGTATTTAATGTTCCAGTTCGCAGCATGCTTTCAACCGAGTCAGAGTCATTTAGCAATCCAAGACCACTCAAGTGTTGCAATTGAGAGGCATAAAAATATAGTTTAGGGTTGGGAACCGCCGCTCCACCCTGATCTTTACCATACTGCAAGGTGGAAAGACTTATTCTAGCAACTTTTTTCCTCCAAATTAGGGATCTAAATAATGTCTCAATACGATTAAACCACTTTCGGGGTATCCACTGTGGAGAGTTGTGCATGATGTATAGTAGCTGAGGTCCCCAGACCATTTTGATTAGATTTATTCTACCAATTACTGATAAGGGTAGCTTACACCAAGTATTGCATGTCATTTGAAGTTTTTTGAAAAGAGGTAGTAGATTATCTTCTAAGTATTTTTTGGGTTGACTGTCACATGTATTCCTAGATATTTAAATGAGGAAACCACTTTAAGCGGTCTTGCACTAGCCGGCAGATCAACTATTGGCTCATCTACCGGGAGAATTATGGATTTACTCCAATTAATGGAGAATCCCGACAATGAACCAAAATGTTGTATTATCTTCATCACATTCGTAAGTGAAGCCTCCACATCCCCCAGGTAAAGCAGAGTGTCGTCCGCATAAAGAGAGATCTTATCAGAAATTGGGCCTCTAACAAAGCCCACAATAGATTGTGAAGATCTTACCACCTCTGCCAGTGGTTCAAGGGCCAGTGCGAATAGCAGGGGTGAGAGTGGGCACCCCTGCCTCGTACCTCTAAAAAGAGGGAATGAATCTGAAAGATCACCATTTACGCGGATCCTAGCTGTGGGGGCTGAATACAGTAGCTTAACCCACTGAATAAAATTAGCTCCTAAGCCAAAGCGCTTCAAGGTTTCCCATAGGTACGGCCATTCGACACTATCGAAAGCCTTGGCAGCATCCAATGAAAGTATTGCTCTTTTGCCAGGGTTGTCTACAGGGATCTGGAGGTTAAGAAAAAGTCTTCTTATGTTGAGGGCTGTGGATCTCGACGGGATAAACCCGGATTGGTCCCTATGTACCAATTTGTGTATGACTTTAGCAAGTCTTGTGGCCAGCACCCTTGCCAGCAATTTAACATCTGTTGTCAATATGGGCAATGATATGGGCCTATACGAGTCAGGTAAATGTGCCTCTTTACCCGGTTTAAGGAGAAGAACAATAATTGCTTCATTCATGGATTGGGGCAAACTTCCTATTTTTTTGGCATCCTCAAACACTTCCCTTAGGTGTGCAATTAGAGTTTCAGAATAGCGCTTATAAACCTCCGCCGGCAAGCCATCTGATCCCGGAGACTTACCAGGAGAGGAGAGCGCCAACGCCTCCAGTAGCTCCTCAGCCTCAAGAGGAGCGTTCAACTGCGCTACGTCCTGGGGCGGGAGCTGTGGTAATTGGCATTGATCTAGAAAAGAATTAATTTCCAACAGGGTAGGATTGACTTTCGTAGAGTATACATCAGCATAGAAATCTCTGAACGTGGATAGTATCTCAGTATGGGAGGAAACCAGAGTGCCCAATGGGCTCATGATTGATTCTATGTGAGATGAACCCCTTTGGGAGCGTATCATCATAGCAAGCATATGTCCCGTGGTTTCTCCTTCCTCAAAGTATTTTTGTTGAAGAAAGAACCTCTTTTTTTCTGCAGTGGTTAATATTAAGTGGTTGGCCGTGTGCTGCGCCTCAAGAAAAGACCTCTCGGTACTCTCTGAGGGGGATTCGATAAAGGCAGATTCAGTTCTCTTAACCTCTTTCAATACAGTTTGTTCCCAGTTCTTGGTCTCGGTCTTAATGGTGTTAATAAATCTAATAAATTGGCCTCTCAGAAAAGCTTTTAATGTGTCCCAAAAAATTCCCGGGCTAGATGAAGGTTTGTTAAACTTAATGAAAGATTCTAGATTATCAAAAATGGGGTCAGGCGTAGGAAACAATGACAACCAAAAAGGGTTGAGTTTCCAGTAGTTCCTCTTTAGAACCCCCGATGTGGAAATCTCTATACATAGGGGAGAGTGATCAGAAACAGTTCGTACTTCATATTTTGTGGATGTTACTAATGGGAGCATCAAATCATTACCCAGACCGAGATCAATCCTGGATAGACCTTTATGTGTAGCAGAAAAACATGAATAACTTTTTGTCTGCGCATGACTCATCCTCCATACATCTCTCAATCCTAGTTCCGCAATAAGGCGGGCAAAGGACGTCTGTCCTCCTCTCACCCCACCCGAAGGGATCTTTGTGGTCATTTTGTCCAGCTCTACATCTAAATAATTGTTAAAATCTCCAACAATAATTGCCGGTATCCCCGGATGTTGTGAGAGGAAGGAGGCCAACGTCTTAACGACCTCTATCAAAAAGGGAGGTGGTATATATATATTTCCAATAATGCATTGTAAACCATCTAATGAGCATACCAGAAAAATATAGCGACCGTGAGGGTCAACAACCGATAATGTATGAGTAAAACTTATATTTTTGCCTACTAGAATGCTGACACCCCTAGCATAGGAAGAGAAGACAGAGTGAAACTGAACGGTAAATAATTTTGTAGAGAATGGGGATTCCTGTGCAGGTAACATGTGTGTCTCTTGAAGACATACTACTGAAGATCCCATGCGTTGAAGCATATGCAATACAGCTAGGCGTTTCACTCTGTCTCCCAGGCCCCTAACATTCCAGCAAGCAAGCATTATCTGTTTAGCCATAACGCATTAGGGCGTAAATAAATGAAGGTAAGTTATATAGGACACACAGAGAATGCTCCAGAGAGCCATCATTATTATGTTGAACAAAACCATATAGATAAGGCAGTCCTTGGTATAACTTCCTCAGGCCAGATAGAAAACGTTGAAGCAGTACCAAGAGCAATGAAGTAACTGTGTCCCTGGGGACAAAAATCAAAAAGAAAACAGCAAAATAAAACAGGAACTGTAGCGTCCACGTAGGACCCGCAACTGGGGGGCTAAATTCAGTAGCCGGCTTTGAAGAGCCAAGAGGCAACAGGCCTTGATTTACTTGCATAGACTTATCTATCATCAGTAAATTGTCCGTGCGGTATTCTCCGCCTTGAAGCAAATATTGTCATCTAAGGATAAAAATCTTACCTTCATATACTCCTTCTGCAGGACCTGGATGATGGCAGAACAGGTCTCTGGGATAATGATCCCCAGAGCCTGGGGGGGAGATGCCTGTCGAGAACTTCAAGTCCTGCAGACTTCTCCCTGTGGCCAAATACTGCAGGGTAGCGACCAATCTCTTCTCCGGAGTGATGGCTTGCCTCATGCAGATATCCTGCCTGCTGATATAGGGGGTCAGCGAAGCCAACAAACGGTGAAACACGGGGTCCGTCATCCTGAGAAAGTTCCTGAAATCATCAGGATTATTCTCACGGATCTCACGGAGCAAAGGCATATTGCAGAACTGGTCACGCTGAAGCAACCAATTCTTGGTCCATGAACTCCTCCCCACCCTGTTCATGGACTGGACTTGTGTCAAGGTCAGGACCCCAACACCAAGCCCCTGCACAGCACGAACTCTACGAGGAGTACGCATATGAAACATGGCTAGAAAACGGTCGGCTGCTCAGAACGAAGTAACAGAATGCACTGAAGAACAGCAAGGCCTGTGAAGAGCGACCTGAAAAACAGCAACGAGCAGGCAAGATCACACAGAAAACTCTGATACGAACTGACTGCACGCACTGAAGAGCAGATACAAACCCACAAGCACAAACTGAACGACAGAAAACGATCTGAAAGCCACGAGTCTGAAAAAGCGCGAATCGTCTCTCACCAAACTTTTACTAACACGAGATTAGCAAAAGGAGCCCAAAGGGTGCCGCGCTTGGTTCTGAACCGGCCTTTTCTAGTCTTGTCGTACGTGGTGTACGTGACCGCGTGGTTGGCGATCGGAAATTCCGACAACTTTGTGAGACCGTGTGTAGGCAAAACAAGTTTGAGCCAACATCCGTCGGAAAAAATCCTAGGATTTTATTGTCGGAATGTCCGAAAAAAGTCCGACCGTGTGTACGCCCTATAACTTGTAGGTTTAGCTGAACACTGTCAGCAGGACGCACTGCACTAACTGTAAATAGTCTAGCTGCCTGACTGTGGTACTAATAGGATCAAAAGAACACCAGTAATTTTCTTCAGGTAGCTGTATATACTGTAACAAGACAAGCCTGCCTGTCAGTAGGAAGATAACAGGAACAGATCTAGCTGAACACTGTGAGCAGGACGCACTGCACTAACTGTAAATAGTCTAGCTGCCTGACTGTGGTTACTAATAGGATCAAAAGAACACCAGTAATTTTCTTCAGGTAGCTGTAAATACTGTAACAAGACAAGCCTGCCTGTCAGTAGGAAGATAACAGGAACGGATCTAGCTAAACTGAATACAGTGTATATATATATATATGCAACACCTGGGATGCATATATATACACAATACACTGTAAGTGCAGCTAAACTGACTGACTGTTCTGCCTAATCTAACTCAAATCAAATGTCACTGTCTGTCTCTCTCAATGAACGCCGGAACACACACTACACAGGGCCGCCGTGCAGGCGGCCTTATATAGTGTGGGGCGTGTACTAAATCCCCTGAGCCATAATTGGCCAAAGCCTCCTTGGCCAATTACGGCTCTCTGTTCAGATGGCGCTGTGATTGGCCAAGCATGCGGGTCATAGTGCATGCTTGGCCAATCATCAGCCAGCAATGCACTGCGATGCCGCAGTGAATTATGGGCCGTGACGCGCCACACGAATTTGGCGCGAACGGCCCATATCGTTCGCAATTCGGCGAACGCCCGAACAGACAATGTTCGAGTCGAACATGGGTTCGACTCGAACACGAAGCTCATCCCTACCGACCACCATTTGGATCAATAAGGTGTTTACCTATGCCTATAGAGGTAAGGGTTCTGTGAGCACATTATCACACAGATGTCACCTATTGCTGTCTACATTATCTACCATATTTTTGGAGAAGATTCATGTATATCCAGTCCCAGTGTGATTGGACTTATTTTTTGACTGACTTTATGTAGTACCGGTTCATCCATCACATCGATTATTATTTTTGATATTATTTTTGATTTTCATCATTGTTCACCCCACTTCATTTAAAGATTTTTTGGCACTCGAATATCATTTTAATATTATTTGGATTTTCACTTTTTTGCTGTGCGCAATATCACTTTATTGATTCTTTGTATTGGTTGATTTGTGTATACCTTAGATTTTGCAGCACTCCACACATTACATATTTTTAGTAGCGCAGAGGTTCACCCATTTTGTTATTATATTCAGTTTGGAAAATGTCATTCTCTGCTGCAGAAAAGTGCTGGACATCTTCCGAACCAAATTTGGGGCCCTGTATCTTGAGGCCACATGGTGTTAGGAACCCCAGCTTTGGATATGTTGTATTGCTAGTTCCACTGGGTTCGCACACCAAATGTGGGGTTTCTAGCACCAAGTGGCCCAGAGATATGGGGCCCCAAAGTCGATCAACTGTGTCCATCTGCAGCAAAGTCATTTCGGGACCCTTTGGGTTCAGAGACCCCAAATTTTGGCTGCAGCTAGGGGGGCATCTAAGAACCCTTAACTACCAAGTTTGAAGTTTGGGGGGCCTATGGCTGAAAATGGGCACAGTGAGGCATGCAAATGGGCACAGTGAGGCTGCAAATGGGCATTGTTGACCCTCTTTTCCACTTACAGTAGCTGCGCATTTCTCACCCTAGGCTTATTCTCGAGTCAATAAGTTTTCGCAGTTTTTTGTAGTAAAATTAGGTGCCTCGGCTTATATTCGGGTCGGCTTAAACTCGAGTATATACGGTAATCTGTTTTCCATAATAATTGCAACTAGCTCTTTTGTGCATTTTCATTTTTATTTGCTCATTTCCTTATTTTTCATGCATATCGAGGTGAGTTTATGTACATGAGTTCTTTTCCAACAGCATTTTTTAATATTGCATATTTTTTAGTTTTCATGTTCATACACACATATATGCCTGGAGGGTCACATTGCATATTTTTATTTATATTTAATATCTTTTTATAATGTCTTAATACATTCCTTGTCAAATGATAATAATTCTTATTGCATTTTGTAACTTTTTGTTGCATTTTTCTATATTTTATTATACATTTTTATTGCATTGTATACTTGGATAGTCATTAATCATGTTATCAATCGCCAATACAGCTGTCATTATGTTGGTACAAAAGGGTTCTTAGGCTGGGTTCACACTGATGCAAATTGGATGCATCCAATTAGCATGACAGGAGACTGTGATTGGCTCTCAATAAAGCTCTGGGGTGGCCGCGGAGCGCATTGGAAAAGGGTCCTTTGCGCCTTTGGCTCAGTTTCAGGTTCAAATTCAGACCTGATTCGCACCTGAAATGGTGTATAAGGATGCACCGAACCCCTGGTGTGAGCCGCAGCCGCAGCTAATGTGAACCCAGCCTTAATGTTAGCACATGTTCCAGCTAATATTTTCCATTTTCCTGTTATCTATTCTATATTATATGTATGTACTCATTTTTTATATCCATTAAGTTTCAAGTCCTTTTTTAATGTTTTGTCAGGTTTTGGTACTGCTGCTTCCTGTTGATCCATATGTATTATCCCCATCGTGCTTTAGGAGAGTACAAATAGCACAGTGTCTCCAAGGTGGGCAGGCTTGAGAAAGAGGCATTACCACCTTTAAACATGCATGTAGCCACACCCCCTTCATGCCCACCATCCTCTGACATCACAGGGTCTGATCCCATGCTGTCAGACAGGCTCTCTAGGTTCTTTATACAGTATCTCTGGTGGATGCATCCACTCCCTGAAGTGGACTGTACTGCACCCTTTAGGATCAGCATTAGATGGCAGCTTCGGACTACCTAACAGGTGCTTTGCATTTCTACTACATGCAAGTGTTTTTTGTCTTTTTGCCTATAAAGGCTATATTATACTGCAGTTATGCCCTCTGGTGTTCTTTTATGTTACTACAGATATTCCTTCTATCTTCTGAGGAGCTGTACAGAGTCAGCTTGAAGCCAAAATCCTTTATTTTTAATTTCAAGATCCATTAAGAACAGGAAAGTGGAAAGAAATAGGCATACATTACAAAATGATAGTGGGCGCGCACTCAGATACATAAGCACCCTATTCAACAGCATATTTACAGTACATTACAAATCAAGAAGAGATACCATAGGCATATTCAAATAATTTCACATCATCATCAAACAACCTATGGAAAATGATCATGTGCAAAAAATTAGTGCCTACAATAAAAAGACTTTGTAGAAGGTGTTGTGAGGCTATTGTGTGGACTTTAATGGTACTAATTAAAGTGATTGTAATCTCTGTACTATCACTTTTACCTACAGGTAGGCCTATAATAAGGCTTACCTTTAGGTACCTTGAATATCTCCTAAACTTGCACTTGGAGATATTCACCATATACGCTTGCGCCAACGTTATCATCACGAACACAGAAATAACTCTGGGAGACAGGGTTACATCCGTGTATCTGGACCGCTGCAACAGCGTCAATCTAAGGTGATAAAGTATAAACTGTTAAATACCTTTTCTCATCAGCAGCTAGAGCAGTCTTATGACTTCTATCAGTGTCTGATTAAAACTTGCAGGAGGAGTTATCATTCTACTCCAACTGTCTTATGATGCTGCAGGACCCCTGACCCTCTGTCTGGACAGTGATGATTTGCCCTTTGCTGATCACATGCACCCTCCCAAGAAAAAAAAGAAAAACTCTCTAGCAATACACACCAAATGGAGCATGTGCAGAGTGCCCCCAAGGCTCTGTACTATCAGGAGATGAATTGGGGATAGTGGAAGAAGGGGAGTATCAGAGAAGATGGTATCAAACAGCCTTTTTACAAAATGCAGAGGATTAATCCCTTAGGTTCCACAGCAAGTATTATGCATGTTTTACTGCATATACAGACTGATTTTACTGTTATGGGTTTGGTAACACTTTAAAGCAAAGCTCTGTCTGATAAACAAAAAAAATAAAAGTCAACAGCTACAAATACTGTAGCTACTGACTTTAAATATAAGAACACTTACCTGTCCAAGAATCTCATGATGTCGGAACCCCAATCAGATTCATCCATCTGCTTTGGGTGCAGGCATCGGCATTGCAAATAAGGGAACCTGGCAGTGAAGCCTTCAGGCTTCATTGCCGGTTTCCTAATGCACATGCCCGAGTCGTGCTGCGCTCTCTGAATGACCATGCCGTCTTCTGGGACACACATAAGTCTCAAAAGGCCGCAGAGGGTAGGAGGAGGGGCCGCACATGTCGTAGATCGCCGTGCAATGATCTTACCAAGAAGGGGTAGTGGGTACCTGTCAAAACCAGGTACCCGCTCCTCTCGCTCCCCCAAAAAGAACCAAATGTGGCAGTGGAGGGGGGGAGGGGTGAACAAGCAAAGCTTCCCCTTTTGGGTGAAGGTCCGTTTTAAAGTTGGACAAGGCTTTTTAACTGCTCCAGCTCACCCAATAAATTTGGGAGCGCCACCTGAATGTCACCAACGAAAAAAGGACAGTATCTGCAAATGCAGCAAGTTTGTGCTCCATGGATCCTACAGTGACCCCTGAGATGTTGGAATTCAGCCTAACCTTATGCAAAATAACTTCCATTACTAGGATGAAAAGTAAAGGGGATAATGGTCACCTCTGCCTGGTCCCATTAGCTAAACTGAAGGGAGATGAAAGAACCTGGTTTACCTCTATTTGGGCTGTGGGGTTAGTATAAAGTGCCTCAATCCAAGCTCACGTCTTGTCCCTCAATACAAGCCTTTGCAGTATCAGTGATTTAAACAGGCAATTTATCCTGTCAAAGGCTTTTTCAACTTCAGGAGAGAGGGCAAGGCATGGAAGCTTATGGAACGTGTCCCAATGAATCAGCCTAATTGCCCTCTGGGAGATGTCTCTGTCTTCCCTCCCCAGAACAAACCTCACTTGGTCTTCATATACTATTTCCCTGGTAAACTCCTTTAGACGATTTGCTAAGATTTTTGCAAGTATCTTTATATCTAAGTTTAACAGGGAGATAGGACGGTAGCTCTGGCAAAATGCTGGGTCCCTACCTTCCTTTGGGAGAACTGTTATTTGTGCCCGGAGTACGTCGGGTGGAATACGGCCAGTCTTGGTCAGTGAGTTGAGGTAGGTCGTCAGTGTGGGTTGCAACAGATCTGCATATTTTAGGAAATAAGAGCTAGTAAGTCCATCAGGGCCTGGACTTTTTCCAGAAGTCATGTCTTTAACAGTTCAGTTCAAGAATCTCCTTGGGAGTAATGTCACGTTTAAATTCAGGGCCATCTGAGGCATTATACTGGGATACTGTGGCTCATCGAAAAACGCAGACATCTTTTCCTCCCTGACGCTTTTTTGCCTCCTGTTTCCCCTTCCCATAAATTATAAAGAGAATGATAACATTCCCTAAAACAGTTGGTAATCTGGGATGGTAAATAGAGCCTGTCCCATTTCAGGAGTAAATTTATGGGACCCGTACACTAGTAGGCTTATGCGTGAGAGGAAGCCAGCTTTTTTAAGCCCTGTTATACTTGATGCGGATTTGATGATTTGTTCAGCTGGGACATTGGGGGTTATTTACTAAAAGCAAATCCACTGAAATGAGGGGAAGCTCTGCTGATTTTATTCAATCATGTGCAAGCTAAAATGCTGTTTTTTAAATTTTCCTTGCATGTCCCCCTTGGATCTACAGCGACTGCACTTCCAAGTGCACTTTCAGTGCAATTTCAAGTGCACTTTGCATTTGTAGTTTGCATGAGAGGAAAAGGGGAGTGAGGATTTTTAGGGTGCAAAACATCGTCATATGTATTCGATAAAAAACATTTTATTTTTGTTTTAGATGCTAAAACAAAAAATGTACATAAAAGCAAAAGACACAGGCATGTACAGATACTGATGGTAAGATATTTGAACAAGACAACCAGACTACACCCGACATGTTTCGCCCATGGTTCGGGCTCCCCACTCCCCTTTTCCTCTCATGTTTAATCAGGGACTGGTGCCTATTGTCAGCTGTGTCCTCCACGACTAATTACTTTTGCACTACAAGTGCAAACTACAAATGCAAAGTGCACTTGAAATTGCATTGAAAGTGCACTTGGAAGTGCAGTCACTGTAGATCCAAGGGGGACATGCAAGGAAAATTAAAAAAACAGCATTTTAGCTTGCACAAGATTGAATAAAATCAGCAGAACTTCCCCTCATTTCAGATCTACCCCTCACTTCCAAGTGCACTTTCAGTGAAATTCCAAGTGCACTTTCAGTGAAATTTCAAGTGCACTTTGCACTTGTAGTTTGCACTTGTAGTGCAAAGTGGATTTGCCTTTCATAAATAACCCCCATTGTGTATTTAGGAATGACATAATTACCTTTTGTGCTATAATGGACTGTTTGGTTTCTTCACAGTAAGAGACTCCCCCAAGCACTAGTTCTGGCCAGCTCAGAAGATTGTTTTAAAATATACACAAAACATAACTAGTTGTTAACATGTATAGGTAACAACATTAGGGATTGTTGATCCATGGAATATCCCATTGTCTTCAGGAGATCAGGAAAGATTTTTGTTTTCACCACTGGAGCAAATTGGACCATCTTTTATAGTTTTTTATTTTTGCATTCCTCTGGATCAACTGTGGGAAGAAAGTTCTGGACACTTAGGTTTTCTATAAATGTATTCATTTTTCTATTGTTTGAACTAGATAGACTTGTGTCTTTTTTCCAATCCATTTAAATATGTAACACTAACAATGTAAACCAGTAGAAAATCTGCTCTAAACTCTAAAGCTTTTGTTTAAAAAAGGGAATAGGTAGCTGAGCAAAACAATAGGCGGCATGTACCAATGCAAAAAAAAAAAAATTGAATTAAAAATAAATAACACCTAGTTGGGAACAAGACTTTTAATACAGCTTAAGGGTAAAAATGTAAAATACACAATTCCTTTAACCACTTCCTGCCCAGGCTATTGTAATATGATAGCTGGGTAGAATGTCCATCGTTTCGGCACGATTCGTCCCTGACTGATCAATGTTCCTGCCCGCTGCTGGTACCATGTGATCACTGTGACTAACCACAGCAGATCACATGACAATTGTATACAATTGATGGCTTTTTTCATGTCATTCATTGTGTACATTTGTGTTGCTAGCTGTGATTAGTCACAGTGATCACATGGTACAGACAGGACCAACCATAGCTCATCTGCACCATGTGAATAGCTGTGGCCAATCACAGCTAATCACAATAGCAAACACTGAATGAATCAATTTCATTCATTAAACATGGTTGCTTATACCAGTCAAATGCACTGGTATAAGCCATCATAATGTGTAAAAACAAAAAGAAATCCCAATCACTTCCCCAGAGTAGTACAGTGTTACCATGGTATGACTTCTCACAGTGTGGTAAAAATTGTATCAGAAAAAGAATGTAATTAAAAAGAAATAATTAAAAAAAAAAAATTATTTTTTTTCCATCTGTCACCAGTCAGTGTCCCTGATCACTGACACACCAGTTATATGATGATGCTGCATTGCACTGGTGACAGTAAGTAAAAAAAACAAAAACATTTTTTTAATCTTAATCTTCCGAAAATTTGTGACAAAAAAATTACAACTTCAAAAAGCTTGAAATGGCTCATACTAAATACCTTGGACTGTCCACTTTCCAAAAAAGGGGTCATTTGTGGGATATTTGTACTGTCCTGGCATTTCAGTCTGATATGGATTTTTAGGAGGATAGCCCACATCACATTTTTCCTTAAAAGGACAGTATAAAATTGTTTACAAAAAATGTGTATGTGGGTTTATGAGACTCCCTCTAAATTTGCAATCCATAGATACAAATTTTGTATAGATTTTTAAAGCATGGCCCCCCAAAATTCATGCCAGATTCTTATCCAGACATTTAGCCTGACTGGCCAGGAAAGGGGGGCAGCTCCTCCCTCCCCTCACCCCAGTCCTTTTTTCTCTAGTCCTCATGTGGTTCCCTCCTGCTGATCTCTCACTGTCATCTGCTATTTCCTCCCTTCTTTCTCCCCTTCTCTCTTCTCTATTCCTTCTCCACTAACAGAGAGTGTATTGTGCACCATGCATTCTCTCCAAATCAGTTACCATTATCATTAAAGTGGTAGTAAACTTAGAAAAAAAAAAACTTCTTGCAAGGCAAAGTTATAAAATGCTAGTATGCATCACATACTAGCACATTATTTGAAAATTACCTTAAAATGAAACCCTCCAGCAGCACATTGGCAGGGCTTTCATCTTCACCCGGTCTTCCTTCCGGGTTGGCGAGCTCCGGTCCTTTGATTGGATGAGCTGTGATTACGTCATTCACATGCGCACAAAAGCCGCTGTTCACGGCACAGAGCTCTGAAGGAGCGGCGCAGAAAGGGACAGTGCCGTTGACGTCACTGGCAGCTTCACAAGTAAGTATCTGCTAAACTACGGATATTTAGGAGATATTTACTGTACCTATAGGTAAGCCTTATTATAGGCTTACCTATAGGTCAAAATCAACCAAGGGAGTTTACACTCACTTTAAAATGACTGCCTGTAAAGATAAGTGCATGGTCTTCCATAAACTTTCTTAACTCACTGTAAATTTATCAAAGGTGGATAACATTACTGTATAATGTGACGCTCTGTAACTGGGGTGAGGGTGAGGGGGAGTGGTCATTGTGGCTTTATCAGAATTGCTGTTCAGTATACAGTTGCTAACAACATTATTGACATTGGATTTACATAAAAGGACATTGTTTTGTTTTATTTATTTTTAATAAAGTATTTTTTTTACAGTGTCTGCGTTCTTTTTTTTATAATTTTCCTTCTTTTGTGCAAGGTATCCTCCCAGTGTTGAAGGCATATGCCCTGCTATTGTTTAGGGGGGGGGGGGGGCTCAAGCTCACTGTCCTCTTTTCTGGCAATTACTCACTTAGGAAAGTGCAGAAGGAGAAGTAATTGCTACATTCCGTTGATGTCCAAGAGAAACCAAAATGCATTTTTTTTTGTTTCTGTTAAGATCTGTGGCTTGCCTTTTGTTCAGGCACAAATGAAACAAGTATATTTCCAGAAAATACTCCTTTTTGCTGAAAAAATCTCTTTAGAAAATTTGTAATGCGTTTGTTACGAAAACTGTAGACAAGCGTGCTTAAAAGTGGGGTCAAAATAGAATGATGAATTGCTGTGGCTAAGTCATACTCCGGTGAGTAGTGGGTTTCAAGATTTATATACATGATGGCAACACTTCCATAAAAAACAAAAGCTATAAGAAAGTGGGATGCACAGGTGGAAAAGGCCTTTTTTCGTTCCTCTGATGTCTTCATCTTGAATATTGCAGCCATAATATTAGCATATGTAATGGTAATAGAAAATGAGGTCAATACAATTGTAAAGGAACTCATAGTGAACTCCAAGATAATAGTGAGATCAGTGTTAGCACAGGCTAGGTTCAAAAGTGGACAAGAGTCACAAAACAAATGCTGAATTTCATTTGGCCCGCAAAAAGGTAACTGATTAACTAAAATAAGAAAGGGTAGCGGTGTAATAAAACCAAGAATCCAACATATTGCTATAAGTAACTTACTTGACTTTAATGTCATTATAGCATGATATTGTAGGGCCTTACAAATTGCTATATAACGATCGTAAGCAATTACATTCAGGAGAAAATTCTCAGTTATTATAAGTGAGTGGAAAAAATACATTTGCACAAGACAGTAGTTAAATGAAATATGTGTTCTTCCATTTAAAATTAGAGTAAACAGTGTTGGATAGACAGTTGTAACAATACCTATCTCAGAGAGGCATAAAGCAAAGATAAAAAAATACATAGGGACATGAAGACAAGAGTCAAAAAAAATTACAAACAGTGCAATAATAGTACCAGCAGCGATGATGAAATAGACTGAAAGCAACAGGGTGAAAAATAGATGTTGGTGGTGGGCTATATTGGTGAACCCCACTATGATAAACTCATGGATACTCTGGTTGTGCATTGTATTTAAGTGAAAATTCCACTTTTAAGAGTCTTAATTCCTATAACAGCCTTATTTTTCCTAAGAGGAAATAATTTAATAATAATAATAATATTAAAATACCGGTAGTTTTGATTACATTTATTTTTAAATACACAATTAAAGTAAAAAATCAAATCAATAAAAGTAATTGTTTTGTAAAAAAAAAGAAATGGCATGGTACCTCTTGAATCAAAAGATGTCTACATTCCTTAATGACAAGTGAGAACATTTGAGAGGGTTTGGAACACTTGGATTGAACATTATCATTATCCTTGATCAGTCCCTTTTGACCATATAGTGTAACTATCAAACTATACAGTCCACAGACAAATGTACCTATTTACATATCATAATTGTAAAGTGCCATAACCAGTTTTGACTGAAATTGTGTCAGTTGTCAAGTGTGTTCATAAACCATTGAAAAAAAAACTTATTGAAACAGAAATAGTTTTTGGTGGTGGCAAATGGTGCAGCGTAGTCACCTTATCTCCATATATCAATAACAATAGTGATGCAGACTATAGCAAAGTTAAAATCAAAAGTTGAAAGATCCTAAGTCAGCCATTGTCAACCCTTTTACCTCAGAGGAACCCTTTAACCATCTCAAGTCCACACACTTTCACACTTCCAGTCCCGGCCAAGTTTGAGCTTTCAGCACTGTCACATTTTGACAATTATTCAGTCATGCAACACTGTACCCAAATTAATTTTTTTATAATTTTTTGAGACAGAGAGAACTTTCTGTTGGTGGTATTTAATCCCCCCCCAGTTTTTTTTTATTTTATTTTGCTATGTAGATGAAGATTTTGAAAAAAAGCAAGTTTTTCTTAGTTTTTGTTATAAAGTTTTGCAAATAAAAAATCTTTCTTCATAAATTTAGGCCAAAATGTATTTTGGTACATTTCTTTGTTAAAAATAAACCAAATTAGTGTATATTATTTAGTCTGTGTGAAAGTTATAGAGTCTACAAACTATGGTATATAGATTTGCAAATTGATCAGTCCAGTACTGACGGCCTGTCTCATTTTTGAGGCCCTAAATGCCAGGACAGTACAAGTACCTCTCATATGACCACTTTTTTTTAAAAGTAGACAGACCAACGTATTTAACAAGAGAAATGACGAGTTCTTTAACCACTTGTCAACCAGCCGCCGTCATTATACAGCACCAGGTCAGCTTGTTCCCGCAAATTGCCATAGGTGTACGTCAGCACCTTTAAGGGTGATAGCAGGCACAGCAGGGGACCTGACGGCTGCCCGCAATCGCGGGCACGAGAGCCAGAACGGGTATGTGTGTATGTAAACACACAAATCCCTGTTCTGAAGGAGGGGAGAGACAGATCTGCTGTTCCTACTAATCAGAAACAGTGATTTTTCTCCTCCTCTAGTCAGTCTCATTCCCCCACAGTTAGATACACTCATGAGGGAACACATTTAACCCCTTGATCGCCCCCTAGTGTTAACCCCTTCCCTACCAGTGATGTTAACACAGTAATCAGTGCATTTTTATAGCACCGATCACTGTATAAATGTCAATGGTCCCAAAAAAGTGTCAAAAGTGTCCACCGCAATGTCGCAGTCCCACTAAAAATCGCAGATCGCCGCCAATACTAGTAAAATTAAAAAAAAACCCCATAAATATAACCCCTATTTTGTAGAGGCTATAACTTTTGTGCAAACCAATCAATATACGCTTATTGTGATTTTTTTTACCAAAAATATGTGGAAGAATATATATCAGCCTAAACTGATGAAGACTTTTTTTTTTTTTTTACTTTTTTTTTGATTTCCTGACTACATATCACATTTTGGAGGCCCTGGAGCACTAGGCCAGTGGAAACAGTTGGGAACACTGGCTCTGGCTCTGCTGATTGTGGTAATGGCATATGGCGGTGCTCAGGATGTTGGCATAGCAGTGATCAGGACACTGGTATGGCTGGGATTAGGACATTTGTATGGGGAATGGTGGTGATTAGGATGCTGATATGGCGTATAGCGGTGATCAGGACACTGGTGTGCTGAGCAGCAGTGATCAGGATGCTGGCATGGTGTATGGCAGTGATCAGGATGATGGTATGGTGTATGGCGGTGATCAGGACGCTAGTATGAGGTATGGCAGTGATCAGGATGCTGGTATGCATATGGCAGTGATCAGGACACCAGTATGAGGTATGGCAGTGATCAGGATGCTGGTATGACATATGGCGGTGATCAAGACACTGGTGTGCTGAGCAGCAGTGATCAGGATATTGGTATAGGGTATGGCAGTAATCAGGTGGTTGGTATGGGGCATAAATGTGATCAAGACGCTGGTATGGAGTATGGCGGTGATCAGGATGCTGATACGGAGTACAGTGGTGATTAGGATGCTGGTATAGCAGTGATCACGATGCTGGTATGAGGTATGGTGGTAATCAGGACACTGGCATGGAGTATGGTGGTGATCACAATGTTGTATGGTGTATGGTGGTAATCAGGACGCTGGTATGAGGTATGGCAGTGATCAGGGCTCTGAAATTGGGTATGACGGTGATCAGGACACTAGTATGTCATATGGTGGTGATTAGGATGCTTGTATGAGGTATGCCACTGATCTGGGCACTGGTATGGTTTATGGCGCTGATCAGGATGCTGGTATGAGGTATGGAGGTGGTGATTAGGATGCTGGTATGGCGTATGGTGGTGATCAGATGCTGGCATGGTGTATGGAGGTGATCAGGATGCTGGTATGAGGTATGGTGGTAATCAGGACGCTGGTATGGGGTATGGCTGCGATCAGGACACTGGTATGGGATATGGTGGTGATCAGCACACTGGTATGAGCTATAGCATTGATCAGGACCCCGATATGGCAGTGATCAGTATGCTGGTATGGCATATGGCAGCAATCAGGATGCTAGTATGAGATACGTTGGTAATCAGGACATTGGTATGGGGTATGGCATCAATCAGGACACTGGCATCGTTTTATGATTTTCATGTCTTAGGGAGCCCTTGCTAAAACCAATTCATAGGGGGACAGTGATAAAAATGGGAGGAGTGCAATCCTTAGGGCTAGTTTACACTTGCTTCAAAACAAGACTTCGGACATGCTTTGTTAAAGCTCTCTGAATGCCAGTCAAAGCCCCTGTCACTAAATAAAATGGTTAGCTTACAGTCCTGTTTACACCTTGCGTTTGCCTTGTTTCAGCTTTGCTTCAAAAATGTTACCCCATGTAGCTTTAGTGGTGTTTCAAAGCATCTTCAAAGCCTCCATAGAACTCTATGACAAAGCTCATTTGAAGCTCGGTTGAAGCACCTGTGGCTTTTGAGAGGCTTAGCTTCACTTTTATTTGTATTAATTGCAGGTATGAGATATCAACACACACACATTGGCATCTGTCAAGCTTCAACAAAGCTCCAAAAGAGCATCACAAAAGAATCCCTGACGCTTCACCGAAGCATCACCAAAGCTTCTTCGAAGGACCACCAAAGCTTTATCGAAGCACCACCGAAGTATCAAAAACACATCATAAAAGTATGTTGACGCAGTAGCCGCTTTAATGCATGTTGAAGCCAAAGCAAGTGTAAATGAGCGCTTACAGTGACGGTCAAAATGCAACTGTGGACAGCTAAAAAGATCATTGATTTCATGCACCTGGCATTGACCCCGGAACTGTGCAGGCACCATCAAATAAAAGGTAATTCAGTCACAGCTCAAGAAACAAGCACAAATTAAAAACAAACTTCAGCACTTTATAAATCAGTTGCAGTAGTTTTTTTTCCTTTTGGGATAACATTTTTAAAGGAATAAATAAAAGCTGATCATTTTAATCACCCCTGTCAGTGGTAAATGGATTGTATCATGTATATAAACTGATAGATTCTGCTAGAGGGCTTGAGCTTCTAAAAAACAGCAGACTTGCTGGCTGAATCACTAGATGGAAATAGAAAAAATAAAGCATAAAATAGGAAAACAGTACAGCCATCACATCTAAATATTGGTAAACTGCAATATCATTTGGTTTATTATTGCTTAAGGCCCAGTTGAAGCCTCAAAACGTGTTTCCTCATTTTAGTCCTGAAAAATGGTTTTCATTTAGAAATGCCTTAGAATGCCCCTTTCCCTTAGTGCAAATGCACTTCCTGAGCTTGATCTCCAGTGTTCTATAGTTGTATGTATGAGTAAGTATGACCACTCTCAACACAAGTGTCCTAACACAGACTTCTAGTGCCAAGTAAGAGAGGATAAGTGACTGATGAGATCTGTAAAAGACTACAATGAAAAACGCCTGCTCTCAGAAATCACAACTAAACTTAAATCAAAACAAAACAAAAAACCCACCCCATCTACTGGTATCCCTATCTGATACTATAAACCAGGGATATGGACGGACGGACTATAGATTGGACTATTCGTTATTTAATGTTTGTAAGAACATTGTTTCATTCATGGCATTGGTTACTTATATTTATAACACTTTAATTATTTATTTGCTGTTTATGATTGGGAATTCATGTGAAGTTTTTGAGCACCTTTACTTTATTGAGGATCAGGAGATTGTATTGAGCGCTGTACACTACTGACCATCCACAATAGGAGGGTCACATAGCACATTTATCATCTATTAATGTTCACTTAGCGCTGCACTCATTTGGTATTCGTTTTTGCATTATCACATAAATAGGAAGTGTGGGGAGTGCTGGCAGCTTTTTATACAATTTTTAATTTCATTTTGATGGTTGAGCATAGCAATTCACAAGGTTTTAACACACATTTATATGCAATTAGTGATCTCCAACTGTTGAAAATCTACAAGTCCCATCATGCCTCCGCCATCTCTGTATTCTTAGTACAAGTGATTACATTATATTAAGACACTTTACCTATAGCTTAAACTCAAGTCACCATATCACATATGTATAGTAATCAGAAAAAAATCTCACATCAGTCTCTATACTATCAGGTCCATTCAACAAAATTCCCAGTGAACAAAGTTCACAACCCTGTCACACATTCAAAATTCCTTTAGGCCTCTTTCACATGGGCTGTCCGATCAGGTCTGCCTGTCGGTTTTTCAGGCGGACCTTGCACTCTCCCCTATGGAGTGGAGGATGTCAACTGACACATGTCCGCTGACATTCGCCACTATTAGATTTGATCCTGCGCGCAAAATCCAGGACCACCATCCGTCTGGATTTTGCGAGCAGGATCAAATTGGATAGTGGCAGATGTCAGCGGACATGTGTCCGCTGACATCCGCCGCTCCAAAGGGGAGAGTTCTGGGAGAGATCGAAACTGATCTGATGAAAATCGACTGGCGGTCCATTTTCACCCGATTTCCCCATAAAGGAGAGCGGTATTGTGTCCGTCTCCATTCTGCACAGTGAGCGGAGACAAACCTGTCATCCACCTCCTCAGCAGGGATCATCGGAGCTGAGCAAGCAGATTCTGTTTAGGCCCGTCTAAAAGGGCCTAAGTGCTAGGATTTTATACTAACCTGGTGGAGGGGAGAGTAGAACTTGGTGGAGGAGAACCCCAGTTAAGGCAGTTTTATGCCAGTCCATCCTGAGGAAGCAATTGATCCATTTCGAGAAAAAAAGCTGTACACACAGAAAAAGCACTTATTGACCTACTTATATTTAGGGGTCATATGGTTCTGGTTAGTTATTCATCCTAGTGGGGTGAAGGTGAAGGTATTTTTTACAAATAAACATGTGAAAAGTGTGGCGTGAATTTGTATTACGCCCCCCTGAGTCAATAATTTGTAGAACCACCTTTCGCTGCAATTACAGCTGCAAGTCTTTTTGGGGATGTCTCTACCAGCTTTGCACATCTAGAGAGTGACATTTTTGCCCATTCCTCTTAGCAAAATATCCCAAGCTCTGTCAGATTGGATGGAGAAGGTCTGTGAACAACAATTTTCAAGTCTTGCCACAGATTCTCAATTGGACTTAGGTCTGGACTTTGACTGGGCCATTCAAACACATGAAGATGCTTTTCTCTAAACCTTTCCATTGTAGCTCTGGCTGTATGTTTAGGGTCATTGTCCTGCTGGAAGGTGAACCTCCGCCCCAGTCTCAAGTCGTTTGCAGACTCTAACAGGTTTTCTTCTTAGATTGCCCTGTATTTGGCTCCATCCATCTTTTCATCAATTCTGACCAGCTTCCCTGCCCCTGTTGAAGAAAAGCATCCCCACAACATGGGTGATGTACAGTGTTAGTTTTTCGCCACACATAGCGTTTGGCTTTTAGGCCAAAAAGTTTAATTTTGGTCTCATCTGACCAGAGCACCTTCTTCCACATGTTTGCTGTGTCCCCCACATGGCTTCTCGAAAACTGCAAACAGTACTTCTTATGGCTTTCTTTCATCAATGGCTTTCTTCTTGCCACTCTTCCTTAAAGGCCAGATTTGTGGAGTGCATGACTAATGGACAGATTCTTCCACCTGAGCTGTAAATCTCTGTAGCTTCTCCAGAGTTACCATGGGCCTCTTGGCTGCTTCTCTGATTAATGCTCTCTTTGCCTGGCCTGTCAGTTTAGGTGGACGGCCATGTCTTGGTAGGTTTGCAGTTGTGGCATACTCTTTCCATTTTTGCATGGTGGACTGAACAGTGCTCCGTGAGATATTCAAAGCGTGGGATATTTTTTTATACCCTAATCCTGCTTTAAACTTCTCCACAACTTTATACCTGACCTGTCTTGGCCTTCATGATGCTGTTTGTTCACTAAGGTTTTCTAACAAACCTCTGAGGGCCTTACAGAACAGCTGTATTTATACTGAGATTAAATTACACACAGGTACACTCTATTTACTAATTAGGTGACTTCTGAAGGCAACTGGTTCCCTTAGATTTTAGTTAGGGGTATCAGAGTTAAGGGGGCTGAATACAAATGCATGCCACACTTTTCAGATATTTATTTTTAAAACATTTTGAAAACCATTTATCATTTTCCCTCCACTTCACAATTATGTGCCACGTTGTGTTGGTCTATCACATAAAATAAAATCCCAATAAAATACATTTACATTTTTGGTTTGACATGACAAAATGTGGAAAATTTCAAGGGGTATGAAGACTTTTTCAAGGCACTGTACATATGTGATATGGGGAATTTAATTTAACTATAGTTAAAGTCTTGTTTATATTGTGATTACATGTACTGTGAACACAGAAATAAGGAGGGAGAGAGCTTTATTCAAGAATTTACACATCAGACATTATTACAATATTGCATTTTTTTTAACAGATTATCTTACCTTATTAACCACTTAAGGACCAGCCTTGTTTTGGATTTTAGGTGTTTACATGTTTAAAACAGGTTTTTTTGCTAGAAAAATACTTAGAAACCCCAAACATTATATATGGTTTTTCTTCTAACACCCTAGAGAATAAAATGGCGGTCATTGCAATACTTTTTTTTGCACCGTATTTGCTCAGCAGTCTTAAAAGCGCACTTTTTTTGGAAAAAATTCACTTTTTTGCATAAAAAAAAAATAAGACAACAGTAAAGTTAGCCCAATTTTTTTTATATTGTGAAATATAATGTTACGCCAAGTAAATTGATACCCAACATATCACGCTTGAAAATTGCGCCTGCTCGTGGAATGGCATCAAACTTTTACCCTCAAAAATCTCCATAGGCAATGTTTAAAAAAATTCTACAGGTTGCATATTTTGCGGTACAGAGGAGGTCTAGGGCTAGAATTATTGCTCTTGCTCTACCAGTCGCGGCAATACCTCACATGTGTGGTTTGACCACCGTTTTCATATGCGGGCGCTACTCGCGTATGCGTTCGCTTCTGCTCGCGAGCTCGTCGGGACGGGGGGTTTTTTGAAAAAAAATAAATTATTTTTATTATTTATTTTACATTATTTTATTTATTTTTACACTGTTTTTTAAACAGTGACGATCTGCCCATGAAGCGCTCACTCTTCTGGTAGAGTGTGCCCTTACTGGAAAAGGCAGAGCCTTAACCTTTAAACCATACGCCTGAACAATCACTTGGCGGATCCACTGAGAAATAGTTGACTTAGATGCTGCCTGTCTCATCCTGGGACCTTCTGGCAATATAAACAGAACATCAGTCTTCCACATCTGAGCTGACATTCTTAGCTACACTCCGATAGCCCGTACTACATTAAGAGAATGAAATAATCTCTCTTCTGTAGACTGTGGATTCAGAAAAAAGGAAGGTAGAAGAATATCCTGATTTAGATGAAAGCTGGAAACTACCTTGGGCAAAAATTCTGGTTGTGGCCGCAAAACTGCCCTATCCTGGTGCAAGATCAAATAAGGTTCTTGTCATGGTTATGCAATAGAGTTTGTCGATCAGCATACCTGTCTCCATGTGTTCATATCTAGAGACCAGCTGACCCTCACCTGACTGCTTTTGTAACCTCTCCTCTAAGCATGGCCCCACCCCAGGCTCTATCAGGGAACCCTATATTAACCTGTGCACTGTAAGCCAGCAGTGCTGATCAACCATTGTGTGTTAGCCTCTGTGTGTACTTGCTGTGTTTCCTACATCTGATTCCTGTTATCGACTTTGGCCTGTTCTTAACTATTCCTGTCTGCTCGTGACCCTGACCTTTGGCGTGTTCCCGACCATCCCTATTTGCCTGTGACCCTGAACCTTGCCGTGTACTCTGTTGTCCTTGTCTGCTTGTGGCCCCGACCTTGGCTTGTCCCTTACTTTCCCTGCTGCCTCCTTCCTCTTCTCCTGTAGTCTACCGTGAGCGTGAGCTGTGAGACCCTGGGGGCCGCGACCTGGAGCCAGACTGCAGCGTAGTCCATCCTTACAATTAAAGGTTCTGGTGAACACCTGCTGGCTCTTAGACTCCGCGCCCTGGGGAATCTATGCTCTAGCTCCCAGTGGGATCTGTGTCAGTGATCCAGTAGACCTGCTTCCTGAACCTCCCAGGGTTCAATCCGCAGCAGTCAGCCGTAGGGTCCACTACCTTACGGTGCACTCCTTATCCCAACGGTGTGCATCTGTCACCTGGATACAGGTGACCTGACAGTTCTTTACAGGACAGAGCCGCCAACTACAACACCCTCCTGGCCGACGTCACTGCCACCAAGAAAACCAATTTTCTTGTCAAGATGACTAAAGGAATCTGCCGTATAGGCTCAAAGGGCTGCCTCTGTAAAACCCCAGTACTAAATTTAAATCCCAAGGGCACAGAGCCAGTGGAAGCACACAAATCATCCCCTGTACAAACATTCGTACTAAGGAATGAGAAGCAATAGGCCTCTGAAAAAAGATTGCTAAGGCCGAGATTTGACCCTTAATTGTACTTAAGGCCAGCTTCATATCCACCCCTTTTTGCAGAAAAGCCAAAACTCTCCCAATGACATATCTACGGGGGTGCCACCTCCTGGCCTCACACCAGGCAATATGGGATCTCCAGATCTAGCATTCAAAATGGTAGACAATACTGACCCAGAAGTGCCCCTGTCCTTTAAGATCCTGGTTTCAACAGCCAAACTGTTAAACTTAGAGACCGTAAAGCAGGGTGGAATATTGGACACTGTGAGGACAGATCCGGACGGAGTGGATGAACCCAGTGGTTTCCCACTGCCAGTCTTACAATCTGTGAATACCAAGTCCTTCTGGGGCAGGCCGGAGCTACTAGGATTACTGTCTTTCTCTCTTCCCGGATCCTGCGTAGTAGCCTTGGCAACAGCCGGATTGGGAGGAAGGCATATATCAGGGAAAACTCCCAAGAGAGGTTCTCACCACCAAAAACTCCCCAGAGGGGCAAGCACAGCAGTCAATGTTAGAAATGCCAAAGGAAAGGTGGCATCTTAGTCAAGGACCATCAGTAGGTGCAACATTAAAATGATCACTGATCACTGTATGGGGCCACTGTGAGTGGCCCTAGTACCTTATGATCCCTATGACCAATCTTAGTAATCACAGTTAGTAGTAAACAATGACAGCCTTCTTTACTGATGTGATTGATCTCTGTGGTTGGTCACAACAATCATATTGTTGTGACCAACCACAAGTCCAACCACAGCAACCCTATATTATGTGATAGCTGTGACCAATCACAGTAGTAAACAAGGTTTTATGAATGAAACGTTTGAACAGATTTACAGATTGCTTATGGCAGTGATCACCACTGTAATAAGCAATCACAGTGTAAAAAAAGAATCCTGATCACCTACTCAGAGCACTACAGTTTCAATATGGTAAACACTGCACTGCTCTGGTGACAGTATGTAAAAAACAAATGTGATTTTTTTTTTTATTTACTTATTTTTACATTCTGTCACCAATCACCTCCACACCTGTCACAGTGTGATTGATTACTGCCACCCCAGCCATTTTGTCCCTGATCACCGCCACATGGATCATATTGTTCCTAATTACAGCCACACCAGTAATGTTGTCCCTAATCACTTTTTATATTTATATTTATTTTTATTTTTATTTTATTTTCATTATTATTTTTATTTTTATCTTATTTTTATTTTTATATTTATTTTATTTCATTTTTATATTTAGTTTCATGTTTATTTTCATTTTTATTTATTTATGTATTTATTTTTTCTTATTCACTACAGGCAGTCCCTGAGTTATGAACACAATAAGGACTGTGGGTTTGTTCGTAAGTGGAATTTGTGTCTAAGTCGGAACACTGCATTTATAAGTGTAACTTCTGCCTGTGCCTAGATGTTGGATGTTCCGGGGGGTTCTGGGCATGCAGTTATGTTATCTGAGGCTCTTCTGGCCATGCAGTACATGTAGTACTGTAGCGTGGGATGTGTCTGGTGCTGCAAGATAGCTGCTCGGAGGTATCCAGGACCAGCGTGGAGCACAAGCAGCCGGCATCGAGGCCGTTTGTAAGTAGGAGTCGTTTGTAACTCGGGTGTTGGTAACTCAGGGACTGCCTGTATATGTTTTTAAGATAATCAATTAACAATTTGCCATAAACTGATTTTAATAATTAATGGTTATATTTTTGTAAACATTTTTATCTCCAGCTCATCATATGATGTAATGATATTCTAGTAATGCCATATGTACCATTGATTGTAATAAAAATTTTATGAGCACATAAGATGTTAACAGGATATGATGTTATACTAAGGAAGTTGTTACACCTAAAGGAATTGGCTGCTTCCTATTGGTTTTTGGGAGAAGAGGGACCCGCTCCTGGGATTTAAATTAGATTATTTGAAACCAGAAGTGATGTCCTTGATGATGCCCGGGAGGAGGGGCGAAACGCGTTGACGCACTACCGGTCTCTTAACCATTGATGCAACTTTCGCTCTCCGTGGAACGCACGCCAGTCAGCGGCGCACCTGGAGCTCCATACTGATGCCTGTTTGCCTGTTTAAATCAGGTTTTTTGTAGTACTTCACTAACTGTTCCTTCTCTGTCTCCCGCATATGAGTACGATTGAAATGATGAGTCCCTTCGAAAATCTGTGGAAACCACTATTGTGAGAGGCTCCAGAGAAACCCATTTGTCTTATACTCGATCCTATGGATCGCAGTGCTTTTGACCCCAGACAGCAAAGCTGTGGGTCCCTGCCATTTGGTGAGTGGGGTCACAAGAGGGGAGTGTGGCACACGACACCATCAATATTTGTGGAGCAACACCAATATTATTGGAGCGCTTATGCACTTTTTGGAGCACTTAATACAATATATTCTTGTGTAATGTTTATTATGGTCATCCACTTGCACTTATAGTCATAGTCTGCAAGCACTGTTTATATTTATTCATCTACACCTCAAGGTTTCAGCACCTTTGTGACAGCTGCTGCAGTGTTTAACTTGTATTTATTTCACTTCGTGATTTGATCGTCATCAGCTTTTTTGCGTGGTTTTTTTTGTGTTTTCGCACCTAATCACTGCCACACCAGTCATATTGTCCCTAACCACGCCATTCTAGTTACAGTGTCCCTGATCACTGTCACACTAATCCTAGTGCCCATGATCACTGCCACACCAAATACAGTTTCCCTGTTCACTGCCAAACCAGTCATATGGTCCCTAATCACTGTTACACCAGTTGCAGTGTCCTGGATCACCACCACACCAGTTACAGTGTCCCTGATCATCACTAGACCAGTTACAGTGTCCCTGATCACCACTGCACTAGTCCCAGTGTCCGTGATCACTGCCGCACCAGTCATATTGTCTCTGCTCACTGCCACACCAGTTACAGTATCCCTGATCATTATTAGATGTCTAATTTATGCCCCTAGATAGCCTAAAGATGCTCCTTGGATTTTGGGCCTCTCTATGTGGCTAGGATGTGAAAAAGTCTCACACATGTGGTATCCCCATACTCAGGAGGAGTAGCAAAATGTGTTTAGGAGTTTAATTGTAAGTATACCAGTATGCTGTGTGGTAGAAACATCGTATTAATTGACAATGTTGTTAAAAAAATGCATTTTCATTTTATTTTCTGCATTTTTCAAAAACTTGTGATAAATAAATGAAAATAAAAATGAAAAAATTACATTTTCAAAAGCCTCACTATGCCTATCAGAAAAAAATAAATTTGAGTGTTAGCTTTCCAAAGTACTGTCAATGTATGGGTGTTTCTACTGTCCAAAATTGTAATAGGTAGTCAGGAAATTATATGAGTAATTTAGGTGTAAATTATGGGACACTGGAATGCCTGAAGGTTCTCTTTGGATTTTGGGCCCCTTTGCGTGGCTAGGCTGTGAAAAAGTCTCACACATAGGGAGGTTGATTTACAAAAGGCAAAAATATTGTGCACTGCAAGTTCACTTTGAAGTGGGCTACAAGTGCCCTTTAAGTGCATTTGCTTTAGATCTAGGGAGAAGCTCTGAAATGAGGGGAATCTCTGCTGTTTCTATCATCCAAACAAAAATGCTGTTTTTTTTATTTTCTTTGCATGTGATGGAATATTCTTTGCAACGTGAAGTTTTACCTCATTTACTAAGCTCTGGAGCAAGTGCACTTGCAGTGCATAGTATTTTTGCCTTTGGTAAATCAACCCCATGGTACCCCTATACTGGGGAGGCATATCAGAAATTGTAAGCATGTCTATGCTGTGTGTGAGAATTAGCTGCTTAAAATTAAAACTTTATAAAAAAAATATTTAATTTCTTAATTTTCCCAAAAATTGTGGAAAAATTTACAACTTTAAAAAACTCATCATACTTATTTAATATCTTGGACTGCCTATACTTTCCAAAAAGTGGTCATTTGGGGGTATTTGTACTGTCCTGGCATTCTAAGGCCTCAAGAAACCATAGTTTGTAATCTCTGTAACTTTCACACAGACTAAATAATGTACACTGATTTGCGTTATTTTCCCAAAGAAATGTAGCAGAATATATTTTGGCCTAAATTTTGGCAAAAATTATTTATTTATTTTATTTTATTATATTATTTATTTGCAAAATTTTATAACAGAAGTTACGAAAAAAAATGTTTTAATATTTTCAATATTGTTTCATTTATATAGCAAAAAAAAACCCAGTGGTGTTTAAATACCACCAAAAGAAAGCTCTATCTGTCTCAAAATATGATAAAAAATTTCATTTGGGTACAGTATTGCATGACTGAGCATTTGTCATCCAAAGTGTGATAGCGCTGAAAGCTGAAAAATGGCCTGGACTAGTAAAGGTTCAAAGTGTCCGGTCTTGTGTTGGTTAAAATAACTGCATATTGATCTTAGACTGTTATATGCTACTAATAACTTTACAAGCTCAGTAGGAAAAACAAATTCAACATAAACTATGCCTTCTATTTAATGTTATTCAAAATACTATATGTGGGTTGATAAAGTATTGTTAGACAAAATATTACCTTATAAAACAAAATGTATTTCAGTAACATATCTTACCTTTTTGTAAGAATAATCAGCATACAAACAGCCATCTACTATCTTTACATTTATTTTTGAAGCATACAACCTGTATCCTAAAACTAGATTTATTGAAATAGAAAATGTAGTCATTTCATCATAGCACACACACATTGTTATACTAAAAACTATATTGAAACTTTTCTTGTTTCTTGGCTATAATATAAAGCCCCGCTCCAAAGTCATGACTTTTTTTATGCTATTTCTGACACAAACAACAAATTCAGGAAGTTCCTATGTGTGACACTTTTACATTCTGCTGCTATGGCTGCAACAAACCATTAAAAAATACCACCATATCAGTGATAAGAAAAGTGGAGGTGAACAAGACCTCTTCCATGTTGGAGTAAATTGTGACCCGTGTGTAAGTGATTTGTCTGAGACACGCTCTTTCATATACTGTACACCTTACCAAGAGTTATATTAATCTGTCACAAGTTGTGCCATTTGTTGCATGGACAGGAGACAGATTTTTAACCTCCCTGACGGTATTCCCTAGTGTGGCTCGGGGTGGATTTTCACTACCAAAAGCGGTATCCCCGAGCCACACTCGGGATCGCATCGCAGGATCCAGGTACAGCTTACTTACCTAGTCCCCAGGTTCCTGCTATGTCCTCCCGCTGTGTGTGGCGGCTATGTCTCCGCTCGCTTCATCACAGAGCCGAGCTCCGTTCCCTGCGAGCATTGCGACACACGGGGACGGAGCACGGCACCAAATTCAAAAAGTGAAACAAACACTATACATACAGTACACTGTAATCTTACAGATTACATTACTGTATGAAATTATTTCACATCCCTTTTGTCCCTAGTGGTTTGTCTAGTGCCCTGCATGCAGTTTTATATTATAAATACTGTTCTTTCTGCCTGGAAACTGGAGATAGTCCATAGCAACCAAAAGCATCCCTTTACATCAAAATTGGTTTTAGACCAGCTAGAAAACAGCGATAATAAATTAGAATCACTTGCACAATTGAGCCATAGTGATTTGTGGGGAAATTCGTCATCAAACACTGAAAGTAACGACAGCGACAATTCTGCAACTGAGCAAATTTCAGTGTTTTTTATTTGATTACATTATTGAATAATTTTTATTATTATATTATTTGTTGTTATTTATAGTTATTTATGATATTATCATTTATGATTTCGTGTTTCAAACTTTATCATACCCAGGATGTCTACTAGACTCTTGTTTGGACAGATTTAAGTGTGTTATTACTAGGAATTACAGGCCTACAATATAAAACGCCAACATTCTATGCAAAAGAATTGTACCGCTTTGAGGCGCAAAAATCTGAAATAATCATACCGCCAGGGTGGTTAATGAGTATCTCTGAAACTCATTATGAATTACAGGGAATATGATTATAATTTAGACCTCATGCACATGGATGCAAAAAAAATAAAAATTAAAAAAATGCCACTTCAGGGGCATTTGGTGATATTTTTCATCTGTGAATACACCTGCACAATTTACTCCAACATGGAAGAGATCTTGTTTACCTCCACTTTTCTTATCACTGATATGATGGTATTTCTTAATGAATGATGCAGCAAAAGCGCCAAAATTTAAAAGTGTCAAATGTATGATCTACCTGAATTTGAACATGTCAGAAATAGCAACGAAACAGTTGAACAACTTTCATGAAATGCTTTATTGAATCATCTCCAGTGTCTCTGCAGTGGTCGATGATGGGCCACAAAAGGTTTCCATCATATTCTTCTGGTGGACACTGCTGCATGTAGGATATTGTATGTATCCTGTCAAAGTAGGAGTTTGCTGTTTGCAAACATATGCAAGGGTTTCAAACATGAGTGCCAGAGAATGTTGGGGAGGACTTAGCTACTTTTTCTCTATGACAAGGCCTATTCCCAAATAACAAAATTAGGTCATGAAGGCTTGGGAAGAACCTAGGAGTATGCGTTAGGGTAGAGCATTCCCCACCCTTTTTAGGGAACTGATACCCTCTGTGAACTAAAAGAATATGACCACATAAACAGCCCATGGAGTAAGCTGCACTCCCCTGTTGATGAAAAAAATAGATTTTTTTGTCATACTTACCTGTAAAATCATTTTCTTTGAATACATCATGAGACACAAAGTTAGGCTTATATTCATTACCTACTGGGTTATACGCCATCTCTAGGTGAATGGACACTGGTAGACAAAGTCTTAGACAGGAAGTAATCCCCTATATAACCCCTCCCATACAGGAAGTACATCAGTTTTGTAGCAAGCACTGAATCCTCAAAAAAAGAGGGGATGGATCTCTGTGTCCCATGACGTACTCAAAAAAAAGGATTTAACAGGTAAGTACGATGAAAAAATCCTATTTTCTTTTTCATACCTCATGGGACACAGAGTTAGGTTAATATTCATTACCTACTGGGACATCCCAGAGCAATAGGCTTGAGGGGAGGGAGACACCCTGCCAAACAATAGCCATCAGACCTTATATGGCAGCCCACAGTACTCTGCGGCCGAAAGCTGAATCCTTGGCTGCTCGAACATTCACTTGATAACATTTTGTGAACTGATGCACTGAAGACCAGGTAGCAGCCTTACAAATTGGAGCCACAGATACCTGATGGGGAAAAACCCAGGAGGTTCCTACACCCCTGGTAGAATGAGCTCTCACCCTAAAGGGAGGAACTTTACGTTGCAGACCATAGGCCTGAATAACCAATTGATGGACCCAATTGGCAATGGAAGTTGCCTGCCCCTTCTTGGGTCCTTTTGTAAAACAAAAAAGGAGTCTGATCCTTGGATCTCCGCAGATCTAGACAAATAAACCTTGACTTCCCAGACAATGTCCAAGGAATGCAGTTGTCTCTCTTTTGCCAAATGAGGCTCAGAGAAAAAAAAAATAATGTCCTGATTTAACTGAAAGGCTGACACCACTTTTGGCATAAAAGATGGAACAGGTCGTAGCACGACCCTGTCGTGGTGAAGGATCAAGGGTGGTTCCCTGCTCGAAAGGGCCACCAACTCTGACACCCTTCTAGCCGAGGTGATGGCCATCAGGAAGGCTAGCTTGAATTTCCTTGATAGGCTCAAATGGTTGTTTCTGTAACACAGACAGCACCAAGTTCAAGTTCCAAGGACACATAGGTGACCTACTGGGGGAAACAAACGAGTTGCCCCGTGCATAAAGGTTCAGACCAGCGAATGGGAGGCTAAAAGTCTTTGGAAGAATACTGACAGGGTCGAAATCTGACCTCTGATTGTACTCAATCTGATTTCCATAGCTAACTGTAGAAAAGAGAGAATTCTCCCAATCACATATTTCCGAGGATGCCATTTTCTGGCTTCATACCAAGCAATATAAGTCTTCCAGACCTTATGATAGATCTTCTTAGCGACAGCTTTTCTAGCATTCACTAGGGTAGACACCACTGGTCCCGAGATGCCACAGTCCCTCAACATCCTGGCTTCAAAAGCCATGCCATCAAGTTTAGAGACTGTAAATTGGGGTGGAATATAGGACCTTGAGACAGTATATCGGGCGGCATGAAAGCATCCATAACCCGTCTATTGCCAATCTCACAATCCCTGGGAACCAGGGCCAGGCTGGTGCTACCAGAATGACTAGAACCCCCTCTCTCCAAATCCTGCGCAACAAATGTGGAAGGAGAGGGATTGGGGGGAAAGCATAAATCAGGGAGTATTGGCTCCATGGAACTACCAGAGCTTCTGCTCCCGTTGCCAGAGGATCCCTTGTTTGGGACACAAACTGCTGTAGCTTGTTGTTGAACCTGGATGCCAATAGGTTGACCTCTGGCCATCCCCAGCGGTGGCAAATTTCCTGTAACACCCTTGGGTGTAGGGACCATTCCCCCGGGCAGATCTTCTGGCGGCTGAGATAATCTGCCTTCCAG
Source organism: Lithobates clamitans (assembly GCA_037952925.1). Classification (NCBI taxonomy): domain Eukaryota; kingdom Metazoa; phylum Chordata; class Amphibia; order Anura; family Ranidae; genus Lithobates; species Lithobates clamitans. Next base: position 561,295 of record JBBGZY010000482.1, read on the forward strand.
TTCTCTACTTCCGGGATATTGACTGCCGATAGAATCAGCACATGTCCCTCTGCCCAGGCTAGTATGTGGTTCACCTCCTTCAAATCTGAATGACTCCTGGCACTCATAGGCCACTGCAGTGGCATTTTCGGACTGAACCCTGATAGGGCAGTCCTGAAGCTCCACCGTCCAGGACCGTAGGGCCGGACGTACTGGCAGTAACTCCAGGACATTGATGGGCAGGATCTGTTCTCTCCTTGACCATTTACCCTGGGCTGTGAGCCTCTCTAAGGTCACTCCCCAGCCTGAGAGACTGGCATCTGTGGTCAGTACTCTCCAAGTTACCGGGAGGAAACATCTTCCCTTTTCGTAGGTTCTGATCCTGCAACCACCAGTTTAGGCTTAAGCGTGCCTGAGGAGATAAGAACATTGGATAATCCAGGGCTTGTCCTCTCCTGTTCCAAGCCAACAAGATGTCTTGTTGTATAGGCCTGCAATGAAACTGGGCATAAGGCACTGCCTCAAAGGAGGACACCATCCTTCCTGGAAGACTCATACAGAGCCGAATGGAGGGTTGTCTAGTGCCCCTTATCTGACGCACCTGATCCTTCAGGGCACAGATCCTTATAGGTGGCAAAAACACCCTTGCTTGGACCGTATCTAGGATCAGACCTAAATACTTCAGACTTTCAGCTGGTCTCAAAGCTGACTTTTCAGTATTTATGACCCAGCCTAAGCTTTCCAAATACCGCACTGTGCAGGTTATGCTCTGTTCTAGAGCCTGTAGTGAGTGATCTCTGAGAAGGAGGTCGTCCAGATACCTGTGCACCAAGATCCCTTGGGCCCTTAAAAGACCCAGTACTGGTGCTAGGACTTTTGTGAACACCCAGGGAGCTGTGGCAAGCCCGAAGGGTAGAGCCACAAACTGAAAATTACATCTCCCATCTGGAGCAAGGCTACAGTTGAGCGGACAGACTCCATCTGAAAGGACTGGATTAGTAGATACTGGTTCAGGGATCTTAGATCCAAAATGGGCCTTGTGTCCTAGTTTGGTTTTTGAACCGTGAACAAGTTCGAACAAAAACCCTGTGCCTCCTTCAGGTACGGGAACCTGTACAATCACTCCTTGATGCACTAAATGATGTAATGCCTGAAACAGTAAGTTTCTTTTTGGAGGATCCCAGGGGACGCTGGATCTTAGAAACCTCTGAGGGGGAACACCTCGTAACTCCAGCTTGTACCCAGGGGATATAGTCGAGGTGACCCACTCGTCCTGAACCACTGTTCTCCAAATGTCCGTGAAGTGCAGCAGCCCCTCAAAAGGAGGGCTTGGTGCCATGTTTAGAAGAGCTTTGAACCCAGGGCTTTTTCTGGCCCTGGCCTTGTGGCTTGCCCCTGGCTCTAGTGCCCTGTTGGTGGTGGAACGGCCTTGGTGCACCTGGGGATGTAGTCCCTGAGGTTTTAAACGGGGGACGCCGGGGGGGTGCTTCTCTTCACTGGAAGTAGAGGACTCTTCGCTCCGGAAATCTTTTGGATATATTTGTCCAAATCATCACCAAACAAACGTTCCCCATGAAAGAGGAAAACTGCTAATAACTTCTTACAAGGAAGCTCGGCTGACCAGTTCTTAAGCCACAAAAGTCTGCGCATATGTACAGACAAGAGAGCCAAATGAGAAACCTGCTGTATTGAATCCTTTAAGGCATCAACAGAAAAACACAGCGCTCGAGGAATATCTGTCTTATTTTCAGCAAGATCATCCTCCTGGTTAGGCCTGTCAGGCTGTCTAACCTGATCCTTTATGGACTGGCAGTTACCAATGGCTGCAACAGCTGGCTGAATAGCTGAACTGGCCAAAGAAAAGGAAGCCTTTATTAATGACTCCAGTTGTCAGGGAAGTCGTCCGCAGAAAACAGCTGATGCTCGCAGGCACACTCCTGTGCACAGGCACCAGCAAGGGATTCGCAGAACAACTACGGCCGCATCAGTAAATGCGCGTGCGTGAACATAATTGCGTGTTCGCGTGCGCACGCGCGCGCCTGTCTTCAGAACGGGCGCCAGATGGATTATTTAAACACAGACTTAGTAAAGGGGCGTGGCCAGATGTGAGCGAGGCAGCTAGCATTTCTTCAGAGCTCCGTTCATCCTGAGCACAATCTGCTATATTGGAGCATTCTGATCCATTCTAAAACAGAACCGGCACTTGGGGGAAGGTGAGAGGATCACAGAGATGCCTTCCGCAGCCTCTAAAATGCAACAGAAGGGCCATCCAGAGCAGCGCCAGTATCACGTACCTGGTAGAAGAGCCTGAATGGACGAGCAAGGCCTCCCTTACCACTCTGACTTAGGGCCCCTGATAGAGCAAACAGAAGGCACCAAAGTACAGAGTCGCACGAGTGCCAGAAAGTCTTTGGTGGTAGCAGGGTAGCAGGTCCGGTCGTACTGAAGAGACACAGAGATGCTTCCGCAGGAGACTAGCAGATGGCAGCAGGTGCAGATGACAACGACAAGTAGCAGGGTCAGACAGGCAGGGTCATACACGGCAGATCAAGTACTAGGTGCAGGCAGGATCGTAGTCAGGAACAAGCCGGGTCAAACCAGATCAGCAGTGCAGGTGCCAGGGAGAAAGCAGAAGATTAGTCACAGGACAAGCCGGGGTCGGTACAGGCAGAGTTCAAGGGAAGGTAACAAGACAGGCCAGGAATCAGGATACAGGTTCACAGGGTACTGGACACTCAGAAGCTAAAGACAAGGCAGCACCAGGCCAAGCACCAGCTGGACTTAAATAGGTCGTTTGGCGCCAACGTGAACGAGCGCTAGTGCGCGCGTTAGATACGTAGGGAAGTGTGCAGGTGCCGATCGTTGCTCAGGAATGCGTGACGGCCACTGTTTGCGCTCTTGTTCGCGCATGCGCACGTCTAAATGCCAAAGCCCGGTTTCTGTGTGCAACAGGAATATGTCTTCTTCTGTGCCTTAGATATCTTCGAGGCTGTCTGCTGATGGGTGTATCCTGACAGCCAGACTCGCTCCACTAAGGGGACGGACAGAGGCTCCGCCCCCGCCATCTTGTCTTCCCGGGAGCCTGAACAGCGCGCCCAGCACACAACATCCAAGATGGCACAGGCAGAGGACACAGAGGAGCTGCTGGCTGACACAGAGGGGGCGAAGGAGCAGGCTGTGGCGGTGGATGGGGAGGCGATCACAAGACCGATCCTGGAATCCATCAGTGCTAGTAAGTCAGAATTAATGGGGAGAATTGACCACTTATCATCTAAATGCACATTGATCAGACATGATCTTGACAAAATTAGAGGTCGGCTGACCACAGTGGAGGACAGGGTCTCCGGGGTAGAAGACACATCCCACACCCAGAGCAATCAACTTGCTGAACTCCGCGGCCTGGTAAGCTCCCTGCAACGCAGAGCTGATGACGCTGAGGACCATCAAAGAAGAAACAATGTAAGGGTGGTTGGCCTGCCAGAGGGAGCAGAAGGGGACAGGCCAGCGTTGTTTGCTGAAGAGTTCTTTGCAAAGCTCCTCTCGCTGGAAGATTTACCCCCCACTTATATAGTGGAAAGAGCGCATAGGGTCCCCACTGGAAAAAGACCACCAGGAGCCTTCCCAAGACCCTTTCTGGTGAGAATCCTAAACTATAGGAATAGAGACATGATCCTGATGCAATCCAGGAAGGCTAAAGAATTAAAGTTTGAAAATGCCAAGATAATGCTGTTCCCAGACTTTTCTGCAGCCACGCAACAACAGCGTCATTCCTTAAATGATGTACGCAGACGTTTACGGGAGAAGGAGGTGCAATACAGCATGCTATATCCAAGCAGGCTCAGGATACAGTATAAAGGCAATGTGAGATTCTTTGATAATCCCGCTGAAGCATGTGAATGGATGGACAAAGAACTCTCCTAATATCAGTGATTAGGGAGAATGCTACCAGGGAGGACAGATGCAATTTAACCTCTTTAAAGTCACCACTGTTTATAGGCAAGGTTGTTATTTGCTAAAAATCATTCCCGCTGTTGGAGATGGAATTGTGCCAATTGGTTATGTGTCGGATCCAGCACCAGGAAGATACGTCATGAAGCTAAAAAATGGAGAACTTATGAACGCTCCTGGAATTAACATCGCAACCAGAAGGGGTTAACATATGACTACAGGGCCCGGGAGTTTGGAAATATCCCGGTTTCAGTCTACAGAATCTTTGAGCAGTTTGGCGGAAGTTACGACAACTTTCCTGAAGGTCTCCGTTTCAATTGGTGTTAGACACTTATGAAGCTGATTTGCATTCTTATATTTTTTTCGGATTTATTTCTCTACTTTTCTTTTTGTTCCTGAATGCCGTTTGGGTGGGAATCATTTCACCAACAAAGTAGTGGGGTGGCCCTCCTGAAGGGAGTCTAATGGAGGCCACTCCAGTCATATCTGCCCCAAACCCAATAGCGGGAGGAGGGCGTTGTAGGGACTCTCATCTAAGTCTCCTAATCCTCTAAAGTTTACAGGCTCCAAAAAATATGTTGCCGGAGCATTTTGAAGGAGGAAGAGTACAGTAGAAGAGCTGTCAGACTTTCGTTGTGCGGTAGATGCCCACGGTATTTTTGTGTTTTTTGGTTTTTGGGATAAAGCTACATGCCAGACTTTTTTATGTTCGGTTGGGGTTGTTCACTGGTATAATAGCAGGGGGGGGAAGGTATAGCAAACTTGTCACGGCTCAGATTGATAAAAGTGGAATAGATTACATAAATAGCTGGTTTTCAATGCAAAGGAGGGAGGAGTTTTCTTTAAAATGTGGTAACAAATTTTATTATCATTCCAATGACAGGGACGGATAATTTGCACATAGTGTCTTGGAACGTTAGAGGCCTAAACAATAAGTTTAAGAGGGCATCGGTGTTCCAATATCTAAAGCAATCAAAACCGCACATTGTGTTTTACAGGAGACACACCTGGATGGTGGTAAGGTGATGTCTATCCGCAAACCATGGATACAAAAAGCTTTCCACTCCACCTACTCCACTTTTGCTAGAGGAGTATCGGTACTGGTTAGCAAGACAATCCCATGTAACGTACACCAAATTATAACAGACCCTAATGGCCGCTATGTGGCAATGGTAATAGATGTGTATTATAGTAGGATACTACTGGTAAATGTTTACATTCCTCCTCCTTTCCAGGTCCAGCTGCTATACGATCTATTGACCTAACTGGCCCAGTTTCTGCATCTCCCTCTGCTCCTGATGGGAGACTTCAATGCAGTACTTGATGCGGCATTGGACTCGTCCAATCCGGGCAGGGTGTGTTCGGCGGACCTGTGTGGATGGGCCTCTGCAGCGGGCCTAACAAAATTATGGAGATGGAAACATCCAACGTATAGATGTTATTCTCACCTGTCATCGACGCATAGGTCGGCGGCGAGAATTGATCTAGCCTTTGCCAACAATAATATCTTGCAATATGTTGGGAATATTGAATATCTGGCCGGAGGCCTTTCTGATCATAATCCTCTCTCTCTTGCTCTGTCCCTTCCAACCGGGGCAAGGGGGGGGAGGATGGCGCCTGTCGGCCATCTGGTTGCAAAATGAGCAGGTGGCAACCCATATAGAGGAAGCCATTAAGTCATACTGGGCAGTTAATTCGGAGTCTGCTGAACCAACAACGGTGTGGGATGCTTTCAAGGCAGTAACTAGGGGGGAATGCATATCAGCTATAAAAACGGCAAGAGTAAATGAGAATGAGGAAATGGAAACCTTAAAACAGGGTGAGAGGGAATGTGCTGAGGTTCATGCTAGGTCTAATAACGGGTCCTCCTATGAAGCTCTGCTAGAGGCGAGAAGGCGATTATCCCTACATGTGAAGGGTTTAACTAGCTCAGACTTGACAAGGGCGGCACACAGGGTGTTTTCAGAGGGGGACAAAAATGGTAAGCTCCTGGCTATGCTAGTGGCAGACCAATCACGCATTGCTCATATACCGGTTATTAAAAACAAGCAGGGTGTTCTGGTCAATGAACCGACCGCCATAATGCAGGAGTTTGTTGATTTCTTCTCCTCCCTATACTCACCACTCCCAAATTACAACGCAGAGAACATGCACGCGCTATTAGAGGGGTTACCTATCCCGAGTTTATCAGATGGTGATTGTCAATTATTAGAAACCAACATAACAATTAAAGAAATACAGGCAGCAATATTTGCTTTCCTGCCTAACAAGGCTCCGGGGCCAGATGGGTTCCCCATAGATTTTTACAAGGATAACGTAGAACAGTTGGCGTCTAGGCCTAATTGGCTACTGGAGTATTGTCATCATAATTCTTCCCTTCCTAACTCTATGCTAGAGGCATACATGTTTCTGTTGCTGAAGCCAGGGAAAGACCCCACGGACTGTGCGTCTTACAGGCCAATAGCCCTTTTAAACACAGACCTAAAGATTCTAACAAAAATTCTTGCGACAAGACTAGCTACGGTAATCCCGGCCATAGTCAATATCGACAAGACGGGATTTATGCCAGGTAAATCGACAGACACAAACTTGAGGAGACTGTTCACTCACTTGCAGCTACTGCCCACAGACTCAGAAACAAGGATTGTAGTATCCATAGACATAGAAAAAGCATTTGATTCGGTCGACTGGAATTTCATGTTCAGGGTGCTGGAGGTTATGGGATTCGGTCCGAATTTCAGGAAATGGATTGGTATGCTTTACAAGAATCCAAAGGTAGCTATAAGACTTGGATCTACAGTTTCTACATTCTTTGAGGTGGGTAGAGGTACTAGACAAGGGTGTCCACTATCCCCATTTCTGTTTGTCCTGGTAATGGAACCTGTGGCCATCGCACTGAGATCCTCCGGTAGTGTGGAGGCGGTTAGAGTGGGAACAATTGATGAAACTTTGGCCTTGTATGCCGACGACATGCTTCTGTTTCTGAATGACCCAGGCAATTCCTTAAAAGCGGAAATTCTAAATAAATTCGCCCTTTTTTCAGGGCTTAAGGTAAACTGGAGTAAGTCGTCCATACTGCCTATAGACGTCAAATCTAAGGAAAAGGAGAACCCCAATCTTCAACTACAATGGGTAGATACAATCAAATATCTCGGGGTAAGGATCACGGCGAAAGTACAGGATTACTTCAATTTAAATTTGCTCCCATTATTAACTCTAATTAAGCAAAAAGCTCAGGCCTGGGCTAAGTTACCCCTTTCATTTATAGGCAGAATATGCCTTATTAAAATGAAAATCCTACCGGTAATCCTATATTTTCTCAGACATGCCCCGGTTTGGATACCAAAGGCTTACTTCAAGCGTATAGATAGTCTGATAGTCTCATTTCTGTGGACACCTAAGCTTCCCCGGGTGGGTCTCAAGGTTCTTCAGGAGCCAAGCGCACAGGGAGGATTAGCGTTACCGGACTGGCATAGGTACTATCTGGCAGGACAAATGGTGTTTGCCCGCAGATGGCTACTGTCAGATGATGGGGATGCCACTACGGTTTTAGAGGCGGCTCATCTTGGGTCATATGAAAGCCTACGGCTGGCCTTATTTAGGGGCACAAAATCAGACCTACCACTTACAGCGACAATGATAGCCACAATTAGAGCATGGGGACTGGCGGTAAAATTAGCATCTCCTAGCTATCTAGGTATCTCCCCGTCCTCACCATTATGGATGAATCCTCTACTACCACAATTTTACAGTTTGCCAGACCCAATGATATGGGCTGTAAAAGGTATTAAAACACTCAAGGACATCACATCATTTGGTGAACTGCTGACATTTCCACAACTCAAGACAAGACACGACCTGCGGAACACTTACTTCTTCCGGTTCCTCCAACTCAGACACGCATTCCAAAAACAATTCAAGGTGCTGAAGGTGGAGTCCCTGCCTTCAGCTCTTGAATCTCTGCTATCAGCTGAGGAATTACCTAAAATTCTCTCAGTCACATATAAAGAATTTTTCAAAACTACTCCTAAGGCAATACTTAAGTGTAGAACTAATTGGGAGGCGGAGGTTCCGGAACTACAGGGGGAAGACTGGGATGACTTATGGACGCAACCTTTTAAATATCTAGTTTCAGCAAGAGATAAAATTTAAGTTTTTACATAGAAGTTACTATACCCCGGCCAGGCTTGCAAAAATGTATGGAGGAGACTCAGCAAAGTGCTGGAGATGTTCTTTTTCTCCAGCAAATGCGGAACACATATTTTGGTCATGCCCACTCATTCAAGAACACTGGAAGGAAATCACACAATGTATCTCAGACCTGGTATCAGTTCCCATTCCAGTGACAATTAAGGTTTGCTTATTGGGGCTGGTAGAGGACCTGGTTCCAACCAGGGCATTGAGAATGCTAATTACCATTCTCTTATTTTATGGGAAAAAAAGCAATCCTACTCAAATGGAAGAATAAGAATGCTCCAGAGGGTAGGTTTTGGAAACAGATAGTCAATGGAATGCTACCGTTTTACAGGTCCACATATAGAGCGAGGGGATGCGAGAAAAAGTTTGACAAAATATGGAAGGTTTGGTGGGAATCTAACACTACGGTGGGATAAGAGACACTTCCATAATTTACATGCAAGTGAGGAGTAAAACTCTGATGGAAAGATCTACAGACGCATTATGCCATAATTGCATGAGGGAATAATTGGTTGCAAATTTAGGAAATAGTATTGAAGGTGGAAGATACTGTGATACCACAAAGGTCAGATTGTACCTGTTAGGATTTAGACATGTTAGGCCCTGCGAGGCCAAGTTTCACTGGGAGGGTGTCACTTTGACGCACCCAGTTGTACACTACTATATTGAAAAAAACTCAATAAAAAGAAATTTAAAAAAAAAACACAGACTTAGTACTGGCTGGTTGCTGCTTGGTCTACAGCGTGTACCTGAATTCTTGCTACCTGTGTTGATTCTGATTACCGTTCCGGCCTGCTACCTGACTTCTCTCCTGCCTGCTGTTTATACCTGATCTGCCTACCTGCTACCGAACCTGCCTGTGACCTTACTTCTCTCCTGCCTGCTGTTTATACCTGATCTGCCTACCTGCTGCCGAACCTGCCTGTGACCTGACTTCTCTCCTGTCTGCTGTTGTACCTGATCTGCCAGCCATTGCCAAATCTGCCTGTGACCTGACTACGTTCCTGCCAGCTGAGTCATCTGATCTGTCTGTCTGCTGTCGAGACCTGCCGATGATCCACCTACGCTCCTGTCTGCTTCTAGTCAAGTCCAGCCATCCACCTCTGTGTTTTCCGGCAACTTCCTGCACAGACTTCGGGACTTTCATAGGCACTCTTACTCCACCGTGCTCCAGCACCAGCTGTTCCACTACCAGTGGCCCTTGAGCCGGAGTTGTACGGGAGGCCTTCCTCTACACGTCAGACTTGCCACCAGGTATGTGACACCAGTTTCTTGTCAACAGGGTCTTTCAAGCCCTGTGCATTATCCACTGAACAAGTTAAATTCATGTTCAAGGAAGTGTTTGCTGCATTTCTGGCTGGCATGCTCCACTTCTTAATGAACTTTTCATCCACAGGATATAAAAAGGAAAACCTCTTAGGAGGAACAAAAATCCTGTCAGGATGCTCCCAATCAGCATTCACCACCTGTTCCAACAGTGGGTGTAAGGGGAAAGCCTGTGTGGCCTGAAGAGGCCTCAGGGACCCCAAGAGGACCAGGGGGGCTCAGTAACCTCTGCAAGAGGCAACCTAAAGCCAGAACGAACCATCTCGGTAAGAGTCTGGGTCAAAAGCCTCTGCGACTGAGAGGCAGACACCAACTGGATATCTTCTTGTCCAGATTGCTCATAAGCAGACTCATCCGCCAGACCCTCCACAATATCCTGAGCTTTTAGCTCTTCCCCATCCTCAAACCATTCCTGCTCCAAACTAGGAGGCTCAGGGGAAGGGGAACTGTCACACTTCTTGCCACCCTGTGGGATGGAGGCAAGCGTGCCAGCAATCCTGTGTTCTTACCCGACTATGGTAGAGGACAGTTCATCCTTCGTGATAAAGGGTGAAGCAGCAGCATAGACTGTAGGCACAATACCAGATAGGCGCAGCGGCTCAGATTGCCCAGAAGCCTCTGGTCTTTCAGGGGATACAACACTAGGGATACGACTAGGTTCATCAGCAGCTACTGATGACATACCTCCTACTTCCCTGTAGTGTTAGTCCCACTCCTCTTTTTTGAAGACATTTACAAGCTACAAAAAGGGAGTACCTGGGTGTAGATTTAACAAGGTCCAGATGGGAGACCCTTTAATAGGCCTCACCAAGCCCCTATGCAACAATCCTGCTAAGCACCTTAGCCTTCAATAAACAAAATAAGTGCAGCGCAAAAATAAGAATCAAAGGGATAATAAATAGTCCAATCATAAATTGGTAATCAAAAAGTTCATTATTAATGGGAAATAACCCTCTTCTGGGGACACTCATATAAGGCACTTATCCAGGCGATGTAATATGAAATAAGATTGTGCTTACCAGATCCAATTGACCCCTTGGTTATAGGGGGTCTAAAATGGCATGAATGGGCCCGTGGCAAACTGCTGGGCTAGCTGTCATCTGCAGGTCAAGTAAATTCTTTGAAAAGCGGAGATCCCCTCAGGTATATGGTGTACTGCTGGTAAACTGCAGAGATGGCTGTCATGTGCTGTATACTCTCTCTCACTGCACAGCGATATCCAGGGAGAGAGGGATCCATATTGAAAAGGCAGAGCAGAGAAGCAATTTTCCCCAGAAAACATAAATGAAATAAAAAGCATCTAAGAGCGATCCATAAATGAAACAAGTGTCCAAATTTATTTAAATAATAAAAGGTGATGAAGGAAAAGACGCTAACTGAGCGCCAATACATATAAGAGTCTATGCGGCAGTGTTGGGTAGTGAGACAGACTGTTCGCGTCTGAACAGCTGTCAGCAAGAGAAGGCTGCGGGTGACGACGGTCAAGCAGTTCCGCCCCCGTACGCGGCGTTACGTCAGAAAGACTTCATCAGCGAGGGTGACGAAGTCACTGACAAAGTCTTTCTGACGTAATGCCGCGTACGGGGGCGGAACTGCTTGACCGTCGTCACCCGCAGCCTTCTCTTGCTGACAGCTGTTCAGACGCAAACAGTCTGTCTCACTACCCAACACTGCCGCATAGACTCTTATATGTATTGGCGCTCAATTAGCGTCTTTTCCTTCATCACCTTTTATTATTTAAATAAATTTGGACACTTGTTTCATTTATGGATCGCTCTTAGATGCTTTTTATTTCATTTTGTGTTTTCTGGGGAAAATTGCTTCTCTGCTCTGCCTTTTCAATACGGATCCCTCTCTCCCATGGATATCGCTGTGCCCTGAGAGAGAGTATACAGCACATGACAGCCATCTCTGCAGTATACCAGCAGTACACCATATACCTGAGGGGATCTCCGCTTTTCAAAGAATTTACTTAACCTGCAGATGACAGCTAGCCCAGCAGTTTGCCACGGGTCCATTCATGCCGTTTTAGACCCCCTATAACCAAGGGGTCAATTGGATCTGGTAAGCACAATCTTATTTCATATTACATCGCCTGGATAAGTGCCTTATACGAGTGATCCCAGAAGAGGGTTATTTCCCATTAATAATGAACTTTTTGATTACCAATTTATGATTGGACTATTTATTATCCCTTTGATTCTTATTTTTGCGCTGCACTTACTTTGTTTATTGAATGTTACTGAGGTTGGTGTTATCCTCTTATGGGGCGTACACACAGTCGGACTTGTCGTCTACAAAAGTCCGACAGCCTGTCCGACAGACTTTCGACGGACTTTTGGCGGACTTGCGGCAGACTTGCGGCAGACTTTCTTACGAACGGACTTGCCTACATACGATCACACAAAAGTCAGACGGATTCGTACGTGATGACGTACACCTGACTAAAATAAGGAAGTTGATAGCCAGTAGCCAATAGCTGCCCTAGCGTGAGTTTTTGTCCGTCGGACTAGCACACAGACGAGCGGATTTCTGGGTCCGGCGTAGTTACGACGTAAAGATTTGAAGCATGTTTCAAATCTAAAGTCCGTCAGATTTGAGGCTGGAAAAGTCCGCTGAAAGTCCGCTGAAAGTCCGGGGAAGCCCACACACGATCGGATTGTCAGCCAGCTTTAGTCCGTCGGCATCCGTCGGACTTTTGTAGACGAAAAGTCCGACCGTGTGTACGCGGCATTAGTGTTCAGTTGCATTAGTCTTAATTTTGGTTTGCGCTGATTGTCCCTTTACTTTACAAGCACCCTAGCCTGCCAAGCAACAACTGGTAACTCAAGTGACCTGGGTAAGGAAAAATGCTTGGTTCAGAGCCTGCTCTGTGTCCCACAGCTGCCTTCTGGAAGCACCGCATGCTTGGCATACACAGCTTAAATAGGTTGGCGGTGCGCCGGGACGTTCTGAGCAGGGGGGAGCACACATGTACGCGGTCCTGGCAAATGGGTGCAGCTGTATTCGCATATTATCAGGAACCATGAATCAGACCAAGACAGAAGTATAGTTAAATCACACTTGTTTAATAATATTAATAATAATAAGGTAAACAGAGTAAGCGTAGTCAAAACAAGCCAGAGTTCAGTAACCAGTCAGCCAAGCAAAATGTCAGAGAGCCAGTGATAAACATAGTAGTATAGCAAGCAGGATCAGGAGCCAGAAGGAACATCAGCTAAGCAAGTCTTCACACAGGAACGCAGGAGAAAGTCTCTGTGATGTTGACAAAGGTGAAGGCAGAGATCAAGTGAGCTGGACAGCTTTAAATAGGCAGGACTGACGAGCAGAATCAACAACAGCTGGATAACTGTGGAGAGAGATGGGAGCTGGCAATTAGCTGACAGCTGAGCGGCCAGCTCAGAGAAGGAAGGGCTGAGCCCAGCCCTGACATATATGGCGCAAATGTTTGTGCATCCAGATTAGGCTACGGTGCATGCGTGGCTCCATGTGCTACACAACGCCTATGGCCCAATCTTCACCCATCATGGCGGGTTCCTGTCACTTGAGGACCTTCAAGGACTAGGTACCCTTTTCATGTTTAGGGTCCACTCCCTTAGACCTGTACAGCACCCTACAGGAATGCCTTAGCGCTGTGGTGTCCAGGATTCCACTTCTCAGGGTCCAGCACCCAGAGGTCGCATTACAGGCAAAACCTTGCAGGATCTTGAGTCTTCTTTGCAAGGCTCGGGTACCATTTATTTAAGCATACAGAGCTTGTGTCAAACGGATCCGATCGGTCAAACCCTTGAGTCATTTAAGAACCGTTTGTGGGACTAGAGACCTGGAGCTCAGAGAGCTCAAACAAACATGCCCATCCATCTTTGCAGACACTGGTAAAAACTGATGTACTTCCTGTATGGGAGGGGTTATATAGGGGATCACTCCCTGTCTAAGACTTTGTCTACCAGTGTCCATTCATCTAGAGATGGCGTTTAAACCAGTAGATAATGAATATTTGCAGCCATTGTGCTTTTGCTGGGTGTTTGGTGTGCTCCTGTACCTTTAAGGAGGGGTGGGCTCCCCTTCAGCCACCTGCTCTCATTTATCCATTAAATGCATGTGCCTCCACTGTGGGGACACTTATACTTTAGTGTTAGGACCACAGATACAAGGGTGCCGTGACGTGGCTCTGTGGCTCACGCATGCGTTTGCAAATGCGTGTGGACTAAACCCCTTTTTTAACGCTTACTGTTAGATAGGTCAATTTGGTTGTCTGCAAGCTGGTGGTAAGTAGACTTTGGCTTTTTCCTGGGTATTCCCCAGACACTTGTTGGTACCTTTTTTAGCCTCCCAATGCTGCTTACTGCTATAGCCAGCTATAAATGAGAGTGGTGGCAAGCTTTTGTTATCACGGTAGTGTTTGTATTGGTCCAGCAGTGCACCAACACCTTTGCAGCCATTGTGCTTTTGCTGGGTGTTTGGTGTGCTCCTGTACCTTTAAGGAGGGGTGGGCTCCCCTTCAGCCACCTGCTCTCATTTATCCATTAAATGCATGTGCCTCCACTGTGGGGACACTTATACTTTAGTGTTAGGACCACAGATACAAGGGTGCCGTGACGTGGCTCTGTGGCTCACGCATGCGTTTGCAAATGCGTGCGGACTAAACCCCTTTTTTAACGCTTACTGTTAGATAGGTCAATTTGGTTGTCTGCAAGCTGGTGGTAAGTAGACTTTGGCTTTTTCCTGGGTATTCCCCAGACACTTGTTGGTACCTTTTTTAGCCTCCCAATGCTGCTTACTGCGATAGCCAGCTATAAATGAGAGTGGTGGCAAGCTTTTGTTATCACGGTAGTGTTTGTATTGGTCCAGCAGTGCACCAACACCTTTGCAGCCATTGTGCTTTTGCTGGGTGTTTGGTGTGCTCCTGTACCTTTAAGGAGGGGTGGGCTCCCCTTCAGCCACCTGCTCTCATTTATCCATTAAATGCATGTGCCTCCACTGTGGGGACACTTATACTTTAGTGTTAGGACCACAGATACAAGGGTGCCGTGACGTGGCTCTGTGGCTCACGCATGCGTTTGCAAATGCGTGCGGACTAAACCCCTTTTTTAACGCTTACTGTTAGATAGGTCAATTTGGTTGTCTGCAAGCTGGTGGTAAGTAGACTTTGGCTTTTTCCTGGGTATTCCCCAGACACTTGTAGATAATGAATATTAGCCTAACTCTGTGTCTCAATATGTATGAAAAAGAAAAAGTAAGTTTTAAATTCTAAAGGAGAGCCAAGGTGTAAGCTGTTCCACGTGCACTGAGAGAAAGTGAAGTGAGAAAAGTGGACTTACAACCAGTAGGCATTGGGGAGCAGAATTTATCAAAAGCATTGTGCTAAAGGAGGGCAAAAACTGATTGACTTCTGAGGAAAGAGACCATGGAGAGTGAGCCATGAGGAAAATTGCCCTGAGGAAACTCAAGTCTTCAATGTGTTTTGCAAAAAGCTTCATCAGGAAGTAGTAGTTTAAGCTTCTGATGAAGCTATTTGCAAAACATGTTAAAGTGACTGCTTGTTCATAATTGCATGAAGACACATGTACAATAATTAGAGAATGTATTTGTATAATTTGTGGTGTGGATGTTTATTATTTTTTTTACATATGCTGGTTTGTAGAAGGATTTATAGTTTAACCACTTCAGCCCGGAAGATTTTACCCCCTTCCCGACCGGAGTACTTTTTACAATTTGGCACTGTGTCGCTTTAACTGACAATTGCGTGGTCATGTAATACTGTACCCAAATGAAATTTGCATCCTTTTTTTCCCACAAATTGAGTTTTTTTGTGGGGGTATTTGATCACCCAAGCGGGTTTAATTTTTTGCACTATAAACAAAAAAAGAGTGACAATTTTGAAAAAAAAAAAACAATATTTTTTACTTTTTGCTATAATAAATATCCCACAAATTAAAAAAAAAAATTCTTCATGCACGCAATCACGCTCGCCGGCCACGTGCAGTGGGCATGCGTGCGCGCCCTCTGGCGGCTTTTTAAGGGAAAGCCATACCCTATAGGGTTTCACCCAGGAAAGCCATTCTGCAGCAGTATATCTACGTGAGCCAGTTGGGAACTGTTTAATAAACTATTTTTAACTCTTGTATAACTTATGGAAGAATAGTTTTTGGCATTTAATCCCATTTCTTTTTTTTCAAATATGAGTTTATTTAGACACAGGAAAGGGCCTTGCCCCAGCAAAACAACAATTACAGGTTTGTTATTTGACGACGCAGCCTATCATAGCGGCATAACTAGAAATACGACTACTTTTACTTCTTAGAGCGTGAATAGGTATATTCTGTAGGGCTATGTAAACATCGTTCAACATTGCTGCGATCCTTATAAATGTCTGGATGTCCCTCTCCTTCTGTCTTATTTTCTATTTAAATTTATAATAAAATTATTTGATTGTCTAACAAAAAGGAAAGGTAAAAGGTAAGAATGGGGAAAAGGAAACCAGAAAGAAGAAAAGGAGGGAGAGAGAAGGGGGGGTAGAGAGAAGGAAGGGGGGGGGTCACATGGAGGCGGCGAACACCCCTGACTTGGGGCATAAGAAATAAGTTGAAATGTCGGGCGTCTTCAGTCGCCCGCCAAAAGGTTTTGTCCCTCAGTGGAAAAAATAAAAATCAACCAGTTCGACCAGGTTTTGGTGTATAACTCATTTTTATGTCGAGCAGTGAGAATGAGATCCTCCATTTTCCTGATTTCCTCTACTTTTCTGATCCACATGCCTAAAGTTGGGGGTTTGAATGACTTCCACAGCAGTGGAATGCAGGATTTTGCTGCGTGTAATAAATGTCGGATCAGGGATTTTTTGTATTTTTTTGCTTGTCATGTCTATCGCATGTAATAGGAAGAAGCCCGGATCCGCCAGGATAGGTCGTTCTGTGAATTTTTGTATTGTTTGTTGTATGTCCCTCCAGAACTGCTCCAATAGGGGGCAGCTCCAGAAGATGTGGAGAATCGTTCCCCGGTCTCCTTGACACCTCCAGCAGAACCCCGAGGAGGATGGGAAGAATCTCTGCAGTTTTGTAGGTGTGTTGTACCATCTAGTGAGTAGTTTAAAATTTGTTTCTTGCTTCTTTGTACAAATTGAAGATTTAAAAGTGAAATGTATAATGTTTTGTTTTTGTCCCGTTGTGAAAGTACACTGTAGTTCTTTTTCCCATGCCCCTATCGCGGGTATCTTGTGGTTTTCTGGTGGTATAATCAGCAACTGGTAGGTGGCCAACAGCGCATGGGGTAGGGTTCCCTCCTCCGAGCAGTAAGTTTCAAAAGTTGTCAAGGTCCACTCGGGACCCTCAGGAGGAGGTAAGGTGCTAAGATAATGTTTAAGTTGGAGGGTTCTCCAGAAGTCCAAGCCGAACGGCCCTTCTGGGTTCGTGAGGTCGTCCACTGAGGGCCACCCACCATTCGCGACAAAATGTGAAGTTTGAAAATAGCCCCTCTCCCTTAGGGATCTGAAGACTGGGTCTGTGTACCCTGGGATGAAATCTGGTGTCCCCAGAATCGGCCGTAGTGGAGAGTTAGAAGATGTCAGTTTGGAGCGTGTGAAAAGGGATGAACAAATTCTTGAGGTCACACCTATTAGGGGGTGATTTTTTAACTCACTTGGAAGGGAATTGTGGCACCAGGGCAATCTGTTTAAAGGTATGTTACTTTGGGTCTGCTCAAGCTGCGTCCATAGTTTAGCAGATTGATGTCGAATCCAGTCTATGAGTCTGGTCAGGTGGGTTGCTTGCTGATATTTACGAAGGTCTGGGACCGCCAGGCCTCCATAAGCTTTGGGTAATGTGAGCAGTCTTTTGTTGAGTCTAGGTCTTTTGTTTGCCCAAATAAACTTAGAGAAAAGGGCACTAGTCTGATCAAAGTAGTGAGAGGGTAATTGGATCGGTAAGGCCTGTAACAGGTACAGGAACTTTGGAAGGATGCACATCTTAAGGATGTTGCATCTACCAAACCATGAATGCAGCCCTTTGTTCCATGTGTTAAGTAAATTCCGGACTGTGGATAACAGAGGAGGGAAATTCAGAGCATATATTTGTGACAGTCTAGGAGGGATGTACGTACCCAAGTATTTGAGTCCTGTATTGGTCCATTTAAAATTGAAACTGTCTTTAAGGGCAGTCAGGAGGTGAGGGGGCAATCCCACGCTCATGGCCTCTGATTTGTTGAAGTTAATCTTCATGTTAGAGATGTTGCCATAAATTTGGAATTCTTGTAGTAGGTTGGGAATGGATATTAACGGGTTGGTAAGGGTAAACATCATATCGTCTGCGTAGGCAGCGATTTTCTGCTGCGTCCCTCCCAATGTCACCCCGGTTATATCCGGATGGGCTCGTACGGTCCGCAGGAAGGGTTCCAGTGACAGGGCATAAAGAAGCGGTGACAGTGGGCATCCCTGCCGAGTTCCATTCCTAATCGGGAAGGGATCCGACAGGACTCCATTCACACGCACCCGGGCTGTGGGGTCCGTGTAAACTGAGTTAATCCACTGAAGCATCCTGTCACCCAATCCAACATGTCTCAGGACAGAGATCATGAAGTTCCAATCCACCCTGTCAAAGGCCTTCTCTGCATCCGTGTTTAGGAAGACACAGGGAGCCTTCTGATTTACTACGTGCAGTATGTTGAGCACTTTGATAGTATTATCCCTGGCTTCTCTTGTGGGGACAAAACCAACCTGATCCAAGTGGATTAAGGAAGGGAGATATGTTTGGATTCTGGTGGCTAGTATTTTTCTTAAAGATCTTAAGATCCAGGTTGAGTAATGAAATTGGCCTGTAACTCCCACAAGCCATCAAGTCTTTCCCCTCTTTGGGAATTACCGCAATATGCGCCGTCAAGGTGTCCCTAGGTATGCATTATCTAGAGCCCAGTGAGCTGAAGAACCTTACCATGTGTTCCCCCAAATCTGGCAGCAAGGTTTTGTAGTATTGGGCCGTAAAGCCATCCGGTCCCGGAGCTTTGCCCACTTTCATGGAAGCTACTGCTTTCTGTATCTCCTCCAATACAATATGTTCATCCAACAGCTCACTGGACTCTGCAGGCAATTGAGGCAAACCAGATCTACTCAAGTAATCATTTATATGTATTTGTGGTGTGAGTGGCGTTTGCAGATTATAAAGTGAGGAGTAAAATTCCCTAAACTCAGTTGCTATCCTCTGTGGGTGTGTAACTTTATGACCAGAGGACGTCGTAATACGGGGGATATAATTAGCCAGGGTCTGTTCCCTCAATGAATTTGCAAGTATTTTGCCACATTTGTTTCACGACTCGTATGTTACACGACGGCATATTTGGAGCGCGGCTTTCGCCTTAAACTGCATTAAGTCCGTTATTTTACTCCGTATCTGTTTAAGTTCTGCCTCTCCGTCTGGTGTCTGAGCATGTTTATGTCTCGCCTCTGCTCTGTGTAAGTCCTGGAAGAGGGACGTAAACTGCACTGAACGTTCACGTTTAATGCGTACTCCGTGTTTGATTAAGACACCACGAATTACTGCCTTATGGGCTTCCCACACTATTCCAGGATTGCTGTCTGGGGTGTTATTAGTTTTGAAATAATCTGCAATTTCTCGTGAAACATCTTTTAGGACTTCTTCGTCTTGTAGGAGGCTTTCATTTAGTCTCCATGTTTTGGATCTGGTGGTCGTGTTATCTGTCAATGCGTACGTCAGCATAACAGGGGCATGGTCGGACCATGTAATTGACCCAATTTTGGCATCGCGAAGGGCATGTAATTGGGCATGCGGGAGTAGGAAGTAGTCAATCCTTGAATAGTGTTTGTGTGGGCTCGAAAAAAAGGTATAGTCACGTTCAGTCGGGTGGAGGAGTCTCCAATCGTCAATTAATTGAGCTCTGTGTAGTGGCCTAGAAATTCGTTTCCGAATATTAGGTGTTATAGATGAGTTCCCGGAGGATGTATCCTCTGCGGGAATTAGTGGGACATTAAAGTCGCCGCCTACTATAAAGTCCAGGAGGGCCACTATGTGTGTGCGGAGGAAGTGGTCCTGGTGGCAGTTAGGTACATAGATATTAGCGAGGGTCACCTGTACTCCCCCGATGTCCCCCTTAAGAAACAAGAATCTACCCTCTGGGTCAGATTTTATATCTGTAAATTTCCAGGGAACTCTTTTTGAGATGAGTATGGACACTCCACGGGTCTTAGATGAACCATTAGTGGAGTGGTATGCCAGTGGGAAGTATTTATTTTTCAAAATGGGAAGGTTGCTGGTTTTAAAATGTGTCTCCTGGAGTAATGCTAGGTCCGCCCTATGGTGTTTAAGGTCATGTAAGAGCATCCTTCTTTTTTCAGGTATGTTCAGGCCTTTTGTATTTAACGAAAAGATATTCACCGCCTCCATGCCACCCGGTATAGAGAGAGTGTTGGATTTAAAAGGGGGTTTGGAATAGAAAAGGGTTGCTGATCAGAGGGGAGAGGGGGGTGGAGAAAAAGAACAAGCGAGAGGGGGAAAGATAGAGAGGGAAGACCTATATGGTAGTATCTGGGGCCACTATCGTGGCGTGTCAGAAAGAATAATAATAAGGGTTGGGGGAACTCAAAAAGGAAAAACAGAAAAAGAAAAAAAAAAAAGGGAAAAAACCAGAGGATGGAAGGAGTGATTGGGAAGTGCTAAATCGCACTTATAGACTCTATATAGAGTATTCTAATTTTAGTGGTACAATGGTACCGAGACGCTCACCAGTATTAACTGGTAATCGAGCGCTGGCCTACTTGGGGTTGTGGAAAGGAATAGTCAGAGTTGTACTCACTGACCTCCCCCCCTCCCCCCACCCCCCACCCGCTATAAAGCTGTATATGTCAGTGGTATAATGAATACGGCTATCTCGCCTGGTTATGTAGATACGGCATAGTCAAAAGAGGTAATAACAACTACTAGATAATCAAGTATATACCTTTATGCAATCTGTATAACATACAAAAAGTCCCTGCTCGAGTATGGTAACTGTTAAAATTAAGAGAAAAAAGAAAAAAGAAAACCCCTCCCCCCTAAGTGACCTACAAGTAGAAACAGGGGAGCAACCTCAAAACGTAAAATGAAAAACAAGGTCAACTAGAGACCACATCCCCCAGCTCCCTGAGCACTTCTGGTGAACATTTCTCTTTGGGGGAGGATCCTCTGGTGATACTTCATCGTGACCAACTCCCCCTTCCTCGGGCAGGCCACTGCACCACGAGGCAGGAGCTTGTGTTGTGGGGCCGGTTACCATGTCTACCCATGTTTCCCTCCGTCTGATCATCTGCCCATGTCCCCCACTCCAGGCCCCCGCCCTTCACCCCAAGAGGTCTGACAAGTACCTACCCTGTTCTGCACTGCAATGAATATAGAGCATCCTATTCTTATCTTCTGTGCAAATAAACCTTACCACATTAGATTTTGTCAGAAATGTCTATACATGTATATGCATGCAGTACACTCCCATCTCCTCACCAGGGGGGAGAGCTTCAAGTAGTCAACATATAACCGGACTGTAGGCGTAGGACCTGGGGCCCTGATCTTGGAAAAAGTTCACAGAATATCCTTTCTTTACGTCCTTAGCAGCTCCCAAAAGGTTGTGCCTGTGTGTTCCCTTCCGTGCGCAGGCTTTGTAATGTTCCTGTCTTCTCCACCCGGATCTTACTGTACAGTATAGATACATCCCAAGGAGTGAGAGTTCCATGTTTCGGGGCATTTCAGGTCTAGTTGCCTGTCAATCAGTGGCAAAACAGGCAGCAATCGTGCACATATACAGGGGGTCAGTCAGTAGGTCAAAAATTTTAGGGGGCTGTCAGTAACATGCCATACTCAAGTTACAGATTGATTCTGTATTAGGTATCAAAGTCATGACTCACGTGTCCCCTCGGTGGAAGGTGCCCTGGATCTCCTTCTGGAGCGTTGCTGGCGAGGTGGTTGATACCGTTAAGTGGCGGTTCCCGGTCTGCCTGTGGGACGCGGAATGAGGGTCATCCAGTTTGGGATTGTGATCGGATCCGTCCCCAGAATGGTAAAGAGAGCCGGCAAATCTGCTGGTGTGCGTAGGGTAAAAGAAGCTGTGGCGTTCCGGAAAGTTGCTGCCAGGGGATATCCCCAGCGATATGTGTAGCCCTGCCTCCTTGCCAGCTCCAGTACAGGCTTCAGCATGGCTCTTCTTAGTAGTGTGGCTCTTGATAGATCCGGGAGGATCTTGATCTCGGCGCCATCAAACGTTACCTCCCCCTGTTCCCAGGCTTTGCGGAGGATAAGATCCTTTTGGGTATAACGGTGTACCCTACAGAGTACATCCCGGGGTCTGTCAGGGTCTGCGGGTCTTGGGCCGAGTGTCCGGTGCACTCGGTCTAATTCGATGGATAGCGGTGGAGTGCCTAGGACCCCTTGAAAAATGGCCGTCACTGTAGCCTCCAAATCCTCCGCTCCGGTGGCCTCCGGAAGGCCCCGCAGCCGCAAGTTGTTGCGGTGGCTGCGGTCCTCCAAGTCCTCCAGATGGAGCTGTAGGTCCACTGCCGTGGATGCCTGTGTCTCCCGCGAGCGCTCCAGTGCGGACACCCGCTGTGCGAGGGCCGAGACCGAGCTCTCTCCCACGTCCACTCGGTCCGCGATCGTCTGTATCTCTGCCCGGATCTCTTGTATGTCCCTGGTATGAGCTTCTTCCACTCGTTGAATCAGGGCCTCGATATCGGACTTGGACGGGAGGGCCTCAAAGTCTGCTTTAGTGGGGAGGGCCTGTAAGATGGCGCGAATATCATCAGGTATGTCTCTCCCTTGCCTCAGAGAATTCTCCATGTCTGTGTGAAGGTCCCCCGTGGGTTCCAGAAGACACTCCGGGTTAGCGAGCGGGGGTGGAGAAGCAGACACAGACAGACCGTCAGCTTCTGCTGGGAAACATGCACGTGGTGCTGACACTATGGCCCCCTGGGAGCTCCTCCGAGAGTCCCAAAAGTAATTCCGTATGCTGCTCCGTGGGGTGAAAGACCGGGTGCCACTAACCGATGATCTTGTCCTGTATTTCTTGTAGGTTGGCATGCCGTGTTCATCAAAGATTAGCCGTCTTTTGTGCGGGTAGGGCAGGGGGAAGCCAGGAGCTCACAAGAAGTGCGTCTTCACACGGCCATTGCTAAGCCACGCCCCTTAATCCCATTTCCTTTGAAATTCTGAGAATGAGGTCAACAAATGCAGCCTCTGACGAGTAGAGAATTTCTTCACAATTCTCTCTGCTTTGTATTTTGTGCTATTAGGCTCACTCATTTGGGTAAGATTGTCTGGTGAGTTTTGGAGTGCAGAGTGCAGGGGGGAAGCTTTGTGGTCACTGTCACTGTTTTGGAGTAGCAGCAAGGGTATAGTCTTTTTTCATACACAGAAACTGGTCTGCACAGTGGCCCTGTGTAGTGTGTTCCGGCATTGAGAGAGAGATAGATAGACAGAGAGACAGTGTAATTTGATTTAGGTTAGATAGAGTAGGCAGGCGAGTCAGTTAGCTGCACTTACAGTGTATTGTGTATATATATGCATCCTAGGTGTTGTATATGTATATATATATATATATATATATATATATATATATATATATATATATATTATATATATATATATACACTGTATTCAGTTTAGCTAGATCCGTTCCTTTTATTCTCTTTCTACTGACAGGCAGGCAGGTGTTTTTACAGTATTTACAGCTACCTGAAGAAAATTGCTGGTGTTCTTCTGATCCTATTAGTCCTATTATCTACAGTATTTACAGTTAGTGTAGTGCGTCCTCTGCACAGTGTGCACCTAAAGCTATCTGAAGAAAATTAGTGGTGTTCTTCTGATCCCTATTAGTACAGTACTGTAGGCAGCTGCAGTATTTACAAGTTAGTGTAGTGTATCCTCTGCACAGTGTGCACCTAAAGCTACCTGAGGAAAATTGGTGGTGTTCTTCTGATCCTATTAGTATCGCAGGCAGCTGTAGTCTTTACAAGTTAGTGTAGTGCGTCCTCTGCACAGTGTGCACCTAAAGCTACCTGGAAAAAATTAGTGGTGTTCTTCTGATCCTATTAGTACAGTACCGCAGGCAGCTGCAGTATTTACAAATTAGTGTAGTGCGTCCTCTGTACAGTGTGCACCTAAAGCTACCTGAAAAAAATTGGTGGTGTTCTTCTGATCCTATTAGTACCGCAGGCAGCTGTAGTATTTACAAGTTAGTGTAGTGCATCCTCTGCACAGTGTGCACCTGAAGCTAACTGAAGAAAATTGGTGGTGTTCTTCTGATCCTATTAGTATCACAGGCAGCGGCAGTATTTACAAGTTAGAGTAGTGCGTCCTCTGCACAGTGTGCACCTAAAGCTACCTGAAGAAAATTGGTGGTGTTCTTTCTGATCCTATTAGTACAGTATCGCAGGCAGCTGCAGTATTTACAAATTAGTGTAGTGCTTCCTCTGCACAGTGTGCACCTAAAGCTACCTGAAGAAATTTAGTGGTGTTCTTCTGATACTATTAATACCGCAGGCAGACAGCTACAGTATATACAGTTAGTGTAGTGCGTTCTCTGCACAGTGTGCACCTAAAGCTACCTGAATTAAATTGGTGGTGTTCTTCTGATCCTATATTAATACCACAGGCAGGCAGCTACAGTATTTACAGTTAGTGTACTTCGTCCTCTGCACAGTGTGCACCTAAAGCTACCTGAAGAAAATTGCTGTTGTTCTGCTCCTATTAATACCACAGGCAGGCAGCTACAGTATTTACAGTTAGTGTAGTGCGTCCTCTGCACAGTGTGCACCTAAAGCTACCTGAATTAAATTGGTGGTGTTCTTCTGATCCTATATTAACCACTTAAGGACCACCTCACGCCGATGTACGTCGGCAGAATGGCACGGACAGGCAGAATCACGTACATATACGTGATCTGCCTTCCGCGGGTGGGGGGTCCAATCGGACCCCCCCGGTGCCCGAGGTGGTCCGCTTCTGACCATCGGTGATCAGAGATGGGGGGGAGACCATCTGTTTGTGGCCCCCCCTCGCGATCGCTGATGGCCAATGAAATCATTCCTTTGCTGCTGTATGCTAAACAGCAGCAAAGGAAATTATGTCATCTCTCCTCTGCTCGGTATTTTCCGTTCCGGCGCCGAGGAGAGAAGACTTCAATGTGAGTGCACAACACACACACATACAGTAGAACATGCCGGGCACACAAAACACCCCCCTTTACCCCCGATCCCCCCCCCGATCACCCCCTAATGCCCCCTCCCCCCATCACACTGACACCAAGCAGTTTTTTAGTTTTTTTTTTTTTTTCCTGATTACTGCATAGTGTCAGTTTGTGACAGTTACTGTGTTAGGGCAGTTAGGGTTAGCCCCCTTTAGGTCTAGGGTACCCCCCTAAACCCCCTAATAAAGTTTTAACCCCTTGATCACCCCCTGTCGCCAGTGTCACTAAGCAATCATTTTTCTGATTGCTGTATTAGTGTCACTGGTGACGCTAGTTAGGGAGGTAAATATTTTGGTTCGCCGTCAGCGTTTTATAGCAACAGGGACCCCCATATACTACCTAATAAATGTTTTAACCCCTTGATTGCCCCCTAGTTAACCCTTTCACCACTGATCACCGTATAACTGTTACGGGTGACGCTGGTTAGTTTGTTTATTTTTTATAGTGTCAGGGCACCCGCCGTTTATTACCGAATAAAGGTTTAGCCCCCTGATCGCCCGGCGGTGATATGCGTCGCCCCAGGCAGCGTCAGATTAGTGCCAGTACCGCTAACACCCACGCACGCAGCATACGCCTCCCTTAGTGGTATAGTATCTGAACGGATCAATATCTGATCCGATCAGATCTATAATAGCGTCCCCAGCAGTTTAGGGTTCCCAAAAACGCAGTGTTAGTGGGATCAGCCCAGATACCTGCTAGCACCTGCGTTTTGCCCCTCCGCCCGGCCCAGCCCAGCCCGCCCAAGTGCAGTATCAATTGATCACTGTCACTTTCAAAACACTAAACTCATAACTGCAGCGTTCGCAGAGTCAGGCCTGATCCCTGCGATCGCTAACAGTTTTTTTGGTAGCGTTTTGGTGAACTGGCAAGCACCAGTGGCCTAGTACACCCCGGTCATAGTCAAACCAGCACTGCAGTAACACTTGGTGACATGGCGAGCCCCATAAGTGCAGGTTAAGCTGGTGAGGTGGCAAGCACAAGTAGTGTCCCGCTGCCACCAAGAAGAAGACAAACACAGGTCCGTCGTGCCCATAGTGCCCTTCCTGCTGCATTCGCCAATCCTAATTGGGAACCCACCACTTCTGCAGGGCCCATACTTCCCCCATTCACATCCCCAACCAAATGCAGTCGGCTGCATGAGAGGCATTTTTATGTCCTCCCGAGTACCCCTACCAAGCGAACCCCCCCAAAAAAGATGTTGTGTCTGCAGCAAGTGCGGATATAGGCGTGACACCTGCTATTATTGTCCCTCCTGTCCTGACAATCCTGGTCTTTGCATTGGTGAATGTTTTGAACGCTACCATTCACTAGTTGAGTATTAGCGTAGGGTACAGCATTGCACAGACTAGGCACACTTTCACAGGGTCTCCCAAGGTGCCATCGCATTTTGAGAGACCCGAACTTTGAACCGGTTACAGCTATAAAAGTTAGTT
Organism: Lithobates clamitans; assembly: GCA_037952925.1. Classification (NCBI taxonomy): domain Eukaryota; kingdom Metazoa; phylum Chordata; class Amphibia; order Anura; family Ranidae; genus Lithobates; species Lithobates clamitans. The sequence goes on from JBBGZY010000482.1 coordinate 587,388, forward strand.
ACAAAAAAAAGTGTAAAAAAAAATATATATATATAAAATAAAATAAAAATAGTTGTCGTTTTATTGTTCTCTCTCTCTCTATTCTCTCTCTATTGTTCTGCTCTTTTTTACTGTATTCTATTCTGCAATGTTTTATTGTTATTGTGTTTTATCATGTTTGCTTTTCAGGTATGCAATTTTTTATACTTTACCGTTTACTGTGTTTTATTGTTAACCATTTTTTTGTCTTCAGGTACGCCATTCACGACTTTGAGTGGTTATACCAGAATGATGCCTGCAGGTTTAGGTATCATCTTGGTATCATTCTTTTCAGACAGCGGTCGGCTTTCATGTAAAAGCAATCCTAGCGGCTAAATAGCCTCTAGACTGCTTTTACAAGCAGTGGGAGGGAATGCCCGCCCACCATCTTCCGTGTTTTTCTCTGGCTCTCCTGTCTCAACAGGGAACCTGAGAATGCAGCTGGTGATTCAGCCAGCTGACCATAGAGCTGATCAGAGACCAGAGTGGCTCCAAACATCTCTATGGCCTAAGAAACTGGAAGCTACGAGCATTTCATGACTTAGATTTCACCGGATGTAAACAGCGCCATTGGGAAATTGGGAAAGCATTTTATCACACCAATCTTGGTGTGGTCAGATGCTTTGAGGGCAGAGGAAAGATCTAGGGTCTAATAGACCCAAATTTTTTCAAAAAAGAGTACCTGTCACTACCTATTGCTATCATAGGGGATATTTACATTCCCTGAGATAACAATAAAAATGATTTAAAAAAAAAAATGAAAGGAACAGTTTAAAAATAAGATAAAAAAGCGGGGGCATGGCCTGACATCGTACCAAGATGGACGTGTAGTTCTGGAGTTCCCGTTCACGAGGCCCAGCAACATCAGCATCTGGCTAACACACAAACCCACCGCCACTACAAAAAGGAGAGAACACCCAGGAGTGTGTCGGCGTCAAGACCCAGCTCCGCTCTGGAACTTGACACGCAGCTCAGCCGCCAAATACCCGAGATATTTCGGACAAGGCCTAAAGGCGGGACGCAGGCCTCTCAAGACGCCTTCCCTCGTGAGTCCCGCTCCCACAGCAGAAGACCGCGGCGCAGTAGTGAGAGCTCAGAGAACCGTGCATCTCCAGCACTGTGCCTCGACGATCTCCGCAGTGTTGCCTCGGACATAAAGAACACTCTCTCTGCCGCTATCTCGGATTTAAGAGCCGACATTCAAGCTATAGCTCTAAGGGTGGAGGAGGTGGAAACAACACAAGCCCGCCATGATGTCTCCCTCTGCCAAGTGCAGCAGCTAACCGAATCACACGCCATACATCTGAGGGAAATCAACCGGCACATAGAAGACCTCGACAACAGAGGGAGACGCCGCAACCTTAGGGTAAGGGGGATCCCCGAATCCATAGATCCCAGTCATCTCTCACAAGCTGTCACCAATATCTTCAACGACCTATTAGAAAGACCCCCGGACACACCGATCTCCTTTGAGCGAATACATAGAGCACTCCGCCCGAGGGGGAAAGACACAGACCCTCCCAGGGATGCGATATGCTGCTTGATGGATTTCCCACTAAAGGAGGAAATTCTCTATAAAGCTAGAGGCAGAAACCAATTGTCCTTCAGGGGATCTAACATTAAAATCTTTCAAGATTTGTCTAACATAACCCTACAGCGCAAAAGGGAACTGAGGCCCCTTCTTGACACACTACGGGCGAGATCAATTGTATACCGCTGGAAGTTTCCATTCTGCCTGTCAGTAACACACCAGGGACATGCAGCAAACCTCAGAGTCCCTGAAGATCTAGAACACTTCTGCTCTGTCCCGAATCTTCCACTTGTAGACCTACCTGATTGGTACAGCGACTTCAGACTCCCTTCAATCAACAGAGCAACATCCATGGACGGAGTAGACGAAGCAGGAGTCTTCAGCATAAGACGCCGCCGCCACATTCACCTCTGGCAACCTCAGAAGGCCCCAGGAATGGAAGCCCCACAGCTTCTCCGGCTCACCGCAGAGCACGAATGCTCTGATCAGGTAAAACTTTCTTACCTCAGCACCTGCATGACACCAGACTTTCAATAGTTCAGTTTGCTTCCTTATACCGGACTGTGATAAGAAGCACTACAATTATACTCGTATATACCTACATGCTTTGACACCGCTATGCTTAAGCAACAAAGCCCCCATCGCTTACCTCACATGAAGTAAACCTACCCCCAGTTAAGCGGCCACAGAATCAAGACACACAGTGTCTGCCCCACTCCCACTCAGAGAGAGAATACTGAATCAGACAGAAATGAATATACCAGAGCCACATTCAAATACAATTATGGTGGAATTCAAAGCTCAACTTTAACAAATTGGATATGAAGACTTTCCCCGGAAGCACACCAAAGACTTTTGTTATAACTCCCAAATGTACTGCTTACCGCCCGTACCCACAAATGAGGAAGTACTTCAACTAATTCACACCACAGAGCTGAAACATACTGCAGCCTGACAAGCTTCCCTCATCCACCGCCTGAGACACTAACGGAACACCCAATGGAGACCGAAGCACACTTTATCTTACCACACGGGCACCTATAACCCCACGTGATACACTATGTGCCATGTCCCAGGCTATTCAAGCTGAAAATGGCAACAGCAGGACTGCTCCACCCTAGAGACTTCCCCAGCCTCTCATCGCCATGACCCCCACCTGATCACCTGGAGCACGAATACCTCCCTCACCAAACCCCCATATACTTATGGAGACTTGAAGCCCAAAACCCATCAACAATTGTGGACACACGGACCAACCTTGGGGAACTGACAACACCCCCCCCTTCTTTTTTTTTTGTTCGTCGGATTGTGTATTCCTCTATCATATAACAACCTCCTGGAACCACCTTCACCATCCGAGAACATGAAGTCAAGTATACTCTTACCCTTACCCACCTCTTAACTATACCATCTACTCTGCACACATAACTCACCTCTCTTATTACTCACTTAATGTCTCCCATCTGCCACCCTAACTAACCTACCTTCTTTACTCTACACCTTCTCTTTTATTCCTTACTCTCTTTGATTGTGGACTGGGCTACATTGTATCATATCATAAGAAGATCTAACAACAGACTTTCATGTTTTTCTAGTGGAGCACGGAGGTCCCACTAAAGAACCTTATGCCATCTCTTACCTTATCTCGGACAATCCGAGATGGAGGTGTCCAGATGAGATTCTCACACTCCCCACAAAACATACGACAAGAAGAGCTCAGGGTCAAACATATTGTACTCAAAATGACATCTTGCCTATAAGATCCACCTCTCTCCCCCATGGTGATTAACCCATAAAACTTAAATTATCGGTTCAATAGCTGGACGCCTCCATCTCGGACCTTGAGACCCCACTTTTGTCAACAGCAGGTATTTCAGTTATAGTTTCCATGATTGTTGATTTCATGTGGTTTTCTTTATGTTAAGTGTCATGTAAAGGTTAAAAATCCAAGTTGCTCAATACTACATTTCTAAAAAGCTATTAAACAAACCTATAACACCAAGGGTACACTCTACATCATACACCTGCTTAAACCCTTCACGAGGAGTAGTTCTCACTCCAATATCAAATGAGATCCCCTCTAAACACATTCCAGCCATAACATTCTATCATCATTACATCTAAGACGTGTCTTCTATTCAGATGACAGTACCTCTAGAGTAAGCCTCACACCACCCCCCCATCCGATACTGACAACCCACACGCACTCCATTACTAACACTATTCTTAAATGTAGTAGATCGGTCTCAGAAGAGGAAGAGGGTTCACTCCTCCCCCCACAAACCACAGACATCACTTACAACATGCCAAACACATAGCCCTCTGGCCTCATAGGAACACAGAGCACACACCTCTTGTGCTACCTTATCTACCACCCGCACGCAACAGACTCTGGCAGTTGTCGTTGACCATACCGGACTTCTACCCCCCTATATAGAGGGCTGACAGGTTCAACCCTTTAACCGGTATTATCCCCTAATACTCACCCCCCTTACCCACTCCTCCTCTCCTATCTAAACTTCCCCCAACCTCCGCCCCCTCTCTCTTTTTTTTTTTTTTCCTCCTTTACCCCAGCCCCTCCGACCTTCTCATTCCCTCTCTGACTCCTCTCTCCCAAAGTATTACTATTATGTCCCATCTCCTATCTGCCATTACCATGGATGCACCAAAAACGAGAATCCTTAACTCTAAACTGAAACTCATATCTCTGAACGCAAAAGGTTTGAATACCCCTGAAAACGCTCACAAATACTAAACAGCATACGATCCATGAAAGCGGATGTAGTTTTCTTGCAGGAAACTCACTTTTGTACAAAATCAGTTCCCAAACTGACAAATCATTCCTTCCCCCACAGCTTCCACGCAACCTCCCCCACCACAAAATCCAAAAGGGTTTCCATACTTCTTTCCAAGAGTACACCTATCCACATTTCGGACTCTCTTATAGACGACCAAGGCAGGTTCCTCTTTCTGAAAGGAACTTTCAAAAATAAGCGAATAACAATAGCAAACATATATAGCCCCAACACATCCCAGGTCCCTTTCATCCGAGACATAGCACGCCCACTAGTTACCTTTCAAGAAGGGACACTGATCTTAGGAGGCGATTTGAACGTCCCACTGGACCCCCTCTTGGATACCTCATCTGGCACTTCTCATCTCCCTTTTAGGGCCATCAAACAAATTAGGAAAAGCTTACAAGACCTGTCACTTCATGATACTTGGCGTACCCTCAATCCCAAAGAGAAGGACTTTACCTTCTTCTTCATCCCACATAAAAGATACTCCCGCCTAGACTATCTCTTTATCACGCAACAGGACCTCCAAACTCTAACTAAAGCAACAATAGAACCCATGACATTCTCAGACCACCACCCTATCTCGGCCACATTTACCTTCCCAGACAAAATAGCACATACTAACATATGGAGACTGGACTCGACTATCCTGACAGACAAAACTAGAGAAGCAGAGATCCGTAAATGCTTAACGCAATATTTCGCCGAAAATGACACCCCTGATGTGTCACAGCTGACACAATGGGAGGCACACAAATGTGTAGTACGAGGCAGACTAATATCTCTAGCTGCGGCAATCAAAAAAGAGAAATCAGCCAAGCTCTCAGACCTATTCACAAAACTCAAAACACTAGAGGCGAAACATAAGCGCACATTAGCTCAAAACACACATGCAGAACTTACCGAGCTCCGCTCACACATACAAGAAGAACTGGGCCGTAACCTAAAAAGAAAATTTATCCTTTCTCAGAAACTCTTCTATGAGTACGGCAACAAATCAGGTCATCTACTAGCACAGGCTCTCCGTTCGAAAAGAGCCAAGAATAACATACATCAAATACACTCTCCAACAGGCAATATACACACGAAGAACATGGATATCGCACAGGAATTTGAACAATATTATGCATCACTATATAATCTCAACAAGACCAACAACAACACCCCTCCCTCCCAACACAGACAAAAAGAAATACAAAACTTCTTAAGCGACTTCGGTGCAGGGAAAATCCCAACAGACATAGCCAAAACACTTGAATCACCAATCACCCCAGCTGAATGGTCACAAGCTATAAAGCAATTAAAACCCGGCAAGAGCCCGGGCCCAGACGGACTATCCACGGCATACTATAAACTATTTGCAGAGACACTTCAGACCCCCTTTCTAAAAGCATTTAACTCAATCTCCCCCTCAAAAACACTTAACCATGGGCTATTAGAAGCACACATAACGGCTATCCCTAAAGAAGGCAAGGACCCCACTAATACAGGCAGTTACAGGCCAATCTCTTTATTGAACGTCGATATCAAGATTTTTTCAAAGATTTTAGCAAATAGACTTCTCCCTCTTCTCCCCTCCCTTATTACTGCAGACTAGGTGGGTTTTGTCCCTGGACGCGAAGCCAGGGACAACACCATAAAGGCCATCAACCTACACTATCTGATGACACACACTGGAAAAAAAGGCTTTTTCCTATCCCTGGACGCAGAGAAGGCGTTTGACAGAGTGGCATGGGATTACATTGAAGCAGTACTTCAGGCCATAGGTTTAGGACCCCGCATGCTAAGCTTTATCTTATCCCTGTACTCCAACCCAACGGCCAAAGTCAGGGTCAACGGCACTCTGTCAAACGCCTTCTCCATCCGCAATGGTACAAGACAAGGATGCCCCCTTTCCCCCATCCTTTTCATTCTCACCTTAGAACCCTTCCTACGGAAAATAAGGCTAAATCAGGACTAGGGATGAGCCGAACACCCCACTGTTCGGTTCGCACCAGAACATGCGAACAGGAAAAAAGTTTGTTCGAACACGTGAACACCGTTAAAGTCTATGGGACACGAACATGAATAATCAAAAGTGCTAATTTTAAAGGCTTATATGCAAGTTATTGTCATAAAAAGTGTTTGGGGACCTGGGTCCTGCCCCAGGGGACATGGATCAATGCAAAAAAAAGTTTTAAAAACGGCCGTTTTTTCAGGAGCAGTGATTTTAATAATGCTTAAAGTCAAACAATAAAAGTGTAATATACCTTTAAATTTCGTACCTGGGGGTGTCTATAGTATGCCTGTAAAGGGGCGCATGTTTCCCGTGTTTAGAACAGTCTGACAGCAAAATGACATTTCGAAGGAAAAAAACACATTTAAAACTACCCGCGGCTATTGCATTGCCGACATTACACATAGAAGTTCATTGATAAAAACGGCATGGGAATTCCCCACAGGGCAACCCCGAACCAAAATTTTTAAAAAAATGACGTGGGAGTCCCCCTAAATTCCATACAAGGCCCTTCAGGTCTGGTATGGATATTAAGGGGAACCCCGGCCAAAATTTAAAAAAAAAATGACGTGGGGTTCCCCCTAAATTCCATACCAGACCCTTCAGGTCTGGTATGGATTTTAAGGGGAACCCCGCGCCAAGAAAAAAAAAAACAGCGTGAGGTCCCCCCAAAAATCCATACCAGACCCTTATCCGAGCATGCAACCTGGCAGGCCGCAGGAAAAGAGGGACGAGAGTGCGCCCCCCCCTCCTGAACCGTACCAGGCCACATACCCTCAACATTGGGAGGGTGCTTTGGGGTAGCCCTCCAAAACACCTTGTCCCCATGTTGATGAGGACAAGGGCCTCATCCCCACAACCCTGGCCGGTGGTTGTGGGGGTCTGCGGGCGGGGGGCTTATCGGAATCTGGAAGCCCCCTTTAACAAGGGGACCCCCAGATCTCACCCCCCCTGTGTGAAATGGTAAGGGGGTACTTACCCCTACCATTTCACTAAAAAACTGTCAAAAATGTTAAAAATGACAAGAGACAGTTTTTGACAATTCCTTTATTTAAATGCTTCTTCTTTCTTCTATCTTCCTTCATCTTCTGGTTTTTCTAGTTCTTCCTCCAGCGTTCTCGTCCAGCATCTCCTCCGCGGCGTCTTCTATCTTCTTCTCCTCGGGCCGCTCCGCACCCATGGCATGGAGGGAGGCTCCCGCTCTTCTCTTCATCTTCTTCTTCTTCTCTTCTTCCTTCTTCTCTTCTTCTCTTCTTCATTTTCTTCTCCGGGCCACTCCGCACCCATGCTGGCATGGAGGGAGGCTCCCACAGTGTGACGGCGTCTCTTCGTCTGACGGTTCTTAAATAACGGGGCCGGGGCCACCCGGTGACCCCGCCTCCTCTGACGCACGGGACATGACGGGACTTCCCTGTGGCATTCCCCGTGACGTCACAGGGAAGTCCCGTCAAGTCAGCGTGCGTCAGAGAGGAGGGGTTACCGGGTGGCCCCACCCCCCGTTATTTAAGAACCGTCATCTTACTGTCAAAAAAAAAAAGAACCGTCAGACGAAGAGACGCCGTCACACAGCAGGAGCCTTCCTCCATGCCAGCATGGGTGCGGAGCAGCCCGGAGAAGAAAATGAAGAAGAGAAGAAAATGAAGAAGAGAAGAAGAGAAGAAGGGAGAAGAAGATGAAGAGAAGAGCGGGAGCCTCCCTCCATGCCATGGGTGTGGAGCGGCCCAAGGAGAAGAAGATAGAAGATGCCGCGGAGGAGATGCTGGACGAGAACGCCGGAGGAAGAACCAGAAGAACCAGAAGATGAAGGAAGATAGAAGAAAGAAGAAGCATTTAAATAAAGGAATTGTCAAAAACTGTCTCTTGTCATTTTTAACATTTTTGACAGTTTTTTAGTGAAATGGTAGGGGTAAGTACCCCCTTACCATTTCACACAGGGGGGGCCCGGATATGGGGGTCCCCTTGTTAAAGGGGGCTTCCAGATTCCGATAAGCCCCCCGCCCGCAGACCCCCACAACCACCGGCCAGGGTTGTGGGGATGAGGCCCTTGTCCTCATCAACATGGGGCACGCACCTGTCCAGAATAGTCGACTGGAACATTCATTCCCCACACAAAGAGTGGGTCCCCCTTGAAGAATCCCTCATCTCCTTCCCCCTAGCTTCTCTTCCCTGGATGAACCAAAACATATCTCGTCGACAATCCAGCAACACCCACTCATAGGACCAACACTATCGTGCTTCCAAAAACTATGCACCCACACGAATATATCCTCCATACCAGGACCACTAACTTCAGTCAAACTAAATCCTGACTTCCCTCCTGGAATGTCCCACCATTTCCTCGCAGACAACTGGTCACAGGACCAAAATCGAACACTTCAATTTTTTAACGTGGGGAAACTCCTGTCGCCCTCTAATTTAGCTGACCAAATGAATAGGCCTCCCATCCCACCCTGGACATATCTATTGATCGCCCATTTCCTCAAATCACTAGACAAAGATCTACAGTGCTCGAGACAACTAACATCTTTTGAAAAACTTTGCTCCCAAAAACCTCCTTTTTGAGAACATACACCCCAACACAAGCAAAGCTTGTTTACGCTGGGAAGAAGACCTATCCCTTTCACTTGCTGACGAACAATGGGAATACATCTTTCTAAACATCCATAAGGGCTCCTTGAACGTCAGCACACAAGAAAACGGCTACAAGATTCAATCCCGACGGTACCGTACACCCGCACTGCTAAATAGACTTTACCCCTCCACACCAGATAAATGCTGGATATGCCACAACGACAAAGGAACACTCTTGCACATATGGTGGTCGTGCCCCCTAATACAAACCTTTTGGAAAGAAGTATGTAGAATCCCCTCCCAAGTAACCACATATGAACTGACTCTAACTCCAGCCCAGTTTCTCCTTCATCACTCCCCACAACCACACAGGACATACCATAAGTCCCTGACAATGCACATGATCAATGCGGCACGGCAATGTATCCTTATATACTGGGGTTCCTCCCAAATACCCACAGTCAAAGAGTGGTTCCACAGAATATGTAAAACCGCAGAGATGGAAGAGCTAATTCACATATCACGAGACACGCCCTCGAAATTCAGTACAAAATGGGCATGCTGGGTACATTTTCAAACCACACCCGCATACTACAGAGCACTCGAACCACCACCATAAAGTAACAGGGAACACCTAAACCAACCTAAGTTAACACTATACAAAGGCATGGTACAGAGAAAAGAAAAGAGGGGACAACACTGGAAGCAGAGAATGGGGCGGGGGGATTACAACTAAATCTGTGCACGAAATACAATACTCGCCCAGGACTACCCTCAGATACTCCAAAACAAACCCACATGGTAAACAGAAATGGGAACCCCCACTCTCTCAGATAAATCCGGAAGAGGAGTCAGAGACGGAAACCCCCCCTCCCCCTCTCTCCCCCCCCTTTTTTTTTTTCTTTCTTTTTCTTCCTCTCCATCCCCCCCTTAGGTGCCCCCTTCCCTTCTGCCCCCCCCCCCTACCCTTACAATGAAAATACCAACCAGATCACTTACAGATGATCTCCTTAACTACATCTCACCACACCTATTCTTCTGTCAAACTCATTTAGTTCCACAACTAGGTCGGGGACACAACATACCAGTTCTCACTTAAGCCCCGTACACACGGTCGGATTTTCCGACGGAAAATGTGTGATAGGACCTTGTTTCGGAAATTCTGACCGTGTGTAGGCTCCATCACACATTTTCCATTGGATTTTCCGACACACAAAGTTTGAGAGCAGGATATAAAATTTTCCGACAACAAAATCCGTTGTCGGAAATTCCGATCGTGTGTACACAAATCCGACGGACAAAGTGCCACGCATGCTCAGAATAAATAAAGAGATGAAAGCTATTGGCCACTGCCCCGTTTATAGTCCCGACGTACGTGTTTTACGTCACCACGTTCAGAACGATCGGATTTTCCGACAACTTTGTGTGACCGTGTGTATGCAAGACAAGTTTGAGCCAACATCCGTCGGAAAAAATCCTAGGATTTTGTTGTCGGAATGTCCGAACAAAGTCCGACCGTGTGTACGGGGCATAACACCTACAAACCCCACTAACCGAGCTCAAAAGTAACTCTCCCAACCACCCTGAATAACCAATTTTTCCGGGCAGTAAGCCCGAGAACCAGAAGATAGGTGAACACTACACAGGTATTATTGTTAGGCCAGGTCTAGTAGAGCAAGTTGTATTACTACATAGAAACTACAAGACCAGGCGACAGCAAGAAAAGGCTATTACTGGACTGTTGATATTTGCTACTGCACTGTAGTATTGCAATACCAACACCTGTATGTGTTTCCATGATGTTTGAGTTTTCTGTACTTGTTTTCTTTCAAAATAAAAAATTTTATCAAAAAAAAAAAAAAAGATAAAAACGCAAAAAAATAATAAAGAAAAAAAAAAAAAAAGCACCCCTGTCCCCCCCTGCTCTCGCGCAAAGGCAAACGCAAGCGTCGGTCTGGCGTCAAATGTAAACAGCAATTGCACCATGCATGTGAGGTGTCACCGCAAATGTCAGATCGAGGGCAGTAATTTTAGCAGTAGACCTCCTCTGTAAATCTAAAGTGGTAACCTGTAAAGGCTTTTAAAGGCTTTTAAAAATGTATTTAGTTTGTCGCCACTGCACGTTTGTGCGCAATTTTAAAGCATGTCATGTTTGGTATCCATGTACTCAGCCTAAGATCATCTTTTTTATTTCATCAAACATTTGGGCAATATAGTGTGTTTTAGTGCATTAAAATTTTAAAAAGTATGTTTTTTCCAAAAAAAAATGCATTTGAAAAATTGCTGCGCAAATACTGTGTGAAAAAAAAAATGAAACAACCACCATTTTAATCTGTAGGGCATTTGCTTTAAAAAAATATATAATGTTTGGGGGTTCAAAGTAATTTTCTTGCAAAAAAAAATAATTTTTTCATGTTAATAAAAAGTGTCAGAAAGGGCATTGTCTTCAAGTGGTTAGAAGAGTGGGTGATGTGTGACATAAGCTTCTAAATGTTGTGCATAAAATTCCAGGACAGTTCAAACCCCCCCCAAATGACCCCATTTTGGAAAGAAGACACCCCAAGCTATTTGCTGAGAGTCATGTTGAGTCCATGGAATATTTTATATTATGACACAGTTGCGGGAAAGAGACAATTTTTTTTTTTTTTTTGCACAAAGTTGTCACTAAATGATATATTGCTCAAATATGCCATGGGGATATGTGAAATTACACCCCAAAATACATTCTGTTGCTTCTCCTGAGTACGGGAATACCACATGTGTGAGACTTTTTGGGAGCCTAGCCGCGTACGGGACCCCGAAAACCAAGCACCGCCTTCAGGGCGTAAATTTCAGGGCGTAAGTTTCTAAGGGCGTAAATTTTTGATTTCACTCTTCACTGCCTATCACAGTTTCGGAGGCCATGGAATGCCCAGGTTGCACAAACCCCCCCAAATGACCCCATTTTGGAAAGTAGACACCCCAAGCTATTTGCTGAGAGGTATAGTGAGTATTTTGCAGACCTCACTTTTTGTCACAAAGTTTTGAAAATTGAAAAAAGAAAAAAAAAGTTTTTTCTTGTCTTTCTTCATTTTCAAAAACAAATGAGAGCTGCAAAATACTCACCATGCCTCTCAGCAAATATCTTGGGGTGTCTACTTTCCAAAATGGGGTCATTTGGGGGGGGTTTGTGCCATCTGGGCATTTTATGGCCTTCAAAACAGTGATAGGTAGTGAGGAGTGAAATCAAAAATGTATGCCCTTAGAAATCCTGAAGGCGGTGATTGGTTTTCGGGGCCCTGTACGCGGCTAGGCTCCCAAAAAGTCCCACACATGTGGTATCCCCGTACTCAGGAGAAGCAGCTGAATGTATTTTGGGGTGCAATTCCACATAGGCAAATGGCCTGTGTGAGCAATATATCATTTAGTGACAACTTTTTGTAATTTTTTTTTTCTTGTCATTATTCAATCACTTGAAAAATAAATATTTAATGGGTTCAACATGCCTCTCAGCAATTTCCTTGGGGTGTCTACTTTCCAAAATGGGGTCATTTGGGGGGGGTTTGTACTGCCCTGCCATTTTAGCACCTCAAGAAATGACACAGGCAGTCATAAACTAAAAGCTGTGTAAATTCCAGAAAATGTACCCTAGTTTGTAGACGCTATAACTTTTGCGCAAACCAATAAATATACGCTTATTGACTTTTTTTTACCAAAGACATGTGGCCGAATACATTTTGGCCTAAATGTATGACTAAAATTGAGTTTATTGGATTTTTTTTATAACAAAAAGTAGAAAATATAATTTTTTTTCAAAATTTTCGGTCTTTTTCTGTTTATAGCGCAAAAAAAAAAATGGCAGAGGTGATCAAATACCATCAAAAGAAAGCTCTATTTGTGGGAAGAAAAGGACGCAAATTTCGTTTGGGTACAGCTTTGCATGACCGCGCAATTAGCAGTTAAAGCGACGCAGTGCCAAATTGGAAAAAGTCCTCTGGTCCTTAGGCAGCATAATGGTCCGGGGCTAAAGTGGGTAATACCACAGGCAGGCAGCTACAGTATTTACAGTTAGTGTACTGTGTCCTCTGCACAGTGTGCACCTAAAGCTACCTGAATAAAATTGGTGGTGTTCTTCTGATCCTATAATAATACCACAGGCAGGCAGCTACAGTATTTACAGGTAGTGTACTATGTCCTCTGCACAGTGTGCACCTAAAGCTACCTGAAGAAAATTGGTGGTGTTCTTCTGAACCTATATTAATACCACAGGCAGGCAGCTACAGTATTTACAAGTAGTGTACTGTGTCCTCTGCACAGTGTGCACCTAAAGCTACCTGAATAAAATTGGTGGTGTTCTTCTGATCCTATATTAATACCACAGGCAAGCAGCTACAGTATTTAAAGTTAGTGTACTGTGTCCTCTGCACAGTGTGCACCTAAAGCTACCTGAAAAAAATTGGTGGCGTTCTTGTGATCCTATTAATACCACAGGCAGGCAGCTACAGAATTTACAGTTAGTGTACTGCATCCTCTGCACAGTGTGCACCTAAAGCTACCTGAAGACAATTGCTGTTGTTCTGCTCCTATTAATACCACAGGCAGGCAGCTACAGTATTTACAGTTAGTGTACTGCGTCCTCTGCACAGTGTGCACCTAAAGCTACCTGAAGACAATTGCTGGTGTTCTCATACTAATAATACTATAGGCAGGCAGTTGATTCTGCTAGCTGCAGTATCAGTATATATATATATATATATATATATATACATATATATATATATATATATATATATATATATATATATATATATATATATATATATATATATATATATATATATATATATATATATATATATACATATATATATATATATATCTATATATATCTATATATATAGATATATATATATATATATGTATATATATATATATATATATAGATATATATATATATAAATATCTCTCTCTATATATAAATGTATATAGAGATATCTATATATATATCTATATATATATATATATATATATATATATATATATATATAGCTGCACAAAGCTGGGCTGTTTATATATATATAGATATCTATCTATATCTATATATATATATATATATATATATAAATGTATATAGAGATATCTATATATATATCTATATATATATATATAGATATATATATATATATATATATATACAGCCCAGCTTTGTGCAGCTACATCTCACTGCAGGCCATTAGTATATCTGCAAGGCCAACAAGGAGAGGCAGACAGTCACAAGCCAATAAAAGAGGGCAAGCAGGCTCTGTGTCTAGAGGCAACAGTGCTAGTCGTGGAGACGGTGCATCCTCATCAGCACGTGGCTGTGGGACACACTTGTCCTTTTTTTCGGCAGCTGGCTGTGTTGAACACTTGGTAGAGTGAATGACCAAGAAGTCCTCGCCGTCCTCATCCTCCTCATCCTCTCTCACCAAGGCTCAGGGTACTTTGTCTGGCAAAGCAGCTGCTAATGCGTCCTCTTCCCTCGGCTCAATGGCATCAGTCACTCCTTACCTAGCTCCACCATGTCCTCCTGAGAAGTCCCCCAAACTGTTTGACCACAGTGTTTGGTACATGCTCCAGGAGGATGCCCAGCGTTTTGAAGGTGCCGATGATGGTACCCAACTAGAGGAAGGCAGTAACGTGAGCCCAGAGAGAGGGGGTGCCCAAGAAGGACAGCAATCTTTCAGTCATGTTCCCCCAGCTGCAGCATACTGCCAGCTTTGCTCCAGTGATGAGGAGGGAGGGGATGATGAGGTTACTGACTCCACGTGGGTGCCTGATAGGAGAGAGGAGGAGGAGGAGGCACATCACCAATGAGGGAGGATGCCCTCCAGGAGCCAGCTTAAGGACAGCACACTGATTGCATCACACCGCAGTGCTCCGCATGTGCAAGGCGCTGCTGTCTCTGCACGTTATTCCAAAAGTTCTTTGGTGTGGGCCTTTTTTGAGACGAGTGCATCAGATCCCACCGCTGCTATTTGCAACATATGTCTCCCATGGCCAAAACATCTCCCGCTTGGGCACCACATGCTTGACCAGACATATGTTGACCTGCCATGCAGTTCGTTGGCAAGCGTACCTAAAAGAACCACACCAAAGAACAAAGAGGACCTCTCCTTGCTCCTCATCAGCTGGGATCTCCAACCCCACTATACCTTTAGTCCTCTCTGAGACCTGCACTGAGAGGAATAAAGCTGTAGAATTAGGTGTGTCACACCCAAGTACTTGCGGGCAATCTGCTATCGGTACACCTACGTCAGATTGTACCAGGCAAATTTCCCTGCCCCAGCTGCTGCACCGCCAAAAGAAGTTCGCTCCCAGCCACCCACATGCCCAGTGGCTGAATGCTAGCTTGGCTAAATTGCTAGCACTTCAACTGCTGCCTTTTCAGTTGGTAGAATCTGCCCCCTTCCATGTGTTTGTGGAATGTGCGGTTCCTTAGTGGCAGGTTCCCAAACGCCACTTTTTCTCACAGAAGGCGATTCTGGCTCTCTACCGGCATGTGGAAGGCAATGTCTTGGCCTCGCTGGACAGGGCGATCAGTGGTAAGGTGCATATTACCGCTGACGCATGGTCCAGCAGGCATGGACAGAGACATTACCTATCTTTCTTTGCGCACTGGGTGACTCTTCTGGCAGCTGGGAAGGATGCAGGACAGGGTGCAGTAGTGTTGGAGGTTGTTTGGCCACTACGCCTCCAAAATACTACTAGTGGTGATTCTGCCACACCTCTCTCCTCCACCCCTTCTCTTCTTCTTCCTCCATGGCCTCTTCCTGTGCTGATTTGTCTTCGGAACCAGCGGTGCTCCGTAGGCGTTCAAGGGGCTACGCAAGCACGCAGGCAAAAAGATGCCATGCTTTGCTTGAGCTGGTGCTTGGGGGACAGGAGCCACACTGGGGCAGAGATTCTGTCAGCTTTGCAGGGGCAGGTTCAGAGGTGGTTGACGCAACGCCAGCTTAAGGCAGGTATGGTGGTTTTCAACAATGGCACCAACCTCCTCTCCACCCTCCGACAGGGAAAACTGACCCATGTGCCCTGTTTGGCTCACGTCCTTAACTTGGTGGTGCAGCATTTCTTCGGCAGGTACCCGGGCTTACAGGATGTCCTGAGGCAGGCCAGGAAAGTCTGTGTCCATTTCCGCAGGTCAGATAATGCCAGTGCTCGGCTGGCTGACCTCCAAAAGGAATTTAACCTGCCCAAGAACCGCCTAATCTGTGACATGCCCACCAGATGGAACTCAACGTTGGCCATGCTGCAGCGGCTGCACAGCAAAGGGCCATCAATGAGTACCTGTGAGACTATGGCACCAGGACAGGGTCAGGGGAGCTTGTTTTTCCCCACGCCAGTGGGCCATGATCAGGGATGCATGCACTGTCCTGTCACCATTTGAGGAGGCCACGAGGATGGTGAGCAGTGACAGTGCATGCATCAGTGATACTGTCCCCCGTGTCCACCTGTTGTAGCAAACGCTGTGTGGAATAATTGACAGGGCACTTGAAGCAGAACAGAGGCAGGAAGAGGAGGACTTCCTTAGCTCTCAAGACCCCTTTTATCTAGACAGTATTTCTGCATGCCCGCCGATCACACAGGAAGAGGACGAGGAGCAGGAGAATTGTGTCAGCATGGAGGTGGAGCCTGGCACTCAGCATCAGCAGCAGTCTTTAAGGGGATGTTTACAGTCCCAAGAAACCCATGGACTTGTACATGGCTGGGAGGAGGTGGCTGCGGATCGTGTCGTCCTTAGTGACCCAGAGGACTCCGGACCGAATGCCTCAGCAAACCTACGCTGCATGGCCTCCCTGATCCTGCAAAGCCTGCGGAAGGATCCTCGTATTTGTGGTATCAAGGAGAGGGATCAATACTGGCTGGCAACCCTCCTTGATCCACGTTACAAGGGGAAGGTTGCGGACATTATCTTGCCAGCGCAGAGGGAGCAGAGGATGAAACATCTTTGGGAGGCCTTGCAGAAAGGTCTGTGCAATGCGTTTCCAGAGACTGGGAGGTTACAAACTCCTGTTCCTGGACAACGTGTTGCTGAGGCTTCGGTCAGTCAAAGAAGGAGCGGTGGAGAAGGTGGCTGTCTGACCGATGTGTTCAGACAATTTTTTAGTCCGCAGCCCCAAGGTATTATCGGTTCCAGCAACCATCGCCAGTGTCTGTTTGACATGGTGCAGTAATACCTAGGGGCAAGATCTGACTTGGACACCTTTCCTTACCGAAAATCCTCTGGGTTACTGGGTCTTGAGGATGGATCACTGAGAGCTTTCACAGTATGCAATTGAGCTACTGGCCTGTCCTGCATCCAGCGTTCTTTTGGAACGCACATTCAGTGCTGCTGGAGGCTTTGTAATCGATCACAGGGTGTGCCTGTCCATCGACTTGATCGATCGACTGACCTTCATATAAATTAATCAGTCTTGGATCACCACCAGCTACCAAACACCTGATGCTGATGTAAACAAATATTTTTTTTTTTAAATGTCAGATCCCTTCAAGACTGCCTATGCTGATGCTGAGTGACTATCCTATTATGCTGAGTGACTATCCTCTTCCTCCTTAATGATCATGCTGATAGCTTGTAAGAATATTTTTGGTTCTGGGCGCCACCACTAGTGCCTAAGGCCCAATTTTTCAGGCCCTGTTTAACAGGGGAGTGTAATTACAATTTTTGATGCAATACTTTGCAGCAGGGCTCGTTCCTGCACTCCGACTAGAGTATCTGTGAGGGGTTGCAGTGTTGTGGCACCAGCACCAGTGCCTAAGGCCCAATTTTTCAGCCCCTGTTTAACAGGGGCCTGTAATTACAATTTTTGATGCAATATTTTGCAGGAGGGCTCATTCCTGCGCTCCAACTAGAGTATCTGTGAGGGGTTGCAGTGTTGTGGCACCAGTGCCTAAGGCCCAATTTTTCTTCCCCTGTTCAACAGGAACATGTAATTACAATTCTTGATCTAATATTTCACAGCAGGGCCTGTTTCTGCGCCCATCAAGAGTAACTGTGAGAACTTTCAGTGTTGTGGCACCAGCACCACCAAAGGCCCAATTTTTCTGCCCCTGTTCAACAGGTGCATGTAATTACAATTCTTGACCTAATATTTCACAGCAGGGCCCCTTCCAGCTCCCACCAAGAGTAACTGTAAGGACTTACAGTGTTGTGGCAACCCACCACCACCACCAAAGGCCCAATTTTTCTGCCCCTGTTCAACAGGTGCATGTAATTACAATTCTTGATCTAATATTTCACAGCAGGGCTCGTTTCTGCACCCACCAAGAGTAACTGTGAGGAATTACAGTGTTGTGGCACGAGCACCACCACCACCAAAGGCCCAATTTTTCTGACCCTGTTCAACAGGGGCATGTAATTACAATTCTTGATCTAATATTTCACAGCAGAGCCCGTTCCTGCACCCATCAAGAGTAACTGTGAGGGCTTACAGTGTTGTGGCAACACCAACACCTAAGGCCGCAATTTCTGCAGAGTATATAGGGCAGGCCCCTACTTTTAAACATCCAACTTACAAACGACTCCTACTTGCAAACGGAAGGAAACAACAGGAAGTGAGATGAAATCTACCCCTAGGAAAGGAAATTCTCTCCTGTAAGAGTTAATACGGGAAAAAACGTGTCTCCTCTCCACTGAAGCTTTATCACCAATCCTTGTTTCACTAAAAACCCCAAATTGTCAAAAAACATTTGTCATTGGGACAGAAAGTGAGGTGAAATCTTCTGAAGAGGTGCACAGAAAGCAAAACAAATGTCACAGGGGTGATAACCCTTCCCTATGTTTTCCAAAAGCTTAAAAATAGATTTTTTTGGCTGGAGCTACACTTTAAAAATGTACCAGTACAAAATTACAAACAGAGTCTACTTAACAACAAACCTACAGTCCCTGTCTTGTTTGCACCGCCTGTATGCTGCTGTTCAGAGTATATAGGGCCTGGGGGCCCCACGCCTTTCCTTTTTTAATTTGGATGCGGGGTTCCCCTTAATATCCATACAACACCCAAAGGGCCTGGTAATGGACTGGGGGGTGGGGGGTACCCATGCCATTTGTCTCACTGATTTTCATCCATATTGCCGGGACCCGACATTACATTAAAGCCGTAAACAGTTTTAAATGACTTTTAATTCTTTAAAAATTTAATTTTGTGCAGAGACTGTTCTAAGCACGGGAAACACGTGCCACTTTACAGACATACTATAGACACCCTCAGGTACGATATTTAAAGGGATTATTTCACCTTTTTTTTTTCACTTTAAGCATCATTAAAGTCACTGCTCCTGAAAAAACATCAGTTTTTAAAACTTTTTTTTGCATTGATACATGTCCCCTGTCGGCAGGACCCAGGTCCCCAAACCATTTTTAGGACAATACCATGCAAATTAGCCTTTAAATTTAGCACTTTTGATTTCGAACGTTCGAGTCCCATAGACTTCAATGGGGTTCTAAAGTTTGCGCAAATTTTCGGTCCGTTCACAGGTTCTGGTGCGAACTGAACCAGGGGGTGTTCAGCTCATCCCTAGTAAAGGCAGGTGTCCTTTTATTCTGACTGTTAGTGTAAAATAATAAATGAAATGGAACAGCAGCACACTAAGGTTTGGTTTGAAGCAAAAAGGGTTACATCATAAGATCTATGGAAATTAAGTGGATTTTTGAAGCTAATTAGTATGAGTACTGCATTTAGAACCTATACATAAATAGATCATTATACAGATAAAATATTATAAAAACATGCCAAATTATTAAGCTGTAGCATTTTTTGATAAATAATAAGCTCTGCTGCCTAGAAAAAAAGGCTCAGCTGATTAGGTAAGAGCACCTGGATGTACAGCTTGATGGATGAAACCATTACATTTTTCTTTTTCAAACTGCTTAGTTTAGAAGGAATAAAAGTCTATGGCAAAAATATGAACACATATTTGTTGTAAATTTATGGTTACACATACACTTATAAGTAATAGAATGTAACAATGCAGTAAACCCGGTAATCAAATTTGTATGTTATGTGCATTGAGCTCTGCCAGCTAAAAAGCATAGTTTGGTATGTATTCACACATCATTTGGATGACTTTAATACCACACTTATAATGGCAGAAAATCATTGCCTACTAAATGTAATTTTGTAAATTGAATAATACAAAAATTAGTATAAAACTGTAGGAGATATTTACACACCTTTGACAAGCATGACGTGTAATGATTTACATGAAAACTCAAATTGGTGGCAATTTCATACAATGATAAAATTGTGAATTGTTTTATAATTGATCTTTACATTGATTGTCTTCTGTGTAATAATATAATTATTGTTATGAATTATTTAGTTGATGATCTTCTCCTTTCCAGTTTAAAAGATTTTAATAGCTTTCATGCTCCCTTATGAACAAATATATATACTAACATGTATATCTTTTGGGAAAACAATAGACATAATGTAAAACCTCTAGAGATGTTCCAGGTGTGACCAGGTGTCCATATCTACAGATTGATTTTCTCATTAGTTGTATTAATCTCAGACTTCTTGTTTTGATGTCAATTTAGTTCAATCTTGAAGAAGAAATTCCATTATTAATCTTTTATTTTTATATTGTGTCTCCAAGACCAGAGGTAATGAAGCTGTAAAATCCACTCCATGGCAATTACCGCAATCTGTACCCACAAACAATCACATTTTCTTTGCTCTAGTTAGTTAATTCATTGCATTTTACTTCACGATTTGCTCCTAAGTGCAAACCTATCAATTTATCAGGCATTTTTTTTGGTGGGGGGGAATCCATTCACACTTTTGTGTTTTGGTGCTTGTTGCATTTAGTATTGTAATGCATAAAATGCATTAAAACACAGGTCAACTTTTTTTTCTTTTCATCTTTCTGTTTTCCAATCCAGTAAGGCTTCAGAAAGAAAAGTACTGGCCAGAGATTTTCACTACCTCTGGGACAAAAAAACATAAAACTAAAAAAACAAAAAACAAAAAAATTATGAAATTGATGTATTGCTAACATAAATGATTAAAAAAAAAAAATGTCCACGTTTTTTTTCTTGTTTAAGAAAATTACAAATTGAAAAAATAACAGGGTCAAGTTGTTACATTAAAAATTACATGCTGTGTGTAAATTATTCAAATTATTCATAAAAATATTCCTGTGTTTATATTAAAAATGAATTGGTAGATAAGAAAAAAAATTTCGACATGTTTTTTGTATATTCTATTGTAATAATATTCATGTTCTTGCTATATACTCTGAATTTTTTACATTATTGAAAAGAAAAATACATTTATCTATTTTGAATGGCTGAACCTAAGGCAGTTTTAGTTTTTCCTACTCTGCTTTTTGTCTAGTAGTTCCAGTACTACAAATTTAAAGTGGGTGTAAACCCACTGTCATCGTTTCTAATGTACTAACATAGGGCATATCTAAAAGGATATACATCCTGCATGTATCCTTACCTATCATTATTCACCCCTTTAGCTGTGTGACGTCAGAGGACTCCTCCGTCCACCACTACACTCCCCTGGCCAGCCAGCATTGCGAGGTCGAGCCTCGTGCCAGGGGAGACTAAAGTGCATGCACAGGAGTGGCAGAGCGCGTTCTGTGAAGAAGCAGAGTGCGCTCATTGCCCCATGTCACTCCTGCACATGTGCACAGAGGACGATTGTACAAAGCTGTGTGTGAACTGTAGAAGATAGGAGGGGGATGGGAATTAGACATAATGCCTCTCCAAGGCTCATGCATGAGATATGTAAATCCCCTGTCACTCACAGCGGGGGGGGGGGGGGGTATGGGCGGTGGTGTAAGAACTGACTTGTATTTCTCAATCTGTCTGTTTTTATCTCACTGAAAAAAGATAAGAGGATTGCTCAGAGCTGGATCAACTCTTTGTGTCAAGACTGGGCACAGATGACATGAAATCCTATACTGTACAAGTTACAAACATTTAAAAAAAAAAAATTGGGTTTACATCCACTTTAATTTAAATAAAAGAATTCTGAAAAAAAACACAGGTCAACATGTTACACTTGTTGCAGTGCATTTTAACGCTCATTGTAATGCACTTTACATTGCTCATTAACGCTCATCATAATACTTGTTAACATATATTAATCTGCATTGACATACTGTGTATATACAGTATCTCACAAAAGTGACAACACTAAAGAAATTACACTTTGCTACAATGTAAAGTAGCGAGTGTCCAGCTTGTATAACAGTACATTTACTGTCCCCTCAAAATAACTCAACACACAGCCATTAATGTCTAAACCGCTGGCAACAAAAGTGAGTACATCTCAAAGTAAAAAAAGTCCAAATTGGGCCCAATAAGCCATTTTCCCTCCCCAGGGTCATGTGACTCATTAGTGTTACAAGGTCTCAGGTGTAAATGGGGAGCAGGTGTGTTAAATTTGGTGTTATCCCTCTCACTCTCTCATACTGGTCACTGGAAGTTCAACATGACACCTCATGGCAAATAACTCTCTGAGGATTTGAAAAAAAGAATTGTTGCTCTACATAAAGATGGCCTAGGCTATAAGAAGATTGCCAAGACCCTTAAACGGAGCTGCAGCACGGTGGCCAAGACCATACAGTGGTTTAACAGGACAGGTCCCACTCAGAACAGGCCTCGCCATGGTCAACCAAAGAAGTTGAGTGCACGTGCTCAGAGCCTATATCCAGAGGTTGTCTTTGGGAAATAGATGTATGAGTGCTGCCAGCATTGTTGCAGAGGTTGGAGGGGTGGGGGGTCAGCCTGTCAGTGCTCAGACCATACGCTGCTCACTGCATCAAATTGGTCTGCATGGCTGACCAAAATCTTCAAAAGATGATGCACTAGAAAGCCCGCAAACAGTTTGCTGAAGACAAGATGACTAAGGACATGGATTACTGGAACCATGTCCTGTGGTCTGATGAGACCAAGATAAACTTATTTGGTTCAGATGGTGTCAAACGTGTGTGGCGGCAACCAGGTGAGGAGTACAAAGACAAGTGTGTCTTGCCTACAGTCAAGCATGATGGTGGGAGTGTCATGGTTTTAGGGGTTCCTTAGTGCCGCCGGCACTGGGGAGCTACAGTTTATTGAGGGAACCATGAATGCCAACATGTACTGTGACATACTGAAGTAGAGCATGATCCCCTCCCTTTCGGAGACTGGGCTGCAGGGCAGTATTTAAACATGATAACATCTCCGAATACACCTCCAAGACGACCACTGCCTTGCTGAAGAAGCTGAGGGTAAAGGTGATGGACTGGCCAAGCATGTCTCCAGACCTAAACCCTATTGAGCATCTGTGAGGCATCCTCAAACGGAAGGCGGAGAAGCGCAAGGTCTCTAACATCTACCAGCTCTGTGATGTCGTCATGGAGGAGTGGAAGAGGACTCCAGTGGCAACCTATGAAGCTCCAGTGAACTCCCTGCCCAAGAGGGTTAAAACAGTAAAAATAATGGTGGCCACACAAAATATTGACACTTTTGGCCCAATTTGAACGTTTTCACTTAGGAGTGTACTCACTTTTGTTGCCAGCGGTTTAGACATTAATGGCTGTGTGTTGAGTTATTTTGAGAGGACAGCAAATTTACACTGTTATGCCGCGTACACACGAGCGGAATGTCCGACAGAAAAAGTCAGACGGAGACGTGTCATCATATAATCCGCTCATGTGTGTGCCTCACCAGACCTTTTTTTTCGAAAATTCTGATGGACCTAGAAATAGAACATGTTCTAAATCTTTCCGCCGGAACTCCGCCGGAAACTATTCCTATCGGGAAAACCGCTCGTCTGTATCCGTCTGTATGCTGTTCCGACGGACCTAAAATGACACATGCTGTGAAGTAGGAGAAGGGAGCTATTGGCTACTGGCTTTTAAACATCCTTTTTTTAGTCCCGTTGTACGTGCTGTACGTCACTGCGTTCTGGACGGTCGGACTTTGGTGTGATCGTGTGTACACAAGACTGTTTCAGCGGAATTCCGTCAGAACTCCGTTGGATAAACCGGGTTTAGCAAAGTGTCATTTCTTCCGTGTTGTCACATGAAAATATACAATATAATATTTACAAAAATGTGAGGGGTATACTCACTTTTTTGAGATACTGTATATATACACACTTCTCAAAAAAATTAAAGGAACTTTTTTTATCAGAGTATAGCATCAAGTCAATTAAACTCCTGGGATATTAATCTGGTCAGTTAAGTAGCAGAGGGGGTTGTTAATCAGTTTCAGCTGCTTTGATGTTAATGAAATTACCAACAGATGCACTAGATGGACAACAATGAGATGATCTCCAAAACAGAAATGGTTTTACAGGTGAAGACCAATGACGTTTTTTCCCCTATAAATCTTTCTGACTGTTTTTCACTAGTTTTGCATTTGGATAGGGTCAGTGTCACTACTGGTAGCATGAGGCAATACCTGGACCCTATAGAGGTTGCAGAGGCAGTCCAACTCCTCCAGGATGGCACATCAAAATGTGTCATTGCCAGAAGGTTTGCTGTGTCTCCCAGCAGAGTCTCAAGAGCATGGAGGAGATTCCAGGAGACAAGCAGTTGCTCTATGAGAGCTGGATAGGGCCGTAGAAGGTCCTTAACCATCAATAGGACCGGTATCTGCTCCTTTGTGCAAGGAGGAACAAGATGAACACTGCCAGAGCATAAAAATGACCTCCAGCAGGCAACTGGTGTGAATATCTCTGACCAAACAATCAGAAACAGACTTCATGAGGGTGGCTTGAGGGCCCCACATCCTCTAGTGGGCTCTGTGCTCACTGCTTGGCACCGTGGAGCTTGATTGGCATTTGCCATTGAACACCAAAATTGGCATGTCCACAACTGGCGCCCTGTGCTTTTCACAGATTAGAGCAGGTTCACCCTGAGCACATATGACAGACATGAAAGGGTCTGGAGAAGTCATGGAGAACATTATGCTGCTTGTAACATTGTTCAGCATGATTGGTTTGGTGGTGGGGAGGCATGTCCATTGAGGGACACACAGACCTCTACAGGCTAGACAATGGCACCCTGACTGCCATTAGGTATCGGGATGAAATTCTTGGACACATTATCAGATTCTATGCTGGTGCAGTGGGTGCTGGATTCCTCCCGGTGCACGACAATGCCTGGCCTCATGTCGCGAGAGTATGCAGCCAGTTCCTGGAGGATGAAGGAATTGATACCTTTGAATGGTCCCCCTCACCTGACCTAAATCCTATAGAACAGCTCTGGGACATTATGTTTCAGGCCATCCGACACCACCAGGTTCCAGGATATATATATGTAGGGGATCAGACTCAATTTAGGGACAAACTCACAGTTTCTTAAGGAAAACATCATGTTTAAACCACAAGATATTCCCAAACAGAAGAAAAAGAGCATCTTGCCATACTGTGTCCATAGTCTGACCAGTCCTTGGTTTTGTAGTATAAAAAAGGAGGACCATCAAACTAGACCATAAATGTTGCCAACATCCCCAAGAGGAAAAAATAAAGGTACCCCCAAAGGAAATGGGACTTTAACTGCAACACCGATATGTTAAAAAAGGAAATTTATTGATACAAACTGACACATACAAACACATCAAATCATATAGAAAAAATAATTATACAAAATATAGAACCATTAAAAACAATGGTATGACAAGGCAGTGATACTTTAGAGGAACTTCAGCACGGCCCTACACGTTTTGGGACTTGACGAGACATCCCTTCATCAGGGGCACTTTGTGGAGAAGAGTCACACTGTATAGTAAAGTTAGAATTGAAAAGAGTACACACACTATACACACACATTTTTTTTTGGGTATGAAGTCCATGGATTACTATATAAGCACTTGAGATATTTTTTGCTTATGATTGTACGCAAAATTGTATAATTATACTTTATTTGCATATTTTGCACACAACTTGTATGCACTTTTGTATGTTTACACTTTATTTGCATATTTGCACATTTGGGATTATATACAACTGATGCAAGTATATATATTACCAGTATTGTGTATAGAATTTGGTGTGAGGACCTGCACTACTCTACCTATCATTTATCTTGTTTATTGACGCCATCAATAATTAGAGCAGCAGCAGTCCAAAAGATTTTAGGTTCACCCACCTGTGGCACTGGTATCTGGTTATAATGTTTGTCAAGAGTGAGATATTGGCTGGAAACAAAGAAAGAAGGTTCCCCTGATTGGATTTTTCCGGCACTTGCACAAAAATTTATAGAGTGAGAAAGTATACATTCATATATAGAATAAAACAATGTTTATATTTATTTAAAGAGTTTTCATATTAAAAACAGTGCAAACATTTGCAAACAATGAAAACATATTATATAATAAACATGATTCAAGGAAATTCTGTATCTATGTCTGTTAATAGATAACACTTAGATGGTAGAGTTCTTTTCAAGTCCGACGCGTTTCGGGGTGCATTCTATTTCAGTCCTTCTTCAGGGGCATATTTGAAAAGAAAAATTCATCTAAATTGATTAAAGAGATATCATTGATCAATTGCCATATATATCTATATGCCAATAGTCATTTATAGGTTAAATGATCCATTGATCACCTACCTGTTGCGTTGTCATTGATTTCTATGCAAAAGGATGATGTCA
The DNA here is from genome assembly GCA_037952925.1 of Lithobates clamitans. Taxonomy (NCBI): domain Eukaryota; kingdom Metazoa; phylum Chordata; class Amphibia; order Anura; family Ranidae; genus Lithobates; species Lithobates clamitans. The sequence continues at coordinate 613,921 of JBBGZY010000482.1, forward strand.
ATTAGAACAATCAATAGAAAAATTGGATGTGGATGACCGGACCCGTCCAACAATGTCAAAATTGAAGAAAAAATCCGATCTGTGCCCACCACCCAGCACGTGCCCCAACGCAGCGGCCTTTTTGAAGCTTGTAAATAATGATCTAGATAAACTTAAAATACAAATAAAGGGACCCCCTAACCTAAGCTCAGAAGAATCAGATGCACTAACCTCTCTATCTACCAATAATAAAATCACGATAAAACCATCAGACAAGGGAGGGAATATAGTTGTACTAAATAATGACCATTACATCACCATCTGTAAAAAAATTCTCAACAATACAGACTGGTACCGTCGGATGCCAGCCTCTATTGTTGAAAAATACAATAAAGAGTTCTACATGTTAGTGGACTCGGCATTTTTGAATAACACCATTACCAAATCTACTTGGACCTTTATAAGGAACAATTTTCTCAGGACTCCGACATTTTACACACTCCCAAAAGTACACAAAAGCCTGACAGACCCTCCAGGCAGGCCAATTATTTCAGGCATTGGCTCAATCAGCGACAATGCCAGTAAACTAATTGATGAACACTTAAGACCATTCGTGGTCTCACTGACATCCTATGTAAAAGACACGAGCCACCTCTTACAAATCTTGGACCAGCTGTATGTACCAGATCAAGCGCTTCTAGTCACAATTGACGTGGAGACACTCTACAGCTCTATCCCACACGAACGCGGACTAGCAGCAATCAGACACATACTCCAACAAAACCCAAATCCAGATCTCACATATAATGAATTCATCATCGCACTGCTCGAGCACATCCTTACCCACAACGTGTTTACTTTTGATGGCTCCCACTACCTCCAGGTGCAGGGGGTTGCGATAGGGACCTGTTGTGCCCCGTCGTATGCCAACCTGTACCTGGGGGAGTGGGAGAAAACCTTTTTGTCTGACGATAACCTTTCCCAATATACCAACCACATCATGGGTTGGTATAGATACATAGACGACATTTTGATCGTCTGGAATGGCCCCCCGGGTGTGCTCGAGCAGTGCGTACTCAGAATGAACAAAAATTACTTTAACTTGACATTTACTATGTCTTCCGACATAAATCGGATAACTTTCCTAGATTTGGAAATCTACAAAGATGAACGAGGCAGACTGTCTAGTAAACTATTTAGAAAAATTACCTCAGGAAACACCATACTGCATGCGGCAAGTTTCCATCCTCAGCCCCTTATTGATTCTATACCTTATTCACAATACCTGAGAATCAAACGCAACTGTACAGATAATGATACATTCCTAAGGGAAGCTGCCAACCTACGAGATAGATTACTGGCACGAGGATATACACGCACATCTTTGAAAAAATCCTTCAAGAGAGTAATGGACAAACCCAGGAGTACACTTTTTCAGACCCCCAAACCCAAAGAGACCAATTCATTGCGCATCATAACAACATATAACCAGCAACACCGTCAAATCAGAAAGATAGTTGAAAAATACTGGCACCTACTAACTCTTGATCCATCTTTAGGTCATCTGATACCAAACAAACCCCAGTTTACATTCAGGAGAGCCACATCTATTGGCGATAAAGTAGTCAGCAGTGAATTTAAAAATGAATTAACAAAAACACATTGTAAATATAAAGGAACATTCATATGTGGCTCGTGCCGGTATTGCGGATATATGTTGACACAAAAGAATCCTCGTCTTCCAAACGGCAAAAAATTCTACCCAAAGCATTTCGCTAACTGCAGAACCACTGGAGTCGTCTACCTACTCCAGTGCGACTGCGGTTGCTTTTATATAGGAAAAACTAAAATGGAATTTTGGAAAAGAGCATACAGACACATCGTGTAGATGCAAACTTCTGATCCCGATCTCCCTCTGGGTCGCCACACCTCCCTGGTACATGGGGGCAACTTCCCCAGAATTAAATTTTTGATTCTGGATCGGGTGCACCCTAGTCCTAGGGGGGGCGACTGGAACAAAATTTTACTCCAGAGGGAATTAAAATGGATTTATTTGCTGAAGGCTACTCTGCCTCCGGGCCTCAACGATGCTATTTGCTTTAAACCATTCCTCGAAGGCTTCAACTCCGGTGGAATGGAGAAATAATAACACCAACATACCAAATCATTAGATTCCCCATACTTACTCTATCATACAAAGGGAAAATAAATCTTCTGCCTTTTATCTGTACCTATCTTACATCTTTGACCATCTCTAAATACCATGAAATAATATTGTGTTTGACACCTTTCTGTAAACTTTTGGGCTGTCTGGGTGCTCACACATATGATCCCTATATCATGAATTGCCTCATGATAGCCAGTTCTGATTCCTTTATTTGCATCTATGCAAGGTTAACCCTATACCATTTAAAAGCCAAGACTTAACTGCTCTATACGAAACCGTCACATTATTGGGACCCCATCATATCTAGTAACGACTAAATTGGGGATGTGTGTGGACAGGCAGACAGCCTAATAGTATCAATTTAACAATATGTCCAGTTTGCCAAATTCCCTGTGAATGTTTATGTAAGCTGTATTGTTGCAACAGACCAATTGACTTGTGAACTGAGCTCTGTTTGTCTACCCTACATGTATTGAAATCATTAGTCTACATGTCAATATCAATATCGAGACATGTAATATGCTTATTCTTTAATTATGGTTAGAGTCTGCTATAAGACACATCGTGAAGCTAGATAAGTTATGTCATACGTTTCATTGTCATAAATGTCATAATATACCCATAACAGCTTGTAATATGTATATTATTCTTAGCCCCTGAAAGAGTTACAAAAAGAACCAGCCCCCCCTCTTTTTGTTCATTTACAAGTAGATCACTCATATAAAGTATCTGTAAGCACAATTACTTGCAACTATGTGCTATACCTGCTGTTCTCTGCTTACCTTCCTATACATATGACTCATTAATACTATTGTATGCTTCCTTTTCTATGTTACTAAATCTTTAATAGATTTTCGAAGTATGTCAGCTGTCACTTAATTGTCAAATACGTTAATCCTTCCTTGCTTGCCTCTCCCGAGCCTCCCCGGGTGCATCTGCCACTAGCGGTTGCCTATCGGATTCCTATCTGGGCGGCACCTCAGGAGGTTACCAAGGCAACATAACAACTTTGCCTACTGCCTCCATATTGCCACTCCGGCGGACATGCGCAGTCCGCCGGTGAGGCATTCCGTGCCGGTGGGACGGGTGTGCGTGACGCCGCCCCAATGTAACTGCGCTCGCGCATGCGCGGTAGGGGCGGTGCCGTGCATCCCCATCTCAGGGAGCAATAGTGAGGCTCTCCAGCTGACGAGTATTACCAGTCAGCTGAGCGCAATTATTGCGCCGGCTGATTGGAACTCGTCCTATATATAGACTGGCCCCACTCATTCCCAGCTCAGGCGCTGTACCTGCCGGATGCTGGGATGTGTGGCTGGCCAATTGTGGATACTGTCTGAGCCAAGGTAAATGAATCCTTCCTCCTTGCTATCTAAACTTTGTTTTTTTCCTTTTACTCCACAAACCTGGTCATTTCTTGTGAAACATTCTCTCTGCTTGCCACTACCTGTATTGTGCTTGCTATCTTTAAAATTTTCAAATGCAACACCTGAGCCATTACTTTAGGAACCCTTGATCTCCTATTCACATAGATATATATATATGTGTATATATAGGTATATGCGTGTATATATGTATAAAAAATTTCTTTGTCATCACACCTTAAACATACATTATATTGGTTAAAGTGATGGGAGCCTACAGTATAAATTTAACATAATCTTCATGAACCTACTTTCTCTATCCATAATGGCATATCAGGACTGTTTCACAACAATTATTTTTCCAAAGTATACCAGATCTAGGATCACTAATGTATTTAATTTTTTACACACTAATTAAAAATTAAAAATTACTACTACTCTCTCTGTTCAGCGAGAACCCATTACTCTTTTAAATTATGTGGATTTTTATCTATAGGACCGTTCCTCTACGCTCCAGTATACCGCTGTGGCCTGCATGCATCCGTGGAGGGCAGGGGTAGGTGAAGCTATATATACATAACAAAAACAAACCCCCCCCCTTTGTCCTTCTCCCCTCTTTGGGGAAGTACTATATATGTGATAAGAGTACCCAGAGAACAGCATTCCCCATCTACAAACACTAAAGTAAGCGCCACTCCTTCTGCAAGCACCCCTTGCTCCTTGTTCTAATTGACATCATCCTTTTGCATAGAAATCAACGACAACGCAACAGGTAGGTGATCAATGGATCATTTAACCTATAAATGACTATTGGCATATAGATATATATGGCAATTGATCAATTATATCTCTTTAATCAATTTAGATGAATTTTTCTTTTCAAATATGCCCCTGAAGAAGGACTGAAATAGAATGCACCCCGAAATGCGTCGGACTTAAAAAAGAACTCTACCATCTAAGTGTTATCTATTAACAGACATAGATACAGAATTTTCTTGAATCATGTTTATTATATAATATGTTTTCGTTGTTTGCAAATGTTTGCACTGTTTTTAATATGAAAACTCTTTAAATAAATATAAACATTGTTTTATTCTATATATGAATGTGTACTTTCTCACTCTATAAATTTTTGTGCAAGTGCCGGAAAAATCCAATCAGGGGAACCTTTTTTCTTTGAATAAGCTTTCTGGATGTGGCACGGCCCTTTTTTCTAACCTAGGAGAACCAGTCATCCTCTTTTATTGGCTGGAAACAGCACAATAATCTGGCAAACAGGAAATGTAAATCTATTGCTTAGAGCTAAATTCTGACATTTACCCATCAGAAACCTCACACTGTGCTTTGTAAGTTTTCATTGAAACTGCCATACAGAGTTCATGATCTCCCACAAGATCACCTTTTATAGAGGATAATCGCATCTGATAGACAAGAGAAAAAAATCCCATTTCTCTACCTATAGAAAGGATTATGTGATCACATAGTAAGCCCTCCTCCCTTGTAGTGCAGGGTTGTGGTTTCAATTCCCGCCAGGCAATTATATGTCCTGGGACCAATTCTGTTTAATTTATTCATAAATGTTATAGAGGATGGGATAAATAGCTCAATCTCAGTGTTAGCTGATGATACAAAGCTAAACAAGTCAAAAATTACACAGCAGGACAAGAAGACCTCAATAAAATAAAGGGGTGGGCAACTACATGGCAAATGAGGTTTAATGTTGAAAAATGTAAAGTAGTGCACTTGGGGGCTAGAAATAGGAATGCAAGTTACTCGCTAGGAGGAGAAAATTTGGGGGAATGCAGGATGGAAAAAGATCTGGGAATCCTAGTAGATGACAGACTCAGCAACGGCATGAAATAGCAAGCAAAGCTAGCAGAATACTAGCATGAATAAAAAAGGCTATTTCCTCAAGAGATAAAACTATAATCTTCCCACTTTATAAAACTCTGGTTCAGCCACATCTGAAGTATGTGTCCAGTTCTGGTCACCAATTCTCAGAAAGGATGTGCTGGAGTTGAAGAGAGTCCAGAGAAGTACAACAAATGTAATAAGGGAACTGGAGGAACTCAGTTATGAGAATTACTTTGAACATTAAACCTATTCTCCCTGGAGAAGAGACATTTGAGAGGAGATATGATAGCGATACACAAATACATCAATGGTGATTCTAGCATAGGGAATAAACTATTCAGTCTCATGGAGTGTAAGAAGACATGGAGCCCTTCAATGAAATCGGAGGAGAAGCGGTTAAACCTAAAACTGTGGGGGGTTTTTCACTGTCAGGACAGTAAGGATGTGGAACTCACTTCCACAATTGGGGGTGTGAGCCGGAAGTATTGATAGTTTTCAAAAAACACTTAGATGGGTATCTTAGCGAGCACAATATAGAGGTATATGGGATATGATTTTTGACATAAGCACACACACCCACACATACCAACTATGTAACTATGAATTTAATTCATATGTTCTCTTTGTGTTTGTGTGAGCTTTTTTATGTTATTATTTTAAACCAAAACTCCTTGAATTGTTTTGAAGGAGAACAAATAAAAAGATGCACAGTGGATTTGCAATATTTTTTATTATTATTAGATTCATTTAGAAAAATATAATAATCACAAAAAAGTTTACTTTTAGTAAGAATATATTTAATATAAATATTTCTCATTTATCCCATATGACCAGCAGATGGTGAGTGTGAGTCTGGTTCTCCAAGGACTGAATAAGGACTCCACCACCTCCTTCTTTGTACAGATTATCCTTTATGATCCTTTAAGTCTGGAGAAGCAAAAGGTACAGCACTAGTGCTGGGTTCTCTTTTTTCGCCAGCATGCACTATACACATTGTTTTTAATGCAGAGCTTCAGGATTTATGAATTGCATGAATTGCATGGGTCCATTAGTTCATAATGATTCATTCTCTAATTGGGTCATGCTTGCTCATATCTAAATCTCATTCTCCTCATCATTTAGAACATAGTCCATTCATAGCTGAAGCAGTTCCTCTTCCTCAGGGTTTATTATTTATTAATGGATAACCCTCAGTTCTGGAAGGCGAGCTTCTAGCTGTTTTAGTTCTCTTCTTCTATCATCTGACATGGGGTTGCCTTTGATCCTAGAAGAGAAGATATAAACAGTCATCTTTGTAGAACTCTCACATTATTTCCCAACATCCTTCAGGACATCTATTACACCAACCTTTCACCTTTAGGACTTTCATAACTGAGAGCTGGCACTGCACTATGGAGGCCGATGGAAAGTTTAAAACATATAAAGCAGGGAATATTCCTCCTCATTGGCCATTTGTCCTGTAAGCACTGTTCTGTGTTGTCCCACAGCCACCAGTCACATTAAGATTTCACTTTTCCAACTGCCATTCTCCAGGGCAGAATTGACTCAAATTGGTGGCAGTTTGAAAAGAGCAGTTGTAATGAATGAGGCATAATATGAATAATGAAAACAACAGAGGGCAGATCATGTATGTAGCGCTACCCCCGCAGGAGACGCTTGAATATTGTTGGTTCCCTTTACTGCTTCTTCTACCCCAAAAACAGACTCAACCTCACTGGCACACCTGGCAGTAGTGTAGTTTAAATTCCACAGTAAAGGACACAGTTTATGATGAAATCAGAAAGTGACTTTTACTGTGAGCTTGCTTAACCACTTCAGCCCCGGAAGATTTTCCCCCTTAATGACCAGGCCATTTTTTGTTAAATTGACACTGCTTTGCTTTAACTGACAAGTGCGCGGCCATGCGACAATGTACCCAAACAAAATTTATGTTTTTTTTCCCACAAATAGAGCTTTCTTTTGGTGGTATTTGATCACCTCTGAGGTTTTTATTTTTTGCGCTATAAACAAAAAAAGACCGTCAATTAAAAAAAACAAAACAATATTTAAAAAAAATGCAATAAGCATATATTGATTGGTTTACGCAAAAGTTATAGTGTCTACAAAATAGAGGATATATTTATGGCATTTTTATTATAATTTTTTTTTATCGGTGATGGCAGTGATCAGTGATTTTTAGCGGGATTTCAACATTGGGGCGGACAGATCGGACACTTTTGACACTTTTTTGGGACCAGTGATATTTATACGGCTATAAAAATGCACTGATTACTGTGTAAGGGTCATTGGCAGCGAAGGGGTTAATACTAGGGGGCAATCAAGGAGTTAAATGTGTTCAATGGGAGGTGTTTCTATCTGTGAGGGGATGGGACTGACTTGAGGACGAGAGAGATCTCTCTTCCTGATCACTATGAACAACAGATCTCTCTCTCCTCCCCTGTCAGAACGGGGATCTGTCTGTTTACATTGACAGATCCCCATTCTGGCTCTCTGTGGAGCGATCAGGGGTGGCGGACATCGCGGTTGCCGGCCACTTGCATTGCCTCCGGCATCGCACTGAGGGTTTGCAGGCGCCTCCCACAGCTCTTAAAGCAGCCGACGTACACTTACGACAATTAAACAAAAAGGACAACGTCCAGAGAGATATTCTTCAATGAGGAACAAAAGGTATATATCAAAAATAATGAACTTTATTTTAGAGATAAAAAAGCACATAAAATGTAAATTGTATCCTCCACCACAATGAAGAGTTAAAAATTTACAACGTTGTCATGACACAGGTAGCTACCACAAACAATTCAACTCACACTGTCTGTAATAATATGTTAAGAACTACTGGATTATACACCTAAGCGGGATTATCTTGTAGCCATGCTGAATTAGCTAATCGCCAGGTACCTCAGTATGAACAGTCCACAGGTATGGTAAAATCATCTGCAGCTATGATCAGAAGAAGGAACAAACTGATTAGCTTGTAAACTATCAAAGGAGCAGACTTCAATCAACTGGGGAGTCCCATATTGTGAGCACTTCACAGTCCTAATAAAAGAGATTGCAAATGGGGAAGGTAGAGACAGAATTTCACAATAATGCGGTAAAAGATTGGTAATGAGTCAGGTGGACAGCCAGTGTATAGATCACAGTTCAGGCAATAGATCCGGTATCCATATAACACCTTCCATCCTCAAAACGGCACAGATGAAAGGAAGGTGATGGACAATAGGGATGAATGACTCAGCCGGGTATCAAATAACATTTGTCTTGCTCACTGCTCTCTGGATTCCAAACCAATAAACTGAACTGGAGATAGTTAGATCCACGTTGTGGAAGTAGGGATGAAGCGTGTGAACACCCGGTCTATGAGTATCACTGGCGTCCGGCGTCTCACTCAGCAAGTACCGCTCAGGTCAGGGAATTACTTCCATTGCTTTCATCTACCGCATTCCGCTAAACATCCAAGAGTGTCACAGAGAGGAAACTTCATGGTAGGGAAGCTGTGTCATCATTAGGCAAGATGTGGTGTGGTGGTCTTACTGACGCATTTTACTCGAGATTCGAGTTTCTTCAGAGCATGTATGGGCATGGAAAAGAGTTTGTTTAAATAACAAGATCAATTAGGCCAATTAGCATATCCAAACATCACTTAACACACGCCCACTCCCTTCTGACAAACCAGAGCACACACCAGCTTGGAGAAACTCTTTTCTCTGAGTGCAATGTTCATATATACATACAGACAGATTCATATTGGCCTTATTTCTTAGTGGTGAGAAAAAATAAATCATAATATTTGTATAGGACGTAGACATAGAAGGGCTATATGCCCCAGGTTGTCTAATTGTCATAGAACAAACATATAAACATTAATAGATATACATGGACAGGATTGCATCCTTATGAGCCCAGACACGCACATTACCCATAGGTTCAGTGTAGCCCATGAGGTTAGATAAAAAAGAATAAAAATTCCCGTCCATTAACCTCAATGAGAGGGGTTTTTCGATGTTTCGATGTATCAAGATTCAAGGAGGACAGTTAAATTCCATTCAGTGTTCAATCCATGAGGCTGTAAAGTTCTTAAATTAAAATGCCAAATTTTTTCCTTTTTGGAAAAGGATTCCATCAAAATCACCTCTCCGTTGGGGTAGGTTGAGTCTATATATGCCCCTGGCCCGAAGTTCATTTGGGTCACCTCCATGAAAGTTTAAGAAGTGTAGCGCCAGCGGGCGCCCATCGTCTTTTTTATTGATGCCTTGGATGTGCTCACTAATCCTTATTTTCAGCTGTCTCTTTGTTTTACCTACATACATTTTACCACATGGGCAAATTAGTATATAGATAACTCATGTAGTTGAGCAGTTGATAAAATTCAGAATTTTAAAACTTTTTTGACTGTCAGAACTCGTGAACACATCCGTTTTGTCCATGTATTTGCACATTGTGCATCTCCCACATGGGTACATGCCTTTTAATGCTGGAAGGTCAGTCAGCCAGTTCTTATTGTGTGATCTCAGATATTCAGAGTGTGTGAGGTTATCTCCTAAATTGAGTGATCTGGGTGCTGTTAATAACGGTCTTTCTCCTACGACTTCACCCAAAATCGGCAACTCAGAGAGCATGTGCCAATGATGGTTGAGAATACCCTTAACCTGATCCCATTGTGACCCAAACTTAGAGATGATTCTAATTGGGGCTTGCTGGGGGGTATCCTGTTTACTGCGTTTAGTAGTGCTGAGGAGTTCCCATCTATAAGTTTATCTTGCTCTCTTTTTGGCTCTCCTGATACTTTTATGTGAGTATCCCCTTTCCTTGAACCTACTGTACATCTCTGTGGCCTCAGTAGAAAAGTCAATTTCTTGTGAGCAGTCTCTTTTGATCCGTAGAAACTGCCCCACAGGTATTCCCAGTATCAGGGAATGGGGATGGTGACTGGAGGCGTCCAAAAGAGCATTGGCTGCAGTCTTTTTATGAAAAATTTCTTGGTAAAAATACAGTCGTCCTGTACCCCTATGTTGGCACTGTACAAGCAACTCACATTTAGAAGAATAAAGGATAGCATGTAGTGTGGTTGTAATCCAAAAAGCGGAAGTCCATCAGATCAATCACTGCTGTCACTGCAGTCTGCCGTGCGTAGGGCTTTGCTGAACACCGCTCGAGCCGGCCGCGGTGATGGTGTACTTCAGAACGAGGCCTGGAACGCTGGTGGAAGGCAGACGTGGAGCTGTGACGTCACTGGAAAGCGACACGTTTCCTGAGCGTACGGGCTACGATGTCACGGTAGCCGCGCTCCTTCATCAAGCTACAAATGGATCTTAGTGGCGGCTTAAAAGAGAATTGGGGGAGGGAGAAAGGGGGAGGGGAAAGGGGGAATAAAGGAAGGGTAGTGGGCGTATAAAAACACTCTATTAAATCTAAAACGGTGCATGTCAAAAGGTAATTTCAATTGATAGCGAACCTGCAGATGATATATACACATATATATGAATGAGATGCCCCAATATGAAGAAACAAATAAGGGAAGAGCGGTATTAAATTAAATATGAAAATATAATTGAAATAAAGATAATAGAATATAATATAAAATAAAAGTAGAGATGGATAATTGGCCAATACATGTCAAGCGCAACATGGAGATGGATAATTTGGCCAATACATGTCAAGTGCAACATGGGGCAAGCAGAAGCTAATGATTAATTTAAGAATAATAGAAGAGTAAAATTGGAGAGTTAAAAGGACCTCAGTATTAAGGTCAGAAGTATTGGTACATAAATATATATATATATGTACACACGCACAGATGCACATCTGTACACGTGCAAATGTATACACTTCTGCTGTATGGCCCCTATATATACAAAGCCCATACAAGGACAGGGAACTAAAAGGCACCCATGTGAAGAAGCCAATGCATATATATGGGTCATATGTAATTAATATTTATTAAAATTAAAATTATTAATTTTTTAAAAAACCATGTGATGCAATAAAACCATTGAACCTATAGGGGACAGTCTATAGTTACCATGAATTGGTTTAATTAGTTTAGATAAAATAACGGAAGTATGAAATATATTTATAAAATGGTTGCGATCTCTATGCTCTCATTGATTCCTCCTGGCGAGAGTACATCCAGGGTATAAATCCAGAAGGTCTCGCGGGCACAGAGCTTCTTGAATCTCTCAGCAGCTGGGAGGGACCTCGGGATCTGCTCAATGACCCATACCTTGAGCCCATCCGTAGAACTATGATGGGCTGAGGCAAAATGTTTGGGAACACTATGGGGATCTATTCCCCCCTCGATGAGCCTTCTGTGTTCGCCGAATCTTCGTCTCAAGGCCCTAATTGTTCGGCCTACATACATTAGGCCACACGGACAACTTAGGCCGTAGATGACGAAGTCAGACGAACAGTTGGAAAATTCTTTCAGCATGTAGGTCTTGCCTATATCAACGATACCGCCAGTACTCACACTGATTCCCCTGGTAGGCATGTACCAATGCCGAAAGGCTTTATGTAAAACCTGTAATTTCGTGCAACATGGACAGAAATCCTTCACCACTAAAGGCAAGACCTACATGCTGAAAGAATTTTCCAACTGTTCGTCTGACTTCGTCATCTACGGCCTAAGTTGTCCGTGTGGCCTAATGTATTTTTGGATTACAACCACACTACATGCTATCCTTTATTCTTCTAAATGTGAGTTGCTTGTACAGTGTTTTTAATAAATTGGCTTACATACTACACTTAGAGGCACCCCCCCCTTGTGTTTTTTCTTGCAGACTTTGGAGCTTGGTTTCAGCTCTTCCTGGAAGGCAGCCCTCTGTGTGCATTTTCTAATATTACCTCATCTTTTATACAGACTTTTATAGACTTTTATGGACTATATTAGCTATAATTTTTAGTCTGCCACTAACATGATGGGAATATAAGGCTTCCGGTTTTTGCGCCTTTACTTGCTTCTTGGCTGTGGCAGGTGCGATCCGCCAGATCTAAGTCCGCAGCCCTCTATCCCCATGTCTAGACTCTTTTCTCCCTCATGGTAGCTCTGATTTCCTCCCAGAAAGCCACTGGGCTAAAAATTCTCCCATGCAGCTGTGCTTCTTGGGATGTGTAGTTCTCTGTGTGTCAATTTCAATCCAGCAGCCTGTGCTGAGAACTTCATCTGCCAGAGTTCCTTGTCACTGCAGCCTGATCACATGTCTATGACTCATCTCACAGTGAAAAGGGTAAAAAAGGGAGGGGGTAAACCACTCCTACAGAGCTGACAGGCTGTGTCTCTTCAGTGAAAGTCTCGGCTAGCCTGGCAATGTAATGAGGATGCAGAGCAGCCACTACATGTACAAAAGCTATCACTATCTGAACAGCAAGGCATTATCTGAGCCTGTTTTACAGCAGCCAAGACGTGTATAACCCAAAAACCAGCACAACAGGCAGCAACTATTAGTTATCTGAAGTCACAGATTGGAAAGCCCATGACAAATCAGGATTTATCATGCTCACAAGACAACACCAGTGAGGGGAAGAGTTTTTCACTGAAATGTAAAATGTTGATTACAATGGAAGTTATACATCAGACCCCAATTTTTCCTCCTCTGAGCTCTTTCAGCTTTCACTCTTCCTCCCTTCTCTCCATCGCAGACTTGAGGAGCACTGGAGAGGTGGGAATTTCATACGGCAGCTTAGTCGACGGGAATCATTCTGGGTATTTGAGACAAAGGTTGGGGTCCCTTTGGGGTTGAACGTTGAGTTCGACCTCAATTGTTTCATTTCAGACCGTTAGTTTCATGTGGGTACCCGATCTGTTTATTCCTCGTTTGTTTATCTATTTACTGATTTTGTGGTATATGTATTTAAATATTTCCATTTTATATTTCAATTTTATTCCATCTGTATACGGATGAGGTGGTTGTACTGATGTCTTTTCATTTTTATTTTTTAATTTTTTCCAATCAATTGTTTAAACCTCTGCATGTGTAACACGAAATTTAACCGTGGAACCACACGGGTTGGTGATATATTTAGTTTGTTTTGCTTTATTAGTGGATATTTCCATTCACTTTTTGTTTTCCCCTTTAGTGACAACTTGGAGGGAACGACATATGTTTCTGGTCCACACTTTCTATTAGGAAGTGTGTGTAAGTTGCCTTAGGGCTGATGGCTTTAGATGGGATGGGGGTGACTATGTTAACATTTCTCCCACATGCTTAATTTTTAGCTCATTTGGGGTATCCCTATAGTTATTTAGATCAGCCTTCCCTTCCCTCTAGCTTTACATTATTTCACTTTTTTCTATTATTTTATCATTTTAATGCTGTAGCTTTGTTGTGTTTCATCCATCTCTGGCCAGCGGCTGAGTTTATTACAGCTCGTCCGTCACCTTGGTGATTGACTCAAACACTCACGCTGACACGTCAGATGAGCGCAGGAGGCGGTCTTGGGAGCACGTATACGCCGTTGCCGAGGAGACTGGCATGAGTGCTTACACTCTGACTCAGCTTACGAGTGACATGGATGATAGGGGCGGATCGTTTATCACGTTCTCGCCCCTCGTCCCCGTCCCCATGAAAACGGCCTAACAGAGGGCGGGCTCGCCCTCAGGACGTATTAACGTCAGCTACCATTGGAGGGTGCGGATCCTCTCCCACCCGGAAATGATATTGTTCGGACTATGGGAGGTATGGCAGCTGCCAATTATTATACAATTAGTAGGTTATCAGTGGTTTTTGCTTACCTGTGCCCTATCAGATCTTTTGGTATGTTTAAGCCCTGAGTCCCTACCACCAATAAGGTACGCCCACTCATCCGAGTTTGAATTGGAGGGTGGGCGGGGTTTTAGCTTCTTGATGAATTGTTGGATGAACCAGTACTAGATATAAGAGCTGACGCATGGGCCCCTAATCAGATTCGCTGAGGAAGTCCATACGGACGATACGTGTGCGAGGGGCTTCGTGATGTCAGTACAGCCACCCATCTGGTTCGATTTTTATGCTTCATACTCCTGCACTGGTAATCAGTGCTATCTTTGTGAGTAAATTTCTTTTATTCAATAAATGTTATATTTTTCGTATGGAGAGCACTATGTCCTGTTATTTTGTTTTAACATGACACATATCTACCGATGAGATTGACTTTGGGATACTGCAAGTGGACCTCCGTCTTCATATTTAACCCTGTGGAAGGGAATGCATGAGTGACCTTGCTGTTAGCGCAGAAGGTCTACTCAAAAAGGTGAGCAGCCTAGACCCCTGGTGGTGGAACACAGTGGTGGTGATACACGAATGCATATTTTATCCTATCACTGCACCTTTTCTTACCAACTGAGGGATTCCCTTTCTACAAGTGGGCAGTTATTCATCTCCTCGGATTAAGATACTCTTGGGATTTTACACTAAATATTAAATCCTATATGTTAACAACTCACACAATCCTCCTACAGACACATAGGATAAAATGAGAGGCGCTCTAAACATATATAGTGCCAAGGTGTCTCTAACAAAGTAGTGTGAACCTCTTAATGTGCTCTGTGCACCCACGTAAGATCTGATATTACCACAAACCAATAACTCAAAAAAGTTAATGTTAATCTGGTGAAACAATATGTGCAATCACTTCACTCCATGCTGTAAATAAACAATTCCATAGTGCAAGATGTAAGTCCATACATTATCGACAAAAAATCAGTCCAAAAAATTTGTGGCAAAATATAAATATCAATAAAGTGTCCAAAAAAAGTGTTTGAAATCTTGATGAACAAAAATAGGTGACTCCGTGTGTCTTCCACCTCACCCCCCGTAATCAGTGAATCCACTTCCTCAAGAAATACACTCACTGATTTAAATTGCCAGCACTTTCATGCAAGGCAGTAATCGCTTTTTTTACCACACTCCAGGGTAATTGGATCAATCGATGTCCCACAGTGAATGTTATAAATAATGTCCACATGAAAAAAATAAAGTGCTCCAATAGTGTAAACCAATATAACACATTTATTAAAACCACTGCAATCTTATGTCAATACACTCACATTTTAAAAGATAAAAACCAGCCAAAGTAAAATGCAGTTCACATCAACTTCAAACTCAGTGGACACCAAATGCAACTAACGGTCACGGCGGACCCGAGGTGTGCTGGTGCCGAGCTTCCAATCTCACCCCTCCCTTGACTGCCCTCCGTTCCTCCATGTGTTCGATCCTCCTCTCCTTCAATGTGGCTTCCAGCGCTATGCGTCACGTATCACAGCCACGCCCCCGACATGTTTCGTCATGAGTTGACTTAATCATGGGATTGGCTGTGTCTGTTGCCACTCATCCCTTATACGTGTTCCTACATGTTCACTTTATTTATATTTATATTTACACTTTATTTATATTTATTTATATTTATTTATATTTATATTTTGTCACAAATTTTTTGGACTGATTTTTTGTCGATAATGTATGGACTTACATCTTGCACTATGGAATTGTTTATTTACAGCATGGAGTGAAGTGATTGCACATATTGTTTCACCAGATTAACATTAATTTTTTTGAGTTATTGGTTTGTGGTAATATCAGATCTTACGTGGGTGCACAGAGCACATTAAGAGGTTCACACCACTACTGTGTTAGAGACACCTTGGCACTATATATGTTTAGAGCGCCTCTCATTTTATCCTATGTGTCTGTAGGAGGATTGTGGGAGTTGTTAACATATAGGATTTAATATTTAGTGTATGTATTTAAATCAAAGGGGCAGCTCAACACCAATTATTATTATTATTTTATATGTATTAAATTACATATTTGTCACAATATTCATAGATATATATATATATATATATATTTTTGATTTTGTAGTCTCTAGGGGAGGGGTGGAGGTATTTTTTGGTTGAAGGGCAGTTTATCATTCAGGATACCTTGATATACTCTTGGGATTTTGCCTCATACATCTTATATATATATATATTTCATGCGTATATGTTTTACATTTATTAAGCGCTGCACTGCTATATTTTGCGAGTTATCTTTAAGGTTTTGTATATTGGCCTACAGTGTTCAGCTGCTGAGTTTATAATAATTTGGTTTTGCGCTGTCTGTCTTTCTGCTTGGTGTTCCTTTTTTTTTTTTTAATCAAGATATCGTTTATTGAGCATTTTAGATGTATTAACAGACGGATGTGAAAAAGCTTGGGAAAGATTATAGAAAATAACTTTCTTGAACAACAATAAAGTGCAACAGGCACTACATACAGAATGATCACATTGACAGTACTTCATGACCGGGTACAGGAGGAATCTAACATGCAAGAGGCTGAAAAAAATGCCGAATTTATTATGGCTTGGTGAGTATACCATATTGGTCACACAAAAACATGGGGGGTTGAACATAAGGGTGCTTTCTTAATCTGTAGCGTTGCAGGTGGAGGAGTCTGTAAGCCATCTGTCCCAAACTTTGTAATATTTGGTTGGACAGCCCCTGTGGGTGTAAAGTGCTTTTTTGTATGGGAGAGTACTATTGACAGCTCGTATCCATTGCTGCAACGTGGGGGGGGATTCCCTCAGCCATAGTTTAGCGATCTGTAGCCTGGCCAGGAACAAAGTTTCTTGTAAGAATATGTTTAAGTATTTTTCGCTTTTAGATAGCAAGAGGAGTCCCAATATACACTGTCTGGGGCACACAGTCAGAGGGGAGCCCATGCGATCGTGAAGGAATTGGACCACTTGGGTCCAGTATTTCTGTATAGGGGGCAGGTCCAGAGTAGGTGGTAGAAGGAGCTAGTAGGGTGCTTGCATCTGGGGCAATTAGGGTTGTGTCCAGGGTTGTATTTGGAGATGCGGTGGGGTCTAAGGTATGACCTATGTACGATATAAAGGTGGGTAAGGCGGTCCGACAATTTAGGAGATACGGTCCTGGAAATGACAAGTGCCTCCTCCCAGTCCTCATCAGATATTGTGCCCAGGTCAGGCTCCCATTGGGTTTTGAGTAGAGAGGCGGTGGTTTGTGCCGTGGGTAGTAGGAGATAGGTATATATCTGTGAAATAAGTTTTTTGGAGTCTGTCCAGGAGATTATATCCACTAGTAGCATAATTTCAAGGGTTGGGATTGAGTCCCTAAATTGAGTATTAAGGGCGTGGCGAAGCTGAAGATATCTGAAAAACATATGATTAGGTAGAGCAAAGTTTTCTTTCAAGGTTTGGAAGGGTTTAACCATGCCATTGGCTATTACTTGCGTTAAATATACAATTCCCTTATCAATCCACAGGGCTTTGTCAGGGATGGATGCCAACTCTGGCATTTGTGAGTTGTTCCATAGGGGTGTGTGTGAATGAGGATCAGGTGCCCCGCTAAGGCGCATAGCCTGTTGCCATATTTTGCGGTGATGGAAGAGCATGTAGTGCCTATCTATAGTGCAGGGCAGGCCACGGGGGCCACAGAACAGAATCTGAAAGGGGTGGGATATTGGGCCGGGGGTTTGGGAACAGATTAGGGTGGAATATCTCTCTTTATCTTCAAGGTTTATATAAAAGAAGTGGGAGAGCTGGGAAGCTACATAGTATGTGAAGAGGTCTAGTACCGCCGCGCCGCCGAGGTCAACCGGGCATTTGAGAACCCTCCACGGCAGCTTGTGTCGGAAGGAGCCCCAAATGAAAGTGTTTAGGATCGATTCCATGGATTTAAAGATTCGCTGAGGGATACAAAGAGGGGCTTGCCAAAAGATGTAGAGTAGTTTAGGGAGTATGATCATCATCTTAACTAGGTTTATTCGTCCCATGACTCCCAGTGGGAGACAGGACCATGTTTGTGTCTTAGTTTTGAGGGTCGAGTACAGGGGTTCAATGTTGAGGGCAATATAGTCTTGCAGGGAGCGAGAGATCTGGATACCCAGGTATTTAAATTTGTCTGTTCTAACCAATGGGAGCGAGGCTTGGTCAGCGGTGGGGACAGCAAAATCTAAGGGGAGAATTTGGGATTTGTCCCAGTTAATTTGCAAGCCGGAAAATGTTCCAAATTCTGTGATGAGCTGTAAGGCTGCCTGAAGGCGTCTGCTAGGTACAGGAGCATGTCGTCAGCGTATAGGCTAACCAATTCTGTCAAGTGTCCGCGTCTAAAGCCATTTATGCTGGGGTGGCTTCTAAGAGCTATAGCTAAGTTCTACAGCTAGGGCGTATAGTAGTGGCGAGATGGGGCAGCCCTGTCGTGTGCCACGGGAGAGCGGGAAGGAAGGGGAGATTCTACCATTTACAAGAATACGGGCAGTGGGGCTCTGATAGAGAAGCTGAAGCCATTTGAGAAATTTTGGCCCAAACCCAAATCTACGAAGGCACTCCCATAGGTACCTCCACTCTACAGAGTCAAATGCCTTAGCGGCGTCAAGGCTAACCACTACTCTGGACCCTGCATTGTCATGGTGGGATTGTAGGTTCATGTGGAGTCTCTTGAGGTTAAAGGCCGTGTTTTTATTGGGCATGAACCCGGTTTGGTCAGGGTGGATGAGATTAAGAATAACTTTATTTAGGCGTATGGCTAGAATTTTGGCGAGTATTTTGACGTCCAGCTAGAGAAGGGAGATTGGTCGGTACGATTCGGGGAGATGGGGGTCCTTACCGGGTTTGGGTATCAAAGCGATGAGTGCCTCACCCATAGAAGCCGGGAGTGTGTCAGTGTTAAAGATATGGGAGTACAGCTTACATAATTTAGGAACAAGAATTTCTCCGAATTGGTTGTAGAATTCTAGGGGGAGTCCGTCGGAACCGGGCGCCTTGGACGCAGGGAGTTGAGCCAGGGCCTCCGTTATACAGTCGGTAGTGATAGGGGCATCTAATTGAGCAATTTGTGGTGGGGTGAGCGTGGGGAAGTCAATGTTCAGCAGAAAAGCCGATAGCTCCTCTTGGGAGTAATTAGCCCTTGAGGAATACAGGTTAGAGTAAAAGGCCCTGAACTCTTCAGCCACCAGATCTGGATCCATTATACTAGTTCCAGAGGCTGATTGGAGGGAGACTATCACTGGGGGCTTATGTTCTAGGTGTGCCATGTATGCAAGGAGTTTACCGGCTCTCTAATCATGTTCAAAAATACGTTGCTTAGTGAAGAAAATGCCTTGCTTGGCTTTCTCATAGTGTAGCTGTTCAGTCAGTCTGGATTGCGCGCGCACAAGGGTAGCGTTAGCTGCTGTTGGGTCACTTTGAAAAGTTTGCTCAAGTGTATTTAAATGATCCTCTGCCTGGTGGAGCAGTGCTTTGGAGGTGGCCTTGTGTCTGTTGATATGTATAGAGAGTATCATGCGGGCATGTAATTTGAATGTGCCCCAGACGTTCCCAGCCGAGGTGGAGCCTTCATTGGTTCGGAAAAAGCGCTCCCATTCAGGTTGGATCATGTCTAGGTTGGGTAATATGGATAGCCAGAATGGGTTAAGCCTCCAAATGTGTTCTGATGGGGGGAGGGGAATCGTAGGATGATCCAGTATGGAGAATGGTCGGAGAGAACCCTGATGTCAAAACCCGCGTCTAGGAGATGTGGCAGGAGGGGGGGGGCAAGGAGGATAAGGTCAATGCGGGATAGGGCAAGGCGGGAGGGGGTGAAGCAGGAGTAGCGTGGGGTCAGTGGGTATTTATGGCGCCATGTGTCGGTGAGAGCAAATTCCGTGAGGAATCTTCCAAATCTGGTGACGCCAGGAGGAGGAGTGGTGAGTGCAGCGGGGGACAGTCTGTCTACGCTCGGATCTATAACCATATTAAAGTCTCCCGCCCATATGGCAGGCACGGAAGGGTGTTGAGCCATGAAGGCTATTTCACACTGCAGCAGGGTAAATTGGAATGGGGGGTATGTAAAAGGCTAGGAGAAGTATTGCCATGCCTTGTACAGTTGCATGCAAAAATAATGTGTGGCCCTGGGGATCCGACTGCAGTGAGTGGAGCTGGAATTGAGTCGTTTTGGCTATGAGGATCGCAACCCCTCGGGAGTTAGATGTATAGGGGGCTTGATACAGCCATCCCACCCATGGTTTTTTAAGGCACATTTGTTTCTGACCCGCTAGGTGGGTTTCTAGCAGGATAGAAATATCTGCTTTGTGATATTTGAGGTGCGATAAAATTGCCACCCGCTTGGCCTTATCACCAAGTCCTCAGACATTCCAGGTTACAACTTTAAGGGGGGCCATAAGGTGAGGTGGAGTATGAAAGTGAGCAGTCGGATCCCAAGGGAGCATCCCATGACATTAAACAGCAGCACATAAAAAAAAAGTTACATGAAGAAGAAAGCATGTGTAGACGGTAATACATGTTGTAAGAATAAAAGAAAGGTGCGGTAGTCCATGAAGTACATCAAGGCAATGTAAAAAAAGAAAAAAAAAAGAAAAAAGTCATAAAAAAATCACAAAAATTAAACGTTCTGCAAACACACTGGACCAGCGGGGCAGAGTGAACACACACCTGCCATCTACCGTGGTAGGGGCAGGGGCTGGCCAGGAAAACAGCTTTGGATGTTTGGTGTTTAGGGGTGGCATATATGCCAAGTTCCTGGGGTGACCAGTGGGGTCCTTAGGGCGAACAAGCTGGAAATCGCACGACGGTGCAAAGATATGTCCAGTACGGGGGGGTGAGCATGCAGGCGAGCCGCTCGAGACTCACAGTTAAAACATAAAGGCGGGGGTTTGCTGCATGTTTCATAGGTTGGGGAAGGGTGGGAACATGAGCATGTGCCCAAGGAGATGAGGGGAAGGAGAGGCATTGAGAGAACATAGTAAGCAAGAGACTTTCAACTCACGGTTACATAGCGGTGTATAGGAGGAGTGTGCCCTAAGGCACATCGGCGTCCCGCAGGGTGCGATGGCAGCGTGTAGTAGACGGGGATCTATGAACCAGTCGGATCAGCCGTGCCTCGTCGTTCCAGCCAGGAGATAACGGTTTGTGGGTCTTCAAAAAATTGTGCTTTACCGTCACCCACCACCCGAAGCCTGGTGGGGAAGAGCATCGCATAAGGTAAGTGTTGAATCCGTAGCTGCCTTTTAGCCTCGGTGAATCTTGCTCTCTTCTTTTGCACTTCGGCTGAGAAGTCCGGATAGACTGCCACTGTTACGTTACCGAGGGGTATGTTGCCGCGCTCCCGGGTGAGCCGGAGGATAGTGTCCCGATCCCTATAATTCAGGAGTTTGGCAATGAAAGTACGCGGTGGGGCGCCGTTAGGAGGAGGTTTTGCTGACAGACGGTGAGCGTGCTCCACCACGAATGTTGAGGAGAATGCCTCTCTGCCGAACGTTGTAATAAGTAGGTTCTCGAGGAATGTTGGGGGGTCTGCACCCTCGGATCTTTCAGGGAGCCCCACAAAGCACAGGTTACACCTGCAAAGGCGGTTCTCCATGTCGTCCTGCTTGCAGAGAACCGCATTGAGTTGATATTGGAGTTGTTCTGTGGTGACTTGGAGCGGGTGGATACCGTCCTCCACGTGGCCAACGCGGCGCTCGGTCTCATAAACATGCTCCCGGAGCTTGTGGATGTCCTGTCTAATCAGGGAGATGTCCACCTTCACCTCCTCGATCCTGGAGGTAAGCGTGGATTGGCACATGGCGATGGCATCCAGCATCCTAGCTGTGTCTCCAGAGGCCTGCTCCTCCTCCCCCTGATGCGGAGAGGTGCCATCTTCGTCTCCGGGTTCCCGCTTCTCGTTGCGATATTTGCCGAGTTTAGCGATGGCACTCGCTTTTTTTGTTGGGGACATGTTGCTGCTGAATCAGGCAGGCAGTTTATGGTGGTCGTGGGGCTGTAGACGGGGAAAATAACCCCCAGGATCAAGTGTTAGGATATCGCTCGAGCGGAGCTCTCACTCTGCACATCCTATTCCATGCGGCTCCAGACCATGCCCCCTGCTTGGTGTTCTTTTATTTAATATACCTCAGTCTAGCAGAACTACCATGGAAGTATTTCAATACTTAGAAAAGAGAGAGGTTAAGATCTGTGATATCTTTTCCAGAAAGCAAACTGTGGGGGAAGGAAGTGAGATCTCCCATACTTTTCGTAGATTAGGGCACATCTTCGAAAAAAAGGTCAAGTCATGGTGGGATATCACTTCCTTTGAGCAATACTTGGAAGCCAAACTAATCCCAAGACGTCTTAGGTGGGATGTCCCACCTAATGACGGTCTTATGGATAGTAAGGCTATGATGGAATGGAGTAAATTTTTTATAGATAAAGGCCTAGAGCTTATAGAATTTTTATTATTACGTAAACGTCGTAAGATGGTACAGTTGGAAACTCAAATCAGGGATCTCAAAGCCACTCTTGAACCCTTTAAGGAGTCTGAGGATTTTTTGAGATTATCAAATGAGTTGAAAAATAGACTTGTGAAATGGGATACAGAGACCCAAAATAAGAAAAAGAAGAAATACATTAGGGATTTAGAAGATTTCAGTAAAAACAATGTTTTCAAATGGCAAGTCACCTCCCCTGCCATCACCCAAACTCAAATTCCTCCTCTAGATGTTACTAATGGTGACATGATTAATACTCCATTAATTGATTCAAGGAGTAATGATGTCTATGTCTACGAGGACTTTGACTTTCCCAATGGGGGTACACCTACCACTGGGGGTCATTTTCATGATGCCCCCATAAAGAGAGGTAAAAATAGAAGGGGCCGAGGGAAACGGGGAAGTTATCACCACTCTCCATATAGACATCCTGCATATGCACCGGAGGGAGCCAATGATATGTATGGTGGATATCAACAGCCACAATCTAATTACTCACCATCGTATCATCAAAATGGTCCCTTTCCCTACAGACGAAGTCGCCCAACTAATAATTACAATTACTATGCACCATCTAAATATTCTACTAGAGGTAGAGTGCAGCCACATTATGGGAACTATGTGGTTACACAAAATCGCTTTTCACCTTCAGCCAACCCGGAATCACGTGGGAGAGGGGATTTTCACGGAGCCCGGGGAGGGCGAGGGAGGGGCCTTCCGTTTATCCCCCCGAACCCAGGAGGGAGACGAGACACACAGGCTCAGGAACCCAGACAGGGAAGTACTCTCCTGCAAAAAAGAAAAACGAGAGGAAGGAGAGGAGGCATCAGAACTCAAAAGAACAAAGCCTCATTAGGTGCGGGGATATATAATCTGAGCGGAACACCCTTAAGTGAAGAGGAAGTTAAAGTACCTGATAAGGGTTTAAAATTCGCTCCCACGCGCAACCTAAACAAGTTTCAAACATATGTTAACCTACAAAAGTTCATACGTACATTGAACATTAAAAAATATTTTTTAAATACCCCGTCAGTGAGAACTACCAATACCAGTACCCAGGGGGGCCATCATTCTAATTTATGGAATAAGTCAGTGTTCAATCCCCCAGCCACAGATGCTGAGCACTTGAAAGTGTTCAGGAATATGGTGGTGAAGGATTTGTATGCGTTAAAAGTTAGGAAAGCGAATGACCCTCTATACATTAGTAGAGGTATTAAGGGCCTTGTCAGATAGGAATGATCTGGTTATTCGTCCCGCTGACAAGGGAGTGGAGTTGGTCTTGTTGAGTAAAACCTAATATAGGAATGAAATGAACAATTTAAGTGACAGTAATACTTATAGTATCCTGACCAAGGATCCAATGTTGGATTTTAAGGGTGAACTCCACTTTCTTGTTGAGAGAGGGAAGCACATAGGAGTGCTTAGTGCCAAGGAGGCCCAATACTTAGATCCCCTGTTCTGTCATACACCAATCATTTATTTTCTCCCCAAGATCCATAAGAATAGTGTAAACCCACCGGGTAGACCCATAGTTAATGGGGTTGACTCGGTCTCTTCTAGATTGGGTCAATATATTGACACATTTCTCCAACCACTAGTCTTTGACCATCACATCCTCTTGTTTTCTCATCACGGCAGATGTGGGCTCTCTATATACGATCATTAGCCACGAGGATGCGTTAACCTCAGTACAGTGGGCCCTGGGGTCGGACCTGTCGAGGAGGCATCGGAACTTTTTGATTGATAGTTTTACCTTCTGCCTGTCAAAAAACTATTTCTGGTATGATAAGCAGTTTTATCTCCAAACCAGAGGGGTGGCTATGGGGGCACGCTTTACTCCCAGTGTTGCCAATTTGTTTGTGGCTCACTGGGAGGAGAAGGCTGTTTATAAGAACAAACCCCCGGAATTAATCTGCTACCAGAGGTACATTGACGACCTCATCATGATCTGGGAGGGGGACAAAGAGTTTGGATGCGTTTGTATCCAGACTTAACGATAGTAACAAAAATTTTGTCCTTTCTTGGAACATCACTACAGAGAAGGCAGTTTTCCTAGATCTAGAATTGTCAAAAAAGGGGGATCGAATCAACATGATCACGCATTTCAAGGCCACTGGTCGAAACGCCTTTATCCCTGTTGAAAGTTACCACCACAATAAATGGCTGTGTAATATTCCGAGAGGGCAGTTTATCCGCCTCAGGCGCAATTGCACAGATGTGGGTGATTTTCTATCTCAATCACAGACCCTGGTTTCTAGATTTACCGAAAAGGGTTATGATAAAAGTAATCTTATCAAAGAAATGGAAAATGTTGGGACTCTAGATAGGAAGGAGCTGGTGTCTAATGCCCCTAAGGTAGTCCATGGAGGGCCTAAGCAGATTAGGATGATCCTGGACTTCAACATTCAACATAAGCAATTTGAAAAGATCGTACAGAAACACTGGCCCATTTTAAAACTAGATAGGACTCTGGGTCCGGCCCTTCCAGACCACCCATTGTTTATTTATAAAAGAGCATCCTCTCTCAGGGATAAGTTGCCTCCAGGGGTAATTGACCCCTCGGTTTACCCTGTGAGAAGGATGCTTGGCTTCCTTAATGGTTTCTATGCTTGTGGACACTGCCCGGCGTGTAAACAGGCTAAAAACAATGTTAAGAAAAGGAAAGAATTTGTGGCCTTTGCTATGGGTAAGAACTACGAAATCAAGGAATTGATTATGTGTAATACCGCCGGGGTTGTGCATATGTTGCAATGTGAATGTGGTTTCCAATATGTGGGGAGGACCTCTAGGCCCCTCCATGTAGGAGTTGGAGAACATGTTAACAACATTAAACGAGGACTCCGCACACAACGTCTCCAAGCACTTCCGACTTTTCCATAATCACAGCCCTGCAGGGCTGAAGTTCTGGGGAATAGAGAAGGTAACTAGGCACTGGAGAGGTGGGAATTTCATACGACAGCTTAGTGGAAGGGAATCATTCTGGGTATTTGAGACAAAGGTTGGGGTCCCTTTGGGGTTGAACGTTGAGTTCGACCTCAATTGTTTCATTTCAGACCGTTAGTTTCATGTGGGTACCCGGTCTGTTTATTCCTCGTTTGTTTATTTATTTACTGATTTTGTGGTATATGTATTTATATATTCCATTTTATATTTCAATTTTATTCCATCTGTATACGGATGAGGTGGTTGTACTGATGTCTTTTCATTTTTATTTTTTAATTTTTAACAATTTTTTCCAATCAATTGTTTCTAATATTTTTATAGTTTAAACCTCCACATGTGTAACACGGAATTTAACCGTGGAACCACACGGGTTGGTGATATATTTAGTTTGTTTTGCTTTATTAGTGGATATTTCCATTCACTTTTTGTTTTCCCCTTTAGTGACAACTTGGAGGGAACGACATATGTTTTCGGTCCACACTTTCTATTAGGAAGTGTGTGTAAGTTGCCTTAGGGCTGATGGCTTTAGATGGGATGGGGGTGACTTTGTTAACATTTCTCCCACATGCTTAATTTTTAGCCCATTTGGGGTATTCCTATAGTTATTTAGATCAGCCTTCCCTTCCCTCTAGCTTTACATTAATTCACTTTTTTCCATTATTTTATCATTTTAATGCTGTAGCTTTGTTGTGTTTCACCCATCTCTGGCCAGCGGCTGAGTTTATTGCAGCTTGTCAATCACCTTGGTGATTGATTTAAACACTCACTCTGACACGTCAGATGAGCGCCGGAGGCGGTCTTGGGAGCACGTATACGCCGTTGCCGAGGAGACCGGCGTGAGTGCTCACACTCTGACTCAGCTTACGAGTGACGTGGATGATAGGGGCGGATCGTTTATAACGTTCTCCCCCCTCGTCCCCGTCCCCATGGAAACGGCCTAACAGAGGGCGGGCTCGCCCTCAGGACGTATTAACGTCAGCTACCATTGGAGGGTGCGGATCCTCCCCCACCCGGAAACGATATTGTTCGGACTATGGGAGGTATGGCAGCTGCCAATTATTATACAATTAGTAGGTTATCGGTGGTTTTTGCTTACCTGTGCCCTATCAGATCTTTTGGTATGTTTAAGCCCTGAGTCACTATCACCAATAAGGTACGCCCACTCATCCGAGTTTGAATTGGAGGGTGGGCGGGGTTTTAGCTTCTTGATGAATTGTTTGATGAACCAGTACTAGATATAAGAGCTGACGCATGGGCCCCTAATCAGATTTGCAGAGGAAGTCCATACGGATGATACCCGTGCGAGGGGCTTTGTGATGTCAGTACAGCCACCGATCTGGTTCGATTTTTATGCTTCATACTCCTGCACTGGGAATCAGTGCTATCTTTGTGAGTAATATTCTTTTATTCAATAAATGTTATATTTTTCGTATGGAGAGCACTATGTCCTGTTATTTTGTTTTAACATGACACATATCTACCGATGAGATTGACTTTGGGATACTACAAGTGGACCTCCGTCTTAATATTTAACCCTGTGGAAGGGAATGCATGAGTGACCTTGCTGTTAGCGCAAACTTATCTACTCAATAAGGTGAGCAGCCTAGACCCCTGGTGGTGGAACACAGTGGTGGTGATACACGAATATAATCAAATCAAACAATAATTGCGCTATTACAAAAATAATTGAAAAAGGCAGCTGCTGGCATGTAACACAGTGGTGAACAATGTACGAGAAAAGTGGGATAAAAAAACATGCAGCACTCAAAAGGTGCATATAAATCAATGATTTATATCTATGAAGGAGTGTTAAAGAGAGAAGCTATACTCATAAAGTGAAAATAAAATGTGTACCAAATTATAAACAAAGTCCATAGGTGTACAATAAGTCATCTGTTAGTCCTAAACACACATGAGGGTTCATGGGCGTAACTGGTGTCGTGCGTCCACGCACAGTGGGAGCCGAGGAGGACTCTGTATGGGGAGACACTCTGCACGTAGGTCTTCTAATTACACAATGGACACTGTAATTGGTAGAAATGGATATCCTTACCGGAAAAGGTGGACACAGTCACCGTATAGTGGAGTGTCAAACAGGCTTGGGGGATACACCGATCCCAGAGATATCCAGCTGCAGGGGTCCTGACAAGGAGTCGCATCCAGGATCCGAATCGTTGGACGGTGGTATGGGGGTTCCCGGTGACTTGACGGGACTTCCCTGTGACGTCACAGGGAATGCCACAGGGATGTCCCGTCTTGTTCCGTGCATCAGAGGGGGGCGGGGTCACCGGGTGGCCCCGCCCCCCGTTATTTAAGAACCGTCAGACGAGGAGACGCCGCCACACAGCGGGAGCCACCCTCCATGCCAGCATGGGTGCGGAGCGGCTCGGAGAAGAAAATGAAGAAGAGAAGAAGAGAAGAAAAGAAGAAGAGAAGAGGATGAAGAGAAGAGCGGGAGCCTCCCCCCATGCCATGGGTGCGGAACGGCCCGAGGAGAAGAAGATAGAAGACGCCATGGAGGAGATGCTGGAAGTGAACGCCAGAGGAAGAACCAGAAGAGCCAGAAGAACCAGAAGAAGAAGATGAAGGAAGATAGAAGAAAGAAGAAGCGTTTAAATAAAGGAACTGTCTCTTGTCATTTTTAACATTTTTGACAGTTTTTTAGTGAAATGGTAGGGGTAATTACCCCCTTACCATTTCACACAGGGGGGGACTGGGATCTGGGGGTCCCCTTGTTAAAGGGGGCTTCCAGATTCCGATAAGCCCCCCACCCGCAGACCCCCACAACCACTGGCCAGGGTTGTGGGGATGAGGCCCTTGTCCTCATCAACATGGGGACAAGGTGTTTTGGGGGGCTACCCCAAAGCACTCTCCCAATGTTGAGGGCATGTGGCCTGATATGGTTCAGGAGGGGGGGCGCACTCTCGTCACCCCCTCTTTTCCTGCGGCCTGCCAGGTTGCATGCTCAGATAAGAGTCTGGTATGGATTTTTGGGGGGACCCCACGCTGTTTTTTTTTTTTTTGGCACGGGGTTCTCCTTAAAATCCATACCAGACCTGAAGGGTCTGGTATGGAATTTAGGGGGAACCCCACGTCTTTTTTTTTTTAAATTTTGGCCGGGGTTCCCCTAATATCCATACCAGACCTGAAGGGCCTGGTATGGAATTTAGGGGGACTCCCACGTCATTTTTTTTTTTAAATTTTGGTTCGGGGTTCCCCAGTGGGGAATTCCCATGCCGTTTTTATCAATGAACTTCTATGTGTATTGTCGGCAATGCAATAGCCGCGAGTAGTTTTAAATGGGTTTTTTCCTACGAAATGTCATTTTGCTATCAGACTGTTCTAAACACAGGAAACATGCGCCCCTTTACAGGCATACTATAGACACCCCCCAGCTATGAAATTTAAAAGGATATTACACTTTTATTGTTTGACTTTAAGCATTATTAAAATCACTGCTCCTGAAAAAACGGCCGTTTTTAAAACTTTTTTTTGCATTGATCCATGTCCCCTGGGGCAGGACCCGGTTTCCCAAACACTTTTTATGACAATAACTTGCATATAAGCCTTTAAAAGTAGCACTTTTGATTTCTCCCATAGACTTTTAAAGGGTGTTCCGCGGCATTCGAATTTGCCGTGAACACCCCAAATTGTTCGCTGTTCGGCGAACTTGCGAACAGCCAATGTTCGAGTCGAACATGAGTTCGACTCGAACTCGAAGCTCATCCCTAATAGGAGGTAATATACCTTTATAAAACTCCAATAAATAAAAATGTTATAAGAAAAATGTTATCATTTAGACAGACCAATATTACCATACATGTGTAGAGATGATATCTCCATACACTGTATTGGGATTTTTAAAAATTCAGTTTATCTTGCCTAAAAATAAATTCCAACACTGGGGAGATCCTCAACAATGAATGATGACGATGGTCATATCACATGACAGGAGTTGATTGATCATTGTCATAATATCCTATTCCTCCATGTATGACAACCTAAAATCTCATT
Organism: Lithobates clamitans; assembly: GCA_037952925.1. Taxonomy (NCBI): domain Eukaryota; kingdom Metazoa; phylum Chordata; class Amphibia; order Anura; family Ranidae; genus Lithobates; species Lithobates clamitans. Next base: position 643,462 of record JBBGZY010000482.1, read on the forward strand.
TATTTTATTGGTTATCAAACTAAATGGAATATCAGAATTTACCAAAATTTTGCAAAAATATTATTACATTTCTGATAACAGAGTGTGAGAAGATCCAAGATACAACATTAGTCTAGGTTTGGCTATTTATGATTATTTATGATTATTCTACATAGAGAGAAAAGATTTGACATAGAGAGAAAAGATTTGACATTATAGAGACAAAAAAGGTCGAATGTGCCTAACCTAACTCTATTAGTCCAAGATTATTCGACATAGAGAGAAAAGATTTAACATGAAGATTCGACGAAACAGTCGCCACAAGCGTACATTTATGGTCAAATGCTCCGTCCATTGGCTATAGAAGAATTCTAATGTTGGTTGACTAGTAATAATAATTAATAAATTATTACTAGTGTCATACAACATTAGAATTCTACTATAGCTTGTAGGCGGAACATTCGACCGGAAATGTACAATTGCGGTGTCGTACAGTTTAGCTGCTCCCTCAAATCTTTTTAGAACATTCGACAGCCACCATGAGCCTTCAATGACAGATTCAACTTTAATTATTTCGGATTTTCAGACGAATGCATTTTTTAACGAAACAAAATAAATAAAAACGAATTTCAGGTGTAACTAAATACATTTTTTTTAGGACGAAAACAAAATTCCGAAACAAAATATTTCAGTGTGCACATGTCTAATACAGATACATCATTCTTTATATCTGTACATTTTTCTAATAGTGTCCCAGAATATTATTGTCTCATTCAGCCCCTTTATACTCACAGTAATTCCTTTATCCGGCTTGTTGTCAGAGCTGCCATCAGATAACTGAAATGAGGACCCTCCAGATTGTTATTTGACAGGCCCAGTGTCCTCAATGTCTGGTTATTATTTAGTCCAGATGCCAGATGAGGGCAGGAACTGTCTGTCAGGAGATTATTATACAAACTGTAGAAGAGAAGAATGTTGCCAGAAGAAAATTAATTTCTCCCACAGGAATGAATGTAACTGTTATCTGCATGAACAGAACTCATTTCTCTTTATTGGAATCTTGTATGTTAGATCACTTTATAAAACTCCAGTATCTATATTTTTTTTATGAAAAATGCTATAAATATAGTTTTTATTGGTTTAACTAGATGGACTTGTGTCTTTTTTTTCAAGCAGACAAACTAGGTTACTATGTAGCCAGGTACTGGACTACAGAAACATGGAGAAGTATACACTGTCCTCTTTACAGTCAGTTTTAATTTCACTGTAAACTGCTATGCGGATGTTGTGTTGCACTATCCTTCTCTAGGGAGAGAGCTATAGCCAGGAAACCCTATGGACTTCTATGTAGAACACTAAGGATCATGGAAATTGGAAGTCTGGAAAATCAACAATAGAATGGGACTCATGGATGCAGAGTTGGTAGCACGGAAGTCCATGTGAGCACATCAGCCTATGTGCCCACATCTCTGCCCCCCTGCAAAGCTGTTCTAATAGCTCCTATCTTTTATTCTTTTAAGGGGGACCTCCACCCAGTTAGCCTAGCCCTAGCAGAGTCACCATTAATGCACTTTGGCATTATAGTATGATGAATGTATGTAATTCTACTATGTTACTGTCACGTACCAGGTGTGAGGCCGAGATGCTGAGAGGGCTCCCCTTGCAGCTAAGTGCAGCACTTCCCTGAAAGTGGTGCAGGGAGAGAAATGCCCAGAGAAGCGCGGTTTGCCAGGTACTGAGATGAGATGAGCTGGTCACCGTGAGCTCCAGCAGCAGGCTTAAATTGACCAGGAAGTAAGTCATGTGATCTGTTCAGGTTACAATGAGGAAGTACCGCCCACATTAGTCACACTGTGCACCATGGCAGCCATAATTGTCTTGGGTGGAATTGCCAGTCCTTCTTCGGCCATTTCCCTGACAGTGCTCCCCCTCCAAGGGGCAGCCTCCGGATGCCTAAACAAGACCACTTTTCAGAGTGTCTATCCCGGATCTCCTGTAGTAGTCTAGAGGTATGTATGTTACCCGCTGGTTCCCAAGAGTTCTCCTCTGCTGAATACCCTTTCTTTTTAATAAGAAATTGGTTTTGCCTACCTCTCTTCCGACAGTCCAGGATAGCTTCTACCTCAAATTCTGGTTCATCATCCACAGAGACTGGAGGAGGTGGCACTTTATCTCTCCCAAGAAAAGGACATGGCGGGAATGGTTTAAGCAGTGAGACATGAAACACTGGATGAATATTATACGATGTTGGCAGTGCCAGTTCAAATGCCACAGAATTAACTTCCCTCTTGACCTCAAATGGCATGACAAATTTCCTGGAAGGACAAGACAATCTGAGGTTAACAGAAGAGAGCCATACCTTGTCTCTGACCTGGAAGCTAGGACTGCTTCTTCTCCTTCTATCAGATTGTCTCTTGAAGTCCTCTTGAGCTTTCTGCATAGTTTCTCAGAGGGTCTGGTAATTAGTCTGGATAAATGTTATGTGATCTTGAACTGCTGGTACTGAGGCTGAGTTATTGTACGCAAATTCAGCACATGGAAGTAAGGAAGGCCAATCATCTTGGGAAAAAAAAGAAAAGCACCTTAGATACTGTTCTAGAGTTTGGTTGGTTCTCTCGGTTTGCCCATTACTTTGTGGATGATAGGCGGAGGACAAGCAAACATCTATTGCCAAACTTCTGCAAAGACTTCTCCAAAATATTGAGGTAAACTGGACCCCTCTATCCAAAACAATGCTATCAGGAAGGCCGTATAGTCTGAGTACCTCTCTAATGAAGATATTTACTGTATCCATAGCTGAAGGTGTGCCTATCATAGGCTGTTTGTGAGCCATTTTAGACAGGCGATCCACTACTACAAAAATATTTGTGTACCCTTCTGATGGGGGTAAATCCATTATAAAGTCCATTGAAATTTTCTTCTATGGCTGCTCTGGGACTGGTAATGGCCTCAACAAACCCCAAGCCTTCGCGTTGGACCCCTTGTTGAGCTGACAGATGGCACAGGACTTCACATACCTCCTGAAATCCAATTTCAAGGTGGGCCACCAAAAGGACCACTGAATGAGTTCTGTTGTCTTTCGAACCCCCTGAAATGCCCAGCAAGTTGATGATAATGGAGGGTCTTCAAAACCTATAACCTGGTATGTTGAGGGACAAAGAACCTATCCTGATGCCGCAAGAACCCTTCTTGACTTCTTAGAGAGGAAGCCTCTGATTTTGTGCATTGGACGGAGGCTTGTTCAATTGATGCTCTTAAATCATGTTAAAGTAACAAGAAGTTCTGGCTTGGCAGAATTGTGTCAGGTAGGTTGTTACCTCTGGGGTGTCAGGAAACATCCGTGATAGAGCATCATCTTTTCCGTTTTTTGACCCTGGTCAATAGGTAATGTTTAAATTGAATCTGGAGAAAAACAATGCCCAACGAGCCTGTAGTGGTCTTAGAAGTTTGGCTGTTCAAAGATATTCCAGATTTTTATGGTCAGTGAAAATCATAATAGGGTGTGCGGCTCCTTCCAAGAGATACCTCCACTCCTCTAGGGCTGTCTTTATAGCCAGGAGTTCTCGGTCCCCAACATCATAGTTCCTTTCCGGCTGACTCATTTTGCGTGAAGAAAAGGCAACAGGGTGGAGTAACGTTTTAGAACCCTGATGTTGTGACAGGACTGCCTCTGTGGCTACTTCTGAAGTGTCAACCTCCAAAACATAGGGTAAAGCAGGATCTGGGTTCTGGAGAACTGGAGCAGAAGTAAACGGATTTTAGTTTGTCAAAGGCTACTTGGACTTCAGACGACCACTGAAATCGGTTATGCTGGCGGGTGACTTGGGTGACTGGTGAGATGATGGCAGAAAAGTTCTTTATGAATCTTCTGTAGAAGTTTGTGAATCCAACAAACCTTTGTACCACCTTTTTATCTACAGGAGCGGGCCATTCCAGAATAGCCTTGACTTTTTGTGGATCCATGGCGACTCTCTGAAGAAATGATAAGTCCCAAGAACTGAATTAACATCTTTTCAAAGTCACACTTTTCGGCTTTTACATGTAGTCCATTTTTCCTTAAAGTTGACAACCCTTTCTCCACACGTGACCTATGAAGCTCTAGGGTAGCTGAAAAAATGAGAATGTCAAGGTAGACAATTACGAAATGATCCAGGAACTCCCAAAATATGTCATTCACCAGATACTGAAAAGCTGGATTATGCTGTCATGTACCAGGTGTGAGGCCAAGATGCTGAGAGGGCTCCCCTTTGCGGCTAAGTGCAGTGCTTCCCTGAAAATGGTACAGGGAGAGCAGTGCCCAGAGAAGCACGGTTTGCCAGGTACTGAGAGGAGATGAGCTGGTCACCGTGATGTAGCAGGAACAGGCTGGATGAACAGTAAAGCTGGTATGCTTGCAGAATACCAGGTAAGCTTGACCCAGTAGCAACTGGAGACAGAAAAGAGAGTCAGGCTGTGGGTCATACAAGGTAAGATCAGTTTAGATGATGAGATTGGATAGCCAGGGTCACACACAGGAAGATGGATCTGTAGCAGTGTCGATAAGCCAAGCCAAGGTCAGACACGGTGGAGCAAGCCAGAGAGAAGTCAGAAGTACAAGCCAAGGGTAAATCAGGAGATCAGGATCACAGGTCAGAGCAAGCAGGGTCAATAACAGAAGTTCAATCAGGATACACAGGAATGCAGGATCAAGGAGAAGCTGAAGATTATCCAGCAATGAGCAGCTCCAGCAGCAGGCTTAAATAGACCAGGAAGTAAGTCATGTGATCAGTTCAGTTTACAATGAGGAAGTACCACCCACATTAGTCACAATGTGCACCATGGCGGCCATGATTGCCTTGGTCGGAATTGCCAGTCCTTCGGCCATTTCCCTGACAGTTACTGTCCATTGCTACACTCATGATGATCTTTCTACTGTTTATGCTGATCCTGGTGCATAGTGTTCTCCTATTCCTACTATTTTCTACTAAGATAGAGATACCCTCCAATGGTTTAGGGACTATTATGAGCACTTCAGACAAAGGAAACTCCAAAAACAGAAGTAAAAAAAATACAAATTTTATTATATATCAATAAAAATACATTCTAAAAAAGGTAGTTTGTACATATGTATGTATAGGCAGCCTATGCAAAAACCTTTAAACAATCAACATTCACAAGATGAGACATCCAACGTGCTTCAAAAGTACAAGAGATATGCTTTCAAGTCACTGAACACCCAAAACTGGGATAAAAGTGAAAGGCACCAGGTACAGTCTGCATGGCAACAAGGAGCGTCAGAATAGGGCCAACACGACCTCAAAAGGATCTGAGCCAAAATGTATTATTGGCCAAGATGATCGATCCAATAAGTATGGGTGTCTTTTAGATGTTGCAAAAAAGTTCTGAAGTGAGTAAAGCCTGAAGAATTTAAGTCAGGTGCAATATACTCAGCACTTTATTATTTTCTACTATGTTCTACTATTTCATCAGTATTTTTAGTGTTAACATGTGGCCACATGAACAAGCTATTGGGATCTGAGCACAGGTACATCTTGTTTCTATTCCTACTGCTGACTACTGGTCATAACGTATGCTGAATTGCACTACTACTATTGTTAATCCATTTTTATGCCTTTATCGTTACCAATCATAGTCTATGACAATATATTAAGACTTGCTGTCACAAATTCATTTAGCGTCTGTTTACTGACCCAGCATTTTTTTAAATATTTTTTCAATTTCTGGAAAAAACTGTTCTGTTCTGTTCTTCATTGTTGGAGATCCCCCAACAATGAATGATGATGATGGGCATGTAAAAATGACAGGAAGCTCACTGTAGATCTGTTACCTAAGAATTGACAAACATGCAAATTTGATCTGCCTGTATTTTTACAAAAATGAGCTCTGTTCCTACCCTGTAATTGATCATCTCACCTACTGATTCATACAGTATAGCTAGCTTTATGGTTTATTCCCAGCCACAGGCCCCAGTTCCTTAGTATTCCTAGTTCCTGCATGTTCTTGCTCCTGCATGTTCCTAGTACAAGTTTTATGGAGTTACCATGTTCTGTGACCTGTGTCTCCAGTGAATGCTGTGCCTCCACTGTTTCTTATAACTCTGTGCCTCAACCTCTGCACTCCTGTTTCTCCACAGACTCTGTCACCCTGTGAACTTCTCCAGTAACCCCGTGTTTCTGTGTCACTTGTGATCTCAGTATCCCTGAGATCTGGTGTTCCATATTTCCTGTCTCTCCATTTATTAACCTTGGCTTTGGATCTGACCACACTTGTCCACTACCTGCACTGACCTTCTGATTGTCCTTGTTTCTGAGATTGCCTACCTTGGAGTCATCCTGCAGCAAAACACATCACCCCTTGCAGGGTAAGTTGGTAAATGCAAGGCAATGAGTGAACATCCATTTGCTGGTCTCCCCTGGGTTGCATGCCCGGAATCACTCAGGTCTGAGCAAAGTCTGCGCTCATTAAGCTTCCACTTGAGATGACATCAGAACTCTAATAGACCTTAAGTCTAGGGTCACTCCTATGCGTTTTAAGTATATTTTGCGGATTGCAAAAATGCACTACAGTCCATTTAACATGGTTTCCTATGGGACACGTTCACATCAACAACCGCTGCATTTTTTTAAAGGGTCAGGGACTTTTTTCCACAGGAGAATGCGTTTTGCGTGTAATAGACTTCAATGAACCTAATAATAATAAAAATTGGCACCAAAATTTGAAAAATACATACCAGACCCTTATCCAAGCATGCAGCCCCACAGGCCAGGAACGGGGGGGCACCTAAACAATACCAGGCCACATTCCCTCAATATTGGGAGGTACTTTGGGCCAGGGGGCCCCCTCACCCCAAAGTACCTTGTCCCCATGTTAAATGGGGATAAGGGCCTTTTCTTCACAACCCTGGCTGGTGGGTGTGGGGGTCTGCAGGTGGTAAGCTTATCGGAATGTACATAGTACCCCTACCCCTTCACCAAAAAAGTGTCAAAAATAAATAAAAACACAGAGACAGTATTTGAGAATTCCTTTATTTAAAAAAACCCAGAAAACAAAAAAAAGTCCCCCAGTGTAGATCTATTGACAATCATGCCGTCCATCTCCACCATCAAACCCAAAAAAAGAAAAAAAAGCTTGGCTCCTGCCATCTGACAGTTCTTAAATAACTAAGGGGTGGGGCTAAAAAAATCTTTCCTGTGATCAATCATAGTTTTGAATGATCGCCATTTTTTTTTAAACGGCATGGGGTCCCCCCAAAATCCATACCAGACCCTTACCTGGGCATGCAGCCTGGTAGGTCAAAAAAGGGGGATGAGAAAGCGCCCCCCCTCCTGAACCATACCAGGCCACGTGCCCTCAATATGGGGGGGTAGGTGCTCTGGGGCTTTGGGGGGCTCTGTTGATGGGGACAAGGACCTCATCCCTTATCCCTTAAACCGTGGCCGGTGGTTGTGGGGGTTTGTAGGTGGGGGGCTTATCAGAATCTGGAAGCACCAGATCCCGCCCCCCCAAGTGAATGAGTATCGGGTACATAATACTCCTACCCATTCACCAAAAAAAGTGTCAAAAAGTAATAAACACAAGAGACTGTTTTTGACAAATCCTTTATTAAAAAATAAAAAAATAGTGTCCCTTGATGTAAATCCATCATGCTCACCCCCGGGTGGGGGTTTGCATTGTGGAGGGGAGGGGTGGTGGCAGGAGGACAGTTGTGGGGGGACACCAAATGAACTTTTGCCTAAGTAGGCAAACATATTTGCACCGGCCTTAATATTTATATAGCCCTAAATCCCCACTTTTCCTATAATTGTATTCTGGGCATGTTTTTGGCTATCTGGGTGCATGAGATCGGAAGACACATTTTGATTACATTATCACATTTATATATTATTTATGTAATTTACATATAAAGTTGTGCCAAAATATTATTGTCTCAGTCAGTCCTGTTATACTCACTGTAATTCCACTATCCGGCTTGTTGTCAGAGCTGCCATCAGATCCCTGAAATGAGGACCCTCCAGATTGTTATATGACAAGTTCAGTGTCCTCAGTGTCTGGTTATTTCTTATTCCAGATGCCAGGTGGGGGCAGGAACTGTCTGTCAGTTGATTGTCAGACAAACTGTAGAAGAAAAAAAGAATGTTATCAGAAGAAAATTCATTTCTCTGGATGTTTGTATCTGAAATTGTCTTTATCTCTGCTGAGCTCTGTGTTCTTAGGAAGTTCTAGGGAGATCCCAATGCTGAATAGTGAATGTGTAGTGATGGGGAGATCTACCAACACTGCATAGCAGAAGTGCAGTAATAAAGAGATCTGTAACACTTAATAGTGGTGGTCATGTCAAGTGGCAAGAAGCTCATATGTTATGATTGCATCAGAATCCCCAGTGCATGGCTACCTAAAATGTCATAATTTTATTAGTTACTAGACTAAATGGAAAATCCAATTTTAAAAGGTTATAAGAAAACGTTTTCATGGCTAATGACAGAGTGTGATATGATCCAAAAATTAGACAACAGTCTGGGATTAGTGATAGGGAGATTAAATATAATTTTGATATTATTTGATTTAGGTATAACAAGAAAGAGTGGTTAGGAGAGAGGGAGCAAAACTTTCTCCCTCTATTATCTTATGGATTTTCTGGTACCACATGCTTTTGAATTAATATAGGTATTTGATTTAGGTAGCTTGGATGTAAGTTTGTATCAGAATATTATTGTCTCAGTCAGCCCTGTTATACTTGTACTCACAGTAACTTCTCTATCTGGCTTGTTGTCAGGGCTGCCATTAGATCAATGAAATGAGGACCCTCCAGATTGTTCCCAGACAGGTCCAGTGTCCTCAGTGTCTGGTTATTACTTATTCCAGATGCCAGGTCGGGGCAGGAACTGTCTGTCAGGTGATTATTATCCAAACTGTAGAAGAAGAGAAGAATGTTACCAGAAAAGAATGAAGCTCCTGCCCAGGGGATGTAACTATTCCGTGCATGAATTGAGGTAATTTTTCTTGGAATAAATTATGTGAGATCACTTTATAAACCTCCAGTAAATATAATTTTATAAGAAATGTTCTAATGCAGTAGACACATGCCCATAGTATCATCCTTGTGTAGAGATGGTTGTAGCCCCCTTGATCTAAACAGAGGCTACTATGCCCATTTAATTTTTGGTTGGGCTATAGTTAGTTCAGACTGATTGTATCGCTTGGCTATTCCCTAAGCCTAAGTTGGCTTGTGATTTCTCACTGGTATCATGTCATAGTTTGAAATTTCAAATACAAAACAAATTTATACATCTTTATATTTTCTTCACCTAACCCAGTAGGTGATTTAGGTCACTGGTGCATGCTTGTACTGTGCCCCCTCTACATTGTAAAGCACTATGTAAACTGTTGACGCTATATAGATCCTGTATAATAATAATATTAATAGAAAAAGAAAAAAGTGACTGGTGCTTAATATACTTTCTTGGTCCCCCCATTTTAGTCATGAACTCAGCCCGGGGGGTGAAATGCTAGCCTGCTGCCTCTGGAGGTGCTATCCTGCTGTTGGGGTGTCAGAGGAGTGCTACAGAGTGATACCTCCATAAGCAGGATTATCACAGAATACACTGATATAACTCATCATATTGTGTTATAATCCTCTTGTGTAAAAGAATCGTATCAGCAGATCATGTGAGATCAGAATCAATTTGTTATTAGTAGGGGTACGTTTTGGGTTGTCTGTCCAGGTTGAATACAGCCTATTCACTGTTGGGTGAACAGGCAAACAAGCTGACCATTAGAGCTGAACTTGGGCTCTTGTTGAACTTATGCTTGACCCAAAGCTGTTCAGTTCACCAAACAAGAGAACTAAATGGCCAGATTTGGTCAGTTTGCCCATCTGCCTTAACCTTTGTCTGATGCTGCCAGAAGTCATTCATTTAGTGGATGTATCACTACCCATACTCATTCTTGTGGGGGGAGGCAGATCTGGGGGTTACCAGATTTTAGAAGTCCCCTGTGTGTTTCCTTGCAGTCCTGCTAGTTTGACCCATGATTCCAGCATCTCAGCACTTCAAGGGACTCTTCCCTTCTTATCAGCCCTAAGTTTCCAGTAGCTGCCTGCATGTGGGAGATTTAGATGGCTGCAATCTGGTAATTATCTGCAGGGCAACCTATCTCCACTGTCAGGAGCTCTGGAAAAGACAAGGCAGTGTTTTATTTGCCCTTTCAATGGCCCTTATTTTTGCAGTATGTGTGCGCACGCTGGGTTCTTCCCATAAGTATTTTAATGAGTACGCTACCTGTCCTAGATGCCTCATGCACCCCAATTGCATCCTGTATACCTGCATTCTCTGGCACCCCTAGGTACCTTGGTGTTACTCACACATGCCATTACCCCTATGTTCCTCTAAGCACAGCATCCTACTGCTATAAGATACCTTGTACTCCTATATTTCTGTGACCCCCATCACTCCTGCTGCAAGTGTCTCTAATAGGGATGAGCTTCGAGTTCGAGTCGAACTCATGTTTGACTCGAACATTGGCTGTTCGCAAGTTCGCCGAACAGCGAACAATTTGGGGTGTTCGCGGCATTCGAATGCCGCGGAACACCCTTTAAAAGTCTATGGGAGAAATCAAAAGTGCTAATTTTAAAGGCTTATATGCAAGTTATTGTCATAAAAAGTGTTTGGGGACCCGGGTCCTGCCCCAGGGGACATGGATCAATGCAAAAAAAAGTTTTAAAAACGGCCGTTTTTTCAGGAGCAGTGATTTTAATAATGTTTAAAGTCAAACAATAAAAGTGTAATATCCCTTTAAATTTCATACCTGGGGGGTGTCTATAGTATTCCTGTAAAGGGGCGCATGTTTCCCGTGTTTAAAACAGTCTGACAGCAAAATGACATTTCGAAGGAAAAAAAGCCATTTAAAACTACCCGCGGCTATTGCATTGCCGACAATACACATAGAAGTTCATTGATAAAAACGGCATGGGAATTCCCCACAGGGCAACCCCGAACCAAAATGAAAAAAAAAAATGACGTGGGAGACCCCCTAAATTCCATACCAGGCCCTTCAGGTCTGGTATGGATATTAAGGGGAACCCCAGCCAAAATTTTTTAAAAAAATGACGCGGGGTTCCCCCTAAATTTCATACCAGACCCTTCAGGTCTGGTATGGATTTTAAGGGGAACCCCGCGCCAAAAAAAAAAAAAAAACGGCGTGGGGTCCCCCCAAAAATCAATACCAGACCCTTATCCGAGCACGCAACCTGGCAGGCCGCAGGAAAAGAGGGGGGGACGAGAGTGCACCCCCCCTCCTGAACCGTACCAGGCCACATGCCCTCAACATTGGGAGTGTGCTTTAGGGTAGCCCCCCAAAACACCTTGTCCCCATGTTGATGAGGACAAGGGCCTCATCCCCACAACCCTGGCCGGTGGTTGTGGGGGTCTGCGAGCAGGGGGCTTATCGGAATCTGGAAGCCCCCTTTAACAAGGGGACCCCCAGATCCCGGCCCCCCCCTGTGTGAAATGGTAAGGGGGTACTTACCCCTACCATTTCACTAAAAAACTGTCAAAAATGTTAAAAATGACAAGAGACAGTTTTTGACAATTCCTTTATTTAAATGCTTCTTCTTTCTTCCTTCATCTTCTTCTGGCTCTTCTGGTTCTTCCTCTGGCATTCTCGTCCAGAATCTCCTCCGCGGCGTCTTCTATCTTCTTCTCCTCGGGCCGCTCCGCACCCATGGCATGAGGGGAGGCTCCCGCTCTTCTCTTCATCTTCTTCTTCATCCTCTTCTCTTCTTTCTTCTTCTCTTCTTCATTTTCTTCTCCGGGCCGCTCCTCACCCATGCTGGCATGGAGGGAGGCTCCCACAACCACCAGCCAGGGTTGTGGGGATGAGGCCCTTGTCCTCATCAACATGGGGACAAGGTGTTTTGGGGGCTACCCCAAAGCACCCTCCCAATGTTGAGGGCATGTGGCCTGGTACGGTTCAGGAGGGGGGGCCGCACTCTTATCCCCCCCTCTTTTCCTGCGGCCTGCCAGATTGCGTGCACGGATAAGGGTCTGGTATGGATTTTTGGGGGGACCCCACGCCGTTTTTTTTAATTTTTGGAGCGGGGTTCCTCTTAAAATCCATATCAGACCTGAAGGGCCTGGTATGGAATTTAGGGGGTCTCCCACGTCATTTTTTTTTTTTTTTTTGGTTCGGGGTTGCCCTGTGGGGAATTCCCATGCCGTTTTTATCAATGAACTTCTATGTGTATTGTCGGCAATGCAATAGCCGCGGGTAGTTTTAAATGGCTTTTTTTCCATCGAAATGTCATTTTGCTGTCAGACTGTTCTAAACACAGGAAACATGCGCCCCTTTACAGGCATACTATAGACACCCCCAGGTACGAAATTTAAAAGGATATTACACTTTTATTGTTTGATTAAGCATTATTAAAATCACTGCTCCTGAAAAAACGTCCGTTTTTAAAACTTTTTTTGCATTGATCCATGTCCCCTGGGGCAGGACCCAGGTCCCCAAACACTTTTTATGACAATAACTTGCATATAAGCCTTTAAAATTAGCACTTTTAAATATTAATGTTCGTGTCCCATAGACTTTAACGGTGTTCGCACAAACTTTTTTCCTGTTCGCATGTTCTGGTGCGAACTGAACAGGGGGGTGTTCGGCTCATCCCTAGTCTCTAACTAATACTCCTGCCTGCCTGTAATCCCAGTGCTGTACGATACTCCTGCCATACCTGTGTTTAGCATTCTTTGTTTTCCCTGGTCCTCACCTTGTGTGCTTTCCTGTACTAGGTCAGCTAAAGCCTGCATTGGTAGGCTGCACAGAGTCAATGATCCCTAACCATTGGTGACATTTTGTGGAAGTTCATGCTATAGTTGTGCCACTTCAACTGCAGATTTAAAACATCCCCCAAGATTGTTTTATAAAAAAATTGTCTATTTTTTTGTTGCCCTTTAACCCTTTTGCTTCCAGAGCTATTTTTGTGTGTTTTTTGCACAAATCCCCCAAAAAAAATTTAGGCCTAAAGATTACATTAAACCCCCAAACATTATATATTTTATGAAAGCAAACATCCTGGTACACAATATTAGTACAGTGATGTAAGAAATGCACAATTTCAGTAAAAAATACACTAAAGTTAATCTTGGGGCACACAAACGCAATAAAGTGCCCAATTTTTGGTAACATAAAAAAGATGAGGTTGTGCCTAATAAATAGATACCCAACATGTTAAGCCTTAAAATTGCATGCGCCTGTGAAATGGCAACACACTTCAGTACTCTATATTTTACAGGCGATGCCCTAAAAAGCCCTACAGGTCATCATTTTAGAGTTAACCATTAATAATGGGTCTAGAATTATTGATCTCTCTCAATCTGTGCATCAATATGTGACATGTATAGCACAATTAATGTGTTTGCAATTGTGTAAGTGGGAGTGCGGGGACTCAAAAAAATGTTTGGGGGGGTGAAGTGTTTGGGTGTAACTAACTTTTTACACTTCTTACATTTTTTTTAATAAACTTTTTTTGATCGCATAGGAGACAAAAAGTCCCCCATGGATTTTTTTAGTGACAGATTCTCTTTAATGAGACATCAAGGGTCTGAAAGATCTCCCTTCCCTCTACCTAACAGCACCTGCCTTGCTCGTCCCAGGTTCACAAATGGGTGCATGGAGTCTGGGAAACATGGCGGGGGCACAAGGAGGGGCACAGACTCCAATCACTTCCATCTGACAGCCAAAAGTTGGCTTGTCAGATTAACACACACTTCCAGCAGCTGCAGCGTGTAAAACCCTCCAAAGTAGTTTTTACATCAGTGGCAGTAAAAGGGATTCGATTTTTTAAGACCTGTTCCTCATGAAAAATTTGTTTTGCATTGGTAGATTTCCCTGTGGCAGTGCCCAACTATCTATGTCTCTTTTTTCCAAAAGATTGCAAATTGGCCTTGGAAAAGGCCGGAATTTTATTTTAAATATTCTGCTCCAACAGACTTTGACAGCCTCTTACTTGCCAGCTAGGCTTCATACCTAGATGCGGGGTCTTTTTTGAATGTTTACACAGCAAATGTCGATCAGCGGGTGCCAGCCAATAGATTACCACCAGTACCTACTTATTATCCGGAACACACACAGGACAGGCTCTGTCCTGTCAGCAGGGAAGTAACATTTTCTTTCTCTCCAATGCAGGGAATAAAATTGTTTACTTTCCCTAGTAAAAGCACAACATACAGTACACATAAACACTGGCTGGGGGGCTTGGCCTGGCCGCAGGAGAAAATGCCCACTTGAATCATGGGCTCTGCTCCTCCACACTACAGTCCAGCATCTCCAGCCCTTCCAGCAGTACCAATTGCCCTCCAGAATGGAGGGATACACTCAGGGCACCCAGTGGACTATGTCCCGCAAGAGATCCCAGGCTAAGGGATCACACTGGTTTCTTGATTTCATTGACTACATGTGGCCCCCTCAGCAAGTACATCCAGATGGCTCTGACCAGGAGCGAGGTAACCCAGAGCAGCCACCTGATCAGCCTGCCTCAGCTGAAGCCTCTTCGATCAATATGGAGGAGCAAGTGGACCTTCTGAATGAGTTGGCCTCTTCCCCAGAAGAGAGGTAAGCAGACCGCTGACTCCTCAGACTTATCTCCTACTAAACAGCCACCTGTAAAAAAACACTCTGGAGCTGGGACCTGTAGTCCCACAACAGGCTCTTCATCCACACAAACCCTGGTTGCATATCCTACCACTCATAACCTGGCCTCAGAACACTCTCTCAAAGCCATGTTTTCTCTTCAGGCTGATCTCCAGCGGGATCTTAATGCTTCCAATAACCATTTACATGACAAAATTACATACTTGAAAGAGCACACTGACCATATTAAACAACATCTTAGTGATGCTTCTAAAGCCCAGAACACCATGGTGGACATACAGGACGACCAAGCAGCATTCATACATATGCTCCACCTAAAAGTTGCAGATTTGGAGAACCGCCTAAGGTGGAATAACATTAATTTCAGGGGGGTTCCTGAATCTCTCCCCTCCTCTGAAATTGTATCTTACTTACACCAGCTATTCCACAAATTGAACCCATTTCTAACAACAAATGATATGCTCATTGACCTTGCACATAGGATCCACAAGCCATAGCACCTACCATCCTCTCTCCCTAGAGATAACCTAGCACGTGTCCATTTTTTGCACACCACGAGAAAAGAAAATATCATGAGAGTAGCGAGGTCCCAACGATCCCTCCTGGAGCCCTTCGCCAAGATATCATTGTACAATGACATATCGGCAGCCACCTCACAGGCATGTAAGACCTTTGCACCAGACACCGCACTGCTGAATGAGCATAAAATAACCTACACATGGGTATACCCCACTAAGCTGCTGGTGACATACCAAAGCCAACAGGTCCCCATCTTGACCCCTAAAGATGGAATCAAGCAGCTGCATAACTGGGGCATCATCTCACGCATGCTCCCACTTACCCCAAAACCAAAGCCTTCCTCCTAAATCTCCAACCCCTGGGAATCACGAGCCCCACCGTAACTTCAGCATGCCCTATTACTCATTGCTCCGCATTAAGGAAGCGCAAAGAAAATTTTATTTTGTTTTTTGTATAACATTTTGTATAAAAGTATATTACTACAATTCTCACAAAGTTATTTTCTACAATTTATCCTGAATAGAGACACCCCATATAAGGTTTAATGTCAGTTCTGTATGGCAAATATAAAAGTATGTATATTTCAGATTTCTAGATATTTTAAGCATTTCCAGTACAACGACTGTAATCCAGAGATTGGCCTGGGACAAGGATAACATACAGGCCATTGCGAATAGGTTAGATGAAAAAAGATGAGTCTGAACCAGGTTAAAAGATGCAAATATTTGTATGCAAATATTGATGGTAGCTACAGGCCATCAATCCAGAGTTAAACTAAAATAACTCTCCCAACTGGCTCTCTGTTCTGAATGCCCCTAGTGGTCCTGAGCTACTGTAGAAGGGGAGCAATGTGAGCCAAGAGAAAGGGATTTCGAAGTTGCAGCACAGAGGTTGGGGACCATCGAACAAAATGTAAAAAGGGCAAGGTTGTATATATATATATATATATATATATATATATATATATATATATATATATATATATATATATATATACATATATATAAATTTTACTTATACAGTTATCTAAACATGGCTGAGGCACAAAAGAAGACAAACCTATGGCAGCTTTAGCAGCCACAGGTTTATTTTCATCCTTTTACTGTTGCACCATAGTGCTGGCGGGGGGAAGTGAATGGGTTAACCAAGTCCAATCAGAGTGGATACTGATAAAATCTTCCAGCCCAAAGCAGTCTGTGGCTCTCCCATGTAGATCAAGGTGTTGCAACTGCAAAGTTTAACTGTTTTTAAATGTTCACCCAGTACTGGCCACTACCTAGGAGGACATTTATATACAGATTATTTAATGGCCAATAACAATGTGTGATAAGATCCAAGAATTAGTAAACAGTCCAGAATTGGCTATTTACATCTAAAGATATATTTTGATTACATCATGATATTTTTATATTACTTGTTGTTAGATGTAAAATAGACTCTGAATTTTAATGTCTCAATCGGTCCTGTTATACTTACTGTAATTCCTCTATCCGGCTTGTTATCAGTGCTGTCATCAGATCACAGAAATGAGGACCCTCCAGATAGTTATTAGTCAGGTCCAGTATCCTCAGTGTCTGGTTATTTCTTATTCCAGATGCCAGGTGGGGGCAGGATTTCTCTGTCAGGTGATTATTATACAAACTGTTGAAGAGGAGAAGAATGTTACCAGAAGAAAAGGAGTTTCATCACCAAAAATCAATGTAAATACTTTATACATACAATAGAACTATTTTCTGTTTATTTGAATCATTTTTGTTTGTAGCAACACTATCATCAGAGGCGTTTCGTAAATGTAGCTTTCCTGGCTAGTAATCGGCTCAGGCCAATATGTAGTTTTATCACTTGTTTTCTCACCTAGGTTGAGGGTTGCTGCAGTTCTCTGTTGTGGCCACTGGGTGTCACTGGCATTCAGGGCAATAGTTTAAGTTCTTTCTGGCTACCAATAGGAGGTTCATGGCCAGTGGTACATGCTGGTGGTGGCTATAAATGCTCTGGGAGTGACTTGAAGAGCTCGCTTCTCCCTGAGGATAGTGTGTGCAATGGTTTGTGCTGAGTAGACCAGAGTATGGTTGAGGCCTAGTTTAGAGTCCTCAAGCTTCTCTGCCTAGTTGAGGAGGGTATAGCATCCAAGATGGTACAAGCAGAGAATGGAAGTCCTGCTGGAGAGGGATTAGTGTCTGCATTTAGATTGTAGTAATCCACACAGAATTGCAGACTTCCATCCTTCTTTCGCACCAGGACTTGGGAGCAGCCCAAGGGCTACGACTCTCCCTAATCACCCATGAGAAAAAGTATTATTGGACTATTTCCAGAAACAGATAGATGTCTCCAAATCCCTGGTAGTGAATAAAAATATAAAAAAATATATAAACCAGATATTTAATCCTAAATGTCAACCGCTCACCAAACAACCCCTAAAGACACATAGGATAAATATGAGGCGCTCTAAATGTCTTAAATACCAAAGTGTTTCTAACACAATAGTGGTGTGACCCTCTTATTGTGGTCTTTGCACCTCGTGAGATCTAATGTTGCTAACAACCTATAAATTGTATAACAAATGACAGTAAAGAAAATATATATGTGACACTCAAGTGAAAAAATGTGTGCAATCACTTCACTCCATGCCATGAAATTTCAAAACCTCACATAAAAGTTCATACATTCCAAATAAATCAGCCCGAAAAGAACTGTTTGTGACAAGATATAGTTAGTGACGAAATATAAATCAAGTGTCCCAAAAAAAGTTTGCAATCTTTGATGAACACAATTGAGTGTCTCCCTGTGTCTTCCACCTCACCACCGTGTTCAGTGAATCACACCCTCCAGAAATGCACTCACCGATTTATATTGCCAGCACTCTCATGCAAGGCAATAAACGCTTATTTTACCACACTCCAGGGTAAATAAATCATTCGATGTCCATGGTGATTGTTATTCAATAGATCCACATGAAATAAAATATAAAGTGCTCCAATAGTGTGAACCAGCAAACAAATTTTATTAAAACCACTGCAATCCTCTCATAATACACTCACATTCTTAAAAGATTAAAACAGCAGAAACCGTGTGCAATTCACATCAATCTTCAAACTTTGTGGATAAAACCCAATAACTAGCGGTCACGGTGGACCCGAGGTGTACTACTGCCGGGCTGCAATCTCACCCCTCCCTCGGTATTCCTCCGCTCCTCCATGCACTCGAATTCCTATCCTCCCGTGTGGCTGACAGCACTATGCGTCACGTATCACAGCCACGCCCCCGACATGTTTCGTCATAGGTAGACTTATTCATGGGATTGGCTGTGTCTGCTGCCACTCATCCCTTATATTTGCTCCTGGTTGACGCCCATTAGGCCGTGCATTGCGCATGCGCACACCTCGCGTCCCCGTTATACTGATTCAACACTGATCATTGGAGCTTATCACACTCGGGATCGGGCACAAAAATATAAAAAATATATATAAAATATATAAAAGTAACTGATCCATACATATCTCCCTATTAATGTGCTCCAGTATAGATAAACTGTAGTTAACTGAATGTAGCGTCACAATCTGCTATTCTCACTGATCTCTAGTGGTTACAACAAGCATCCACAGAAACCAGCCCCTTCACAAACAGGGTGATATTCAAATTGCGCGCTTCCACCCAGCAACCAGCATCCATACTACAAAGTGCATCAACTAAAACAATATATTCATGGTGAGAACCTCCCTCATTTTATAATCCCTTCGGATATAAAATATACAAAACCATAAAAATATAAAGAATCCAATAAGGATATATAAATCCCTAAACATATGATTGCTTCATCATATAAAAATATTAACAATCATAATGATGATCCCCCTCTATAATAGGTTCTCACCGTTGGAAAGGGAAGAGCGATCTGGCTATGTTCCTTTTTTAGGGCAACGGGGGAGGGGAGGGGGAACACCGAGGAGAAACCCCAGGGAGCCTTATCAGAGAGGGGGAGTGAGACAAGCACCCCCCAAGGCTACAACATGGAGAGCATGCCCCCCCAGGAGAAGGAGGGGATGTAGGGCAGGAAGATCCAAAAAACCCAAGGAAACGACCGAGAGATGTATAAATACAGTTATTGGGTTTTATCCACAAAGTTTGAAGATTGATGTGAATTGCACACGGTTTCTGCTGTTTTAATCTTTTAAGAATGTGAGTGTATTATGAGAGGATTGCAGTGGTTTTAATAAAATTTGTTTGCTGGTTCACACTATTGGAGCACTTTATATTTTCTTTCATGTGGATCTATTGAATAACAATCACCATGGACATCGAATGATTTATTTACCCTGGAGTGTGGTAAAATAAGCGTTTATTGCCTTGCATGAGAGTGCTGGCAATATAAATCGGTGAGTGCATTTCTGGAGGGTGTGATTCACTGAACACGGTGGTGAGGTGGAAGACACAGGGAGACACTCAATTGTGTTCATCAAAGATTGCAAACTTTTTTCGGGACACTTGGTTTATATTTCGTCACTATATCTTGTCACAAACAGTTCTTTTCGGGCTGATTTATTTGGAATGTATGTACTTTTATGTGAGGTTTTGAAATTTCACGGCATGGAGTGAAGTGATTGCACATATTTTTTCACTTGAGTGTCACATATATATTTTCTTTACTGTCATTTGTTATACAATTTATAGGTTGTTAGCAACATTAGATCTCACGAGGGTGCAAAGACCACAATAAGAGGGTCACACCACTATTGTGTTAGAAACACTTGGTATTTAAGACGTTTAGAGCGCCTCATATTTATCCTATGTGTCTTTAGGGGTTGTTTGGTGAGCGGTTGACATTTAGGATTAAATATCTGGTTTATGTATTTATTTTTTAAGGGGCAGCTCAACACTATTTAGTATTTTGCTTTTATTTGGAGTTTATTTTTTGGACCAATCAGCAATTTTTGGGGTAATTTAGGGTTTAGAGGCGCGGTGGAGGTAATTTCTGTTTGAAGGGTGCTATATCATCCAGGATACCTGTACATTAGTGAATAAAAATAAACAAGAAGATTATAAGCATCTGTAGTCTTAAATTGGGTAAGCACGCACATTTAAGCAACCAAATGATCATTATTTATGACTCTTAAATGAAGTTACTAATGATGTATTTTATTTAAACCAGATGAAATTGTAGATGCATGCGGTGCCTTTGAAGAAGCAGGAAACTGCGAAACATGTCGTCCCTTTTGCATATCCAAGCATCTTGTTATTTCCTGTATCCAGTATCATCCATGGTTTATGTATAATGTTGATTATGCAATTTTTTATACTATTAAGCGATAATAAATGTAATACTTTCTTAAACAAATTTCATTGATTGCGTGTTTACCTTGGCAACAGATACTGATGTCTCTAATAAAAAATCCCATTTTCCTAGGGGAAGCACTGCTTTCCTCCTAATTTTATTTTTATCTCACTAATGACCCTTCTTTGCACCATGTTGTGGAGCAAGTCTTTGGCTTCCTGGCACAGAGCTGGAGGAATGTGATGGTATCGCTCCCGGATGCGGACTAATAACAAAATGTGATAAGATCCAATAATTTGACAGCTGTCAGTGATTGACTATTTATAGAGTCTAACTATGCATTTTGATTACATTAACACATGTATTATTGGTGTGGTTTAGATATAAAACTGTCCCAGAATATTTTTGCCTCAGCCAGTCCTGTTATACTCACCGTAATTCCTCTATCCGGCTTGTTGTCAGAGCTGCCATCAGATCACAGAAACAAGGACCCTCCAGATTGTTATCAGACAGGTTTAGTTTCCTCAGTGTCTGGTTATTTCTTATTCCAGATGCCAGGTGGGGGGAGGAACTGTCTGTCAGGCGATTATTATACAAACTGTAGAATGAGAAGAATGTTACCAGAAGAAAATTAATTTGTCCCCCAGAAATGAATTCAACTATTCTCCACATCAGGGTTTCTCAGCCAGGGTACCGAGGAACGCAGAGTTTGCTCCAGAGGTTGCTAAGAGTTCCTTGAACATTCAGTGATTTCTGCTTCTCAGATGAGTAACCATCAACACCAATTATCTTTTTAACCAATGACCACAAATATAAGAAGCATGCTTCTTGGTGAATCTGCAGTAAATAGAATTTTATAGGAAAAAACTAGACGTGCAGAATGAAAACATTTGTTTTGTTTCAGATCGATTTGTTAAGTTACTAATTTCTTTTGTTGCATTCATAACAAAATTAGTTTAGTTTTGTTTATTTGTTTTTGACTAGATTCAATATATTCCAATGGATTTGAAGTATTCGATTTGAACATATCGAATCAATCCAAATTCATTGTAAAGAATAGCTAGTTCTATTTTATTCAAACTTCAAATATTAAAAGGCGGTTGTGGTCTTTCTATTTTATTCTGTTCTATTATTTTATGTTCTATTCTATTTTAATGTATTCTTTTCTATTCTATTTCATTCTGTTTTACTCTATTCTTTTCTATTCTGTTTTATTCTAGTCTATTCTTTTCGAAATTCGAATTTTGGAGGATGGCTATATTTGTTTTATTGTATTCAAATCTATTCTATTCTTTCCTTTTCTATTCTTTTCTTTTCTTTTCTATTATTTTCTATTCTAGTCTGTTTTATTCTTTTCAAAATTTGAATTTGAAGGAAATCAGCAATAGTCAGCAATATGTTTATACTTCAAATTTGTATCTGAATTCAGATACATTTTTTTATTTGATTCAAATTCGATTAGAATTTTGGACAAAATTTTGTTTTGTCATTTCAGATTTGTTTAAATTTGTTACTATTGGTATTCAGAAATTCGCATACATCTAAATCTCCAAATAACGAAAATTTCATCCAAATTTTAATTTGGAACAAAATAAACTGGACATGTCTAGAAAAAACTATGATGCAGTAGACACACCAATATTCATACATGTGTAGAGATGGAGATATCGCCACATGATTACCTCAGAATATCACTGATATTGTTTATATTGTGCTATTATCTTCTTGTATTTGTTTTTTATTACTAGGAGTAGACAAGGTGAAGTAAGAATCATTTGCTAGTGTTTGTACAGGATGATTTGGTCTGGTATGCTATTTACCCCACTTGATTAAAGCTCTGTCCTCAAAAGGAAGTAATGGGGAGACTTTCCCCAATACCGAATGGCAGGTGTGTAGTAGTAGGAAGATCCCCCCCAACTGAATAGAAGATGTGTAATAATGGGGAGATCCCACAACACTTGATAGAAGATGGCCAAATGGCAGGTGTGCAGTAGTATTGAGATTCCACTGACATTGAATAGGGGATGTGCAGTAATGGAAAGATCTCTTGACACTAAACAGAAGATGTGCAGCAATAGAGTAAGTAATGCTGATTAGTGAATGTGAGTTATGGGGAGATCTCCTGACATCTCATGGTCATGTCAGGTGGGACAGGAAATGCATATAAGCCTCTGACTGCTCATTGAAGTAAAATGAGATTCCACTGGGTATGACCTCTTATAATCTCATTTTTTTTTACTAGTTTCCAGACAACAGGGAAACAACTATTTAATGGCTGTGTGTAATTAGATCCAATTATTAGACCACTGTCTGGGATTGGCTAGTTAAAAGGGATCTGTTTTTATTACTGTGATGATAATGAGATCTGACAACCCTGGACTGTGCTCAGAAAGTGAGGACATTGTGTGGGACACAAGGCAGTCAGTGACAAAATTGTCAGCTTAAAAATCTTATGTCTTGGGATGGACAGCCAGAGATGGGGAGAAACGTCATATAACCCCCATAGCTGAACTTTAGACACATTGACAATGAAGATGACAACTTTATTAAGCCACTGGCCAGATTAAGGCACCATTGACAGAAAATAGCCTCAAGCTAGAAACAAAGCAGAGCTGTCATAAACACTACTAATGGATGCATGTAGTAAATGTCTGGTCATAACTAACTGGAAACAGTCTAGTGAAGAATATACCTTGGGCTAATAACCTATAATGATATACTGATAAACTATACAGAGGTAAGTTTCATAATACTTGCTATGGTGGAGTCATTGGGGTCAATTCACTGACGTTTACTGCATATCATCAAAAAAATGTGATAACCTTTAATTCCAATTCATAATCGGAACAGAGAGTAAAAAATATGTGATATACAGTATATCACCAGGGTTTTGCTGGCGGTATCACATGGTTTTTGTCAGAAACAGTCTGGCCCCCCTCAATAGCTGGTTGCTAAGGAGAGGGCAGGGAAGCCAGCCACCACGTCCTTAACAACAAATGACTCATCAGCTATCAACATGCCGGCAATTAAAGATTATGAAACAAAAAAACAACGTGGGGTGCCTCCCCTCAAGGCACCCCACGCCAAAATTAAAATAAAATCCATACCAGACCCTTATTGAAGCATGCAGCCTGGCAGGTTAGGAGGGGGGGACGAGCGGTCATGCCCTCTGCCCCCCCACCCCAAAGCACCTTGTCCCCATGTTGAAGTGTCCTTCAAGGGTCACTTGAAGATGACAGCCCAGACCCCTCCACATGAACTTCCTAGTCTGACATCATGACTCAAGCCCGCCCTCTACAGGGAAAGCACAGCCTGCCGCATTACTGCTCACCTCTGATTTGCAGAGGCTTTAAAGGCCTGTGGATCTCTTCAGATTGGCTGTCCCATGTGGGTGGGGTTATTTGCAGCTCTTTGCTGCAGTGACTTAAAAAGTTAACTACTTGCGGACTGTGGATCTCTTCAGATTGGCTGTCCCATGTGGGTGGGGTTATATGCAGCTCTTTGCTGCAGTGACTTAAAAAGTTAACTACTTGCGGACTGCCCACCATACACCGCTCTGTGTCAGAACACGTACATGATCTGACACTTCCGGGTATGGGGCATGCATGTGATCACATGTCCGCCAGCACCTGATGATTATACAGTACACAGGCAGAATGGTGATCTGCCTATGTAAAAAAGGCAGTTTGCCATTCTGTCAGTAGGGAAGGTATTGATGCTTTGTTCCTGCAAAGCAGGAACATGGATCAATGTCTTCCCCTAGTCAAAGCACCTCCCACACAATGAAAAAGCAAAGGCTAGGCACACAGTTAACCCTTTGATCGCCCCGGATGTTAACCCCTCCCAGCCGGTGTCATTAGTACAGTGACATTTTTAACACTGATCACTGTACTAGTGTCACTGGTCCCCAAATAGTGTCAAAAGTGTCAGTTAGTGTCCGATTTGTCAACCACAATATCGCAGTCCCGCTATAAGTCGCTGATCGCCGCAATTATTAGTAAAAAAAAAATCAAATAAAAAATAAATAAATAAAAATATCCCATAGTTTGTAGACGCTATAACTTTTTAGAAAACCAAACAATATAGGCTTATTGGGATTTTTTTTACCAAAAATATGTAGCAAAGTACATATTGGCCTAAATGTATAAAGAAATGTGATTTTTTACTTTTTTATGGGATATGTTTTATAGCAGAAAGTAAAAATTTTTTTTCTTTTCAAAATAGTCTACCTTTTTTTGTTTGTTGCGCAAAAAATAAAAACTGCGAGGTGATTAAATGCCACCAAAAGAAAGCTCTATTTGTGGGAAAGAAGGGCATACGTTTTATTTGGGTACATTGTCGCAAGACCATGCAAAAATGGCCTGGTCACGAAGGGGGGGGTAAATCTTCTGAAGGTCAAGTGGTTAACCTGTTACCTGCAGTTCAGAGATGAAGATGATTTACCTGTGTAGGCTATGTAATGTGTGCTCCTGACAGGAGATTGATGGCCATATCTGGTTTACAAAGAAACTAGGGGCTAGTGACTGCTCAAGAGACAGCAGCTACCTTATCTGTGCTGCATCAGTGTCCACTGTTTACACAGAATTAGATGAGAATGAATACATTGTACCTAAATCAGCAGTAGCTAGCTGCTTGTCATGTTTTTAGAATGCAATGCACCTGCTGTCAGTATAGGTAGTGTGATTGACTGGTAGACATAGCACTTTTCCCCAGGGAGACAAAAAACCTAATGCATACCTCCCAACATTTTGAGATGGGAATGAGGGACACCTACTAACAAATGTATGTAGGCATAGGACACGCCCCCTGCCACACCCCCTTAAAGGAGAATTAACCAACAAAGGGTTAATTAAATCCACAAGGACTTTTTTTTACCACTACTATTCCTTTATATTGGCTTTTAAAATGTACAAAGCAGCAATTTAGAAATTGGATGAAAGGTTTAGCACCGGGAAACACTTTTTGAAAGATAAAAAGTGCATTTTATATACAACTATATAGATCAGACCCAAATGAGGGACAAATCAGGTGGAAAGAGGGACAGAGGGACATTGCTCCAAATCAGGGACAGTCCCTCCAAATCAGGGACAGTTGGGAGCTATACTAATGCATAGTTGCCAACATTTCACAAAATTTTCCAGAAACACCTTTTTTTTGCCGTGCATTTACCAAGCCACTGTAGGTTGAGAATGTATTTTAATTCGGTATTGGGCATTCATTTACAATGGGTGTGGTAATAGACTTTGCTGCTACAGAAACTACATGCCCAAATTACTAATTTTACTGTGCAGGAGGACTGAAGTGCACTACAATCCCATATTGAGATTTTTACAAGTTTAAAATATTTGTTCACTTTTTCCTAGAAGCTCACAAGAGAACAGAACACAATTCATGTATAAATATATCCAGGGAATATTCAATGTAACTTTCCAAAAAGGAAGTGGACAATTGAAAAATGCCTAGGACAAAAGTAAGAATTCTACTCACAGCAACCATGTTTCAAAATTATACTTCAGAATTGCCAAGCAGGATGAGTGTCACCTTTGCACCCTCTGTCCTTGGCTCATATCTGCACTCCTCTTCTACCACTGCTCACCTCTGCACTTCCTGAACCCCCTATTCTACCACTCCAACTCCAATACTTCCCTTCCTGCACCCCAGCACAACTCTGCCACCACTGTAGCCCCCATACATTTGCATTCCACCACAGTACCCCCACCACACATTTGTTCCACCACTGTATCCCCATCATACATCTGTTCCATTACTGTACCCCCATCGCACACCTGTTCCACCACTGTACCCCCCTGCACACCTGCTCCCCTACTGTACCCCCATCACACATCTTTTCCACCACGGTACCCCCATCACACACCTGTTCCACCTTCATACTTCCAGCACACCTGTTCCATCACTGTACCCCCATCACAACTTTTCCACCATTGTACTCCCACCGCACACCCGTTCCACCACTGTACCCCATCAGACCTTTTCCACCACTGTACTCCCAATGCACTTTTATTTCACTGTTCCATCCCCCTGCACTCCTATCACACATCTGTTTTATTGCTGTACCCCCACCACACATCTATTCCACCACTGCACCCCCTCCTTTCTACTTCGGCACCCGCTAATGTTTTACCACTGCACCTCTCCTGAACGCCTGCTCAACCACTGCACCCCTTTATGAGCACCTTTTCCAGCTCTGTACTTTTCTTGTTCCACCACTGCACCCGTTCCACCACTGCACCCCCTCTTTTTCCACTACTGAACCCCCTCCTTTTCCACCACTGCACCCCTCCTGTTCCACCACTGCACCCCCTCCTTTTCCACTTCTGCACCCCCCTGCTGTTTCACCACTGCACCCCTTCTGAACGCCTGCTCAACCGCTGCACCCCTTCATGAGCACCTGTTCCAGCTCTGTACTTGTCTTGTTCCACCACTGCACCCCTTCCTGAAAAGTTGTTCCATCACTGCTCCCAGATCTTTTCCACCACTGCACCCCTCCTGTTCCACCAATGCACCCCCTCCTGTTCCACCTCTGCACCCCTCCTGTTTCACCACTGCACCCCTCCTGAACACATATTCAACCACTGCACCCCCTTACGATCACCTGTTCCACCACTCACCCCCTCATGAACAGCTGTTGCTCCAGGCTTCTCCTCTTCAGCCAGTGCCCCTAGGAAACCACTTGCTATGGGGGCATTCATGCGAACTTGATCTTGAGCTAGGCTGTGCGCGTCTATAAACAGATACAGTGCAACTTGGTCCTGCCCCTCCCCGCTCCCTCCTCACTGATCTGATCTGAAGATCTGATCTGATTGACAGCAGCAGGGGCCAAAAACACACGCTCATGCCATATCTCCTGTGAGAAGCGAGAGAGTGGGGGGACCAATTTCTGAAAGTTTTTTTTTTACTATAATGTAAATATATTTTTCTTCTCTTCTCCTTATTAAAAAATAATTACAATAATAATAATAAAAAAGGTATAGTGTCTCCACTACTATTTCATTTTTATGCTAATTCTGTAACCCCCATGTAATAGAGATGAACAAAGGCAGACTAGTTTGAGGTCTGAAAACAGAAAATTGTTATTACTCTGACTTTGGATTTGCACACTGCCACTGTTGGCAAATAACTTCCATTCTGGTTGTGCGTGACAGTTTGGGAAAGACTGATGTATGTATGTTTGAAGTCCAGCCTGGGTGGCATCATGGATTCCTCCAAATATAAAATAAAGGGGTAAGCGTGGCCACCCTGGGACAAAAAGTGTGTTACTGACAAGATCAGCATATGAAATGAAAAAATAAAAAAAATAATAATTAAATACAATTTAAAACAGCAATTTGAATAACCATATTTATTATGTACCTCAAACTCTTGATGTTGTGTAGTGCTGGTATAAATTTCCTCAATCCTTCACTCTGAATATTACATGAACTTAGATTTACTTCTTCTGTCTCTTTGCAGGACTGTAGGATAAAAGTCAGCACAGAGCAGTCCAGGGGGCTGAGGTGGACAACAGAAAAGTCAAATATGTTTGATCCAATATATTGTGACACCAGAGACTTATTCCTGCTCTCATTGAGATAATAGAACATGCTAAGACATTTTCTGTTGCTTTTTATCTTGTCATATCTTGTTTTTTCCATTTTCTTCTGAATCCAGTTGATGACATGTTTGGCAGACTGAGTGGACAATTCTCCCACATGAGACTTTAACAGGGATCTGGTAGAAGAGTCTGAGAGACCACAGAGGAAACGGAGAAATATTTCAGCACGACCATCATTGTAAGATTCAGCCTTATCAAGTGTTTTCTGTAAACTGTCAGGATTATAGTTAGTAAAATGGACTAAAGCAGCAAAAAACTCCTGAAGATTGAGATGTAAGAAGGTATAATCCACATCTGTAGGCTGACCAGATTCCATAATGACACACGAGAATAGATGTTTATCATTCCTCACATTGAATGACTCCAGATGACGTTCATCAAACACAATCACGTGATTCATGACTCCATGTTCTGCCATCCACCCAATAGATGTCAACAGTTTCCGAGCATCATCACTATCATCTTTATTTTGGTTGTGATTGGCTAGAATATTGGAGACAAAAGTCACAAAGAGTTGTGTCACTGTTTTGGGTAATGATGTCATCAGCTGATCAGTAATTGTTGGTTGGGCTCTGAAGCACATTGATAACACTGTACAGATGATCCAGCAGTATGATGGGATATAACAGAAAGTGTACAGTGTGTCATTCTCCTGCACATAATGAAAAGCCTTTTCTGACAATTCCTCATTTCCAAAGAAATGTTTAAAGTAGATCAGTCTGTCTCCATGAAGAAGTCCCATGACCTCAGCTATTCTTTGGAAAACACTGGTATCAACTGATGCCAGTCTGGTTGGACGGCTGGTTATAAGTAGAGAACAACCCTTAAGTAGACGTTGCCTCGCCAAACTGACTGCAATCTCACCAAAATGTGTTCTCTGTTTTGGATTGGACAGTTTACTTGATCTGAAATCCATTAGGTGAATACTTTCATCCAAGCCATCAAATATAAACAGAAGTCTCTCTGGATCTTGTAAAATATTTCCAATCTGACTCTCTAGATGCGGATATTGTTGAAGAATCATCTCTTCCAAGCTGACCTCTCCCAGTCTATTAAGGTCCCGGATTCTGAAGAAGAAGACAAAAGCAAATCTCTGGTAGTGTTTTCCAGTCACCCAGTCATAGACAAACTTCTGCATCAGTGTGGTCTTCCCTATTCCTGGCACTCCGATCACCATTATTGCATGTGGTACACATTGTGACTGGTGGTTCCATCGGAACAGCCTGTTGAGGAATATGTGTTCCAGTCTAGTTTGTGTTTCCTCTGAGCATTCCTCATGTTTTACCCCAGCCTGTATTAGCTCATTCTGGGGACACTGCTTGAATTGATCAGTGAAGACTACATTCAGGTTTACATAACGCTCATTGATGAGGAATCTTTGTGGCTCCAGGGTAGTTCCTGGGGGTCTATGCTCCACAAGAATCTCAGTCCTCTCCATCAGATGTTGTTTGTGATTTTTTTGAATATCTGTAAACATAATGGAAATAGATTCATGAGGCAAGTTAAAACAAAAGCATAACGTGATTTTTGGCATTAACCTCTTGCCGACCACCCCACGTACATTTACGGCAGGACGGTAGCTCCTCTGCACAGAGTCACGTACAGGTTGGACACATCGGGAGCCAATCAGCGAGTCTGGCAGACACAACGTCCACTGGGACTTACCGATCATTCCTGACAGAGGGAGTACGGCGATCTGCTTATGTAAATAAGGCAGATTGCCGTTCTGTTAGTAGGGAAGACAGAGATCCTGTGATTCTGCTAAGCATGAGCATGGATCTCTGTCTTCCAACAGTTAAAGCACCCCCCTCCCACAGTTAGAAAGCACTCCCAGTCCCTAGGAACACATTTACCTCTTTGATCGTCCCGGGTATTAACCCCTTCCCTGCCAGTGTCATTAGTACAGTGACAGTGCATATTTTTTTAGCACTGATCACTGTATTGGTGTCACTGATTGGCTCAGTGGCTGTGATTGACAGCAGCAGGAGCCAATGGAGAGGGGGCTCAGGTAAGCATTAGGGGGCTGTGGGGGCTGCTGCACACAAGTTTTTTTTTCCTTCATGCATAGAAGGTAAAAAACCTTGAGCCTATTGAAACACTTTAAGCCTGGGTTCACACTACATGCGGTGCAAATTCACAGTAAATTTGCTGCGGATTTGGCACCACATCTAAATCGCATCCCATCCATGCGACACCCCGCAATCAGTTTGCAAAATGCAGTGCGATTTGCATAATTGGATCGCATGGGTGTAAACACCCATGTGATCTGATTCTGGTGCGGACAAAAAAGGGTCCTGCACCAGCTTGGTGCCAATGCAACACGATTTCAGCAATACAGATCCATGGCTCAATTTGCACCCCAGAGACACTGTATGTATTTTGCACAGGAATGTTCTGCGATTCCTGCGTGAATTACATGCAGTTTTTCACACTCCAGCAGTGTGAACCCAGGCTGGATCATACAACACTAGATCCCATGCACATCAGGGGGAAGAGGTGAAAAAAATGGTAAAAGGTTTGGGGGATAAAACATATCATGAGTGAGTTCAGGAACTTAATATGTACAGTCTGGAGGAAAGAAGGGGAGACATGACTGAAACCTTTAAATACATCAAGGGGATGAATAAGGTTCAGAAGGGCAGTTTTTTCAATATGAAACTATATGCGGTATTTGCGTAGCAGTTCTTCAAATGCAATTTTTTAAGGAAAAAATACACTTTAATAAGTTAAGAAAAACAAAACACAATTTTTAGCCCAATGTTTTTGTATAATGTGAAAGATGATGTTAGGCTGAGTAAATAGATACCTAACATGTCATGCTTTAAAATTGCGTCTGCCGGTGGAATTGCGGCAAACTACGGTGCTTAAGATTTTCCAAAGGCGACGCTTTAAACACCTTTACAGTTTATCAGTTTAGGGTTACAGAGGAGGTCTGGTGCTAGAATTATTGCTCTCACTCTGACATTCACAACAATACTTTACATGTGTCGTGTGATCACCATTTACATATGTGTGTGGGCTGTGACGGCCCGTCCACTAGGGGCACATGGGCGCCGCCCCTCCAATCCATGCATCCGGCCCCTGATCTACATGCAGGGGCGTCGGATGCAAAGATTACAATGAGGGGGGGTGTTTTTTTTGAAGCACGTGATTAGAGTCAGAGGCTCTAATAGGCTTCAAAAAAGGGGGGTCTCGAGGCACAGAGCACTACGCTCTGAGCCCACCCAGTTGTGCGATGATAGCGAATGAATATTCGCTATTGTAACACTGAATCTAATACCAGCTAATCAAGAAGTGGGTCATGAGACCCGTCACCTGATTGGCCTAAAGGAGATTCAATCGGATTGGCCAGCAGGAGATGCACAGCGCACGGAGGAGAGGGAAGAAAACGCACGCAGGCAAACTGAGCAGCAAACAAGCAGCACGCAGCCCGGAGAGAAGCCGCCCACCATGCTGCCTGCGAGATGGGGTAAGTGCGGAGCCCCAGCTGACTCACCAACCAGGGGAGGGGGTTGTAGCCCATGACCCCCTTGACCAGGCTAGCTGGCTGTCTGACCATGGGGGGGATTGGGGGCTGCTGTCCGTGACTGGGGGGGTGGGTGGATTGTTTGCCACTCCCTCGAAAAAAAAACAAAAAAAAAAAAACAGCCACCACTGCGTGTAGAAGTAATGTATGTGTTCGTATACAGGGTAGTGGGGATGCCTTCATTTTTTTTATTTGTATTGATGTTATTTTTTTTATACAAAAAAGTTTTACAATTTTTTTTTTGGATTAACTTTATTGCCATAACAAGGGGTGAACAACATCCTTTGTGATAGCATGGGCCATGACAGGTCCCTTGGTTTCTACCTTTTTACCTGCCTGAGTCTCCCATCTTGTTGCACAGGCAGTGAAGGTGGTAACTTCACTTTGGTCTCAACAATATATACTGTATTTATTGGCGTATAACACTCACTTTTTTACCTTTAAAATCGGGTGCAAATAGTGTGTGCGTGTTATACGCCAATACTTCAATTTTAGCTGCCTCGGAGGGGACAAGGAGGGGGGCCGGACGAGCGCTGTCAGATTACATACAGCGATAATCTCCTGTTTACTTGGCAGCCTCTGTAATAGGAAGTCCTGTCTCCTGGGCCGCCATTGGACCACTGTTCTGTCTATCATAGGAGATTCTCTTTGTATGTAATCTGTCTGCGCTTGTCCCGACCCCTCCCTGTCCCCTCTAGGCTGCAGGTGGACGTCAATCAGGCTGCATTAATGGTGAGGTGCTGCATTGAAGGCAATCGTGAGGCTGTATTGATGTGGATTTATGAGGCTGCAGATGGGCACTGACCTTTATTTTGCTCCAAAGTTCCTTATTTAAAATTTTAGTTTTTTTCCTGAAACTTCCCTCTTAAAATGAATGTGCGTGTTATACGCCTGTGCGTGTTATACGCCCATAAATACGGTATCTTGGATCTGGGATCTCTGTCTTTTTAATTGTTTAACCACTTGACCACCGGAGGTTTTTAACCCCTTCATGACCCGGGCATTTTCTAATATTCAGCACTGTGCTACTTTCACTGGCAATTACTCAGGCATTCAACGCTGTATGCAAATGTACTGTATATTATATAGTATTTTTCACCTATATATATATATATATATATATATATATATATATATATATATATATATATATATATATATATATATATAGTATATATATATAGTATTTTTCGTTTGGGGATATTTAATCACCACTGGGTTTTTTAATTATTGCTATATAAATGAAAAAATACCAAACCTTTTGAAAAAAAATCATGTTTTTCTTAGTTTCTGTCATAAAACTTTGCACACAAATAATCTTTCTTCATAAATTTTGGCCAAAATGTAGTCGGCTACATTTCTTTGGTAAAAAAAAAACAAATCAGTGTATATTATTTAGGCTGTGTGAAAGTTATAGAGTCTGCAATCTATGGTATTTATACGTACAGGGGGTCCCCTAGTTACAAACATCCGACTTACAAACAACTCCTACTTACAAACGGAGGGAGACAGCAGGAAGTGAGATGAAATCTACCCCTAGGAAGGGAAATTCACTCCTGTAAGAGTTATTAGTGGAAAAAGGTACCTCCACTGAAGCTTTATCACCAATCCTTGTTTCCACAACAACCCACATTTTTCAAAATCCAATTGTCATTGGGACAGAAAGTGAGGTGAAATCTTCTGAACAGGGGCACAGACAGCAAAACAAATGTTACAGGGGTGATAAACCTTCCCTATGCTATCCAAAAAGCTTAAAAATAGTTTTTTTGGCTGGAGCTACACTTAAAAAATGTACCTGTTCCCACTTACAAACAGATTCAACTTAAGAACAAACCTACAGTCCCTATCTTGTTTGTAACCCGGGGACCCCCTGTATTTGGAAATTAAAGTCGAGTTCCACACAGGGATGGAACTTCCGCTTTTCGGAACCCTCCCCCCCTCCATTGTCACATTTGGCACCTTCCAGGGGGGGTGCAGATACCTGTCTAAGACAGGTATTTGCACCCACTTCCGGCATAGACTCCCATGGGAGTCTATGCCTCTTCCTGTCCCTCCACGCTGTCTCCTGGGAAACACACAGCTCCCAGGCGATAGCGGGGACCAGTTACGATGTGCAGCGTGACTCGCGCATGCGCAGTAGGGAACCGGGAAGTTAAGCCGCAATGCTTCACTTCCTGATTCCCTCACCTAGGATGGCGGCGGCAGCTGCCAAGAACCGAGCGGGTTCTCGGCGTCGCCTGCCGACATCGCTGGACCCTGGGACAGGTAAGTGGCCATGTATTAAAAGTCAGCAGCTGCAGTATTTGTAGCTACTGGCTTTTAATATTTTTTTTTTAGGTTGATGTAGGTGGACCCCTGCTTTAAATTAAAAAATGTACTGACAGCCATATAATTTCTTGAGGTCCTAAAATGTCAGGACAGTACAAATACAGCCCTCCCCATATTACCCATTTTTGGAAAGTAGTCCAAGGTATTTAGTAAGAGGCATGGTGGGTTTTTTGATGTTCTAATTTTTTTTGTCATACCTTTTTGGGAAATTAAGAAAATGGTTACACACTGTCACCAGTGCATGATCACAGATACTGACTGGTGACAGCATGCAAGTTAA
Organism: Lithobates clamitans; assembly: GCA_037952925.1. Lineage (NCBI taxonomy): Eukaryota > Metazoa > Chordata > Amphibia > Anura > Ranidae > Lithobates > Lithobates clamitans. The sequence continues at coordinate 677,621 of JBBGZY010000482.1, forward strand.
AGAGGAGTTCCACCCAGGGGGTCCATTTAAAAAAAAAAAAAATAAAAGTCAGCAGCTACAAATACTGCAGCTGCTGACTTTTAATTGGACACTTACCTGTCCCTGGGTCCAGCGATGCGGGGGATCAAAGCCCCGCTCGCCCCCCCCTCTGCTCGTCGGCGCCGGCATTTCAACTGTGGGCGCCGGGCTGTGGCTTCACAGCCTGGCACCCACTGCGCATGCGTGAGCGGTGCCGCGCGCCGTGATTGGCCGCTCAATCAACTGGGACCTGTAATGGGTCCCAGATGATTGACAGGAGGGAGGGAGCAGAGCCGAGCCTTCCTGTGCCGAGGGGGAAGTGATGTCACCAGCCCAGGCAAAGGAAGAGGCAGACTACGAGGGACCACCTAGCAACAGGCATTTAGAGGTAAGTAAAAAAAAAAAATATCCAAATGGTTTTTTTTTTTGTTTTTTTTTTAGAATTTTTCAGGTATTTTTGTTTTTTTGGGTGGAACCCCACTTTAATAAATAAATAAATACATCATTTTTTATTCAATTTTTTAAAACATTTGTTTATTTATTTTTTCACAACCTGTCATCGGAGTAGTTCAGTGTCACCATAGTGCCACTGTACTACTTTAAAGAAGGGTAATCAGGGGTTTTATTTACACTAATATTTCTTAACAGTGCTGATCACTGTTTATAAGCAATAGTTTTAGCTGTCATGATTGACTTTCATTCAATACAGTGTGCTTACTATTCTGAGCAAGTGATTGGCACAGATAATGCCCTAGGGCTAATTTAGATGGGACCCAATTAGCCTCAAAGCATGTCTTTGGAGAGTGGGAAAAAAGCTCACACAAGCACAAGATGAAAATAGAATTGTTTAAACTTAATAAAAAAAATATGCAAACAGAATACATTTTGTACCCTGCTTAGCGTTTGAAGTGAGGAACCTAGTGCTGTAAGGCATGAGTGCTAACCACTAAGCCAGTATTTTCCATCAGATATCCTACATGTTTTATTTACCTGTCAGCTCTGCATTCAGGGAGTGTCCAAAGTTATCCAGCATAATCTGCTTTACTAGACGCTCACCTATTGTAAGAAATATAATAACGGGCATGAATAGCGTACAACTGAAACTGACCTTTCACATACACCACTACTCCATATTAAAAATATATCTCCCTGGCACTCTAGGATAGGCTGCAGAAGTATTCTGCATTGACTTCTACCTACCGACCGCTTGCTCACCTATTCCACAACCCAGATTTTCCCCCAGGCCAAAGCATCCTAGCCTTCAAATGGTGGCTCATCAAGGGCTTCTATAGGATAGGACACTTTCTTAATTCCATGGGGACTCTCTCTCCATTGGATACTGTGTCAGTAATTTAGAAATGCCAAACTCAGAGAGGTATAGACTAGCCCAAATTTTACACTTTCTACAATCCATATGGCATAATAAACCTAATCCCCCTACACTGACTGCTTATGAGACAGGATGCTCCAACATCAAGGATCAAAGGAGGGGTATATCCATCATCTATTCTTCTCTTGCCAAGGCCACAGTTAAACCTCCTTATGCCAGACACTGGGAACAGGACCTGGCGGAAGAGTGGGACCTGGACAAGTGGTATCAATGCTTCCAACGTTCCTTCAAGGGCATCCTGAACATTTCCCTGATGGAAGCCGACGTTAAGATTCTCACACGCTGGTACCTAGTCCCCTCTATTCTCGCTAAAATATATCCAGACACTTCCCCTATGTGCTTCAGGGGCTGCGACCATTTGGGCTCACTATTCCACATCTGGTGGTATATGGAGCTTGTGAAACAGATTCTTCCACATGATACAGAGGGTCACAGAGGTTTCGGGCCCACAGGTCCTTGAAATAGCACTCCTTAACCACAAAGTTGAGCAAATACCTAAAAATACCCAATCTCTGATCTTCTACATGCTCTTAGGTGCCAAAATTACCATAGCCAGAAACTGTAAGCAGCCTTCAGTGCCGCTCTCTGCAGTAGAATGCAAAGTCTCCTCGATCATGGCCCAGTAGAAGTTAGTCAGCATTCCCATAATTTTGAGTTAATCTGGGAACCTTGGGCCACGTTCACTAAAACTCCATTACACCCAGGTGGCAGTACTACCCCTATGTCATAACCCTAGGTGTTCTTCCTTCCTCTTCTCTTCTCTGTCCTCCCTCTCCCCTCCTCTTCTCCTTTCCTCCTGGAGATGAACCATCTCTTTCTGGCTTGTCTCCATCTAGACAGACCTTCGCTGGTGGTCCTTGAACTACTCTAGTAGCTTTGGTTCTCCATATCATGGGGCAGAGCATTATAATTCAGACTATGAATGTCTAGATGACCTGGGTAATCTGTCACCCCGGACACCTAGAGAGTCCGGCCTTCAGGACTCCACCACTTAGTAGTCAAAATAGCTGGGAGAGGTCTCACCGATCTGTCCAGTCAGCTCCTTATCTTTTCTGGTTCAGAGGGCCGGAGCCACTCTGGCCAGAGTGAGTTCCCATTTGTGTGGCGAGATTGGCTTCCGGTGCCATTCAGCAACCGGGTACGTTGCTCTATAAAACTTTTAGGCTGGCGGACCGGTGTTATCTTTCCACAGATCCTGAAAGAAAAATCGTAGAGAACTAGGCTACCAAATCTTATGTTACACCAATTTATAAGATGAGCACTAGATTGGGTGGCGGCTATCCTACACTACAATTAATGTTAAGAAAATTTTTTCGTTGCATATACGTTTATGTCCTTTTCTTATACCTGATCACCTTTTTGTTGGTGAGCTTTACATGTTATCTTGTTTTCTGTAAAAACAATTAAAATATTGAAAAGAAAATAAATCTCAACAGCAGCATATAACCAGTGGCGTAGGAAGGGCAACAGTGAAGGTTGCCCTGGGCGCAAAATTTCAAAAGAAAAGAAAAAGTAAGTAGTAATAATAAATTAAAAGTAGCATGCCCCCAGAAAGGTTCATCTCAGGGCACTGACATTATCAGCCATTGGTGTGCTCTTACTAATAGAGCCTTGTACACTGAGTGGTGGCCAATTAAGTGACATGTCTAGGAGTGTCTGGGTTGGAGCTGTGAAGGAGCACAGTGCAGAGGGCATGAGGGCAGTATGCGACTATTTGGCAACTGGCTGCCACTAGGGATGAGCCGAACACCCCCCTGTTCGGTTCGCACCAAAACATGCGAACAGGAAAAAAGTTTGTTCGAACACGCGAACACCGTTAAAGTCTATGGGACATGAACATGAATAATCAAAAGTGCTAATTTTAAAGGCTTATATGCAAGTTATTGTCATAAAAAGTGTTTGGGGACCTGGGTCTTGCCCCAGGGGACATGGATCAATGCAAAAAAAAGTTTTAAAAACGGCCGTTTTTTCAGGAGCAGTGATTTTAATAATGCTTAAAGTCAAACAATAAAAGTGTAATATCCCTTTAAGTTTCGTAGCTTGGGGGTGTCTATAGTATGCCTGTAAAGGGGCGCATGTTTCCCGTGTTTAGAACAGTCCAAAAGCAAAATGACATTTCAAAGGAAAAAAGTCATTTAAAACTACTCGCGGCTATTGCATTGACGGTCCGACAATACACATAAAAGTTCATTGATAAAAACAGCATGGCAATTCCCCACAGGGGAACCCCGAACCAAAATTTAAAAAAAAAATGACGTGGGGGTCCCCCTAAATTCCATAGCAGGCCCTACAGGTCTGGTATGGATATTAAGGGGAACCCCGGCCAAAATGTAAAAAAAAACGGCGTGGGGTCCCCCTAAATTCCATACCAGACCCGTATCCGAGCACGCAACCTGGCAGGCCGCAGGAAAAGAGGGGGGGACAAGAGAGCGCCCCCCCTCCTGAACTGTACCAGGCCACATGCCCTCAACATTGGGAGGGTGCTTTGGGGTAGCCCCCAAAACACCTTGTCCCCATGTTGATGAGGACAAGTGCCTCATCTCCACAACCCTGGCCGGTGGTTGTGGGGGTCTGCGGGCATGGGGCTTATCGGAATCTGGAAGCCCCCTTTAACAAGGGGACCCCCAGATCCTGACCCCCCACCCTGTGTGAAATGGTAAGGGGGTACATGTACCCCTACCATTTCACTAAAAATCTGTCAAAAATGTTAAAAATGACAAGAGACAGTTTTTGTAAATTCCTTTATTTAAATGCTTCTTCTTTCTTCTTTCTTCTATCTTCCTTCATCTTCTTCTTCTTCTTCTGGTTCTTCTGGCTCTTCTGGTTCTTCCTCCGGTGTTCTTGTCCAGCATCTCCTCTGCGGCGTCTTCTATCTTCTTCTCCTCGGGCCGCTCCGCACCCATGGCATGGGGGGAGGCTCCCGCTCCTCTCTTCATCTTCTTCTCTTCTTCTCTTCTTCATCTTCTTCTCCGGGCCGCCCCGCATCCATGGTGGCATGGAGGGAGGCTCCCGCTGTGTGACGTTTCTCCTCTTCTGACTGTTCTTAAATAACGGGGGGCGGGGCCATCCGGTGACCCGCCCCTCTCCGATGCACGGGACATGACGGGACTTCCCTGTGGCATTCCCTGTGACATCACAGGGAAGTCCCGTCAAGTCACCGTGCGTCAGAGGGGGCGGGGTCACTGGGTGGCCCCACCCCCCGTTATTTAAGAACCATCAGAAGAGGAGATGCGTCACACAGTGGGAGCCTCCCTCTATACCACAATGGATGCGGAGTGGCCCGGAGAAGAAGATGAAGAAGAGAAGAAGAGAAGAGCGGGAGCCTCCCCCCATGCCATGGGTGCGGAGCGGCCCGAGGAAAAGAAGATAGAAGACGCCGCGGAGGAGATGCTGGACGAGAACACCGGAGGAAGAACCAGAAGAGCCAGAAGAACTAGAAGAAGAAGAAGAAGAAGATGAAGGAAGATAGAAGAAAGAAGAAGCATTTAAATAAAGGAATTGTCAAAAACTGTCTCTTGTCATTTTTAACAGTTTTTCAGTGAAATGGTAGGGGTACAAGTACCCCCTTACCATTTCACACAGGGGGGGCTGGGATCTGTGGGTCCCCTTGTTAAAGGGGGCTTCCAGATTCTGATAAGCCCCCCGCCCGCAGACCCCCACAACCAACAGCCAGGGTTGTGGGAATGAGGCCCTTGTCCTCATCAACATGGGGACAAGGTGTTTTAGGGGGCTACCCAAAGCACCCTCCCAATGTTAAGGGCATGTGGCCTGGTACGGTTCAGGAGGGGGTTGCTCTCTCGTCCCCCCTCTTCTCCTGCGGCCTGCCAGGTTGCATGCTCGGATAAGGGTCTGGTATGGATTTTTGGGGGGACCCCACGCCGTTTTTTTTTAAATTTTGGCGCGGGGTTCCCCTTAAAATACATACCGGATCTGAGGGGTCTGTTATGGAATTTAGGGGGACCCCCACGTAATTTTTTTTTAAAAATTTTGGCCGGGTTCCCCTTTATATCCATACCAGACCTGAAGGGCCTGGTATGGAATTTAGGGGGACCCCCACGTCATTTTTTTTTTTAATTTTGGTTCGGGGGTTCCCCTGTGGGGAATTCCCATGCCGTTTTTATCAATGAACTTTTATGTGTATTGTCGGACCGGAAATGCGATAGCCGCGCGTAGTTTTAAATTATTTTTTTCCTTTGAAATGTCATTTTGCTGTCAGACTGTTCTAAACACGGGAAACATGCGCCCCTTTACAGGCATACTATAGACACCCCCCAGCTACGAAACTTAAAGGGATATTACACTTTTATTGTTTGACTTTAAGCATTATTAAAATCACTGCTCCTGAAAAAACTGCCGTTTTTAAAACTTTTTTTTGCATTGATCCATGTCCCCTGGGGCAGGACCCAGGTCCCCAAACACTTTTTATGACAATAACTTGCATATAAGCCTTTAAAATTAGCACTTTTGATTTCTCCCATAGACTTTTAAAGGGTGTTCCGCGGCATTCGAATTTGCCGCGAACACCCCAAATTGTTCGCTGTTCGGCGAACTTGCGAACAGCCGATGTTTGAGTCGAACATGAGTTTGACTCGAACTCGAAGCTCATCCCTAGCTGCCACCATATACATTAGTTCAGCTCAGAGATAAGGACATTGGCTTGTACCCTGGATCTATGCAAGGCCCTCATAGGCTTCAGAACTATCCCCCCCCACAGTTCTCTGACCACGGTGATATCAGGGACTGTTCTTAGAGTTTACAGCACCTTGCAGATCCTCACCCTGGATCATACCCTATGCCCCCACCCCAATTATGATTCGTGTCACACTGCCTTCTCATCAGGACATACTCCCATCAACCTTTCCCCTGGGGGCAGTCTGGGCTATGGCCCTGTGCCTGATTACCCAAAAGGACAGGACCAAGGGCTACCCTGTGTTGGGGTGCTTCCAGTTGGGCATCAGCCTCAAATCTCTTCAGGGGTATCAGAGGCCCACAGAAGGTACTCAGTGGATGAGAAAAGCTGGGCACACAGGAAAACTCAGGTAAGGCACATTATTTGTATCATATGTGTACACACACCGATCAGCCCTAACTTTATGACCATCTAATATAGAGTAGATCCCTCTTTTGCTACCAAAATGTATGCTTTAGTATCTGGCACCAAGCCACTTGTTTTTCCAGCACATCCCACAGATGCTTGATTGTATTGAAATCTGGAGAATTTGAAAGCCAAGTTAACATCTAAAACTCATTGTTGTGTTCCTCAGTCAATTCTTGAACCATTTTTGGATATTTGGCACAGCGCATTATCCTGCTGAAAGAGACCATGCTAACAGAAAATACTGTTTCCATGACGGGTGTACTTGGTCTGCAACAATGTTTAGGTAAGTGGTATGTGTCAAGTGACGTCCACATGAATGGAAGGACTCAAGGTTTCCCAGCAGAACAATGCCCACAGCATCACACTGTCTCTTCCAGCTTGCCTTCTTCCCATGCTGCATCTTGGTGCCATTTCTTCCCCTTAGCACATTTCAGACCTGACCACAACCCCAATGTCCTCAATATCATATATATCTGGCAGTGTCCACAAGTCACCAATTTTTTGGCACAGGTAATGCTGTTTCTGCACGACCGCATAGGGTCTCCTGTATCCCTTGACTCTGAATGATGCTTATGGGATTGTTCCCTAATTCGGATGCTGATAAACATTTAACTACTTTCTTACATGAAACACTCTTTAGCGCCAGAAAATATTTGTATATATTCATATATACTTTTTCGTGTTTTCCAGCATTGTTTACTGTAATCTCGTGCAAGTCACCAATAAACGTTTTGCCTTCTAGAAAAAAAAAGAAAAATGAAAAAAAAAAAAAGAAAATACTCTTGGAATATCTGGTGTCAGCCTACACTTTATCAAAGTTTTGATGGGAAGCAACAAGTTACCTGTCTGACAGATTTCTCCCAGTACTGCCAGTAAATTAGGAAGGGGGTGATCTTCCTTTAGTGCATAGAGACATTCCCAGAGGCCAGTCACAGCTTCTCTTCCCTGATCCTGAATATCTTGTAACAATTGTTGGGAGAAAGCAGCATGATCTTTTTCCATTGACAAGTAATTCTGGAAAATATATTTTATTATTGTTACTTTTTTGGTAGTATATGATTTAATTTATAAATGTATGTTTCTGTCTACAATGTCATAAACATTCCTGATTACACTGGACCCTTCAGTCAGAAAAGGAAAACTTGTATTAAAGTACCCCGCTTGCCTGTAGGTAAAAATCACCAAAATGAATATCTCCTAAACCGTGCAGCAATACATATCTCCATATCATGCGTGAACTTCAGAGCTCCTTGCTGGAAACGAGGGCTCCTGCGCCCATGCACAGGAGTGATGTCATCGTGGCTCCGGCCACTCACAGCGCCGGAGCTCGCGAAGCTGGAAGAAATGATGGGGAAACATGTCAGCCCCCTCAGCGATGTCTGGGCATCACTGCGGGAGCTTCATTCCAAGCTAAGTATTTAATAATCCTGAGCCGGCTTCTCCTGCCCCGTCCACAGCCTGGCACTCCAGTGGGGGAGCTCCAGGGGGGCAGAGCATAGAGCTGGTGACCGACAGTCACCAGCTCTCTGCTCAGGGAGCTCTGAGAATCGAGCATTCAGTGGGGTTAGATCGCTCAGTTCTTAGTGTTAGAGGCGGGGGGGGGAAACAGATGCAGTGTCAGACTAAGGCTGTACCCACCTAGGTAAGTATAATGCAGAAAAAAACTAACCCCATACTTCTCTTTAATTGAAAAAGTAGAAGAAAAATAATTCAATAAAAAAGGGATGTCAGCTGAAACTTGTTTCATGCAGATTTTTGCAAGATAAGACAGAAAAATCAAAATAGACAGACACCACATCCCAATGTACTAGAAATTTAAAAGAAGGGGGGAGAAGAGGTAACAAACCTCTGGACTTTTAAGGTGTTGGGTAAGGAGACTAAAAAGCTCACTTGTACAATATATAAAAAATAAATTGTATTACAAAGATAAAAAACATGAGAACAATGTTTCATCCATATCAAAAATCAATTGTTCTATACAAAGGCATAATTAACAGACACTACCGCTCAACATGTTTCGCTCAGCAGAGCTTCCTCAGGAGATTCCAGTGTGGCGTTTTATATGCTATAGACAACAAAAAGATTGAAATGAATACTCATGTTGATTTTTGTTAATACAAAAACATGTTGATCAAAGAGATTGGCATATATTAGATATGCAGGTATTGAAAAATAGTAAACTTAATGTCTTTATAGAGCATTAATCATGTTATAGATATAGGGGAGAGACATGGACCTTACCCGAGCTGTTCAAAGTCAATATATAGCTTGAAATTAAGATAGAGAAATACAAGTTCCATGTGTGTAGAAGACGTCCCATTGGTAAAATTCCCAATCAGTGTTTGCAAAAGGAGACAGAACTAACAATTTTCCTGAAAAAAAAGCAGGAAAAGAGGGATATATATAATGGTGTCCCTTTGTGAAAATATAATGCGGAGACCATCTAGCAACAATTAAGGGATAGATCATTGGTAATGGTTTACCTTAGTAGGTTAAAAAAAGTTGAATCAATTTAAAACTTGTTAGTCTTGCTGGTCAAAGTGGTTGTCCAGCAAAAATACTAATCCAACGGAGTTGAATATCCAGCAGGAATGCAGTCTGTATAAATACCACAAAATGAGCTCAAAGCATAATAGACAGATTCAAAAGCTGTTGCTCCCAAGACAAACCTGGAAAAGATGTATACTAATGTAGCACTTACCCCCTAAGGAGCTGCTGGTAATTGATTGGGCCTGCACTCTGCTTTTAAACCCCCAATGAACTGGCTCAACCCACTTGACACAGCTGTGTAACAGTGTTGGTGTGAAGCCTAATGACGAGGAACAACTCAACAATAGCAATATACATATATTGTACCTCTATTGTTACCTGAGTATCCATTGCTCCACCTGCTATGAGAATAACCAAAGCCTCACACCAATTATACTTTAACCAGACTGAGTTTACTGAAGGCTGGTCTAAGACAGTAATTACAATAACAATTCTGGTGCACAGATTCAGAACAATAATAAACTAGGTGCGTGTAAATAACTATCACTTAAAGATTACCTGAATGATGCATGTGGGCACGTCTCCAAGTGGGACTGATGCTCAGGGTGGTAAGACCTTGACACTGGGCACCTTCCCACTTCCAGTGCAACCACGCAAACACACACCAGACTTGCAACACACTATCTAGTGCTAGGAAAAACAATACAATACAGTATAGATGCCCAAGAGCTCTCCCTGTGGTGCAATGCAGTTCTTAGAGTATGTAACAGAGTTAGAAGGCCTTATAATGAATAGTATAGTCTCTTGTCTTCTTTCTTCAGCTAGCCATATTATACTGCAGTATTTGTATTCCAGTGAGTGAGCAGTAATATTAAGTAGTAGATAACAGTAAACTCAATTATGCAACACACTTGTAACCTTCTTCTTGTGAGAATGCGACCAGACCATCAGTCAATGTCTAGTGGAGTACAGGCTTTGAGGCCTGGTTAAACACGGTCTATTTAAATGAGACTGTTACATAGAACTGCAGGTCTCAGCAACACTCCGGAACTAGTCTATACCGTGTTAAGTGCTTTATATAAATCTTGGGCAACAGCCCTCTCACCACACCAGGCCTGGACAGCTGTACTGCTACGTTTCTGTAATCTCAGTCCCACTTCCAGGTGGGCTCAGGCACACCGCACTGCTCCATCAGGTGAACGATGGCTGTCATTAGGCTCCTTCAGGCTCCCTGGAACCTCCGACCTGATCACACTCGGCTCCAGCACACTGTGTTTAAAACCTCTCCAGTGGCATCAACTCCGTTACGCACCAAGCAGGCCGCGCACTTCCGAACACTCCCACACAGGTCCCTGCAGGCAGGTCTCACGTCACGGGGAGAAGAGAGAGCGCCACGTGCCACGCATGTCCTTTATATAGCCCTACCCACCAGGCAATTCTGTAACTTGGCCCTGTTTAGGTGAGTGGGGCACTGTGGGTAAACAAGTCTTTTGCAGATCAACTTTGAAGTCACTTCCTCTTTATGATTTGTCCCATGCTCTTATGTGAGAAACAACAGTCTTATTTCACAGAGATGAGCTTACCACTAGAGGGAGCCAACAACTAATCTAATAGCATTACATATTGCCTATCATTAGATGGCAAAAATCCCAGCGCTACACTAATGAAGCACCATAAGGGAGATCCCATCAGTTTCAAAGTGGAGGCAATATCTGTTCATTGTGAACAGGAAGACCAATACCCACGTTAGTAAAAATTGACTTACCAGCATAGGGAGGACAAGGCAGTAAGGCAGAGATGGGAGAGATGTTCCCTCTCCCTCTCTCTAGATGTCTCTGGCAGATTGTATCGGCGAGATACTGCAATTCATAGTCTCCTTCCGATCCGGCGGCGTCTGATGTCACTGCTGGGTAGAGGACGTAGTGTGGGGATGCGCATGCGCCAAAGCTTGGGAAGGCACATATATTATGACGTTGGATCACGTCAGAACACGGCGGATTAAATAACGGATTAAATGAATGGGACACAGCCAATGTAAATAAGATAAGAGTGATAGCAAATCCCTTTGCGAAACCCAAATCTATCATACAGAGGAAAATAGCTGGTAAAAGCAAAACAAGCTCAGGTCAAATGGGCAATACCGGGACTCACACCCATAGGGTTCAAAACAGTCGGATTATTGATTAGCAAGCTGACCGACGAGTGCCCGGGGCGTCCATACAAACATCAGGATCTGGACAAAAAAACAAATGGGAATATATAAAATACACACTGGATGGTTTTAACAGCAATCAATTGAAGTTGATTTAGTAAACTATAAACTTTGAATGATTAAAGATAATTTAATCTATTTTGAATGATTAGGTAATCAGCAGTTTTGCCCTATGGTGTTTCATTAGTATACATCTTTTCCAGGTTTGCCCTGGGAACAACAGCTTTTGAATCTGTCTATTATGCTTTGAGCTCATCTCGTATATATTGACTTTGAGCAGCTCGGGTAAGGTCCATGTCTCTCCCCTATATCTAAACAAGTAAAAAGGCGCAATGTGCAGATACCTCCAAGCGTAGTACCCAATAGTCCAGGGACATGGATGTATGTACATATGTGAACACTAGTAGTGTAAAGTCACTACGTCAGTCAGGGCAGCCACCAAGAAACCAAAAGCGACTTCCAATAAGCTGAGAAAAAACAAGGAATAGGGGCGCGTCTGAGAATATATCATAAAACAATCTATTACAATCACAATATCCACTCACATGAAATAAAGAGGAGTCGTATACAGGAGCATGATCAGGGCTGAGGAGATGATGATGTGGGACTGTAGCCAGCAGCAGTTCCAGTGAAGCTGATACACAATCGAGTCCAGGCAGGCAGGGGTGCAGATGGCTGAGCACAAACACAGTCTGATATGATTCAGTGTTCCTGGCAGGTAGTAACTGCAGTTCGGTGGAGAGGGGGAGATCAATCAGATACTGACAAGGGTATCCGTGGGAGGAGAGGGAAAAAGACGTCCAGGCAGATGGCTAAGCCGTGCTGTATTTCCACAGCGTTCGCACTGTCCCTGTGTGGTGGAGGGAGAGACACGGCCGTGTGTGTAGATCGAGAGCGAGGCTTGGAGTGCAGACACAGGCCGGCGCCGAGCCGTGACATCATCAACATGCGATGCGTTTCAGAACTAGCTGGCTATGGATGGAATAGATAGCCACATTCTGGAGACACCAGGAGCGAACTCGCCACCCCCATATATTTAAAAAGAGATAAAGAAATTGAAACCTGGATCAACTGGTAAATAAGAAAACGTTTTTTTCCCCCTCCTCCCACGGATACCCTTGTCAGTATCTGATTGATCTCCCCCTCTCCACTGAACTGCAGTTACTACCTGCCAGCAACACTGAATCACATCAGACTGTGTTTGTGCTCAGCCATCTGCACCCCTGCCTGCCTGGACTCGATTGTGTATCAGCTACACTGGAACTGCTGCTGGCTACAGTCCCACATCATCATCTCCTCAGCCCTGATGATGCTCCTGTATACGACTCCTCTTTATTTCACGTGAGTGGATATTGTGATTGTAATAAATTGTTTTATGATATATTCTCAGAGGCGCCCCTATTCCTTGTGTTTTCTCCCCTATATCTATAACATGATTAATGCTCTATAAAGACATTAAGTTTACTATTTTTCAATATCTGCATATCTAATATATGCCAATCTCTTTGATCAACATGATTTTGTATTAACAAAAATCAACATGAGTATTCATTCCAGTATTTTTGTTGTCTATAGCATATAAAACACCACACTGGAATCTCCCGAGGAAGCTCTGCTGAGCAAAACATGTTGAGTGGTAGTGTCTGTTAATTATGCCTTTGTATAGAACAATTGATTTTTGATATGGATGAAACATTATTCTCATGTTTTTTATCTTTGTAATAAAATGTATTTTTTATATATTGTACAAGTGAGCTTTTTAGTCTCCTTACCCAACACCTTAAAAGTCCCGAGGTTTGTTACCTCTTATCCCCCCTTCTTTTGTTTCATGCAGAGTTTCCCTTAATTATATATAGCAAAATATGTATAAGAAAAGAAATCGTTTTCTTACTTCAGCATTTGAGACTTTTAGTTCTACCATGAGGGCCCAAGGGTTCAAGTGCTCCAGAATGTAGGTCAGATCATTTTTGTAATACTCATATATCATCCTCAGTGATGGGTCATCATATGCAGACAGCTGACAACGGAACCTCCAGAGGTCCTCTAGAAAAAAAAACAAATACATTTTCTGGCCTTCATAAAAAACATTCTATAAGGAACATTGGAGGTGAAAATCACTATAAGAATCATTACATGAGGAGAATTCCAGGCAAAAGTTTTATTTTCCCATGCATTGAGGCTGTGCCCACACTGCATGGGTTAACTGCTTGTTTTGACAAAGGATGTAAGGAAATGCTATACTTACCCAATCCTTCGATCCTCTGGAAAACAGTACTCCCCCACATCCAGCGATGGACAGTTCCTGTCCTCACGTCCAGAGCCGGTCTATGGTGTGATGAGGCCAGGAACAGTCCATGCACAAGACCGCTAGTGTGCAGTGGGGCAGGAGTGGCAGGGAGGGGTCTTGCACTCAGAGGATCAGTGGATTATGTAAGTATATCTCCGCTCTCCTCACCCCTAGACAAAAATGAGCAGTTAACCCATACAGTTCGGGCACAGCCCCACTGCATTGGAAAAAACTAAATTGCCTGAAGTTCTTCTTAAATTGTCCTGTGACTGGAGATATTTGTGGATCCAAACTAACTATTTATAAATAGTGAGAACTATTGAAGATGACGTTTGCCTGTGATTGGAGACTTTTAACCTCAATGATGAATTAGAGTACAGAAAACATTCTTGATACTTTCTGGAGAAACACATAGAAAGTACAATTACAGGTCTAAGAATTAAATGGAGGACTCGATGATCTATTAGATCTCCTATAAGTATTCCTGTTTGTTCCAATATATGCAATATATTTTAAGTAGGTTTGTTGATATATTGTTTTAAATATTTTAAAATGTGTATGTATACTGTACAAGAGCTGTACTGAAAGTAATACAAAAGTAGGCATGACTTTTTGTATGAACTTACACATGTTGGTAAAGTAATCCATCCACTATAGTAACTCTTCTTCTTTTTCGTTGCAAGTAAATAATGGATTCCAAGTTTAAGCAGTGTGCCATCATTGAGTTCTTGACAAAGAACGGGTGCAGGCTGCCTGACATTCACAGAAGGCTACAGAATGTTTACGGAATGACACCATTGACATGACCAATGTGGAAAGCAGCACTGAAGACAAACCATGCCGTGAGAGACCATCAAGTGTGACCACTGACACAAATTGTAGAGTGGACAAATTGATTTGTGGAGACCCGCCGACAAGTCACAATATGTGAACTTGCTACACTACTGGACTGTGGTGGCAATGACATACAGAAAATGGTGTAAAACTTAGGATATCAGAAAGTGTGTGCAAAGTGGGTACCTCAGCAGCTGAGGATTCAAGAGTTGGGTTTAATGATGGCAATCAAAATGCATCGCTTGAGATGGAGACTAGGTTGAATAGTACCTTTGTATAGAGGAATAGTTACTCTACTAATATGTGAAAATTTGAACGAACTACTGAATGTAAGTTAAAAAAAATGGCCCACTTTTGCATCACTTTTGGAACAGCCCCTTTTTTTTAATACTTCAAGGGTATATTTCATGAACTGATATTGACATTAAACTCCACCAAAACATTATTAAAAATGGTCTCCTTGCAGGTTTAGACCATAATGTGCTACTATACAATTCATACTAGAATGCTATCAAAGACTTACCTGTCAGATGGAACCCTCCAGCGCTGCATTGTCCCCACTACTACTGGTCCCGGGTGATTCCATTTTCACTTGGTCTTCCTTGGTCCTTCGGCCACGATGATGTCAGTTCCACGCATGTACACAGGAGTCACATCACCGAGCAGGTACAGTAAATGTGGTCTGAGCTGTGCATGCACAGCTCAAATTACATTACTGCTGACAGGCAGGGGGAGGCAATAATGACAGAAAAGACTAAGACCACTAGGGTCTCATCTATTATGCCTGTCAGTGTTTTCTTTTTTCCAAATATGAACTCAATGCCGCTTTAAGAATAGGGCATTTTAAGACCTTTAAAAACCTCTTGCCACGGCTTAGACATTAAACATCGCACCTACAAACTGGAAACCTTTGCAGACGACATTCTCCTCTTTCTCACGGAACCGCTCAAGACAATCCCAAACCTACTTAAATATTTTAGCACCTTCAAGACCCTGACTAACCTTCAAATCAATTATTTGAAATCCACCGCCCTGAACATTACACTACCCCCTGAAACCTGTAAACAATGCCAAACTAATTTCCCGTTTACATGGAACAGCCGCGCAATTACCTATCTGAGCATCCAACTCCCAGCCTCCCTACCTGACCTATACTCCCTGAATCACGCTCCAATGCTACAAAATATAATATGAGATTTAAGGAAATGGTCCTCTGGGCTTTTTTCCTGGTTCGGCAGAGCCTCGATCGTTAAAAATGAATATGCTACCCAGGATCCTATACATTTTACAAACAATCCCAATTAAGCTCCCACCTGTCTTCTTCCCCACCTATTGAAAAGCTTGCACAGACTTTGTCTGGGGCAAAATACGTCAGAGAATAGGATTTATAAGACTAACCACTCCCAAACTCAAGGGGGGTATAGGGTTCCCTGACATATGTAAATACCAAAAAGTATGCCACTTTGTTGGATTATAGATTGGAACATACACTCAAACTATAAAGACTGGGTTCAGCTAAAACATTCCTTGTCGACCCTTCCATTGGCTCACCTCCCATGGGTTGCCCCTCACCACACTCCCCCTGAATGTAAACTTCACCCACTTATTAACACAACACTAATCTCCTTCTGAGACACCTGCAGCAAACACAAAATCTCTCCTCTTAACGGTCCAATGACGCCACTCAGACTAAACCCAGACTTCACGCCTGGAACACATACCTCCTTTATAGCAGACGATTGGCCTCATCCAAATGTCCGAGAAGAACATTTCTTTGAACTGGCTTCTAAAATGAAGATAGATTCCTTCCCCTTCTGGACATACGCTCAACTACGACACTTCTTTAACAAACCTAAACCCCGACCTGATTTGTCTAGACGCACCACCACATTCGAAGCCTTATGTTTAAGTGAGGTACCCCAAAGCCACCTGATATCTTATACCTACACCCTACTATTCTCTGACCAAATGCCCAAACTACACTGGACCAACCAAAAATGGGAACAGGAACTCTCCATCGACCTCACAGACCTAGAGTGGGAAAACATATACAAGCACGGCCATAAGGGAACGGTAAACGAGCAGGTGCAGGAAAACGCTTTTAAAATACTCTCCAGATGGTAAAGAACACCCCTTAAAATACACTAAATCAACCCTGCGCTCTCCCAGATATGTTGGAGATGCAAAAAAGAGATAGGCTCGCTCCTACATATCTGGTGGACTTGTCCCAAACTCCAACCCTTCTGGAAAGAAATTCATAGACTTATCACCCAAATAACCACTGACTTACTAGATTTCACACTGGCCAAATTCTTGCTCCATCACTCCAAAAACAACTACCCCAACACACCAGATTGTATTCCCATGCCAAAGTGGGCACAGAGTGTGTAGCCCCGGTCATGTGTATATCAACCCTTTAGCATTGGCAGTTGCTTTGAGATAGGCTCATGAAAAATGAGGTTACCTCAAATTAGATGGTCACATCTTCGCCAGAGAAAAGATTATAGTGGTCCATCATTGCCTATTTTGGAATTTACCAAATATAGACCCATAATCCTCAATGTCAAAGATAACTCAGTTACTACACACTCCCCAGAGATCCCTGCATGCCTAAAACCATCATAAAGCTGGGATTCAGAGGTTGAGAAGTGAAGTAGGAAGTAGTTGTGCCACCTCTCTTGGGATTTTTGTGCCAGAAATTCACTAAGGTACAATTTTAGACCCTGGAAAGGGAGTATTGTTTCCATGTGTTTTTATCTACACCTTTTTTGACCCACATGTGCAATGGGCTGGTTATGAGTTTAAAGGTCCTCTAAAATCTATTTACAAGAGGGAGGCCAAGCACCAATTTGTCCCCCAATGGGGAGGGGGGCAGATTGCTCACACATAAACCTTCCTTGGCTGGTACCCTCTCCTTGGCACCTGAGGTGCCAAAGAGCCTGGAACTTATCAAGATATGGTACTTGTGCTTTTGGAAGTGTAACCCACTTTTTAGGGGACCACTATTAGGAATCTCCTCAATGCTAATGGGCATGGCAACTGGTATCAATATGGCAGGGAAGAAAGACACTCCTATTGCATTGTAATCACCCTTTTGATGAACTAGGAGTGCAGAGTAATAGAGCACATGAAGGCTTAGGACTAGGGATGAGCTTCGTGTTCGAGTCGAACCCATGTTCGACTCGAACATCGGCTGTTCGCCCGTTCGCCGAATTGCGAACTATATGGGCCGTTCGCGCCAAATTCGTGTGGCGCGTCACGGCCCATAATTCACTGCGGCATCGCAGTGCATTGCTTGCTGATGATTGGCCAAGCATGCACTATGACCCGCATGCTTGGCCAATCACAGCGCCGCCTGAACAGAGAGCCGTAATTGGCCAAAGCCAAGGAGGCTTTGGCCAATTATGGCTCAGGGGATTTAGTACACGCCCCACACTATATAAGGCCGCCTGCACGGCGGCCCTGTGTAGTGTGTGTTCCGGCGTTGAAAGAGATAGACAGAGAGAGAGACAGTGTCATTTGATTTGAGTTAGATAGATTAGGCAGAACAGTCAGTCAGTTAGCTGCACTTACAGTGTATTGTGTATATATATGCATCCCAGGTGTTGCATATATATATATATACACTGTATTCAGTTTAGCTAGATCCGTTCCTGTTATCTTCTAGACTATTTACATTTAGTGCAGTGCGTCCTGCTCACAGTGTTCAGCTAGATCCGTTCCTGTTATCTTCTAGACTATTTACATTTAGTGCAGTGCGTCCTGCTCACAGTGTTCAGCTAGATCCGTTCCTGTTAAATTCTAGACTATTTACATTTAGTGCAGTGCGTCCTGCTCATAGTGTTCAGCTAGATCCGTTCCTGTTATCTTCTAGACTATTTACATTTAGTGCAGTGCGTCCTGCTCACAGTGTTCAGCTAGATCCATTCCTGTTATCTTCCTACTGACAGGCAGGCTTGTCTTGTTACAGTATTAACAGCTACCTAAAGAAAATTACTGGTGTTCTTTTGATCCTATTAGTACCACGGTCAGGCAGCTAGACTATTTACATTTAGTACAGTGCGTCCTGCTCACAGTGTTCAGCTAGATCCGTTCCTGTTATCTTCTAGACTATTTACATTTAGTGCAGTGCGTCCTGCTCACAGTGTTCAGCTAGATCCGTTCCTGTTATCTTCCTACTGACAGGCAGGCTTGTCTTGTTACAGTATTAACAGCTACCTAAAGAAAATTACTGGTGTTCTTTTGATCCTATTAGTACCACGGTCAGGCAGCTAGACTATTTACATTTAGTACAGTGCGTCCTGCTCACAGTGTTCAGCTAGATCCGTTCCTGTTATCTTCTAGACTATTTACATTTAGTGCAGTGCGTCCTGCTCACAGTGTTCAGCTAGATCCCTTCCTGTTATCTTCCTACTGACACTCAGGCTTGTCTTGTTACAGTATTAACAGCTACCTAAAGAAAATTACTGGTGTTCTTTTGATCCTATTAGTACCACGGTCAGGCAGCTAGACTATTTACATTTAGTACAGTGCGTCCTGCTCAAAGGGTTCAGCTAGATCCGTTCCTGTTATCTTCCTACTGACAGGCAGGCTTGTCTTGTTACAGTATTAACAGCTACCTAAAGAAAATTACTGGTGTTCTTTTGATCCTTTTAGTACCACGGTCAGGCAGCTAGACTATTTACATTTAGTACAGTGCGTCCTGCTCACAGTGTTCAGCTAGATCCGTTCCTGTTATCTTCCTACTGACAGGCAGGCTTGTCTTGTTACAGTATATAAAGCTACCTGAAGAAAATTACTAGTGTTCTTTTGATCCTATTAGTACCACGGTCAGGCAGCTAGACTATTTACATTTAGTACAGTGCGTCCTGCTCACAGTGTTCAGCTAGATCCGTTCCTGTTATCTTCCTACTGACAGGCAGGCTTGTCTTGTTACAGTATATAAAGCTACCTGAAGAAAATTACTGGTGTTCTTTTGATCCTATTAGTACCACGGTCAGGCAGCTAGACTATTTACAGTTAGTGCAGTGCGTCCTGCTCACAGTGTTCAGCTAAACCTACAAGTTAGTGGGGTGCGTCCACCTCACAGTGTTCAGCTAAAGCTACCTGGTGGTGTTCTCATACTACAGGCAAGCAGTTGAGCAGTATCAGTACATATATATATATATATAGATATATATATCCCAGCTTAGTGCAGCTACAGGCCATTAGTATGTCTGGAAGGCCAAGAAGGAGAGGCAGACAGTCACAAGCCAATAAGAGACTCTGCTGGCAGCTGGGAAGGATGCAGGACAAGGTGCAGTAGTGTTGGAGGTTGTTCCGCCACCACGCCTCCAAAATGCTAATGATTGTGACACACCTCTCTCCTCCACCCCCTCCTCTTCTTCTTCCTCCATGGCCTCTTCCTCGGAACCAGCGGTGCTCCGTAGTCATTCAAGGGACTACGCAAGTAAGCAGGCCAAAAGATGCCATGCGGTGCTTGAGCTGGTGTGCTTGGGGGACAGGAGTCACACTGGGGCAGAGGTTCTGTCAGCTCTGCAGGGGCAGGTTCAGAGGTGGTTGACGCCACGCCAACTTAAGGCAGGAATGGTGGTTTGCGACAATGGCACCAACCTTCTCTCTGCCCTCCGACAGGGACAAATGACCCATGTGCCCTGTTTGGCTCACGTCCTTAACTTGGTGGTGCAGCGGTTCTTGGGCAGGTACCCGGGCTTACAGGATGTCCTGAGGCAGGCGAGAAAAGTCTGTGTGCATTTCCGCCGGTCATATAATGCCAGTGCTCGGCTGATGGACCTCCAAAAGGAGTTTAACCTGCCCAAGAACCGCCTAATCTGTGACATGCCCACCAGGTGGAACTCAACGTTGGCCATGCTGCAGCGGCTGCACACGCAGCAGAGGGCCATCAATGAGTACCTGTGCGACTATGGCACCAGGACAGGGTCAGGGGAGCTTGGTTTTTTTTTCCCCACGCCAGTGGGCCATGATCAGGAAAGCATGCACTGTCCTGTCACCATTCGAGGAGGCCACGAGGATGGTGAGCAGTGACAGTGCATGCATCAGTGACACTGTCCCCCTTGTCCACCTGTTGGAGCACACGCTGCGTGGAATAATGGACAGGGCACTTGAGGCAGAACAGAGGCAGGAAGAGGAGGACTTCCTTAGCTCTCAAGGCCCCCTTTATCCAGACAGTGTTCCTGCGTGCCCGCCGATCACACAGGAAGAGGAGGAGGAGGAGGAAGATTGTGTCAGTATGGAGGTGGAGCCTTGCACTCAGCATCAGCAGCAGTCTTTAAGGGATCAGTCCCAAGAAACACATGGACTTGTACGTGGCTGGGAGGAGGTGGCTGCGGATGTTATTGTCCTTAGTGACCCAGAGGACTCCGGACCGAATGCCTCAGCAAACCTACGCTGCATGGCCTCCCTGATCCTGCAAAGCCTGCGTAAGGATCCTCGTATTCGTGGTATCAATGAGAAGGACCAATACTGGCTGGCAACCCTCCTTGATTCACGTTACAAGGGTAAGGTTGCGGACCTTATCTTGCCATCGCAGAGGGAGCAGAGGATGAAACATCTTCGGGAGGCCTTGCAGAAAGATCTGTGCAACGCGTTCCCAGAGACTGGGAGGTTACAAACTCCTGTTTCTGAACAACGTGTTGCTGAGGCTTCGGTCAGTCAAAGAAGGAGCGGTGGAGAAGGTGGCCATCTGACTGATGCGTTCAGACAATTTTTTGGTCCGCAGCCCCAAGGTATGATCGGTTCCAGCAACCATCGCCAGCGTCTGTTTTACATGGTGCAGAAATACCTAGGGGCAAGATCAGACTTGGACACCTTTCCCACCGAAAATCCTCTGGGTTACTTGGACTTGAGGATGGATCACTGGCCAGAGCTTGCACAGTATGCAATTGAGCTACTGGCCTGTCCTGCATCCAGCGTTCTTTCGGAACGCACATTCAGTGCTGCTGGAGGCGTGGTAACCGATCACAGGGTGCGTCTGTCCACCGACTCGGTCGATCGACTGACCTTCATAAAAATGAATCAGTCTTGGATCACCACCAGTAGGGATGAGCCGAACACCCCCCGGTTCGGTTCGCACCAGAACCTGCGAACGGACCGAAAGTTCGCACGAACGTTAGAACCCCATTGACGTCTATGGGACTCGAACGTTCGAAATCAAAAGTGCTAATTTTAAAGGCTAATTTGCATGGTATTGTCCTAAAAAGGGTTTGGGGACCCGGGTCCTACTCCAGGGGACATGTATCAATGCAAAAAAAACTTTTAAAAACGGCCGTTTTTTCGGGAGCAGTGATTTTAACGATGCTTAAAGTAAAAAAAAAAAAGTGAAATATTCCTTTAAATATCGTACCTGGGGGGTGTCTATCGTATGCCTGTAAAGTGACGCGTGTTTCCCGTGTTTAGAACAGTCCCTGCACCAAATGTCATTTTTAAAGGAAAAAATCTCATTTAAAACTGCTTGCGGGTTTAATGTCATGTCGGGTCATGGCAATATGGATGAAAATCAGTGAGACAAACGGCATGGGTACCCCCCCGTCCATTACCAGGCCCTTTGGGTCTTGTATGGATATTAAGGGGAACCCCGCACCCAAATTAAAATAAGGAAAGGCCCTATATACTCTGAACAGCAGTATACAGGCGGTGCAAACAAGACAGGGACTGTAGGTTTGTTGTTAAGTAGAATCTCTTTGTAATTTTGAACGGGTACATTTTTAACGTGTTTAGCTCCAGCCAAAAAATCTTTTTTAAGCTTTTTGGAAAACATAGGGAAGGGTTATCACCCCTGTGACATTTGTTTTGCTGTCTTTCCTCCTCTTCAGAAGATTTCACCTCACTTTTTGTCCCAATGAAAAATGTTTTTTAAAAATGTGGGTTTTTTTGTGGAACAAGGATTGGAAAGCATCAGTGGAAAGGAGAAATTGTTTTCCCATATTAACTCTTACAGGAGAGAATTTCCCTTCCTAGGGGTAGATTTCATCTCACTTCCTGTTGTCTCCTTCCGTTTGCAAGTAGGAGTTGTTTGTAAGTTAGATGTTTGAAAGTAGGGTCCTGCCCTATATACTCAGCAGAAATTTGGGCCTTAGGTGTTGCTATGGCCACAACACTGTAAGCCCTCACAGGGCCCTGCTGTGAAATATTAGATCAAGAATTGTAATTACATGCCCCTGTTGAACAGGAGCTGAAAAATTAGGCCTTAGGCACTGGTGCTGGTGCCACAACACTGCAACCCCTCACAGACACTCTAGTTGGAACGCAGGAACGAGCCCTGCTGCAAAGTATTGCATCAAAAATTGTAATTACACGCCCATGTTAGACAGGGGCAGAAAAATTGGGCCTTAGGCACTGGTGCAGGTGCCACAACACTGCAACCCCTCACAGACACTCTAGTTGGAACGCAGGAACGAGCCCTGCTGCAAAGTATTGCATCAAAAATTGTAATTACACGCCCCTGTTAGACAGGGGCAGAAAAGTTGGGCCTTAGGCACTGGTGCTGGTGTCACAACACTGCAACCCCTCACAGACACTCTAGTTGGAATGCAGGAACGAGCCCTGCTGCAAAGTATTACATCAAAAATTGTAATTACACGCCCCTGTTAAACAGGGGCTGAAAAATTTTGCCTTAGGCACTGGTGGTGGCGCCCAGAACCAAAAATGTTCTTACAAGCTATCAGCGTTATGATTGAGGAGGAAGAGGATAATTACTCAGGGATAGTCACTCAGCATCAGCATAGGCAGTCTTTGAAGGGATCTGAGATTTAAAAAAAAAATATTCGGTTACATCAGCATCAGGTGCTTGGTAGCTGGTGGTGATCCAAGACTGATTCATTTTCATGAAGGTCAGTCGATCGACCGAGTCGGTGGACAGACGCACCCTGTGATCGGTTACCACGCCTCCAGCAGCACTGAATGTGCGTTCCGAAAGAACGCTGGATGCAGGACAGGCCAGTAGCTCAATTGCATACTGGGCAAGCTCTGGCCAGTGATCCATCCTCAAGACCCAGTAACCCAGAGGATTTTCGGTGGGAAAGGTGTCCAAGTCTGATCTTGCCCCTAGGTATTCCTGCACCATGTAAAACAGACGCTGGCGATGGTTGCTGGAACCGATCATACCTTGGGGCTGCGGACAAAAAATTGTCTGAACGCATCGGTCAGACGGCCACCTTCTCCACCGCTCCTTCTTTGACTGACCGAAGCCTCAGCAACACGTTGTCCAGAAACAGGAGTTTGTAACCTCCCAGTCTCTGGGAACGCGTTGCACAGACCTTTCTGCAAGGCCTCCCGAAGATGTTTCATCCTCTGCTCCCTCTGCGATGGCAAGATAAGGTCCGCAACCTTACCCTTGTAACGTGGATCAAGGAGGGTTGCCAGCCAGTATTGGTCCTTCTCCTTGATACCACGAATACGAGGATCCTTACGCAGGCTTTGCAGGATCAGGGAGGCCATGCAGCGTAGGTTTGCTGAGGCATTCGGTCCGGAGTCCTCTGGGTCACTAAGGACGACAACGTCCGCAGCCACCTCCTCCCAGCCATGTACAAGTCCATGTGTTTCTTGGGACTGATCCCTTAAAGACTGCTGCTGATGCTGAGTGCAAGGCTCCGCCTCCATACTGACACAATCTTCCTCCTCCTCCTCGTCCTCTTCCTGTGTGATTGGCGGGCACGCAGGAACACTGTCTGGATAAAGGGGGCCTTGAGAGCTCGTGGCCTCCTCAAATGGTGACAGGACAGTGCATGCATCCCTGATCATGGCACACTGGCGTGGGAAAAAAAAACCAAGCTCCCCTGACCCTGTCCTGGTGCCATAGTCGCACAGGTACTCATTGATGGCCCTCTGCTGCGTGTGCAGCCGCTGCAGCATGGCCAACATTGAGTTCCACCTGGTGGGCATGTCACAGATTAGGCGGTTCTTGGGCAGGTTAAACTCCTTTTGGAGGTCCATCAGCCGAGCACTGGCATTATATGACCGGCGGAAATGCACACAGACTTTCCTGGCCTGCCTCAGGACATCCTGTAAGCCCAGGTACCTGCCCAAGAACCGCTGCACCACCAAGTTAATGACGTGAGCCAAACAGGGCACATGGGTCATTTGTCCCTGTCGGAGGGCAGAGAGGAGGTTGGTGCCATTGTCGCAAACCACCATTCTTGCCTTAAGTTGGCGTGGCGTCAACCACCTCTGAACCTGCCCCTGCAGAGCTGACAGAACCTCTGCCCCAGTGTGGCTCCTGTCCCCCAAGCACACCAGCTCAAGCACCGCATGGCATCTTTTGGCCTGCGTAGTTGCGTAGCCCCTTGAACGACTACGGAGCACCGCTGGTTCCGAGGAAGAGGCCATGGAGGAAGAAGAAGAGGAGGGGGTGGAGGAGAGAGGTGTGTCACAATCATTAGCATTTTGGAGGCGTGGTGGCGGAACAACCTCCAACACTACTGCACCTTGTCCTGCATCCTTCCCAGCTGCCAGCAGAGTCACCCAATGCGCCGTGAAACTTAGGTAACGTCCCTGTCCATGCCTGCTGGACCATGAGTCAGCGGTAATATGCACCTTAGCGCTGACCGCCCTGTCCAGCGAGGCATGGACATTGCCTTCCACATGCCGGTAGAGAGCCGGAATCGCCTTCCGTGAGAAAAAGTGGCGTTTGGGTACCTGCCACTGAAGAACCGCACATTCCACAAACTCACGGAAGGGGGCAGAGTCTACCAACTGAAAAGGCAGCAGTTGAAGTGCTAGCAATTTTGCCAAGCTAGCATTCAACCGCTGGGCATGTGGATGGCTGGGAGCAAACTTCTTTCGGCGGTGCAGCAGCTGGGGCAGGGAAATTTGCCTGGTACAATCTGACGTTGGAGTACCAAAAGCAGATTGCCCACAAGTACTTGGCTGTGACACACCTAATTCTACACCTTCATTCCTCTCACTGCAGGTCTCAGAGAGGACTGGAGGTCTAGTGGGGTTGGAAATCTCAGCTGATGAGGAGCAAGGAGAGATCCTCTTTGTTCTTTGGTGTGGGTCTTTTAGATACGTTTGCCAACGAACTGCATGGCAGGTCAACATATGTCTGGTCAAGCATGTGGTACCCAAGCGGGAGATGTTTTGGCCACGTGAGATACGCTTGAGACATATGTTGCAAATAGCAGCGGTGCGATCTGATGCACTTGTCTCAAAAAAGGCCCACACCAAAGAACTTTTTGAATAATGCGCAGAGACTGCAGCGCCCTGCACATGTGGAGCTTTGGGGTGTGATGCAGTCAATGTGCTGCCCTTAGGCTGGCCCCTGGAGGGCATCCTGCCTCGTTGGTGATGTGCCGCCTCCTCCTCCTCCTCCTCCTCCTCTCTCCTATCAGGCACCCACGTTGAGTCAGTGACCTCATCATCCCCTCCCTCCTCATCACTGGAGCAAACCTGGCAGTATGCTGCAGCAGGGGGAGCATGACTGCCAGATTGCTGTCCTTCTTGGGCACCCCCTCTGTCCGTGCTCATGTTACTGCCTTCATCAAGCTCAGTATCATCATCAGAGCCTTCCAAATGCTGGGCATCCTCCTGGAGCATGTACCCAACACTGTGGTCAAACAGTTCGAGGGAATCCTCAGGAGGACATGGTGGAGCTAGGGAAGGAGTCACTGGGCATGGGTGAGAGAGGATGAGGTGGATGAGGACGGCTTGGTCATCCACTCGACCAAGTCTTCCGCATGTTGCGGCTCAACACGGCCAGCTGCCGAAAAAAAGGCCAAGCGTGTCCCATGGCCACGTGCTGATGAGGATGCACCGTCTCCACGACCAGCACTAGACACAGAGCCTGCTTGCCCTCTCTTATTGGCTTTTGACTGTCTGCCTCTCCTTCTTGGCCTTCCAGACATACTATTGGCCTGTAGCTGCACTAAGCTGGGATATATATATCTATATATATATAGATATATATATAGATATATATATGTACTGATACTGCAGCTAGCAAAATCAACTGCTTGCCTGTAGTATGAGAACACCACGAACCTTCTACAGGTAGCTTTAGCTGAACACTGTGAGGTGGACGCACCCCACTAACTTGTAGGTTTAGCTGAACACTGTGAGCAGGATGCACTGCACTAAATGTAAATAGTCTAGCTGCCTGACCGTGGTACTAATAGGATCAAAAGAACACCAGTAATTTTCTTCAGGTAGCTTTATATACTGTAACAAGACAAGCCTGCCTGTCAGTAGGAAGATAACAGGAACGGATCTAGCTGAACACTGTGAGCAGGACGCACTGTACTAAATGTAAATAGTCTAGCTGCCTGACCGTGGTACTAATAGGATCAAAAGAACACCAGTAATTTTCTTTAGGTAGCTGTTAATACTGTAACAAGACAAGCCTGCCTGTCAGTAGGAAGATAACACAGGAACGGATCTAGCTGAACACTGTGAGCAGGACGCACTGTACTAAATGTAAATAGTCTAGCTGCCTGACCGTGGTACTAATAGGATCAAAAGAACACCAGTAATTTTCTTTAGGTAGCTGTTAATACTGTAACAAGACAAGCCTGCCTGTCAGTAGGAAGATAACAGGATTGGATCTAGCTGAACACTGTGAGCAGGACGCACTGTACTAAATGTAAATAGTCTAGCTGCCTGACCGTGGTACTAATAGGATCAAAAGAACACCAGTAATTTTCTTTAGGTAGCTGTTAATACTGTAACAAGACAAGCCTGCCTGTCAGTAGGAAGATAACAGGAACGGATCTAGCTGAACACTGTGAGCAGGACGCACTGCACTAAATGTAAATAGTCTAGAAGATAACAGGAACGGATCTAGCTGAACACTGTGAGCAGGACGCACTGTACTAAATGTAAATAGTCTAGCTGCCTGACCGTGGTACTAATAGGATCAAAAGAACACCAGTAATTTTCTTTAGGTAGCTGTTAATACAGTAACAAGACAAGCCTGCCTGTCAGTAGGAAGAAAACAGGAACGGATCTAGCTGAACACTGTGAGCAGGACGCACTGCACTAAATGTAAATAGTCTAGAAGATAACAGGAACGGATCTAGCTGAACACTGTGAGCAGGACGCACTGCACTAAATGTAAATAGTCTAGAAGATAACAGGAACGGATCTAGCTAAACTGAATACAGTGTATGTATATATATATGCAACACCTGGGATGCATATATATACACAATACACAGTAAGTGCAGCTAACTGACTGACTGTTCTGCCTAATCTATCTAACTCAAATCAAATGACACTGTCTCTCTGTCTATCTCTTTCAATGCCGGAACACACACTACACAGGGCCGCCGTGCAGGCGGCCTTATATAGTGTGGGGCGTGTACTAAATCCCCTGAGCCATAATTGGCCAAAGCCTCCTTGGCTTTGGCCAATTACGGCTCTCTGTTCAGGCGGCGCTGTGATTGGCCAAGCATGCGGGTCATAGTGCATGCTTGGCCAATCATCAGCAAGCAATGCACTGCGATGCCGCAGTGAATTATAGGCCGTGACGCGCCACATGAATTTGGCGCGGACGGCCCATATCGTTCGCAATTCGGCGAACGGGCGAACAGCCGATGTTCGAGTCGAACATGGGTTCGACTCGAACACGAAGCTCATCCCTAACCACCAGCTACCAAGCACCTGATGCTGATGTAACCGAATAATTTTTTTTGAAATCTCAGATCCCTTCAAAGACTGCCTATGCTGATGCTGAGTGACTATCCCTGAGTAATTATCCTCTTCCTCCTCAATCATCACGCTGATAACTTGTAAGAACATTTTTGGTTCTGGGCACCACCACCAGTGCCTAAGGCCCAATTTTTCAGCCCCTGTTTAACAGGGGCGTGTAATTACAATTTTTGATGTAATACTTTGCAGCAGGGTTCATTCCTGCATTCCAACTAGAGTGTCTGTGAGGGGTTGCAGTGTTGTGGCACCAGCACCAGTGCCTAAGGCCCAATTTTTCTGCCCCTGTCTAACAGGGGCGTGTAATTACAATTTTTGATGCAATACTTTGCAGCAGGGCTCGTTCCTGCTTTCCAACTAGAGTGTCTGTGAGGGGTTGCAGTGTTGTGGCACCAGCACCAGTGCCTAAGGCCCAATTTTTCTGCCCCTGTCTAACAGGGGCGTGTAATTACAATTTTTGATGCAATACTTTGCAGCAGGGCTCGTTCCTGCGTTCCAACTAGAGTGTCTGTGAGGGGTTTCAGTGTTGTGGCACCAGCACCAGTGCCTAAGGCCCAATTTTTCTGCCCCTGTCTAACAGGGGTGTGTAATTACAATTTTTGATGCAATACTTTGCAGCAGGGCTCGTTCCTGCGTTCCAACTAGAGTGTCTGTGAGGGGTTGCAGTGTTGTGGCACCAGCACCAGTGCCTAAGGCCTAATTTTTCAGCTCCTGTTCAACAGGGGCATGTAATTACAATTCTTGATCTAATATTTCACAGCAGGGCCCTGTGAGGGCTTACAGTGTTGTGGCCACAGCAACACCTAAGGCCCAAATTTCTGCTGAGTATATAGGGCAGGACCCTACTTTCAAACATCTAACTTACAAACGACTCCTACTTGCAAGCGGAAGGAGACAACAGGAAGTGAGATGAAATCTACCCCTAGGAAGGGAAATTCTCTCCTGTAAGAGTTAATATGGGAAAACAATTTCTCCTTTCCACTGATGCTTTCCAATCCTTGTTCCACAAAAAAACCCACATTTTCAAAAAACATTTTTCATTGGGACAAAAAGTGAGGTGAAATCTTCTGAAGAGGAGGAAAGACAGCAAAACAAATGTCACAGGGGTGATAACCCTTCCCTATGTTTTCCAAAAAGCTTAAAAAAGATTTTTTGGCTGGAGCTAAACACGTTAAAAATGTACCCATTCAAAATTACAAAGAGATTCTACTTAACAACAAACCTACAGTCCCTGTCTTGTTTGCACCGCCTGTATACTGCTGTTCAGAGTATATAGGGCCTTTCCTTATTTTAATTTGGGTGCGGGGTTCCCCTTAATATCCATACAAGACCCAAAGGGCCTGGTAATGGACTGGGGGGTACCCATGCCGTTTGTCTCACTGATTTTCATCCATATTGCCATGACCCGACATGACATTAAACCCGCAAGCAGTTTTAAATGAGATTTTTTCCTTTAAAAATGACATTTGGTGCAGGGACTGTTCTAAACACGGGAAACACGCGTCACTTTACAGGCATACGATAGACACCCCCCAGGTACGATATTTAAAGGAATATTTCACTTTTTTTTTTTTACTTTAAGCATCGTTAAAATCACTGCTCCCGAAAAAACGGCCGTTTTTAAAAGTTTTTTTTGCATTGATACATGTCCCCTGGAGTAGGACCCGGGTCCCCAAACCCTTTTTAGGACAATACCATGCAAATTAGCCTTTAAAATGAGCACTTTTGATTTCGAACGTTCGAGTCCCATAGACGTCAATGGGGTTCTAACGTTCGTGCGAACTTTCGGTCCGTTCGCAGGTTCTGGTGCGAACCGAACCGGGGGGTGTTCGGCTCATCCCTACTTAGGACATTGGACACGACACTGAAGTGGTATCAGCACATAATAGAGCAGTAAATGACCAGAAGAGAGAGGACAAGAGTGGGTCAGAGTGCCAACAATTCACAAAATAGGAATACAAGGGTGCTACCTTATAATCTAGCCTCAACAATAATTACTTCTTGTGACAGAGTAGCACCACATATCCAAGCAGCCGCAGTGTCCAGATAGTAACACACATTCAATACAAATTTACAGGTCCCACCATCCTTAAATGTAGCATACACAGGTATAGACCTATACAATATGTCCAAGCAAATCTAAGCTGACTCTTAAGAATGTCCTCTAGTCCCCTAGTAGCGAGACCATGCAACCATAAGTTTCTCAGTGTATGGCACAGGAGCAAACTCCTGAGTACGGTGGCTCTTTTCTCTGAATATAAGACTGGAATGCAATCACAGACCTAAGTCAAAATTGCTTGTACCGAGGTGTCTTACTATATCCTGGTACAGGATGCAATAAATCCTGTGCTACCTGCTGAAAAGCTTTATCTCCAGACCTGCTATAAATGCTCATGAGTTCATTGGTCAGCCATGCAGATCAGCTGACTAGTTTATATGTAGCATTTGTTTTATAGAGGATCTATAGAAGCTTTAAAGAAACTCACTGATCTATGTCACAACCCTAACCTTGCCGATTCTGGAATGCACATTTTAGCTAGTTTATCTAAAAAATGTAAAAAAAAAAATCATAGTTTTCCTTTCAAATTTGACAAACTAGCAATATTTTGTAGTTTGTTTGTTCATTCATGCATCTGTTCATTCATTCATTCATTCATTCATTATGACTTTATATAATTAGTGATATTTAGTCTAAAATGATCACATAAATAAATAAACAGTAATTGATCTTCGATTACCAGCAGTGGTGTCTCCTGCCCAGTGGTCAGAACTTTTCTTGTGGCTGAATATTTTATGGGACCTCTTCATGTTGTTAGTTGTTGTGAATGAAATTACAACAGAAATACAGCCTTCACTCTGCACAAATAGAAACACCATCAACACCATTATTAGGACAAATATATGAACATTCTTTACTTTTGCTTTAATAATATTATTGTGATAGGCAGGCTGTTTTATGACAGAAGAGACACTGTAAAGATATACATTTGTCACCCCCTCTACACAGCAACCCTACATTATTACCTTGTGGCCATGGCTCATTCATATGCATATCCTACTTCCTCAGTCCAGCTGATTAGCTACCTTCTCACTCTGGTCCTTCCCTTTTGTCCAGGTCTTCTATTCAATTCAGCACATTGCTCTGTGCTTGGTTGGCAGAGCCAGGTCCTGGTCTGATGGCAGAGCAATGCTAAAAAGAGGAAGGAAGAGAAAGAGCCAGTGACAGGAATAAGGCTGACATGCGTATGTCATTCTGTCTGATCTCTCATTAGGATTCAAAGGTTGAATAAGCCAGTCAGGGGTTCCCCTTTAGTGTGTAACTACCTTACTCCAGTAAAAGCTGAGATAATATAAACATATTGACTTGTGTGACATCGTGCCATTTAAAGGTGCTTGTGGAAAGATGTCTGAACCCAGAGTGTCAGGTGGGTTGGAAGGTTCACAGGGCCATGGTGATGCAGATGAGCAGGTAAATCCAAGCAGTCCTCAAGGGGACTGTGCTACAGTTGTAATGTTATATTACTCACCCCTAGGGATGAGCTTCCAGTTCGAGTCAAACTCAGGGAAATTTCCCTGAGGAAGTCACGAGGTCACGTGATGTAACGCGTAGGAATCCCAGCAAGCCATTACACCCTGCAGTCGACCCCCTTTGACCCGGTTGTTGACACTGTGGACCGGAAATGTCGCACTAAGTGACAGCGGTGAGCCGCCTCAGGCTGTGCCATTACTTGCACTGTATGCAAAGTGTGCGCTTTTTATTCCAACTATTTTTTTATTACAATAAATTTTTTACTACACTATTGAAGGCCCCTTGTTTTCCCTTCTCTCTCTTCTTGGCATCATGTCCGGAACCCTGAATCGAGCCCCATGAGGATTTACCAAGGACATCCATCCACTGCAAGCTAGCCACCACTAGCCAACAGCATCCTGAACAGTCATCCCCATCAGCACTTTCTACAGGGCTTTTATTTAACCACTTGACGACCGCCTCACGCTGATGTACGTCAGCAGAATGGCACGGGCAGGTAAAATCTCGTACCTGGCACGTGATTGCCTTCCAGCGGGTGGGGGGTCCAATCAGGCCCCCCCGGTGCCAGAGCCGGTCGCCATCTGT
Organism: Lithobates clamitans; assembly: GCA_037952925.1. Lineage (NCBI taxonomy): Eukaryota > Metazoa > Chordata > Amphibia > Anura > Ranidae > Lithobates > Lithobates clamitans. The sequence goes on from JBBGZY010000482.1 coordinate 709,723, forward strand.
TCCCGGGCGATGAGAGGTGAGGGGGAGGTCATCCATTCATGGCCACCCCCTCCCGATCCCTCCCGGCGAATGAAAATGCTTCCTCTCCCTCTATAATGTAAACAGAGGGAGAGGAAGTGATGTCATCCCTCCTCGAGATGGTCTTTTCGATCCGGCGCCGAGGAGAAAAGACATCCAAGTAAGTACACCAACACTACACTTACAGTAGAACATGCAGGCACACTTTTCACCCCCCAGTCACCCCCTGATCACCCCCCTGTACCCTCTGTCACAGTGACACCAATAGCAGTTTTTTTTTTGCATTGGTGTCAGTTTGTGACAGTTATAAGTGTTAGGGCAGTTAGGGTTAGCCCCCTTTAGGTCTAGGGTACCCCTCTTTAGGTCCATGGTACCCCCCTATCCCCCTCTAATAAAGGTTAACCCCTTGATCACCCCCCGTCGCCAGTGTCGCTAAGCGATCATTTTTCTGATCGCTGTATTAGTGACACAGGTGACGCTAGTTAGGGAGGTAACTATATAGGTTCGCTGTCAGTGTTTTATAGCGACAGGGACCCCCATATACTACCTACTAAAGGTTTTAACCCCCTGATTGCCCCCTAGTTAACCCTTTCACCAGCGATCACCATATAAGTGATGCTGGTTAGTTAGTTTGTTTATTATAGTTTTAGGCCACCCGCCGTTTATTACCTTATAAAGGTTTAACCCCCTAATTGCCCGGCGGTGATATAAGTGAAGTGTTTAGGATCAGATAAGGTCTGCGTCGCCCCAGGCAGCGTCAGATTAGTGCCAGTACCGCTAACACCCACGCACGCAGCATACATCTCCCTTAGTGCTATAGTATCTGAACGGATCGATATCTGAACCGATCAGATCTATACTAGCATCCCCAGCAGTTTAGGGTCCTCAAAAACGCAGTGGTAGTGGGATCAGCCCAGATACCTGCTAGCACCTGCGTTTTGCCCCTCGGCCCAGTCCAGCCCACCCAAGTGCAGTATCGATCGATAACTGTCACTTACAAAACACTAAGCACACATAACTGCAGCGTTCGCATAGTCAGGCCTGATCCCTACGATCGCTAACAGTTTTTTGGTAGCGCTTTGATACAGTCGCTAACAATCTGGAGCTTTTTTGCCTGTGAGTCTCACTAGTGTACCCCTAAATTTAGAGCCCAAAATGGCATATCGAAGGTACACTAGTGAAGAGGCCTACACGTTTCTGAGCATGACAGATAGTGAAGAGGAAGTCACTCATGTGTCAGATTCAGGCTCAGAATACGATCCTGTAGAGGACAGCGGCTCCATGACAGATAGCTCTGATGACGGAGTTGTGGTCCCTGCTAAGGTCAGGCGTACCAGACCCCAAACTTTTTCTGCCCTTGAAGTGCAAGAACCGCAGGTCCCTCGTATGGAGCAGAGAAGTACTAGTGCCGCTATTCATTCTGGTAAACTGGCAAGCACCAGCGGCCTAGTACACCCTGGTCGTATATCCAGCACTGCAGTATCACGTGGTGACGTGGCGAGTCCCATAAGTGCAGTTCAAGCTGGTGAGGTGGCAAGCACTTGTAGTGTCCCGCTGCCACCAAGAAGACAAAGACAGGCCCATCAAGCCTATAGTGTCCTTCCTGCTGCATTCGCCAATCCGAATTGGGAACCCACCACTTCTGCAGCACCCGTACTTCCCCCATTCACTGGCCAACCCGGAATTTAGGTGGAAACAGTTGATTTTACGCCACTGGATTTTTATTTGCTGTTTTTCACCGAAGATCTCTATAGATCTATTGTGGACCAAAGCAATTTATACGCTGGTCAATACATCGCCGCTAATCCCCAGTCCTCCCTTGCCAGAGATTGCAGACCAATTATGGTCTCCGAATTTAGGCTCTTTCTGGGCCTTTCCACTGACCCAATTTACCATATGCCCATGTTCTCTGCCTCCATGGCCAGGGCACGATACGAGCAGATTTTGCGGTTCATGCACTTCAACGACAATGAACTCTGTCATCCTCATGGAGACCCTGAATACGATCGGCTCTACAAAAGCCCCTCGTAAACCACTTCAACCAACGTTTTGCAGACTTGTTTACTCCCCATCAAGTTGTCTGCGTTGATGAGTCCCTGATTACATTTTCTGGCCGCTTGTCATTCAAACAGTACCTTCCCAGCAAGCGTGCCAGATACGGGGTCAAGATGTATAAGCTCTGTGACAGGGCCACAGGCTATACATGTAGTTTTATGGTTTACGAGGGCAAAGATAGTCACGTAGAGCCGACAAACTGCCCTGACTACATAGGAAGCGCTGGCAAGATAGTGTGGGACTTGGTGTCACCCTTATTTGGAAAGGGGTACCACTTGTACGTGGACAATTATTACACGAGCGTGCCACTTTTTAGCCACCTTTTTAATCATCAGATTGGAGCATGTGGCACCGTGCGACCTAATCGCCGGGGCTTTCCCCAGCGGCTTGTAGATTCCCGTCTTAGGCTGGGGGAGAGAGCCTGCTTAAAGTGTAATAACTTGCTCGCTATGAAGTGGAGGGACAATAAGAATGTTTTCGTTCTTACCTCTCTTCATGCAGACACGACGGTCCAAATTACTACGGCGACTGGTGTTGTGGAGAAACCCCTCTGTGTCCACGAATATAACCAAAATATGGGAGGGGTGGACCTCAACGACCAGTTGTTGGCGCCATACCTAGGTGCCCGTAAGACCAGACGCTGGTACAAAAAAGTGTCTGTTTATTTATTTCAATTGGCTTTGCTGAATGCTTATGTGCTATACAGAGCTTCAGGACGGACTGGATCCTTCCTTCAATTCCAGGAAGAGATCGTCAGAGTCCTTCTGTATCCAGACGGTGCTCCACCTCACGTTCCCCAACCAAATGCAGTAAGCCGGCTGCATGAGAGGCATTTTCAATATGTCCTCCCGAGTACCCCTACCCAACGAGCCCCCCAAAAAAGATGTCGTGTCTGCAGCAGGCGCGGATTTAGGCGTGACACCCGGTATTATTGTCCCTCCTGTCCTGACAATCCTGGTCATTGCATGGGTGAATGTTTTGAATGCTACCATACACTAGTGGAGTATTAGCATAGGGTACAGCACTGCACAGACTAGGACACACTTTCACAGGGTCTCCCAAGATGCCATCGCATTTTGAGAGACCCAAACCTGGTACCAGTTAAAAAAATTAAAGTTACAAAAAAAGTGTAAAAAAAAACAAAAAAAAGTAAAAAAACACAAAAAAAAATAAAATAAAAAAAACAAAAATAGTTGTTGTTTTATTGTTCTCTCTCTATTGTGCTGCTCTTTTTTTTATTGTATTCTATACTGTAATGTGTTATTGTTATGTTTTTATCATGTTTGCTTTATAGGTATGCAATTTTTTTATACTTTGTTTTTTTTATTGTTAACCACTTTTTTGTTTTCACGTACGCCATTCAGCTGCAGAGCGGATTTATTTATCTTGACAGCAACAGCGTTTGCTCCCACGATACATAAAGCCGTGACTCCAGCGCTGTTGGAGGTGATTTCACCACCACAGTTACATACTTCAGCATATATGCTGAAGCGTGGGGGCAGCAGTGGGTGGAGGAGCGATTTGCTCCTGCCTTTTGCGGGAGGATGCCCCCATGCTTCGGCATATATATATATATATATATATATATATATATATATATATATATATATATATATATTTTAGGTAGGCACAGGTTGCATTAAATGTTTTATTTTTTACTATTTTTTTTTGTATTTGCTTTGCAGGTATGGTAAGTATTACTCTTATACTGTAATGTTACTTTGTTTTTTATTTAACCATCATTTGCTTAGCAGGTACGCCATTCAGTTGCAGCGTGGATTTATTTATCTTGACAGCAACAGCGTTTGCTCCCATGATACATAAAGCCGTGACTCCAGCGCTGTCGGAGGTGGTTTCACCACCACAGTTACATACTTCAGCATATATGCCGAAGCGTGGGGGCAGCAGTGGGTGGAGGAGTGATTTGCTCCTGCCTTTTGCGGGAAGATGCCCCCATGCTTCGGCATATATAAACGGTGCATGTATGCCCATTATTAGAAGTGGGTGGATGAAGGGAGGTATTCTAATGGTGGGCATACCCACCGATCAATATCTTTTTTTCGTTCAGCCCACAGGCTGCATGAAAAAAAAGTTTACAATATATGCCCAACAAGGACCAGCAACGTACTGGTATGTTGCTGGACTTTGAGTGGTTATACCAGAATGATGCCTGCAGGTTTAGGTATCATCTTGGTATCATTCTTTTCAGCCAGCGGTCGGCTTTAATGTAAAAGAAATCCTAGCGGCTAATTAGCCTCTAGACTGCTTTTACAAGCAGTGGGAGGGAATGCCCCCCCCACCGTCTTCCATGTTTTTCTCTGGCTCTCCTGTCCCAACAGGGAACCTAAAAATGCAGCCGGTGATTCAGCCAGCTGACCATAGAGCTGATCAGAGACCAGAATGGCTCCAAACATCTCTATGGCCTAAGAAACCGGAAGCTACGAGCATTTCATGACTTAGATTTCGCCGGATGTAAACAGTGCCATTGGGAAATTGGGAAAGCATTTTATCACACCGATCTTGGTGTGGTCAGATGCTTTGAAGGCAGAGGAGAGATCTAGGGTCTAATAGACCCCAATTTTTTCAAAAAAGAGTACCTGTCACTACCTATTGCTATCATAGGGGATATTTACATTCCCTGAGATAACAATAAAAATGATTTAAAAAAAAATAAAAATGAAAGGAACAGTTTAAAAAGAAGATAAAAATGCAAAAAAAAAAAAAAAAAAGCACCCCTGTCCCCCCCTACTCTCGCGCAAAGACGAACGCAAGCGTCGGTCTGGTGTCAAATGTAAACAGCAATTGCACCATGCATGTGAGGTATCACTGCGAAGGTCAGATTGAGGGCAGTAATTTTAGCAGTAGACCTCCTCTGTAAATCTAAAGTGGTAACCTGTAAAGGCTTTTAAAGGCTTTTAAAAATGTATTTAGTTTGTCGCCACTGCACGTTTGTGCGCAATTTTAAAGCATGTCATGTTTGGTATCCATGTACTCGGCCCAAGATCATCTTTTTTATTTCATCAAACATTTGGGCAATATAGTGTGTTTTAGTGCATTAAAATCTTAAAAAGTGTGTTTTTTCCCAAAAAAATGTGTTTGAAAAATCGCTGCGCAAATACTGTGTGAAAAAAAAATGAAACACCCACCATTTTAATCTGTAGGGCATTTGTTTAAAAAAAATATATAATGTTTGGGGGTTCAAAGTAATTTACTTGCAAAAAAATATTATTTTTTCATGTAAACAAAAAGTGTCAGAAAGGGCTTTGTCTTCAAGTGGTTAGAAGAGTGGGTGATGTGTGACATAAGCTTCTAAATGTTGTGCATAAAATGCCAGGACAGTTCAAACCCCCCCAAATGACCCCATTTTGGAAAGTAGACACCCCAAGCTATTTGCTGAGAGGCATGTCGAGTCCATGGAATATATTATATTGTGACACAAGCTGCGGGAAAAAGACAAATTTTTTTTTTTTTTTGCACAAAGTTGTCACTAAATGATATATTGCTCAAACATGCCACAGGAATATGTGAAATTACACCCCAAAATAAATTCTGTTGCTTCCCAATGGCGCTGATTACATCCGGCAAAATCTAAGTCATGAAATGCTCGTAGCTTCCGGTTATGAAGGAAGATAGAAGAAAGAAGAAGCATTTAAATAAAGGAATTGTCAAAAACTGTCTCTTGTCATTTTTAACATTTTTGACAGTTTTTTAGTGAAATGGTAGGGGTACAAGTACCCCCTTACCATTTCACACGGGGGGGGCGATCTGGGTTGTCCCCTTGTTAAAGGGGGCTTCCAGATTCTGATAAGCCCCCCGCCCGCAGACTCCTACAACCACCGGCCAGGGTTGTGGGGATGAGGCCCTTGTCCTCATCAACATGGGGACAAGGTGTTTTGGGGCTACCCCAAAGCACCCTCCCAATGTTGAGGGCATGTGGCCTGGTACAGTTCAGGAGGGGGGGTGCTCTCTTGCCCCCCCTCTTTTCCTGCGGCCTGCCAGGTTGGATAAGGGTCTGGTATGGATTTTTGGGGGGACCCCACGCCATTTTTTTTTTAAATTTTGGTGCGGGGTTCCCCTTAAAATCCATACCAGACCTGAAGGGAATTTAGGGGGACCCCCATGTCTTTTTTCTTTTTTAAATTTTGGCCGGGGTTCCCCTTAATATCCATACCAGACCTGAAGGGCCTGGTATGGAATTTAGGGGGACCCCCACGTAATTTTTTAAAAAAATTTTGGTTTGGGGTTCCCCTGTGCGGAATTCCCATGCCGTTTTTATCAATGAAATTTTATGTGTATTGTCGGATCGGCAATGCAATAGCCGTGAGTAGATTTAAATGACTTTTTTCCTTTGAAATGTCATTTTTCTGTCGGACTGTTCTAAACACGGGAAACATGCGCCTCTTTACAGGCATACTATAGACACCCCCCAGCTATGAAATTTAAAGGGATATTACACTTTTATTGTTTGACTATAAGCATTATTAAAATCACTGCTCCTGAAAAACAGTCCGTTTTTAAAACTTTTTTTTGCATTGATCCATGTCCCCTGGGGCAGGACCCAGGTCCCCAAACACTTTTTATGACAATAACTTGCATAACAGCCTTTAAAATTAGCACTTTTGATTATTCATGTTCGTGTCCCATAGACTTTAACGGTGTTCGCGTGTTTGAACAAACTTTTTTCCTGTTCTGGTGCGAACCGAACAGGGGGGTGTTCGGCTCATCCCTACTCACCCCTGCACCATTTACATTGTTTTATGTTATGTTATTGTTATGTTATTTTATGCTTCTGAACCCAGAGTGTCAGGTGGGTTGGAAGGTTCACAGGGCCATGGTGATGTAGATGAGCAGGTAAATCCAAGCAGTCCTCAAGGGGACCATGCTACAGTTGTAATGTTATATTCCTCACCCCTGCACTGTTTACATTGTTTTATGTTATGCTTCTGACCTCTGCACTGTATATGCCATGTTGTACATTAATATGCCTGACCCCTGCTTTATATGCCCTTTGTTATACTCCTTATCCCACACAGTTTTGCTATGTTGCATGTTATACACCTAACCCCTGCACTGCTTATGCTGTGTTGTACAATATATGCCTGACCTCTGCACCATATACACTTTGTTGTATGTTATACTCCTAATACCTGCACCATATATGTTATGTTGTACATTATACTCCTAATCCCTGCACTGTATATGCTGTATTGTATGTTCTACTCCTGACTCTTGCACTGTTTATGCTATGTTGTACATTTTACTTTTTTTACTTCTCTTCCCCTGTTATACAGGGTAACCTAGATAATAGCCTTTAGCCTGGCAGGTGTTTAGAGGCCCAGGAGCCACCTTCACCATAGAAACTTAGCCCCCTTTTTTTCCCTTTTAACCCAAGCCTAATGGCTGAGCATTGTGTAGTTGTCAAACCGCGCCACACACAGAAGGGCTAAACAACACTGTTGTGGGAAAGAAGAAGAAATCTGAGACAAACTTCCATTTGCCCTGCTAATATAGTCTGTCTCTGGGGAGCAGGTTTAGAAATTTGCCTAGAATCAGTAGTTCTTCTGACCAAAATCCACAAGTGTAATGTTCGGCACAGACATGAAGGAAAATCGAAGGAGAAATAAGGTCAGAGAGGAGTTTCTAGTGCAGAGCTCCCCTTTAATAGGCAATTTATTGCACTGGCCACCAACACCAGATGTTTTCCCTCCTGATAGCTGCTCATGCTTGGCATTTCCCCCCCAACTTGCATTTTTTAAGTATACCAAAGATGCAGGGCATTTCTTTTCCCATGAACCAATGACTCCAGGGCATGTTTCCCCTCATGACCACAGGTTTACAGGATCCTCCACTGACCAGTAATGTAAGGGACTCTATGATTCCTTCTCATGACCACTGCACTCTGAATTCTTTATCAGATTCTCCTGACCCCTGCAATCTATACACAATGTTGAGTATTATATAGTCCTGACAGTTCAACCTTCTGTAAATGCATATTAGTTAATATATTTCTATGGCATTTGATCTTACAGACATGAGGAACAATTTAGATACCACCAGCCATAGGTAACCTAATTTATTATTTCCACAAGCAGAGTTCATCCAAAGCACAAGCAGAGTCCATCCAAAATGCAAAGTTAAAAACGCTCACTTAGGCTGGCCATAGACAATGTGATTTTCTTTCCTGCAGCCACAGGTTGTAGGAAATAAAATTTCCCAATTCCCCCTTCAACAGTGCTGATGGGGGAATCCCTTCTGCTATTGTGTTCTCCCAGCGGGGGAACGCAGAAGCCGTCTCTGCCAGAGAACAGTGATTATTGCTAGTATCTACAGCTGCTGGCAATAATTGTATGCAAAAATCTGAAAGTCTGGTTGTACCCAAGTCGATCACAGGATTGAATTAGGTACAATCAGCCTGCCCATAGATGGTTTGAATCTCAGCCCCTCACTGCTGAACAGCCAAGATTTGAACCATCTATGGCCGACTTTAGTCGAGTTAGTTAACAATCAAACACATATGTGAATATGAAATGTAATATCTCATGCAGAGTATGAGAACAAATTAGTATGTACATTACTAATGGTTATTGGATAGGGGCCTATTTGTGATGGCAGCATTATAGTGACTGTACTCTGTAGTATGCCTTTTAAAGTGTGATGTTTTAAATGTTAAATGTTATTAAAGCGATAGTAAAGCACTCGGAAACCCCCCCCCCCAAAAAAAAAATGCATAATGTGCTAGTATGCATCGCATACAGGGCAGGGCTTATTTCTCCTAATAAGTGAACTCTGAACTTCTGTTATTTTTGCCCCACTCATGCCATCAATAAATGTCTTCAAGAGACTAATTTTTAACAATTCTCAATTTAGTGAACAATATCCTTAAATCTATTTGGCCAATACCACCCATAAATGAAGAGAGGCTTTAGAAGATCAGCTAATTTTATCTCTCATTCAGAAATGAAAGATTCATTGTGTAAATACCTGATTTTGACAGGTCTTTTCCTATTATGCTCTAAACAAGGCCCAGGTCCCATTCTTCACTCCTCTCCTAAAAACTATTGCATCCCAACAAAATGTCATGGTTATCATGTGTGATGACTCCATTCTTACTTTTTACACCCACAGAGACAAATCTGAGGGTGCTCCATTACACTCACACCTATCTAGAGCATGTGAGATTTTCTTATTTAAATTCTTACTCACAGATTGTTCAATCCCCTTAACTTGACTACACACCATATATTTGTCTTAATCGTGTCACTGATGACGGTTTTCCAATCCCACATATGCCAAGTCCTTTGGTCTGATCATGCTGCAGTGTGCATGAAATTGTCTGCCCTTATTTCTCAAGCAAAGTGCAAACACTTGGACAATGATTACATAATAGCAGACCACTTCTTCTGTCCTCTGTTTTCAATTCTATATTCAGGAATATCGCACCCTTACTTGGGATCCCCAAAATCACCAGAACTAGTGTCCCCCATGGAAGTTTTTCCCTCTATTACTTTCCTGGGAACAACCTAAAATTTTGGATTTTCTTTTTGCTTTCAATAATAATGATAAATAGGACAAATACATACAGTATATAGTGAGTCTGGTTGAAAAAAAAGACATAGGTCCATCTAATTCAACCGATTAAAAAAAAAAAAAAAATCATACAATCCCATGTACACAATTCTTCACCCACAGTTGATCCAGAAGCAGGCGAAAAACCCCAGCAAAGCATGATCCAATTTGCTACAGCAAGGAAAAAAACTCCTTCCTAATCCCCAGAGAGGCATCGGATTTTCCCTGGATCAACTTTATCTATAAATATCAGTACCCAGTTATATTATGTACATTTAGAATCCAGGCCTTTTTTAAAGCAATCTGCTGAGCTGGCCAGAACCACCTCCAGAGGGAGTTTATTTCACATTTTCACAGCTCTTACTGTGAAGAAGCCTTTCCATATTTGAAGGTGAAATCTCGTTTCTTCTAGACATAAAGAGTGCCCTTTTGTCCTCTGTGATGACCCTAAAGTGAATAACTCAACACCAAGTTCACTATATGGACTCCTTCCTTATATATTTGTACATGTTGATCAATAAATTCAGTTCCTCTAATCTTTACTCATAGCTGAGCTCCTCCATGCCTCCTATCAGTTTGGTTACCCTTCTCTGCACTTTCTCCAGTTCCCCTGATATCTTTTTTTTTTCAAATAATTTTTATTAAGTTTTCATCAAAATACAAAGGTAAAGAAAGTGTGCCAAATATGCAGATACAAGTACTCAAGACTGTTATATGGTTAACTTGTTGTGAAAACATAGTATTAGAAGAGTTGAACAAAAACATAGACAGGCATGTTGATTTGTTAATTTGTTGATGTAGATCTGTAGACCGACTACTATAGATTGTCTATAAGAATTGTAACAATTTCGGTCCATGTTCTATGTTTTGAAACCCATAAGGACCAGTTTTGATTGTATTTAGCGATTTTTCCATCTCTATATGCAAAAATCTTTTTGTATTCCACAATGGTGTTTACCTGTCTCATAAGGTTTCTGATACTGGGTATGTGCATGGCTATAGGTCAAACGGAAATAGAGAAGTGTGACATATTAATGCTGAGAATAGCTTGTTCAATATTTGGTTTAGTTAAAAAGCCCATGATAGAGGAGATTAGCTTAAATATTTTGTACCAGAAGCTGCATATATGAAGGCAGGACCAGACCATGTGGGACAGAGTTCCAACCTGTCCACAGTTTCTGCAACAGAGGCTGATATTCGATTTGGCAAATTTTGTGACTATGTATGGGTTGTAGTGCCATCTTAAGTGGAACTTTTGTGCTAGTTTCCAGTAGGAATACTGCGAGTACTGATAATTGCATTTATCCACTGCTGGTCCAAGAAGGCCTTACCTAATTCTTTTTCAGATTTTGCACCTTTCTCCAGAAATTTCCATATGTGTGAAAGAGATCCAGTTTTATCACATCCTCTCCAGCATTTAGAGAAAGCATTCGGGAATATCCTCACTAGCCTTTCTGGGGCAAAATACCATTTGTGAAAAAGCTTCTGTAGTGATTCCCAGTGGTTGATGTAGTGAGACAGACGTAGGGGCAATGTGAGGGCTTTCTGCCACTGTAGAGCTGTAGGTGGATGGTCCAACAGTGAGGACATGAGGAGGAAGACAGCTGGTCAGTAGTTGGCTTGGTGAGCAGTTTATACACTAAAGAGATTCCCTTGGCTTTGGGTGTAACCATGCTGTAGAACTTGAGTAGAGGGAGCGAAACACAGGTTGACCAGCGTAGTTTTGATAGGCTAGATCTAATCCGCAAGTAGAGAAAAAACGTGTGTTTGGTTAAGCCAAACTGCTGTGTTAGCTGCTCAAAGGAATGCAAACCTGATGGTGAAAAAAACATACCTAGGTTGGTGATGCCGGCTTTTGTCCATTCCGAGAGGGGTAAGTCTGGGGAGATAAGGTGTAGCGCCTCAGTGGGTATTGCTGTCAGTGTGTCCATTGACAACCCTTCAGTAAGTTGCAGTATTGAGGTCCAGACTCTTATGGAGGATGTGATGGTATCAAGAGGGTATCGTTTGGGGTGAGGTTTAAGCCACGATGCGGCTAGGAAGAGTTTAGGGTCCATGAGTAGTAAGGGGGCTTCAATTTGTTTCCAGGTTGTATGATGTTTATCTGACCACCAGGTTCTCAGTTGGTCCAAGATAGTTGCTCGGTGATATGCTTGGATGTCCGGGGCACCCAAGACTCCATGTTGAACTGGGGTTGTAAGTATGAATTTTTTTATTCTAGGTCATTTTTGTTGCCAAATAAAACCGTTAATGGTCCCCTGGATTTTTTTTAATCTGATTTTGCGCTAGAGGTAGGGGTATTGTATGAAAAAGATATAGGACATGGGGGAGTAAATACATTTTTGCCTGAGCTATCCTACCAGCCCAGGAGGCTGGGACCTTACTTAGTTCTTTTGCTAGCCGTGTGAGCCTGACCACAAGGTCTTCTAGGTTGGTTCTCAATAATATCCGACTTGGGAACGTTAGATGGATTCCCAAGTATGGAAGAAAGGGTTTGGGGGCCCAAGCAAAAGGGAAGCTAGAGGTGATGGTTTTTAAAATCTGAGGATCTAGGCCGATGTTAAGCATTAGAGATTTACTGTGATTCAGCTTGTACATAGATACAGCGGCCAATTTTATGATCGACCTGTCCAATTTTTATACCCATGATCGAGGGGTCGGAGCTAATGAATTGTGCTAAGGGCTCCATTAGCATGGCAAATATTAGAGGGGACAATGGGCACCCTTGTCTGGTGCCATTAGTAATTTGGAAGGGGTTAGAGATGACACCCGACGTCCAAATGCGTGCAGATGGGTGAGTGTACTGGCCTAATATGGCAGTGAGAAAGGTGCCCGACAGTCCAAATTTTCGGAGCACTGCTTCCATGTACGGCCATTATACCCTATCGAACGCCTTCTCTGCATTCAAAGATAGGAAGAGAGAAGGCATTCGAGTGTGCTCCGTCCATTGGATAAGGTCAATAAAACGTCTAGTTCCATCTGATTCCTGTTTGCCGGGCACAAATTCCACTTGGTCAGGGTGGATAATTTGGGGGATGATAGTGGAGAGGCATTGTGCAAGGAGTTTGGCATAAATTTTAGTGTCTGTGTTAAATAGTGATATCGGGCTATAGTTGGCTGGGTTGTCTGGAGGTTTGCCCGGTTTGGGAATGGTAACCACTTAGGCATCAAGGGATTCCTTAGGAATTTGCCTGTGGTACCAAATTGGTTATACAAGTCACATAGATGGGGGACCAAGGGTTGGGCAAATCGTTTATAATACTCGTTGGATAGTCCATCAGGTCCTGGTGCCTTATGTAGTGGTAAGTTGTTTATCACTTTTTGGATTTCGGTCTGCAAAAAAGGAGTTGCCAAGCAGTCAAGTTGTTCTGGAGAAATCGAGGGGAGGGAGATAGAGGATAAAAATTTTGCTATATCAGCTTGAGAAGGTGCGAATTGGGGGTCTGATTTCGTAAGATTGTAAAGTTTTGTGTAAAAATTGCCAAATTCATTGGCAATATCCAGCGCAGTGGTTCTCAACCTGGGGGTCGGGACCCCCTCGGGGGTCAAATGATGATTTGCCAGGGGTCACCGAATCCTGGGCTGTTCCTGAAGCCTGCATGGCTTTTACACCCAACTGGGCTGTTCCTGGAGCCCGAGGCCGTCCACTCATCCTCTTCGCAGCTGCCCATTCAGTTCATGGCATAGCTGGGGGGTAGAAACTAGAGGTCAGCTGACTGGTGAGGAATGCGAAATGGGAGGGGTTGGAGGAGACCCTATCTCCTAATTTTCGGTATAGGTGTCACTGCTACGAGACACCACAAAGTCGGAGACACAGTGAGTAACAGTACCTGTGATTATAGTTGCCAATAAAAGTCCCCACTACAGTTCTCAGGTCAGCAGAAGACCTTTAACAAGAGCACCTAAGTTGGCTGATCAGAACTCCCCCAGCATTGCCACTCAACCCATCTCCCCACTAGCACTGCCACTCATCCCGTTCCCCCCACCAAAGAGTAAGAGAAGGAATAAAAATAGAGAATACATAGAAGGGAGAGGAAAGAGGGGGAGGAACAAAGAAAAAGGGAGAGAAAGAATAAGAGAAAGAACAAAAAAGACGGCTAGAGAGAGGGATGGGGGAAAAAAAACAAGAAATTAGGATAGAGAGGGATAAAAGGGAAAGAAAGGAGAACAAAGAGAAAGAGTGGTACATCCTAAAATTTACCATAAGGGGTTTTAATACTGTACAAGTGGAAAGGACTCAGGAAGCGCTAAATATCTGTGGGTTGGGGGCGCAAATTACTTGTCTTGCCTTGGGTTCTGACAACCCACGCTACGAAAATAATTTTACTGTTAGGGGTCCCCACAATTTGGGAAATGTTATCAAGGGGTCACGATACTAGAGGGGTTGAGAACCGCTGATCTAGCGGATTAGTCCAGCGTTTGCCCTGGGAACTAGTGATAAATACAATTTTTTTTATTGGAAAGTTGCTTTTTAAATTGTTTGGCCATAAATGCCCCTGATTTGTTGGCTGATGAGTAGGTCTGTAATCGTAGTCTCTTGATAAAGTAATCAAAATTTTTGTGAAGGTGACCACTAAGCTGGGATCTAAGATTTTTAAGTTCTGAGGAGATAATGCTAGAGGGTGATCTCTTGTTCGTGAGTTCAAGAGATCAAATTTGTTTTAGGACGGACTCAGTTATATAGGAGTGTTGTTTTTTAGCCTGGGCCCCAAGTTTAATAAAAAGACCTCATAGACAAGCCTTATGAGCATTCCAAACAACAGCATGATCAGTTACAGAATTGACATTTTGCTGGAAATAACTATCAATCTCGGACTGTATCTGAGACTCAAAGGTGGGATTATTGAGGAGGGAGGTGTTCAATCTCCAAACCGTATGTCTAGTAGTTTGGGAAGGGGATGCTAGTTTGATCGTGACTGGAGACCACGATATGGTTCCTATGTTGGAGGCAGTGATAGACTGTAGGAGGTGCTTATCTGTTATGAATAGGTCAGTTCGAGAATAAGATTGGTGCGGGGGGGAAAAATAGGTGTAGTCTCCCTCTTCATCATGCATGCACCTCCAGGAATCATATAGATCCTCTCATTTAACAATAGTGGATAGCGCTGAGGGCCTGCATCCTGCAGAATTGGAAGTATCAAGTGTAGGGTCAATTACTTCATTAAAGTCTCCACAAATTATCAGGTGTGAGGATCTATAAGGAGCTAGTTTGGCAAAGATATTGGCATAGAATTTTTTTTGGGCTGTATTGGGGCATAAATGTTGACTAAAGTGAGAGGACGGTTGTCAAACGAGGCTGATAGTATTAGGAATCTGCCATCTTCGTCACTTTCACAATGGTGTAATTGGAAATCTACTGCCGCATTTATGGCAATCATTACCCCTCTTTTTTTTAGGGGCGTTTGCAAAGAAGCAGTGGGGATATTTTTTGTGATTACATTGGGGTTGTTTAAGTTTAGAAAAATGTGTTTCCTGGGCACAGATTACGTCTGCACGTTGTTGTAATGCTTCCTTCCATAGAAGGTTGCGTTTAAATGGCGAGTTTAGGCCTTTAACATTGAGGGAGGTGATCAAGAGCGTCATAACGGTAGGGCAATTATGAGGGCCTGGGCAGAGGGAGAGAGACTTCACCTATTAATGATAATTGCGAAATACACAGACAGATGAATAAATGCCGTATATGTTACAGGTAGAAGACAAAAAACAGTTAGTTGCTAAAATACAAACTAAAGTTCTAAGAAAGAAATAAAACCGATGCTGGGTAATCTATACTGTAATCAAAAATCAGAGAAGAAAATAAATAAATAAATAAAACCTGTGCTTAGCACAACTTTAAACCTGAGGGGTGGTGAGGAGAAGGGATAGGTGTTTCGCCCAGGCTGGATATGAGCAGATCTGGGGACCTGGGCTTAAACCAAGGTCAAGTTTTTTTGGATGTTTTATTCGCCGCATTCCTGGAATCAGATGGTTTGTGAGAGGGAGTAGCTTGGTCCGCTTCTCTGGGAGCGATGGGGAGTAGACCCCAGTTGGTGAGCTTCTTGTAACCATCTTTCGGAGAGAGAATAGGGACAATTTTTTGTTGGTGAGTAACCAGCAGCTTCGTAGGGAAGCCCCATTTGTACACTATGTTTTTCTGTTGAAGAATTGAAGTAATAGGGGCAAAAGCTCTGCGCATCTTCATTGTGGCAGGGGATAGGTCAGTGAACAGCTTAATATTAGCGTAAGGGGCCGGCAGGGGTTTCAAGGATCTGGGGGCGGAGAGGACTTGCTCCTTAACATGGAAGAAATGTATATGCGCCAAAATATCTCTATGGATGTCATCTGAGAGGTGTGGCGGTTTAGCAACTCTGTGGGCCCGGTCAATTAGAGTGTCACGGGCATTTAGGCGTGGAAGTGAAGCGGAGATAAGTTGTTGCAAGTAAGGTGTTATTTTGTTCGGTTTGACCGATTCAGGGATGCCTCTGAATTTGATATTGTTTCGCTTAGAGCGGTCTTCTAAATCCGCTAATTTCATTTTAATACGGTGGATTTCTTCCGTGTGATGTTCATGTGCATCTAACAGTTCGTTGTGCGTCTTAAAGTAATCCTGCAGGTTTTCTTCTAGAGCGTCTGTACGTTCTTCTAAGCAGTCTATTTTGTCATGCGTCTGGGATAATGACATCTGGAGCTCTCTATGCAAATCCTGCTGCAGAGTAAGAAGCATAGATTTCAACATTGCTTCAGAGACAGTGTTGTCAGTGACAGGGATAGCAGCCAGGGAGGTAGCATTTTGGGATCCGTGTGTCCCTGCAACAACATGGGACCATAACTGCTTCTTTGCATGTGGCTCCTTGTTTGGGTAGTGCAGGGGAGGTAGCCAGCCTCTTACCTCTGTCAGGGTGAAGTCCTCCTGGAGATACCTCTGGAGGGGGATGAGTGTCCATGCTGTCCCTGTTAGGAGTTGTGGCTGGATTTCCCTGAACAGGGAGCGCTGAAGAGGCAGCAGGCAGGCACTCTGAGTTGTTATTTGAGAGATCACTGTTACTGTCGTCGGCGCCATCTTGGGACCTCTGCATGGCGGCGGCCGTCGGATAATAGTCTGTCAGACAGCGGGGATTAGGCGGCTTGTATCGCCGCATCGACATGCCCTGGAGTCTCCCCAGTCCTCCCCTGCTTCGGAAGTGTAAGCAGCGGGGAGGAAAGTAGCGTAGGGTTGCCGGTATCCAGACCGTGGAGCGGAGCTCGGACTTCAGGCAGCCATCCTGGTCCACAGCAGGCCACGCCCCCGGCATTACCTTTATGATGCCTGCATTCAGCTATAGTATTGTCCTCGTTACCACAGATAACTCAATACTCGCAGACATAGCTTGGGTGCACCTATTTCAGCAACGTCCCCCTCCAGCTACCCATGGGTATTGAGAAAGATTGTTTCTTTTTGCTTTATATTATGTTTTTACATTTTTGTTTGAAAATAGGAAGACTTTGTGTTTTAGAGGCATACAAGTAGATGTTTAAGATGTTGCAATCGTTATTTAAAAAAAAAAAACACCAAAAAAAAACATGATTTTGACAGTGACTATGGCTTCGGCATAAACCCCAGGAAAGGTAAAATGGGTTCATAAGCTGAGGATTGGCAACACTGCTGCTCCATTTCACTTACCCCCTATGCATAACCCTAAAGAAATGTTAATTCTACATGCTACTATAGGCCTGGATCCTACATTTACCATATAAAGGCTTAACCAACACTTAGATGACGACCCGCCTCCCAGGCACCACCACTTACATGCCGCTGTAACCTGTAGCGGCGGGTAGACATGACCTACTAGTTAATCTATCCCACTAGGACTTTTCTAACCCCCACACAGTGGCATAGTATAGAGTTTGCTCCCTATACATACACTGTACATACCGAACTCACTCTTTTGTGGAGGGCGGGCAGGTCCCCCCATCCTCGGTTCATTGTATACAGTAGGAGAGACCCTCTTCTACCCCATCCCCACGCCACAACCTTCCTCCCCTCCCATCCCTGAGACTCATTGACCTCCATCCCACCTGTGTACAAACGCTTCCCTCTGAACAATGCCGCCTAATTGTGCCAACTGACCCCCCCGCCCCCAGGTCAAGCTATACTCTCTAAATATACGTGTAGCGCTGGTAGACTTTCATCTACCGCTTATAGGTAAATTTAGTGGGTTATCTGTTTTATACATAGTCAGATTTAGCCTCTGTTCCAGTTTGGCTGTGTTGCATGTAGTTTCACACTGTGCCTGTGGGTGTCATTGTCACCATGGGTCGGTGATGGAAAGGCAAGGCGCTTAAACGTATAGGTGCTTTTCTGTCCCGGAGATAACTCGGTGGAGGTGGTCCTCCGAGTTGCATTCTGGGAGAGGGTATTTATGGGACAGACGCCATGTTTTAGGGTCTATTTTCGTTCCACCTGCTGGTCCTCCTGGCTGACAGGTATGTGTTAGGAGTACTACTGCGCGGTCCTCCGACCGGGAGGACCACGTTGCTGCAGCGTGTGGGTGGGCCCAGAAGCCTGTCTGGGGCCCACCACAGCAGCGAGGGAATGGTCCTGTGCTGTCTGTCCTACGGGAAGAAGCTGGACAACTGAGAAGATCCCAGGGGAGGACCCGTCATGGAAGGATCATGCAGAGTGCTGGTCTGGAGAGGGGCCTGGTGACTCAGTTGGAGGACGCATCCTAAAGTTAACCTACCGCATAGTACTGTCGGGTCGACTTAAAGGTTCTTGTGCTGTGTTTTCTGTTCATCGTAAACCATTAGATCCTGTGGCAGAGGATCGTACGGGTTTCTATTCCATTCAAGTCTGTGGCAGAGACTTTTGTTCGTGCTGCGTGCCGGTTGCTAGGTTAGTGAGAGAAACCTATCCAGGCGGGCAAAGATTCAACTCTAAACATTCATCTACAAGATTCTAATTCATAATACTACATCAAGAAAAGGTATTTGAACTTCCCTGCAACTCTTCTTCTACCTCTTTCCTGCTACTTCCTTCAGTTACTCTTTATTAAAGCATTGTAAAAGATACTCAAGTGTCTGGTGTCTACACTGTCTGGTATTAAACTCAACAGGACCCTAGATCCGGTTCTGGGGAAATTGAGGTAACGAAGGTGAGGGTAACAGCCCGCTTTAAACCAGCAGCTCCACCGTGAGTTAGTGCTACATACGCAGACTAAATACCCCTGAAAAAAGGTTGCAGCTACTTCTAACCTTGCAATAATCCAAAGCAGATGTGGTGTTTCTACAAGAGATGCATTTTAGAACTAATGACATCCCTAAACTCCACAGTAACCTCTATCATGCATCAAATGACAAATCTAAATCCAAAGGTGTTTCCATTTTAATCTCCAAAAACTGTCCAATACATATCCAAGATACCTTGAAAGACGGAGCCCTTCGAACAATAAAAACATTGCTTAGCGACCTGACCCTGCACGATACCTGGCGCACACTACATCCCAACACCAAGGACTTCACATTCTTTTCGCTACCTCACAACAAATACACACGGATTGACTATTTTTTCATAACCCAAACAGACCTAACATCACTCATAACAGCGACCATAGACCCTATGTTCCTCTTGAATCATAACCCCATCTCCATTACTATAGCATTCCTGACAATGCCCATGAGATCAACGATTTGGCAACTGGATAACTCCCTCCTCAATGACCCTGAAACTTTGAAGACCATAAACTCACGCTTACTGTAATATTTTCATGAGAATGAAACCGACGACACAAACCCAATGACTCTCTGGACAACACACAAATGCGTCATCAGGGGTGAACTTATCTCCATTGCTGCAAAGCGACAGAAAGCTAGACAGGCACGTATCACAGAACTGTCTGAACGCATTCATTCTCTCAAGAAAAAACATAAACAATCATTGGCGACAAAGACTTTAAATGAGCTATTACAGGCTAGGGAGGCCCTGCTTGAGGAATTGGGGAAAATGATCAGATGCAAATATGCACTAACAAGGCAAATGTTTTACGAATTTGGCAAAAAAATTGTGAAGCTGCTCGCTAGAGCCCTCCAATCTAAAAAGGCGACTTCGACAATCTATTTCATCTCAGACCCCTCAGGTAATACAATTGCAACCTCAGAGGGCATTGCTGAGCAGTTCAAACTATTTTACACCAAATTCTATAACCTACCCACCCCAAATGTACCAGAGACAACCACAGACAGAAAAGAAATGATCACCAACTTCCTCTCGCAATACAGCCCAAAACCCATTACCACCGCGGAGGCTACAGACAAATAAATCGCATGGAATGAGTCCATTGCAGCCTTGAAACAACTAAAGACAAGCAAATGCCCCGGCCCCGATGGCTTGACTATTAGCTACTATAAATTCTTCACAGACACTGTACTCCCACACTTCCTGAAAACTTTTAACTCAATACCCACTCCTCCTCATACTAGCAAAGATGTTCTTGAAGCCACATTACTTTAATACCGAAACTGGGAAAAGATACCTCCATGGTTTCAAACTACAGGCCCATATCACTCCTAAATGTCAATGTGAAACTTTACACGAAAATACTCACCAATCGCATACCCCCTTTACTCCCCAAGTTGGTCTCGCTGGACCAGGTAGGATTCATCCCAGGAAGGGAGGCAAGGGACAACACCCTGAAGCCATTAGCGTACATCACTGGTTATCTACTTCCTCCAAACCAGGCTTTTTTCTGTCTCTCGATGCAGGGAAGGCATTCGACAGAGTGGCACAGGACTACATGGCAGAGGCTCTAAAGACGTTGGGGTTTCGAGACTGCACACTTTATTTCATCCTTGCACTTTACTCGTCCCCAACAGTGAGAATTAAAGTCAATGGTCACCTGTCGGACGCCTTCTCCGTGTCGAATGGAACACGCCAAGGATGCCCCTTATCCCCACTGATATTTGTGCTCACCCTGGAACCTATACAATGTAGAATCAGGGCTAACCCAGACATCAAAGGGGTAGAAATTAAAGACAGGCAGTACAAGCTAGCAGCATACGCAGACGACATCCTGCTATTCCTCACAGACCCCATGACCACAATTTCCAACCTACTAAAAGATTTTTCCCTCTTCAAATTACTATTTAACCTCCAAATAAACTTCGCAAAATCCAGGGCTCTAAATGTTCCTCTGCCCGCTAACACAGTGACACTTTGCCAAGCCAACTTTACATCCAGCTGGGATGCACACGCCATCACCTATCTTTATACAACTACCAGTTAAACTAACAGACCTTTACTCAAAGAATTTCCTCTCTATCCTCAAAAACATACAACAAGATCTCCATAAATGGAACAAGGGTTCCTTTTCATGGTTTGGGAGAACAGCAATTCTGAAAAAGAATATCCTCCCTAGAATCTCCTACAGACTCTATCGATCAAAATACCTTCAACATTTTCCGCTGCATATAAACAGTTATGCTTAAAATTCATCTGGGCAGCTAAACATCCTCGCATTGGATGGGACAAACTAGTAAACCCTACACTGAAAGGAGGAATAGGCCTTCCTGACATACATAAATACTACTGGTCGTGCCACTTGGCTAGAATAGTTAAATGTCACCTCCATGCTAAGTCCAAAGACTGGATCAGACTTGAGGAAGCGGAATAGAGTGTGGTGCTGCGCTAATCCCAATGAGATAGGCGTGTATTGGCTCTGTACTCGTGAGTATCTTATAGTGCACCCAAATTTAATCTTTGCAACTGTAACAGAGCAGTGGAGAGATAACCTTAATGTGACAGTTGTATAATTATGTGCTGATGGTGTGTATAATCAAAAAATTGTAGTATAGATACACAATAAATACTAATAAATATAACGTGCAAAGTGATCAGTGCTTGAACATCATGGTAGCAAACATAAATATATGGGTGAATAAATATAGCATAGATAAATATAGCAGCTGGCTCAAACTATCGCCAGTCGCCAACTAGCTTAATTACATATAAATCAACACATTCATAAGTGCATATATAACCAAAGTGCATCCAGTGAAAGTTAAATGTGGCTAAGTGCTTAAAAGTTCATTACTATGCATGCAAATCTTGCGTGCAAAGTATTATCAGGTGCAGTGCTCCTTACAGCGAAAAACAATTAATCAAAGTCCATAAAACGTGTAATCACTTCCGTGCTTAAACGTGGGTGATAATAGTGGTCAGTCTTCATGCAACAATGTGCACATTGGTGGGCAGTGGCCCCTTACCTGAGGGTAATGGGGTAATCGCGTTTAGCCACTCAGAGGCATGGGGGCATCTGGTCCTTTCAAGTAGTGTCCCGGGGTCACCCAAATAGATTAAGAAAGGAAGCCCACAATAGTGTAGTATTGTATGGAAACATATCACTTTTATTACAATATAAAATTCAGCACTCACATAAAACGTTTAAAAACCGGGTGGAGATCCAACGAGCGGCGAGCTTGTATCCCCTGAAGAAGTCACGTGACCGTGACGTCACGCGTAGGGACGGGACAGGCACTCTCTGACAGTTATTGCATTACGAGCTCGCCGCTCGTCGGATCTCCACCCGGTTTTTAAACGTTTTATGTGAGTACTGAATTTTATATTGTAATAAAAGTGATATGTTTCCATACAATACTACACTATTGTGGGCTTCCTTTCTTAATCTATTTGGGTGACCCCGGGACACTACTTGAAACGACCAGACGCCCCTACAAGAGAAGTGATCAGGATAGGACCATATTTCTACCATCCTCCATAGCAGAGTATACCCATGGTCTCTACAAAGGCCGCCATGCCTCTGAGTGGCTAAACGCGATTACCCCATTACCCTCAGGTAAGGGGCCACTGTCCACCAATGTGCACATTGTTGCATGAAGACTGACCACTATTATCACCCACGTTTAAGCACGGAAGTGATTACACGTTTTATGGACTTTGATTAATTGTTTTTCGCCGTAAGGAGCACTGCACCTGATAATACTTTGCACGCAAAATTTGCATGCATAGTAATGAACTTTTAAGCACTTAGCCACATTTAACTTTCACTGGATGCACTTTGGTTATATATGCACTTATGAATGTGTTGATTTATATGTAATTAAGCTAGTTGGCGGCTGGCGATAGTTTGAGCCAGCTGCTATATTTATCTATGCTATATTTATTCACCCATATATTTATGTTTGCTACCATGATGTTCAAGCACTGATCACTTTGCACGTTATATTTATTAGTAGTTTGAAAAAAGGAAGACACACATAAAAAGAGATAAGAAAGGCTGCGCACCCCGGAAATTGAATTAAAGAAAAATAATTTTCCCCATGGGGCTTTAAAACAGCAATGCACATAATGAAAGGAAGTTCTTAATAGATGTATAAAAAGTTTTATCCAATATCATGGTTTGAAGTACAGTATAGAAAATCATCTGGTACAGTAACACACATCTTATTCCCCAGTGCAGTAACAAACACATATTAATACACATAATTAGGTTGCATGTTACATAAATAGCAAGCCCCGACGCGTTTCGACCTGTGTATGGTCTCTTCAGGGGGACAGTTGGATCTAAAAAAGAATTACATAAATTAAATTCAAATAGATAAATATATATTATTGTGCATCACTTGGATTAAACCAAGATAATGAGTCTTTACCGCTAAATGGTGGAATGGGTGTTCTCTAGTCCAGGATATGTGCTGAGGGCCAATGGAAACACTGGAGGGCTCGGGGGGCCACCCTCACTCTCCCAGGAGAGCCAGCCTCAGGGGGCTTACAAGGAGCCACACTTAGCGCGCCCCCCGGGAGGGGGGGGGAAGGGGAAGGGGAGATGAGGGGGAGGAGCCCACACCTGCAACAGAAACCCAAGAATAGCCATGTATTAGTTAGAGGAAGTTTGATAATTAACTTGGTAATGTACTGAGTGTTTCCAATTTGTCTATGTGGAGACTGGCGTTGGATAGGATTTTTACTATGTAAATATATTGAAATGTTAATACCATTCCATAAATGTAATCGATAAGATTTAATGATCGTGTGATCCAACAATGCAGTGGTATGGTAGGTGTATTATACTATTGTAATGGATAGGTTAATAAGAAGGATAGAATGGGTGAAAAAGAGGGAAAAAGATGTGTGTGTGGAAAAAAAAAAAAAACAAAAAAAAAAAAAAAACGCAGCAACAACGATGGCCTGAATGGAGAGGAGTGCATTGTGTGGTGAAGAATGGTGTGAATGAGGTGGTGCATGGTGTGGTAACATGACATGGTGCTTGCTTGGTGCCTACTGTGTGAAAACAAAAATGAAAAGTGAACTAAAAAAGTGAAAAGCAAATCAAAATGTGAAAGTGTGTATGTAGGATGGTGTGTGTATGTAGGAGAGTGCTGTGTGGAATAAAAGTGAAATAGCAAAAAGTTTACCTTATCAGTTGTATAAATCGTGTAGGTTGGAGATAATGTTGGACTTGTTGATAGGTTCAATGTGATAAGCTTGGTGGCGATCATGCAAAAATAAGGGCTCTAGTGTAGAAAGGACCTGGCAGCAGTAGCATTCATCCTGGCCTGTAGGAGATCATGTCTGATTATCAGGCCTCCAGTCTCCCTTTATATCCAAATTCAGGCAAATGGGATAATCATGTGCAGGTGCAAACCCCCCACCCACACCGCCTCCAAGAAAAAAAAAAAAAAAAAAAAAACCCGGAGGGATTGGCACTGGAACCGCTGATGGAGCGGCCCCTGTGTGGCTCCCTCGGCGTCCCGGAAGGCCTACAGGCCCCGACCACTGTCGTCATCTCCGCCGCAATGCGCGTGACGTCATGACATTGTGCGCAAGCCGGGCCCTTACAGGCATGCGCACTCCGTCAAACGTCCGGAGATGAACACGGGACGCCGCCGGCAGGATAGAGCTCACCTTAACTGCAGCGGTGAGCAAAAAAGGGGGCACGCAAAGGAATTCGCATGCCCCCCCCCTTTTCCTGCCGGGAAGCCGCGAGGGGTCAGACTCACCCCAAGAAGGGAGAGGAGGCACCACCAACACCCGCCAGTCCGAAAAATAGCCCTCAAAACAAAAACAAAAATATTGGGGATGGTGTCAGTAGGACATGAATGACTGACTTCATGGGATCACCAACATAGCACACAGCAAATGTTGATGGTCTGGTATGTTTTTAGTTTATTTTGCATTTTTAACATTTTTTGAATTTTTTACATGGGCTGTGTGTTGGTTCCAGGTCCTCACGTTCCTGCATCGAATGTCAGTATGAAAATAGGTAGAATATAAATAAAGTTTGTCAGCAATTGCCATGTAAGGCAATTGAATATCATGCAGTGTGGGGGTCTAAGTTAGATTCCCCCTCATGCATGGGATTGTTAAAAGTTAACCGAGTGGGAACAATTGATTAACAGTGTGCAGGATACGTGAAGAGAAGGAAACACACAGCCCATGTCTTATCTCTAATGTGTCAAGGTGGGGAGGGGTGTTTAACCACCCAAAATTGAAATATGAAAAAAGGAAGACACACATAAAAAGAGATAAGAAAGGCTGCGCACCCCGGAAATTGAATTAAAGAAAAATAATTTTCCCCATGGGGCTTTAAAACAGCAATGCACATAATGAAAGGAAGTTCTTAATAGATGTATAAAAAGTTTTATCCAATATCATGGTTTGAAGTACAGTATAGAAAATCATCTGGTACAGTAACACACATCTTATTCCCCAGTGCAGTAACAAACACATATTAATACACATAATTAGGTTGCATGTTACATAAATAGCAAGCCCCGACGCGTTTCGACCTGTGTATGGTCTCTTCAGGGGGACAGTTGGATCTAAAAAAGAATTACATAAATTAAATTCAAATAGATAAATATATATTATTGTGCATCACTTGGATTAAACCAAGATAATGAGTCTTTACCGCTAAATGGTGGAATGGGTGTTCTCTAGTCCAGGATATGTGCTGAGGGCCAATGGAAACACTGGAGGGCTCGGGGGGCCACCCTCACTCTCCCAGGAGAGCCAGCCTCAGGGGGCTTACAAGGAGCCACACTTAGCGCGCCCCCCGGGAGGGGGGGGGAAGGGGAAGGGGAGATGAGGGGGAGGAGCCCACACCTGCAACAGAAACCCAAGAATAGCCATGTATTAGTTAGAGGAAGTTTGATAATTAACTTGGTAATGTACTGAGTGTTTCCAATTTGTCTATGTGGAGACTGGCGTTGGATAGGATTTTTACTATGTAAATATATTGAAATGTTAATACCATTCCATAAATGTAATCGATAAGATTTAATGATCGTGTGATCCAACAATGCAGTGGTATGGTAGGTGTATTATACTATTGTAATGGATAGGTTAATAAGAAGGATAGAATGGGTGAAAAAGAGGGAAAAAGATGTGTGTGTGGAAAAAAAAAAAAAAAAAAAAAAAAAACAAAAAAAAAAAAAAAACGCAGCAACAACGATGGCCTGAATGGAGAGGAGTGCATTGTGTGGAAGGATGGTGTGTGTATGTAGGAGAGTGCTGTGTGGAATAAAAGTGAAATAGCAAAAAGTTTACCTTATCAGTTGTATAAATCGTGTAGGTTGGAGATAATGTTGGACTTGTTGATAGGTTCAATGTGATAAGCTTGGTGGCGATCATGCAAAAATAAGGGCTCTAGTGTAGAAAGAACCTGGCAGCAGTAGCATTCATCCTGGCCTGTAGGAGATCATGTCTGATTATCAGGCCTCCAGTCTCCCTTTATATCCAAATTCAGGCAAATGGGATAATCATGTGCAGGTGCAAACCCCCCACCCACACCGCCTCCAAGAAAAAAAAAAAAAAAAAAAAAAACCCGGAGGGATTGGCACTGGAACCGCTGATGGAGCGGCCCCTGTGTGGCTCCCTCGGCGTCCCGGAAGGCCTACAGGCCCCGACCACTGTCGTCATCTCCGCCGCAATGCGCGTGACGTCATGACATTGTGCGCAAGCCGGGCCCTTACAGGCATGCGCACTCCGTCAAACGTCCGGAGATGAACACGGGACGCCGCCGGCAGGATAGAGCTCACCTTAACTGCAGCGGTGAGCAAAAAAGGGGGCACGCAAAGGAATTCGCATGCCCCCCCCCTTTTTCCTGCCGGGAAGCCGCGAGGGGTCAGACTCACCCCAAGAAGGGAGAGGAGGCACCACCAACACCCGCCAGTCCGAAAAATAGCCCTCAAAACAAAAACAAAAATATTGGGGATGGTGTCAGTAGGACATGAATGACTGACTTCATGGGATCACCAACATAGCACACAGCAAATGTTGATGGTCTGGTATGTTTTTAGTTTATTTTGCATTTTTAACATTTTTTGAATTTTTTACATGGGCTGTGTGTTGGTTCCAGGTCCTCACGTTCCTGCATCGAATGTCAGTATGAAAATAGGTAGAATATAAATAAAGTTTGTCAGCAATTGCCATGTAAGGCAATTGAATATCATGCAGTGTGGGGGTCTAAGTTAGATTCCCCCTCATGCATGGGATTGTTAAAAGTTAACCGAGTGGGAACAATTGATTAACAGTGTGCAGGATACGTGAAGAGAAGGAAACACACAGCCCATGTCTTATCTCTAATGTGTCAAGGTGGGGAGGGGTGTTTAACCACCCAAAATTGAAATATGAAAAAAGGAAGACACACATAAAAAGAGATAAGAAAGGCTGCGCACCCCGGAAATTGAATTAAAGAAAAATAATTTTCCCCATGGGGCTTTAAAACAGCAATGCACATAATGAAAGGAAGTTCTTAATAGATGTATAAAAAGTTTTATCCAATATCATGGTTTGAAGTACAGTATAGAAAATCATCTGGTACAGTAACACACATCTTATTCCCCAGTGCAGTAACAAACACATATTAATACACATAATTAGGTTGCATGTTACATAAATAGCAAGCCCCGACGCGTTTCGACCTGTGTATGGTCTCTTCAGGGGGACAGTTGGATCTAAAAAAGAATTACATAAATTAAATTCAAATAGATAAATATATATTATTGTGCATCACTTGGATTAAACCAAGATAATGAGTCTTTACCGCTAAATGGTGGAATGGGTGTTCTCTAGTCCAGGATATGTGCTGAGGGCCAATGGAAACACTGGAGGGCTCGGGGGGCCACACACACCATCCTACATACACACTTTCACATTTTGATTTGCTTTTCACTTTTTTAGTTCACTTTTCATTTTTGTTTTCACACAGTAGGCACCAAGCAAGCACCATGTCATGTTACCACACCATGCACCACCTCATTCACACCATTCTTCACCACACAATGCACTCCTCTCCATTCAGGCCATCGTTGTTGCTGCGTTTTTTTTTTTTTTGTTTTTTTTTTTTTTCCACACACACATCTTTTTCCCTCTTTTTCACCCATTCTATCCTTCTTATTAACCTATCCATTACAATAGTATAATACACCTACCATACCACTGCATTGTTGGATCACACGATCATTAAATCTTATCGATTACATTTATGGAATGGTATTAACATTTCAATATATTTACATAGTAAAAATCCTATCCAACGCCAGTCTCCACATAGACAAATTGGAAACACTCAGTACATTACCAAGTTAATTATCAAACTTCCTCTAACTAATACATGGCTATTCTTGGGTTTCTGTTGCAGGTGTGGGCTCCTCCCCCTCATCTCCCCTTCCCCTTCCCCCCCCCTCCCGGGGGGCGCGCTAAGTGTGGCTCCTTGTAAGCCCCCTGAGGCTGGCTCTCCTGGGAGAGTGAGGGTGGCCCCCCGAGCCCTCCAGTGTTTCCATTGGCCCTCAGCACATATCCTGGACTAGAGAACACCCATTCCACCATTTAGCGGTAAAGACTCATTATCTTGGTTTAATCCAAGTGATGCACAATAATATATATTTATCTATTTGAATTTAATTTATGTAATTCTTTTTTAGATCCAACTGTCCCCCTGAAGAGACCATACACAGGTCGAAACGCGTCGGGGCTTGCTATTTATGTAACATGCAACCTAATTATGTGTATTAATATGTGTTTGTTACTGCACTGGGGAATAAGATGTGTGTTACTGTACCAGATGATTTTCTATACTGTACTTCAAACCATGATATTGGATAAAACTTTTTATACATCTATTAAGAACTTCCTTTCATTATGTGCATTGCTGTTTTAAAGCCCCATGGGGAAAATTATTTTTCTTTAATTCAATTTCCGGGGTGCGCAGCCTTTCTTATCTCTTTTTATGTGTGTCTTCCTTTTTTCATATTTCAATTTTGGGTGGTTAAACACCCCTCCCCACCTTGACACATTAGAGATAAGACATGGGCTGTGTGTTTCCTTCTCTTCACGTATCCTGCACACTGTTAATCAATTGTTCCCACTCGGTTAACTTTTAACAATCCCATGCATGAGGGGGAATCTAACTTAGACCCCCACACTGCATGATATTCAATTGCCTTACATGGCAATTGCTGACAAACTTTATTTATATTCTACCTATTTTCATACTGACATTCGATGCAGGAACGTGAGGACCTGGAACCAACACACAGCCCATGTAAAAAATTCAAAAAATGTTAAAAATGCAAAATAAACTAAAAACATACCAGACCATCAACATTTGCTGTGTGCTATGTTGGTGATCCCATGAAGTCAGTCATTCATGTCCTACTGACACCATCCCCAATATTTTTGTTTTTGTTTTGAGGGCTATTTTTCGGACTGGCGGGTGTTGGTGGTGCCTCCTCTCCCTTCTTGGGGTGAGTCTGACCCCTCGCGGCTTCCCGGCAGGAAAAGGGGGGGGGCATGCGAATTCCTTTGCGTGCCCCCTTTTTTGCTCACCGCTGCAGTTAAGGTGAGCTCTATCCTGCCGGCGGCGTCCCGTGTTCATCTCCGGACGTTTGACGGAGTGCGCATGCCTGTAAGGGCCCGGCTTGCGCACAATGTCATGACGTCACGCGCATTGCGGCGGAGATGACGACAGTGGTCGGGGCCTGTAGGCCTTCCGGGACGCCGAGGGAGCCACACAGGGGCCGCTCCATCAGCGGTTCCAGTGCCAATCCCTCCGGGTTTTTTTTTTTTTTTTTTTTTTTTCTTGGAGGCGGTGTGGGTGGGGGGTTTGCACCTGCACATGATTATCCCATTTGCCTGAATTTGGATATAAAGGGAGACTGGAGGCCTGATAATCAGACATGATCTCCTACAGGCCAGGATGAATGCTACTGCTGCCAGGTTCTTTCTACACTAGAGCCCTTATTTTTGCATGATCGCCACCAAGCTTATCACATTGAACCTATCAACAAGTCCAACATTATCTCCAACCTACACGATTTATACAACTGATAAGGTAAACTTTTTGCTATTTCACTTTTATTCCACACAGCACTCTCCTACATACACACACCATCCTACATACACACTTTCACATTTTGATTTGCTTTTCACTTTTTTAGTTCACTTTTCATTTTTGTTTTCACACAGTAGGCACCAAGCAAGCACCATGTCATGTTACCACACCATGCACCACCTCATTCACACCATTCTTCACCACACAATGCACTCCTCTCCATTCAGGCCATCGTTGTTGCTGCGTTTTTTTTTTTTTTTGTTTTTTTTTTTTTCCACACACACATCTTTTTCCCTCTTTTTCACCCATTCTATCCTTCTTATTAACCTATCCATTACAATAGTATAATACACCTACCATACCACTGCATTGTTGGATCACACGATCATTAAATCTTATCGATTACATTTATGGAATGGTATTAACATTTCAATATATTTACATAGTAAAAATCCTATCCAACGCCAGTCTCCACATAGACAAATTGGAAACACTCAGTACATTACCAAGTTAATTATCAAACTTCCTCTAACTAATACATGGCTATTCTTGGGTTTCTGTTGCAGGTGTGGGCTCCTCCCCCTCATCTCCCCTTCCCCTTCCCCCCCCCTCCCGGGGGGCGCGCTAAGTGTGGCTCCTTGTAAGCCCCCTGAGGCTGGCTCTCCTGGGAGAGTGAGGGTGGCCCCCCGAGCCCTCCAGTGTTTCCATTGGCCCTCAGCACATATCCTGGACTAGAGAACACCCATTCCACCATTTAGCGGTAAAGACTCATTATCTTGGTTTAATCCAAGTGATGCACAATAATATATATTTATCTATTTGAATTTAATTTATGTAATTCTTTTTTAGATCCAACTGTCCCCCTGAAGAGACCATACACAGGTCGAAACGCGTCGGGGCTTGCTATTTATGTAACATGCAACCTAATTATGTGTATTAATATGTGTTTGTTACTGCACTGGGGAATAAGATGTGTGTTACTGTACCAGATGATTTTCTATACTGTACTTCAAACCATGATATTGGATAAAACTTTTTATACATCTATTAAGAACTTCCTTTCATTATGTGCATTGCTGTTTTAAAGCCCCATGGGGAAAATTATTTTTCTTTAATATTTATTAGTAGTTATTGTGTATCTATACTACGATTATTTGATTATACACACCATCAGCACATAATTATACAACTGTCACATTAGGTTATCTCTCCACTGCTCTGTTACAGTTGCAAAGATTAAATTTGGGTGCACTATAAGATACTCACGAGTACAGAGCCAATACACGCCTATCTCATTGGGATTAGCGCAGCACCACACTCTATTCCATTTCTTTTTAACTGGGGACAGGCTGTACCCCATTCGGTGTAGGCTGCTTTTCCTTGTTTTATTGAGATTGGGTTTCCCTCCTCCTTTCTCCCTAACCCCGTTCACGATAGCGCAGGAATACCCCATAACTATTTTAGACTTGAGGAGGCATTCCCCCATCTGCCAATCCACCACTTACCATGGATCACCTGTCCACCCTCTAATTGGCCCTACCTTACAGATTTTTCTGTAAGTAAAAGGACAAACAGCATCTTCACCAGGGCCTCTGATCCCAATCGAACGAAACCCAGACTTGCCCCCAGGGATCACAATACCTGACAATTAGGGATGAGCTTCGTGTTCGAGTCAAACCCATGTTCGACTCGAACATCGTGTGTTCAGTCGTTCGCCGAATTATGAACGATATGGGCCGTTCAAATTTATGGGCTCAAATTTGGCATGTCACGGCCCATAATTCACTGCGGCATCGCAGTGCATTGCTGGCTGATGACTGGCCAAGCATGCACTATGACCCGCATGCTTGGCCAATCATAGTGCCTTCTGAACAGAGAGCCGTAATTGGCCAAAGCCAAGGAGGCTTTGGCCAATTATGGCTCAGGGGCTTTAGTACACGCCCTACATTATAAAAGGCCGCCTGCACGGCGGCCCTGTGTAGTGTGTTCTGGCGTTCAGATAGAGAGATAGAGAGAGAGAGACAGACAGTGTCATTTGATTTAGGTTAGATAGAGTAGGCAGGTCGAGTCAGTTAGCTGCAGTTACAGTGTATTGTGTATATATATATATATATATATATATATATGCATCCCAGGTGTTGTATATATATATATATATATATATATATATACATACACACTGTATTCAGTTTAGCTAGATCATGTTCTTCTCTTCCTAATATACTGACAGGCAGGCGTTTTTACAGTAATTCCAGCTCCTGTACTGTGTACCCTGCACAGTCTCACCTACAGTATAGCAACCTGCAGCCAGGTGCTTGTGTTGGCCCATTGAAATATTTCCAGCTACTGTACTGTGTACCCTACACAGTCTCAACTACAGTATAGCTACCTGCAGCCAGGTGCTTGTGTAGGCTCACTGAAGTATTTCCAGCTACTGTACTGTGTACCCTGCACAGTCTCGCCTACAGTAAAGCTACCTGCAGCCAGGTGCTTGTGTAGGCTCATTGAAGTATTTCCAGCTACTGTATTGTGTATCCTGCACAGTCATGTTCTTCTCTTCCTAATATACTGACAGGCAGGCAGGTGTTTTTACAGTAATTCCAGCTCCTGTACTGTGTACCCTGCACAGTCTCACCTACAGTATAGCAACCTGCAGCCAGGTGCTTGTGTTGGCCCATTGAATTATTTCCAGCTACTGTACTGTGTACCCTACACAGTCTCAACTACAGTATAGCTACCTGCAGCCAGGTGCTTGTGTAGGCTCACTGAAGTATTTCCAGCTACTGTACTGTGTACCCTGCACAGTCTCGCCTACAGTATAGCAACCTGTAGCCAGGTGCTTGTATAGGCTCATTAAAGTATTTCCAGCTACTGTACTGTGTACCCTGCACAGTCTCACCTACAGTATAGCAACCTGTAGCCAGGTGCTTGTGTAGGCTCTTTAAAGTATTTCTAGCTACTGTACTGTGTACCCTGCACAGTCTCACCTACAGTAAAGCTACCTGCAGCCAGGTGCTTATGTAGGCTCATTGAAGTATTTCCAGCTACTGTATTGTGTATCCTGCACAGTCATGTTCTTCTCTTCCTAATATACTGACAGGCAGGCAGGTGTTTTTACAGTAATTCCAGCTCCTGTACTGTGTACCCTGCACAGTCTCACCTACAGAATAGCAACCTGCAGCCAGGTGCTTGTGTTGGCCCATTGAAATATTTCCAGCTACTGTACTGTGTATCCTGCACAGTCTCACCTACAGTATAGCAACCTGCAACCAGGTGCTTGTGTAGGCTCATTGAAGTATTTCCAGCTACTGTACTGTGTACCCTGAATAGTCTCACCTACAGTATAGCAACCTGCAGCCAGGTGCTTGTATAGGCTCATTGAAGTATTTCCAGCTACTGTACTGTGTACCCTGCACAGTCTCACCTACAGTAAAGCTAGCTGCTGCCAGGTGCTTGTGTAGGCTCATTGAAGTATTTCCAGCTACTGTACTGTGTACCCTGCACAGTCTCGCCTACAGTATAGCAACCTGAAGCCAGGTGCTTGTATAGGCTCATTGGAGTATTTCCAGCTACTGTATTGTGTACCCTGCACAGTCTCACCTACAGTAAAGCTACCTGCAGCCAGGTGCTTGTGTAGGCCCTTGACATATTTCCAGTTACTGTACTGTGTACCCTGCACAGTTGCACCTACAGTATAGCTACCTGAAGACAAGTGCAGGTGTTATCATATGAATAATACTACAGGCAGGCAGTGGATTCTGCTAGCTGCAGTATAAAGCAGCTGCAGTCTGGAAGGCCAACAAGGAGAGGCAGACATTCACAAGCCAATAAAAGAGGGCAAGCAGGTTCTGTGTCTAGAGGCAACAGTGCTGGTCATGGACACGGTGCATCCTCATCAGCACGTGGCCATGGAACACGCTTGGCCTTTTTTTCAGCAGCTGGCCATGTTGAGACGCAACATGCGGAAGACTTGGTCGAGTGGATGACCAAGCCGTCCTCATCCTTCTCATCCTCTCTCACCCAGGCTCAGGGTACTTTGTCTGGCAAAGCAGCTGCCAAAGCAGCGGCCTCTTCCCTCGGCTCAATGGCATCAGTGACTCCTTCCCTAGCCCCACCATGTCCTCCTGAGGAGCCCCTTCGAACTGTTTGACCACAGTGTTGGGTACATGCTCCAGGAGGATGCCCAGTGTTTTGAAGGCTCTGATGATGATACTGAGCTAGATGAAGGCAGTAAAGGGAGCACGGACAGAGGGGGTGCCTAAGAAGGACAGCAATATGGCAGTCATGTTCCCCCTGCTGCAGCATACTGCCAGGTTTGCTCCAGTGATGAGGAGGGAGGGGATGATGAGGTCACTGACTCAATGTGGGTGTCTCATAGGAGAGAGGAGGAGGAGGAGGAGGAGGCACATCACCAATGAGGCAGGATGCCCTCCAGGGGCCAGCCTAAGGGCAGCACACTGACTGCATCACACCGCAAAGCTCCACATGTGCAGGGCACTGCAGTCTCTGCGCGTTAATCCAAAAGTTCTTTGGTGTGGGCCTTTTTTGAGACGAGTGCATCAGATCGCACCGCTGCTATTTGCAACATATGTCTCAAGCGTATCTCGCGTGGCCAAAACATCTCCCGCTTGGGCACCACATGCTTGACCAGACATATGTTGACCTGCCATGCAGTTCGTTGGCAAGAGTACCTAAAAGACCCACACCAAAGAGCAAAGAGGACCTCTCCTTGCTCCTCATCAGCTGGGATCTCCAACCTCACTATACCTTCAGTCCTCTCTGAGACCTGCACTGAGAGGAATGAAGGTGTAGAATTAGGTGTGTCACAGCCAAGTACTTGTGGGCAATCTGCTATCGGTACACCAACATCAGATTGTACCAGGCAAATTTCCCTGCCCCAGCTGCTGCACCGCAGAAAGAAGTTCACTCCCAGCCATCCACATGCCCAGCGGTTGAATGCTAGCTTGGCAAAATTGCTAGCACTTCAACTACTACCTTTTCAGTTGGTAGACTCTGCCCCCTTCCGTGAGTTTGTGGAATGTGCGGTTCCTCAGTGGCAGGTTCCCAAATTCCCAAATGCCACTTTTTCTCACAGAAGGCGATTCCGGCTCTCTACCGGCATGTGGAAGGCAATGTCTTTGCCTCGCTGGACAGGGTGGTCAGCGGTAAGGTGCATACAGTAGGTGACCGCGATATTGTGTTAATCTCACCGCTTTTATCGGAGAGATTTGACACCTGCGAGCCCCGTCACGGAAGCCAGCGCCGAGATGGCTCGTTGATCGGGAAAGGAAAACTTTTTTTTCCTTTCGCAATGAGTGACAGGCAGTGCTGACAGCTGTCTGGTATGAATCATGAGGGGGAATGTCGCGCCAAATTTCAAATGAAAAAAATGGTGTGGGTTCCCCCAGGCGCATACCAGGCCCATAGGTCTGGTATGGATTGTAAGGGGAACCTCCTACGCTGAAAAATCGATGTGGGGTCCCCCCCAAAATCCATACCAGACCCTTTTCCGAGCACGCAGCCCGGCCAGTCAGGAAAGGGGGTGGAGACGAGCGAGTGCCCCCTCCTGAATCGTACCAGGCCGCATGCCCTCAACATAAGGGGTGGGTGCTTTGGGGGAGGGGGGAGCCCTGCGGCCCCCCCCACCCCAACGCACCTTGTCCCCATGTTGATGAGGACAAGGGCCTCTTCCTGACAACCCTGGCCGTTGGTTGTCGGGGTCTGTGGGTGGGGTGCTTATCGGAATCCAGGAGCCCCCTTTGATAAGGGGGCCCCCAGATCCCGCCCCCCACCCCATGTGAATGAGTATGGGGTACATGGTACCCCTACACATTCACCTAGGAAAAAAAGTGTCAATAAAAAAACACAGTACACAGGTTTTAAAAGTAATTTATTAGGCAGCTCCGGGGGTCTTCTTCTGACTTCGGGGGTCTTCTTCCGACCTCTCCTCCCAGTTGTTCGGCTTCTTCTCCCGGTGTTCGGCCTCTTCTCCTGGTGTTCGGGCCCCTCCACTATCTTCTTCCAGCTCTTTTGCTAGCGGGGGCCCGGTCTGCTTCCGCTGTCTTGTCCCCTCCTCTCTTCTTCTCTACTCCACTACTGGTGATTCTGACACGCCTCTCTCCTCCACCCCCTTCTCTTCTTCTTCCTTCATGGCCTCTTCCTGTGCTTTGTCCTCTGAACCAGCGGTGCTCCGTAGGCGTTCAAGGGGCTATGCAACTACGCAGACCAAAAGATGCCATGCGGTGCTTGAGCTGGTGTGCTTGGGGGACAGGAGCCACACTGGGGCAGAGGTTCTGTCAGCTCTGCAGGGGCAGGTTCAGAGGTGGTTGACGCCATGCAAAGTTAAGGCAGGAATGATGGTTTGCAACAATGGCACCAATCTCCTCTCCGCCCTCCAACAGGGACAAACGACCCATGTGCCCTGTTTGGCTCACGTTCTTAACTTGGTGGTGCAGCGGTTCTTAGGCAGGTACCCAGGCTTACAGGATGTCCTGAGGCAGGCCAGGAGAGTCTGTGTGCATTTCCACCGGTCATTTAATGCCAGTGCTCGGCTGGCAGACCTCCAAAAGAATTTAACCTGCCTGAGTACCGCCTAATCTGTGACATGCCCACCAGGTGGAACTCAACGTTGGCCATGCTGCAGCGGCTGCACATGCAGCAGAGGGCCATCAATGAGTACCTGTGTGACTATGGCACCAGGACAGGGTCAGGGGAGCTTGTTTTTTTTTCCCCATGCCAGTGGCCAATGATCAGGGATGCATGCACTGTCCTGTCACCATTTGAGAAGGCCACAAGGAGTGTGAGCAGTGACAGTACATGCATCAGTGACACTGTCCCCCTTGTCCACCTGTTGCAGCACACCCTGCGTGGAATAATGGACAGGGCACTTGAGGCAGAACAGAGGCAGAAAGAGGAGGACTTCCTTAGCTCTTAGCCCCCTTTTTCCAGACAGTGTTCCTGCGTGCCTGCCGATCACACAGAAAGAGGACCAGGAGGAGGAGGAGGAGAAGGATTGTGTCAGCATGGAGGTGGAGCCTGGCACTCAGCATCAGCAGCAGTCTTTAAAGGATCATTTACAGTCCCAAGAAACCCATGGACTTGTACGTGGCTGGGAGGAGGTGGCTGCGGATCATGTCATCCTTAGTGACCCAGAGGACTCCTAACCGAATGCCTCAGCAAACCTACGCTGCATGGCCTCCCTGATCCTGCAAAGCCTGTGGAAGGATCCTCGTATTTGTGGTATCAAGGAGAGGGATCAATACTGGCTAGCAACCCTCCTTGATCCACGTTACAAGGGTAAGGTTGCGGACCTTATCTTGCCATCGCATAGGGAGCAGAGGATGAAACGTCTTCGGGGGCCTTGCAGAAAGGTCTGTGCAACGCGTTCCCAGAGACTGGGAGGTTACAAACTCCTGTTCCTGGACAACGTGTTGCTGAGGCTTCGGTCAGTCAAAGAAGGAGCGGTGGAGAAGGTGGGCGTCTGGCTGATGCGTTCAGACAATTTTTTAGTTTGCAGCCCCAAGGTATGATCGGTTTCAGCAACCATCACCAGCATCTGTTTTACATGGTGCAGGAATACCTAGGGGCAAGATCTGACTTGGACACCTTTCCCACCGAAAATCCTCATTTAAAACCCTTTTTAGGACCTTTCCATGCAAATTAGCCTTTAAAATTAGCACTTTTGATTTTGAACGCTTGAGTCCCATAGACGTCAATGGGGTTCTAACGTTTGTGCAAATTTTCGGTCCGTTCGCAGGTTCTGGTGCGACCCGAACCAGGGGGTGTTTGGCTCATCCCAACTGACAATAATGACACACGTGCAGACCACTCGATTAGGGCAGAAAACTTTTCTTGACATGAATAGGATTATTCCTTTTCAAACCCTTTCTTCCCGACACCCTGAACGGAACATCCCTTTTTTCAATTTTCTACAATTTCTGCAATTTTCTGCAGATCAGTACCAAACCACTCTCCAACTGGTACAGAGACCGTACTCATTTTGAAGCAATATGCACCACAACAGAACCCCAAAGACACGTAATATCAGACATGTATGCCCTATTATTCACAAATATCAACCCTAAAGACAACGCAATTAGCCAAAAATGGGAAAGGGAACTTGCAATGGATATCGCAAAGGAGGATTGGGAAAGAATACTCAC
Source organism: Lithobates clamitans (assembly GCA_037952925.1). Lineage (NCBI taxonomy): Eukaryota > Metazoa > Chordata > Amphibia > Anura > Ranidae > Lithobates > Lithobates clamitans. Next base: position 747,830 of record JBBGZY010000482.1, read on the forward strand.
CCACATACACAAAGGGTCCTCTAATGTTTCCACACAGGAAAACAGATTCAAAATATATTCCAGATGGTACAGAAACCCCAGAAAGAATCCATAAATTCCAACCCAGTATTCCCCCACTTTGCTGGAGATGCAACTCAGCACGCGGGTCGCTACTCCACATATGGTGGGATTGCCCACAGATACAACCTTACTGGAAAGAGATACATCGCTTGATCTCCCATATAACGACCTACACACCAGATTTGACTTCAGCTCAATATCTACTTCACCGCATCACTACCTTAATCGGTCTACAAAAGATCCCTCAACCTACACCTCTTCAATGCAGCCAAATTATGTATACCAGTACATTGGAAAGATAGCTCTGCTCCCAGCATATCAGAATGGTTTCAAAGGGTGAGAAGGATCGCCAAAATGGAAGAGCTAGGCCATCAGATGAGAGAAACCCAGATGAAATTCTACAAAACATGGGCCTGCTGGATTCATTTTACAGAATCAATAGAATTCTGCAACCAATCAACCACAACAACTTAGCATGACCTGGGGGCAAACACACAGGTTCAGACATCATGTCGAACACCTACCCACACACTTACACCTTCTCCTTGTACACCTCTTTTCCCTTATCCTCCCTCCCCCATAACAAAAACTAAGGTTCCTTGATGGATTCTTGGACTATACTAACCAGAACACACACAACTCCAACCCACGCTTAGACGAGGAAAGTATCCCTGAGAACACATACCGATACTGAATTCGAAATACCTGCAAAACAATTGACACTGAGAGACTCACTTAATCCAACCGGAGAAACGGAAAGATGGCAGGCAAAGGTCCTGTTGTGAAAGCCCCACCCACTTACAGTTTGTTCCCGATAGGGGTGTCTGGGTGCATTGGTGGCGAGGCCGGTTTCTCTACAAACTCCTAATAAGAATACCTCAACAGTCTCAACCTGAATCGGAGCTGGTTCAGATATATGTACTACTTGGTTTACTTGACTATTGGTAAAATTCTCAACTATCTGATTATACATCATATTATTATACAGGATTTATATAGTGCCAACTGTTTGCGCAGCACTTTACAACATGAGGGCAGACAGTACACTTACAATACAAATCAATACAGGAGGGATCAGAGGGCCCTGCTCGTTAGAGCTTACAATCTAGAACGGAGGGTCAAGTGGAAACAAAAGGTAATAACTGTGGGGGATAAGCTGATAGAGAAAATGAAAATACAGTTGTTAGGTGTGGGTAAGGTAGGCTTCTCTGAAGAGAAGGGTTGTCAGGGATTGTCTAAAAGCTAATAAAGTAGGCGATAAGCGGACGGATTTGGGTAGGGCATTCCATAGGATTGGAGAGGCTTTGGAAAAGTCCTGGGAGGTGAGCATGGGTGGAGGTGATGAGGGATCTAGAGAGCAGGAGGTCTTGAGAGGAACGAAGAGAACAAGTAGGTTGGTATTTAGAGACTAGGCTAGTGATGTAGCTGGGGGCAAAATTGTGGATGGCTTTGTACGTAGTTGTTAGTATTTTGAGTTTAATTATTTGGCCGAGCGGAATCCAGTGGAGGGATTGACAGAGAGGAGTGGCAGACACAGAGCGATTGGTAAGGTGGATGAGTCTGGCAGCAGCATTCATGATGGATTGAAGAGTAGATAGACTATGTAGAGGTAAGCCAATGAGAAGAGAGTTGCAGTAGTCAAGGCGAGAGATGACCAGCAAGTGAATTAAGAGCTTTGTTGTGTCATTGGTTAGAAAGGGGCATTATTTGGAGATGTTGCGGAGGTTAAGGCGGCAGGATTTGGACAGTGATTGGATGTGTTGCTTGAAGGAGAGTTCAGAGTCCAGGACTACACTTAGAACCTTGGCATGAGGGGATAGGCTTATAGTTGTGCCATTGATTTTGACAGAGAGATCAGGGGAAGGGGCATATGGGGGAGGAAAAATTATAATATAGTTTTTGGATAGATTGAGTTTGAGGAAGTGGATGTCCAGGCCGATATATCTAATAGTAAATTAGTGATACGTGAGGAAACAGAGGGAGTGAGCTGAGGGGTAGAGAAATAGATTTGGGTATCGTCAGCATAGAGATGGTATTGGAAGCCACGGGAGGCTATCAGTTGACCCAGGGAGGAGGTGTAGATTGAAAATAGGAGAGGTCCAAGAACAAAACCTTGGGGGACCCCAACAGAGAAAGGAAGAGGAGAGGAGGAAGTAGAGTTGTAAGAAACGCTAAAGGTGCGGTTGGATAAGTAGGAAGAGAACCAGCGAAGAGTACAGTCATGGAGACCAAAGGCGTGGAGTTTTTTTAGGAGGAGGGGGTGGCCAACAGTATCAAAGGCAGCAGAGAGGTTCAGGAGTAGGAGTATAGAATAGTGTTGATTGGTTTTGGCCGTCAGTAGATAGTTTGTTAGTTTTAGGAGAGCAGTTTCTGTGCAGTGTTGAGGACGAAATCTAGACTGAAGGGGATCAAGAAGGCTATTATCAGAGAGGTGGACGCCCAGTCAATTGTATACCAGACGTTTGAGGAGTTTGGATAAGAAGGGGAGAAAGGAGATGGGGCGTAGTTAAGATTGGATGGGTCCAGTTAGGGCTTTTTAAGTATGGGTCTGACAAGTGCGTGTTTTAGAGAGTTGGGGAAGATGCCAGAAGAGAGGGAGAAATTGAAGATGTGGGTTAGAAAGTGTAGCATAGAGCCAGAGGGTGAACGTAGAATTTGTGAGGGAACAGGATCCAGAGGGCAGGTGGTAAGGTGGACATTACCAAGTAGTTTAGCAACCTCATCTATAGTGAAGGGGTTGAAAGAGGGAAGTAATGATTGTGCCTGTGAGCATGAAGTGTAAAGAGTGGAGGGTATCGGAACAGTAGAGATCTCCACGCAAATTGTATCAATCTTCTGTTTGAAGTGATTGGTGATCTCCTGGGCAGTGAGTGAATTGGCGGGTGGAGGCGGTGGAGGACGAATTAGAGAGTTGAAGGTAGAGAAGAGTTGACGGGGACGGGATGATAATTTGCTAATGAGAGTGATAAAAAAATAGTTCTGCTTGGCAGAGAGGAGGCTGAAATTGTATTTTTGGGGGGCAGATTTATATTGGTTGAAATCTCTCTGAGACTAATGCCACGTACACACAACTGGTTTTTCCGTCAGAATAAACTCTGACGGTTTTTCTGATGGAGTTCCACTGAAACGAACTTGCGTACACACGGTCACACCAAAGTCCGATCATTTAGAACATGGTGACGTACAACACACACAACGGGACCAGAAAAAGGAAGTTAAATAGCCAGTAGCCAATAGCTGCCCTTGCATAGTTTTTGGTCCGTCGGAATAGCATGCAAATGAACGGTTTTCCCGAATTGATTCCGTCAGAAAGATTTAAAACATGTTCTGTTTCCAGTTCCATCAGAATTTTCAAAAGAAAAAGTCAGATGAAGCCCACACATGATCGGAATATCCAATGAAATGATTCAGTCGGAACATTTTCTGCTGGAAAGTCCGGTCGCGTGTACGCGGCATTAGTCTTACGCCACAAGCGGTCATGAGCACGACTATGTTTTTTCAGACTTCTAGTATCATCTGTTTGTCAAAGTTGAAGAGGTCAGGGCCTGATTCTGTGTGTAGTGAGGGGGACCAGTGAGTCCACTGAGGCTAGAAGTGAAGCATTGTAGACAGAAGTGGCTAGGTTGGCGCAGGATAGGGGTGAGAATTTGTCGTAGATATTGTCGATAGCAGAGTCGAGAAGAGAAGGGTTGAGATGATGTAGGTTTCTGCGGGTAACTTTTAGGCAGTTGGAGGGAGAGGAGGTGGAGGAGATAGAGAGAGTGAAACTAATAAGGTGGTGATCAGAGAGAGTGAATGGATAGAGAGGTTGCATTGAGTGCAAAGGTGCGAGAAAACGAGGTCAAGGGTATTGCCTTCGGAGTGAGTAGGCGCATGTGTCCACTGCTTCAGGTCAAAGGAGGAGGCTAGGCTAAGAAGTTTGGAAGGGGCAGGAGTGTTAGTATTAATAGGGATGTTGAAGTCCCCGAGAATGATTGTGGGGATTTCAGAGGAAAGAAAGTAGGGTAGCCAGGCAGAGGAGTCATCAAGAAAAGTTGATACTGGTGCAAGGGGCCTGTAGATCATGGCTATCCTTAGAGAAATTGGAGTGAAAAGATGAATGCAGTGTGCTTCAAAAGAGGAAAGTGACAGAGAGGGAGGTGGCTGAAGTACCTGAAAGATGGTATGTAGGGCTAGAAGGATTCCGACACCTCCTCCCTTACGTCCACTGGATCTAGGGGAGTGAGTCCAGAGAAGACCACCATAGGATAGGGCAGCAGAAGATGCACTGTCGGATTCGTGGAGCCAGGTTTCGGTAATGGCGAGTTGGTTAAAAGAGTTGGCGATAAAGAGGTCATGGAGAGAGGTGAGTTTGTTGCAGACAGAGTGGGAGTTCCAGAGGGCACAAGACAAAGGGAGTCTGGTCTTGGGAAGAATAGAAATGGGAACTAAATTGTGTTGATTGCGGCTGCTGCCAAAGGGTGCAGGGTGATGGGTGCATGGGGTACAGTTAAATGATGGAGGCCCAGGGTTTGGGGATATATCTCCAGAGGTTAGGAGAAGCAGGAGGGTGAGGGAGTTAATATGGGAGTGGGATTTATATGAAGGGACATGCCACAGGGTCTTGGTGATTTTTAGTCTGTGTGGATTTAGAATTAGCAGGAGTTGGTGGGTGCAGTAATAAGGAGAGGACAGAAGTGAGGGTTATATATATATATATATATATATATATATATATATATACACAGTGGCTTGCGAAAGTATTCGGCCCCCTTGAACTTTTCAACCTTTTGCCACATTTCAGGCTTCAAACATAAAGATATAAAATTTTAATTTTTTGTGAAGAATCACCAACAAGTGGGACACAATTGTGAAGTGGAACGAAATCTATTGGATATTTTTTAGCAATTATAAATATACATACATATATAAATATACATATATAATATACTTTTTTAGCAATTAAAAAACTGAAAAGTTGTGTGTGCAAAATTATTCGGCCCCTTTACTTTCAGTGCAGCAAACTCACTCCAGAAGTTCAGCGAGGATCTCTGAATGATCCAATGTTGTCCTAAATGACTGATGGTGATAAATAGAATCCACCTGTGTGTAATCAAGTCTCTGTATAAATGCACCTGCTCTGTGATAGTCTCAGGGTTCTGTTGAAAGCGCAGAGAGCATCATGAAGACAAAGGAACACACCAGGCAGGTCCATAATACTGTTGTGGAGAAGTTTAAAGCCGGATTTGGATACAAAAAGATTTCCCAAGCTTTAAACATCCCAAGGAGCACTGTGCAAGCGATCATTTTGAAATGGAAGGAGTATCAGACCACTGCAAATCTACCAAGACCTTGCTGTTCCTCTAAACTTTCAGCTCAGACAAGGAGAAGACTGATCAGAGATGCAGCCAAGAGGCCCATGATCACTCTGGATGAACTGCAGAGAACTACAGCTGAGGTGGGAGAGTCTGTCCATAGGACAACAATCAGTCGTACACTGCACAAATCTGGCCTTTATGGAAGAGTGGCAAGAAGAAAGCCATTTCTCAAAGATATCCATAAAAAGTCTCGTCTAAAGTTTGCCACAAGCCACCTGGGAGACACACCAAACATGTGGAAGAAGGTGCTCTGGTCCGATGAAACCAAAATCGAACTTTTTGGCCACAATGCAAAACGATATGTTTGGAGTAAAAGCAACACAGCTCATCACACTCAACACACCATCCCCACTGTCAAACATGGTAGTGGCAGCATCATGGTTTGGGCCTGCTTTTCTTCAGCAGGGACAGGGAAGATGGTTAAAATTGAGGGGAAGATGGATGCAGCCAAATACAGGACCATTCTGGATGAAAACCTGTTGGAGTCTGCAAAAGACCTGAAACTGGGACGGAGATTTATCTTCCAACAAGACAATGATCCCAAACATACAGCAAAATCTACAAAGGAATGGTTCACAAATAAACGTATCCAGGTGTTAGAATGGCCAAGTCAAAGTCCAGACCTGAATCCAATCGAGAATCTGTGGAAAGAGCTGAAAACTGCTGTTCACAAACGCTCTCCATCCAACCTCACTGAGCTCGAGCTGTTTTGCAAGGAAGAATGGACAAGAATTTCAGTCTCTCGATGTGCAAAACTGATAGAGACATACCCCAAGCGACTTGCAGCTGTAATCGCAGCAAAAGGTGGCTCTACAAAGTATTAACGCAAGGGGGCCGAATAATTTTGCACGCCCCACTTTTCATTTTTTTATTAGTTAAAAAAGTTTCACAAATCCAAAAGATTTCGTTCCACTTCACAATTGTGTCCCACTTGTTGGTGATTCTTCACAAAAGAAAAATTTTATATCTTTATGTTTGAAGCCTGAAATGTGGCAAAAGGTTGAAAAGTTCAAGGGGGCTGAATACTTTTGCAAGCCACTGTATATATGCTGTGGGGGGGGAGAGGGGTGAAGGAGAGATAGTTTTAAGATAGAGGACAGAGCTGTCAAAAGGAGTGGTAGGGGGTGTGTGGCTTGGCTATGGAGGAGTGAGGACGTGTCTTCCCTCAGCTCCTCGTCCACCGCTATAATCAGCACCGCATAGAGGGGGAAAATTGACTCCGGAACACCGGAGATTATGTCGCAGGGATGGAGAGCGTTCTCCCAACACTTGAGAGCCAGGGGATCCCGGCAGGAGCAGTTAGAAACCTATTTCGGCCCGAACTGCGGGCCGGGACACAAGGCCTCCAAGATGGTGCTGACGCCGAAAGCTACAAAGGCAGCTAAGGCTGCACAGAAGGCGCTAGCCCAGCAGCAACAACAGCAGCAGCGAGACTCCCAGATTCCCTCTCCGAAGCTGGTGAGTGACACAGCCCCTCCACTCTCCCCGGAATCCTCTGCCTCCCATGACCAGGACCCTGACATGGCTGACTTCTTAGGGGAGGGAGACATAAAGCGCCATATTTGGTCCCTCCCCACCAGGGAAGACTTGGAGCGATTCACTGCCAGGGTGGAGAAAGCTTTCAGGAAGGACATAGCCCAGCTTAAGGCTGACACTAATCACCTGGGAGCTAGGGTGGAAACTGTGGAGCAGAGGATAGATGAAGTGTTGCCTGCTATCACAGCATTGCAAGACAGATGCAGCCTCCAAGACCAGAAAATTGAAGCCTTGTTGTGCCAATTAGACGACTTTGAAAACCACAGTAGGAGAGCGAACATTCGCCTACGCGGTCTGCCAGAAGCCACAGCTCCTAAGGATATTGTGCCCACACTGGAAGATATATTTAGAGAAATATTAGGTCTGCCTGCCACGGCTCTGGTTGAAATCGACCGTGCTCACAGGGCCCTCAGACCACCCTCTCAAGATGCAGACAACCCAAGAGATGTCATCTGTAAGCTACATAAATATACCTTGAAAGATAGGATTATGCAGAAGATGCGTGGGAAGCCATACTTTGATTTCGACGGTGCACACTTGTATTTTTACCAGGACATTTCAAGACGCACTCTCATGCAACGCAGAGCTTTAAGACCCCTGCTGGAATCTCTCCAGAAAGCAGGTTTGCCTTATTGGTGGGGGTTCCCTTTCTACCCGCAAGCATCTAAAGCTGGGAAAAGCCCCACGCTGCGTACTAAAGATGACCTCCCTTCTTTCTTGGAGACCTTGGGACTTGAACCGGTGGATTTTCCAGACTGGAGAGGCCCACAAGACCACCCACACATGCAACTTCCTCAACCTTGGCTCCCAGTTAACCGCAGGAGCCACAGACGGGAACGCAGACGTCCCACGTCTTCCTCCCCTATGGATCCGGTGTCACCTCAGCACTAATGGAAAACACCTTACTGCTGACTAGATCTCTACACTCCTGTGAGGAACATCTTTGCCTCAGTTACAGGGCTCTACCTTATCCTACGCAGCGGCTCCTGTCCACCCGAACGAATAAGTTTGTTGTCGGAAGCTGAGACATGGCCACAATTAGATGATATGCTCCTGGACCCTCTTCCATTAAGATTATCACCCCCCAATAATGAGCTGGACTTTTGATCTCATAAACGCTGCCCTGGGGGGGGGCTATGGAGGCTACAGTCTTGGATATACCCTGGCAGGCTTTTGTTTTTGGACGCCCTGCTTATAATTTTTCTTTATTCTTCAGATACTTTTTTCCTCATACTCAGGTTTAACTTGTGCCCCTTGGCCCCTTTTTCCTTGTTTTATTCTTTTTGTTCACGGGGCAGCTCTCCCCCCTTATACAGTATACCCTATATGTTACCTATTGCTCAGGAGGAGGCGGTGGACAGGGGCTGACCCTCGCCCTCCTCCCTCTCGTGATGGTCCACATTCCCCCCCCCCGTAGGCCATACCTTCTTAGGTATTTTTTTCCTTTTTTTGGAAATAGAGACGGGCCTCGGGTGCTTCTCCCCTGTGGGGAGGAACCCGATGCCTGACCCCCAGACACCTTAAGTTGTAACTCTGTTCACAACAATGCACTTTGTGTTTTATGTGTGCCTTAATTTCTTTCATTTTGTTCTCTTCTTTTCCTTTTGTTTATTCTCTTCTGCTGTACATCTTTTTACGGGGACTGCCTCCGGCTCCGCCTCCTACTCTGCGCCTTCAAGGAAACAACAAGATTTAACCACTCTGAGAATCTTCGATGACATCACTTAAGGTAATCTCGTATAACGTACGTGGTCTCTGTTCCCCATGTAAGCGCAGTAAACTATGGTGGGAACTTAAGCGTTCAGGGGCTCAGGTGATCCTTTTACAGGAAACGCATTTTACCCCCCATTCCATGCCTAAATTGTCCAGCCACATCTATAATCAATGGTTCCTAAGTAACTCACCGGTCGCAAAATCCAGAGGTATGGCAATTGCAATACACAAGTCTTGCCCCCTCCAGGTTCTAGATAGTAAAGTAGACCCCCAGGGGAGATATGTTTTTTTAAAAGGGACCATAGCTGGGCAGAAGCTTACAATCGCTACGATATATTCCCCGAACTCAGACCAACTCCTGGGAGGTGATTTTAATATCAGCCCTGATCCTCAGATAGACACCTCACTTAAGCGCTCTTCCCATTCAAACGCCTTTCTTAAACACTTTCGTAAATCCTTACAAACTCACCGTTTACTAGACAGTTGGCGAGTCCTCCACCCCGTAGATAGGGATTATAGTTACTACTCAAAAGTGCACGACACCTATACCCACATAGACATGATTTATGTAGACCATCTGGCCTTGGAGTGGCTGCAGGCCTCATCCATCGGGAATATCACAATCTCCGACCATGCCCCAGTAATGACATCCCTGGTTTTGCCACAGGGTACTCGTAGAGCTTGGTCGTGGCGCTTAAATGAATCCCTGTTGGATGATGCGGCAGTGGTATCTGGAGTAACAGGGGTCCTATCCCACTACTTTAAGGAAAATAACACAGAGGGAATGAGCAAGGGAATTATATGGGAGGGCCATAAAGCAGTGGTAAGGGGTGAGCTGATCTCTCAGGGATCCAGACTTAATAAAGCTAGACAAGTAGATTTTGACAGGGTACTCCAAGCGTTGCAACAAGCGGAACTTAAACACAAACAGAATAGTGACCCGGAGGCCATGAAAACACTGACAGAATTGAGGGGACTGTTCTCCCGACTGCTAGATCGACAGGCACACAGACAACTGCGATATATGTCGCATAAATACTACGAACATGGCAATAAATGTGGCCGTATGCTGGCTAGGGCTCTTAGGAAAAAACATGCGCACATGTATGTACATCATCTATGACTTCCCTCGGGGGAGCATACGGTCAGACCTTCCCAAATAGCTGCTGGATTCCGGGACTATTACACCACATTATATAACTTAAATTCATTTCAGACCCCAGAGACCCAAGCTGCCAGGAAGGAAGATATTCAAACATACCTGACTGCATCTGGCCTACCCAGACTGACAGACGAACAATGCTCCATGCTTGAAATCCCCATTACTGCCACTGAAATAGAGTCCACGGTGACCTCCTTACCTAATGGGAAAAGCCCAGGCCCTGATGGACTTACCAAAGCATACTATAAGATGTTTTTGCCCTTATTGTCTGACTCGATGTATAGTTATTTTAATTCTATAGCAAATGGCAATGCTATCCCTAGTGAGGCACTATTGTCCCATATTTCCGTAATACCTAAAGAGGGAAAAGACCCTGCTATACCCCAAAGCTACAGACCCATATCCCTTCTTAATGTGGATATAAAAATTCTGGCTAAGATCCTTGCGACCAGACTGAAACACCTAATCCCATTAATAGTTCACCCGGACCAAACAGGGTTTATAACAGGCAGGGAAGCTAGAGGCAATTCAATTAGAGCAATTCACCTTATCCATTGGGCACGTGCTTCCCCTGACTCTCCCCCTTACTTGGTCCTGTCTACCGATGCAGAGAATGCCTTTGATCGGGTAGACTGGACTTACCTGCAGACTGTGCTGGAGGCTTTGGGTTTACGTTCCCATATGCTCACATGGATTATGGCCCTGTATTCAGACCCCAATGCCCAAGTCAAGGTTAATGATTGTCTCTCCCCGAGATTCCCGATCAGAAATGGCACGAGGCAGGGGTGCCCCTTGTCCCCGCTTTTGTTCGCCCTAGTGCTGGAACCGTTTTTACAAACTGTTCGGGCAAACGTGGATATTAAAGGGCTCATGGTGGGACATACAGAGCACAAGCTTTCGGTTTATGCCGATGATGTGCTATTCTACCTCACGGACCCCCTGACTTCTTTGCCTAATCTGATGCGAGAACTCCAACACTTTGGGACGCTTTCTAACTTTAAAATTAATTACGCAAAATCAGAGATATTACCTATTCAACTGACACCCTCCCTGACTGACCGACTGAAAGCTGCCTTTCCATTCATGTGGACTAAATCGTCCCTGAAATACTTAGGTATAAAACTGACTGATAGGTTTGAAACCCGATTTACTACTAACTTCCCCTCCCTAATAACCACTATTAAAAAACACTTGACCCAATGGACTAAGACAGCCTTTACCTGGATAGGAAGACTCAATATTATTAAAATGAATGTTCTCCCAAGGGTGTTATTTTATATGCAAATGATACCCGTGGCTCTACCTAAGAGCTTCTTTGCTCAATTATCTAATCTGATATCCACTTTTGTTTGGAATAACAAGAAACCGAGAATTGCACTTAGGTTGCTGAGTCATCACAGGGATAGAGGGGGACTGAGCTTTCCAGATACTCAGAGATACTATAGGGCTATAGTCCTACAACTAATACTAAACTGGCCCTTCCATACCCAATCCAAAGTGTGGGTTTCTCTAGAAAAATACATGGCGGGAAGAAACCTGGCCTACGCCCCGTGGCTAGCCCGGGAGCACAGGGGGCTGTCTGCCTTTACTTCACCGTTAACGACCCAACTTTTGAAATCTTGGGACCGACTCAATGCCAATTTATTGCTGGCGCCTCCTGTGTCCCCGCTGGCCCCATTAGGAGGCTACTTGTGGTTCCTCCCTGGTGAACAGGTGGCTTTTTTTGGTCATTGGGTGGATGAGAGTAGTGCCAGTTGTGGCAAACTAATGCAAGATGGTAAATTAATTCCTCTAGAAACTCTAAGACAGCGGTCAGGGAGCTTCCTTATGGACTCTTGGCGTTATAGACAGCTCCACCATTTTTTAAAAACACAGGGAGCCTCAATAAGAGACATCTCTTCCCTTACACATTTTGAGCAACTTTTTGTAACAGAAGATCTCTGAACTGTACCAATTGCTCAGTTTGGCTTCTCCTGTAGTGAAGCCCCCATACGTTAGGGCCTGGGAAGGAGACCTTGATATTGTTTTTACTCCTGCTCAACTCTCTTCCCTGTACCAACTTACTAGATCCAGCTCAATAGACTCTAAGACACAAGAAACAAATTACAAAATTTTGATGCGCTGGTACCATGTACCAGCAGAGCTGGCTAAAATATATCCAACCATATCAGATCTATGGTGGAGAGGGTGCGGTCAAAAAGGCACCCTTTTACATATCTGGTGGGACTGCCCTATAGTCAAACCGTACTGGGAAGACATTAAACACCAAATTAAGGAAATTATGGGCATTGACATACCTCTCTCTCCAGTTCACTTCCTGCTACACATTCCTCCCATGCCAACAGGTCACTACAAAAAAAGTGTCCTGCCTCACTTGCTCAATGCAGCAAAGTGGCTACTTCCCATATTCTGGAAGCGCCCGCAAGTCCCATCCAGAGAGGAGTGGAGTCGCAGGGTGGGTGACATCCGAGAGGCAGAGGAGTGGATTGCCACTTGTAGAGGGGTCTGAGACCGATTTACAGCAACTTGGCAGCCCTGGGTAACATATACCTCTGATCCTGGTCATGTACCCTCTAGTTTAGATGTGGCCCTCCTTGAGTTAGCTGACCCAACCCTGAGGGGACGCCTTAAAGATAAATAAATGAGAACCCTGCATTATGTGCCAATATACCAGTTTGTCATATACCCAAAAGGGGGAATAGGGAAGAGACATGTCTTTTCTTTCTTAGCGTTTGTGGTGCTGTTGGGGGAGGTCGGAGGGGAGGCGGAGCTGGACGCAAGTTCCCAGGTATGTCCCATTCTACTTTTATTATTTCCTTTTCTTTTACCTTTCCTACTTGTTAAAAATTATGATTTAACTGGCTATAGTTGAATACTTAAAGGTAACTAATGTGTTTGAAGTTGAGAGGCGGACAGAAATGGACAGTCAGGCTGACTAGATAGGCTTTGGAGATCCGATACCATGGGATACCCTGATCTGTAAGGGGTATTGGCACCTTTGTGCTGACATGGTGTGGATGCCTAGCAATGGGGGGGTTTTGGAGGGGGGGGCTATGGGGGTCGGTCAGATGAAGGCATTAGTTGCCCCCGCGTGCCCCTGCCCGTTCCATCCCCTCACTCTATATGATAAATAAAAGTGAGGAAGAAGTGGTATAAGATGCCTGCCCAATCTTTATAATCTGGCTACTGAGACGTGCTGGCCTCATTATACCGCCACCTGACCAACTTGTTTTAGCCACTGTCTGTAATAACAGATGCAGTTATAGCAGTTACGCATTTATTATTTTGGGTTCGAATTTCTATTATTTATTTTTATTCTTATCTTCATTTCTATGTTTCTCCTTTACATAATAAAAAAAAAAAAAGGAGGAAAGATTAGTGTATTACCTTAAGTTATCACCTGTGGAAGATGTAACTATATTTTTATGGTTTGTTATTAAGCAATGTAATACCCTGTCTTTCAGGGTATAAATAAAGATTTATAAAAAGGAGTGGTAGAAAATGCATGTTACAAGGAGAAAGAGCTAAAGGGGTAAACAAGGTCACCTGATGTCTGTGTGGTGTTTTTCAAAGTTTTTTCTTGTGTCCCTTCGCTTTGTGCATTTGCTGAAGTGCAGAGTCATAAGTGCCCCCACTTATAGAAATAGCTCACGGGGGGGCGTGGCTTGGAGCCGGAGCTGAATGGCCGCTTAGATCCCGAGCTCCCGTCCGCCGAGGCTAAAATAATCAGCAATCCGGAGCCATCCTGATACAACCATGGGTAAAACATCCAGGGAACAATCCCCAGCCAGGTCCCGCTCCCCCAGGGGGTCCGGTACGCAAATCGGCCGCAATATTCCGGAAATCTTCCGGTCCCAGGCACGCGAGGCCCCGGCTTCAAATCGGGCCTACCCGAACACTGCACGCTCATCCAGCCTCAGCCCCTCAGGGAGAAGCCACACACAGATCCAGCCTTCAGTTGAAGCAGCATCCACCCCACAGCCCCTCTCCATGCAAGACCTGCGATCTGTGGCAGAAGATATTAAAGCCACACTCTCTGCAGCCATCACGGATCTCAGGAGAGATGTCCAGGTAATGACAATACGCCTGGATGATCTGGAGGAAGCAACCAACCGCCATGACACCTCCATTCAACACTTACAGACCTCTGCCCAGGCACAATCTTCACAACTCAGAGACATTCAGAGGCATATGGAAGATTTAGACAACCGCGGCCGCCGTCATAACATACGGGTAAGAGGTATCCCTGAATCAGTTGAAAATGCGCAAATTACAAAAGCTACTATTGCCATATTTAACGATCTCCTGGGCAGACCTCCTGAAACACCCATTGAGTTTGAACGATTGCATAGAGCCCTGAGGCCCAGAGGCAGAGAATCTGATCCTCCCAGAGACGTGATTTGTTGTCTCATTAACTTTCAACTGAAGGAGGAAATTCTACATAGGGCCAGGGATCGTCACACCTTACTCTATCAAGGAGCTGATATAAAGCTGTTCCAAGACCTCTCGCCCATTACCCTTCAAAATAGGAGAGACTTGCGCCCCCTTCTTGACCTACTGCGCACCAAAGGCATTCAATATCGGTGGAAATTTCCCTTCTGCCTCTCTGCCTCATTCCAAGGTCGCACTGCAAACCTACGCCTCCCAGAAGACTTGCCAGGTTTTTGTGAAGCGCTAAATCTTCCACGCATCGACATCCCGGATTGGTACACCACTCTTCGCCCACAGCGCATGAGAAGGTCAGCCTCTACTGACGCCATTCCAGTCCGTGATGACTTCCACATAAGACGTCGCAGACATACCCCATCGAGGGAGCCTACCATGCCAGACACCCGGAACGCGCCACCCAACAGTCCTACGGCCTCCCCGGCCCACAGAAGGGCCCGCCATGACAGATCCAACTGAACAATTTCAACTCTTCCGTCCTGTATCTCTCAAGACTGAATATGACTCCTCAAGATAGGAACTTACCCGCAACACCCATCAACAACTCACAGGACAGCAAGCGCTTCCCGAAAACGGTCTCCTCACAGGTGACCTTTCTTTTTCCCTTTAAGTAATAATTATTCTACATTGCTTCTGAGAACCCACCGTGCAAACTGATCCCCGAGCAAGTGGAATTACCCCCAGCAAAACTGTGAGTCGGACATTCCCCTTGGGAAACCCTTGCACACTGTATGATCCCTCTAGAAACACTGACGGTATCTATGCTTTACATATGGGACTTCCACTCAAAATACCGTTCAGCTCCTCTCCCCAAGCCCTTCCCTCACCCTCACATACCCCTTTTCCTGCCCAACTCCCCCCCTCTTTTCCTCGCCACCCTCCCCCAATCCCATCTGCCCTAGAAGGTATGCTACAGGTGAGCCTTATAATCCACTTGGCTTATAACAATTTCTGATGCCAAAGCTCAATAATTTTTATGAATGTACTTTCTTACACTCTGGTCGGGTGACTTGAGGGGGGTGACGCCACACAGATGCCAACCCCCCTTCCAGGTCCAACAATGGACCTATTCCGCCTTGCTAGCTCTCTCCCCTCCTATAATGAGCTGAATTTAATCTTTCAATCACCCCTAGATTACTCGACAGCACTAGTCACTCTAATAAACCTCCGTTTTGTGGCATCTGTGGAGGCCTCACCCTTCCCCCTGGCGCCTCGCATGGGTAAAAAATTAAGGTTATATGTTTGTTCATGTTTAGAAACTATACTATGCTAGAAAATACATGCTTCTCACTAAGGCAATATCCTCAAACCCTAGATATCTAACCAAAGGGATCGTCTCCAATATGATTCAAACATGTTCTGATTACTTATCTATCACCATAGCAGAGGGAGCGGATTACTCACCTGCTACCTCTGAGATGGTTAATTCATACTTGGGTTGGGGGGGTCAACTTCCCGGCCCAATTTAAAATGTACTCTGTTGAAACACCGACCATAATCTGTAGACTGCCCGAATGCATACGCAAATGTGAAGGGCTATTTTCAGTTAATGAGTCGGTGGAGATCCGATGATGTAGAATGCTTCGGAAGAATATAATTATCAGGGCTGTTATGCTTAAATGCTAGAGTCCCTCCTCATCCCCATTCCCTTGATGACACAATGGGGCTTTCTGTTACATTTAAGGTTAGAGGATCCCTGTTAAGGTTCTGGCTTTAGCACCAACCTACATGATATACAATGTAGTGCAAATTCTGTTTATACAACGTTGATGCAATATATCTGTTAAATGACCTGTTTAGTTTGTCATATGTTTGCCCACATGAGATTAGACCCAAGGGGCTCTCACTTAACTCTTAAAACTCTGTTGGCTCCCGCCTATACTCACAGGCATGAGCCTCGGTGGACGGGTGATACTAAATCTCGACGGTCTCGATCCGACACTTTCCACCCCCTCACAAGACAGGAAAGTCAGTATTCCTGTCAAAACAAACCGGACACTTTTCGATCTGTAGGGTAGGTTTTATATAACCTCCCTCACTCCGGAATATCCTCCATCTTATTTTTTCCTAAACCCCAGTCAACTTCTCCCTCTCTCTTCCCATCTCTCTCCCGTGATCCCTCTCGCTCTCTCTCTCTCTCTCGCTTCCTCCCTTTCTTTCCCCTCTTCCTCTACTCTTATCCTTTTTCCTCTTTCTCTTTTCTCCCTCCTTCTCCTTTCTTGCAGTCTCCGCCACCCCCACATCCCGACTAAGGCAAAAACTTGCAAACAGACCTTTCCTCCGAACCTTTCTAAATTCTCACGGGAAGGTTGAGCTACTACCTATTTATCGCTCACTCGCTAGCATTCTAACTGAACGACTACCCACTATGGCACACATACACTCCACAACAAAACCTCCTTCACTCAAAATAGTTTCGCTAAATGCAAAGGGATTAAACATCCCGGAGAAGCGTAGTCAAGTTCTTGATATGATGTCTAAACCTAAAGCCAATGTAGTGTTCCTACAAGAGACACACTTCCACACAAACAAAATACCCAAACTCTTGAACCGCATATTCCCAACGGCTTACCATGCCACCAATTCTCTTGCAAAGTCCAAAGGGGTCTCAATTCTCTTATCCAAAAATCTAGACTGGCAACTCGAGGACTCACTCATAGATACCGAAGGCAGATACCTCTTTTTGAAAGGACGACTCCAGGGACGACCAGTGACCCTGGCCAACCTATATAGCCCCAATTCTGCACAAGTAAGTTTCTTTAGATCAATCTCGCGACTACTCTCAGATTTCCATACCGGACTGACCATTCTAGGGGGAGACTTCAATATCCCTCTTTCCCCAATCTTAGACACCTCCACAGGCACGACATCTCTACCATACAAAGCTATCCGACAAATTAAAATGCAAATCCAAGACCTTCTCTTACATGATACGTGGCGTGCCCTTCACCCCGATGAAAAAGACTTCACTTTTTTCTCGGCCCCACACAACAAATATTCGAGGATCGACTATCTGTTCCTGTCCCAGAAAGATATTCCCTTTCTCTCGACTGCCACCATTGAACCAATGGTGCTATCAGACCACCATCCAATCACAATGACCCTGACGTTCCCTGACACTCACGTCCCCAAACAAAAAATTTGGCGCCTAGATGCGTCTCTGCTTACGTCGGAAGAAACTACCAATGACATCAACAATTGCATACACACCTTCTTCTTAGAAAATGACTCACCAGACACTGCCCCTCTCTCACAATGGGAAGCCCACAAGTGTGTAGTCAGAGGCAAACTCATTGCTCTTAAAGCTTCACGTCAAAAGGCCCAACAACAGGAAATCACAGAGCTCCTTGACAAGATTAAAAGACTTGAACTTGCCCACAAACAATCACAAGTACAGCAAACTTATCATGAACTCACCCAAATTAGGAAGATGCTACGAGACAAACTAAACCGTAAGACACAACGTAAATTTCTGTTACATCAAAAGATTTTCTATGAATATGGCAATAAAGGTGGTAAATACCTTGCTAAAGCCCTCCAGACCAGGAAAGCACAGGCAACCATTCATACTATTAAAGATCACCAGGGTAAATCGCACATCACCTCAACAGACATAGCAGCCCAATTTGAGACTTACTACTCTAAATTATACAATCTCCCAAAACAAGATACAAGTCAATATGGATCTGAGAACAGAAGTAAGGTAATCAAGTCGTTTCTCAGCAAATTTGCCCCCAAACCCATAGATAAAGAAGATGCAGCACACCTTGAAAACCCTATATCAGAAGAAGAGCTAAAAGCAGCTATTAAACAACTTAAAAATGGGAAAAGTCCAGGCCCAGACGGGTTTACAGCCACTTACTTCAAAACCTTCACAGATACACTGGCCCCACATTTAATTAGGACCTTCAATTCCTTAACATCATCCACTCTCCCCTTCCATAGATTCCTTGAAGCACACATAACAGTGATCCCGAAAGATGAAAAAGATCCCACCTCAGTAAGTAATTATAGGCCGATATCCTTATTAAACGTTGACGTAAAACTCTATGCCAAGATTCTGGCCTCCCGTCTCTTGCCTCTCTTGCCTTCCCTGATAGGGAGGGACCAGGTGGGGTTCATCCCTGGAAGAGAGGCCAGAGATAACACAATCAAAGCGCTGAATTTACATCACTGGATCACGAACCAAAAACACAAGGGATTCTTCCTGTCCCTGGATGCAGAGAAGGCGTTCGACAGGTTGGCATGGGACTACCTTGGAGCAGTTCTGAGACGCATTGGTCTCCAAGAACGGATGTTCAACGCTATCATGTCCCTCTATACCACTCCTACCGCTAGAGTGCGTGTCAACGGCCACCTGTCGAACACCTTCTCTATTAATAATGGAACAAGACAGGGATGTCCACTTTCCCCAATATTATTTGTCTTAACCCTAGAACCCTTTCTCCAATGTCATAGATCCAACGACAACATCAAAGGTTTCTGCATTGCCGACCGCACATACAAGATCGCTGCATTCGCGGACGACATATTATTATTCCTGAGAGAACCACACATATCGATCCCAAGCCTCTTAAAAGAAGCAAATACCTTTCACACCATTTCCAATTTTAAGATCAACTTCACAAAATCCCAGGCCCTAAATATTTCCCTCCCACAGGAACAGGTAACACAATGCAAAAGCAATTTTCCCTTCCATTGGAGACATGACCAAATTAAATACCTCGGGATACAACTAACGTCAAAGCTTTCAGACCTATACTCCAAAAACTATCAACCCATCCTCAAAACCATTACGAGCGACCTAAGCAAATGGAACAATCCCCATTTTTCCTGGTTTGGTAGGGCAGCAATCCTAAAAATGAATATCCTTCCCCGTATCCTCTATATTTTACAAACTATACCTATTAAACTCCCCCCCAACTTTCTTCCAACTCAACAAACGACTATGCACTAAATTTCTATGGAGACAGAAAAGACCTAGAATAGCCTATGACCAACTAACACACCCTAAGACAAAAGGGGGCATCGGCCTCCCGGATCTTAAGAAATATTATTGGGCGTGTCACCTCTCTAGAATTATAGACTGGTCAGTACATGACAAATGCAAAGACTGGGTTACCCTTGAACATACATTCTCCCCATTACCACTGCGATCCTTGCCTTGGACTTTATCCAAACACACCCCGAGAATACTAAATAGTCATCCTCTCATCGCCCCGACACTCCAATGCTTTAAGGAAGCCTGTCGGAAGCTACACATTTCCTCCAATCCGGGACCCCTCACTCCGGTAAAACATAACCCAGCATTCCCTCCCGGCATGTTCACTAACTTCCTGACGGGTACTTGGCAACACTCAATGGTTCTAGCCCATCACTTTTTTCGCTCGGGCACTTTTCTAGAGCGCTCCTCCCTACCAATTAATGCAAATAGTACTCCCCTTCCACTCTGGACATACTTCCAGATCAGACATTTTTTAAAAGAAACGGACAGTAGCTCCTCGGTCTCCCGTCCACTCACGACTTTTGAACAACTTTGTGCTCACTCTACACCTCAGCAACATATGATCTCAAACGTTTACAACCTGCTCTCCGCAGGAGGCTCAATGAAAACTATCAAAGCGTGCGTGAACTGGGAAAGGGACCTACAAACAGAATTAACTGAGGCACAATGGGAACACATTTCTATGATAGCACATAAAGGCTCCCTTAATGTCTCGATTCAAGAGAATAATTATAAAATTTTAATGCGTTGGTACAGAACCCCCGCAACTATCCACAAATTCTAACCTACCCTTTCTGACAAATGCTGGAGATGCGCCAATGAAGTAGGTACGCTAGAACATATATGGTGGTCCTGTCCCCTAATCCAGCCCTTTTGGACCCAAGTCAGGGAACTGACCTCACAAATATCCACGTATACTCTAGAACACACCGCAGCACAATGCCTCCTTCATCACTCGGACATTCCGGTACATCACTATCGCAAAACGCTAGTTTTTCACTGGGGAACAACAAATGCACCCACTATCCCGGAATGGCTCAAACGAGTAGAAAAAATTGCGGAAATGGAGGAATTGATCGCCATAGCCAAAGACTGCCCAACCAAATTCTCATTCACATGGGCATGCTGGTCCCACTTTTGTACCACTGATCAATATAAACAATTGACCAACCAAGCTCACACAAATCGCGATCCCTAAAAAGCGGACAACCAATACTAACCTCTTTATATCATT
The DNA here is from genome assembly GCA_037952925.1 of Lithobates clamitans. Lineage (NCBI taxonomy): Eukaryota > Metazoa > Chordata > Amphibia > Anura > Ranidae > Lithobates > Lithobates clamitans. Next base: position 768,343 of record JBBGZY010000482.1, read on the forward strand.
CAGAAGTTAAATCTAAGAAGGTTTGTGGTGGCCGACCTCCCCCACCTAAACAAGGATTGAATGGGGGAGGTCGCCTAGCGCACTTTACACGTACCCATCTACAGACCTGTCAGTTGAGCAGTCCTCCCTGCGAGATTACAAACCCTTAAATATGGTGGCGGAGACTGCAAGATACTGCTGACCCTACCCTCTCCCCCCCACTCCCTTCCCCCTCCCCCCCCTCCACTCTCTGTCTTCTTCTCTTCCCTCGCTCCCTACCCCCCTTTATCTCTCCTTTCCTATAAATCTAGGTCTACACCATAAGCTAGATTTCCTGCAGACAGAATCTCATCTTTGTATACACTGATGTTCAATCACCCCTAGCTGTTCAAATATTGAACGGAAATAGACTCTTACCATTAAACACTGTTTGAAAACACAATTTCAATTTTATTAAAGAAATACACCCAAACATCCGCATACACCAGACAAAATTATTAACAGTGGAACATATGCATTCATATACAAGCGACCTTTCATAACTATATTTCATTGTTTCTCATAAGGGTACACCTCTCCAAAGTCAGCGGAAGAAAGGTCCCCTTCTCGTTTGTTTCTATTTTTTATCATAAGAGTTATTGTCTGTTAACTTCGAATGTCAGTGTTGCCGAATACTCTGTTATGACCCAATTTCTGTAACCAAAGGCAATGTAAACCTTATTTTTATTTTACTAATAAAAGATTATGGAATAAAAAAAAAAAAGAAATAGCTCACTTTGAGAAAGAGCCCCAGTTGCAAGTGTGTGCCCCCTGCAAATGCTTCCCCCAAAAGAAGCTTATATTTATACTGATAGGGGTGGGGTGTGGGTGGATTTTAATTATCACTTAGGAGGTAAAGCTTGGCTGGTTAACAGGGCAAAATTCTTACTTCAGAAACAGACTAGCAAGAGGGCACTGAAGTTAAACGGGCCATAATTTTGGGTAAGACAAGGGAGATAATAAAGCATTGTAATGTGGACAGGTCTACAGACGGTTAAGTAAAAATAACATACCAGCATTGTTAAAGACACATAAGAAAAGGAGATAGCAGTGATTCAGTTTTTGGGTGGAGATGGTTCAGTTAGCACATACCAGCATTATTAAAGACACATAAGAAAAGCAGATAGCAGTTTTTGAGTTTGTATCATATGTAGCATAGGCGTGCGCACGGGGTGTGCTGGGTGTGCCTAGGCACACCCTAATGCTCAGGCACCCCCCAGGGTCAGAATTAGGGATGAGCTTCGTGTTTGAGTCGAACCCCTATTTGACTCGAACATCGTCTGTTTGGTCGTTCGCCGAATTGCGAACGATATGGGCCGTTCGCGCCAAATTCGAGTGACGCCCACAATTCACTGCAGCATTGCAGTGCATTGCTGGCTGATGATTGGCCAAGCATGCACTATGACCCGCATGCTTGGCCAATCACAGCGCCGTCTGTACAGAGAGCTGTAATTGGCCAAAGCCAGGGTGGCTTTGGCCAATTATGGCTCAGGGGGTTTAGTACACGCCCCACACTATATAAGGCCGCCTGCACGTCAGCCCTGTGTAGTGTGTTCCGGCATTGAAAGACAGAGACAGAGTGTCACTTGATTTAAGTTAGATAGATTAGGCAGGACAGTCAGTCAGTTAGCTGCACTTACAGTGTATTGTGTATATACAGTATATGCATCCCAAGTGTTGTATATATATATATATATATATATATATATATATATATATATATATATATATACTGTATTCAGTTTAGCTAGATCCGTTCCTGTTATTATCTTCCTACTGACAGGCAGGCAGATGTTGTTACAGTATTTACAGCTACCTGAAGAAAATTGCTAGTGTTCTTCTGATCCTATTAGTACCAAAGTCAGGCAGCTACAGTATTTACAGTGCACAGTGTTCAGCTAAAGCTACAAGTTAGTGTAGTGCGACCTCTGCACAGTGTTCAGCTAAAGCTACAAGTTAGTGTAGTGCAACCTCTGCACAGTGTTCAGCTAAAGCTACAAGTTAGTGTAGTGCGACCTCTGCACAGTGTTCAGCTAAAGCTACAAGTTAGTGTAGTGCGACATCTGCACAGTGTTCAGCTAAAGCTACAAGTTAGTGTAGGGCGATCTCTGCACAGTGTTCAGTTAAATCTACAAGTTAGTGTAGTGTGACCTCTGCACAGTGTTCAGCTAAAGCTACAAGTTAGTGTAGTGCGACCTCTGCACAGTGTTCAGCTAAAGCTACAAGTTAGTGTAGTACGACCTCTGCACAGTGTTCAGCTAAAGCTATAAGTTAGTATAGTTTGACCTCTGCACAGTGCTCAGCTAAAGCTACAAATTAGTGTAGTGCGACCTCTGCACAGTGTTCAGCTAAAGCTACAAGTTAGTGTAGCGCGACCTCTGCACAGTGTTCAGCTAAAGCTACAAGTTAGTGTAGAGTTAGTGTAGCGCGAAATAAAAGAAAAACAGGGGCGCACCAGCCTTGTGTATTAACTTTTTTCTAAAAATATATTAAAATAATTAAAAGAAACAACTCACAAGCAATGGGTGGAAGAGGCACAACACGAAGTGTACCGACAGCCAGCATGCGACTTTAGGATAAGCGATGCCTTCCAAAGATCGTGGAGAGATGCATACACATCACAATAAGCTAACGCGTTTCGAAGGGAGAGTCCCTTCTTCATCAGAGCTATGCAATGATCCCTCTTCCGCAGTCACTCCTTATAAATGCCTGAGTATCAATGAAACAAGGGTGGGATATAAGGCTCCTCCCCCTCAGGGGATCCCTCCCTCTTAAGCAATCCAATTGGTGAACAGAGAATGGTTTGTGTAATAGATAGTGATAATAATGATGATAGTATATATAAAATTATATATATACAAACACGTACATACACATACATATGCATACATATACACATGTACACAAGCAGCATGAACCAAAAGATATTTTATATATTGAGCATATACATATATATACTCATACACACTAAGAAGCAAGCTGAACCATTCGGGATGAAACAGAGCGTGCTGTGTACATAAAATACGACAGATGACATGAGCGTAGGGTGTACCAGATGTAAAATTCATGGTAAGCAATAGTATACATAGTGGGTGGGAACCTCCCACTCCACAAATACACCAGTCTCATCACACAAATCAAGAGCTATAACAGATAAAATCTTAAATGTATATGCCAAAGAGAAGGAAGAGTGAATACCTACAATGTAATCTGGAAGAGTGCAGGTGGAGCACCTCTGTACCGAGTGCACAACAGGCCGGTAACAGTGTGGCTATAGTCCAGTGGAGCGCACGCTGGTGTGCTTGCGTTCCAGTCTAAAGGAAGGGGCGGAATCCACATCGCCCCTTCCGCATCTCGCACAGCTTGCTCACAATGCAAGCGGCGAGAGACAGCGTGATGACGTGTGACTGGGGGAGGGGCCAGCATATAGAGGCCGTCTCGCTCTCAATGCGAGCGGCAAGAGATAGCCCAATGACAAGTGACTTGGGGCGGGACCAACATGTAGGGGCCGGTGTCTTGCCGAATAAGTTCCTTCGGCGGATAGGTTCCCCCCCTGTACTGCGCAGGCGCAGCGCCTGCGCAGTACGTAGTACTGTTGGCCGCCGGAGATAGCCGAAGCTCAAACGCTTCGATCAGCTGTACACGGCGCCTGCGCTCTCGGTCCAGATTCCTTCCCCTCTATCCAAGTGGACCTAGAGGGGGAATCTAAAAGTGCCGAGCGCAGCGAGGCCGTGCCCGAAGCGTGGCGAGCGAAGCGAGCCCGCGAGGGGCCCTCTTACAGGCGCCGTGTACAGCTGATTTTCAGCTGTTCCGCTTCGGCTATTTCCGCCGCCTTCTACTGCGCATGCGCAGTAGAGGGGGAACTAATCCGCCGAGCGGAACTTTCTCGGCAGAACACCGGCTCGCTCTCAGTGCGAGCGACGAGAGTCGGCCTGGTGACAGATGACCGGGGGCGGGGCCAGCATATGGGGGCAGTTTGTTCACCAAAGCCGTTCCACTATCAGTCTGCGCTAGCAGCTTCCCTAAACTGCCAGCCAAAAAAGCCCCAACAGCAGAACAGCACAGAGCTTCCACCAAAAAATGCATATATATATATATATATATATATATATATATATATATATATATATATATACCAAGTGGAAAAAAGATGATAGCAATGATATAGGTAATGATAATCAACGAATGCTGCCTAGTGTTGATGAGACATGATAAAAAGTAAATTATTGATCTGTTGAATAGAAAAAAATTTAAACTGAATGACTAGAACAGTAATCAGTATATATTCGATGGTGAAATAGAGATGGTAAAATCCATATTAGTAATGCTATGTATAGTGTACCACTAGTATTAATAATACTGGTAACTGAAGAGAAGAAATCGATGGTAATATGATAAAATATCCATCATCTGGCTGCCAGCGCACACGCTACGCACCGCATCTACGGTTCTATGTACGCATATACGTGCCCACAAACTAGCACGCCATGTCTCAGCCCTAGGTCAGCGCTAAAGGAACCAAATACACACAGAACCAAACCCAATAGGAGTTGTACTATATTAGAGATCATGCTGAAGGAGATATACACATGCTGCAACATACTGCGACTGGAGAGCCAGTGTCTGAAACCTAATGGTCGCAAATTACCAGACATACATAAATCACATTGTAGTACAATAAAAGAAAGATAAGTGGTTTCTCTCCAGTCGCTATGTGCAATGAGTAATTGTGAAAATAGCTAACGAGTAAAATACAATGAATGATAAAACAATACATATATTTCACAAATCAAGGAATATCTTGGATGGTGTCACCACTACAATATATTGATAATGGTCATATATAGTCAACTATTATCTGAAATTGAATAGACTGAATACAGTAGGAGTGGATAATGCACTGGGCCTGTAGCTAAGTAAGAAATAATGGGGAAGGGGAAAGGGGGGAAGGAAGGGGATAATGTTGTGTTATGGGGCGGGGGAAACTAGGAGGCAAAAAAGTGGCCAATGAACTCTAAAGGTCAAACGATTTTATGAACCTCAGGATCCTCATTTAACCCCACAGGGGTCATGCTACCTAAGGTGAAGATCCAATAGGCCTCACGTTTGCAGAGCCTCTGGTGTCTTCTACCTCTATCAAGGTTACCCCTGATGGACTCAAATCCAAATACTTTCATGCCAGACGGATCCCCGTGGTGTACATCATGAAAGTGACGAGGAACAGGGTATTTAAGTCGTGTGTTGGTAATATCACATTTATGTTCTCCAATGCGCACCCTCATGGGGCGAGAGGTGCGGCCAACATAAAGGCGCCCACATGGACAAATAATGCCATACACCACGTGATCCGTCCCGCAGTTGATAAATTGCTTCAAAAGGTGGACTCTGCCATCGCTCCCAGTGACAGACTTTTTTCTATGCCACATATATTGACAAGTGTCACAGTTCCTGACGCTACACTTGTAACTACCTTTCTGATCGAAGATAGTTGACCAGACATTTGTGGACTTATTCAGGGATTTCTTCACCATGCCTGGAACTATCGAGCTTCTTAAGTCCCGTGGTTTTCTATAGACTATATTCGGTCTATCAGGGAGGTGCTCACTAAGGACCGGATCATGTTTAAGGATGTTCCAGTTCTTCCGTAAAATGCTTTGTATTTCAAAGGCTTTGTTATTATAATGGGTGGAGAACCGGGTTTGTATAGTGTCCTGGTCCCTGGCAGAGGTAGAGGTAGACCGTGGATCATGTGGCTGGGGCTCTTCATACAGGTGACCATATTTATTACAGGCAGTGTCAATTAAAGTAGAGTCATAGCCCTTGTCAAGGAATTTGTTCCGAAGGATCTTACTCTGTTCTAGATAATCGCTTTTCATTGTACAGGTACGCCTTAAACGGCAGAACTGCCCATATGGGACATTCCTTATCCATCTGGGATGATGGTTGCTCTCAGCATGTAGAAAGGAATTACCACTGCTGGGTTTGAAGTGTGTTTTGGAGATGATATTACCATCAGGATCATTCCTGAGCTCCAGATCTAGGAAGACAAGACAATCGCTACTGATGACATGTGTGAACTCAATCCCATAGGGATTGTCTCTACAGTGCTCAAAGAATGAACAAAGCTCCTGATCAGATCCGTCCCAAATAATAAGGATATCATCGATATACCTGGCGAAGAGGACCAGGTTCGCCCCAAAGGGGTTGTTGTTCCAAAATGGACTGCTTCTCCCAATAGCCCAGCTGCAAAGTGGTTTTTATCAGGTTCTAATTTGACTCACTGATCATGGTGTTATCTATTGAAGAAAGACAGTTAAGAAGATCTTCATTGGCTAAGAGATTCACTACAAGTATTGACTCGTTTGAAGTTCAGAATCCCACCAATGAAGGAATAACAGCACATGCGGCTGATGAGCTGACCCCATCGAGAGAAGACAAAATGATATCTTTGTTTCACAGATTAAAGGATTTACTGGAAAAGGAGATGTTACAATGGTGGGACATTCTGCTCTTACAAACGTATGTTGAATTTAAACGAGTCCCTAGGGGCCTTAGAATCACCAAATTGTGCTCATTTCTTGACGATGATCTTAAAGATAAGTGGATTTCCTGTTTACATGACTGCAACCAATTATAGTTGCAATACATCATTGTTCAGAGGGAGCGTAATCTCGATAAAATCCGTATTGATATCAACACTCTACAAGAGGGTTTGTCCACATATTCAGATGTTGCAACATTTGAAAGTTGGGACCATAAAATCAATGAACAGATGATGGTGTATGAGACTAACCTGATCAGTAAGAAATCAGGGAAATTTGAGCGAGACCGGTTGGATTACCTTAATAATAGGGAATTCAACTGGAAGAAGCCCAGGTCTCCTACTGATAAGTCAAAAGGGGTGAAAAACGTTAAGAATAGGTCAAATAACCATAATAACAAGACTCATAAACATAATGGAGCAAACAGGAATAATCATACTACTAATGAGCAGAAGCATTCCACCAGTCCATCTCTGGCTGTAGAATCAGCTCAGCCTCAGTATACTAAGTATACTAAAGATCCTAGCCATACTAGGATCGGTCAATCACACAAAAAGTTTGGTAAACCATTTTTCAATAAGAATAAAAATACACCTCGTAGACATCAATCCTCTATTGAGGATCATAGGAATGGGAATAGGGTCTCTCATCTTACACCATTACCCAATGCCACTGCTACTAGAATAGCAGATGCTGGAGGTAGAGGCTCTGCTAGTCCCTTACTCCTTATGAGGCGCTGTTCTACCACCCATGCAGCCTCACCACCGCCTCCTACCATCAGGCCTGTGGTTCCCCCTTCAGCTCCTGATCTTGAGATAACACTTGATCCCTCCATAGTCACTCATAATCCTTTTACCATCTTAGAGAATCTAGAATCTGATCTTAATAATGGCAGCATTGCCAACGTAAAACCTCTATTGTTTTTTTTAGAGACAGAAGTTGCAAGGCTAGAGGGGATTGCAACGGAGCAGGACCTGTTGAACCCTCTGTCATGCACACTGTCAACAAAGAAGTCAAGGAAAAGGGAGGAGGAACTAGAAGAGGTAGAAGAGGTGGCAAGAGACACAAAAAGAGGCAGGGTATAAATCATACTCCTGAATCTAGCTCTGTGTTCACTGACACAGACCTAGATCTAGGAAAGGGCTTAATTATGCCCCTCCTAGTGTCCCTAACCTCTTTGAACTGTTTGTTGATCTTAACAAATATGTGCGTAAACTCATCCTACAGCGCTACTACATATTAAAAGGCACTGGTAAATCTTCTGTAACTATTAGGAATGCAGAACCGCCGTCTAGTCCACCTATGGACAAGAGTATTGACGACGACTCGGCCCTAAATATTTTAGAGGAATTCTATGCAGAGGCAGAACATAGTGATCCCTCACCCTCTTCCTGTGAGCCTCCTAGCGACACAGCAATAGTCCACACTTCCTTTGCCCTGAGATCTTCCTTTTTTCCACATTGGGCCAAAAGGAAATATATTTCAACATTCTATGATGTGCTCTTCGAATCCTTTAGAATAAGATTCCGCCATGCCAACAACAAAGGGAACAAGTACAATAAACACCTCGACCTGCTGGGGTTATCTGTTATGAGCCTTAGGCAGAATCATGACGTCATTATTCGGAAAGCGGATAAAGGTGGCAGTTTAGTTATTCAAAATAGAGAAGATTATATTGCCGAGGCTATGAGGCTATTGGGGGATACGGGTACCTATATTAAACTAAAAAGTGACCCTGTTATAGAATACACGAAGGATCTGAAATCACTTTTGGATCAAGCCTTATTAGACGCGATCCTCACTAAAAATGAGTACCACTTTCTCTACAACAGACATGCCCTGACCCCGCACTTTTACCACATTCCAAAGGTGCATAAAAGCAAAGTTGATCCCCCTGGTAGACCGATCATTGCAGGCATTGACAGCATTACCAGCAATGTGGGATGCTACATTGATTATTTTCTACAGGGAATAGTAACCAATCTCCGATCCTTTGTTAGAGATTCGAGCCATATGTTGGAAATTTTATCGCATTATGTATGGCAGCCTGGATAAAGATGGCTTTCCTTAGATGTAGCCTCGCTCTATACATCGATCGATCACATCTATGGCTTAAGAGCAGTCAATCACTATCTATCCAAAGAAGGTACACTGAATTCGGTACAGGCGAAGTTTATACTCGATTGTGTTGAATTCTCTCTCAAACACAACCATTTTTCGTTCCTTGGAGATCATTATTTGCAGATTAAGGGTACTGCTATGGGGGCCAGGTTCGCCCCCAGCTATGCCAATATATTTATGGGCTATTGGGAGGAGCAGTCCATTTGGAACAACAACCCCTTTGGGGCGAACCTGGTCCTCTTCGCCAGGTATATAGATGTTATCCTTATTATTTGGGACGGATCTGATCAGGAGCTTTGTTCATTCCTTGAGCACTGTAGAGACAATCCCTTTGGGATTGAGTTCACACATGTCATTAGTAGCAATTGTCTTGTCTTCCTAAATCTGGAGCTCAGGAATGATCCTGATGGTAATATCATCTCCAAAACACACTTCAAACCCAGCAGTGGTAATTCCTTTCTACATGCTGAGAAAAACCATCATCCCAGATGGATAAGGAATGTCCCATATGGGCAGTTCTGCCATTTAAGGCGTACCTGTACAATGAAAAGCGATTATCTAGAACAGAGTAAGATCCTTCGGAACAAATTCCTTGACAAGGGCTATGACTCTACTTTAATTGACACTGCCTGTAATAAATATGGTCACCTGTATGAAGAGCCCCAGCCACATGATCCACGGTCTACCTCTAACTCTGCAAGGGACCAGGACACTATACAAACCCGGTTCTCCACCCAATATAATAACAAAGCCTTTGAAATACAAAGCATTTTACGGAAGAACTGGAACACCCTTAAACATGATCCGGTCCTTAGTGAGCACCTCCCTGATAGACCGAATATAGTCTATAGAAAACCACGGGACTTAAGAAGCTCGATAGCTCCAAGCATGGTGAAGAAATCCCTGAATAAGTCCACAAATGTCTGGTCGACTATCTTCGATCAGAAAGGTAGGTACAAGTGTAGCGTCAGGAACTGTGGCACTTGTCAATATATGTGACATAGAAAAAAGTCTGTCACTGGGAGCGATGGCAGAGTCCACCTTTTGAAGCAATTTATCCACTGCGGGATGGATCACGTGGTGTATGGCATTATTTGTCCATGTGGGCGCCTTTATGTTGGCCGCACCTCTCGCCCCATGAGGGTGCGCATTGGAGAACATAAATGTGATATTACCAACACACGACTTAAATACCCTGATTCCACGGGAATCCGTCTGGCATGAAAGTATTTGGAATTGAGTCCATCAGGGGTGACCTTGATAGAGGTAGAAGACACCAGAGGCTCTGCAAACGTGAGGCCTATTGGATCTTCACCTTAGGTAGCATGACCCCTGTGGGGTTAAATGAGGATCCTGAGGTTCATAAAATCGTTTGACCTTTAGAGTTCGTTGGCCACTTTTTTGCCTCCTGGTTCCCCCCACCCCATAACACAACATTATCCCCTTCCTTCCCCCCTTTCCCCTTCCCCATTATTTCTTACTTAGCTACAGGCCCAGTGCATTATCCACTCCTACTGTATTCAGTCTATTCAATTTCAGATAATAGTTGACTATATATGACCATTATCAATATATTGTAGTGGTGACACCATCCAAGATATTCCTTGATTTGTGAAAAATATGTATTGTTTTATCATTCATTGTATTTTACTCGTTAGCTATTTTCACAATTACTCATTGCACATAGCGACTGGAGAGAGACCACTTATCTTTCTTATATTGTACTACAATGTGATTTATGTATGTCTGGTAATTTGCGACCATTAGGTTTCAGACACTGGCTCTCCAATCGCAGTATGTTGCAGCATGTGTATATCTCCTTCAGCATGATCTCTAATAGAGTACAACTCCTATTGGGTTTGGTTCTGTGTGTATTTGGTTCCTTTAGTGCTGACCTAGGGCTGAGACATGGCGTGCTAGTTTGTGGGCACGTATATGCGCACAAAGAACCGTAGATGCGGTGCGTAGCGTGTGCGCTGGCAGCCAGATGATGGATATTTTATCATATTACCATCGATTTCTTCTCTTCAGTTACCAGTATTATTAATACTAGTGGTACACTATACATAGCATTACTAATATGGATTTTACCATCTCTATTTCACCATTGAATATATACTGATTACTGTTCTAGTCATTCAGTTTAATTTTTTTCTATTCAACAATTTACTTTTTATCATGTCTCATCAACACTAGACAGCATTTGTTGATTATCATTACCTATATCATTGCTATCATCTTTTTCCCACTTGGTATATATAGTGGATAGTGGAACGGCTTTGGTGAACAAACGGCCCCCATATGCCGGCACCGCCCCCGGTCATCTGTCACCAGGCCGACTCTCGCCACTCGCACTAAGAGCGAGCCGGCCCCTACATGTTGGTCCCGCCCCAAGTCACGCGTCATCACGCTGTCTCTCGCCGCTTGCATTGTGAGCAAGCTGTGCGAGATGCGGAAGGGGCGATGTGGATTCCACCCCTTCCTTTAGACTGGAATGCAAGCACACCAGCGTGCGCTCCACTGGACTATAGCCACACCGTTACCGGCCTGCTGTGCACTCGGTACAGAGGTGCTCCACCTGCACTCCTCCAGATTACATTGTAGGTATTCACTCTTCCTTCTCTTTGGCATATACATTTAAGATTTTATCTGTTATAGCTCTTGATTTGTGTGATGAGACTGGTGTATTTGTGGAGTGGGAGGTTCCCACCCACTATGTATACTATTGCTTACCATGAATTTTACATCTGGTACACCCTACGCTCATGTCATCTGTCGCATTTTATGTGCACAGCACGCTCTGTTTCATTCCGAATGGTTCAGCTTGCTTCTTAGTGTGTATGAGTATATATATGTATATGCTCAATATATAAAATATCTTTTGGTTCATGCTGCTTGTGTACATGTGTATATGTATGCATATGTATGTGTATGTACGTGTTTGTATATATATAATTTTATATATACTATCATCATTATTATCACTATCTATTACACAAACCATTCTCTGTTCACCAATTGGAGTGCTTAAGAGGGTGGGATCCCCTGAGGGGAAGGAGCCTTATATCCCACCCTTGTTTCATTGATACTCAGGCAATTATAAGGAGTGACTGCTGAAGAGGGATCATTGCATAGCTCTGATGAAGAAGGGACTCTCCCTTCGAAACGCGTTAGCTTATTGTGATGTGTATGCATCTCTCCATGATCTTTGGAAGGCATCGCTTATCCTAAAGTCGCATGCTGGCTGTCGGTACACTTTGTGTTGTGCCTCTTCCACCCATTGCTTGTGAGTTGTTTCTTTTAATTATTTTAATAATTTTTTTTAAAAAGTTAATACACAAGGCTGGTGCTCCCCTGTTTTTCTTTTATTTCGGTTTGTACTAGGATTCCCCATCCTTGAGGGCAGCAAAGCCTGTGTTGACGCATCTCTATATGGTGATCCACCTGTGCGCAGGAGTTGTTGTTTTCTGTTTTCTAGTGTAGCGCAACCTCTGCACAGTGTTCAGCTAAAGCTACAAGTTAGTGTAGTGTGACCTCTGCACAGTGTTCAGATAAAGCTACAAGTTAGTGTAGTGCGACCTCTGCACAGTGTTCAGCTAAAGCTACAAGTTAGTGTAGTGCGACCTCTGCACAGTGTTCTGCTAAAGCTACAAGTTAATGTAGTTTGACCTCTGCACAGTGTTCAGCTAAAGCTACAAGTTAGTGTAGTGTGACCTCTGCACAGTGTTCAGCTAAAGCTACCTGTAGAAGATTGGTGGCGTTTTTCTGATCCTATCACTACCGCAGGCAGCTACATTATTTACACGTTAGTGTAGTGCGACCTCGGCACAGTGTTCAGCTAAAGCTACAAGTTAGTGTAGTACGACCTCTGCACAGTGTTCAGCTAAAGCTACAAGTTAGTGTAGTGCGACTTCTGCACAGTGTTCAGCTAAAGCTACAAGTTAGTGTAGAGCCGCAACATGCGGAAGACTTGGTCGAGTGGATGACCAAGCCGTCCTCATCCTCTCTCACCCATGCTCAGGGTACTTTGTCTGGCAAAGCAGCTGCCAACCCAGCCTCTTCCCTCGGCTCAATGGAATCAGTCACTCCTTCCCTAGCCCCACCATGTCCTCCTGAGGAGTCCCCCGAACTGTTTGACAACAGTATTGGGTACATGCTCGAGGAGGATGCCCAGCGTTTTGAAGGCTCCGATGATGGTAATCAGCTAGAGGAAGGCAGTAACGTGAGCCCAGACAGAGGGGGTGCCCAGAAGGACAGCAATCTGGCAGTCATGTTGCCCCTGCTGCAGCACACTGCCAGGTTTGCTCCAGTGATGAGGAAGGAGGGGATGATGAGGTCACTGACTCAATGTGGGTGCCTGATAGAAGAGAGGAGGAGGAGGAGGAGGCACATCACCAACGAGGCAGGATGCCCTCCAGGGGCCAGCTTAAGGGCAGCACACTGACTGCATCACACCACAAAGCTCTGCATGTGCAGGACGCTGCTTTCTCTGCGCATTATTTCAAAAGTTCTTTGGTGTGGGCCTTTTTTGAGACGAGTGCATCAGATCGCACCGCTGCTATTTGCAACATATGTCTCAAGCGTATCTCGTGTGGCCAAAACATCTCCCGCTTGGGCACCACATGCTTGACCAGACATATGTTGACCTGCCATGCAGTTCGTTGGCAAGCGTATCTAAAAGACCCACACCAAAGAACAAAGAGGACCTCTCCTTGCTCCTCATCAGCTGAGATCCCCAACCCCACTATACCTTCAGTCCTCTCTGAGACCTGCACCGAGAGGAATGAAGGTGTAGAATTAGGTGTGTCACAGCCAAGTACTTGTGGGCAATCGGCTATCGGTACACCGATGTCAGATTGTACCAGGCAAATTTCCCTGCCCCAGCTGCTGTACAGCAGAAAGAAGTTCGCTCCCAGCCATCCACATGCCCAGCGGTTGAATGCTAGCTTGGCAAAATTGCTAGCACTTCAACTCCTACCTTTTGGTAGACTCTGCCCCCTTCCGTGAGTTTGTGGAATGTGCGGTTCCTCAGTGGCATGTGCCCAAGCGCCACTTTTTCTCACGGAAGGCGATTCCGGCTCTCTATCAGCATGTGGAAGGCAATGTCCATGCCTCGCTGGACAGGGCGGTCAGCGGTAAGGTGCATATTACCTCTTTATCATGGTCCAGCAGGCATGGACATGGACGTTACCTAAGTTTCAAGGCGCATTGGGTGACTCTGCTGGCAGCTGGGAAGGATGCAGGACAAGGTGCAGTAGTGCTGGAGGTTGTTCCGCCACCACGCCTCCAAAATCCTACTACTGGTGATTCTGACACACCTCTCTCCTCCACCCCTCCTCTTCTTCTTCCTCCATGGCCTCTTCCTGTGCTTTGTCCTCGGAACCAGCGGTGCTCCGTAGGTGTTCAAGGGGCTACGCAGCTACGCAGGCCAAAAGATGCCATGCGGTGCTTGAGCTGGTGTGCTTGGGGGACAGGAGCCACACTGGGGCAGAGGTTCTCTAAGCTCTGCAGGGGCAGGTTCAGAGGTGGTTGATGCCACGCCAGCTTAAGGCAGGAATAGTGGTTTGCGACAATGGCACCAACCTCCTCTCCGCCCTCCGACAGGGACAAATGACCCATGTGCCCTGTTTGGCTCACGTCCTTAACTTGGTGGTGCAGCGGTTCTTGGGCAGGTACCTGGGCTTACAGGATGTCCTGAGGCAGGCCAGGAAAGTCTGTGCATTTCCGCCGGTCACATAATGCCAGTGCTCGGCTGGCTGACCTCCAAAAGGAATTTAACCTGCCCAAGAACCGCCTAATCTGTGACATGCCCACCAGGTGAAACTCAACCTTGACCATGCTGCAGCAGCTGCACATGCAGCAGAGGACCATCAATGAGTACCTCTGCGACTTTGGCACCAGGAAAGGGTCAGGGGAGCTTGTTTGTTTTTCCCCACACCAGTGGGCCATGATCAGGGATGCATGCACTATCCTGTCGCCATTTGAGGGGGCCACAAGGATGGTGAGCAGTGACAGTGCATGCATCAGTGACACTGTTCCCCTTGTCCACCTGTTGGAGCACACGCTGCGTGGAATAATGGACAGGGCACTTGAGGCAGAACAGAGGCAGGAAGAGGAGGACTTCCTTAGCTCTCAAGGCCCCCTTTATCCAGACAGTGTTCCTGCGTGCTTGCCAATCACACAGGAAGAGGATGAGGAGGAGGAGGAGGAAGAGGAGGATTGTGTCAGCATGGAAGTGGAGCCTGGCACTCAGCATCAGCAGCAGTCTTTAAGGGATCATTTACAGTCCCAAGAAACCCATGGACTTGTACGTGGCTGGGAAGAGGTGGCTGCGGACCATGTCGTCCTTAGTGACCCAGAGGACTCCGGACCGAATGCCTAAGCAAACCTACGCTGCATGGCCTCCCTGATTCTTTTTTTTTTTTTCTCCTTATAGTTAGCACATTGCGCCTTGCATATTTGTTTCTGGGAGTCGCATTGATTAATTACACTATATGGTGATGTTAATATTTTCTACACATCATAATGTATTTATTTATCATCAGGATATGCCAATTGATTGGATACGCAGTTTATTGTTCACATTTATTGTTTATATCACTGGTTGCTTTATTAGAAGTTTTTAATTGATTGGACACACAGTTTATTATGTGACATTGTCCACATTTGATTGTCTTCACCCATTCACATTGTTAGCACTTTGCACTTTGAATATATCTTTGTGGGAGTTGCATTGGTTTACTTCATCGTATGTTGGTGCATTGCACTTAGTATTGTTACACATTATCATTTATTATCTTTGAGTGGAGGTTATGTCAACTGACTGGACACGCAATTTATCTATGTGATATGGTTTACAGTATTATCCATATCACTGGTGGCTTTACTTGAATTTCTTTATTGATTGGATGTAGATTATATCATTGTTCCTTTGATTTTATCGAGATTGAGGTAGTGCCACATAATTTATTACACTTTCTCCCTGATTCTGCTAAGCCTGCAGAAGGATCCTCGTATTCGTGGTATTAAGGAGAGGGATCAATACTGGCTGGCAACTCTCCTTGATCCACGTTACAAGGGTAAGGTTGCGGACATTATCTTGCCGTCGCAGAGAGAGCAGAGGATGAAACATCTTCGGGAGGCCTTGCAGAAAGGTCTGTGCAACGCATTCCCAGAGACTGGGAGGTTACAAATTCCTGTTCCTGGACAACGTGTTGCTGAGGCTTCGGTCAGTCAAAGAAGGAGTGGTGGAGAAGGTGGCCGTCTGACCGATGCATTCAGACAATTTTTTAGTCCGCAGCCCAAAGGTATGATCGGTTCCAGCAACCATCGCCAGCATCTGTTTTACATGGTGCAGGAATACCTAGGGGCAAGATTTGACTTGGACACCTTTCCCACCGAAAATCCTCTGAGTTACTGGGTCTTGAGGATGGATCACTGGCCAGAGCTTGCACAGTATGCAATTGATCTACTGGCCTGTCCTGCATCCAGCGTTCTTTTGGAATGCACATTCAGTGCTGCTGGAGGTTTTGTAACCGATCACAGGGTGCGCCTGTCCACCGACTGGGTCGATTGACTGACCTTCATAAAAATCAGTCTTGGATCACCACCAGCTACCAAGCACCTGATGCTGATGTAACCGAATATTTTTTTCTGAAATGTCAGATCCCTTCAAGACTGCCTATTCTGATGCTGAGTGATGCTAAATGACTATCCTCTTCCTCCTCACTGATCATGCTGATAGCTTGTAAGAATATTTTTGGTTCTGGGCGCCGCCACCAGTGGCTAAGGCCCAATTTTTCAGCCCCTGTTTAACAGGGGCGTGTAATTACAATTGTTGATGCAATTCTTTGCAGCAGGGCTTGTTCCTGCGCTCCAACTAGAGTATCTGTGAGGAGTTGCAGTGTTGTGGCACCAGCACCAGTGCCTAAGGCCCAATTTTTCAGGCCCTGTTTAATAGGGGCGTGTAATTACAATTTTTGATGCAATACTTTACAGGAGGGCTCATTCCTGTGCTCCAACTAGAGTATCTGTGAAGGGTTGCAGTGTTGTGGCACCAGTGCCTAAGGCCCAATTTTTCTGCCCCTGTGCAACAGGGACATGTAATTACAATTCTTGATCTAATATCTCACAGCAGGGGTCATTTCTGCGCCCACCAAGAGTAACTGTGAGGACTTACAGTATTGTGGCACCAGCACCACCACCACCAAAGGCCCAATTTTTCTGTCCCTGTTCAACAGGTGCATGTAATTACAATTCTTGATCTAATATTTCACAGCAGGGCCCGTTCCAGCTCCCACCAAGAGTAACTGTGAGGAATTACAGTGTTGTGGCAACACCACCAGCAAAGTCCCAATTTTTATGCCCCTGTTCAACAGGTGCATGTAATTACAATTCTTGATCTAATATTTCACATCAGGGCCTGTTTCTGCGCCCACCAAGAGTAACTGTGAGGACTTACAGTGTTGTGGCAACACCAACACCTAAGGCCCCAATTTCTGCAGAGTATATAGGGCAGGCACCTACTTTCAAACATCCAACTTACAAACAACTCCTACTTACAAACGGAAGGAGACAACAGGAAGTGAGATGAAATCTACCCCTAGGAAGGGAAATTCTCTCCTGTAAGAGTTTATATGGGAAAAACGTGTCTCCTTTCCACCGATGCTTTATCACCAATCCTTGTTTCACTAAAAACCCCAAATTGTCAAAAAACATTTGTCATTGGGACAGAAAGTGAGGTGAAATCTTCTGAAGAGGTGCACAGACAGCAAAACAAATGTCACAGGGGTGATAACCCTTCCCTATGTTTTCCAAAAAGCTTAAAAATAGATTTTTTTGGATGGAGCTACACTTTAAAAATGTACCAGTTCAAAATTACAAACAGATTCTACTTAACAATAAACCTACAGTCCCTGTCTTGTTTGCACCGCCTGTATACTGCTGTTCAGAGGGCCTGGGGCCCCTTTCCTTTTTTTAATTTGGGTGTGGGGTTCCCCTTATAACCATACAAGACCCAAAGGGCCTGGTAATGGACTGGGGGGGTACCCATGCCATTTGCCTCACTGATTTTCATCCATATTACCAGGACTGGACATTACATTAAAGCTGTAAGCAGTTTTAAATGACTTTTATTCCTTTAAAAATGTCATTTTGTGCAGGGACTGTTCTAAGCATGGGAAACACGCGCCACTTTACAGGCATACTATAGACACCCCCAGGTACGATATTTAAAGGAATATTTCACTTTTTTTTACATTAAAATCACTGCTCCCGAAAAAACTGCCGTTTTTAAAACTTTTTTTGCATTGATACATGTTCCCTGGGGCAGGACCCGGGTCCCCAAACCCTTTTTAGGACAATACCATGCAAATTAGACTTTAAAATAAGCACATTTGATTTTGAATGTTCGAGTCCGATAGACTTCAATGGGGTTCTAACGTTCGTGCAAATTTTCGGTCGGTTCACGGGTTCTGGTGCGAACCGAACCGGGGCTGTTCGGCTCATCCCTAGTCAGAATGTGTTTGAGATAACTCCATTTTGGCACCCCTGCTAACCTGTAGCTCTGGGAGTGGGACTATCTCTCAGTTGGATGCCAATATTCTTACTGGGAGAAGTGCAGCTACTGGCTGCGGAGTAAGCAGTCAGGCAGTCAAATTTTCCGATACTGACTCTATAGTTCTGGCTACAGCTTCCCTGACAGCTGCATATCACTCTACTGCCAGCTCTCAGTTGAGATGCTGTAGCCCGGACTTTAGAGTCAGCATCGGATTTCTGACTGCTTACTACACAGCTGGTGGCTGCAGTACTGACAGCAGTAAGGGGTTAGCAGAGCCCACCACATCCAATTCTTCATGTTGCCACAAAAAGCTTGAAAAGGGAAGACTGTCTCTCATTCTCTTGACAAGTCGGGGCTTTCACAGCTCTAGTACAGGTGGGCGGAGCAGGAAGAGATGATCACAGTGGAGTCCCAGCACTGCTTGCTGCCAAACTACACAGCACAGCTTTCCTTGGGGCCGAATGAAGATGGCAGACTGCATCTTCTCCACATGTGAGTCCTGACCTTCTCCTGCTATACAATGGTATGCTGCAACCCTGTCCTGCACCTTGCAGGGACCATTTACTGAAAGGAAGGTAACTTTCTTGATTAGGATATGAATTACTGGGACTTCTGTTACATAGATGTATTCAACATTCACACCATATCTTAATAAAATCATTCTTCTTTAATAAGATATAGTATATATGTGGAATACATAGTTGCCAACAGTCCCAATTTTCCCGGGACAATCCCGATTTTGGGACTCTCGTTCCGATTTTATTTTGCCCTGTGTGTTTTCCCGAATTTTGGGTTTGTCCCGAGAAAATCGTGAGTGTTTTTCTCAAAAAAAGGTCAACGGCTCCACAAAAATTGCCGCCGTCGCCTCCACAAGTCAGTCAATTAGTTGTTTCCCCTTGTGTTCAGTGAAGGGGAGAGGGGCAGCCAATTGGCTTCTCTCTTCAGTGTACAAATAGAAGATTCTATTGTACACTGAAGCCTATTGGCTACAGGGATTGGCGACCCCTCCCCCCTCTCCACTGAACACAAGGTAATCCTCCCTCCACTCTGCCCTGTGTGTGTCAGTGTCTCGTCATCTGGGATAGACGAGAAGAGAGGGGGGCCGCCGGGGAGCATCTGCTCGTGAGTGTGAGAACTTACTACAGACACACTTCCTGCGCTACTCTGCATACTGGCTAGTTGGTGATGTGCCCTATAATGTGCCCACTGAGGTGCCCCATGCCCTAATGTGCCATGTGCCCTGATGTGCTATGTGCTCAGTGCCCTAATGTGCCATGTGCTATGTGCCCCGATGAGCCCCATAATGTGCCATAATGTGCCCTGATGTGCTATGTGCCCTGATGTGCCCCATGCTCTGATGTTCTATGTGCCCTGATGTGCCCCATAATGTGCCATGTGCCCTGACGTGCCCCGTGCCCTGACATGCCCCGTGCCCAGACGTGCCATGTGCCCTGACCTGCCATGTGCCCTGATGTGCTATATGCCCTGATGTGCCCCGTGCCCTGATGTGCCATGTGCCCTGATGTGCCCCATAATGTGCCATGCGCCCTGATGTGCCATAATGTGCCTTGATGTGCTATAATGTGCCCTGATGTGCCATGTGGCCTGATGTGCCCCATAATGTGCCCTGATTTTTCCATAATGTGCCCTGATGTGCCCCGTGCCCTGATGTGCTATGTGTCCTGATGTGCCCTGTGCCCTGATGTGCCATGTGCCCTGATGTGCCCCATAATGTGCCATGTGCCCTGATGTGCCCCATAATGTGCCATGTGCCCTGATGTGCCCCGTGCCCTGATGTGCTATGTGCCCTGATGTGCTCCAGAATGTGCCATGTGCCCTGATGTTCCCTGTGCCCTGATGTGCCATGTGCCCTGATGTGCCCCATAATGTGCCATGTGCCCTGATTTTTCCATAATGTGCCCTGATGTTCCCCGTGCCCTGATGTGCCATGTGCCCTGATGTGCCCCATGCCCTGATGTGCCATGTGCCCTGATGTGCCCCATAATGTGCCATGTGCCCTGATGTGCCCTAATGTGCCCCATGCCCTGATGTGCTATGTGCCCTGATGTGCCCCATAATGTGCCCCGTGCCCTGATGTGCCCCGTGCCCTGATGTGCCCCGTGCCCTGATGTGCCATAATGTGCCCTGATGTGCTATGTGCCCTGATGTGCCCCGTGCCCTGATGTGCTATATGCCCTGATGTGTCCTGATGTGCTATATGCCCCGATGTACCCTGATGTGCTATGTGCCCCGTGCTCTGATGTGCTTTCTGCCCTGATGTGCTGTGCCCCGATCTCCTATGCCCTGATGTGCCCCGTGACCTGATGTGCCTTGTGGCCCTGTGCCCTGTGCCCTGATGTGCCCCGATGTCCTGTGCCTCAGAGTCGTGTGCCCTGATGTCCTGTGCCCTGATGTGCTGTACCCTGATGTGCTGTACCCTGATGTGCTGTGCCCTGTACGCTGATGTGCTGGGCTCTGTACCCTGATGTGTTGTGCCCTGATGTTCCCTATACGCTGATGTGCTGGGCTCTGTACCCTGATGTGCTGTGCCCTGTACCCTGATGTGGCCTGGTGTGCTGTACCCTGATATGCTGTGCACTGATGTGCCTTGTATCCTGATGTGCCTTGTGCCCTGATGTGGCCTGATGTACCGTACTCTGATGTGTTGTGCCCTGGGCCGGTCTGGATTAAGTCCAGGGCCACATTTTTGTCCCAGTCCAGCCCTGGCCCCCTCCCCCATATCACCACCATTCCTGCCCCCCCTCCCCCATGTCATCACCATACCTGTTCCCCCCATGTCGCCACAATACCTGCACCCCCTCCCCCCATATCACCACCATGCCTGCACCCGCCTCCCCCCATGCCTGCACCCCCTCCGGCCTAGTCACCACCATGCCTGCACCCCCCAGGTCACCATCATGCCTGCACCCCCAAATCACCACCCTGTCTCCACCCTTCCCCAAGTCAGCCTGTAACACCCCAAGTCACCATGCCTCCACCCACACACCTCTCTCTCCTTGTCACCACTCTTGAGGAGATGTAGCTAGACTGTAGCCAACACTCCATCTGCAGCCAACACTCCGCTGGGGACACCTGACGTAAGAGGTACTGTACTGGGAATGCCTAATGGAAGGAGGCACTCTGCTGGGGCACCTCATGCAAGGACAGACTCTGCTGGGGACACCTGACGTAAGAGGTACTGTACTGGGAATGCCTGATGGAACGAGGTACTGTGCTGAGGGGACATGATGTAAGGACAGACTCTGCTGGGAGAACCTGATGGCATCTGGTGGCAGGCGACGTAGCAGGTGACACGCTCAGTGGTCCCACTGATTCTGCATTATGGTGAGTTGAATGATTTCATTTTATATTACAATGCAATAATAGAAATAATGCGCTTCAATCATCCTGACAACACCATAACAGCCATGGTGCCGGGATGATTGAAGCGCCAACACCAGGTGTTTGGAGTATCTTTATCTGCTGATGGTAAAACTCTGGAATACACATTGCTATTGTGATGTAGGATCTGGGTCTGCTGTCCCTCCATCCCTCTCCCTCTATCCCCCTTTCCCCCTTTCCCTCTGCATCTCTCATTAATCTCAGACTCTAACCACACCCCATTTTAGCCACGCCCATGTAAGCCACACCCACTATTTCACGTAAACCACGCCCATATTTGTGCACTTCACGCGCCACATTTTTTCTTTTTTTCTATGCCACGCCTACTGATGCATGCTCCGCCCCCTAATTATAGGCTGACTTCGCCTACAGCCAAAAAAGTGTCCCGAATTTTTTTTTTACAATGTTGGCAACTATGGGAATACATTTATGTAGCACCTCAGAAGTCCTATCAAAAAATGTTAGCATAAACAGCAAGGAATGTGATTTTATAATACAGCCCCAACTTCAGGAAAGTGAATGTTCATCCACGCAGTGTGGGGGGAGGAGGGGATATCCTTTTTCACTTAAGGCACTTTCACACTAAGGCGCTGGTTGTGTTAGCGGTAAAGTGCCGCTGGTTTTAGCGGCACTTTTCGTCCACTAGTAGGGCGCTTTTAACTGCTAGCAAAATGATATCTCTCTCTCTCTGGAGTCCATACCTCACTTTATACAAGAAAGAACTTTGCTCGCTTTGGAAACCTGAGCTTGGCATTGCATGCTATTATTAAGATAATATAATATTATCATAAAAACAATAATAATAAATAAATAGAGAGGGAGATTCTCCTGAAGGGGGGGGTGTTTATGGGGGGCACAGACAGCAATAAAAAAAAAAACTGATAAGCGTTCTATTGCCTCTTCACGCTATTCAAGACTAAAAAAAAGAAAAAAGATGGCCTTTAGTTATACTTTAATCTATTGCCAACAGGTCATGCAGAAAGACATTTACTCATAAATTCAGCTGGAAGAGTAATAAACATGAGTTGGATTTATCTACTAGATTACAAAACCTTTATCCTTCTTTTAAACCTTTCCAACTTAGGAATACTGATGGCCATATAAGCACTAAAGCCACATAAAAAAACAGGGCCAGGTAGCTTTACAGCCTCACATTACAAGAATTTCCCAGACCTTCTAACCCCCTTGCTTGTAAAGGCCTTTAATAGCATCTGACGGGGCAGGGAATCTTAATACAAGAACCCCTGATAGCATCTTTATGTATGATATCTCAGCCCAATTCTGACACTTCACACTGATCCAATTTTAGGCCTATACTGTATCCTTGATAAATGTTGACACAGAAATGCCAGTCACGATTTTCACCACAAGGTGAACTTCATACTAGGCAGTTGCATAGGGAAAGATCAGGTCGGTTTTATTCCTACTTGCCAGCATAGTGACAACATCTGCAGGATTACCCTGCTAACTCACCTGGCTACCCAACATGGAATATCTGCAATGCTATCCTTTACGAGTATCAGAGACATTATTGATATCTTTCCATGGCCCTACTTAATTTATACCAAATTTGGAAATTTGATCATTGATTTATCAACAAGAAGTATATCTTCTTTATATACTTCTCCTATTGCTCTTGTCAAGTATTTGGGGTTTTAATCAGCTCCCTTTCTAGCCTTCTGAGGTATTAGACAAGGCTGCCCTCTCCACTTTATTCTGACAACAGAGCCCATCTCACCATTGACACGTAGTAACGTAAATATGTCTGGCCTAGACCTTGCAGGTACCTCAAACAAGATATGTTTGTTTGTAGATGATGCTCTTCTTATCATTACTATTCCTATTACCTTATTATCCAATCTTATGGATAGCCTTCAGCATTTTGCCCTCTTCTTTAGCTTGACCATTAACAACACAAAATAAATAGGTCTCAAAATCTCTCTTCCTCCTCCAACAGTCTCACTACTCCATTCCATTTCATACTATAATCTATATGCAGATATGTATATATTTATTACGGGTACTTACTGTATATAATGCCATCAATTTACGCAGCACTTTACACAAATATTGTACATTCACATCTGTCCCTGCCCTCAAGGAGCTTACAATCTAAGGTCCCTAACTCACAATCATACATACACATATAGGGCCAATTAACCTACCAGCATGTCTTTAGAAGTCTTTAGACTTTGGAAGAATCTGGAGTACCCGGGGGAACCCCACAGGGAAAACATACAAACTCCAGGCATGTAATGCTATGGTTGAGATTTGAACCAATGACTCCAGTGCTCCTATACAGAAGTGCTAACCACTTAACCACTGTGCTGCCCACCATACTGTACTCACTAAGCTTGTGTCAGTGTGAACGATGGAATCTTGTGCAATACATTGCCACCTATATTTTAAATGACTCCCCTCATGCTTCTGTAGCTGTAATCAGCCAGGCTCATACATGTATGTCTGGTGTCACTGCCTTATTGTCTGGAAAAGACGATTTCCTTAGTAACTAATGATTGAAGCCAAAAATTTTATATATTGCAGCTTACCAATCATTAGATGTGGTGGCTGCATTCGTTTTCTTTTTTTTAGTTTTTTTTCTCTGTTTTCACCTGGTGATCTGGCCTGTATTAGAGTCCACACTGGATGAAAGAGCACAGGGGGCACCTTTGGACAGCACCATTGTCAGTATGGGCAGAAGGGAGTGTTATGCCCCGTACACACGGTCGGACATTGATCGGACATTCCGACAACAAAATCCTAGGATTTTTTCCGACGGATGTTGGCTCAAACTTGCCTTGCATACACACGGTCACACAAAGTTGTCAGAAAATCTGATCATTCTGAACGTGGTGATGTAAAACACGTACGTCGGGACTATAAACGGGGCAGTAGCCAATAGCTTTCATCTCTTTATTTATTCTGAGCATGCGTGGCACTTTGTGCGTCGGATTTGTGTACACACGATCGGAAATTCTGACAACGGATTTTGTTGTTGGAAAATTTTATAGCCTGCTCTCATACTTTGTGTGTCGGAAAATCCGATGGAAAATGTGTGATGGACCCTACACACGGTCGGAATTTCCCACAACAAGGTCCTATCACACATTTTCCGTCGGAAAATCCGACCGTGTGTATGGGGGATTAGATGTGATAGCAGATTTAAATAACAAATTGAAGACAAATTCCAGCTAATGCTTTATAAACAGTTACAGTTGGGATAAGGTTTTACATAAATAAATAAAAGCTGATCATTGTAAGCACCCCGGTCAGTGGTAAATGCATACCTCCCAACTTTTTGAGATGGGAAGAGTGGCGGCCCGTCCATTAGGGGAGCCCGGTCTCCGCCCCCCCTCCACGCTACCTCCCCTATATGCAATAGATAGATTCATGCATAGCATGAATCTATCCACGGCTGCCACGGCCACCCCCTATTCATGCGTCCGGCCCCTTTCAGAGCACCGGGTGCATGAATTACAGCAGCCAGGTTTTTTTTCTTTTGAAGCAGAGGCTCTAATAGGCTTCAAAATAGGGTGGGCTCGGATTGCAGAGAATGCGCTCCAATCCCACCCAGGTGTGTTGCAACAGCGAATTAATATTCATTGTTGCAACACTGATCCTCCTCCCGGCCAATTGGGAAGTGGGTATGAAACCCGTTTCCCGATTGGCCAAAACGTCAAGTGACGTCATCCTATTGGATGCCTTGCGTCGGGAGGAGCAGTGAGGAGACGCACCCCGGAAGCTGCTCCAGGAGAGGACACCGGAGCAGCTTTCCCCAAGCCCACCACGCGTAAAGCGAAGTTCCACCCCAAAATGGAACTTCTGCTTTTCCGGTTCCTCCCCCCCTCCGGTGTCACATTTGGCATTTTTCAGGGGGGAGCAGATACCTGTCTAATACAGGTATTTTCTCCCACTTCCGGCGATAGATTGTCGCAGAATCCGCAGCGATCTACGCCATGTTCGGCCTCTCCTCCGTCCCCCCCGCTGTCTTCTGGGAGACACACAGGTCCCAGAAGACAGCAGGGACCAGTCAGGACACTCAGCGCCACTCGCACAGGTGCAGTAGGGACCCAGGCTGCAAAGCCGCAAGACTTCACTTCCTGATTCCCTTACTGAAGAAGACAGTGCCTGTACCCAGGAACCGAGGAACAGATTGGCTTCAGGTGAGGACATCACGGGCGCCCTGGACAGGTAAGTGTCCTAATATTAAAAGTCAGCAGCTGCAGTATTTTTTTTTTCAGTGGAACTCCGCTTTAAGGACAGGGGAGACCGCGCTGAAAGATGGCCGCATCAGCTCTGCATTACATAATGCGACCGCTGCTCTCACTGCCCGCATCCAGGGTAAGGACTGACTGGCAAACAGCGGGTGGAGGGATTGCTGGGGGTGTTAGTGCCGTGCTGCGGGGGGGTAGGGGCAGTTGTGCTGGTGCCGATCCACCGGCGGCCCAGGGGGGTTGTTTGGCACCCCCCAAATAAAAAAACCCACCAGCCGCCACTGGATGGGAATGAGGGACACCTATTGGCAAAAGTATCTAGCATCAGACACACACCCTGCCACACCCTCTTAAAGAACAGTTTAACCAAAAAAAGATTAGCTAAACCCACAAATGCTTTTTTTTACCACTACAATCACTTTATACTGACCTCTGAAATTTACAAATGCAGCAATTTAGAAATTGTATGAATGGTTTAGTACAGGGAAATAATTTTTGAAAGATAAATAGTGTCTTTTATATACAATTATATAGATCAGACCAAAATGAGGGACAAATGAGGAGAAAAGAGGGACAGAGGTACATTGTTCCAAATCAGGGACAGTCCCTCAAAATCAGGGAACGTTTGGAGCCATGTTAAATGTTTTGTCCCAGGCCCTTTCATTGCAAGAGAGCTTTTCTGTTGAAAAACAACAGCTTTTAAGTCTAGGAATAGACATATATCCAGCCCCCATGAGACAAGTAGTAACTCCTATACTACTAGCAGCAAGTAATACTATTCTTAAGAAGTGGAATTCTGCAAACATATCTGAGGTTATCAGTACTGTACGAGGGGCATGGTTTGGCCGAGCAAGGAGATGGCTGCCTGGAGATGGCCGAGCAAGGAGATGGCTGCAGGACTGCATCCTGCAACACCTCTGCTTCTCGGTCCCGCTCTCCCCGGGAGAATCCGGGAAGTATGAGCCAAACCATTACTGAAATGTTCAGGACACAGAGGGGCAATATGGCGCCATCCCGCCATGGTCCCTCACAAACACAGGAGCCACAAGAGCCGCAAATATCGGGACCGATATCTAACTCTCACGGGCCACCTCCACCTCTGTATGAAGCACAGGACCCACACCAGCAGCCATACCTCAACATACATGACCTGAGGACCATTGCGGCTGACATAAAAGATACTCTGTCAGCCGCCATTGCTGATTTGAGATTGGACATTCATACACTGAACGACAAGGTTCAGGAGGTAGAAAAAACAGTAGCTTAACATGACACTGTCCTCCGCAAAGCTACGAAGAAAATTGATACCCATTCTCTACAACTGCGGGAAATACAACGCCACATCGAGGACCTCGATAATCGTGGCCGCCGCCATAATCTCAGGATCAGAGGAATCCCTGAGACCGTCGATACTGAGCACCTCACGCCCGATTTAACAGACCTATTCAACAGCCTATTAAACAGACCACGACAAACCCCCATTGAAATGGAACGAATTCACAGGGCACTGCGCCCTAAAGGCAGGGAGACAGACCCACCCCGGGACGTTTTTTGCTGCATCGTGGATTTTAAGCTGAAGGAAGACATCATGAGAAGTGCAAGGAGTGTCACTCAACTTCAGCATGCTGCTGCACATATCCAGATCTTTCAAGATTTGCCCAGCATTACCCTTCAACACCGTAGGGACCTGAAACCATTACTAGAAGCTCTTCGTACGCAGGGGATACAATATAGGTGGAAATAACCCTTCTGTTTATCGGCTACTCATCTAGGAAGAACGGCTCTGCTAAAAGTACCTGAAGACTTGCGGCCATTTTGTGACAGCTTAGGCATCCCCATGTTCGAACTCCCTAATTGGTACGTGGAGTACCGCCCTTACACAACGAAACAACAGAGGCACCCAGAGGAACCGATGGATGCAC
Source organism: Lithobates clamitans (assembly GCA_037952925.1). NCBI lineage: Eukaryota > Metazoa > Chordata > Amphibia > Anura > Ranidae > Lithobates > Lithobates clamitans. The sequence goes on from JBBGZY010000482.1 coordinate 796,121, forward strand.
AAGAAACGCGATACCACCGGAGAAGATCCCCTTCGGATACTAGACTGCAAGCCGCCTATCACGGTGTTCATCGAGGGCATAGCCCGTCCAACCATCCGCGATCCCGGCGAGCACATAGAGACTAATGAACCTGACCCTTTCTACAAGGACTGTGTATGGTCAAGCTGCACCTGCGTTCACGGTCAACAAGTGATTACATGGTTCCCTTTTATCTTCACTTTAACAAACTTGTTGCTGTGTTTCTGTGTTCACTAACAGACAATTGACTCACACCTCCCACTTCGCCCATATCTACACCGGACACTATTGCTCTATTCCTGATAACCACCGCTATGGTACTCCTGTCTCTATCCCCCTGCTGAGTCCACCTAGCCACAGACACGATACATTAATCTCCCTTTCTGTTTGTTATGATCAGTAACCATCGATGCACAGACCTTATTTAACCTACGCGGATTTCCACATTCACCCTGGAAGACCCTAACTACAACATTGGACTGATACGAAGACTCAGCCTATATATGGTTGTGACCGGACATATCGGCTCAGTCCTGGAAAGCACTTATGCCCTACTTTACAAAAGTTTTATCTTAGATAACCTACAATGTTCACTGTTGGTAACGTATATTTAACCAATATTTGCGTGGGGTATTAGATCCCTCAATAGCTTAGATCTTAAAACATGGGATACGTGTAGGACATCTCATGGAGATACATACCCTTTATTTACACCTGACTCAGGGAAGCGCTGGTCGAGTTCTAATAAAGATTCAGTAGATAATATACCCGGCATCTCATCCTGGGGCTGATAAACAGATCAGGTCACTACATACAATGTCCCCCCCTATCCCCCAGCAACACCGATCCCACACTTTGCCTCTGAGAAAGGCCTTTTATGAGTCTTAATTCCCCCTTTCATATACTATAGCCGGCACCTGTCTGCAACAGGAATGACATGTAATAGATACCTCCCCATTTACACTTCACGGCTACGGTGCTCTTTTCTCCTACTCCGGAAAGAATCGACACAAGAATATTAAAATAGGAGATACTACAGCTACGATATCAGCTTTAACGGTCATCTGACCACATAAATCTGACCCAGGCTCACGTTTGTTAATCTTAATATACTTCCATTTCCTCAAAAACCTCAGAATAGACATATAGTCAACAATTTCCTTCCTAGTTGCAGAATGGATCTTACTGCTAATTATAATCTGTTAGGAAGATAGAACTAATTAGACAGTGAGATGTGATCAATAACGATTTAGGAAGGTACTGCACCTCAGTTACCCTACAAATTACATATCGATGGTCAGACAGTCAATGTTTATTTGTTTATTTTTCATGTTAGAAATGCTTTAAAGTTTAAAGTTTTATGTTTAGACTGCATTATTAATTAATCAAATGTTAATTAATTGTATCTGGCACACACCAAGCTACAATATCTCCTGAAATAGAACCGGCTCAATCAATCAAATTATATGACGCTGGTCACGGTCATATTTATATATTTATTCATTGTTGTCCTTTCATAGCTCTCAACATATAGATAAGACCCAGCCCTCCCTCCTAAGCCCTAGGACCCAGACGTCACCAAAGTGTCTTATAGACATGTACACACACATTTACTTCACTATCAGGTATAAAGTACATACAGAAAAGTATATCTTCCTATCTTCACCCCTACCAAGACGTCCTCCACTCCTCTCTTTCAATAGATGGCAACGGCGGGATGGATGGACATATACTTTATTGTTCTTCCTTTGTTAGGTGCTTATCGACCCTCATACAGTGTGGCTCAAAAGATACAGGTATATAACTAGGCCTAATTCTTCTGAAGACGCACTGTACCCACCTAACCTCTCTGGTCATAGAGAAGGTTAGTTATACTTACCTTTTCCCTTTTACAACTAATCAGACCCCTACTGCTGAACGGATACTCGACAGTTCTTCTACCTGAATCACTGAACTCAAATTCACCCATTTAGTCCATTCGAATACTCTACACATAACCACGTTACTACGGATAAAATGGCGCACACGGATATTAGCGCACATGACGCGCAAGGCTCCAACAAAAAACAACCTAACTCACAGATAAAATTATGTTTGATAAATATACGAGGGTTGAACACCCCTGAAAAACGATTGCAGTTATTGTATACACTACAGAAAAGTAAAACACACATAGCATTTATCCAAGAGACTCACTTCCGCTCCAACAATATACCCAAACTCGGCAATCACCAATACCCCACAGTTTTCCATTCCTCCAACGTTACCTCTAAGACTAAAGGGGTTGCCATATTAATATCTAAAAACTGCCCCTTTCTGAATTCAAACAAGATGACAATGGTAGATACCTATTTCTAAAGGACACACTTCATAATAAACCTATCACCCTAGCAAACATCTATGCCCCTAATAAACAACAAGTCCCATTCTTTCGAGAAACCTTGCAATTACTCACGGATTTTACTCTGGCATTCTCATTGTAGGTGGGGATTTTAATGTCGCACTCACTCCGACATTGGATTCCTCTGACAGATCTACTTCCATGCCATATAGAGCTCTGAGAGCTATCAAAAAACACTTACAGGAACTAACCCTGCATGATACATGGCGCACACTACATCCAAACGATCGGGATTTTACATTCTTCTCGGCACCCCACGGCAAATATACCAGAATTGACCACTTTTTTCTTTCCCAGAATGATTTATCACTCCTGACAACAGCGACCATAGATCCTGTGGTACTATCTGATCATAATCCCATTTCCATGACTCTAACCATACCGTTTGCCCGCTCTACCAAGCCGATATGGCGCCTAGATAACTCATTACTAGGGATGAGCCGAACACCCCCCTGTTCGGTTCGCACCAGAACATGCGAACAGGAAAAAAATTCGTTCGAACACGCGAACACCGTTAAAGTCTATGGGACACGAACATGAATAATCAAAAGTGCTAATTTTAAAGGCTAATATGCAAGTTATTGTCAATAAAAGTGTTTGGGGACCTGGGTCCTGCCCCAGGGGACATGAATCAATGCAAAAAAAAGTTTTAAAAACGGCCGTTTTTTCAGGAGCAGTGATTTTAATAATGCTTAAAGTCAAACAATAAAAGTGTAATATCCCTTTAAATTTCATACCTGGGGGGTGTCTATAGTATGCCTGTAAAGGGGCGCATGTTTCCCGTGTTTAGAACAGTCTGACAGCAAAATGACATTTTGAAGGAAAAAACACATTTAAAACTACCGCGGCTATTGCATTGCCGACAATACACATAGAAGTTCATTGATAAAAACGGCATGGGAATTCCCCACAGGGGAACCCCGAACCAAAAAAAAAAATGATGTGGGGGTCCCCCTAAATTCCATACAAGGCCCTTCAGGTCTGGTATGGATATTAAGGGGAACCCCAGCCAAAATTTAAAAAAAAAATTGACGTGGGGTTCCCCCTAAATTCCATACCAGACCCTTCAGGTCTGGTATGGATTTTAAGGGGAACCCCGCGCCAAAAAAAAAAAAAAAACGGCGTGGGGTCCCCCTAAAAATCCATACCAGACCCTTATCCGAGCACGCAACCTGGCAGGCCGCAGGAAAAGAGGGGGGGACGAGAGTGCGGCCCCCCCCCTCCTGAACCGTACCAGGCCACATGCCCTCAACATTGGGAGGGTGCTTTGGGGTAGCCCCCCAAAACACCTTGTCCCCATGTTGATGAGGACAAGGGCCTCATCCTCACAACCGTGGCCGGTGGTTGTGGGGGTCTGCGGGCGGGGGGCTTATCGGAATCTGGAAGCCCCCTTTAACAAGGGGACCCCCAGATCCCGGCCCCCCCCCTGTGTGAAATGGTAAGGGGGTACTTATCCCTACCATTTCACTAAAAAACTGTCAAAAATGTTAAAAATGACAAGAGACAGTTTTTGACAATTCCTTTATTTAAATGCTTCTTCTTTCTTCCTTCATCTTCTTCTTCTTCTGGTTCTTCTGGCTCTTCTGGTTCTTCCTCCGGCGTTCTCGTCCAGCATCTTCTCCGCGGCGTCTTCTATCTTCTTCTCCTCGGGCCGCTCCGCACCCATGGCATGGGGGGGGAGGCTCCCGCTCTTCTCTTCATCTTCTTCTCTTCTTCATCTTCTTCTTCATCTTCTTCATCATCTCTTCTTCCTTCTTCTCTTCTTCATGTCTTCTGCGGGCCGCTCCGCATCCATGCTGACATGGAGGGAGGCTCCCGCTGTGTGACGGCGTCTCTTCGTCTGACGGTTCTTAAATAACGGGGGGCGGGGCCACCCGGTGACCCCGCCCCCCTCTGACGCACGGTGACATGACGGGACTTCCCTGTGGCATTCCCCGTGACGTCACAGGGAAGTCCCCTCATGTCACCGTGCGTCAGAGGGGGCGGGGTCACCGGGTGGCCCCGCCCCCCGTTATTTAAGAACCGTCAGACGAAGAGACGCCGTCACACAGCGGGAGCCTCCCTCCATGCCAGCATGGATGCGGAGCGGCCCGCAGAAGACATGAAGAAGAGAAGAAGGAAGAAGAGATGAAGAAGAAGATGAAGAAGAAGATGAAGAAGAGAAGAAGATGAAGAGAAGAGCGGGAGCCTCCCCCCTCATGCCATGGGTGCGGAGCGGCCCGAGGAGAAGAAGATAGAAGACGCCGCGGAGAAGATGCTGGACGAGAACGCCGGAGGAAGAACCAGAAGAGCCAGAAGAACCAGAAGAAGAAGAAGATGAAGGAAGAAAGAAGAAGCATTTAAATAAAGGAATTGTCAAAAACTGTCTCTTGTCATTTTTAACATTTTTGACAGTTTTTTAGTGAAATGGTAGGGGTAAGTACCCCCTTACCATTTCACACAGGGGGGGGGCCGGGATCTGGGGGTCCCCTTGTTAAAGGGGGCTTCCAGATTCCGATAAGCCCCCCGCCCGCAGACCCCCACAACCACCGGCCACGGTTGTGAGGATGAGGCCCTTGTCCTCATCAACATGGGGACAAGGTGTTTTGGGGGGCTACCCCAAAGCACCCTCCCAATGTTGAGGGCATGTGGCCTGGTACGGTTCAGGAGGGGGGGGCCGCACTCTCGTCCCCCCCTCTTTTCCTGCGGCCTGCCAGGTTGCGTGCTCGGATAAGGGTCTGGTATGGATTTTTAGGGGGACCCCACGCCGTTTTTTTTTTTTTTTTTGGCGCGGGGTTCCCCTTAAAATCCATACCAGACCTGAAGGGTCTGGTATGGAATTTAGGGGGAACCCCACGTCAATTTTTTTTTTAAATTTTGGCTGGGGTTCCCCTTAATATCCATACCAGACCTGAAGGGCCTTGTATGGAATTTAGGGGGACCCCCACATCATTTTTTTTTTTTTTTTTTTTTTGGTTCGGGGTTCCCCTGTGGGGAATTCCCATGCCGTTTTTATCAATGAACTTCTATGTGTATTGTCGGCAATGCAATAGCCGCGGTAGTTTTAAATGAGTTTTTTCCTTCCAAATGTCATTTTGCTGTCAGACTGTTCTAAACACAGGAAACATGCGCCCCTTTACAGGCATACTATAGACACCCCCCAGGTATGAAATTTAAAGGGATATTACACTTTTATTGTTTGACTTTAAGCATTAATAAAATCACTGCTCCTGAAAAAACGTCCGTTTTTAAAACTTTTTTTTGCATTGATCCATGTCCCCTGGGGCAGGACCCGGGTCCCCAAACACTTTTTATGACAATAACTTGCATATAAGCCTTTAAAATTAGCACTTTTGATTTCTCCCATAGACTTTTAAAGGGTGTTCCGCGGCATTCGAATTTGCCGCGAACACCCCAAATTGTTCGCTGTTCGGCGAACTTGCGAACAGCCAATGTTCGAGTAGAACATGAGTTCGACTCGAACTCGAAGCTCATCCCTACTCATTACTGACGGACCTAAACATCACACAAAAAATATCCAAGCGATTATCACAATACTTCCAGGAAAACGTCACTGACGACTCAAGCCCAACCAATACCTGGGCAGCACATAAATGCGTAATGAGAGGGGAATTTATATCTCAGGCTGCACACAGAAATAAACAGAGACAGACTTTTATCTCCACCTTATCCACTAAAATACTTACCCTGGAACGAGCACATAAAGAGTCTTTAGCCACTAACTCTCTCACTCAGCTATTACAGGCAAGGGAGGAACTCAGAGAAGTATTACATAAAACCTTGAAACGCAAATATGTGTTGACACAAAAAATGTTTTACGAGTTCAGCAACAAATCTGGGAGAATGCTAGCCAGAGCAATACAACATAAAAAAGCAACCCATACCATACATAAAATTAAAGACGCCTCCGGAAACTCTTTTGTGTCACCAGATGATATTGCTGCCCAATTTGTCAAATACTTCTCCGAACTTTATAATATAACCCCCATAGACATGACTGAACACACCCACGCCAGATGAGAAACGATCGCGACCTTTCTACAGCAATATTGCACGACCACCTTATCCCCAGCAGACTCAACGACTCTTGAAGGCCCTATCAATGGGGAAGAAACTGCCATAGCTCTGAAACCACTTAAAACAGGTAAAAGTCCAGGCCCGGATGGATTGACAGTTAGTTATTATAAAACCTTCCAAAAGGCACTTACCCCGCATTTTATTAAATCTTTCAATTCCCTAAATCTCTCCCCACAAGCCACCAAGGACCTACTGGAAGCCCATATTACCCTGATACCAAAACCTGGCAAAGACGAAATGCTAGTATCTAATTACAGGCCAATCTCCCTTTTAAACGTAGACGTAAAACTATACGCCAAAATACTTGCTAATCGCTTGCTTCCTCTCATTTCTAAACTAATAGCTCTTGACCAGGTTGGTTTTGTCCCTGGCAGAGAAGCCAGGGATAACACCATAAAAGCTCCTAATATTCACCATTGGCTCTCAAATTCATCTAAACAACAAGGTTTCTTCCTATCTGTGGATGCGGAGAAGGCGTTCGACAGAGTGGCCTAGGACTACATGTCAGCAACGCTGCAGGCTATGGGATTTCCTCAAAACTACAAAATTCCTACAAATGATACTAGCGTTATATTCATATCCCACGGCTAGAATAAGAGTCAGTGGCCGCCTGTTGAGCGCCTTCTCCGTCTCCAATGGTACACGTCAAGGATGCCCACTGTCACCTCTCATCTTTGTCCTCACCCTTGAGCCCATCTTGTGTAAACTCAGAGCTAACATCGATATTAAAGGCATTAATATCCGCAATAAGCAATATAAGGTCGCAGCATATGCGGACGATATTCTCCTATTCCTCTCAGACCCACTACTCACTCTGCCCAACCTGTTTAAAGATTTTGCCCTCTTTAACAATCTAGCTAACTTACAAATTAACTTCACGAAGTCTAAAGCCCTCAACATTTCCCTTCCATTACCATTAATAACATCATGTCAGGCAAACTTCACCTTCAGTTGGGAACCTCAAGCTCTCACTTATCTAGGGATCCAAATCCAATCGAATCTAGGATAACTATATGACAGAAATTACTTACCAATATTACGCGCGATACAAACGGACCTCCTTAAATGGACCTCAGGACAATTCTCCTGGTTCGGAAGTGTCGCCATCCTAAAAATGAACATCTTACCCCGCATTTTATTTATAATGCAGGCAATTCCGATTAAACTTCCCACATCATTTTTTACGACATACAAAAGAATTTGCAGGAATTTTATATGGGCTTCCAAATCCCCACGACTAAGTTGGGACAGAATGACTATCCCCTAACTAAAAGGAGGTCTAAGCCTCCACGACATCTATAAATACCATGCAGCATGCCACCTAACAAGAGTTATTGACTGGCACGTCCATAAACTCTCCAAAGATTGAATAAATATTGAAGAATCTATTGATCAGGTCCCGCTAGCTCATCTGCCATGGATTGGTGCTAGCACAACACCTACAGCATATTCCACACACCCATTAACAGGACCCACACTCTACGTATTCAGAAAAATTTCACATTTACTATGTTGGAATTCCTCACCGGGTCATATGACCCCACTAAATAACAACCCTGATTTTCCTTCTGGTGTATCAATGCTCATTCCAACTCCCGTCCAAGAAACACCAACACTTAGAGCCTCTCAATTCTTCCAAAACTGAACATTTATCCAATTTGATGCTTTGGTCTCTCTACTTCCCGATCACCACATTCCCTTTTATAAATTTCTTCAAATTAGACATTTCCTTAACAGTGCCGGGACCAGCGCACAATGGTCAAGAGACCAAAATCCTTTCGAAGCACTATGCACTACAATGACTTCTCAAAGACACCTCATTTCAGAGACTTACTTACTCCTATTTACCGATCAAGACCTTACTTGCAACCCAATAAACCAGAAATGGCAAAGGGAACTCCAGTTGGACATACCTACAGAGGACTGAAATTCCATTTATGAAAATATTCATAAGGGATCCATCAATGTCTCAGCACAAGAAAACTGCTATAAAATCTACTCAAGATGGTACAGAACTGAAAAAATTCACATATATCACCCATCAGTTTCATCTTCGTGCTGGAGGTGTAATTCTGACGTAGGTTTCTTTCTTCATATTTGGTGGGAATGCCCACACATAAAATTATTTTGGGAAAAGATTCATGCTACAATACAACACATCACAACTTATACTGTGGATTTTACACTGGCTCAATACCTACTTCATCACACATCGCTTCCACAATCCACATATGGGAAGTCCCTTATACTTCATCTAATAAATGCAGCCAAACAATGCATACCCCTATATTGGAGGAGCACCACATCACCTACACTAGTCGACTGGTTCAAACGCATTGAAAAAATATCAGAAATGGAAGATTTAATTCATCAAGTCAAAGATAATCCAACCAAATATCGAAATACTTGGGCCTGTTGGTCACACTTCCGTACCTCCGCTAAGTTTCAAGAACTTCTCCACAATCCCTAAATTTCTCCGCAATCCACCTTTTTAGATGCCCCAACTACTTTTGACTATCCCCACCTCCATACACATTAGACCCTCAAAGAACCGAACTAAGTATTATCTATATAGTTCACATTCATAAACAAGACAGTATATTAAATATTGTATTATATATTATTTGAATCTGCTTTATTCATTTCAGGAACTGACACTGTTTGAAGAATGTTTTTCTTATAACTTAGGTTATATACAGTTGTTATTTTATAACCTTATAACAGAAACTTTCACTTTTAAACATTCCTAATTGTATGAATGTTAATGTCTATTTTGATTTCCTGTCAATGCTTTTTTTCTCATAAATAAAAATCTTTGGAAAAAAAAAAAATCAGCACTGTATTAACAACTTAACCATACCTATGAGCGACTGTTAGCAATCAACTCGCTGAGCTGCATTAAATTTGACAACTGCTGGTCATTCTGTACAGACAAATACAGTATTGCATAATGGTCTTTTAATAAATTGGCATTTGGTTTATTTAACTGTACATGTTAGTACTAAAAACTGTACATGTTACTACTGATTTTCTACACCATCTCTGTATTGTGTACCACTCCTTTTATATTGTTAACCCTTAGGTACTTGACTTGCTGGCCAGTTCACCAGATGAAAATAGCAGAGAATAAAGTCTAAAAAAGAATGAAGCCATCACATCTAAGAATTGATAAGCTGCAATTTTTGGCTTAATACTGCTTTAAGCTATTACTTCTATTCAATTTAAACTGATATTATGTGTATTTACAGTTGCAAAGCAGGTGACATGATCATGGCAGTCACTATCCTCAACTGAACTGAATAGGCGTGTTGCATGGAACATGATCAATAAAAGACTTTACTGTTGAACACAAGCTTGTTAGTAGTTAGGAGATCAGTGAATGCACATTAGCTGGTCCCCCCCCTCTATCCGGTGACACCTGCCAAGGCAGTCATTACCTGCAATTGGGACAGCAGAGCCCAGGAAACATGGTGGGTGGGTCAAGCTGGGGGAGGGGCACCAACTTCAGGTGTCTTTAGAGCTAGCGTTGTGTGAAAAACCCTATGCTGTTGCCGACATGAGGTTTTTCAGTCAGTGTGAAAGTGTAAACATCTGTGCTTATTTTTACCTATTGTGTAAAACAACCTCAAATAACATCAACAAATTTAAAAATAAAATCCAAAAGACAAAGAAACAAATGTCATATACTTTTAGGGGTATTTTTTATCACATTATGTTCACTTGTTTTAAGTGTAGTCTAAAAAGCAACTTAAACATAAAATGCAGGGGTTTTGAATTGCAGCAATTGAGTCATATGTTAGAAAAAATAATTTTATTACAATTAATAAAGTTACATTGGCATAACCATTGTTAAAAATCTAGCTCTGTAATGGAGGTTTTGGCATACATTCAGAGGATACATAGAGAAAAGTGTACATTAAAACATTACATGACCTGACACAAAAACCATGCTGAGAGAACCCCAACGCGTTTCCACCATATGTAATATTGGTCTTCTTCAGGGAAAAAGCATTATAGATTTTTCAAAAGATATAGTGTATAAATAAGTGAATAATTAAACAATGTATGTACAATAACACATAAGTTCAAAATGGTATATATAAGTATATGATTATTACCACTGACAGACCACTCAGACCACTAGGACAGACCACTCAGATGTATGCCATATGCCCTGTACATACGGTCAGATTTTCCGACGGAAAAAGTGCGATCGGATTGTGTTGTTGCAAATTCCGATCGTGTGTGGGCTCCATCGGACTTAACCATCAGAATTTCTGACACACAAAGTTTGAGAGCAGGATATAAAATTTTCCGACAACAAAATCCGTTTAAATTCCAATTGCGTGTACACAAATCCGACGCACAAAGTTCCACGCATGCTCAGAATAAATTAAGAGACAAAAACTATTGGCTACTGCCCCGTTTATAGTCATGACGTACCTGTTTTACGTCACCGCATTCAGAACGATCGGATTTTCCGACAACTTTGTGCGACTGTGTGTATGCAAGACAAGTTTGGCCCAAAGTCCGTCAGAAAAAATCTGACGGATTTTGTCGTCGGAATGTCCGATGAATGTCCGATCGTGTGTACAGGGCATTAGAGTGTCATTCAAGGATCCAGACCGCTTGGCAGGAGCCTGAGGCGAAATCCCCCACCCCAGCAGTGGGGTAACAGTTTGCACCGCCAAGAAAGGGAACTACAAAAGACCACACTTGCCACCGAAACCAAGAGGAAATGTCGGGAGAGGGGAGGAGAAAGGGGTGTGGAAAGGAGGCAGGCCAGACACCGGACCCCAGAATAAGACTCCAAAATGCACTGTAGGGATTTAATAATACATGTAGTCACTTTTTGGTTGTTCTATAAAGAAGGGTGTCATAACAGACACAGAGGCTAGTCCAGCGAAGGATATGAACAAAACAACAGTGCGGCATGAAAAAGGGACACACAAGGGAAAAGGGGAAAGGGGAAAGGGGAAAAAAGAAAAAAAAAAAAGAAGAGAAAAGCAAAAGGAGTGAAAAAATGAAAAGGGCGGTGAAGGAAAAGAATAGACAAAAGAAAAGAAACAGAAGAAGAAGAAGATAAAGGAAAAAATATGAATGGTGACAGGTGAAGGGTAAAGACAAGTATAGGGGGGAGAATGGATGTGAAGCAAAGGGCAAGAAAAAAGGAGAAAAGACCAATGAGCAAGAATGTAATAAGGAAAGACTGGAAAGAATAAAACGTGGATGCGAAGTGCTAAACGACTGAATGTGAAAGTGAAACTGCTGTGCTGGGGTGTGCATGAAGAGTGAGGATAGCCAGCAAGTACTAAACACTGTATATCTTGTTATAGTGGGGGCTAAATTTCAATGGCCACTCTTATAATTTGGGGTCTGTATGGAGGTATACAGGACGAACCTGTAGACCCAATAATAAATCATTAGACTAGAAGTAATATATTAGGCATAAAGGTCCAGCAAATACTAGTCAATAGCAAATTACTTAATGTTGCGTCTGAACAAGATCTATCCAGTCTGATGCCTGTTCAATCTGGTGGTAATCAGAGACCTAGCCTAAACTAATGTGTCCTATTTAATTTAATGTCTTCTAATGAGGGGGGTAACCTGATTGGTCCAGGTCAGCCCCCACCCCCCACCCTCACCCCAACCCACAATACTCCGCCATTGAGTGGCATTTTTCCTCACCTGGCCGGAGTATTGTGGGTTGGGGTGAGGGTGGGGGGTGGGGGCTGACCTGGACACTGGACCAATCGGGTTACCCCCCCCCATTAGAAGACATTAAGTTAAATAGGACACATTAGTTTAAGCTAGGTCTCTGATTACCACCAGATTGAACAGGCATCAGACTGGATAGATTTTGTTCAGATGCAACAGTAAGTAATTTGCTGTGTATTGACTAGTATTTGCTGGACCTTTATGCCTAATATATTACTTCTAGTCTAATGATTTATTATTGGGTCTATAGGTTCATCCTGTATACCGCCATACAGACTCCATTGAAGCCCCCTCTATAACAAGGTATACAGTGTTTAGTACTTGCTGGCTATCTTCACTCTTCATGCACATCCCAGCACAGCAGTTTCACTCTTACTAGTATTCACATTCGGTCGTTTAGCACTTCGCATCCACGTTTTATTCTTTCCAGTCTTTCCTTATTACATTCTTGCTCATTGGTCTTTTCTCCTTTTTTTTTGCCCTTTGCTTCACATCCATTCTCCCCCCTATACATGTCTTTACCCTTCACCTGTCACCCTTCATATTTTGTCCTTTATCTTCTTCTTCTTCTGTTTCTTTTCTTTTGTCTATTCTTTTCCTTCACCGCCCTTTTCACTTTTCACCCCTTTTGCTTTTCTCTTCTTTTTTTTTTCCTTCTTTCCCCTTTCCCCTTCCCCTTTTTCCCTTGTGTGTCCCTTTCTTCATGCTGCACTGTTTTTTTTCATATCCTTCACTGGACTAGCCTATGGCTAGAATCTGCACACAGACTTGTTTTGCAGTTTGTCTTTCCCCTTTTTCCCTTTTTTTCCTTTTTACCCTGGAACTCTATGTGGTTTTCTTTTCACCTATCCCTATCCAACATGCACACTCACCGTTCTGGCCCATTGTTCACTTTTTTTCCCATGATGCCCTCCCAATGTTTCACACCCATTCTGGACTTCACTTAGGTTTCACTTTTACCACACTATTACTTGTTTCCTCTTCACCCCTCAACCTGCACAGCTTCCAGCCAACCACTGTATTCTATCTGGTGGTTTTTAACACGTTTCACTAGCATCTTTCATTCACGCTATATCATCAACACCCTTTTGAGTATGGGAACTTCACACTCTGTGTCTGTTATGACACCCTTCTTTATAGAACAACCAACAAGTGACTGCATGTATTATTAAATCCCTACAGTGCATTTTGGAGTCTTATTCTGGGGTTCGGTGTCCGGCCTGCCTTCTTTCCACACCCCTTTCTTCTCCCCTCAAGTGAGGCCTCTCGTAGTTGCCTTTCTTGGCGGTGCGAGCATTCACCCCACTGTTGGCATGGGGGATTTCACCTCAGGCTCCTGCCAAGTGGTCTGGATCCTTAAATGACACTCTAAGGAATACATCTGAGTGGTCTGTCCTAGTGGTCTGTCCTACTGCTGTTAGTGGTAATTATCTATCATATACTTATGTATACCATTTTAAACATATGTGTTATTGTACATACGTTGTTTAATTATTTACTTATTTATACACTATATATTTTAAAAATCTATAATGCTTTTCCTCTGAAGAAGACTGATACTACATATGGTGGAAACACATCGGGGCTCTCTCAGCATGGTTTTTGTGTCAGATCATGTAATTTTTTAATGTACACTGTTCAGCAGTTTTCTCTATGTATCCTCTGAATGTATGCCAAACCTCCATTACAGAGCTCATATTTTTAACAATGGTTATGCCAATGTAACTTTATTAATTGTTGTAATAAAATTATTTTTTCTAACATATGACTCCATTGCTGCAATTCAAAACCCCACAGGGAAATCTCCTCCATTTTTTGTATTTGCATTGGGGCATGCAGCTAACCTAGCTCATATTATGTACCACTTTCCCATTTTTTAGCAACTTAAACATTTCTGAAATTGAAACAGAAACAGTGATACCATTGTTATTTTTACCCTTTTTAATGATAGTGGAAAAATCCCTAAAACAACAGCACAATGCACCAAAAACATTCCTGAAAAACATTCTATAAAGAAGACCATAGAAATGTTTCAATTTGAAATGTCCTACTTATTTTGTGGCTTTATTCATTTGTATGTTTTCTGCATGAACATAATCATGTACGATGTGAGTAAAATAAATAAATATTTTTTCCTCCTGCTTTTTGTTTCTTTATTTGTTATTTTGCCTTACTTTATTGTTATATGTTAAATGTTTAAAAAAAAAAAAAAAACAAGGATTGTGTACTGTCTCTTTAAAATGTTCAAGCTATTTGAATCATAAACTAAAAATGTTAAATGATGTGACTCGCCAGTCCTTAGATATGGTGGACATGACAGACCTATAGCTCTGCAATCAGCAAAGCTCTAGGACTTTATCTGCGATCCAGCAGGAGCAGTGTCAGACCCCTGTTGAGAAACCACTGCTTACATATTGAGTAGGAGGGTCCTTTGCTGAAGCAGACTGGCAGGGGACACACTTTTTTACTTAGGCTGTGGCTGCTTTGTAAGGAAAAGGGGCTGCAAGATACTGCACATGGTTTGTTTTGATAAATGTCAAATGTACTGATTTACACAAAAAGTTCAGTCTGGCTTTAAGACTGAGAAAAGTCAACTTTGTTCTTATCTGTGGCTACACACTTGGCTTTTTAAATGTTTTCAGCACATAAACTACCAAACATTAAATATTATGATGACACTGACATCCTAGAGGACAGGAAACCTACTTTATACAAGCAAGAAAACAGATTGAAGATCAGCAGTCCTAAACCGTATACCTGACTCCTATCCCACCTTTAAATGTTCCCTTTTCATGAATAAGTCTATCAAATATATGAAGTAACTTTTAGCCTTACCTTTCAGACTGATTTATCATAAGACATTCAGGCAACTCACAACGCAAGGAAGCAAGGAGAATGTTAGGTGTGGCACAAGCATTGTAATGTGACCTATATTGCTTTTACTTTAAAACAGGAAAGACTGCTTTCTGCCTTTGTGTAGATCTACTCAGGATCCTCCGCCCTTTATTATCATGCCCCTCATTCCTTATCTATTAACATCTTATTGGTATCTGATATTATTTCCCAACAACATTACCAAACTTTCAGGGTCCTATGGACACCTAAGTGTTCCATTTTGTCCCATATAAGTACAATTGGCAGCCAGAAGTTGGACTTGCAAATAAACACAGCGGTAGTCCTACTGGGCTCTGACTGGGCAAAACAACTAAAAGAAGTGGAACAAACACTGGGCAGGGATTGGTTTCAAGAGCATGAGTGTTGGGCCGAACACCCTCCCCCCCCAGTTTGTGCCAGAACTCTTGAACATCGCAAAAGTTCAGATCCAAACTGCAAACCCTATTAAAGTCTATGGGACCCGAAATTGAAAAATCAAAAGAGCCCATTTTGAAGGCTTATATGTAGGGAGAGGCTGGACGTAGAGCAAAAAAACAAATGGTGTGCTCGTGGGAAGTATATATAATTATATAATACAGTTTAGAGTATATAGTGCAGTCAGTGTAGTATATATATATATATATATATATATATATATATATATATATATATATATATATATATATATATATATATATATATATATATATTATACTGACTGCACTGTATACTCTGAACTGTATTATAACCCAAGTGTTTCCAAGCAAACACCGAAATTGAAAAATCAAAAGAGCCCATTTTGAAGGCTTATATGTAGGGAGAGGCTGGACGTAGAGCAAAAAAACAAATGGTGTGCTCGTGGGAAGTATATATAATTATAGAATACAGTTTAGAGTATATAGTGCAGTCAGTGTAGTATATATATATATATATATATATATATATATATATTATACTGACTGCACTGTATACTCTGAACTGTATTATAACCCAAGTGTTTCCAAGCAAAGATGGGGAAAGTCAGGAAAGTTGAGGTTAAAGTCATTAGGCAAGACGAGCCTAAACTTTTCATCAGACTTGTGTCCAAACTAATTTTACTACTCTCCCCAGAGGAACCACCATAGTTGGCATCCATGGAATATCAGGGAGTGTCATGCCTTCAGCAAGTGTTTCTAATTTACTGAAAGTAGGTAAAGATTGTTGCTTAACCGCATCAGCCCCGAAAGAATTTACCCCCTTCCTGACCAGAGCACTTTTTGCGATTCGGCACTGCGTCGCTTTAACTGACAATTGCGCGGTCGTGCGACGTGGCTCCCAAACAAAATTGACGTCCTTTTTTTCCCACAAATAGAGCTTTCTTTTGGTGGTATTTGATCACCTCTGCGGTTTTTATTTTTTGCGCTATAAACCAAAAAATAGCGACAATTTTGAAAAAAATGCATTATTTTTTTACTTTTTGCTATAATAAATATCCCCAAAAAATAATCAAAAAAACATTTTTTTTCCTCAGTTTAGGCCGATACGTATTCTTCTACATATTTTTGTTAAAAAAATCGCAATAAGTGAATATTGATTGGTTTGCACAAAAGTTATAGCATTTATAAAATAGGGGATAGTTTTATGGCATTTTTATTAATATTTTTTTTTTACAAGTAATGGTGGCGATCAGCGATTTTTATTGTGACTACGACATTATGGCGGACACATCGGACATTTTTGACACATTTCTTTCTCGTACATCACGGGACACAGAGCCTCATTAATTACTGATGGGTTATAGGGTATCATTAGGTGATTGGACACTGGTCACACCCTAGACAGGAGGTTCAACCCCCTATATAACCCCTCCCCTTCCTGGGGATACCTCCGTTTTTTCGCCAGTGTCTTAGGTGTTGGTCATGAATAAGATGTGCTGTGCTGAGCTCCAAAGGAACATCCTATACTGGGGCAAGCCATGCCGCCGGATCCATT
Organism: Lithobates clamitans; assembly: GCA_037952925.1. Classification (NCBI taxonomy): domain Eukaryota; kingdom Metazoa; phylum Chordata; class Amphibia; order Anura; family Ranidae; genus Lithobates; species Lithobates clamitans. Next base: position 813,180 of record JBBGZY010000482.1, read on the forward strand.
CAAAGTGTCTTTTCCAGGCCAAATTGGATTGTACCCGGGCCTCGTGTCTGAAGAAACGAGGTTTTACCTGTAACGCTTCTCTTTTTAGAGAGCTGGACCCCGGGATCCAGTATTTGTTTTTTTCAGCCATATCCCTGGTGGGGTGCTTTACGGGGCCAGAACTGTGGATCCTCCTATTCATAGGGGGACCCAGTCTCTGAAGGTTTTTTCTCTAAATGGAGCCCACCCTGAGAGGTGAAGATTGGGTCTGTTGCAACAGAACCCTGCAGCTGGATAAGGTAAGGGAGACTCCTTAAGAATTTTTCCAGTTCTTATAAGGTTTCTCCTTTAAGTAAATGTATGCTATGTCTATAGTCACCACCGGGGGCTGCCAAGAGCACATAACTTTTCATTTTTGATCTGTCTTGTCTCGGTGTTCACGCTGTACGCTCCTCCAAGCCATGCTCTAGGTAGGATGTGGGAAGGGGGGTTTTTTCCTACAGGGATTCTCCCCCCACGGCTTAGGTAAAGCGATAGTATGCTGCACCGCACGCCGCCGCCATTTCAGTGGCTTCCTATCCACCGGCCCTCCTCTCTCCTTCGCCCCAGCCCCCCCTCTATGCTATCCGAGGATCTAGAGCTTCGGCTTGTGTGGGAAACAGTCTTTTTTAAAAAAAGGATGAGGGAGGACGCGAGGGGTGGCAGGGAGGGGTGGAGCGTTAACGCAATGTCGGCGTGGTGAAACGCTCACATTGCAGGCTGCATACAGGCTATAAGGTGCACTCTTTTCAGATGCACATGGCCTATGGAGGGACACAGAGCAGACGGGCGCATGTGAGGTGGGAGACACAGGCATTCCCAGGCAAACATTTACTTGAGCACCAGACTGAGACTTGGTAGCAGCGGCAGTTGCTGAACTACATTGCTCAGCAGTCAGTGCATTCTGGTAGTGCCTCTGCTTTTTGTGCTTTGCACTAGGGGCAAAAGACGTACATATACCCTGAAAAATAGGGTCTCTAAGGGACTCCCTCAGGCTCTGAGGACCCCCCTTCTGCAGCACCTTCCCCTCTGAAGGACCAGGGGAAGCTGGCCAGGGTGAGCCATCTGGGTCAGGGGCTGCAGCTGCTTCTGGCACTTCAGCCCCTGTATACATTACACAGGAGGTTCTTTCCTCAACCCTTAATGGATTAGAGAAAAGACTGGTGGCCTTAATCGCATCTTCACTCTGTGAAAGAAAACGCACTAGGTCTTCCTCTGTTACCCAGGACCCTCAAGCAGAGGAACGCTGGGGAAAAAGGAGAGAAATCCTTCTCAGAGGATCGGGATGAGACTTATGACTCCTCTTCTGAGCAATCAAGTGGAGAAGGGCCCTCTTCAGCTTCTCAGGATGAGATGGTGTTAGTGCAAATTTTGGCTGGATTGGTCCAATCCACATTCAGGTTACCCATATCTGAGTCAGTTAAAGAACCCTCCTTTGGTTTGGATTCACTGAAGCGTCCTCAAACTTCACATGCTTTTCTGTTGTATGGTTACTGAAAAAGCTTATTTATTCTGAGTGGGATCACCCAGATAAACATTTTTTCCGCCTAAAAAAGTTTAAAGACTTTATCCTATGGAGGAAAAATGTACTAAGATGGGGGGTATACCGCCAGTTGACGCCGCCATTCCTCCATATATAAGTCTACCTTGTCTTGTCGACAACGCTCAGATACCTAGGGATCCAACTGATAAGAAATAGGAATTCCTGTTGAAAAGTGTTTTGTTCTTGGCAGGTTCAGTGGCAGAAGGTCCTAATAGCTCAACCTGCAGTGGCAGCAATCAGTCTGTCAATACTTGAGAGACCATGTTAAACAGGTCCTCAAAGTTTTACCTGAACAGCAAGCCTGGGGGTTTGCCAACCTACCAGCGGCTTTGTGTTTACTGTTGACGCAATCAGAGATTCTATCATCCAAACCTTTCGCCTTGCGCTTGGGTTGGTACATATGCGTAGAATCTTATGGTTAAAAATTTCAGCCGAATCACCATCCAAGAAGCTTCTGGCTGGGTTTCCCCTTCATGGTGCAAGGCTGTTCAGAGAGGATTTGGTATACGTCCCTCTTTTAAACAGGCTCTGTCTACAGTGCCTGGAGAATTAGCCTCCAGGCAGTCGCGATGACCTCCTCCGTCAGGCTCAAGAAATAAATCTCATAGTCGACCCAGGGACAAAAGAAGTCCTGTGGGAGGAAGCCTACTAGACAAGACGCTAAAGCCTCTTTATGAAGGAGTGCCCCCGCTCGCTCGGGTGGGGGGAAGACTGCTACAGTTCTCAAGGCTCTGGTAGGAGGATTTCCAGGACAGATGGGTGATATCCACATTAACTCTAGGTTACAAACTAGAGTTTCGAGAATTCCCCTCTCCTCGTTTCCTCAGATCAAATGTTCCCAGAGACCCAGAGAAAAAGAAGTCTCTCTTCTAGCATTGGAGCGACTATTGTCGCAAAAAGTTATCGTGGTTCTTCCCACGCAAGAGCAGGGATTGGGGTTTTATTCAAACCTTTTCACGGTTCCAAAACCAAATGGAGATGTCAGACCCATTTTAGATCTCAAGGATCTAAACCGATTCCTAAAGATACGATCCTTTCGCATGGAATCGATAGTCTCCATCCTACAAGAAGGAGAATTTCTGGCGTCAATAGACATCAAGGACCTGCATGTACCTATTTTCCCTGCTCATCAAAAGTACCTGCGTTTCAAAGTAGAAAGACGCCACTTTCAGTTTATAGCTCTGCCTTTCGGGCTAGCTACTGCATCTCGGGTGTTTACAAAAATCTTGGCCCCTCCGCTGGCCAGATTAAGGGCCCAAGGTATAACGGTAATAGCATACCTAGACGACCTGCTCTTGAGCCCGCTTGGACCAAAGCTTGGTCACCACAGTCAACTACCTGGAATACCTAGGTTGGCTCCTCAACTCAGAAAAGTCTTTTTTGAAACCAGTAAGAAGACTAGAGTATTTCGGTCTGGTCATAGACACAGCCCAGAAGAGGGTATTTTACCCCAGGTGAAGATCAGTACCATAAAAGAACTGATTCAGGTAGTCAGGGCAAAGGAAGATCCTCCTATTCGCCTTTGTATGAGGCTACTGGGGAAGATGGTGGCTTCGTTCAAAGCAGTTCCCTATGCTCAGTTTCATTTGAGACTGCTGCAAAACAGTATCCTGTCTGTCTGGAACAAGGGGGTTCAGGCATTGGATTTTCTGATACGTCTGTCTCCTACAGTGCGTCAGAGCCTCAGTTGGCAGTTGATACCCGAAAATCTGCAAAAGGGAAAACCCTTTTTTCCAGTTGCCTGGACAGTGGTAACAGCAAATACCAGTCTTTCAGGTTGGGGAGCAGTTCTGGAACAGTCGACTGTCCAAGGGAGATGGTCCAAGACAGAGAGAACCTTACTCATCAACATTCTAGAGATCCGTGCGGCGTATCTAGCCCTAAAGGCCTGGACACTCAGGTTACAGAGTTGCCCTGTCAGGATCCAGTCCAACAATGCCACAGCAGTGCCTTATATCAATCACCAGGGAGGCACCAGGAGTCGTGCAGGCAAGGAGAAGTAAACCAGATCTTAATCTGGGCAGAAGCATGTGCCGTGCATATCGGCAATCTTCATTCTGGGAGTAGAGAACTGGCAGGCGGACTACTTGAGTCGCCGGCAGTTATTCCCAAGGGAATGATCTCTTCACCCCGCCGTCTTTGTCATATGCCAAAGATGGGGGGTTCCGGATGTAGACCTCTTTGCATCCAGGTTCAACAACAAGTTTGATAACTTTGTGTCAAGAACAAGAGATCCTCTTGCATGCGGGACAGATGCATTGGTGACTCCATGGCATCAATTCTCCCTGATTTATACATTTCCTCCTATTCTGCTACTGCCACGACTTTTTCGCAGAATCAGGCAGGAAAGGAAGTCAGTACTTCTGCTGGCCCAGCATGGCCAGAAGAGCTTGGTATGCAGAAATAGTAAGATGGCAGTAGGTCCCCCGTGGACCCTACCGTCACGTCCAGACCTGCTATCCCAAGGTCCAGTTTTCCATCCTGCCTTACAAACGCTAAATTTGAGGGTCTGGCTATTGAAACCCACGTTCTGAAGAGTCGTGGGCTTTCAGGTCCTGTAATTTGTACCTTAATCAATGCAAGAAAGCCAGCTTCCAGAATGATTTATCATTAAGAGTCTGGAAAGCTTAGATCTCCTGGTGTGTATCCAGGGCTTGGCATCCCAAAAAATATGTCATAAGTAGAATTCTTGACTTTCTACAAATGGGATTAGAAATGAAGCTGGCCTTGAGTACCATCAAGGACCAGGTCTCGGCTTTGTCAGTATTATTTCAATGGCCGCTTGCTTCGCATTCTTTAGTCCGAAGCTTTATACAGGGGGTAAGGCGTCTTAATCCTCCGGTTAGGGCGCCCCTAAACCCCTGGGACTTGAATTTGGTTCTGTCAGTTTTACAGAAACAGCCTTTTGAACCAATACATCAAATTCCCTTGAAAAGAGCCTTATTTAATCATACACAAGGATAGAGTGGTATTGCGCCCTCATCCTAGCTTTCTACCGAAAGTGGTTTCAGATTTTCATCTAAACCAAGATATTGTTCTACCTTCCTTTTTTCCAGATCCCTGTTCTATGGAAGAAAGGTCACTGCATTTTTTGGATGTAGTAAGAGCAGTCAAGGCCTATCTGGAAGCAACTGCTCAAATTCGCAAAACGAAAAAATGTTCGTACTGCCAGAAGGTCCCAATAGAGGACAGGCAGTGCCAAAGTCTACCATTTCAAGATGGATTCGACAAATTATTATTTAAGCTTACGATTTGAAACAGAAAATTCCACCTTTTCAAATCAAGACACACTCCACAAGGGCTATTAGTGCTTCTTGGGCAGTGCATCACCGGGCATCTATGGCTCAAATCTGCAAGGCCGCAACCTGGTCTTCAGTCCATACATTCTCCAGATTTTATCAGGTGGATGTGGGAAGGCATGAAGATATCGCCTTTGGGCGTAGTGTGCTGCAGGCAGCGGTACGAGTTCCTCAGGTCTGATTACACCCTACTTTGTGTGGTCCCCTCCCCTCAAATAGCATTGCTCTGGGACATCCCATCAGTAATTACTGAGGCAGAAAATTATGACAAGGTAGCTGTCACCTTTCCTCCTCTCTCCACAGAACCAACACATCCTTTTATACCCGGAGACAGGGTGTTTGTCAAGCAACTAGCAGCAAGAAGACACACAGCCCCGATCTTCCAAGGACCTTTTGAATTCTTGAAGGTTTCCAGAACAGCAGTCTTGACTGACCAGAGCCCACAATGGATCCATGCATCAAGGCTAAAGAAAGTACCCTAAACACTGGAAAAGACACACAGCCACAAATGGGTCAATGGAACTCTTTTTCAACAGCAACTTCCCCAGAGACTCTAGCCCCCCACCTATTTCCAAGACTGGTGAAGTAACATGTCAAATTCTTTTTCCCCCCTCACCCTCCAAGGAACAAGAAAAATAGAACATTTACTATTTGCTTATTAGCATTACTTGTTTTTATGGGATGCTGGTGGACCCATTCTTGTGGATTTACTATTACAGATAATGATGCCATAGCTATTATATGGCTTATCCTTGTTGTACCCAAATAGCAAAAAATATGTCCAAAGCACAAAAGAAATCAGTAAAGGGAATAACATATTCGTTTTTTTTAAGAAGGAGCCGCTGCAGCTTTGAATGGTAATTCTTATGATAATAGTTCTTGCATTAATAATCTACATAGTAATCAAGCTAATATTTTGCATCATAGGTAGATTAATGAAAGAAAAAAAAAAAAACCCTCTGAAGATCCCCAACCGATGATGGCCATGTTTTACACAAAACATAGGTGGTATAATGAATAATTTTGATGATCAATATAGACTTATAGTCTGTTATGATCAAAGGAGGGATTGTAAGGAGTTAGAGTACTGCTTTAAGTTATTATAATATGTTATACAAGAAGAAATGTATTTTGCTTTGATATATAGAAAGTTAGAAATGTAGGCTGCAAAAGTTAGATGCAAGGATGCTATGTGCTGATACAGGATGTACATGTGGTCAGTCTGACACTTAATATTAGACAATGAATAACAAAGTTATAACAAGTTAGAAGTTGGGTGTCTGTGTAGAACGTGTACCGGGGTGGGCTCCCCAGGATACAGCAAAGTCACGAACGAGGAAAACAACTCCACCACCAGCTCTTGTCAAAACTGAATTTTACTTAAACGTGAAAAGAACCCAACCACCAATTGTGGGAACATACAATAAATTTACAGACACGCAGGCAGAAAGCTGAGACTCTTGTGCTGCACAGTGCGGCACCCTCCCTACTGGCGGGCATGACTAAACTGCCACACCTTACCTGTTAATAACCTAGGAACAACACAAGAATAACTGTATGGGTGTGCGGTGCTGGCTAGCCTGCGGTGCAGCACAACAATTTACAAACTTACAAAGCTCTACCGTATTCCCCCCTCCCTTAACTGGTGTTGTATCATGCATCTGTGTATTCCTCCTGAGCACAACGCCAGTCTGCCTTAAGTTTGTAGAAAGTTCATCAGCTCTCCAATTGTGACATGCCACTTTAAGTTATGGAGTCCCAGTAATGAACAGTAGCAACAATTTTGGCCTGACACAGAGACCCTACTAACCACCTACAGGCCTGGTCTCAGTCCCTAGGCGCCAACAAAATAATGGGGTACTTGCACGATATTACCGACCTGGGTCTGCTCTGCATCCGCTGGTGACTCTGACCCAAACAAAATGTCTCTCCAACAAGTATGCTGTCCCGCAGTGTATGTTGTTTTGTTCCTCAACTCTCATCCGTGTTCCTGCAAACAATTCCTTGTTCCACTGGACAGGATCAGGATCTTGGACACAAGTAGCTTCACTCAGCTGCAGTTCTGGTCACTGAAGTCTGCTCCCACACCTGGATGCTATAAGATTCTCTGTACACAGTCCTCAGAACCAGCTCCTTCTCAAAACGGCTGCCTGCTGGCTCCTCTCTCTCGCTCTCTCTTTCTCTCATGATTCTCTGTCCAAAGGCCTGTTAGCTGTGTCAGGAAAAACAGCGGCATCTTGTGGCCAAACAGCAGAATGACAGTTAAATTTTTTAGTTTTAAACAAACAGTGTACAGTGTTCAGGCAATAAGATGCTTCCCATCTTACATCTGGAACATTGGCAAATTTCCTAATATGCGTAGTTTCACATATATTTATGAAGTAATCGATATAATAATTAATATTATATCTGTGTATTAATTTGTCTAGTCCCTATAATTAGTTAGTCTAATAAACTCTGAGCACATGTTATTGTTAATATCACAATAATACCAGGTTAGCTATGAAACCAAACACACGGTGCTGCTAGTAAAGCAATATCTTATTTATTTCCCAAGTAATTAGGAAACTAACACTAAAGTATTAAAAGGGTATTACAATTTTACATAGCTTACAATCAGAACACAATATACTAAACAGCATATCTCTACAACATATAACAACAATGAAATATCAAAGATACTTATCACTAGGGATGAGCTTCGAGTTCGAGTCGAACTCATGTTCGACTCGAACATCGGCTGTTCGCAAGTTCGCCGAACAGCGAACAATTTGGGGTGTTCGCGGCAAATTCAAATGCTGCGGAACACCCTTTAAAAGTCTATGGGAGAAATCAAAAGTGCTAATTTTAAAGGCTTATATGCACGTTATTATCATAAAAAGTGTTTGGGGACCTGGGTCCTGCCCCAGGAGACATGGATCAATGCAAAAAAAAGTTTTAAAAACGTCCGTTTTTTCAGGAGCAATGATTTTAATAATGCTTAAAGTCAAACAATAAAAGTGTAATATCCCTTTAAATTTTGTAGCTGTGGGGTGTCTATAATATGCCTGTAAAGGGGCGCATGTTTCCCGTGTTTAGAACAGTCTGACAGCAAAATGACATTTCAAAGGAAAAAAAGTAATTTAAAACTACTCGCGGCTATTGTATTGCCGATTCGATAATACACATAAAAGTTCATTGATAAAAAAGGCATGGGAATTCCCCACATGGGAACCCAGAACCAAAATTAAAAAGAAAAAATTACGTGGGGGTCCCCCTAAATTCCATACCAGGCCCTTCAAGTCTGGTATGGATATTAAGGGGAACCCCACCCAAAATTAAAGAAAAAAATGATGTGGGGGTCCCCCTAAATTCCATACCAGACCCTTCAGGTCTGGTATGGATTTTAAGGGGAACCCCATGCCAAAATAAAAAAAAAAACGGCGTGGGGTCCCCCCAAAAATCCATACCAGACCCTTATCCGAGCATGCAACCTGGCAGGCCGCAGGAAAAGAGGGAGGATGAGAGTGCGCCCCCCCCTCCTGAACCATACCAGGCCACCTGCCCTCAACATTGGGAGGGTGCTTTGGGGTAGCCCCCCAAAACACCTTGTCCCCATGTTGATGAGGACAAGGGCCTCATCCCCACAACCCTGGCCGGTGGTTGTGGGGGTCTGCGGGCGGGGGGCTTATCAGAATCTGGAAGCCCCCTTTAACAAGTGGACCCCCAGATCCCAGCCCCCCTCTGTGAAATGGTAAGGGGGTACCCCTACCATTTCACTAAAAAACTGTCAAAAATGTTAAAAATGAGAAGAGACAGTTTTTGACAATTCCTTTATTTAAATGCTTCTTCTTTCTTCTATCTTCCTTCATCTTCTTCTTCTTCTTCTTCTGGCTCTTCTGGTTCTTTCTCTGGTTTTCTCGTCCAGCATCTCCTCCGCGGCGTCTTCTATCTTCTTCTCCTCGGGCCGCTCCGCACCCATGGCATGGGGGGAGGCTCCCGCTCTTCTCTTCATCTTCTTCTCTTCTTCATCTTCTTCTCTTCTTCTCCTCTTCTCTTCTTCATCTTCTTCTCCGGGCCGCTCCGCATCCATGCTGGCATGATGGGAGGCTCCCGCTGTGTGACGTGTCTCCTCTTCTGACGGTTCTTAAATAACGGGGGGTGGGGCCACCTGGTGACCCCGCCCCCTCTGAAGCACGGGACATGACGGGACTTCCCTGTGGCATTCCCCGTGATGTCACAGGGAAGTCCCGTCAAGTCACCGTGCGTCAGAGGGGGGTGGGGTCACTGGGTGGCCCTGCCCCCCATTATTTAAGAACCGTCAGAAGAGGAGACGTGTCACACAGCGGGAGCCTCCCACCATGCCAGCATGGATGTGGAGCGGCCCGAAGAAGAAGATGAAGAATAAAAGAAGAGATGAAGAGATAAAGAGATGCAGAGAAGAGATGAAGAGAAGAGCGGGAGCCTCCCCCCATGCCATGGGTGCGGAGCGGCCTGAGGAGAAGAAGATAGAAGACGCTGCGGAGAAGATGCCATTTCACACAGGGGGGGGGCAGGATCTGGGGGTCCCCTTGTTAAAGGGTGCTTCTAGATTCCAATAAGCCCCCCGGCCGCAGAACCCCACAACCACTGGCCAGGGTTGTGGGGATGAGGCCCTTGTCCTCATCAACATGGGGACAAGGTGTTTTGGGGGGCTATCCCAAAGCACCCTCCCAATGTTGAGGGCATGTGGCCTAGTACGGTTCAGGAGGGGGGCCTCTCTCTCATCCCCCCTCTTTTCCTGTGGCCTGCCAGGTTGCGTGCTCGGATAAGGGTCTGCTATGGATTCTTGGGGGGACCCCACGCCATTTTTTTTAAATTTTGGCGCTGGATTCTCCTTAAAATCCATACCAGACCTGAGGGGAATTCCCATGCCATTTTTATCAATGAACTTTTATGTGTATTGTCGGACCGGCAATGCAATAGCCGCGAGTAGTTTTAAATGACTTTTTTTCCTTTGAAAATGTCATTTTGCTGTCAGACACGGGGAACATGCGCCCCTTTACAGGCATACTATAGACACCCCCCAACTATGAAATTTAAAGGGATATTACACTTTTATTGTTTGACTTTAAGCATTATTAAAATCACTGCTCCTGAAAAAACGGCCATTTTTAAAACTTTTTTTTGCATTGATCCATGTCCCCTGGGGCAGGACCCAGGTCCCCAAACACTTTTTATGACAATAACTTGCATATAAGCCTTTAAAATTAGCACCTTGGTTTATTCATGTTCGTGTCCCATAGACTTTAACAGTGTTCGCGTGTTCGAACAAACTTTTTTCCTGTTTTGGCATGTTCTGGTGCGAACCGAACAGGGGGGTGTTCGGCTCATCCCTACTTATCACACATGGTTTCATCTGCTGGTTCTGGATGATAAAAGGGGTCTGGGTCACATGGAACGCCCCAAGATGGCAGATAGACAGCCTCATGGTAGGCTTTTTTAGCAACAAAGAGAGAGAACTCTCTGTAACAACCCTTTTTACAAGCTCACTCATCACTCTTTCAAACTCCCCCCATTGCCAGTCCCTTTTGCTTTGGACCAATCAGTGTTTACATGACAATCCTCCTCATATTACTGACTGTTCTGCCATACTTGGGTCTGGGGGCAGTATTGCAGTCCATGTGCCCTGGGCCGTCTTTGTAATCAATCTCTTTGAAGCCTGTAATCACACATATCACATATCAGGTGGGCTTGATCCAAGCCATTGTTCTTCTGATTACAAAGCTTTGATGTGTTTCAGGAAGCAAAATACCAGAAGTAAGATATTAAATCATGTTGCTATCCAACATATGCCATTTCACGCCTAAAGGGCGCATACCACCCTTCTTCAGACACGGCCCTACTGAACAACCCATAACTGTTTTCTGCCCAACATGTGTTTCTGAACCAGTACCTATAGAACAGTCCTTAACTGTTTTAACGTGTTGTGTTTTTCAACATGTGCAGAAACATCTCCTATGGAACAGTCCACAATGGTCTCACCGTGTTGTGCTTCTCAACATGGGCCTCAGAATCAGCTCCTGTGGAACAGTCCATGACGGTCCTAACGTGCTGTGTTTCCCAACACATGCCGCTTTGCCACTGGGTGACACACCAACATCACTCTTCCGTGACAACTTCCATGTTACCACTCTGTGTCTTCTTCTTTCCGATATCTTCAGGACGGGGTGCAGTACAGGCAAGGGGTGTCCATTCACTCACCATTCACCAACACCCATTCAGAGCAACATATCAACCAGCTTTCTGATATAGAGTCTCGAGGGGGGCCTTTTGCTCATATTATTAACCTAAAATACACCTTTACCACACTATACCATAACATAAAATTAACCCATTACCATAATATATATATATGTGTCCCATCCAATTATGCATCCCGCTCCCAACCTCTTATAACTCCTCACTGTAGATGCAGGTCGGGATTAGGCAGGCTTGCTCACAATGGCCTTTCCTACTGCACTTTTGGCATGTCAGCAGTACTGCAGGGCTCTGACTTGGCAGCAAAGTCTCTAACTTGTACGCAGAGACCCTACCGTCACTTCGTCCCCCAGCTTGCATAGATAACTGGGCGACCCTTCTATATAAATATTAAGTCTAACAACAGTCTTCCCAACATTTTTCGTTCACCATCATGTATTTTTTTTTTTAATTCTTTATTTATATTTTCCAAATACAAAAATCCGTACATTGACATACATATAATATAAATCCTTCTCTAATAACCCTCTTCATAGAAAAATACCCGCCCCCCTCCCGTCCCCATCCTGCTGAGCTACTATAGCGTAATTCAAATACCTGATTCCCTCTAGTAATTCCCTTGTTCCAGGGCAAGGTGAGTCTCCTGGAGGAATACCACATCTGCTCTGTAATGATGTAGCTCTTCTAACACTTTGTGTCTCTTAACCGGAGAGTTCAGGCCCTTCACATTGTATGATGAAAAGTTTAACTCTGTCATTTTTTTTGATCTATTGAGGGGTTTTGTCTGCCTAACATCAACAACCTTACTAAGGGAATTTGTTCACATTCCAGCAGGATAAAAAACCGCCCTCCCCCTCCCTCCCTAAATCCCCCTAACTCCCCTCCCTCCATCCCCGACCTCAGTCCGGTCCTAAGCCCGTAGCCGTGGTCTCAACTGATCCCGTGCCACGCGCTTCCATACTCAGGGTGCGACTCTGACCGTGGCCACCGGTGCCCCCCACCCCCGCAACAAGTGGGGAGGGGGGGTTGGGGGCCGGGCCGGGTGATCCGAATCGAACAACGCCCTTCCCCGTGACCCCCCACACCAGCATCGCATTTTACCTGTATTAGTCCCCCCCACCCCCCACCACCCCAAATCATATTAATTATAATTTATAATTTGAGGAAGAGATAACAATATACCAATTTACTCCCCAGTCCAAAAACAAGCTCCACTCTGGAGTCTAGAAAATGAGAGTCCTTACATCCTTTAACTGGGAATGTCCGGTACGGGAATGCCCAAATTTTCACAAAAGTCCTGGAGGTCTTCCAGGAACCTCAGCCTAATCGATCTTCCTTCTTTCAGGACTACTAGGGATGAAGGAAATCCCCAATTGTACTTTATGTTGGACTTTCTTAGTTGATCAAGCAGCGGTCTTAACTGTCTTCTCCACGCCTGAGTCCCTGCTGATAAATCTGAAAATATTTGTAATTGCGTACTCTCAAAACAAACTGGGGGGGCTCCCCGAAGTCCCCTCCAGATTTTTTCTTTATCTTCATATGAGTGGAATTTAATAATTACATCTCTGGGTATGTCCTGTCTCAGGTTTGGGGGCTTTCTAATCCTATGTACCCTGTCTATCTTTAGGGCCTCATCCTCCCGTCTGCCCAGGATTGGGTTAATTATTATTATTCATTTTGATCACCAGATCTTTATTCAGTTGTTCGGGTAGAGATCTAATCCGCAAATTTTGGCGACGACTTTGATTTTCTTGCTCTTCTACTTTATATAACAGGGTGCGATAATCACTCTGCATTTTCTTCATCTGCGATTTTAATTCTAGTATTTCTTTAGCCTGGTTTCCTGATGCTTCCTCTGCCACCTCTACTCTTTGCAGCAGGTGGCCCATGTCAGTCCACACGTTCAATATCTCTGACTTTATAGAGTTTCCTAACTTGGAAAACATTTCTAGCATTTCTGACTTGGTTGGGATTAGCGCGTTGTTTCTCTGCTCCTCCATCTCGCTGCAATCAGGCACTCTTGCCTGCTCCAAGTCTTCCCTGGGATTCTCCCCGGTTCCCCCTTTTGTTTTGCCAGTTCTTTCTTTTTTTCTTTTGTTCCTGTTTGTTTCTTATCCAATCCTGGACTTTTTGTACTAACGTCTTTAAGATATTTCTGGATTGTGCTGGAATTTAGGCTTTCTCTTGGGGTCTTGGGTTCAGCTGCTTTTTGTGATCGACCTCTCATATTACCTCCTTTATCTTTTCCCCTTCCTCTTTATTTACCCAGCGCTACGGCTTGTATTTAACCAGAGGGGTTCGGGTAGCAGAATTTCCTGCTAGACCCCCTAATGCCTCGTACACACAGTCGGATTTTCCGATGGAAAATGTCAGATCAGAGCGTGTTGTCGGAAATTCCGACCGTGTGTGGGCTCCATCGGACATTTTCCATCGGATTTTCTGACACACAAAGTTGGACAGCAGGAGATAGAATTTTCCGACAACAAAATCGGTTGTCGGAAATTCCGATCGTGTGTACACAAATCCGACGGACAAAGTGCCACGCATGCTCAGAATAAATAAAGAGATGAAAGCTATTGGCCACTGCCCCGTTTATAGTCCCGACGTACGTGTTTTACGTCACCGCGTTTAGAACAACTTTGTGTGACCGTGTGTATGCAAGACAAGTTTGAGCCAACATCCGACGGAAAAAATCCTTTTTTTTTGTCGGAATGTCCGAACAAAGTCCCACCGTGTGTACGGGGCATAAGAGCTGGGGGAACACCGCTGTTGTGATGGTATATTCTTTTTCAGGGGTTTGTTGAAGTATGCTAGCATGTGTTATATTTAAATGTATTTAATAGTTTTCCAACCCAATGTCCATCCCAATCTCTTTAAGATTGCTTAGCACAGACAGAGAGGTAGATAGATGCACAGGAGAGTTTATAATGTACCATAAAAATGTACCATACACTCAGTGGAGATAATTATTTAGAACAGTCTCTTGTAGTATCTTTAAGTAGCTTTAGATATACTTTATACCTTTCAAAGGCATGGTACTGCAGTTCTTTGAGGTAAGAGAGGGTTAATTTTCATACCTTGATTTATTATTATTTATTATCTCATCTCCATTCCTCCCGAGATGTTCTGAGACAAACACTTGTTTTCTGTAGGATATGGTGCTTAGCTGTTGATTGCACCGTGCCGGAGACGTCCTGGTTCACCGGTATCACAAGCTGTTTGTACGCTCCACCTCCGTTCCTCTTATCTTCTCCTGTCTTCTCTCATACCGATGTCAGCTCCAAATGGCTTGTAGGGATGTGAGAAGGGCCGCAGGGGGGGAAATCTCACAGGGGGAGTAACGTTAGTCCAACTACACAGGAACGAGCTTCCCACGTGGAGGAACCGTTAGCCTCCAGCTTCTCCCGGCAGCTGCAGTAGTACAGAAGTGATGCAGTGTGTGGAGGTCTGTCCCGGGGCTTCCTTTGTCATTCCCTCTGCAGGCTTTCACCCTGCTCTGAGTTCACGCCGCTCGGTCCGACCATCCCGCCTCAACTCTCACACACCAGTGCCGCTGACAGGCCCTCCCCACGCTCTGACGTATCATGTCAACATCCTCCCCGCAATCAGATTTCTGCTCCAGCCTGCATTCCATACAGGATCGTATTCTGAGCCTGAATCTGACAGATGAGTGACTTCCTCTTCACTATCTGTCATGCTCAGAAACGTGTAGGCCTCTTCACTAGTGTACCTTCGATTTGCCATTTTGAGCTCTAAATTTAGTGGTACACTAGTGAGACTCACAGGTAAAAAAGCTCCTGACTGTTAGCGACTGTATCAAAACGCTGCCAAAAAAACTGTTAGCGATCGCAGGGATCAGGCCTGACTCTGCGAACGCTGCAGTTATGTGTGTTTAGTGTTTTATAAGTGACAGTGATCGATCGATACTGCACTTGGGTGGGCTGGGCAGGGCTGGGCCGAGGGGCAAAACGCAGGTGCTAGCAGGTATCTGGGCTGATCCCGCTAACACTGCATTTTTGGGAATCCTAAACTGCTGGGGACACTAATATAGATCTGATCGGATCAGATATTGATCCGTTCAGATACTATACCACTAAGGGAGGTGTATACTGCATGCGTGGGTGTTAGCTGTACTGGCACTAACCTGACGCTGCCTGGGGTGATGCAGACTCTATCTGACCCTAAGGCCTCATGCACACGGACGTTTTTACAGCCGCGTTTTTGAGCGTTTTTTACAGCTTAAAAACGCCTGTCTATGTTAGTCTATGGATTCATGCCCACCTAGACGTTTTTGAGCTGCAAATGGCATAAGCATTTTTAAGCTGTAAAAAAAACCCAGGACCAGTGCATTCCGAGGCACAGCGCTAGAGCTGTAAAAACGTGAAACGCGCAAAAATGCGCAGAAACGTTCAAAACCGCGGCCGCAGAGTTTTTCGCGTTTTTGAGCTCCAACGTTTTTTTGCTCAAAAAAGATGATTGGACACTGTAATCTCTGTAAAAACAGGAAATTCCTGTCTGGACATTAGATTACCCAAGAGTCCTTTGCACAGCCGTGTGACTGTGCTTAGTGAGTTCAAGATGGCAAGTTCTGTGTCACAAGTGGAGCTGATAAGTGCTGTACAGGCCCATCCTGAACTGTGGGATGTGGCACATCCACTTCATGGAGACCACATCCGCAAAGTAAAAGCCTGGGAGGATATCAGTGCTGCCATTACCCCTGGCTGGGAAGAATTACGAAATGCAGAAAGAAAGGAAATAAGTAAGTCTATTTTCCTTGAATGCATGATCTGTTTGTGTGTAATGTAAACGAAGATTGCATATTTAACCCTTTGTTTTCCATGTTATTTTAGGCAAAATGATACAGCGCCGCTGGAAGTCCCTACGTGACTGTGTCAGGAGGGACCTCACGAACGAGGACAAGGCGGCACGTAGTGGAGCACCAGCGCCAGCTAAGAGACCACACGTCTACCACACCAATCTTCTCTTCTTACGGCAAAATATGCTGAGCCATACCAGACCGTAAGTTTTTTTTTTTCATATATTCGCCTATGTACATTGCTTTTCAGGCAGTATATTCCATGGCTATTGTAACCACTTTCCGCATGCCACATGTACATATACGTCGGGAGAATGGCACGGCTGCACAAATGGGCGTACCTGTACGTCCCTTTTAAGTTGCCGCCTTGGCAGCGCGCTTTCCCATTGCGAGGTCCATGAGTCCGACTCAATGTCCGTGGGCACACCGGCGATCGTCTCAGGGAGAGGAAAAGGTTACCCCATTCAATGCCAGTGTAATTTTTACAGTAATCATTGCAATTTTAATCGCACTGATCGATGTAAAAATTACAATTTTCCCAAAAATGTGTCAAAATTGTCCAATGTGTCCGCCATATTGTCGCAGTCAGGCTAAAAATTGCTGATCACCCCCATTACTAATAAAATAAAGATTAGTAAGAAAAATGCCATAAAACTCTCCCTTATTTCATAGATGCTATAACTTTTGCCAAAAAAAACTTTATTAACTGAAATCTGTAGAATACATATTGGCCTAAACCAAAAAAAAAATTTAGATTTATTTATTTTTTGGGGGATATTTATTACTTAAAAAAATTAAAATTCAAAATTAAAAAAAAAAATTTACACTCTTTTTTATAGCTCCGAAAAAAAAACAAAAAAAACGCAGAGGTGATCAAATACCACCTAAAAAAAGGTCTGTTTGAGGGGAAAAAAAGGACGTAAATTTTTTGGGGAGCCACGTTGCACGACCACCATTGTTAAAGCGACGCTGTGACAAATCGCTAAAAGTGCTCGGGTCTTTGGCCAGCTAAATGGTCCGGGCTGAAGTAGTTACGTTTATATAAATACTAGTATCCTTCGCGCTAAAATGATGAAAAAGGAATGCAGTGACAATCACAAAGTGAATAAATAAAACTTAAAGTGAAAAAATGTTATATGATGATATCTAGGGTGATTGCAGCGAAATTAAAAAGTGTACACAAGGCACTCGAGAAAAGGCTAAGGGTAAAGGATTTCGCGCATAAAATCTATCATATAAATACATAAATAAATACACATCTCATAATCTTGAATATGTGGGTGTGCAAAATAACAAGTCTAAATAAAGTGCATCAATTAAGTAACCGTGCTAGAAATTCATATATCGCAATATATAGTCACAATAAAAAAACCAAAAATCAAAAACACGTGTGCAAAAATGCAAGGCATGTGCAGCAAAGGTGCCGAACTGCAAGTGACGTAGTGTAGGATACTTCCAATGAATGGATATATCAGAAAAAAGTTCATGAAAATGACCATACAAAGTTCATGAGTGATGATGGTTAAAAAGAAAATAGATGTGGATGATAATGATGATAATAGTCTTCATTAAATGACTGGTGGCTCAACCAGGCTCTCTAAACTCTCACCTCAGGAATGAAAATAACAGGCATCAATGTATATTTTTCTCTGTAGTGATAACAACAACGTTCCCCTCTATTAACTGTCAGGCACATCAGGAATGGAAACAACTGGCAACAACGTTTCGCTGTAATAATACAGGCAGCGTTCCTCTCTGTTAGATGTCAGGCACCTATAAAACAAACTGGAGATTTTTCCACCTAGGCTAGGCGCTCAGCAGCTCTCACTCATGTCTGTCCTCAGTGCAGAGCGATCCTTCCTCTGTCTCAGAGACAGAGGAAGGATCGCTCTGCACTGAGGACAGACATGAGTGAGAGCTGCTGAGCGCCTAGCCTAGGTGGAAAAATCCCCAGTTTGTTTTATAGGTGCCTGACATCTAACAGAGAGGAACGCTGCCTGTATTATTACAGCGAAACGTTGTTGCCAGTTGTTTCCATTCCTGATGTGCCTGACAGTTAATAGAGGGGAACGTTGTTGTTATCACTACAGAGAAAAATATACATTGATGCCTGTTATTTTCATTCCTGAGGTGAGAGTTTAGAGAGCCTGGTTGAGCCACCAGTCATTTAATGAAGACTATTATCATCATTATCATCCACATCTATTTTCTTTTTAACCATCATCACTCATGAACTTTGTATGGTCATTTTCATGAACTTTTTTCTGATATATCCATTCATTGGAAGTATCCTACACTACGTCACTTGCAGTTTGGCACCTTAGTTACATTTATACATTTTGTATTGTCTGCAGGACAACTTCTAACATTAGACAGAGAGAGGTGGATGCAGAAGAGGCAGAGGTTCAGAGACCAAGCAGTCCCGAGTCCCGACGAGCACTGGATCTCCACATCTAATAAGCGAGGGAGGTGTTGAATGCACAGATGAGGTAACTTCTTAGGTCTGCCTGTCTATCTCATTGTCTGTCTGTCCATGTACATGTCAATGTAAACATTTTTGTTCTTTTGCAGGAATCGAGGGCTTTGGAATCAGTATCTCCTGCCAGTCAGCAAGGTGGAGAGCAGGGCGGTCGTGGCGGTGTTCGTGGCCGTGGACGTCAGACGAGGGGCAGGTTCAATCCGGAGGCTGATGACAGAGTTCTAGCACTGCTGCAGGAAGTGCGGCAGGAGAGGCGCAGTATGGATGCCTTTTTAGACACCAACAACCCACGCGCCTGCTTCTGCCGCAGCCTTTACCACATCCTGGAGGACATTGGGGGAGACCAAGAGAAGCTTTGTATGGATCGCATGTACGGTATTGCAATGCAATACCGACATGCAAAATTAAGTGGCGGGCCACCTCCATGCGATCCATATAATGTTTCTCATGATCCCCCAATGGCCCCTGGGACCTCAGCAGTGCTAGCACCCCCCCTCTCACTATCAGCCCCCTCCTCAACACCAACCACCACCTATCCCGTCCCAGACCTCGTTCTATACCCAGCACTCCTATGCTGAATTTCCACCTTCCATCTCCCATTGTCAACCCTCATACCCTGTACCCCACTACCAGCAGGATTTTGGGAGTGATCGCCAGGCCCAAGCATTACCCCGTCCCCAATCCCCATATCCCCAAAGCGATCAAGCATCCACCACCACCTATCACCAGTTGTGATCCCAATCCTTTAATAAATATGTTTTTTGCTTGAAAATAAAATGTGTTCAATTTGTCTTTTATATGATGCACAACAGCACTCCTTTGCACTCTGCTTGCCCTGAAGGCAGAGTGCAAAGGACTCTATCGTACTCTGTCTTCGGACAAGCGTAGGCTAGCTCTTTTTTGGGCTTAGCCTAGGCTTACCCCGAAGGCAGAGTCAAATTGACTTGTTGAACAATCGTTGATAAATGGACATAAAAATAACAAACTTTAATTTTGAAATGCTTTATTTTAAAAAAAAAAAGAAAGCAAAGGTAGATGTATTCCAAATATTTTTTAGACATAATCATTCTGCCATGATACCTCTCCACCAGGGGATTAAAAAAATTCTGCAAATTGGTTTCGAATGCTCATGACACGTGCAGTTGAACGCAAGTCCGTGAATTGAACCCTCTGAAGTTGGTTAATGGGCTCCTGTTCAACATTATTTCTGTCACTGCCCCACAAAAATTGTGCAGAACGCAGCATGCCAGGATGACTTTAATGGCGTTGTCAGCATCCAATTGCATACTTGTCAGCAAAACTCGCCATTTGGCCGTGCACACCCCGAATGCACATTCAACAACACAGCGTGCACGGCTGAGCCGATAATTGTCGATTTTTTGTCTTCGGCTGAGACCATTGCCACTGTATGGCTTCATAAGGCCTCATCTGCCACCATGACTAATGGCAAGCTGGGTTCTTCAGTGCAGGGTAGAGGCATGCTTTCAGGAATATTGAGTCGTCCCTCATGTAGACGACATCCGAAGGCCGACTCGCGGAATATGCGGGCGTCACTTTGGCTTCCATATGCTCCCACATCAACAAAAAGAAATTTAAGGTGTGCATCGCACAATGCCAGGAGGACCACCGAAAAATATTTTTTATAATAAAAATATGACGATCCAGAGTGGGGAGGCTTCTTGACCCTGATGTGTTTCCCATCAAGGGCTCCTATACAATTTGGGAACTGAGTTTTTTCCCAAAAAGTGTCCACAACTGATTCCCAGATGTCTTCTGTTAGCTCTGGCATTACAATGTTATGCAATTCCTCCCATATTGCCACACATGTTTCCTTTATTATTTTTGACACCGTTGAGAGGTCAAGGAGGAAGTAATGATGCAAGGAAGCATAACTTTGTCCCGTGGCAAGGAACCTAAGATAACATAATAAATTTTGTTATTGAAAGAGAAAGGCTTAAACATAAGTCCTTACCCTACCTTTAAACCGAACCCTATCTCCTAACCGTATCTCCTAACCCTAACCCTATCTCCTAACCCTATCTCCTAATCCTATCCCTATCTCCTAACCCTATCTCCTAACCCTATCTCCTAACCCTAACCCTATCTCCTAACCCTATCTTCTAACCCTAATCCTAACCATATCTCCTAACCCTAACCATATCTCCTAAACCTAACCCTATCTCCTAACCCTATCTCCTAACCCTATCTCCTAACCCTATCTCCTAACCCTAACCCTATCTCCTAACCCTAACCCTAACCCTATTTCCTAACCCTATCTCCTAACCCTAACCCTAACCCTATCTCCTAACCCTATCTCCTAACCCTAACCCTATCTCCTAACCCTATCTCCTAACCCTAACCCTATCTCCTAACCCTATCTCCTAACCCTAACCCTAACCCTATCTCCTAACCCTATCTCCTAACCCTAACCCTATCTCCTAACCCTATCTCCTAACCCTAACCCTATCTCCTAAGCCTATCTCCTAACCCAATCTCCTAACCCTAACTCCTAACCCTAACCCTATCTCCTAACCCTATCTTCTAACCCTAACCCTAACCCTATCTCCTAACCCTATCTCCTAACCCTATCTCCTAACCCTAACCATATCTCCTAACCCTAACCCTATCTCCTAACCCTAACCCTATCTCCTAACCCTATCTCCTAACCCTATCTCTTAACCCTAACCCTATCTCCTAACCCTATTTCCTAACCCTATCTCCTAACCCTAACCCTAACCCTATCTCCTAACCCTATCTCCTAACCCTAACCCTATCTCCTAACCCTAACTCTATCTCCTAACCCTATCTCCTAACCCTATCTCCTAACCCT
Source organism: Lithobates clamitans (assembly GCA_037952925.1). NCBI lineage: Eukaryota > Metazoa > Chordata > Amphibia > Anura > Ranidae > Lithobates > Lithobates clamitans. The sequence goes on from JBBGZY010000482.1 coordinate 834,384, forward strand.
AACCCTATCTCCTAACCCTATCTCCTAACCCTAACCCTATCTCCTAACCCTATCTCCTAACCCTAACCCTATCTCCTAACCCTATCTCCTAACCCTATCTCCTAACCCTAACCCTATCTCCTAACCCTATCTCTTAACCTTATCTCCTAACCCTAACCCTATCTCCTAACCCTATGTCCTAAACCTAACCCTAACCCTATTTCCTAACCCTATCTCCTAACCCTAACCCTATCTCCTAACCCTATCTCCTAACCCTAACCCTATCTCCTAACCCTATCTCCTAACCCTAACCCTATCTCCTAACCCTATCTCGTAACCCTATCTCCTAACCCTAACCCTATCTTCTAACCCTATCTCCTCACCCTAACCCTAACCCTATCTCCTAACCCTATCTCCTAACCCTAACCCTATATCCTAACCCTAACCCTAACCCTAATCCCATCTCCTAACCCTATCTTCTAACCCTAACCCTATCTCCTAACCCTGACCCTAACCCTATCTCCTAACCCTATCTCCTAACCCTAACCCTATCTAATAACCCTATCTCCTAACCCTATCTCCTAACCCTATCTCCTAACCCTAACCCTAACCCTATCTCCTAACCCTATCTTCTAACCCTATCTCCTAAACCCTAACCCTATCTCCTAACCCTATCTCCTAACCCTATCTCCTAACCCTAACCTTATCTCCTAACCCTATCTCCTAACCCTAACCCTATCTCCTAACCCTAACCCTGACCCTAGCCCTAACCCTGACCCTAACCCTATCTCCTAACCCAAACCCTATCTCCGAACCCTATCTCCTAACCCTAACCCTATCTCCTAACCCTATCTCCTAACCCTAACCCTATCTCCTAACCCTAACCCTATCTCCTATCCCTAACCCTATCTCCTAACCCTATCCCTATCTCCTAACCCTATCTCCTAACCCTATCTCCTAACCCTAACTCTTAACCCTAACCCTAACCCTATCTGCTAACCCTATCTCCTAACCCTAACCCTATCTCCTAACCCTATCTCCTAACCCTATCCCTATCTCCTAACCCTAACCCTAACCCTATCTCCTAACCCTATCTCCTAACCCTAACCCTATCTCCTAACCCTATATCCTAACCCTAACCCTATCACCTAACCCTATCTCCTAACCCTATCTCCTAACCCTATCTCCTAACCCTATCTCCAAACCCTAACCCTATCTCCTAACCCTAACCCTATCTCCTATCCCTAACCCTATCTCCTAACCCTATCCCTATCTCCTAACCCTATCTCCTAACCCTATCTCCTAACCCTAACTCTTAACCCTAACCCTATCTGCTAACCCTATCTCCTAACCCTAACCCTATCTCCTAACCCTATCTCCTAACCCTATCCCTATCTCCTAACCCTAACCCTAACCCTAACCCTAACCCTAACCCTATCTCCAAACCCTATATCCTAACCCTAACCCTATCACCTAACCAAATCTCCTAACCCTATCTCCTAACCCTAACCCTATCTCCTAAGCCTATCTCCTAACCCAATCTCCTAACCCTAACTCCTAACCCTAACCCTATCTCCTAACCCTATCTTCTAACCCTAACCCTAACCCTATCTCCTAACCCTATCTCCTAACCCTATCTCCTAACCCTAACCATATCTCCTAACCCTAACCCTATCTCCTAACCCTAACCCTATCTCCTAACCCTATCTCCTAACCCTATCTCTTAACCCTAACCCTATCTCCTAACACTATTTCCTAACCCTATCTCCTAACCCTAACCCTAACCCTATCTCCTAACCCTATCTCCTAACCCTAACCCTATCTCCTAACCCTAACTCTATCTCCTAACCCTATCTCCTAACCCTATCTCCTAACCCTAACCCTATCTCCTAACCCTATCTCCTAACCCTAACCCTATCTCCTAACCCTATCTCCTAACCCTAACCCTATCTCCTAACCCTATCTCCTAACCCTATCTCCTAACCCTAACCCTATCTCCTAACCCTATCTCTTAACCTTATCTCCTAACCCTAACCCTATCTCCTAACCCTATCTCCTAAACCTAACCCTAACCCTATTTCCTAACCCTATCTCCTAACCCTAACCCTATCTCCTAACCCTATCTCCTAACCCTAACCCTATCTCCTAACCCTATCTCCTAACCCTAACCCTATCTCCTAACCCTATCTCGTAACCCTATCTCCTAACCCTAACCCTATCTTCTAACCCTATCTCCTCACCCTAACCCTAACCCTATCTCCTAACCCTATCTCCTAACCCTAACCCTATATCCTAACCCTAACCCTAACCCTAATCCCATCTCCTAACCCTATCTTCTAACCCTAACCCTATCTCCTAACCCTGACCCTAACCCTATCTCCTAACCCTATCTCCTAACCCTAACCCTAACCCTATCTCCTAACCCTATCTTCTAACCCTATCTCCTAAACCCTAACCCTATCTCCTAACCCTATCTCCTAACCCTATCTCCTAACCCTAACCTTATCTGTTAACCCTATCTCCTAACCCTAACCCTATCTCCTAACCCTAACCCTGACCCTAGCCCTAACCCTGACCCTAACCCTATCTCCTAACCCAAACCCTATCTCCTAACCCTATCTCCTAACCCTAACCCTATCTCCTAACCCTATCTCCTGACCCTAACCCTATCTCCTAACCCTAACCCTATCTCCTATCCCTAACCCTATCTCCTAACCCTATCCCTATCTCCTAACCCTATCTCCTAACCCTATCTCCTAACCCTAACTCTTAACCCTAACCCTAACCCTATCTGCTAACCCTATCTCCTAACCCTAACCCTATCTCCTAACCCTATCTCCTAACCCTATCCCTATCTCCTAACCCTAACCCTAACCCTATCTCCTAACCCTATCTCCTAACCCTAACCCTATCTCCTAACCCTATATCCTAACCCTAACCCTATCACCTAACCCTATCTCCTAACCCTATCTCCTAACCCTATCTCCAAACCCTAACCCTATCTCCTAACCCTAACCCTATCTCCTATCCCTAACCCTATCTCCTAACCCTATCCCTATCTCCTAACCCTATCTCCTAACCCTATCTCCTAACCCTAACTCTTAACCCTAACCCTATCTGCTAACCCTATCTCCTAACCCTAACCCTATCTCCTAACCCTATCTCCTAACCCTATCCCTATCTCCTAACCCTAACCCTAACCCTAACCCTAACCCTATCTCCAAACCCTATATCCTAACCCTAACCCTATCACCTAACCAAATCTCCTAACCCTATCTCCTAACCCTAACCCTATCTCCTAACCCTATCTCCTAACCCTAACCCTATCTCCTAACCCTATATCCTAACCCTATCTCCTAACCTCCTAACCCTAACCCTATCTCCTAACCCTATATCCTAACCCTATCTCCTAACCCTAACCCTATCTCCTAACCCTATCTCCTAACCCTACCCTATCTCCTAACCCTATCTCCTAACCCTAACCCTATTTCCTAACCCTATCTCCTAACCCTTACCCTATCTCCTAACCCTATCTCCTAACCATATCTCCTAACCCTATCTCCTAACCCTGTCTCCTAACCCTAACCCTATCTCCTAACCCTATCTCCTAACCCTTTCCCCTAACCCTATCCCTATCTCCTAACCCTATCTCCTAACCCTAACCCTATCTCCTAACACTAACCCTATCTCCTAACCCTAACCCTAACCCTAACCCTAACCCTATTTCCTAACCCTATCTCCTAACCCTAACCCTATCTCCTAACCCTAACACTATCTCCTAACCCTATCCCTAACCTTATCTCCTAACCCTATCTCCTAACCCTAACCCTAAACCTATTTCCTAACCCTAACCCTATCTCCTAACCCTATCTCCTAACCCTAACCCTATCTCCTAACCCTATCTCCTAACCCTAACCCTATCTCCTAACCCTATCCCCTAACCCTATCTCCTAACCCTAACCCCATCTCCTAACCCTATCTCCTAACCCTATCTCCTAACCATATCTCCTAACCCTAACCCTATCTCCTAACCCTATCTCCTAACCCTATTTCCTAACCCTAACCCTAACCCTATCTCCTAACCCTATCTCCTAACCCTAACCCTATCTCCTAACCCTAACCCTATCTCCTAACCCTATCTCCTAACCCTTTCCCCTAACCCTATCCCTATCTCCTAACCCTATCTCCTAACCCTAACCCTATCTCCTAACCCTAACCCTATCTCCTAACCCTATCTCCTAACCCTAACCCTATTTCCTAACCCTATCTCCTAACCCTAACCCTATCTCCTAACCCTAACACTATCTCCTAACCCTATCCCTAACCTTATCTCCTAACCCTATCTCCTAACCCTAACCCTAAACCTATTTCCTAACCCTAACCCTATCTCCTAACCCTATCTCCTAACCCTAACCCTATCTCCTAACCCTATCTCCTAACCCTAACCCTATCTCCTAACCCTATCCCCTAACCCTATCTCCTAACCCTAACCCTATCTCCTAACCCTAACCCTAACCCTATTTCCTAACCCTATCTCCTAACCCTAACCCTATCTCCTAACCCTAACACTATCTCCTAACCCTATCCCTAACCTTATCTCCTAACCCTATCTCCTAACCCTAACCCTAAACCTATTTCCTAACCCTTAACCCTATCTCCTAACCCTATCTCCTAACCCTAACCCTATCTCCTAACCCTATCTCCTAACCCTAACCCTATCTCCTAACCCTATCCCCTAACCCTATCTCCTAACCCTAACCCTATCTCCTAACCCTATCTCCTAACCCTATCTCCTAACCCTATCTCCTAACCCTAACCCTATCTCCTAACCCTATCTCCTAACCCTATTTCCTAACCCTAACCCTAACCCTATCTCCTAACCCTATCTCCTAACCCTATCTCCTAACCCTATCTCCTAACCCTAACCCTATCTCCTAACCCTATCTCCTAACCCTAACCCTATCTCCTAACCCTGACCCTATTCACTAACCATAACCCATATGTGTATTCACTTACCTGAGTGTCACTAGCATCCATTCCTCCGATGACACAGAGCTAAGCATCACAGTGTCCATCCTTATGAGCCTTGGCCTGAGCCTCTCCAACAGGTCATCAAAGAGTGGCACTGACATCCTTGTAAAGTTAAGGAATTGTGTCAGATAGGAGCGCAGTTGGGAATAAATATTGCCAAAGTACCCTGTAGAAAATCGATTGGATACCATTGGATGCACCCAAAATTGACGTCTGCTTCTTCTCTCCTCCTCCTGTCTCATTCTCCGCAGCCTCCGCAAAACAATCAGAAGGATTGCCTCATCGATCTTCTGGATGACAGAATCCATATTTCTCAGAAAAATACACAAAACTCAAACAGACTCTGAAACACTCTCTCCTCTCTCTCTCTCTCTCTCCTACCAAAATGGCAGGACACATGCTCATTAACATATTTTCTTTGGTTTCTGTGGCATTGTGGGAAATTTGGGAGTGTATATAGCTGAGAGATGTGTTTTTTATTAAAAACCGCTACTTAGCGCTAACGCTAAAAAACGTGCAAAAACATGCAAAAACGCTAATGCAAAACGCTGTAAAAATCGCGTTTTTAACGCCGGTTTTTCCAGGCGTCGAACCTAGCTTTACAGCTCGTTTTTTAAAACGTCCGTGTGCATGAGGACTAAAACTTAACTTATATCACCGCCGGGCGATCAGGGAACTAACTAACCTGTGTCACCCGTAACAGTTATATGGTGATCACTGGTGAAAGGGTTAACTAGGGGGCAATCAGGGGGTTAAAACCTTTATTAGGTAGTATATGGGGGTCCCTGACACTATAAAACACTGACGGCGAACCTAAATACTTACCTCCCTAACTAGCGTCACCTGCAACAATACAGCGATCAGAAAAATGATCGCTTAGTGACACTGGTGACGGGGGGTAATCAAGGGGTTAAAACTTTATTAGGGGGGGTTAGGGGGGTATCCTAGACCTAAAAGGGGCTAACACTAACTGCCCTACCACTTATAACTGTCACAAACTGACACCAATGCATTAATCAGTAAAAAAAAAAATTGTGTGTGGTATGGAGACGAGTGAGGCGAAGATGGCCCCCACCCGTCTCCATACCATTGCAGGGCAGAAGTGACGTCAAAACGTCACTTCCGCCCATAGCTCTTAAAGGGCTTTTTTTTTTTTTTTCAAATGACAACATTTTTTTTTATTGCAGATCTCATATTTAAGAGGTCCTGTAATACTTTTTTACTATTACAAGGGATGTTTACTATCCTTGTAATAGGAATAAAAGTGATACCATTTTTTTTTTTAAAAGAACAGTGTAAAAATAAAAATAAAAGGTAAAATAAATAAGAAAAAAAATAAAAATTTAAATGCGCCTCGTCCCGTCGAGCTCGCGTGCAGAAGCAAAAGCATACGTGAGTAGCACCCGCATATGAAAACGGTATTCAAACCACACACGTGAGGTATTGCCTTGATCGGTAGAGTGAGAGCAATAATTCTAGCCCTAGACCTCCTCTGTAACTCAAAACATGCAACCTGTAGAATGTTTTAAACGTCGCCTATGGAGATTTTTAAGGGTAAAAGTTTGTCGCCATTTCATGAGCGGGCGCAATTTTGAAGCATGACATGTTAAGTATCAATTTACTTGGCGTAACATTATCTTTCACAATATAAAAAAATGGACTGGGGGTGTGGCCTGGCACCAGACCGTGATGGTGGCTTGATCAGCGTGCTCTGACATCCAGGGAGAACACATCAGCCCTCATTATCAGAACAGGGCTGTTCCACAGACAAGGAGATGGGAGAGAGAAGAGGCCCCGCTGCCCGCTCCCAAGCAGATCAAGCCACACAGCTGAGCTGCACTATTCCAGAGATATTCTGATCTCAGCATGCGGCCGCGTGGACCCTCACTTAGGCCTCCACACAGGCATATTCACAGGCTCCGACACAGCTTTTCTGCCACGAGGCTGTGAGTCAGCACACCCAGCCCAGCCTACTCGATCCCGGGGAGCATCTGAACAATACCAGGTATGCTGCACAGGCATCCCCGTTCCTAAGCATGGCAGACCTGCAGTCAGTGGCACTTGATATTAAAAATACCCTGACCGCAGCCATATCAGACCTAAAAGCTGACCTGAAAACTGCAGCCTGCCGCCTAGAGACTGTAGAATCAACAGCCATGACGCATGGCACAGCCATAAAACAGATACAGCAAGTCACTGATACGCATGCACAGCACCTCATTGAGATGCACTGTCATATTAAGGATCTTGACAATAGGGGCGCATCCGCAATCTCTGCATAAGGGGGATACCGGAAACTGTAGATACTCCCCAATTGCAATCAGCGGTGTGGGCGATCTTCAACACCCTCCTTGGCAGACCCCCAGATGCCCCCATAGAAATGGAGAGATCCCACAGGGCCCTTAGACCCAGATGCCGAGACAGGGATCCCCCCAGGGACATAGTGTTCTGCCTAGTCAGTTTCACTCAAAAGGAGGACATATTACGCCTAGCTCGTAACCACAGGCAACTGTAGCATGAAGGCTCTACCATACAGATTTTCCAGGATTTGTCGGCCATAACACTTCAACACAGAAGAGAGCTCCGCCCCTTCTCAATTTTTTCCATGACAGACACATTATGTATCGCTGGAAATACCCATTCTGCCTGGCAGCAACAGTGGGGAACTGCACAGCTCTCCTACGCACTCCAATGGATCTGCGTGCATTCTGTGACATCCTGAATATCCCGCTGGTAGCCATCCCTGAATGATACAGTTCGTTCATGCAACCTGAACCTGGATCCCCACACACCAAGGAGCGACCCCTGGATTACAACGCTCTCGCCAGAGACGCCACAGATCTGCCTCCAACTAACCGTTGAGGCACGCAGACGACATCACGGATCGCAAACCGAGACCCTCACCCTCATCAGCCCGCCGGAAAACGCCGCACTGAACCCACACCGGCTGACGTTGTGAGTAGCCCCGCGATTTGAACTCTCCCGCACCTCTTGTTGGCATGTCCGCCGCTACCTGCAGTTTGTGTTCTACCTTATTCCCGTACGTTACCCCTCACTGAGACTCCTGCGAATGCTTAAACCTCTATGCTATTATACTACGGACAGCATTACAAGTTGTCTTTTGAAGCTTTACACAAAGAGTGACATGCCGAAATACCGCTCATGACCCATAGCTGACATGCGGCTACCTCCTACAATAATGCCTACCTCTCATTACCCTTACATACTGTCTTAGCCCCGAGAGGCTCTGGTGCCATTGACACTATGCGGTTTTGTAATGGTATTCGCCTGTTCTGCTTTTCTCCCTCCCCCTCATGATTTTTGCCCCGTTTTTTTTTTTTTTTGCTTTGTTTTTTTTTTTTTTGCTCTCCCTCCTTTGCTCGCTCGGACTGCTATCTGAACATCCACATAAGAAATCTTCTTGGCCTAACGGATAGAAATATGGCACAAAGTCCGTACTCAGGTTTTTTAAGTTTATCTGTAACCCTTTTACAAGTTGCACCCAATCTAAGGTCTGCACCTGTAAGTCAGCTAACATTTTTGTGATCGAGGTTATGTTTAACAGGCAAGCCTCACCATTATTTAGATATGATTTGTAGCACTTGAACCTCTAGCAACACTATCACTTAACATGTATTTTGATATGTTTGACAGTGAAGCGATAAGGTTACCTACATATGGGGTTTGCATCCACTAGCTGCTTCCCGTGGCCTGTGACAAATCGCGGGCTACGGGAATCAATCGATGGAAGGAAAGGTATACAGTGCAGGCTGACAGTCTGTCAGGGCTTTGCAGGGGGGGATGTCACGGCCCCACATAAAGACCATTTATAGCCCTAAGCTACCCACCCTTGATTACAAGGAGCGGGATCATGGGAAAGACAGTTGACCCACCGTGCGCATATGGGCTTGGGCGTCCCAGACTGCAACGTCCTCACAGCACTACCTGGTTGGGTGGACTCATTCCCTGGCCCCCTCTAGCTCAAAGATGGGCCTTACTAGGTAAACCTTCCACCATGCAAGTTGCAAGTGAGTGAAAGTAACTTCGGGCAGCCAGAGGATCATCCGCTCTGACCCTGACCTAAGGGCGTAGAGGTCATGGTTTATCCCACACTCCTCTCATTTGGGATACCCCAGCGGGACACTGCTCCTAAGGCAGCCCGAATATTTAGTTTCTGCGATTTTTTCAGTGCCCCTTTAGCCCTTAGATCTAAACGCGGGCACTTCACAACAAGCCTTTCACTTATTAAAGAGATTATCTCTCGGTCTCTTCGCACTGTAATGCCCCATACACACGGTCGGATTTTTCAATGGAAAATGTGCGATCGGAGTGTGTTGTCGGAAATTCCGACCGTGTGTGGGCTCCATCGGACATTTTCCATCGGATTTTCTGACACACAAAGTTGGACAGCAGGAGATTTTCCGACAGCAAAATCTGATCGCGTCAATTTTGACCGTGTGTGGCCAATTCCGACGCACAAAGTGCCACAAAGTGCCACGTATGCTCAGAAGAAATTCCGAGACAGAACAGCTCGGTCTGCTAAAATTAGCATTCGGAATGGATACAGCACTTTTGTCACGCTGCAATGTTTTAAATTGTTTAATACAGCGCACTCTCTTCTTCTTTATAATGTGAGAAGAATAAAGTAGGTTTGCTGCTCATATTCACACAGACTTCTCACAAACTTCTTTCTTTATTATTTATCGTAATTCCCTCAATATATTTTGATTTGTCACATCTGACCAAATTTCTTTTTTGTTGTTTTATTTTTGTTTTGTTTTTTTTCAAGGCTGATTTTTTCTTTTTTTGGGGGGGTTTGTATTTTTTTCAAGGCTGATTTTTTTTTGCGGGGTTTTACTCCATAATATTTTTGTGTGTGTTTTGTGTGTCAAGTTACCACTACACCATTGATATCTTGTATTATTTAATCTCAAGGAGGTTGCTTGGTGTTGGTGTCCCTTGTTAATTTCACATTGTATTTGAAATGTACCTGCCTCCTCACAAACAAACTGTCTGTCTTTTTGAAGGAAAACACACATAGGTGAGTATAATTGAAACAAAAATTCCTTTATTAAGGGCTCAGAACCAAACAAAGAGGGAGGCAACGCTGGAGAAACAGCAGAAATTGGCAAAGCCTTAGACCCCCAGGGCACACATCAATTCTTTTCCTGCAAAATTGGTGGCCTGAGGAGTCCATATCTAAGGGAGTGCAGTCTGGTCCAGAAGTCCCAGAGATCATGAAAGCAGCAGATGACATCTGTGTCCCCAGGCTGTGGTACTACACGAGCCTGCATCTTTTGCCAGACCAGACTGAGCCCAGGGCCATCACTCTCTGGTCTTCTTTCCACACTTCCTTCCCCGCTGTGGCTCTGGTGTTGGAGATGTGGCAGGAGGATGAGTTGGACCTAGGGGGGGAGGAGGAGGAGGAGGAGTAGGACCTGGAGGAGGAGGAGGACTATGTGTGAGGTCACAAATGTGGGTAGCACATGTTATTTGGCCCCTCAACCCCTTATTGAGAGCTTTCAAAATTAAGGACTCACACAGGAGTCGTTGGCCCTCCTCCTTCTGCATCATTTTGCAGGCAGTTATGCCAGCAAAGTCCTCCTCCACATTGTGGGGGGTTCTCAGGGCCTCTGTAGTTTTCCAAAAGAGGCATATGGCAGCCTCCTCCAGGTTACTCCTCTTCCTGCCACTTTGTCTTTAAAGGTGGAGGGGAGGGACCTGGATATCAGGCAGCCTGCCTTGCCCAGGCCACCTCCTGGCTGAGACTTCCCTGTGTATGAAAAAGGGACATGGTTTTAGTTTTTGCATCATCAATCACAATCATAAATTAGTACTCCAAACTAACATCTAGTTAACATCATTGATTGGACAACCATGAAGATTTAGAGGAATGCTATACCTGGCTCAAGCTGGGCTCTGCCACATGTTGCTGCCTGGAAGGCCCAGGTTGGGCGTCAGAAGCCTCAGCTGGGGGAGAAGGAAGCGTGGAAGGAAGACTGGAGAGTACTGGCCTGGGTTCAGTCTGACCTGCCATAAAATGCAGTCTGTCATAGTACCACATCCTGGGGACATAAATGTCATCTGCAGCTCCTGATCTCTGGGAATCCTGGACCTTCTTGTGCTCCCTTAGATAAGTACTCCTCAGGCCACCAATTAGGATCTTCAAATAGGTGATGTCTGCCGTGGGGATCACCGTCTTCACAAATTCCAACAAATTATCCAGCGCTGCCTTCCTCTTTGTTTGGTTCTTATATTCTGGGTGGTTTATCTGCCATAGACAGGGCAGCCCACTGAACATATCAATAAAGATTGCCATAAAGTCCTTATCTTTCAAGATATCTATTTTCACTGCAAGACATAACACAAGACAAACCCTAATGTCAGCCTAAAGTCTTCTAAACTTGTGCAAATACAGGCCTCAATCTAGAAGCAGTATAGGCCGAATGTTAAATCTTACCTTCGCAATCACGATCGGCGCCTCCGTTACTCCTTCCTCCGCTCACAGATCGTACGTACTACACACCCGTGTTACGCTTTATAGACACTGCGCATGCGTGAAACTCCACCCACCCCTGACGTTCTTTTTAGTCTATTCCCCGCCCCTTCTCATTTGTCACAGTGGGGAAGAGCACATGGTGGAGACACAGCAGGTGTCAGATAATTACACCAACGAGGAGGAGGAGGAGGAAAGCCCGGAGCCAGAAAGGTCCCAATCCAGAAGGAGACGATTTAAGGCATCAAATATGTCCTTTGGGGAGATGTTGGACATCCTGAAGAAGGCTGACTATGACGGGAAGTATGGACCTTACCCCAACCCCAATGTCCGAAAGGCCAAGATCATGGCGAAAGTGGTCAAAAGTTTGCGCCGGAATTTCGGGGTACGTCGATCGAAAGATCAGCTCAGGAAACGGTGGTCAGACCTCAAATTAAGAGAGCACGAGCAGTACAGAAAGATCCGGAGAGTGCTGCAAAAAAGTAAGTAGTTGTGCTGTGTTCCTATTCTTTTTATGTTTATTACGTTTGTGCTGCTCCATGTGCTTTTCTTAACTGTTATCCAGTTTAAAATGTCAACTTTTATGTTCATGGGCACATTATTCCTTCGTATCAAACATTTTTCTTTCGGCCTAGAAAACACCATTGTTTTGGCCATATGCATTTGCCAACATTTTTTAGGGCCTACTTGTCTGAAAATAATTTGGTTGTGTAGATGGGTTTGTTACTAGGATGAAATGCAAACTAGATTCTGTGTAAGGAGAGGACACTCAGCAGCTGTTTACACATCTGGACGCTGGAGCACTAAGAACACCCTTTTTATTAGGGGGCCCACACAGGTGCTTCAGTGTATACTAGGGATGAGCTTCGAGTTCGAGTCAAACTCATGTTCGACTCAAACATTGGCTGTTCGCAAGTTCGCCGAACAGCGAACAATTTGGGGTGTTCGCGGCAAATTCAAATGCCGCGGAACACCCTTTAAAAGTCTATGGGAGAAATCAAAAGTGCTAATTTTAAAGGCTTATATGCAAGTTATTGTCATAAAAAGTGTTTGGGGACCCCGGTCCTGCCCCAGGGGTCATGGATCAATGCAAAAAAAAGTTTTAAAAATGGCCGTTTTTTCAGGAGCAGTGATTTTAATAATGCTTAAAGTCAAACAATAAAAGTGTAATATCCCTTTAAATTTCGTAGCTGGGGGGTGTCTATAGTATGCCTGTAAAGGGGCGCATGTTTCCCGTGTTTAGAACAGTCTGACAGCAAAATGACATTTCGAAGGAAAAAACCCATTTAAAACTACTCGCGGCTATTGCATTGCCGGTCCGACAATACACATAGAAGTTCATTGATAAAAACGGCATGGGAATTCCCCACAGGGGAACCCCGAACCAAAATTTAAAAAAAAATGACGTGGGAGTCCCCCTAAATTTCATACCAGGCCCTTCAGGTCTGGTATGGATATTAAGGGGAACCCCGTGCCAAAATTTTTTAAAAAATGACGTGGGGTTCCCCCTAAATTCCATACCAGACCCTTATCCAAGCACACAACCTGGCAGGCCGCAGGAAAAGAGGGGGGTCCCCCTCCTGAACCGTACCAGGCCACATGCCCTCAATATTGGGGGGGTGCTTTGGGGTAGCCCCCCAAAACACCTTGGCCCCATGTTGATGAGGACAGGGGCCTCATCCCCACAACCCTGGCCGGTGGTTGTGGGGGTCTGCGGGCGGGGGGCTTATCGGAATCTGGAAGCCCCCTTTAACAAGGGGACCCCCAGATTCCACCCCCCCTGTGTGAAATGGTAAGGGGGTACTTACCCCTACCATTTCACTAAAAAACTGTCAAAAATGTTAAAAATGACAAGAGGCAGTTTTTGACAATTCCTTTATTTAAATGCTTCTTCTTTCTTCTATCTTCCTTCATCTTCTGGTTCTTCTGGTTCTTCCTCCAGCATTCTCGTCCAGCATCTCCTCCGCAGCGTCTTCTATCTTCTTCTCCTCGGGCCGCTCCGCACCCATGACATGGGTGCGGAGCGGCCCATGTCATGTCATGGCATTCCCCGTGACATCACAGGGAAGTCCCGTCAAGTCACCGTGCGTCAGAGGGGGGCGGGGTTCCCCTGTGGGGAATTCCCATGCCGTTTTTATCAATGAACTTCTATGTGTATTGTTGGCAATGCAATAGCCGCGGGTAGTTTTAAATTGTTTTTTCCTTTGAAATGTAATTTTGCTGTCAGACTGTTCTAAACACGGGAAACATGCGCCCCTTTACAGGCATACTATAGACACCCCCCAGCTACGAAATTCAAAGGGATATTACACTTTAATTGTTTGACTTTAAGCATTATTAAAATCACTGCTCCTGAAAAAACGTCCGTTTTTAAAACTTTTTTTGCATTGATCTATGTCCCCTGGGGCAGGACTCAGGTCCCCAAACACTTCTTATGACAATAACTTGCCTATAAGCCTTTAAAATTAGCACTTTCGATTATTCATGTTTGTGTCCCATAGACTTTAACGGTGTTCACGTGTTCGAACAAACTTTTTTCCTGTTCGCATGTTCTGGTGCGAACCGAACAGGGGGGTGTTCGGCTCATCCCTAGTGTATACTATAGGGGTGTCTCCATCTGTGAAGCTTGTACAAAACAGGTAAAGTATTGCAGCTTGACAAAGGACAAGAAAAATGCAACATCTTGGAACTCTGCCAAAACAGACAATTGTACCCCACTTCCAAGCAATGTTTCATATTTATAGTTCTGCCATCAAATATCTGTGTGCTAAGTATACCTATTTTTTTTAACATAGGGGATAAAATACTCAGAGGACACCCCTCATCCGAGGAGACTAGAGACCCCCCACCTCTGGAAGAAGGGGAAATCCACCCAAGACAAGTAGAGCAGGAAGAGGAAGACGTTGTGGAAATTGGCACCACAAAAGGTGAGTGTCTGCGACCACAGGCTCAGGTAAGAGATGGATGCCGGCATATTTATAATACATGGTGTTTTTTGGTTTCTATCTTTTTAGGTGATAGTGATGTTGTGGATCCAGATCCTTTCACCTCGAAAAGTGCACAGATCCTTATCGGGGAGATAATGGGGTGTAATAGGGACTTTGAAAACATCCAGAAAAACATCAATGATGTTTAACAAAAAATGAAGAACATCATTGTTTTTTTAAGGAGAGTTTAAAACCCCTCCAAATTCCTTTGTTTTTTGTGTGCTAAAAATTATTGACATTTTGTGACAAATTTGAGAAAAGTCAAATTTTGAAGATGCACATAGTGTGTCAACATGTGCTATCTGCCATCACGGGAGATCAATGTAGGCATTTTGGGGGTGCAACTCCTTCCTCAATAATAAAGTAGCTGTGAGGAAGGGGTTGCACCCCCAAACACGTCCCTTGATCCCCCGTGATGGCAGGTAGCACATGTTGACATTCGTAAATTTGTGTGCATCTTCAAAATTTGGCTTTTCCTGGGGTGACTTTACCCCATCTGAACGCAATATCAAACACAGTTTGTAAATACTCATGTCTGGCCCCAACTTTGTCCGTTGGGTCCAGCTCCTGTATCAATCCCTGAAGGCTAAGGTGTTTGTAAATGGCTGGCTCTCCGATCAATTCCCGCTGGAGAGAGGGATCCGCCAAGGCTGGCCCCTTTCCCCCATGCTGTATGCATTGGCTGTGGAGCCGTTGGCCATACTGGTTCGTGCGGACACCAATATTCGAGGCCTCAGGATAGGGAATCTGGAAGAAAAGATTGGGATGTATGCAGATGATACGCTCCTCTACTTGGCCGACTTGGGTCCCTCCCTCGTAGCAGCCCTCCACTCCATAGAGCATATTGGTAGTCACTCGGGCCTAAGCATAAATTGGTCTAAATCCCAGATCCTTCCGATTGACCAATTCCCCCCCGCACTCACATCCCCCCCTCTGACGCTCCCCAGGGTCTCTGTAATCAAGTACCTCTGTGTGCAGATTACTAGATCGCTTACAGACTACATACTCCTGAATATTGAACCCTTGTACACTCTGATCAAGACTAAGACACAAAATTGGGCTCGACTACCCCTGGGTGTATGGGATGCATCAGTCTAGTCAAAATGATACTTCTCCCAAAAATACTCTATCCGGTGTGGCACGCTCCCCTGTATATACCACAAAAATTTTTCAAGACAATTGAATCTATTCTTAATTTGTTTATATGGGGACACAGCAGACATAAATTATCCTGGAAAATACTTAAGAAATCAGTGACATTGGGAGGAGTTGCTCTTCCAGATTTTCAGGACTATTATCTTGCCTCCCAATTATCCCACTTCTATCATGACAAGAAAGAGCTACCAAGATACCAGCTACTAATCTGTGAATACCCTAATAACCCTGCTCATACCCCACTTCAGTCAGTCCTAAGGGCCCCATCGACAGGACATACCCCCCAATACAAAACAGGCATGTTGACACATCATCGGAGGGTGTGGCAGTTGGCACTACAAAAACTAGGGACTCCGCTGATTCATTCCCACAACCCCCTTTGGTTCAACACACGCCTGCCTGAGCTGTTGTCTATCCCAGACCCCGAGGTTTAGATACACAATGGGATCTTGTATATACACCAGATCATGACCACCACGGGACTTAAAACATTCCAAACACTAAAAGACGAATTCTCACTTCCCAATCACCTCCTTTTCAGGTACCTACAACTCTGCCATGCTATACAAACTCAGTTTGCTGGTTCTACCCCATCCCTTATAGTCCCCTCTATAGTTGACACGATTACAGGTGCCGAGCCAGCCAAACTAATCTCTACTCTCTACTATAGTGCTAAGACTAGATGGGAGGCAGACGTTGGACTGATTGAGGATGAGGATTGGGATGAGATCTTGGAAGACGTGAAAAAAGTTTCCTCTAAACTGTCGGACCTCCTAACACAGTTATATATTATACATAAGACATATCTGACTCCTCAGAGGTTAGTGCGTTTCAAACCCATGTATAATCCAGGATGCCGACTATGCGATTACACCCCGGGCTCCTTCAATCAACTTATATGGTCCTGCCCAACTATTCAAGCGTATTGGATACAAGTAATACGCTTCCTGCACGATCAAATGGGCTCCCCGGCTACCCTAGATCCTAAGATGTGTCTACTTGGTCTGCTACCTGACTTAGATGCTGACAAACCCCTCCGTACCTTTTTACATGAAACGCTATTCTTGGCGAGAAAAGCGATTGCCCGTAATTGGATGCAGGCCCTACCCCCTACAATCCAGTGTTGGAAAAAAGAAATTAATGACACTCTCCCATATAAGAAGCTGATTTATGTACATAGAGGATGCCCGCTTAAATACGAGCAGGTCTGGAACAGATGGTTGGAGGATGGTGAAACATGTACTTGAAATGTTGTCATGTTCATCTCTTATCTTCTTCTCTCCTTTTCCCCCCTGTTTTTTTCCCCCTTCTTCTCCATTATGTACCGGCTTCATGTCTGATGGATATGTTATCCTATATCATGTAGATGACTTAATGTGCTCATATATATATTACTGATTTGGCCATGTTGGCTTATGTTATTTTATGTACCAAGCATATATTTGTTCAATAAAGTTGGTTTTCCAATTAAAAAAAAAATACTCATGTCTGATATTGCCTTCAAGTTCTACCAAATGTGAACTTTGTAAGTTCAAGATTTCTGTCTTTCTTGTTGGTTTTAAACATGCCTGTTTTTTCTTAAATGGACATTTCTACTTTTTCTAATGTGACCCCAAAAATTGTTATACAACAAACATGTTGGTTTGTTTTAAAAACCTTTTCTAAATGCACATGTGATTGTGCTAGTATTAAAAAGATTGTTAATCAAGAATGTGTGGATTATTGTTTCAACGCTCCAACACTTTTGTGGTGCTCTAATTGGTGTTTTCTATGACAATGGGTGTTATTTCCTAAGGGCAAATCCACTTTGCACTACAACTGCAGTTTCAAGTGCACTTGTGCAAAGTGTATTTGCCTTTAGTGAATAACACCCAACAGTGCTTTGTAAGGTTACACAATCACGCTATTTTCAGGACTCATCACATTTCTGTTAGGGTCAGCTAAAACAAACACAAGCAGTAAATGTCACCAAAGATTTGAGTAGTTATTTGTTTTTTTATTTGAAAAAGGTTTCAGACATTGTCTGGCATATTGATAGCCCCCCTACCCGCAAAGAATTCAAGGTATCTTAGCCGGACATCACGGGCACTCAGGGGGGGCAAGCCAGGATGGCCACTTTCAAGCGCCGTCAGGGTTGTTTCATTTTAAATTCCAGTCTCAGGCCCAACTGTGACAGCATAGTTGGCAGAATGTTGCCGTAAAAAGTTGTGTAGAACACAGCACGCCAGGATTATATGATTCAGTTTATACTCCGCCATATGTATGGGTGTAAGAAATAGGCGGAACTGGCTGGCCATGATTCCAAACGTGTTCTCCACCACCCTTCTGGCTCTGGCCAGCCGGTAATTAAAAACCCTCTGGTCCGGGGTGAGGGTCCTAATCAGGAATGGCCACATAAGATGGTCCCCCAGCGCAAACGCTTCATCCGCAACGAATACGAATGGGAGTCCTTCCACATTGTCTTCTGGAGGTGGCAAGTCCAAGCTGCCATTCTGGAGATGCCTGTAGAACTCCGTCTGGGCGATGACTCCACCATCGGACATCCGGCCATTCTTCCCCACGTCCACATACAGGAACTCATAAGTAGCCGACACCACCGCCAACATCACAATACTATTGAACCCCTTATAATTATAATAGTACGACCCTGAATTGGGTGGTGGGACGATGTGGACGTGTTTCCCATCAATTGCCCCTTTGCAGTTAGGAAAGTCCCACCGCTGGGCAAAGTGGGAGGCCACAGTCTGTCATTCCTGTCGCGTGGAAGGAAACTGTGGAGTCAAACAAAAAAAAATTTAGTCATTTTGCACATAAACAGGGAAAGCTGATTAGACACAAACATTCTTTTCTTGGCAAACATCAAGACATGATGTTATCTGAGGGAGTTTTTAAAGACCAAAGTATAAGGTACACCTATCAGATTCACCCCCCCTCTCATGGGCCATTTCTAACATTTTAAGGGGGGGACTCTTGGACAGGTAACCCTCTCCACTTCATTGAGAGATGAATGCCTAAATAATGGGTATTACTTTGAACAGCCCCTCCTTAGTTATACTATTGGCAGCCCACTGGACAGGTAAGAAGTGTCATGATACTAAGATATAAATACACACTGTACACATTTGAGCACATTTGGACATTCTGCTATTACCGATCAAGATAATAATAGTATACAGAAACTTGAACCAGTACCATTTGAAAGTATCCAGGCAGGCCCTTGCACTACATGCTTTGGGGAATTCATCCATAAATCTGACAACAAAAGAGGTGGGTATAGTGTGTATGGGTTTGGCAAAGTCAGCAGATAGATGATTGAGGATAGATAGAGAATTGTTATCAGCTGACTTAGCAGTTGGGGGGAGGGAGGGTTAAAAATGATTTGGGGACCCCCCCAAAAAAGCCTCTGGCACTCTGCCTGAATTTAAAGCACAAATCACATTTAAAAATATTTTAGGGGGTGTTTGGGGCAAAGCACTACTATGGAGCTGATAAAATACATTGTTAAGTGACTACATGAGGTGAATATAGGGCTAAGAGACACCATGCTGGGGAGGTAAGTGAAGGCAAATATGTATGAAGGACAACAAAAATAATGACATAAAAATCCAGCATGCATGAGGACAAAGGGGACATTCACAGCATATTACAATTATGGTAATTAGGGAATGAGGAAAGAAATACAATGTATTATCAAACATTAAATACAATAAAATGTGATGTTAAAGGATAAAAATCTTACCTTAATATACTCCTTCTGCAGGACCTGGATGATGGCAGAACAGGTCTCTGGGATAATGATCCCCAGAGCCTGGGGGGAGATGCCTGTTGAGAACTTCAAGTCCTGCAGGCTTCTCCCCGTCGCCAAGTACCGCAGGGTGGCGACGAGCCTCTGCTCCGGAGTGATGGCTTGCCTCATGCAGGTATCCTGCCTGCTGATATAGGGGGTCAGCAAAGCCAACAAACGGTGAAATACGGGGTCCGTCTTCCGGAGAAAGTTCCTGAAATCATCAGGATTATTCTCACGGATCTCACGGAGCAAAGGCATATGACAGAACTGGTCACGCTGAAGCAACCAATTCTTGGTCCATGAACTCCTCCCCACCCTGTTCATGGACTGGACTTGTGTCAAGGTAAGGACCCCAACACCAAGCCCCCGCACAGCACGACTTCGCTGACCCCCTATATTAGCAGGCAGGATACCTGCATGAGGCAAGCCATCACTCCGGAGCAGAGGTTGGTCGCTACCTTGCGGTATTTGGCCACAGGGAGAAGCCTGCAGGACCTCAAGTTCTCGACAGGCATCTCCCCCCAGGCTCTGGGGATCATTATCCCAGAGACCTGTTCTGCCATCATCCAGGTCCTACAGAAGGAGTATATGAAGGTAAGATTTTTATCCTTTTATATCACATTTTATTGTATTGAATGTTTGATAATATATTGTATTTCTTTCCTCATTCCCTTATTACCATGATTACCATGATTGTATTATGCTGTGAATGTCCCCTTTGTCCTCATGCATGCTGGATTTTTATGTAATTATTATTTGAGGTCCTTCATACATATTTGCCCTTCAATAACCTCCCCAGCATGGTGTCTCCTGCCCTATATTCACCTCATGTAGTCACTTAACAATGTATTTTATCAGCTCCATAGTAGTGCTTTACCCCAAACACCCCCTAAAATGTTTGGAAATGTTATTTTTGATTTAAATTCAAGCAGAGTGCCATAGGCTTTTTTTTGTGGTGTCCCCAAATTTTTTGTAACCCTCCCTCCCCCCAACTGCTAAGTCAGCTGATCCCAATTCTCTATCCTCAATCATCTATCTGCTGACCTTGCCAAACCCATACACACTATACCCACCTCTTTAGTGCTCAGATTTATGGATGAACTCCCCAAAGCATGTAGTGCAAGGGCCTGCCTGTATACTTTCCAATGGTACTGTTTAAAGTTCTTGTATCCTATTATGATCTGTGAAAAAATAGTAATGTTTATTGTTTTTTCCTCAACAGTTTCCTTCCACGCCACAGGAATGGCAGACTGTGGCCTCCCACTTTGCCCAGCGGTGGGACTTTCCTAACTGCGGAGGGGCAATTGATGGGAAACACGTCCACATCGTCCCACCACCCAACTCGGGGTCGTACTATTATAATTACAAGGGGTTTAATAGTATAGTGATGTTGGCGGTGGTGTCGGCTAATTACGACTTCTTGTATGTGGACGTGGGGAAGAATGGCCGGATGTCCGATGGTGGAGTGATCGCCCAGACGGAGTTCTACAGGCGTCTCCAGAATGGCAGCTTGGACTTGCCACCTCCAGAGGACAATGTTGAAGGTCTCCCATTTGTGTTTGTTGCTGATGAAGCATTTGCGCTGGGGGACCACCTGATGCGGCCATTCCCGATGAGGACCCTCACCCCGGAACAGAGGGTTTTTAATTACCGGCTGGCCAGAGCCCGAAGAGTGGTGGAGAACACATTTGGAATCCTGGCCAGCCGGTTCCGATTATTTATGACACCCATCCATATGGCGGAGTATAAACTGAACCATATAATACTTGCCTGCTGTGTTCTCCATAATTTTCTAAGAAAACATTCAGCCAACTATGCTGGCTCAGTTGGGCCTGAGGCCGGAATCCCAAATACATCAACAATGACGGCACTTGAAAGCGGCCGTCCTGGCTTGCCCTCCCTGAATGCCAGTGATGTCCGGTTACGATACCTGGAGTTCTTTGCGGGTAGGGGGGCTATCAATATGCCAGACAATATGTGACACCTTTTTCAAATAAAAAACAACCCAAAGAAATTCTTGGTGTACATTTACTGCTTGTGTTTGTTTGAGCTGACCCTGACAGAAATGTGTTGAGTGCAGAAAATGTCGTGATTGGGTAACCTTATAAAGAATAGTGTTGGCTGGTACTTCCTAAATGCAAAAACACATTTCACTACAAGTGCACTTGCAACTGCACTGAACCTGCACTTGTAGTGCAAAGTGTATTTGCCCTTAGGAAATAACCCCCATTTTTGCATAAAACAGCAATTACATCACCCCAAAAGTGTTGTAGTGTTGAGACAATAATCCACACATTCTTGAGTAAGGCACTTTTTTATACCTGCACAATCACATGTGCATTTACCAAAGGTTTTTAAAACAAACCAACATGTTTGTTGTATAAATGTTTGCAGTAGCATTATGAAAAATCAAAATATCCATTTCAGATAAAACAGGCCTGTGTAAAACCAACAAGAAAGCCAAAAAACTAGAACTTACAAAGTTCACATTATGGAAAACCTGAAGGCTATATCAGACATCAGTATTTAGGAACTGGGTTTGATATAGCGTTCAGATGGGGGGAAATCGCCCCTGGAAAAGCCAAATTTAAAAGATGCACACCAATTTACGAATGTAAACATGTGCTATCTGCCATCAGGGGGGGATCAAGGGATGTGTTTTGGGGGAGCAAGCCCTTCCTCAACGCTACTTTATAATTGAGGAAGGGGTTGCCCCCCCAAAATGCGTCCATTGATCTCCCGTGATGGCAGATAGCACATGTTGGCACACTGTGTGCATCCTCCAAATTTGAAAATAATAAATAATTCCGCGCCAAATAAAAACCTAAATGAAGCAGCTACACCCTAAGCAAAAAATGGAAAAAATTCCATAAATGCATAAATGTGAAACAGAGGGGGGTTGGGGAGCGCTAGATAATGGACAAAAAAGGTAAAAAAGTGGGTACATATATATCAAAAGAAATAAAATTCAAATATAAAAATATAAATCAACCTGCCCATGTATATAAACTTGAGTGAACAAAATTCATAAACCTGAATATCAGTGAACAATAATAATTATGCAATCGTGACATGTGACGTCAAAAAATTGTAGAATAATTATATCAGATATGAATAAGCATCAATAACAAAGTCCATCCAAAAATTGGTGTAAAATCCTGATGTAAATCTTCATAACAAAAACGTGAGCAGCAAAATCCCTTCACCATCACTGAACAAAATACACCAATGTGCTCATGGAAATGGATGTCCGCTTACCAGATGGAGTTGACCAATTTAATTAAAAAAAAGGTCAAATAGGCTTTAGCAAGATATTGCTTGCTGCAAGTGAAATAAACCAGACTCTTGTCCTCACATCACAGGGTCTCACGCATGGGATATAAAATAGATGGAGAGGAACCAAATATAGTGTAATACCATTTATTGAGAATAAAAGAAAAACAGAACATAGCCAAATGGCTACTCACATAGAAGGTGCCATCGCCCGGCACTGAGGCTGGAAAGCGTGTCTGAGAGGCGGTACTTGGTCACGCAATTACATCACTTCCGGCCTCCGTGGTTCGTCTGTCCGTCGAGGGTGGAACGCACGCCGCTGCCGTGATTATTTGGGAAATCTCTCCCACAGATCGGATTTTTCGTTCCTAGACACGCTTTCCAGCCTCAGTGCCGGGCGATGGCACCTTCTATGTGAGTAGCCATTTGGCTATGTTCTGTTTTTCTTTTATTCTCAATAAATGGTATTACACTATATTTGGTTCCTCTCCATCTATTTTATATCCCATGCGTGAGACCCTGTGATGTGAGGACAAGAGTCTGGTTTATTTCACTTGCAGCAAGCAATATCTTGCTAAAGCCTATTTGACCTTTTTTTAATTAAATTGGTCAACTCCATCTGGTAAGCGGACATCCATTTCCATGAGCACATTGGTGTATTTTGTTCAGTGATGGTGAAGGGATTTTGCTGCTCACGTTTTTGTTATGAAGATTTACATCAGGATTTTACACCAATTTTTGGATGGACTTTGTTATTGATGCTTATTCATATCTGATATAATTATTCTACAATTTTTTGACGTCACATGTCACGATTGCATAATTATTATTGTTCACTGATATTCAGGTTTATGAATTTTGTTCACTCAAGTTTATATACATGGGCAGGTTGATTTATATTTTTATATTTGAATTTTATTTCTTTTGATATATATGTACCCACTTTTTTACCTTTTTTGTCCATTATCTAGCGCTCCCCAACCCCCCTCTGTTTCACATCCTCCAAATTTGGCTTTTCTAAACATTGAAAAAAGTTTGGTACCATAAAACAGGTGATTTTGTGGGGTTTAAATTCGCCCCAAAACATCAATGATGTTATTATTTTTTTTAATAACATCAGTGATTTGTTGCTGGATGTTTTGCAATTGGAGATTACACCCCATGATCTCCCCTATCAGTATCTGGGCACTTTCAGATGTAAAGCGTTCTCTCTCCCTCACATCACGATCACCTAAAAAGAGATAAAGAACAAAAAAAAAGGTCTCAAAAATCTGCCACCAGCCATCTCTTTTACCTGAGTCTGTGGTCGCAGACACTCACCTGTTGTGGTGCCAATCTCCACCACGTCTTCTTCCTCCTGCTCTTCTTCTTGTGTAGGTATTTCCCCTTCTTCCAGAGGGGGGGGGGTCTCTGGTCTCCTGGGATGAGGGGTGTCCGAGTCTTTTCTCCCCTATGTAAAACAAAAATGGTATACTTAGCACACAGATATTTGATGGCAGAACTATAGAAATAGGAAACATTGCTTGGAAGTGGGGTACAATTGTCTATTTTAGCCGAGTTCCAAGATGTATTTTTTTTATTGCCCTTTGTCAAGCTGCAATACTTTACCTGTTTGGTACAAGCTTCACAGATGTAGCCCCCCCTATAGTATACACTGGAGCACCTGTGTGCCCCCCCTAATAAAAATGGTGTTCTGGGGTCCCACACTAGTGCTCCAGTGTCCAGATGTGAAAACAGCTGCTCAGTGTCCTCTCCTTACACACAATCTAGTTTGCATTTCATTCTAGTAACAAACCCATCTACATAAACAAATATTTGGCATCCAAGTAGGCCCCAAAAAAATGTGGGAAAATGCATATGGCCTAAACAATGGTGTTCTAGAGGCCGAACGAAAAATGTTTGATACGAACGAATAATGGGCCCATGAACATTAAAGTTGACCTTTTTAAACGTTACAATACTAAAATCATATGGAGCAGAACGAACGGAATAAAGCCAGAAAGAATAGGAACACAGCACAACTACTTACTTTTTTGCAGCACTCTCCGGATCTTTCGGTACTGCTCCGGCTCTCTCAACTTCAGGTCCGACCACCGCTTCCTGAGCTGATCTTTAGACCTTCGTACCCCGAAATTCCGCTCGAGACTCCTGACCACTTTCGCCATGATTTTGGCCTTTCGGATGTTGGGGTGGGGGTAAGGCCCATATTTTCCGTCATAGTCGAACTTCCTCATGATGTCGACCATCTCCAACATCTCCCCAAACGACATATTTGTGGCCTTAAAACGTCTCCTTCTGGATCGGGACGTGCCTGGATCCGCCCTTTCCTCCTCCTCCTCGTTGCTACAATTAGCCCGCACCTGCTGTATGTCCGCCATCATGCTCTTCTCCCACTGCGCCGAACGAAAAGGGGCGGGGAATACACTAGAAAGAACGTCAGGGGCGGGCGGAGTTACACGCATGCGCAGTGTATATAAAGCGTAACACGCGTGCGTATTACGTTTGATCTGTGAGCGGAGGAAGGAGCATTGAACGCGGCGATCGTAAGAACGAAGGTAAGAGACAAACTTGGGCCTATACTGCTTCTATAGATTAAGGCATATATTGTAACAAGATTAGGAGAGTTTGGTGTGACATTAGGCTTTGTCTTGTGTTGTGTCTTGCAGTGAACATGGATATGGTACTGGAAGATCAGGACTTCATTTCAGTCTTCATAGAGATGCTAAGGGAGCTGCCCTGTCTGTGGGAGATTAAACACCCCCATTACAAGAACCAAATAAAGAGGAAGGCAGCACTGGAGCAATTGTGTGAAATTGTGAAGCAGGTGATCCCCACGGCAGAAATCACTTATTTAAAGATCTTAATTGGTGGCCTGAGGAGCACATATCTGAGGGAGCGCAATAAAGTCCTGGATTCACAGAGATCTGGAGCAGCAGGTGACATCTATGTCCCCAGGATGTTGTACTACGACAGGCTGCACTTTCTGGCAGGCCAGACTAAACCCAGGCCATCCCTCTCAAGTCTTCCTTCCACGCTTCCTTCCCCCCCGGCTGAGGCTTCTGACGCCCAACCTGGGCCTTCCAGGCCACATGTGGAGGAGCCCAGATTGAGCCAGGTATAGCATTCCTCTAAATATTTCTGCTTGTCCAATCAATGATGTTAACTAGATGTTAGTTGGGAGTACTAATTTATGATAACCATGTCCCTTTTTCATACACAGGGAAGTCTCAGCCAGGAGGTGGCTGATCTGCAGGTCCCTCCACCCCCCCTGGAAACAGAAAGTGGCAGTAGGAGGAGTACCCTAGAGGAGGCTGCTATCAGATTTTTTTGTAGGGCTACAGAGGTCCTGGGAGCACCACACACCAGGCAGGAGAACCTTGTGGCATTCATAGCCTATAAAATGCAGAGGATGGAGGAGGGCCAAAAAGCCATGTGTGAGGCCCTCATATCAGAGGCTCTGGCGAAAGGTGTGAGGGGCCAACTTACACCTCAGACACAGCTTTGGGATGGTCCTCCTCCTCCTCCTGCAGGTCCTACTCCTCCTCCAGGTCCTACTCCTCCTCCTGCCACATCTCCAACTGCACAGCCACAGCCCGGAAGGAAGTGTGAAAGGAAGACCAGAGAGTGAGGACCCTGGATCCAGTCTGGTCGGCCAAAAGATGCAGCCTCTTGTGGTATCACAGCCTGGGGACACTGATGTCATCTGCTGCTATCCAAGTCTCTGTGAATCCCGGACCAGACTGCCCTCCCTTATATATGGACTCCTCAGGCCACCAATTTTGAGGTTTAAGAATTGATGTCTGCTGTGGGGGTCTCAGGCTTCACTAATTTCTCCTGTTGATCCAGTGTTGCCTTCCTCTTTGTTTGGTTCTGAGCCCTTAATAAAGGATTTTTGTTTTGAATTATACTCTCCTATGTGTTTTACTTCTTCAAAAATGATGGTTTGTTTGTGAGGATCCAGGGACATTTCTAATATACAATGTGAAATAAAAAAAGGGACACCAACAACAAAAAATCTCATGGAGATTAAATAATAAAAGATATCAATGGTGTTGGGGTAACTTGCCACACAAAACACACACAAAAATATTCTGGAGTAAAAATAAAAATAACATTAAACAAAGATCAGCCTTGGAAAAAATCCAAACATTAAAGAAAAAAAAAGGCTTAAAAAGAAAAAAAAAAAACATAAAAAATATAAAACTGTCAGATGTGACAACTAATAACAATATATTGAGGGAATCCCACTAAAAAAACACAAATAAAACTTTGTGAGAAGTGTGTGTGAATATGAGCAGCAAAACTACTTAGATCTTGTCACATTCTAAAGAAGAAGAGAGTGCGCTGTATTAAACCATTTTTAACATTGCATGACGAAAGTGCTGTATCCATTGCGAACGCTAAGTTTACCAGAACGAGCTGTCCTGTGTCGGAATTTCTTCTGAGCATGCGTGGCACTTTGTGCGTCGGAACAGGCCACACACGGTCGGAATTGACGCGATCAGATTTTGTTGTCGGAAAATTTTATCTCCTGCTGTCCAACTTTGTGTGTCGGAAAATCCGATGGAAAATGTCCGATGGAGCCCACACACGGTCGGAATTTCCGACAACACGCTCCGATCGGACATTTTCCATCGGAAAATCTGACCGTGTGTACGGGGCATAACTGTTATTTTTGTTGACTGTTCCTGTTCTACATGTTGATATTTTATTATGTGTTATCCCTGGTTTGTCGATGTGGCTCACTACCCGGTACTAGACTCATACCCCAACTCAGAGTGGCAGGTTCCCCTTTGAACCATATCCGGCTCACCCTCCCTTTCTCACATTTACACCCCATATCCTGTCCAAATAGGTGGTCTAGCTATCCTGTTTCCACCTCTGGAAGTTAAGTTGTAATCCTCTTATTCCCCCCCTTTTCCTATTTCTCACCTTTCTTCCTCCCCCCCCCTAATTTTTTTAGTTTTTTTTTCTCTTGCTTGTCCTCTTCTCCTCCCTTCTTCCCCCTCCCTCTCATACCTCATGCACTACCCTCTCCAGCTCCACGTAACCCTGGTTATCCTCTGATAAGATCACCCCAATATATCCGCCACGCAATTAGACCATGACGCTCAATCCAACATGCTCAGCTCCCCTCTCACTTAAAATTTATTCTCTTAACGCTAGAGGATTAAAAATCCTGGAAAAATGCAGCAGTGTCCTGATGGAGGCATACCGACTTAGGGCTCAGATCCTTTTTATCCGGCCACCATGCCTGCCTCCAGATGGGGATGTCACTTGCCACCATGCCTGCCACCAGATGGGGATGTCACTTGCTATGCTGCCTGCCACCAGATGGGGATGTCACTTGCCACGCTGCCTGCCACCAGTTGGGGATGTCACTTGCCACACTGCCTGCCACCAGATGGGGATGTCACTTGCTACGCTGCCTGCCACCAGATGGGGATGTCACTTGCCACGCTGCCTGCCACCAGATGGGGATGCCACTTGCCACGCTGCCTGCCACCAGATGGGGATGTCACTTGCCACGCTGCCTGCCACCAGATGGGGATGTCACTTGCCACCATGCCTGCCACCAGATGGGGATGTCACTTCCAACGCTGCCTGCCACCAGATGGAGATGTCACTTGCCACCATGCCTGCCACCAGATGGGGATGTCCCTTGCCACACTGCCTGCCACCAGATGGGGATGTCTCTTGCCACGCTGCCTGCCACCAGATGGGGATGTCACTTGCCATGCTGCCTGCCACCAGATGGGGATGTCACTTGCCACTAGGCCTGCCACCAGATGGGGGTGTCACTTGCCACGCTGCCTGCCACCAGATGGGGATGTCCCTTGCCACACTGCCTGCCACCAGATGGGGATGTCTCTTGCCACGCTGTCTGCCACCAGATGGGGATGTCACTTGCCACGCTGCCTGCCACCAGATGGGGATGTCCCTTGCCACGCTGCCTGCCACCAGATGGGGATGTCCCTTGCCACACTGCCTGCCACCAGATGGGGATGTCTCTTGCCACGCTGCCTGACACCAGATGGGGATGTCACTTGCCATGCTGCCTGCCACCAGATGGGGATGTCACTTGCCACTATGCCTGCCACCAGATGGGGGTGTCACTTGCCACGCTGCCTGCCACCAGATGGGGATGTCCCTTGCCACACTGCCTGCAACCAGATGGGGATGTCTCTTGCCACGCTGCCTGCCTCCAGATGGGGATGTCACTTGCCACGCTGCCTGCCACCAGATGGGGGTGTCACTTGCCACGCTGCCTGTCACCAGATGGGGATGTCCCTTGCCACGCTGCCTGCCACCAGATGGGGATGTCCCTTGCCACACTGCCTGCCACCAGATGGGGATATCACTTGCCACGCTGCCTGCCACCAGATGGAGATGTCACTTACCACCATGCCTGCCACCAGATGGGGATGTCCCTTGCCACTATGCCTGCCACCAGATGGGGATGTCCCTTGCCAGGCTGCCTGCCACCAGATGGGGATGTCTCTTGCCACGCTGCCTGCCACCAGATGGGGATGTCACTTGCCACGCTGCCTGCCACCAGATGGGGATGTCACTTGCCACTATGCCTGCCACCAGATGGGGGTGTCACTTGCCACTATGCCTGCCACCAGATGGGGATGTCACTTGCCACTATGCCTGCCACCAGATGGGGATGTCACTTGCCACCATGCCTGCCACCAGATGGGGATGTCACTTGCCACCATGCCTGCCACCAGATGGGGATGTCACTTGCCACCAGATTGGGATGTCCCTTGCCATGCTGCCTGCCATCAGAAGGAGGGCGGAACAGCGGTGCGGGCAATGAGAGATGTAATCTCTCTCCCCCGCCGCCGCACTGCTGACATTGCTAGCTACTCTCGATTTTTTTAAAAATGGCGCCGGGCGGCGTAATCACGCTACTGCGCATGCGCCGCCCGGCCGAGCGCTTACGAGCTTTCCTGAGCCCGGCCGGCTTCGGAACGGCGCATGCGCAGTTGCATGGTCGGCTCGTGGGCGCGGCCATCTTTTCTATGGGCACTGGTGCCCATAATAGACTTTAATGGGCAGCACGAAAGGGGGGGAAGCCGCGAAGTCGCTGCAGGAGCGGCGCCGCCCCTACACCACTGCCGCCCCGAGGCCTGGCCTCGGTGGCCTTGTGGCAAATCCGGCCCTGACGCTGCCACCAGATGGAGATGTCACTTGCCACGCTGCCACCAGATGGAGATGCCACTTGCCACGCTGCCTGCCACCAGATGGAGATGTCACTTGCCACGCTGCCACCAGATGGAGATGTCACTTGCCACGCTGCCCCCAGATGGAGATGTCACTTGCCACGCTGCCACCAGATGGAGATGTCACTTGCCACACTGCCACCAGATGGAGACGTCATTTGCCACACTGCCACCACATGTTGATGTCACTTGCCATGCTGCCTGGCTGCCACCAGATGGAGGAGGGTGGAACAGCGGTGCGGGCAATGAGAGATGTCATCTCTCTCCCCCCGCCGCCGCACCGCTGACATTACTCCTCGATCTTTTCAAAAATGGCGCCGGCCGGTGTCTTGCCGAGAAAGTTCCCTCGGTGGATAAGTTCCTCCCCTGTACTGCGCAGGCGCAGCGCCTGCGCAGTACCAACTACTGTCAGCCGCCGGAGATAGCCGAAGTTCAAACGCTTCAATCAGCTGTACACGGCGCCTGCGCTCTGGGTCCAGATTCCTTCCCCACCATCCAAGTGGACCTAGAGGGGGAATCTAAAAGTGCCGAGCGCAGCGAGGCCGTGCCCGAAGCGTGGCGAGCGAAGCAAGCCCGCGAGGGGTCCTCTTACAGGCGCCGTGTACAGCTGATTTTCAGCTGTTCCGCTTCGGCTATTTCCGCCGGATCGTACTGCGCATGCGCAGTAGAGTGAGGAACTTATCCGCCGAGCGGAACTTATTCGGCAGAACACCGGCTTCGGAACGGCGCATGCGCAGTAGTGGGCGGCTCGCGGCCATCATTTCTAAGGGCACCGGTGCCCTTAATTGACTTTAACGGGCAGCCTGAAGGGGGGGCGGCCGCGAAGTCACCGCAGGAGCGGCCCCGCCCCTGCACCACTGCCGCCCCGAGGCCTGGCCCCGGTGGCCTTGTGGCAAATCCGGCCCTGTATTCAAGATTGGATTATCTCTTTGTGACACAGGCAGACTTATCATATCTTCATAGCACCACTATAGAGAGCATGACATTATCTGATCATCACTCCTTTACGATTTCCTGAGGTAGTCACCTCCACCAAAATTTGGAGACTAGATGTGTCCCTTCTTGCGGACCCTGGAGACTTGGCGAATCTTAGACAGGAGCTGGGAGCCTTCTTTCTCCACAATGACACGCCAGATATTTCCCCCATAATGCAATGGGAAGCTCATAAATGTGTCATTAGGGGCCAATTCCTTTCTGCTTCAGCGCGGAGAAAGAGGGAACACCAGGCTCTTGTATTAGCACTATCAGATAAAATACATACTCTGGAGGCCCAGCACAAATGCACGCTAGCACTTGCAACATCGCAGGAGTTGACGGAAACATGCTCCCTTCTTCTAGAAGAACTTTTTAAAAGGGCACGCCGCCGTATTACCTTGACTCAAAAACTGTTTTATGAGCAGAGTAATAAGCCAGGTAGGTTGTTAGCTAGAGCCACACAACAACGTAAATTAGCCTCCACGATCCATCATATTGTGGATTCCTCAGGTAGGACATATACTAAAAACTAGGATATTGCACACCAATTCTATTCCTTCTATAGTAACCTATACAATTTGCATTCGGGAGACACGGTTCATAGTGCGTGATTGAACTGTCAGGAATTGTTTAAAGAATTCCTGAGTAAATATAGTCCTTCTGCTTTGTCGACAGAAGAATCACAAGCTCTAGAGGCTCCCTTGACACTAGAGGAGTTTCTAGAAGCACTTAAAACCACAAAACCATGTAAAAGTCCGGGCCCAGGTGGTTACATGGCCTTTTATTATAAGACCTTCTTAGACGTTCTAGCGCCACACTTTCTCAAAGCATTTACTTCACTCCCCACCACATTTAGCAGTTCAGACAGACTCCTGGAAGCTTATATCTCTGTAATCCCCAAAGAAGGGAAAGACCCCACCAACATTGCTAGCTATCGTCCAATCTCCATCCTGAACACGGACATCAAGCTTCATGCCAAAATTTTGGCAAATCGCTTGTTGTTCTACGTACCGAGTTTGGTGGGTCTTGATCAGGTTGGATTTGTCCCTGGAAGAGAGGCCAGGGACAACACCATTAAGGCTCTGAACCTACATACCTGGCTTACCTCCTTGCAATGGGAGGGCTTCTTCCTGGCAATGGAAATGGAGAAGGCATTCGACAGAGTGGCCTGGGACTATATGGACACCGTCTTGACCCCGCTGGGGCTTGGACCCCACATGAGAGCTTTGATCCAGTAGTGGTATGCCAACCCCAGGGCTCGAGTTAGGGTCAATGGCCACTTGTCGGACGCCTTCTCCATTCATAGTGGAACCAGACAGGGGTAACCCCTTTCCCCCTTGCTTTATATACAGTCTTTGTGTTCGCAGAAAAATATAGTTGTCCGCCCGGCGGACAAAGGGGGGGTATAGTGGTGTTGGACAAAAATAAATATGAGGAAGAGATGTACCGGATCTTAAGTGAACCGGGTACTTATACCGAACTCCCTAATAATCCCACTAATATTTATAAAAAACGACTCCGGAAACTTGTGACTAAAGGTTATGACCAAAAAATTTTAAATAAAAAAGAAAAAGCATTTATGATACCTAAGGCACCCAGAATTCCCACCATCTATTATTTGCCAAAGATCCACAAAAATCCTGTATGTCCTCCAGGCAGACCTATTGTGAGTGGGATTAATTCCATTACCTCACGAATAGGCAAATACATAGATTTTTATCTGCAACCTATGGTCAAAAAAACACCCTCCTTTTCTAAAAGACACGAGCTCTACGATTAGACTTTTAGAAAGTATAGAATTACAGGATGGCTAAATCCTAGCTACCATGGATGTAGCATCTTTGTATACATGTATACCACATGAAAGAGGGATAGAAGCAGTAAAACATTTCTTGGATCAGGAACAGTCCTTGGCATCCTTTCAGGGTGAATATTTGATAGAGCTTCTGGAATTCGCAACTAAACACAATTATTTTTGGTTCAACCAGCGCTACTATCTCCAGCAGCGTGGCATAGCCATGGGAACAAAGTTTGCTCCAAGTCTTGCGAATCTTTTTATGGCTAAATGGGAGGAGGATGTCGTCTATGCCCACCATACCACTTCATTGGTGCTGTGGGCGAGGTATATAGACGACATCCTCTTCCTATGGAGTGGGACCTTCGAGACTTTGAAAAAGTTATTTGAGGACCTTAATTCCAATGATAGGGGGATTTCCCTTAAATTTGAAGCTAGTGAAACCGGGATTCATTTTCTAGATTTGGAAATTGGGATTGTCAATAGACAATTCAAATTTAATGTAAGGAAGATAGGGGGCGCTAGATACCATAATATTCAAGTGCTCTAAATAAATATATCTCCTGCATTACCAAAAAAATGGAAATGTAAGAAAGCTAGGGGGCGCTAGATACCATACTAATCAAGTATATATATATATAGTGATTGATTGTCCACATAAAAAAGTGATTTGACGTGGTTGAAGTGATATCTTTCAATATTATCCCAATCTTGTTGCTGTAAACAAAAGGTTTTCCATCACCAAAGGAAAATAAGAAAAGGAAAACACCTCGAAGTAGTAGATATCTGCTTACCAGATACCAATGACTCCTTTAGTTAAAAATAGAGTCACTAGCGCTTGTGCAGGGTTGTGCCTGCTCACATGGATGGCCGGACTGTGGTTGGTATTATAGGCATGGATCGTTCCCGTCAAGCTCATTCAAGATAGGATAAGGATACATAGGAAACAAAAACAGTCTCCATAGCATAAAACCATTTATTAAAAAGGTAAACAAATTAAAAAGCCAAATGGCCGCTTACATTGGTGGGTGCCTACCCGGCACTGGGGCTGCTTGCATGTCAGGGTGACTTCCAACTTTATTGCTATGAGCACAGTTCCTGTGGCCCATTTGCCAATTACCCGCCCCTTCCTGTTCCTAATAAAACCACCATTCCAGTGACCAACGTACGCTTCCCTGAAGACGTTCACTACGAAACGTACGTCGGAGCGGTACGTGGTCACATGTCCTATCACCCAACAACATCCGGATCTTTTGGCTGCCCCCCTTTGTAAGCTGGAACGCACACCAGCATGGAGGAGACGTGAAAGGCTTTTTCTGACTGCAAAGTCACCCTGACATGCAAGCAGCCCCAGTGCCGGGTAGGCACCCACCAATGTAAGCAGCCATTTGGCTTTTTAATTTGTTTACCTTTTTAATAAATGGTTTTACGCTATGGAGACTGTTTTTGTTTCCTATGTATCCTTATCCTATCTTGAATGAGCTTGACGGGAACGATCCATGCCTATAATACCAACCACAGTCAGGCCATCCATGTGAGCAGGCACAACCCTGCACAAGCGCTAGTGACTCTCTTTTTAACTAAAGGAGTCATTGGTATTTGGTAAGCAGATATCTACTACTTCGAGGTGTTTTCCTTTTCTTATTTTCCTTTGGTGATGGAAAACCTTTTGTTTACAGCAACAAGATTGGGATAATATTGAAAGATATCACTTCAACCACTTCAAATCACTTTTTTATGTGGACAATCAATCACTATATATATTTTTTTCACTATTGTGGGCACTTCAATGTGTAATCTAATTATGATTTGTCATTATTATGTTTTTCATTTTTTTGGTAATGCAGGAGATATATTTATTTAAAGCACTTGATTAGTATGGTATCTAGCGCCCCCTAGCTTTCTTACATTTCCATTTTTTTGGTAATGAGGGAGATATATTTATTTAGAGCATTTGAATATTATGGTATCTAGCGCCCCCTATCTTCCTTACATTCCTTTTTTTGAGTATCTATTTTTTTGATTATTCAAAAATTGGGGAGCAGCTTACACTGATTGTTTAAATATTTCCACAAATGTTCTTTATTGGAATGTTTTCTTACTAGATGTATCACCAGTATATGTAATTCATATATATTATCTGCTATCGACACCACTGGCGCGAAGATTTTTACTATTTTCTACTGCTTGAGTTTGAATAATTTGGATTTAAACTTGTTACTTATCGCAGCCATGGATGTATTTAATTTAATGCAAAATAGACAAATTAACGTAGAAGAGATTTTCCAACAAACATCTACCAATAATGTAGATTTGGATAAGGGATTCAAACACCTTAAATATGACACTGAAAAACAAATTAGGCTGTGGTGGGATATTGCATCTCTGGAGATGTATATAGGTAAAAATTTACCCCCAGAAGTTTAAGATGGGATGTTAGCCCCAATGATGGAGTGGAGGATTTGAGACTACTCGATGAGTGGTACCAATTCTTCAACGCCTGTGAACAAAAACTAATGCAAATGATGGTAAGAAGGCGCAAAGCCAAAAAATCTGTCTTGGAATCTGTGATCAAAGAACTCAAGACAACTATGGAACCACTTATGTCCTCTAAAGAGTATTTAGACAAGGCTAAGGAACTAAACACCCATCTAGCTAAATATGATGGGGAAATCAAAGATAAAAAGCTCAAAAAATATTTTAGAGATACTAAGGACTATGAAGACAATAGGGTATACAAATGGCAACAAAATTTACAGCTGAGCCCGTCCCAAGAACCAACAGTGCAGAGGGAAGTTGAAGTACACAACACTGTAGCATCTATGGTAGCCCAAAGTAAAGGGGACCCCAATACACCCCACAAAAACAATAGGACAGCACATGGTCCTATCAATTACCCTAAGGGGAATTCTCACCCATACCCTACCACTTACCATTCACCATACAGGGGACCTAACTATAACAGACCCCCCCTACTGACTATAGACCCCCAGACTATGGCTACTATGCCAACAACCGCAATCAGTACCCATCAAGGCCCCCAAGAGGAAACTTTAGAGGTAATTTTAGAGGGAGACCAGTACACAACCCCTACCCACACCAGGGAGGGGGGGAATGGAGGGACTGGAAAGAACCATACAGAATCCCTTCCAACTCACAACAAAACTATATAGAAAGAGTAGAAAGAGAGGAAGAAGAGGCAGAGGGAGAAAGAAAAAGGAAGAGAAACAACTAAAAGCAGGATTATTCAATTTAACCACCATAGAATTTTCGGATGCAGAATTGGAAGTCTTGGCACAGGGACTAAAATTTGGGCCAAATAAGAACATAGATAAGTTCAATCTGTTCGTAGATATTGAGAAATAT
Organism: Lithobates clamitans; assembly: GCA_037952925.1. NCBI lineage: Eukaryota > Metazoa > Chordata > Amphibia > Anura > Ranidae > Lithobates > Lithobates clamitans. The sequence goes on from JBBGZY010000482.1 coordinate 870,457, forward strand.
ATAAGGAAACTAAATATCAGGAAACATTTTGCAGGGCAAACCAGCAACACTAGGATTCAGGAAATAACAGACCCTTTTGTACACAGTAATTTGAAAAATAATTCGGTGTTCAATCCCCAAAAGGGTTCCCACCACCACATAGAAGTATTCAAGAGTATGGTCCAAGATGAAGTACGACAGATTGAAATATCACAATACAAAAACAACCAGAGAATATGGGAGGGAATAAAAAAACTGGAAGAGAACAAACAGATAGTGGTGAGACCTGCTGACAAGGGGGGAGGTTTGGTAGTACTAACCAAAGAAAACTATAATACAGAACTAAGGAGACAGTTGAATGACACCTCAACGTATAAAAAGCTTAAAAGTAACCCTACCCCACAACTGAAACAACAACTATTAGATTGGATTAACCAAGGTACCAGTAAACAAATATTAACTCAGAAAGAAGCAGATTATTTGAACCTAACTACACCCAGAATTCCGGTACTCTACATAGTACCAAAAATACATAAAGATAAGGTAAACCCACCAGGCCGTCCAATAGTGGGTGGGATTGGCTCTCTGTACTCTAGGGTGGGGGAATACCTCAACACTTTCCTCCAGCCTCTAGTCCCACAGAGCCAATCCTATCTCAAAGATAGTCGAGAACTAATTACACTGTTACAATCTACCATCATCACGGATCAAACCATACTAGTAACAATAGACATCGAGTCTTTGTATACAAACCTTCGCCAAACAGATGTGTTAGAAGCGGTGAGGTGGGCTCTCACCAACCAATCCACCCTGAAAAAATCACAAATCAAATTTTTGATTAAAGGATTATCTATGGCCATGGGGAATAATTATTTCTGGGCATTAAACGAATACTACAATCAAATTGGCGGTGTAGCCATGGGAGCCCGCTATGCACCTAGCGTGGCGAATATTACGTTAAATAAATGGGAATCAGAGACCATTTTCAAAAACAGACCTCACTCACTTCTTCTGTATAAAAGATACATAGATGACGTGATGATTCTGTGGGAGGGAACCAAAGAAAGTTTTAACAAGTTTTTGGAGAGTATGAATATGAATAAGAACAATCTAAAGTTCACAGCGGAGTACAGTTTGGCCACGGTGAATTATTTGGATCTAACACTCTTCAAACAAGGTGATCATATTAGTACAAAGACTTTTTTTAAAGAAACTGACCATAATGCATATGTCCCTACACACAGCTGTCACCATCCGCAATGGATAGGAGCTGTACCAAAAGGGCAATACATGCGTATACGGCGAAATTGTGCTAATATCTTGGATTATTTCACACAAGCAGCAATTCTCACCACTAGATTTAGAGAAAAGGGATACCCCGCCCATATCTTGACAAAAATGGTTTCACAGGTGGCAAATATGGACAGACAGTCCCTATTGGTCCCTAAACCAAAAAAAGAATATAGGGGTGACTGTGCGTTCATATCGGGCTATCATCGCCAATACAAAACAGTAGAAGGTATCTTCAAAAAATTCTGGCCTATCCTACTCAAAGATAAAGATCTCCAATCTTCCCTGCCCAATAAACCTAAGTTTATCTACCGAAGAGCCCCTACCCTTAGGAATCGCTTGGCTCCAAACGTAGCAGATTCCCCCGGGAAACCTCCCACTTTTCTGGATGGTTCTGGTTTTCACTATTGCACTAGATGCAATGCTTGTAAAATAACCAGAAAACCAGGTACCAAGAAAAAGAAGACCCAGTTCCAATCTATAGTAACACAACAACTATTTGATATCAAACCTCTCATCACATGCGATTCTGATCACGTAACATATGTTCTGGAATGCCCATGCTCCCTTCAATACGTGGGCAGAACCACACGCCAACTGAAAGTAAGAATAAATGAACATTTAACAAATATTAAAAAGTGATACCCTAACCATAGTGTATCAAGACACTTCAAACTTTACCATGTGTACATTCTATGGGATTGACAAAATCTCTAGGGATTGGAGAGGTACCCATATGAAAAGGGCAATATCTAGGAATGAAACGTACTGGCTGGCGTACTGGCTTTATAAATTACGGACTATGCAACCACATGGGATGAATATAGATCTGGACCTTAATTGTTTTCTTACAAATGATTGAGTCCAGGAGTGTCTAGGAATATTATTATCTGTCCACCTCAGATCATGTGAGTGAGTTAGGCACCACTTGTATTATGGTTAAGGTCAGAGATAGCTGTCCAGGGTGCAAGATGGAATATTTCCCCCCCCCTCTTCTTTGTCCCCTTTATTATTCGAGTCAGACGGGGATAGGTCATATTGCAGCCTTTTAAGGTTTAATAAATGCTATTTAGTTTTGTAATCATTTTTGTATGTAAACCGAGACTGGGGCTGTTATAGAATTCAGGGTTACATGAGTCCCCCCCCCTTTCTCTCTACAAAAACATCACCATTAATTTTATTCACTTATACATTTTTTCTCACTTCCCCACCACCTATATGGGTGGATTCACTTACCTGCTTTTAACCAGTAGGGGGACTATAACAACATGTCGTCTCCACCTAGGAGATGTTTGATATGAAGTCACATTTGTTTTAAATAAGGAGTTTTTTGTGAACAATATAGTAAATATCCACAAGATGGAGCTAAGCTCCAGACCATAGTTGAACTTTCCAACTTTATTGCTATGAGCACAGTTCCTGTGGTCTATTTTCCAATTACCCGCCCACTTCCTGTTCCTAATAAAAAGTCACATTCGTTTTCAATTAAGGAGTTTTTTGTGAACAATATAGTAAATATCCACAAGATGGAGCTAAGCTCCAGACCATAGTTGAACTTTCCAACTTTATTGCTATGAGCACAGTTCCTGTGGCCCATTTGCCAATTACCCGCCCCCTTCCTGTTCCTAATAAAAACCACCATTCCAGTGACCAACATACGCTTCCCTGAAGACGTTCACTACGAAACGTACGTCGTAGCGGTACGTGGTCACATGTCCTATCACCCAACAACATCCGGATCTTTTGGCTGCCCCCCTGTGTAAGCTGGAACGCACGCCAGCGTGGAGGAGACATGAAAGGCTTTTTCTGACTGCGAAGTCACCCTGACATGCAAGCAGCCCCAGTGCCGGGTAAGCACCCACCAATGTAAGTGGCCATTTGGCTTTTTAATTTGTTTACCTTTTTAATAAATGGTTTTACGCTATGGAGACTGTTTTTGTTTCCTATGTATCCTTATCCTATCTTGAATGAGCTTGACGGGAACGATCCATGCCTATAATACCAACCACAGTCCGGCCATCCATGTGAGCAGGCACAACCCTGCACAAGCGCTAGTGACTCTCTTTTTAACTAAAGGAGTCATTGGTATCTGGTAAGCAGATATCTACTACTTCGAGGTGTTTTCCTTTTCTTATTTTCCTTTGGTGATGGAAAACCTTTTGTTTACAGCAACAAGATTGGGATAATATTGAAAGATATCACTTCAACCACGTCAAATCACTTTTTTATGTGGACAATCAATCACTATATATATTTTTTTCACTATTGTGGGCACTTCAATGTGTAATCTAATTATGATTTGTCATTATTATGTTTTTCATTTTTTTGGTAATGCAGGAGATATATTTATTTAAAGCACTTGATTAGTATGGTATCTAGCGCCCCCTAGCTTTCTTACATTTCAATTTTTTTGGTAATGCAGGAGATATATTTATTTAGAGCACTTGAATATTATGGTATCTAGCGCCCCCTATCTTCCTTACATTCCTTTTTTTGAGTATCTATTTTTTTGATTATTCAAAAATTGGGGAGCAGCTTACACTGATTGTTTATATATTTCCACAAATTTTCTTTATTGTTGGGAATGTTTTCTTATTAGATGTATCACCAGTATATGTAATTCATATATATTATCTGCTATCGACACCACTAGGGCGAAGGTTTTTACTATTTTCTAATTCAAATTTAATACCTATTTCAAGTCAACAGATCGAAATAGTTTTATCCCTAGCGACAGCTGCGATCACAGCTCTTGGCTTAATGCAATCCCCCGGAGTCAATTCCTCAGACTTCGCAGGAATTGTACAGATAAGGAAACATTCATCACTCAAGCGGAGGTCCTAAGACAGAGATTCCTTGATAAAGGATACAATATGGCTGATTTAGATGTTGAACTTCAGAGGGTTATTAACACTGATAGGAATACTCTCCTTATAACTAAACCATAGAGAGAACCGGACACCATATTCAAATGGGCTATGTTGACTACGTATTCAATACAACATAAACAAATTAAGAACATTTTGAGAAAACACTGGGGTGTCCTTAGACAGGACAACATATTGGGGAAAATGCTACCGGAACAGGCCAAAATCATTTTCAGGGGAGCACCATCCCTACAGGGGCATGTGGCACCCAATGTTGTCAATCCCCCTGTGCGTCTGTCTTTTTTCAATGATTGGATGGGATTCTACCCCTGTAAGAAATGTGTTGTTTGTCAACATAATGTACCAATAAGACGCAAATTGACAGAATTTGCATCCACTGTCACAGGGAAGAGGTATACTATCAAACCTCCATGGAGGGGTGGGGCCATGACCAGAGGTGTTTCTCGTCTAGAAACGTTCTGGATACACAAATTACGGTCTCTTTACCCACAGGGTATGAATATGGAATTAGATATTAATGCCTTCATTAATGAATCATAGAATCCAATTAGCTGGTGGGAGCTTTTTCTAATTCTTCTGTAGTTATTATATGTAATTTTTTATGCATTTTTTATTTCAGTTTTATTATATGGTATGTTGTACATATATTACTATGGGTCTGGATCACCCAATGAGAATCCCTTTCGGATCTGTATATATACAATTTTTTCTATTTAAATTCTCATAACTATCACTATTTTTCACTTTAATGTCCCTTTTATATATGGACATTTGGGTCAAATTAATTATTTGACTGGTCACTATTTTGTAACGTTTTTGGTTACACTTATTATAATGCAGACTTTATTTCACATTTATTAGCACAGGTACAATATACTTTATAGTTTCACACTTTATAACCAAACACATACACATATTATTCGTTTGTTTTTTTACATTATTGTAGGTCTTTAAATTTAAGACTTTCTTTGATTATTTCATCACTACTTGCCACTCAAGTTGTTCTATCACGGTGTTTCAACATTTAGGCAACACTAAAGGTTCATATCTCACACATAAAACTGCTTTTTCTTGTGGGGCCAGTCTGTGTTCATCCCTTGCATATAGTGTTATGTGGATATCACAATATGACACTCCGTTTCCAGGGACGCGCTGCCAAGCTGAGCGCATGTGATCACATCGCGCTTGTGATGACATCGTGCCACGTTCCCCTTGGTAAGGGGCCGTGGTATACACGTGACTGACGGCGGCTTCGCTTGCGTTCCATGCAGGCGGAAGACGCGGCGGAGCGTGACGTTATTTACGTCATCTCGAACGGACCGCCCAGATCCATTTACTTCCTACGTATGATCCGGAATGGATCTTCGTAGATGGAGTTATATAACGCCACTCTTGCTTTATTTATGACACCTAACATGTACCTTCTCTTCTCTAAAAATAAGGAGTCTTCTAAAATGTTATCCATGTGGGAAAATGACACACATAATACCATTCAGTATTAGGATAGGAGTGCTGGAACGCACACTACATACTCAGAAAGAGGCTTGAAACGCACGCGGGTCCGCCATTTTGGCGATACCCGGAAGTGCACTCAATTAATGGACACGAGCTGGACTCTCATTATGGGGGGTCACAGTACCTTTATATAGGAGTATGGCAGCAGTGGTGGGGTACCCCAGATGAAGTCTGATTAGACGAAACGCGTCAAAAAAAAGAAAAAGGGAGACTCCACTGCCTGCCACAATTTTATTACAAGCGCTTTTTTATCTTGGAAAATGTAAATGTTTTACCTTTTTAATAAATTGGTTATACCAAACGTTATTACACTATATGGCCCCCTTTCTTTCTTTTTGGGCTATCCTCATTGAGACCAAGCTATATGTTGGAGAGTCCCTAGTAAAGTCCTTGATGCAATCCGGACCACATCATTGTCTGGCTGAACTACTCCACTCTATTGCCAGTTGGTAATACAAGCCTTACCGACTCAGTAAACATATGTTTGTATGAGTCCAACCTATCTGGTAAGCCTGCACTGCTTCCATGTGGGGGATCCACTATATTTGTTTGTTGTCTTACCAGGCTACTCATGTGGTGAACGGAATTATTGTATCTACAGCATGGGACTATATAACCTTTTTCTTTACAACCTGATTCACATCTGACAGATATCTGCCAGGGTATTTCACACTTGGTGTTGTACGAAGTGTGTGACATATGCATTTATCTGGTTTAATGTTTATTCTGTATGTAACATTACAATTGTATATATTTCCATTATAAGTAGCGCTGCACCCTTTATGCACTTGCTTTATATACTCACACTATAGCCCCTACTACGCTGCATTTGAGCCAATCCAGACATGACAGGTATACAGATCCGGGAACGGAATTTAAAATTGCAGCTTTTGCGGGCAACGTCCTACTTTTTCTGTCCTCGCCACTAACATCCTTACCCAATCTCCTACGCACTCTGGAACACTTCAAACACCTATCCAACCTTAAAATAAACTACTCCAAATCATTTACGTTAAATATATCCTTACCCATGGATCTGGTCAAACAATGTCAGCTCAACTTCCCCTTTGAATGAAAAGCGGGAGCCATAACCTACCTGGGCATACAACTCCCTGCTGATTTAACAGAGCTCTATAATAGAAACTTTGAGACAGAACTACATAAGATATGCCAAGATCTCCAAAAATGGGATAGACGGACCATATCTTGGTTTGGACGAGCGTCCATTCTTAAAATGAGGATCCTGCCCCGGCTGCTATATAAAATGCAAACAGTATCTATTCGCCTACCACCTTCCTTCTTTGGACTTTATAAGTCCATATGCAGAGCCTTCGTTTGGGATAATAAACCCTCACGGATCAGCTGGGCGAAATTGGTACTTCCCAAAGCGCGCGGAGGAATTGGTGTCCCTGACCTTCAACGCTATTACCGGGCGGTCCATTTAGCACGAATCATTGACTGGAGACTACACAGTAGATGTAAAGACTGGGTCTCCTTAGAATATCTGATGACAAACTCAGATCTATGTCATGCTCCCTGGCTCTCTAGAAGACACATTTCTCCACAAGCTTCAACCCATCCACTAGTAGGAGCTACCCTACACGAATTTGACAGAGCATGTAACATACATGCAGTCTCAGCTAAATTCTGCCCCATCACTCCAGTGAGAGGTAACCCTGACTTTCCCCCAGGCCTTTTAGAAGCCTTCCTGAAAGCCGAGTGGCCACACATGGAAATGTTAGCCAAACATTTCTTCCAGAGAGGATGCCTCCTACGGCAAACTGATCTTGTTAAACTCTCTAACATGGGTACATTCCCGTTCTCGCCCTATATCCAGCCTAAACATTTCCTAGAGTACCCGTCCCACAAGCAAGGCTTTACAAAGCTCCCCACAGCCTTGGAGTCACTCGTTCGACCCCCCAAAGTCATGTAATCTCCATGCTCTACCCGTCGTTATTCGAAGAATCGTCCACACTCTTACACTCGGAACGTGCATACTGGGAATCTGCCCTGGGATCTGAGATAGATGGGGAGAACTGGGATCGCATCCATCTATACATCCATAAAGGATCCCTAAATGTTTCTGTTCAAGAAAATGGATATAAACTGAAATCTTGCTGGTACAGAACGCCAGACCTAATACATAAGTTTTCCCCCTCTGTCTCTGATAGCTGCTGGAGCTGTGGTATGGAGCTGGGCACATTCCTCCATATTTGGTGGGATTGCCCTATTCTCCAACCATTCTGGCGCAAAGTACACAAATTAACCAAACAAGTGACACTGCTTCCACTGAACTTTTGCCCTGCGCAATATCTCTTACATTTTACTAAACTCCCTAAAAAAACGATATTACAAGTCAGTTGCCATGCACATGATCAATGCTGCAAGGATGTGTATACTGATCCACTGGCGGTCCACATCCCCGCCTTCTATCCCTGAATGGCTTAACAGAATAAATTGTGTTGCTTTGATGGGGGAGCTGATTTATACCACCCTGGATAATATCTCCAAATTCACAGATATCTGGGAAGCATGGATAGCATTCAAAAGAACCCAATCATATCGGGATCTCAGGAACACTTCAAACTAACTCCTAACTGGGGTGATTTCACCCCTGCCCCTGAAGCCAAATTCAGACTCAAGCTCACCTGTAGGGTACTGAACACTAGAACACTAGAAGTTGGAGAGGGTAGCTGGTGCAGACTTCACCCCCTCTCATCAGCAGCATTCCACACCCTGTGCTCTTCGCCTCAGTACCTTCCCCCTTCCCCTCCCCCCCCTCTCTTTCTCCCCTCCCCCCATTCTCTTCCCCCCTTCTATTTACTATATGCGTGTATATATATATATATATATATATATATATATATATATATAACAACTAGCCATCATAATCACCTTTGACCCTCTACTCATAAACAATCAAGTTGTTTAATCCGGGTTTCCGGGTTCAGAGTGCCTTTCTCTGATTGTACTGTAATCACATATGTATTAATAAGACAGGCTCACTGAGCCATGGATGTACATGCTAAGTTTATATCTTCTCAATAAAATGTTTATGCAATAAAAAAGAAATTAACAAAAAAAAAAAAAAATGGGCTAACGTTACTGTTATCTTATTTTTTAATTAAAAAAAGTGTATTTTTTTGCAAAAAAGTGTGCTGGTAAGACTGCTGCACAAATACGGTGTGACAGAAAGTATTGCAACAACCACCATTTTATTCTCTAGGGTGTTAGAAAAAAAAGTATAATGTTTGGGGGTTCTAAGTCATTTTTAAGCAAAAAAATAGTTTTTAACTTGTAAACAACAAATCTCAGATACAGGCTTGGCCCTTAAGTGGTTAACTCTTTTTTATCCCTAATAACCCTGTGCTGTGGTTCGGCCACAGTGTGATTGTATGTGCAGTTTACCTGGGTTTTAGGTGCACTTCTATTGAATTCCATTACAGTGTGTTTAAATGAAAGCACATCAAAGTCCCGCATGCTGCATCCTTGATGCATTTTCAGAAAACTAACTGTATAATAGAATTATTGGGAGTGCACCTGAAACCCAGGTAAACCGCACACACACTCTTCTGCTGCAAACTCTCCTCTGCTGTCTACAGACGATCAGACATTCCGGAAACAAAACCGTGGATTTTTTTCCGACGGATGTTGGCTCAAACTTGTCTTGCATAGACACGATTACACAAATGTTGTTATAAATTCAGAACGTCAAGAACGTGGTGACGTACAAGACGTACGACGAGCCGAGAAAAATGAAGTTCTATAGCCAGTGTAACTCTGCTTGCTTCCGAGCATGTGTGGAATTTTTCGTGTTGGAATTGTGTACACACGCTCCGAATTTGAGAACCAGCTCTCAAACATTTGTTGTCGGAAATTCAGACAGCAAATGTCTGATGGAGCATACACGCGGTCGGATTTTCCGACGACAAGCTCACACAGGGCCGGCGCTACCACTAGGCAAAGTAGGCAGCCGCCTAGGGCGCACTGCCACCTAGGGCGCAGCCACTGCCGCTGGCTTCCCTACCCACCACCGGGAGGAGAGGGTGCCGGGGACTTGTCAGTGCCTTGTTCTCTATCTGCCTGTGTCAGTTGTAATGCCGCTGTCAATCCTTTCTGGACGCCGTGCTGTACTGTGGAGGAGGCACTGGGAGCTTGTCAGTTTCTCACTCTCTATCCTACTGTATGATGGGAGTGGCGCCGCCGTTACTCATTTCATTTGGGTAACTGGTGAACGGGGCACAGAGCGGGAGCTGCAACAGCTGTTAGAGGGAGTTTTTTCACTATCTTCTCCCTCCAACAGCAGCCAGCCAAAGGAGAAAGCGGCCAGGACAGGCCTGTGTAAGACATCCGCGTGACAGACAGACACACAGCACAGCGCTCCCCTCTCCCTGTACTGTGTGTGCGCTCCCCCTCCTCCCAGCCCATGTGTCCTGTACAGAGACCCTACACACCGCTCAGCCACTCACTGGAGAGCACGGAGCACTGAGCACCCAGAGCCAGCATCGGGACTCCGCCCACTGACATGATCCCCTGTGAGCTGGAGGTGAGTGCTGTCCTGGCAGTCCCGTGTGCCTGGGCACTGATAGGAGTACAAGGCTTAGATCAGATCTCACAAGGGATGGCCAGAGACTGCCATTACATGTACAGGAAGTCAGGAACATAAGAAAAGGAAACTTTAGGAAAGACATCCCTGAGTATTAGAAGTTCAAGACATCAGCCTGGGGGGGGGGGCAGCCCAGTGATATTATATACTGCTATGTATATACCATGGACTGGGGGGACTCTGATGTTTTATAGTGATGAGGTGGCAGTGGTAGGTACCCTAATATCCTATAGTACTGGCGTGTGATGAGAATGACCATGTCTATGGTGTCACTGGTAGGTACCCCAGTATCTGGTAGCATTGTCATGTAAAATAGGTGCCTAGTAGCATTATTGTGTGGTAAGGGTCGCAATGCTAGGTACCATATTGTCTTATAGCAATGCTATGGATAGCAGTGGTAGGTGCCCTAATGTCTTGTAGCACTGGCATGTGATGAGGATGACCATGTGTATGGTGTCACTGGTAGGAACCCTAAAGACTTGTAGCATTGCCATGTCATAAGGTTGGCAGTGATATGTAGCCTAATGTCTTGAAGCATTGCCATGTGTTATAGGTGGTAGATATCCTTATGTATGGTGGCATTGCCATTTTATAAGGATGGCAGAGGTAGGTAACCAAATATCTGGCAGTGTGTCAAGGATGGGAGCAGTTGGTACTCTGTCATTTAGCATTGCCATGTGGTACAGATGACTATGATATGTATCCTAATGTCTGGTGGCATTGCCATGTGATAAGGATGGCAGTGGCAGGTACCCTAATGTCTGGTAGCTTGATAAGGATGACCATCTGCATGATGGAAGTGGTAGGTACCTTAAAGTCTTAAAGCATTGTCATGTCATAAGGATAGCAGTGGTTGGTACCATAGTGTTTTCTGGCATTGCCATATGTCAAGGATAGCACCAGTTGGTACTCTGTCATGTAGCATTGCCATGTAATAAGTGTGGCCATGTGTATTATGGCAGACGTAGGCAGCTTTGCCATGTGGTTAGGATCCTTTTAGATCAACACCTACAGCTAGGTGCATTTCTACCTAAGACTCTGCTCACCCATAGTGCAGTGACCTGTGTTTTAAAAATTTAGAATTTTTTTTTTGGGGTGGGGGGGCAGGGGGTTGCGAGTAGCTTGTCTTGCCTACGGTGGAAAATAGTCTAGCACCGGCCCTGGGCTTGGGAGGCTGCATTTGATGGGTGCTTCATTAAAAAGGCGGGGTATACATGGGCAGGGCGCAGGGGGTGGAGTCAGGGGTGAAGCCAAGGGGGCGGCAAAATAAAGTTTCGCCTAGGGTGTCAAAAATCCTTGCACCAGCCCCGAGCTCACATCGAACATTTGTTGTTGGAAATTCATACCGTGTGTACGCGGCAATACTGTGGCCAAACTGCAGCACACCAGCATGAGCCCACTATAAGGCTAGGTTCACACCTTTCCATGTCAGCCACAAAATTGTGGCTTTTCTCACACACACACAGAAACACGCTGTCCATTAGTAGACATGTGGCAGTGCCATTACTTGTTAAGGGGCACCCCCACACATCTGCTAACATGTGCATTTTCACATGCACCAAACCATATAGTGTCTCAAAAGTGAAACATCTGAGGTCTGTTTAGAGCCCTGATATTTCATCAAAGCCCCCCAACAGGGCAGTTAAAAATGTACACAAAAAAATATTAAATTCTAAAAAACTGTATAAAATTGTTTTAAGAAATAAATAAGGGCTTGTTCACATGTGTTTTGATCTCTAAAAAAGTGAACAGCATTCAGATTTCTCTTCAGATAGCATTTAACAGGTGGCAAGGAGCCGAAGTATCACCTCCTTATTGCCTGCTTTAAGCCCTTCAACCCTGCATTAGCATGCTGTAACCTACAGGACACAGTTGGGGGGCACCATTCACTTCAATGGGTCAAGTTTAACAAGTAGTATCATTCATGCTGCAGCAGTGAAGCAAAACATCATGGCCGCAGCATGTGTACATCCCAGGCACTCCCTCTGAAGCTAAAGGGTATAGTGGTTGAGGCACCCAGGGAGTGCCAGTTTGCCCCCTCCTGGCCATTATAATTTAACCACACCCACTTATCACTGCAGCACACTATGCGCGCCACATGCCACTTTCTCCCTGAAAATGTTCCTCATTTCCTTTCCAAAAGTTGAATGATATGTTAGTACTATTTCAGTGCATGTCCCAAACATTACATAACACCATTATCTAAAGGGGGGGGGGGTGCAGCTTGCCATGTTTGTCCTGGGCACTAGATGTCCTGGCACTGGCATCAATGAACACAGAACAGAAATGTGAATTCTTGACTTCAGACTCTATGTGAACACACTGCAAAATATATTACCATGGGCATTACGTTTAAAAGGCTAAAAATAAAACTTATGTGGCTCTTGGCCAAAGTTAAGAGGTATAATAAATAATAGGAAAAGGGCTTATAAAAAATACAATAATGAAGGACCATTATCATTGTTTAAATGTTACGAAGAGTATAACAGAATATGTAAAAAGGAAATGAAGGATGCAAAAATGTAAAACGATTGACAGATTGCAAAAGATAGTAGAACAAACCCCCAAAAATTCTTCAAATATATTGTTAAAATAAAAGGTCAGGTCTGAACATGTTGGTCCTTTCCAAAATAATCTGGAGTGGGTGACTGAGGACAACAAAAAATGAAAATGTATTATATAACTTCTTCAGCTCTGTGTGTATAAAGGAGCAGGTAGAAGCTCAAGTCCATAATGGGGATGGTATTGACATAGCCCCAAATAATCTACCATGGCACAAAATTGAAATGGTCCAGAAAGGTGAATAAAGCACATGGGCCAGATGGCATACACCCACAGATCCTAAAAGAAATTGAGCTCTGTCATTTCAAAGCCATTGTTTCTAAATTTTAGGGATTTGTTAATGACTGGAATAGTAACCCTGGATTGACGTAGGGCCAATGTTGTGCCTATATTTAAAAAGGGATCAAAGTCTGTACCAAGTAACTATAGACCTGTTAGTTTCACTTCTATAGTCTGGAAGATACTGGAGAGTCTAACCCAGGGGTCTTTAAACTACGGCCCTCCAGTTGTTGAGGAACTACAATTCCCATCATGCCTAGTCATGTCTGTGAATGTCAGAGTTTTACAATGCCTCATGGGACGTGTAGTTCCGCAACAGCTGGAGGGCCGTAGTTTGAGGATCCCTGGTCTAACCACTTGCTTACTGGGCACTTAAACCCCCCTCCTGCCCAGACCAATTTTCAGCTTTCAGCGCTGAAGTATTTTGAATGACAATTGCGCGGTCATACAACACTGTACCCAAATGAACTTTTTATAATTTTTTTTCCCACAAATAGAGCTTTCTTTTGGTGGTATTTAATCACAGCTGGGATTTTTATTTTTTGCTAAACAAACCAAAAAAAAATGGAAAATTTTGAAAAAAAAATGTTTCATAGTTTATTATAAAATTTTGCAAACAGGTAATTTTTCTCCTTCACTGATATGCGCTAATGAGGCGGCACTGGTGGGCACTGATAGGCTGCACTGATGGGCACGGATAGGCATAGTTAAGGCGGCACTGATAGACACAGTTAAGGCAGCAGTGATAGGCACAGTTAAGGCGGCACTGATGGGGACAGATAAGGCGGTACTGATGGGCACAGATAAGGTGGCACTGAGGGCCACTGATTGGCGCTGATGGGTGGCAATCATGGACACTGATAGGTACCACTGATTGGAGGGCACTGATGGGGGGCACTGATGGGTGGCACTGATGGGCGGCACTGGTAGGTGACACTGATGGGCGGCACTGGTAGGTGACACTGATGGGCACTGATAGGTGGCACTGATGTGCAGCACTGTTGTGGCACTGATTGTGGGCACTTATGGATGGCACTGTGGGCACTGAGGGTTGGCACTGTGGGCACTGATGGGTGGCACTGTGGGCACTGATAGGTGACGATGATGGGCACTGGTAGGTGGCACTGCTGCCTTTTGCTAGGTGTCACTGGCATGGGGCACAGGTGGGCACTGAGGATCGCCGTGATCGGGACTGATGTCCCTCTCATGGCCGCCGGTGATCGGCTTTTTTTTCCTCCTCACGCTGTCAGCGTGAGGAGAAAAAATAGCCAATTACCGGCTCTGTTTACATCACATGATCAGCTGTCATTGGCTGACAGCTGATCACAGTCTCTTAGACTCGCTGATCACAGAGTGCGCCGCGCGTGCCCTGCAGGGGGCGTGCAGGCCACTCATGCACGGGACGACGTCAATAGACGTCGTCCCGGCAAAGCAGGTCCGCGCTGTTGCCGTCATTCGGCTATAGCGCAGATCTGAACTGGTTAATAAAAGACCACATAGATGTGTTTTTGCTGGAAACTTTTTTTTTTTTATATGGAAAAAAATGTTTTAAGCAACCAACAACATGGTTTCATGAAAGACAAAAGTTGTCAGACATATCTAATTTATATTTATGAGGAAGTAGGTAAAACCTTAGACAAAGGAGTGGCTATGGACATAGTATATTTGGATTTTTCAAAAGCGTTTGACACAGTTCCCCACACATGGCTAAAGTGGAAGATAAAGTCTACAGGCTTGGAAAAATCAGTTTGTAGATGGATAAGAAACTGGCTAAACACTGTATTCAAAGAGTAGTGCTTAATGATTCATATTCTGAATGGTCTAGGGTTATTAGTGGTGTACCCCAAGGTTCAGTGTTGGGACCTTTTACTTTTTAAAACATTTATAAATGATATAGAGTCTGGGATTAAAAGTACCATGTCAGTCTTTGCAGCTGACACCAAGTTATGCGGTGGAATACCATCCTTAAAGGATGTCTCCAACATACAAGTCACCCTCCATGCACTGTTTAATTGAGCAACTATGTGACAAATGAGGTTTAATGTTGATAAAAGTAAAGCTATGCACTTGGGGCTAAGAATATGCATGCATCATACATACTAGGGGGAGTACAACTGGGGGAATTAATGGTGGAGAAGGATCTGGGTGTTCTGGTAGATCATAAGCTTAATAATGGCATGCACTGCCAAGAAGTGGTTTCCAAAGTGAGCAAAATATTTTCTTTTATTAAGGCTGGATTCACACCTATGCAGTTTTAGTGCTTTTTGCATTTTACAGATTTGTACTAGAGTCCATTTAACATTGTTTCCTATGGAACAGGAACTGTAGTGCAAATCTGTCAAATTCAAAAAGCACAAAAAATGCATAGGTGTGAATCCAGCCTAAGAGAGATATAGACTTCAGAGAGGGAGAGAGAGAGAGATAATTTTACCCCTGTACAAATCATTAGTAAGACCTCACCTGGAATATGCAGTTCAGTTTTGGTTACCAATTCAAAAAATATTGGGGAACTGGAGAAAGTGTACAGAAGGGCAACCAAACTGATAACAGGCATGGAGGAGCTCAGCTATGAGGAAATATTAGAGGAACTGAATGTATTCTCTTTTGAGAAGAGGAGATTGAAGAGGGATATGATCAACGTGTCCAGTTCACACCCAGACTCGAAAATCAAAAGTCCCCATTTTGAAGGTATATATTCAAGTTATTGGACATAAAAAGGGGGTCTGGGGGGCCTGGGTACATCCCTGGGGGACATGTATCAATGCAAAACATTTTTTTTTGTTTAAAAAAAAAAATTGTATGTAAAGAAGCAGTGATTTTAAAATGGTTAAAATTAAACAATAAAAATTCCTTTACACTTAGTGCCTGGGGGTCTCGTTAGTCTGCCTGTAAAGTGGTGCATCTGTACTGTGTATACTGTAGAACCTGCTGCAGCAAAACTGATAAAGAAAAAAATGATTACATTTAAATTGAGCCAGTCTGTATGATGAGGCCACATTTTAGTGCACTTGGAACAAGATTAGAGATTTTTTGGATATATTCTTGTGTCTCTGACAGACTTTGGATGGAAATAAAGTTTTGCACCACAATGAGTAAGCCTTATGTGAAGAAGCCGAATTATAGTACACTCAGGCCAAGATTAAAGTTTTTTTTAATGTAAAGTCTGATGTCTCTTTTGCAGACTTTGGATAGAATTAACAGGTACAGAAAATTAGGCCTTGGGTGTTTCTAGTGCCTTCCTACCGTAATCCTACACATGATGAAAGCAAGATTTGGCTCTGCTATAAAAAAAATGAAATTATATGCACCTGTCAAACAGTTGTGGAAAAATTGGGCCTTGGGTGTTAATTGTGCCCATGAAACCTATACCAAAAAATTGCTTTAAGATAAAATCAACACCCACAAAGCTAGGCAGCCTAGACAGTCTTTCAGAGATTCCAGATCCCCAACAAATTTAATCAGCAACATCAGTCAGCAGCATGGGCATCAGGAGGCTTGATAGCTGCTCATTATCCAGGACTGATTCATTTGAGAAATGTCAGCCGGTCAATGGAGTCTGTGGACAGACAAACTCTTTTATCTATCACAAAACCTCTGGCAGCACTGAATGCCCATTCAGAAAGCACACTGGATGCAGGGCAGCTCAGCAGCTCAATTGCATACTGGGCAAGTTCTGGCCAGTGGTCTATTCTCATGACCCAGTAACCCAGTGGATCGTCTACTGGAAAGCTCTCCATGTTTGTTTTTTCCCCTAGATAAGCTCCAACCATATGATGCAGACGCTGCCGATGGGATGTTGAAGCTGACAGCCATGGGTGCCGAGGACTACATTTTTTTTTAAATGCATCACTTAGGCAGCCCCCTTCTCCACCACTCCTCCATTGACCAACAGAAGCCTAAAAAATACCTTTTCCATGAGACTGTAACCTACCAGCGACTGGAAAGATGTTACATAAACTCCTCTTTAAGGTGCTCTCTCTGCGAGTGCAGGATTAGTTCCAAGACCTTCCCCTTGTAACGGTGGTCCTTCTCCTTGATGCCACAAATTTTCGGGTCCCTTTGCAGGCTTTGAAGAATAAGGGAGCCTATGCTCTGCAAGGTTGTGGAGGCATGAGAAGCAGAGTTCTCTGGGGTTTCCTGAGGATTACACTATTTGGAACTGCCTTCCCCCAAACCCCAGGGCCAGCATCAGCATTAGTCAGCCACCTTAGGACACCACCATGGGGGGGTGGCAGGGCGGTAAAGTCCATTTGCTGGGGATTCTATATCTGCTAACTAGATATAACAAAAAGTGCAGCGCTGGATATATATATACAAAACCCAAAATTAGTGACACTGATGAAAAACAAACAACTATCATGTGTGATCCATAAATAGTGAAAAATAAAATGAAATAAACAATAACACAAGTGAGTGCTTCACTGTAGAGGTATGTGCGTGGTTAATACCAATTTTACATCCACATATTTTGAAAAAGTCCAAAATACAAAAAAAAGTGTCCAAAAGAACAAATTGATGTGACTTTTTTATATATGAATAAATCCGTGACTGTCACCGTGATGAACGCCTGACTACTTACTCCAGTCAGCACTGGGCCATTAAACGAATAATTAAGAGACATTGGCCCATCATAAAAAACGATAGGGTTCTGGGGCCTCTGTTGGCGAACAAACCTTGTGTATTGTTCAGGGGTGCCTCAAACCTCAGGCACTTTATAGCACCCAACGTCCCGGACCCACCCAGAAGGCCTACCTTCTTTGGTGATCTAAAAGGTTTTTATCCCTGTAAAAAATGCCAAGTTTGTCAAATTAATGAGTTTAAAGGAAGAAAATTAACTGAATTTACATCAACTGGGACGGGTACTACATATCCGATTAAATCTTTCATCACCTGTACCACAAGATGTGTAGTATATCTTTTGAGGTGCCCTTGTGCGTTAGAATACATAGGGCACACTACCAGGAAGTTACAGGTCAGACTAGGTGAGCATATTGCCAACATACGAAGGGGTTTCGATAAACATAATGTTTCCAAACATTATGACCTTAAGCATGACAGGGACCCCTCAGGCACAACGTTTTTCGCCTTAGAAAAATATATACCACATTGGCGAGGGAGTAATAGTAGACGTTGTGTGTCCAGGAGTGAGACCAACTGGATATACCGTTTGGGCTGTCATGTACCCATGGGCCTAAATGTTGAGTGGGACATCAATTGTTTTATTAATAACAGTTGATGTCCCCCCCCCGTTCTCTTTCCCTTCTGCCTTTAATCTTCTCCTAAAAAGAATATCCTTCCTTTTTTCCGTAATGAGATTGCTCTATTCTATGATAAAAATCTGATTTGGGACATAATACTCAGATTGTGTATTCTGAACTTTATACATAAAATCTGGGTTAGAATATATATTCAAACTCTGTACTCTAGTTTTTCTTTATTGAAATAATGTTTATTTATATGTTTCTTGTATTTTAGTTCCTGAAGGGTGATTCAAATGATTTCCAGTCATTGGTTCTCTCCCCTTCCCCATCCTTTTAAAGCATTTTTTAAAATAAAGTTTTTAAAGGGTTTAATATGATTTTTAAGGGTAATATTTCATACTTAATTGTTTTGGAAGTAATATCATGTTTGTCCACAAGATGGCACCATGATGATTTTACGGAGTTTTCCATTTTCTAATTGTAATGGTTAACAGCAGGGGCGTTTGACACTTCCCCTGTAATGGTAATTGATCTCAGCACTAACACCCTCCTAGTGCAACCAATGGCTGAACCTCTTCGTTTTGCCGCTCGGATATATAAGGCGCATGCGCAGACGTGTGGGCGTGCCCCTGATGATGTCATTTCTGATGAAACGGCCGTAGGGTAGACACGCTCGTACCGACGGCGCATGCGCAGAGTTTCATTATTAAAGCTGAGTTTGTTCCTTGCAAGGAAAAGTTTTTTATGGATGCCGGTGTGGCGTTTTTTAATAAAGGAAAGTTAAAACGCTCTATACTATTGGAGTTTCTTTCTTTCCTCTTGGATACCTTCATATCGGTGAGAGTGATTTTTCCTGATTAGACTGCTGTCTGGAGGCTTATGGTGATCGTCTGCTGATCCACATCTATCATCCCAGATAAAGATCCAGTCGCTGTGGAGTTAAAACCCCAAGCTGATAGCTCTATGCCTCTGATCAGAGGCTGTCTGGTAAGCCTTTAATCTATACCAGGTGACGGGCGTTCATCACGGTGACAGTCACGGATTTATTCATATATAAAAAAGTCACATCAATTTGTTCTTTTGAACACTTTTTTTTGTATTTTGGACTTTTTCAAAATATGTGGATGTAAAATTGGTATTAACCACGCACATACCTCTACAGTGAAGCACTCACTTGTGTTATTGTTTATTTCATTTTATTTTTCACTATTTATGGATCACACAGGATAGTTGTTTGTTTTTCATCAGTGTCACTAATTTTGGGTTTTGTATATATATCCAGCGCTGCACTTTTTGTTATATCTATTTAGTAGTGTTCTTATCAAGGTTATAGTGCTCGATATTCCCTCACAGGTTGTTATATTTACTTAGTTATTGTTTGCACACCTAGCGCAATTTTTTTCTTTTAGAATTATATCTGCTAACTGTCCCGCCTGTTCACAAGGGATCCCGCCTCAACTGTGCTGTCCCGGGAATGACCACTGCCACACACTTTGTCATACAGACTGCTTTCTATATAGCCTCCCCCCCACAGGTTCGTAGCACTAATGTGAAGTACTGGACAGCCGCCTGAGACCACCCCTCTCCATCTCCCTCCTGACGCAGATCTAAGGAGTGGGGCTGTGCATGTCCCAAGTGGGTGAGCTCAAACGCTCTCGGTCCACCCTCAGTGTGCACCAATTCCCAACTTATGGAGACACCAGGAGAATGGTAATGGCATAGGTGTGTTGGGGGTGGAAGAGATTGGAAGCAGTACATTTGCTGGATTGGAGGGATTGGAGGCATGGATATGTTGAAGAATGGAACAAGAGGCTTGCTAGGGGGCGGGTAATTGGAGGCATATGTATGATGGATTGGGGGGAATATTGGAGACATAGGTGTGCTGGGGGGTGTTGGAAGCAGAGGTATACTGGTTGGTCGTTAGAAGCACAGGTGTGCGGGGGGGAGCACAGGTATGCACAGGTGTGCTGGGGGCATTGGAGGCAGAGATATGCTAGGAATAGGAATAAGGGGTAGAGGTGTGCTGGGGGAGGGGGGACTTGGAACATTGGATAGTGCTGGAGAGGGCAGGCGTTGGAGGTGTACTGGGCGAGGCGTTGGAGGTAGAGGTGTTCTGGGGGAGGCATTGGAAGTAGAGGTGTTCTGGGAGAGGCGTTGGAGATAGAGGTGTTCTGGGGGAGACGTTGGAGGTAGAGGTGTTCTGGGGAAGGTGTTGGAGGTAAAGGTGTTCTGGGGGAGGCATTCAAACTATACAGGTGCATCCAAGTGCACACAGTTTTTGTGCATTTTTGGGAGCGCATTAATTTAAATTGGCTGCCAAAAACAAAAAGAGCTCAGCAGATACAAATTTTAAAATTGCACCACACCAAACCCCACAGTACTGAGGTATTTTGCTTTCTGATGGCTGCATGCATCCATGTTTGCTAGATGTGTGGGGGCCATTAGGAATTCATGACACCTGCAGATGGCAGTGCATTTTTAGTGTGGTGCGGGGAAACACATACACGTTCCTGCATTGCAATTTGTCTGAATAAGCCCTTAGGATTTAGTAGAACTGTAAGAAAAACGTTTTTTAAAATTTTGGACGTGTGACAGCTATTACCAATTAGGGCCCTAGAATAAACTGCAGCACACAGTGCATTGTGGGCCACTCAGCAAGCGAATATCCCGCCTAGTGCCCTGCAAATTTGGGTGTTCGCCGACATACGAATGGGCAATATTCGGGCCGAACCTATGCTCGGCACAAAGTGCTCACCCAACACTATGTTCAGGGCTGGAGTCAGCCCTTCCTTCTCTGAGATGGCCACTCAGCTGTCGGCTAATTGCCAGCTTCTATCTCTCCACAGTTACTCAGCTGTTGATGATATCCTGCTCGTCAGTCCTGCCTACTTAAGTCCAGAGGAGCTCTGCCTTCACCTTGGTCACATCACAGAAACTATCTCCTGCGATCCTATTCAAAACATGCTTAGCTGAATTCCTTCTGGCTCCAGATCCTGCTTGCTGTTCCACTACATTGATCCCTGACTTCTGGCTTGGCTGTCTATCCGTTTCGGTTACTGAACTTTGGCTATGTTTTGACTATGTTTGTTCTTTTTACTTTTATTATTACAAGTGTGATTTAAGTGTACTTCTGTCTCGGCCTGATTTCATGGTTTCTGACACACTAATAGTGAACTTGGTGCTGAGTTATTCAGTTTAAGGTCATTACAGGGGACAAGGGGGCACGCTTTACGTTTGGAGAAAAAGAGATTTACGGAATCTATCTTTACGGAGGCTTTCTTCACAGTAGGAGATGTGAATGTGGAATTGACTCCTTCAAGAGCTGGTTCTGTCCAGCTCGTATGCTTTAAAAAAGGCCAGGATTCAGGGGGAGTGTCCGAACCGCTGAGCCGTATGGCAGCCTGAGCCAGGAGCTCCGTCAATCCCTGCCTCTGTACAGTAACCCACAGTGATGGCAGCCGTGCTGACACCTGCTGCTAATGCGGGTACCGACACTCGGCACGGAGAGGAACCTGCCAAGGGGAAACCCGTTCTCAATCAGCCACAAAAACTGACTGATTTCTTCCCCAGAAAGGCCACAGGGGGGAGACAAGATGGTGCTGACACACAGACCGCACCACTCCCAGCAGCACAGCCATCCGTTCTCCTCACAGACACAGATCTGCAGGCTGAGCTGGAATCAGATGAGGACATCGCTGATCAGTCCTCCCCACAGAGGGATTCTAGTAAAAGACCTGCTTCCTCTCCACTACAATCTCCACAAAATAAGGCGCCAGTGAGTAAAAAGCTCTTTATTTCTCCTGCCCACAATTTACCTCAGATTGATGAAAATCCTACCCTGTTAGATGAGCATCCAGCCTCTGACAAACCTGCTTCAGCACTTGAACTTAAAGCAATGCTGCAATCACTTTACAGAGACATACAATCTGATCTGTACAAATCAGTCTCCCATACACAGACCCAAATCTCACAGATTGCTGAAAGCACAGAAGGGCTAGAATCTAAGGTGTGAGAGATAGTAACAGCCCACAATGATTTAGTGGATGCATACCAGGAACAATGTTAAAATCAGAGGAATTCCTGAATCTCAATCTGAACTGGTTAGCTATTTGCAAACCCTTGTTAAAAAGATTCTACCCTCAGTATCTAAACAAGAGCTTCTCATTGACCGTGCACACCAGCTGGTAAAACCGGCATACCTTCTGGCGTCAGTCCCACGCGATGTTATCACACGGGTGAATTTCTTTCATATTAAGGATATGCTGATGTCTACCACTAGGAAGCTCAAAACGCTACCAGAGCCATTTAAACTCTTTGCTATTTTTGCCAGCCACTGCAGCTAGGTGAAAAGAATTTTGATCTGTCACTGAAATTCTGCGCATTAAACAGATCAAATATAGCTGGGGATATCCGACGTTATTAGTGACATATCAAAACAAACTTATCCCCATTATGACACAAAAAGACGGCGTTAAATATCTTACCCAGTAGGGATTTAAGGTGACCCCCCACAAAAGCTAAGAAGAATTATGCCTCTCAGCATCTCACTCAGGATAGGAAGACAACACCTAACACTTGACTTTCTGTTCCTTTCTTTGAAGTTTTTGTCAGCTGCCTACAACTTTTTTTCATCACTTAAAGAGGCAGAGGATGATATATACTTCTGGTCAACGGTATTTTATCCACTCCTCCATCTGATGAGTCTGCTATGCAAACTCATGGTTCAATTCTCAATTTCTAGGGACTATTGGTCGTCCCATTATATCAGTTACTATTTCAAGTGTATTCCTATAATACTAAGTTGTTTTTCATGAACGTGTTTATACTGACAAAATGATACCGAGTTAACCACTTAAGCTTGCTTGTTATGCTAACCTCCATGCAACATTCTCTGAGCAAATCCTTACGAAACTATGGTTATGATTACCTCTATTAATACCAATATACTTAATATGCCCTATAAATGCTCTATCCTATGGAAAGAAGCTACACAGCTTCATAACGATATATTATACGTCCAAGAGACACATTTCAAACAATCTAACCCTCCCACATGTAAACATAGCAGTTTTACTCATTACTTTTTTGCTAATGCAGAGACTAATGCCGCGTACACACGGTCGGACTTTCCTTGTCAAAAGAAGTTTATTGAGTATACAATGTTATAAAGATACATAAAGTAAGTTTACAAGGATCTATAAAGTAAGCTCATTGTTTTACAGTAGGGTTTATATAGGTAAATATCATGAAATTTCAAATATTAAACATTGGGTTCACGTAAACCTAAATTAAAGATATATATAATTTCCTTAGTTACTTTTGTAGGTATTTAAATGATTTATACCTACTATACATATTGTTTACAAGTAGAGTGTATATAGGTCAAATAAATTCTGATAATGAGCTTTAATCGTAAGGTGGAGAAAAGGAAAGAGAAAGAAGAAAAAGGGTTGAAAGGTCGAGGTATGGTCCACAAGGTTGTCCCGCTCGTCAGTTTATTATTCATTTTTAGTTCTCTTTGAAGCCTTATAATGGGTGTCTCTGTAAGTCATTTAATCTGTTACCATGGCAACAGGACAGAGTCATTGAAATTTGACAGGAACTGTTGTTTTATCCAAGGGTGCCAAAGTTTTTCAAATTTTGGAATTTGATTTTGATCGATGGCTACCATCTTAGCATGGGACATTGTATTATTCATTCTGTGAATTGTTTCTGCTAGTACCAATGTAGGAGATTTCCATGCCTTGGCCACTGTTTTTTTTGCAGCCGTTATTAGTTGGATCATAAGTTTGAATTGAGAGAGTGTTAACCATTCCGGTTTTAGATTAAGTAAAGTTAAATATGGATCTGGTTGTATTATTTTTTTAAATATTTTAGATGCAATCACGAAAACTTCCTTCCAGAAGGTTTGGATTACTGGGCACGTCCACCATATGTGTAAATATGTGCCTATTTCTGGGCATCCTCGAAAACAAAGAGCTGAGGTATTAGGTGAATATTTTGCCACTCTAGCGGGTACAAGGTACCAGTGAGTTAGGACTTTATAATTTGTCTCCAGTGCTAAGATGTTGGGTGAAGGTGACTTAGATGTGAGCCATATGTTAGACCAGTCCGTGTCTTCTAAAGTTCGTCCCAGGTCCTCCTCCCACCTCTGAACGTAAGAGGGTCTATTAAGATTTGCTACTCCATATAATTGATTATAAAGTGATGAAATTGTACCTTTAGCAAATGGATCTTTTGTACAGATTGATTCAAAAATGGATAATTGGGATAATGGTGTATCCCCCTTTAGGAATGGTGTATAGAAATTTTTGATTTGGAGATATCTAAATATCTCAGAGTTTGGTAGATCATATTTTTCTCTAAGCGATGGGAATGAAAGGAATGATTTAGATGCTATGAAGTCATTTAGTGTCTGAATGCCTGATGTTGTCCAAGCTTTAAAAGAATTTGGGTAGATCCATGCCGGATAAAAGGCCGAATTTCTGATAAAAGAAAGGAGAGGATTGTGTGGAGATTGTAACTGATATTTGGTTTTTAGTTTATCCCAGAGAGATAAGAAGTGTTTAGTTATGGGATTATGAATTTTAAAGCGGTCTTTAGGATCAAGCCATAATAAATTTGATATTAATAGAGGGTCATTTTCTGAAGCCTCTATAAATACCCATAATGGGATTTCCTGTTTTGCATGGTATTTGGACAGACTGGCCAAATGTGCTGCTCTGTAGTAGTTAGTAAAATTAGGGTATCCCAGGCCTCCTTTATTTTTGGGAAGATGTAGTGTGTGTATAGGTATACGTGATTTAGAAGAGCCCCATATAAACGAAGTTGCTCTTTTTTGTACTAGTCTCAAAAAATAGGAAGGAATTGGAATAGGGAGGACTCTGAATAGATAAAGCAATTTGGGTAGAATAGTCATTTTGATTGCATTAATCTTCCCTATCCAGGATAAAGGAAGTTGCGACCATTGTTTTATTAGATTTGTGATCTGACTTAATACAGGAGGATAATTGGTTGAGAATAAGTCAGAATGAGATGCTGTTAAATGAATTCCAAGATATGGGATTGATTTTTCTGCCCATGTGAATGGGAGTGCAGCTTTAGCCGGGATCAATTCCATGTTTGTGAGTGAAATATTAAGCACTAGGCATTTCTTAGGATTAATCATAAGGCCGGATAGGGCTGCAAATCCATCAAGAGCTGGTATTAAGTTAGGACCAGAGACCTGTGGTGATGATAGAAAAAGTAATATATCGTCTGCAAATATACATAATTTGTGTGTAATACCTCCTACTTCAATGCCAGTTATAGTTTGGTTTGTTCTGATGTATTGGGCCATGAGTTCGAGTATAAGGGCAAATAATAAGGGAGATAATGGGCAACCCTGTCGGGTACCTCTTTAGATATTAAAGGCTTCAGATTTGTATCCAGCATATTTTATATAGGCTTTGGGTTTATTATATAATGCTTTGATCCATGTTAAAAAGTGGGGTCCAAAACCCCATTTTTGTAATGAATATTGCATATATTGCCAGGATACTGTGTCAAATGCCCTCTTAATATCGAGAGATAGAAAACATAAAGGGATTTTCCGTTTTTTAGCAATATGTGCCAATAACACTGCCCTGCGTATATTATCGCCTGCCTGTCTATTTGGCATGAAGCCTACTTGATCTCTATGTATTAATTTTCCTATAATGCTATTGAGGCGTTTTGCTATTATTTTTGCTAATAATTTAATATCGAGGTTTAACAGAGAGATAGGCCGATAATTCACACAGGAAGTATCATCAGAAAGGGGTTTTGGGATCATACAAACAATTGCCATTAGTGTTTCTTGCCGAAAAGAATGTCCATCTAGAAGTTTGTTAAAAGTTTCAGTGAGAATGGGAGAGAGTATTTCTGAGAATGTTTTATAGTATAAAGCCGAGTAGCCGTCTGGGCCTGGTCTTTTGTTAAGTTTTAGGTCTTTTATGGCGTTAGCAACTTCATCTATAGTTATAGGCTCATCCAAACTACTTTTTTGATTCTGAGATAACTCAGGTAAGTTTATTTTTGAGAAGAAGGATTCAGCTTCTGTAGGATTAAATTCATTGTTTGTCTTGTATAAAGTTGCGAGATGTGAGTGAAATTTATGGACTATTTTAACTGGATTACAAGTGTAAACATTTTTTGATAATTTCAAACGTATTGGTTTGAAAGATTTGTTAGTTGAATTTAATGCCCGAGCCAAATATGTACCTGGTTTGTTTGTATTCATGTAGAAATTGTGTTTGGAGCGTTTGAGGGATTTATCAACTGACTCAGTGAGAAATAGATCGTATTCCAATCTAGATTTTTCCAAATGAGATTTTGTACTCTGAGATGGATTATCTTGAAATGATATGTAGGCTGCATTAAAATTGAGTTCTAGTTTTTTTGCTAGATTTTTGCGTTCCCGTTTAAATAGTGCCATTTGTCTTTGTATTGTACCACGCAAGACAGGCTTATGAGCTTCCCACAATGTTATTGGGGAGATGTCTGTTGTTTTTTTAATTGATATGTATTCCTTTTAAAGCTTGTTCAATGGCCATCTGATGTAGTGGGTGTTTGAGCATTATGTCCGGTAAGTACCACGTTGGGTCATGCGCTTTTGGTATGGCTGAGGCTATAGTAGTGTATACTGCATTATGGTCAGACCACGGAATCGGAATTATATCTGATGCAATAATTTCTGGTATCATTCCTATTGTTAGAAAAATATGATCTATTCTGGTGAAGGTTTGATGAGGGTGCGAGAAATAAGTGAATTTCTTTTTCATTGGGTTACTTTCTCTCCATGAATCTACCAGATTGTATTTGGAAAGAAGTTGAGAAAAAGGTAATCTAGAGGTTATTTTGGATGGTGTAAAAGGTGATTTATCTAGAAATGGGAGGAGGACCTGGTTGGAATCCCCACACTATCACTGTTCCTATTTTGTGTGTATTAATCACTTGTAATATATGTGAGAGGAATGGTGTAGGTTGTTTGTTAGGAGCGTAATAGGAAATCACCCTGATTGCTGTATACATTATATAACCCATGAGTATCAGGTATCTACCTTCTGGGTCTTTAATTTCTGATGATAAGGTGAATGGTGTGGATCGGTGAAATGCAATTAGAGTTCCCCTTTGCTTGGTACAGGCAGAAGCCGTGTAAATTTGTTGATAAAAAGGAGAAATATATTTCGGAGTAGAATCTTTGGTGAAGTGTGTTTCTTGGAGGCATACTATGTGAGCCTTCTTGTTATGGAAAGTACGGAAGGCTTTGGTCCTTTTTTGAGGGACATTTATTCCCTAAACATTCAGGGAAAGTATATTCAGTGGTGCCATGGCAATAGATCAAATAGTTTTGACTTACTTTTTGTTATGCAGAGCTGACTGCGCAGATCAACCTGTGTGGACTGAAGAGATGAATAGATAGAAAAGAAACCAGTGAATTCTGGAGTAAAGAGTAAACAAAAAACATATGAGATTAAATGATACATTGTATAAATTATTTTTTGCAAGTAATCAGAATTTACCCGTGAAAGAGAATAAATATCTCTCTCAGGGGAATAAGTGCCTTCGTCACACTCCCACATATGGTTGGGAGAATGAGGAGGGCTAATGGGGGTACATGGATACAGGAGAGAAGTGCTATGTCAAAAGACATCAAAATGATGTTTCATTAATTGGAGTGCAGAATATAGTTTTTGTTGAAATTATTTATTCCAGGGTGGTTGTATATGGCTAGTCTTGCCCTAGGCTAAATAATTCAGTTAGAAAGGTACTGTTAATAACTTTGGTATTGATGAAGATAGTTTGAATTATTTTGGGATTTTAACCCTTTTAGAGTAAACAATTACATATTTTATTCATATGTAACTCATAAAATTGAGGTTGTATTGCTTCAGATTAGAATAAATAAAAACATAATTCTAGGAACTAGTTAGGTAATAATATATTTGTTTTAAGAAAAGAAAGAAAAAGCTTCCATTACTTCTGGATTATTGAACATATTTGTCCTAAAAAGTAATAAATCTATTGTTATTACCTGATAATATATAACTGAACAAGAATTTCCTTATTTCACTTATATATTCTAAGGCTATATGAATCAGAAGTAATAAGAAATATAACTGGAATGTAACATGATCCCACACAGTGTGTGACTATCAGAATGCAGTTACATTCAGTTATAAATATAGGTTTTTTAAAGAGAACCATCTCTTAGTATAATAAATGAAGAGATATCAGGAATTAGGATGTCAGTCCATTGAATCTTCTTGGTCCATGGATGATGTGGCATAACGGCCTCTTTTGTGAGAATGATGATTCCCATTTTGTTCTGAAATTTTCTGGGTGCTGCCTGAAGGTGAAGATGACGCCATTCTTCTGCGTGTGGGAGAGTTGCTGCTTGTGGGTTCTGTCAGATTTAATTTTAAAAGGGTTTGTTGTAGTTCATCTGCTGATCTGCTTCTGTAAATTGTACCTTGGTAGTTAAATCTGACTGAAAAGGGGAAGCCCCATTGATACATAATGTTGTGGCGTTGCAGTTCCATTAGTTGGGGTTTCATGGATCGTCTTTTAGTAATAGTAAGTTGGGATAGGTCAGCAAAAATTTGATAATTGTGTCCTTGAAAATTAAGTTCCTTTTTTTCTCTTGCAGCAATTAGTATTTGTTCTTTCGTTCTGTAATAATGAAATTTTGTGATTATATCACGTGGGGGTCCATCTTTCTTTTTGGCTGTGAGGGCTCTGTGTACTCTGTCCAGTTCTAAACGTTCAATAGGGATATCTGGCTTTAGTTCTTGTAATAGAGCAGTAATAGTAGATTGCAGGTCTGTCACAGTTTCAGGTAATCCCCTATTCCCCTTATGCGCAAGTTTGAACGTCTGGCTCTATTTTCGTAATCTTCGAGCTTAGTTTGAAGTATTAAATTCTCTTTTTTTTTAATTGTTCCAATTCTGTTATATTTTCTTGGGTAGTAATTTCAATTTCATCCATTTTTATTTCTAATGCCCCGTACACGCGGTCGGACATTGATCGGACATTCCGACAACAAAATCCTCGGATTTTTTCCTACGGATGTTGGCTCAAACTTGTTTTGCCTACACACGGTCGCACAAAGTTGTCGGAATTTCCGATCGCCAAGAACGCGGTGACATCAAGCACGTACGACGAGACTAGAAAAGGCCAGTTCAGAACCAAGCGCAGCACCCTTTGGGCTCCTTTTGCTAATCTCGTGTTAGTAAAAGTTTGGTGAGAGACGATTCGCGCTTTTTCAGACTCGTGGCTTTCAGATCGTTTTCTGCCGTTCAGTTTGTGCTTGTGGGTTTGTATCTGCTCTTCAGTGCGTGCAGTCAGTTCGTATTGGAGTTTTCTGTGCGATCTTGTCCGCTCGTTGCTGTTTTTCAGGTCGCTCTTCACAGGCCTTGCTGTTCTTCAGTGCGTTCTGTTACTTCGTTCTGAGCAGCCGACCGTTTTCTAGCCATGTTTCGTATGCGTACTCCTCGTAGAGTTCGTGCTGTGCGGGGCCTTGGTGTTGGGGTCCTGACCTTGACACAAGTCCAGTCCATGAACAGGGTGGGGAGGAGTTCATGGACCAAGAATTGGTTGCTTCAGCGTGACCAGTTCTGTCACATGCCTTTGCTCCGTGAGATCCGTGAGAATAATCCTGATGATTTCAGGAACTTTCTCAGGATGATGGACCCCGTGTTTCACCGTTTGTTGGCTTCGCTGACCCCCTATATCAGCAGGCAGGATACCTGCATGAGGCAAGCCATCACTCCGGAGCAGAGGTTGGTCGCTACCTTGCGGTATTGGCCACAGGGAGAAGCCTGCAGGACCTCAAGTTCTCGACAGGCATCTCCCCCAGGCTCTGGGGATCATTATCCCAGAAACCTGTTCTGCCATCATCCAGGTCCTACAGAAGGAGTATATGAAGGTAAGTTTTTTATCCTTTTATATCACATTTTATTGTATTAAATGTTTGATAATATATTGTATTTCTTTCCTCATTCCCTAATTACCATGATTGTAATATGCTGTGAATGTCCCCTTTGTCCTCATGCATGCTGGATTTTTATGAAATTATTATTTTAGGTCCTTCATACATATTTGCCCTTCAATAACCTCTCCAGCATGGTGTCTCCTGCCCTATATTCACCTCATGTAGTCACTTAACAATGTATTTTATCAGCTCCATAGTAGTGCTTTACCCCAAACACCCCATAAAATGTTTTGAAATGTTATTTTTGATTTAAATTCAGGCAGAGGGCCAGAGGCTTTTTTTTTGTGGTGTCCCCAAATTTTTTGTAACCCTCCCTCCCCCAACTGCTAAGTCAGCTGATCCCAATTCTCTATCCTCAATCATCTATCTGCTGACTTTGCCAAACCCATACACACTATACCCACCTCTTTAGTGCTCAGATTTATGGATGAATTCCCCCAAGCATGTAGTGCAAGGGCCTGCCTGTATACTTTCCAATGGTACTGTTTAAAGTTCTTGTATCCTATTATGATCTTGATAGGTAATAGCAGAATGTCCAAATGTGCTCAAATGTGTACAGTGTGTATTTATATCTTTGTATTATGACACTTCTTACCTGTCCAGTGGGCTGCCAATAGTGTAACTAAGGAGGGGCTGTTCCAAGTAATACCCTGTATTTAGGCATTCATCTCTCAATGAAGTGAAGAGGGTTACCTGTCCAAGAGTCCCCCCCCCCCCTATAATGTTAGAAATGGCCCATGAGAGGGGGGGGGATATGATAGGTGTACCTTATACTTTGTTGTTGTTAAATTCCCCTTAATAAATGCTATCTGGAGGTTGACCCATAATGTTTGTGTCTAATCTGCTTGCCAGGTTTCTGTGAAAAAATAGTAATGTTTATTGTTTTTTCCTCAACAGTTTCCTTCCACGCCACAGGAATGGCAGACTGTGGCCTCCCACTTTGCCCAGCGGTGGGACTTTCCTAACTGCGGAGGGGCAATTGATGGGAAACACGTCCACATCGTCCCACCACCCAACTTGGGGTCGTACTATTATAATTACAAGGGGTTTAATAGTATAGTGATGTTGGCGGTGGTGTCGGCTAATTACGACTTCTTGTATGTGGACGTGGGGAAGAATGGCCGGATGTCCGATGGTGGAGTGATCGCCCAGACGGAGTTCTACAGGCGTCTCCAGAATGGCAGCTTGGACTTGCCACCTCCAGAGGACAATGTTGAAGGTCTCCCATTTGTGTTCGTTGCTGATGAAGCATTTGCGCTGGGGGACCACCTGATGTGGCCATTCCTGATGAGGACCCTCACCCCGGAACAGAGGGTTTTTAATTACCGGCTGGCCAGAGCCCGAAGAGTGGTGGAGAACACATTTGGAATCCTGGCCAGCCGGTTCCGATTATTTATGACACCCATCCATATGGCGGAGTATAAACTGAACCATATAATACTTGCCTGCTGTGTTCTCCATAATTTTCTACGAAAACATTCAGCCAACTATGCTGGCTCAGTTGGGCCTGAGGCCGGAATCCCAAATACTTCAACAATGACGGCACTTGAAAGCGGCCGTCCTGGCTTGCCCTCCCTGAATGCCCGTGATGTCCGGTTACGATACCTGGAGTTCTTTGCGGGTAGGGGGGCTATCAATATGCCAGACAATCTGTGACACCTTTTTCAAATAAACAACCAAAAGAAATTCTTGGTGTACATTTACTGCTTGTGTTTGTTTTAGCTGACCCTGACAGAAATGTGTTGAGTGCAGAAAATGTCGTGATTGGGTAACCTTATAAAAAACAGTGTTGGCTGGTACTTCCTAAATGCAAAAACACATTTCACTACAAGTGCACTTGCAACTGCACTGAACCTGCACTTGTAGTGCAAAGAGGATTTGCCCTTAGGAAATAACCCCCATTTGTGCATAAAACAACAATTACATCACCCCAAAAGTGTTGTTGTAGTGTTGAGACAATAATCCACACATTCTTGAGTAAGGCACTTTTTTATACCTGCACAATCACATGCGCATTTACCAAAGGTTTTTAAAACAAACCAACATGTTTGTTGTATAACAATGTTTGCAGTAGCATTATGAAAAATCAAAATATCCATTTCAGATAAAACAGGCCTGTGTAAAACCAACAAGAAAGCCAAAAAACTTGAACTTACAAAGTTCACATTAGGTAAAACCTGAAGGCTATATCAGACATCAGTATTTAGGAACTGGGTTTGATATAGCGTTCAGATGGGGGGAAATCACCCCTGGAAAAGCCAAATTTGGAAGATGCACACCAATTTACAAATGTCCACATGTGCTATCTGCCATCAGGGGGCATCAAGGGACGTGTTTTGGGGGAGCAAGCCCT
This sequence comes from Lithobates clamitans, assembly GCA_037952925.1. Taxonomy (NCBI): domain Eukaryota; kingdom Metazoa; phylum Chordata; class Amphibia; order Anura; family Ranidae; genus Lithobates; species Lithobates clamitans. The sequence continues at coordinate 903,143 of JBBGZY010000482.1, forward strand.
TCCTCAACGCTACTTTATAATTGAGGAAGGGGTTGCCCCCCCAAAACGCATCCATTGATCTCCCGTGATGGCAGATAGCACATGTTGGCACACTGTGTGCATCCTCCAAATTTGGCTTTTCTAAACATTGAAAAAAGTTTGGTACCATAAAACAGGTGATTTTGTGGGGTTTAAATTCGCCCCAAAACATTAATGATGTTATTATTTTTTTTAATAACATCAGTGATTTGTTGCTGGATGTTTTGCAATTGGAGATTACACCCCATGATCTCCCCTATCAGTATCTGGGCACTTTCAGATGTAAATCGTTCTGGATCCCTCACATCACGATCACCTAAAAAGAGATAAAGAACAAAAAAAAAGGTCTCAAAAATCTGCCACCAGCCATCTCTTTTACCTGTGTCTGTGGTCGCAGACACTCACCTGTTGTGGTGCCAATCTCCACCACGTCTTCTTCTTCCTCCTGCTCTTCTTCTTGTGTTGGTGGTATTTCACCTTCTTCCATAGGTGGGGGGTCTGTGTTCTCCTGGGATGAGGGGTGTCCGAGTCTTTTCTCCCCTATGTAAAACAAAAATGGTATACTTAGCACACAGATATTTGATGGCAGAACGAGAAATAGGAAACATTGCTTGGAAGTGGGGTACAATTGTCTATTTTAGCTGAGTTCCAAGATGTCTTTTTTTTAATGCTCTTTGTCAAGCTGCAATACTTTACTTGTTTGGTACAAGCTTCACAGATGGAGACCCCCCTATAGTATACACTGGAGCACCTGTGTGGCCCCCTAATAAAAATGGTGTTCTTGTGTCCCACACTAGTGCTCCAGTGTCCAGATGTGAAAACAGCTGCTCAGTGTCCTCTCCTTACACACAATCTAGTTTGCATTTCATTCTAGTAACAAACCCATCTACATAAACAAATATTTGGCATCCAAGTAGGCCCCCAAAAATGTGTGAAAATGCATATGGCCTAAACAATGGTGTTCTAGAGGCCGAAAGAAAAATGTTTGATACTAACGAATAATGTGCCCATGAACATTAAAGTTGACCTTTGGAAACGTTACAACTAATCAAAGCATATGGAGCAGAACGAACGTAATAAAGACAGAAAGAATAGGAACACAGCACAACTACTTACTTTTTTGCAGCACTCTCCGGATCTTTCGGTACTGCTCTGGCTCTCTCAACTTCAGGTCCGACCACCGCTTCCTGAGCTGATCTTTAGACCTTCGTACCCCGAAATTCCGCTCGAGACTCCTGACCACTTTCGCCATGATTTTGGCCTTTCGGATGTTGGGGTTGGGGTAAGGCCCATATTTTCCGTCATAGTCGGACTTCCTCATGATGTCGACCATCTCCAACATCTCCCCAAACGACATATTTGTGGCCTTAAAACGTCTCCTTCTGGATCGGGACGTGCCTGGATCCGCCCTTTCCTCCTCCTCCTCCTCCTCGTTGCTACAATTAGCCCGCACCTGCTGTATGTCCATCATCATGCTCTTCCCCCACTGCGCCGAATGAAAAGGGGCGGGGAATACACTAGAAAGAACGTCAGGGGCAGGCGGAGTTACACGCATGCGCAGTGTATATAAAGCGTAACACGCGTGCGTATTACGTTTGATCTGTGAGCGGAGGAAGGAGCATTGAACACGGCGATCGTAAGAACGAAGGTAAGAGACAAACTTGGGCCTATACTGCTTCTATAGATTGAGGCCTATATTGTAACAAGATTAGGAGAGTTTGGTGTGACATTAGGCTTTGTCTTGTGTTGTGTCTTGCAGTGAACATGGATATGGTACTGGAAGATCAGGACTTCATTTCAGTCTTCATAGAGATGCTAAGGGAGCTGCCCTGTCTGTGGGAGATTAAACACCCCCATTACAAGAACCAAATAAAGAGGAAGGCAGCACTGGAGCAATTGTGTGAAATTGTGAAGCAGGTGATCCCCACGGCAGACATCACTTATTTAAAGATCTTCATTGGTGGCCTGAGGAGCACATATCTGAGGGAGCGCACTAAAGTCCTGGATTCACAGAGATCCGGAGCAGCAGGTGACATCTATGTCCCCAGGATGTTGTACTACGACAGGCTGCACTTTCTGGCAGGCCAGACTGAACCCAGGCCATCCCTCTCAAGTCTTCCTTCCACGCTTCCTTCCCCCCTGGCTGAGGCTTCTGACGCCCAACCTGGGCCTTCCAGGCCACATGTGGAGGAGCCCAGATTGAGCCAGGTATAGCATTCCTCTAAATATTTCTGCTTGTCCAATCAATGATGTTAACTAGATGTTAGTTGGGAGTACTAATTTATGATTGTGATTGATGATGCAAAAACTAAAACCATGTCCCTTTTTCATACACAGGGAAGTCTCAGCCAGGAGGTGGCTGATCTGCAGGTCCCTCCACCCCCCCTGGAAACAGAAAGTGGCAGGAGGAGGAGTAGCCTAGAGGAGGCGGCTATCAGATTTTTTTGTAGGGCTACAGAGGTCCTGGGAGCACCACACACCAGGCAGGAGAACCTTGCGGCATTCATTGCCTATAAAATGCAGAGGATGGAGGAGGGCCAAAAAGCCATGTGTGAGGCCCTCATATCAGAGGCTCTGGCGAAAGGTGTGAGGGGCCAACTTACACCTCACACACAGCTTTGGGATGGTCCTCCTCCTCCTGCTGCAGGTCCTACTCCTCCTCCAGGTCCTACTCCTCCTCCTGCCACATCTCCAACTGCACAGCCACAGCCCGGAAGGAAGTGTGAAAGGAAGACCAGAGAGTGATTGCCCTGGATCCAGTCTGGTTGGCCAAAAGATGCAGCCTCTTGTGGTACCACAGCCTGGGGACACTGGTGTCATCTGCTGCTATCCAAGTCTCTGTGAATCCCGGACCAGACTGCCCTCCCTTATATATGGACTCCTCAGGCCACCAATTTTGAGGTTTAAGAATTGATGTCTGCCGTGGGGGTCCCAGGCTTCACTAATTTCTGCTGTTGATCCAGTGTTGCCTTCCTCTTTGCTTGGTTCTGAGCCCTTAATAAAGGATTTTTGTTTTGAATTATACTCTCCTATGTGTTTTACTTCTTCAAAAATGATGGTTTGTTTGTGAGGATTCAGGTACATTTCTAATATACAATGTGAAATGAACAAGGGACACCAACAACAAAAAATCTCCTGGAGATTAAATAATAAAAGATATCAATGGTGTTGGGGTAACTTGCCACACAAAACACACACAAAAATATTCTGGAGTAAAAATAAAAATAACATTGAACAAAGATCAGCCTTGGAAAAAATCCAAACATTAAAGAAAAAAAAAGGCTTAAAAACAAAAAAAAAAAAAACATAAAAAATATAAAACTGTCAGATGTGACAACTAATAACAATATATTGAGGGAATCCCACTAAAAAAAACAAAAGGAAAAGTTTGTGAGAAGTGTGTGTGAATATGAGCAGCAAAACTACTTAATTCTTGTCACATTATAAAGAAGAAGAGAGTGCGCTGTATTAAACCATTTTTTACATTGCAGCGTGACAAAAGTGCTGTATCCATTGCGAACGCTAAGTTTACCAGAACGAGCTGTCCCGTGTCGGAATTTCTTCTGAGCATGCGTGGCACTTTGTGCGTCGGAACAGGCCACACACGGTCGGAATTGACGCGATCGGATTTTGTTGTCAGAAAATTTTATCTCCTGCTGTCCAACTTTGTGTGTCGGAAAATCCGATGGAAAATGTCCGATGGAGCCCACACACGGTCGGAATTTCCGACAACACGCTCCGATCGGACATTTTCCATCGGAAAATCCGACCGTGTGTATGGGGCATAAGGCTGCGGTGCGGTTTCCCAGCTCTCTTATTTATTTGGTTAGGCTTTTTGTTATTTGGTCTGAGGTTTGTTTTAAAGCCTTATGAAGCATCTTTTCAAATTGTAATAATATTACTGGGGATACTGAGGAGGCTTGTGGAGAAGTTTGTGAGAGGATTTGTTCTGTATCTGACTCAAATGGAGAGTCTTGCTGTGACATTTTTTGTCTGTGAGAGCGCCCTGATGCTGTATCTTGTGAGGTGACTGGAGCTGCTTCAGCTGCAGTGAGTGCCTGTGAGCTCTTTGTGAGGTGATTTTTATTTCTGCCACGGTTTCCTCCCAGTACCATATTTCCTGCCCAAACTTTCACAGTTTGTTCCCTGGGGCAAAAAGGTTCAAATGGATACCTTTTGAGCCTGCAGGCTCCGCTTTGTCCTTCTCTTCTCAGCGGTGTGGAGCTCTAACAATGCATGTCTGCCCCCCATGGTTGGACTTTCTATCCTACTTGGTCCGGCACACTTTCCGACGGACTTTGTCCGCCAGGTGTGCCGGACTTTAAAACGGACGGACTTGCCCACACACGCCCGGACTTTCCGGCGGGCTAAGTCCGCCCGTCTTTCCGACGGACTTTCGCCGGAGTTACGGCGGACTTTCAGAATGAACGGACTTGCCCACACACAGACAAGTCCGTTCATTTTGAACTTGACTCAGGTGCGACGGAACTAGAAAAGGATGTCAATCTTGCCGCTTTTATCGGCGAGATTGACACCTTGCGAGCCCCGTCGCGGGGCATACCAGGCCCTTAGGTCTGGTACGGATTATAAAGGGAACCCCTTACGCCGAAAAAACGGCGTGGGGTCCCCCCTAAAATACATACCAGACCCCGATCTGAGCACGCAGCCTGGCTGGTCAGGAAAGGGGTTGGGGACGAGCGCGCGCCCCCCCCTCCTGAACCGTACCAGACCGCATGCCCTCAACATGGGGGGTGGGTGCTTTGGGGGAGGGGGGCGCCCTGCGGGGCCCCCCACCCCAAAGCACCTTGTCCCCATGTTGATGAGGACAAGGGCCTCTTCCCGACAACCCTGGCCGTTGGTTGTCGGGGTCTGCGGGCGGGGGACTTATCGGAATCTGGGAGCCCCCTTTTATAAGGGGGCCCCCAGATCCTGGCCCCCCACCCTATGTGAATAAGTATGGGGTACATAGTACCCCTACCCATTCACCTAGGGAAAAAGTGTAAGTAATAAAACACACTACACAGGTTTTTAAAATATTTTATTAAACAGCTCCGGGGGGGTCTTCCTCCGGTTTCGGGGTCCCTCCGATTCATCTTCTCCCGGCGTCCGGTTGGTTCTTCTCCGCTCTCTTCTCCCGGTGTTCCAGTTCTTCGGCCGGCTCCTCTGCTGTCTTCAGGTAGCTCTCTTGCCAGCAGAGGTCTGGGCTTCTGGGCTTCTTCTCTTCTCTTCTCTTCTCTTCTCTTCTCTTCTCTTCTCTTCTCTTCTCTTCTCTTCTCCAGATGTTGACACGACGCTCTCTCCAGCTGGACTGCTCTCCGAGGGCTGCGTTGTGACTTATATAGGCGGAGACCCCGCCCCCTTTTGATGTCACAGTCCCTGGGCATGCTGGGACTGTGACATTTTAGGGGACGTAGTCACTGGGTGATGTTGATCACGCCCCCTAAAATGTCACAGTCCCAGCATGCCCAGGGACTGTGACATCAAAAGGGGGTGGGATCTCCGCCTATATAAGTCACAACGCAGCCCTCAGAGAGTAGTCCAGCCGGAGAGAGCGTCGTGTCCATATCTGGAGAAGAGAAGAGAAGAAGCCCAGAAGCCCGGACCTCTGCTGGCAAGAGAGCTACCTGAAGACAGCAGAGGAGCTGGCCGAAGAACTGGAACACTGGGAGAAGAGAGCGGAGAAGAACCAACCGGACGCCGGGAGAAGATGAACCGGAGGGACCCCCGAAGCCGGAGGAAGACCCCCCCCCGGAGCTGTTTAATAAAATATTTTAAAAACCTGTGTAGTGTGTTTTATTACTTACACTTTTTCCCTAGGTGAATGGGTAGGGGTACCATGTACCCCATACCGAAACTGAGTCCGACGGAAAGATTTAAAACTTGTTTCAAATCTATGTCCGACGGGCTTTTGGGAAGAAGTCCGCCGGAAAAGTCCGCCGGCGCCCACACACGGGCGGATTGTCCGGCACACTCTGGTCCGCCGGACCAAGTATGCCGGAAAGTCCGACCGTGTGTACGCGGCATAAGTCAAAAGGAGTAATGATAGCCATCAAACACACACTCAATTTTCAGTTACATTCCTCTCTCTTGGACCCAGGGGGTCGATACATCATTTTTACACCACCATAAACAATAAATTGACAACCCTGTTGAACATTTATGCCCCTAACACTCACCAACGATCCTTTTAAAGAGGATTAAGAGCCACTAAAACAATTCTCTCAAGGGCACACTATAATATGTGGGGACCTCATTGAGATCATTGAGATCATGAATGCTGAACACTTCCAACAAAACCCCCAAATGATCCTCCATCTTGTCCTTCTCTCTAGAGAATACAAATTTATTTGATGCTTGGAGATGTTTGCATGGCAATGAGGGGGACTATACCTTCTTCTCTCAACCACTGCAGTCCTATTCACAAATTGATCTGTTCCTTGTAGACAGAATTACACTAGAGCACATTTCTAAAGTTGAGATTGGACCCATTACATGGTCAGACCATGCTCCCGTCTCCTTGGAGATATTTAGCTCACCATTTAACAAAAATACATTGGTATGGCGTCTAAACTTATCTTTGCTCACTAATCCTAGATACAAGGACCAGATCAAGCGAGAATTCACATCTTTCTTTCAAATAAATGATACTGAAGAGGTAGATTTATTCTGTGGAACACGCACAAAGCTGTCATGAGGGGTTTACTTACCAAGTTGGGTGCGTATGAAAGGAGGAGGAGAACCAAAGATATATCCGATTTACTACACCAAATTCAAACTTTAGAAAAAAAACACCAATCTACACTAGATACTAACGACGCTAAAGCTCTCCAGGACTTAGGGCAGACCCCATATGGCTACCTTATTAACTAATATGAGCATACATTTAAAAGATCCAAACTAAACTTTTACACCCAAGCGAACAAATCTAGTGCCCTACTAGCTAACCAAGTAAAACAGAAACTAAGAAAATCCAATGTATCCTCTCTGAGGGACCCTCACAAGGGATTGATTACCAATCCGTTAGAGATCGCAAACGCTTTTAGAAAATTATATGCCTCTCTATACAACCTCAAAGACACCTTGAACTACCAACCTCCTACAGAAGTTCAAATTGATTCCTTTTTAGGCTCAATGCACCCCCCGCACTGTCAGTTTCCCAACAGGCCTCTCTATCTGCACCTTTTACAAGCAGCAAAATACACAAAGCCATCCACGACCTCCCTCCTAATAAATCACCTGGCCCAGATGGTTATACCAACGAATACTATAAAACATGTTGGGATATCCTATCTCTACACCTGAGCACTGTAGCCAACCAAGCAGCCTAGGCAGGATCTTTTCCTAAATGCCTTAGAGGCCCTTATAGTTGCTATTACAAAACCTGCAGTCTCGCTACTGAATAGCGACATAAAAATGTATGCTAAAGTACTGGCCACCAGACTACAACCCCTTATAGTATCACTAATACACCAAGACCAAGTAGGCTTTATTGGAAGCAGACAGGCACCTGATGGCACAAGGAGATTCATTGATCTGATTCAATGGACAAAACACCATCACCTTGTCTGCTGTTATCCCTTGATGCAGAGAAGGCGCTTAATCGGGTACATTGGGGATACCTTAGACAAGTATTGAGCAAATTTGGACTTACCAGACACTTTGGAGAAGCCATTATGGCCTTATACTCTGTCCCTAGTGCTAAAGTATGGATTTCCGGCATGTTGTCTGACCCATTTCAAATAACTAACGGCACTAGACAGGGCTGCCCATTGTCACCCCTATTTTTTGCCCTCGTTATTGTGCCACTAGCAGAGTCCATCCCCACTTGCAAAATGATTGAGGGCATACAGGTGGGTAGAGAGGAACATAAACTCGGTTTATATGCTGATGACATCTTGATTGCTTTAACAGAGCCCCTCTCTTCATTGCCAGCACTTCAAAACATCATAAAAACATTTAGCACTATATAAGATTACCAAATCTAAATCATTCATGCTCCCCTTGCAATTACCTTTAACGACTCAAAAACAGATATCTGGGATTACCTCCTTCTCTTGGGCACATTCATCATAACTAACATACCTTGGTATAAAATTGACGTCTCCTGGTACACACATTTTCAAGACTAACTACTCACTCTTGCTTAAGAAACTCTCAGAGTGTCAGAGGAGTTCCTTGAATAGATTGGCTAGTGGGCGCTCCAGTGTGCGCCGGTTCGCGCCGGTCCGCGCCGCTGTGCGGGCACGCACGGCACTTGGCGCCAGCCGCCCTATTTAGTCTGCTGGAATCTTCTGCTCGGTGCTGTCCGATCTGCAGCTCCCAGTTCCTGACTTCCTGTTTCCTGTTTGCTTCCTGTTTGCCTGTTTGATCGCCTAAGTGACCCCGGCCTGCCTTTGGACTTCTCTTGTTATCCGCCTGTACCTGACCACAGCTTTCCTTGACTACGACTCTGCCTACTCCTTTGTACCACGCTGTCCGCCTGCTGCCAACCCTGCCTGGGACCCGGACTTTGAGCCTGCCTGCTCCTCTGTACCTCGCTTACCGTTTGTTGCCAACTCTGCCTGTGACCGGACCATTCCACTTTGCTCCTGCTCTGCACCGGCTGCCTAGTCGCTTACTTTCTAGAACTTCCAGACCATACACATCAGGATCCTGGGCCTTACCTCCTCAAGTCACCTGCCAGGCTCTCTTACCACTCTGCGCTCCTGTGCCTTCTGTTTACACTACCGGGGGCCAGGAACCAGATACGTACGGGAGGCCACCCCTGCTATACTGGGTTCGTCAGTCAGGTACGTGTAAGTCTGACACAGAGCTTTTTAAAGACTTATCCAAAGCCACAGCATCTTGGGCGGGAAAAATAGCCCTCACTAAAATGTTCCTCCTGCCTCATGTATTATACTTTTTTCAGGGCAATTCCTATACCCATATTATCCACCCATCTTAAGACACTGCAAACAATTATAGACAACTTATTTTGGGAGCACAAAAAAGCAATAGTGAATAGGTTATCCTTTTTACACTCCTACACTCCAGATGGGCTTAGGAGCTCCAAACCTTGCTACGTATTACAAAGCGGTTATTTTAGACCAAACAAGATTCTGGTGGTCTCCATCGCCTTCCTATAGAGCAAGAAGCACTGCCTGCTAATCTCCAAGACCTTCTGGGAACTATCACATTATCTAATAAAGCACCTAGATCTTTCTTGGACACTGCCAACGCCACCTTCTGCACGTCGACTTCTACCCTCAGACTAATAGCACATGATCAACGGACGATCGACTCCAGCACTCCACTAACTTCACTATGCTTGCTTATCCCAAACCTAAACACTTCATCCTGGAACTGTCAAGGACTCACTCTGATAGCCCACATGTACACACAACAAACGCTACGTACATTTTGTGACTTACACAAGAACTGCAATATTTCACACAAAGACTTCTACAAATACTTACAAATTCGCCATTTTCTGGCATCTTCGAAAAGAGGAGACAGTCATTTCTTACAGGGTTTATACTCATTTTATACATCTGAAAGAACGCTGAAAGGAGGAATATCACTTATCTGCACCTCTCTATGCTCTAAGGCACTTCCTGGACAAACTTCCAGCCATGATAGCATGGGAACGAGACTTGGAGATATCGCCTACCACACAGCAATGGCAGAGAGCCCTCTATTGGCCTAGAAAAATATCCTGCTGCATCTTACATTGGGAAACTACACAAAAGGTGTTTCACAGGTGGTACCTCACACCTCAAATATTAGCCCGACGACACCCTGCTTCCCATTCTCCATTATGCTGGAGAAACTGTGGACATCTGGGATCTATCAGCCACATATGGTGGTACTGTCCAAAGATTACCCTGTTCTGGAAAGAGGTTTTTGCCTTCATATCCTTCGTAACCGGGATGCCTCAATCTCCAACTCCGGAGACTGCTCTCTTCGGCTTAGAACTAGAAAAATGGTCTTTTCAAATAAAATTTTTCACTGCACACGCTCTAATTGCTGCCAGATGCACCCTATTGAAAGCATGGAAAAACACTCAAGCTCCATCTCTTCTCACAGTGATAGACCTTATCAACACTCATGCTTCCTTCAAGAGAATGTTTGCCCAACTGCAGGCAGAACTTCCATATTTCAGAACAATTGGGCCTATTGGCTCAAAGACAGCAGAAATACAAATACTATCTAATATCACTTCCATTAATATACCACGCCTGGTTGGCGTAGTTTCTTAGGTTACGTTACTCAGTACCAATATAGTATTCAAAAGTTTAATTTCATTCTATGTAAATTCCTGATTTTTCCTCTCCTTTGTTTTTCGGGTAATTTTGCGAGGTCATCAAGGACAAGGTCCCTAAAGATTTTAACTGCAGGGGCTATAGGAGGAGAAAAGAGAGAGGGATTAGCCAATCCCGAATGCACAGTCCCTGAGGTAGCTGCAGGATAATCAGTCCGCAGCGGAATAGAAATTGTTCTTTAGGGACCTTGTCCTTGATGACCTCGCAAAATTACCCGAAAAACTTATTCGCCACCCACCATTGTCTAAAGAGGGAGACTGCAATCTTTATGTACACGTAAAAACTTAGTTGTCCGTCCGGCGGATAAGGGGGGTGGCATTGTCATTTTAGATAAGAGCCATAATGAAGAAGAGATGTATCGTATCCTGAATGAACCGGATACATACATGGAACTCCCCAATAACCCTACCAACATATATAAAAAACAGCTTCAGAAACTCATCTCTAAAGGTTATGACTTAAAGATTCTAAATAAGAAAGAGAAAGCATTTTTGATTCCTACAGCACCTAGAATCCCTACCATTTATTATTTACCGAAAATCCATAAAATTCCGGTGTGCCCCCCAGGTAGGCCCATCGTGAGTGGCATCAATTCCATTACCTCACGAGTGGGCAAATACATTGATTTTTACTTACAACCCGTGGTTAAGAAAACACCTTCCTTTCTGAAGGATACCAGCTCCACCATCAGACTTCTTGAAAATGTTGAATTACAGGATGGCTACATCATGGTCACGGCAGATGTGGCATCGCTATATACCTGTATACCACACGAAAGAGGTATAGAGGCGGTCAGATACTTTTTAGACTGCGAACATTCTTTGGCATCCTTCCAATGTGAATATTTGATAGAACTTCTTGAATTTGCAACCAAACATATTTATTTTTAGTTCATAGATATGTAGTGTATCTGATTACTTGCCCTTGTGATAAGCAATACATTGGTCGTACAACAAGGACATTCTCTATAAGAGTGGGCGAACATATTGCTTTAATCAAGGGCAGGGATCTGAAACATAGTGTCCCTAGACATTACAAATAATTCCACAACAGCGATCCAATAGGATCACATTTCATTGCCATTGATAAATGCACTCCACCTTGGAGGGGAGGCTCCATGACCAGAGGGGTTTCTCGTCTAGAAATGTTCTGGATACATGAGCTACAGTCTCATTTTCCACATGGCATGAATATGGAAATGGATATTAACGCCTTCATTAATGATTCCTAAATTGCAATATAAATTGTTCTGGTTATTAAGGTTGTGATATAGGTAACCCATACTTCACATTTCATGTATGTACAATTTTAAATATTTTTTGTCAAAACTCACACCTGGAGTGACCTTTCAAAATTTTAAAATGATTTTTTCAAATTGTTTACAATTTTCTAATTCACTTATTTATTTATTTATTTATTTATTTATTTATTTATTTATTTATTTATTTATTTATTTATTTTTAGATTTTTTTAGATTTTCTGAATTTTATTCAATAACAAATAATAAAAAATCTATTTTTCTTATGTTTTTTTACACTTTTTGTTACAAAACGAAATATAAAATTAAGTCTATATGGCATTATTCATCTATAAGCCACTTAGATAATAAGATTAATGCTTTATTCTTATTTTTCTTTGCGTATTGGCTATATGCACACTATGATCTAGAATATAACATTTTTTGACCATATATTTTTTGATCATATTTATGCTTTCTCTGTCCATTTGAAAGCGGGCCAGAAGTAAGCGAGATGTGATACGGGTGGCCACTCACACATTACATATGATTTTGGCCAATCCTGCATGTGGGGGACTGATGCATATGCCCATTGGTCCATCTTGCATCACATGAGGGTGTCACATCTGATGACCCCAACAATGTTTTGGCACGCACGCCTTGTCATGATGCCATGATGTGCGTTTGACCACTACATCGAGATGTGGAACGCACGCCATTATCGTGATCTTGGACGTGCGTTCCACCTCTTTTGGAGCACAAATCTGGTCTTGACGTCGTGATGTTAGCTTAGTCACGAGGTCCTAACATGGAACGCACGCCATCTTGCGGATTGCGGGACAGCGAGCCCTTAACTAGTTGTGATTGGAGAGGGATAGCTTTTTTCCTAATTTGAGTTTATTTGATTTTTTTCTAATTTATGAACACGTACAATACTATACCTGATCCAACTTGGTAGCATATATAGGGAGATATAAGAAGTATTCTTAAGGTGCTGGAATGCATAGCCGAATGCAATACTGAGGCTTGGAATGCACGCGGGTCCGCCATCTTGGAGGAACCTGGAAGTGCATGATTCGACACTGTACAAGCTGGATTCTCATTATGGGGGTCACAGTATCTATATTAACGTGTATGGCTGCAGTGGAGGGGCACCCCAGAAGAAGTCTAGTGAGACGAAACGTGTCGGGAGGACTCCACTGCCGCCACGATTTTATACAAAGCACTTTTTTACTGCACAAATGTAAGTGTTCTACTTTTTATCAATAAATGTTTTCTATTTATGGAATTATGCTATGTGGCCCCTTTTTATTTTTCACGGGCCATTTTCTCGGGATGGGTAACCACTTATATGGAGAAGACTCTCTTGAAGCCATGAGGACTTTGGAGTTCCATCACCACTGACTTCAAAGGTCCCTCCTCCATTGCTGGTTGGCAATACAAGCTCATCTGACTCATAGAACATATGTTCTGCATTTCACTTGGGTGGTGGTATCACCACATTGGTATTTTGACCTCTCATTTATCGTATTGGCTAATCACGTGGTGAACTAGGACCGACTCATTCCAAATATGAACTATGAATAATTATTATACATGAGGGACACTTGGAGATTACTAGAGACTTTATTATTTCACTTTAAAACAAATTTCTTCACTTTATTCATTATATGTCCTTGTCTATATGGTCTTTGTTTATATGGTTACTTGGCACAATAGCACTACACTTTGATATATTTGTTATCTTGAAAAGGAACCTGACTTTTTAGGGCTTACATAACCTACCATATCCTATCTGATATAAAAACTAGTAGCACAAGGTGCATATGGCCTTTTTGTAGTAGGGATATCAACCTGCTTGCCTCACATGCAAATACCAAACTAGTGTTGGTCAGAAGACTGTTATACCTTACTCTTATTCATTTTAACCCCTTGCCGACAAGTGCACAACGATATATGTCAGCACAATGGCACGGCTGGGCAAATGGGCGTACAGGTACGTCCCCTTTAAATTGCGGCATTGTGGGTGCATGTGTGCCCGCCGTGTACTCTGTGACCGTGCCCCGTGGGTCCCACAGACTTGATATCTGGCGGTGTCCCGCGATCGTGTCACAGTGTGTGGCAGAACAGGGAGATGCCTATGTAAACAAGGCATTTCCCTGTTCTGGCTAGCAACATGACAGAGATCTACTGCTCCCTGTCTAGTGAGACAATCCCCCCACAGTTAGAATCACTGCCTAGGACACACTTAACCCTTGATCGCCCCCTAGTGTTTAACCCCTTCCCTGCCAATGTCATTTACACAGTAATCAGTGCATTTTTATAGCACTGATCGCTGTATAAATGACAATGGTCCCAAAATAGTGTTAAAAGTGTCCGATATGTCCACCATAATGTCGCAGTCATGATAAAAATCGCAGATCGCCACCATTACTAATAAAAAAAAATAATAATAAAAATGCCATAAATCTATCCCCTATTCTGTAGACACTATAACTTTTGTGCAAACCAATCAATATACGCATATTGCGATTTTTTTTTTTTTATGTATCAAAAATATGTAGAAGAATACATATCGGCCTAAACTGAGAAAGAAATTTTGTTTATTTATATATTTTTTGGGATATTTATTATAGCAAAAAGTAAAAAACATTGCTTTTTTTCAAAATTGTCGCTCTTTTTTGTTTATAGAGCAAAATAAAAAACGCAGAGGTGATCAAATATCACCAAAAGAAATTTTTTTTATGGGAAAAAAAGGATGTCAATTTTGTTTGGGTGCAACGTCGCACGACCGCGCAATTGTCAGTTAAAGCGATGCAGTGCCGTATCGCAAAAAGTGCTCTGATCAGGAAGGGGGTAAATCCTTCCGGGGCTGAAGTGGTTAAACATAAATTGGAAACTAAATGAAAAAATATAGTGGAATGTTAGGCAACTGTACCAAAAGAGCATCAAAGTATATTTGTGTTTATTAAGAACACATTGCATTCTCTGTTTGTAAAACACTTTGAATGTGAAATGAACACAAAACTTTCCCTTAGTGCCCATTCACTCTACTGTGCTGCAATGGCACTCTTCCATTAAAGTACATTTTGTGTTGACAGCCAAAAATACCCAGAAAAAGTGGATCATTTTTGGCATTGCACTGCTATGCACATAGGCAGGGATGAGGCATGAGGCCCTTATGGTTAATTAATGTAAAACAAATGTTTCCCTTAACGTCTTTCAGGACAGCACCTTGAAAGCGTGGCTCCACCCACTTGTCAGGAAACACACCTCCACCAATCTTTAAAAGGAGGCTCCTTCCCACTTATCAGTTTTTGTGTTTCCTCCAAAGGGAACACATGGTGGAGTTAGGAGCTCTCAAGGTGCTGTCCTGAGAGGCCAGGCTCCCTACTCCACTATTTATTTTTTATTTACCTCAAGAGAGCCGGTTCCTCTCATCTCCACAGGCTCATGTAGTGCCGAGTGGATGGGCTCCTTCTACCTCATCAGTGCTCGGGGAGAGCCAGGACTGCTCCAGGAGTTGCCGCTCCCAGGTGGGGGTGTTAGGCATGTCAGGCGCACTTTTTTGGCCAGGACATGTTCCTTTTTCTGACGCCGTGGCCATCTTGGGAAGGGCAGTCAGAGGACTGCATCCACTGGATGTGAGGTAGCCGGAATTGGGGCGGCATCCGACAAGCAGGCGCTGGGCGTCATTTCCACCAGAAAGTGCAGGAGGGAGGAATAGGTCTGGTGTCTATATTCCGGTTTGGCGCAGAGGTGTTAATGGAGTCCGGAACTGGCGTTTTCTCCACAAGCATCACGCTGCTCCCTCAGCATGGACTCAGGAACCACAGCAAGTGGGACAGGTACAGGTACCAGCAAGGCCCAGGTAAGGAGCAGACTGTAGGTTCTGCTCTATTTTACTGGGGGTCTCTCTCTAGCTCTCTTCTTCCTAGTTCTTAGTGGGGCTTGAGTGTGTTTCCCCCCTGGTGGTGGGGGCCTGTCTGGGCACATGAGTCTGCTGTTTCTCTCACTGTGCACCTGTGGTGAGCATCTTGAATGGTTTCAGGCTGACTCTAAAGTATGATTTGTCTTTTTCTCTTTTTTTCCTTTATCATAGCAGACCAAGAGCTCTGACCCAGGGATTAAAAAGAAATGTCCTTCATGCAAAACTAAGTTACCTGAAGGTTGGAAAGACTTTATGTCAAGCATGCATTGACTCCTTGGTGAAGGGAGAAGCTGCTTCCACATGCAGCGATCTGATCGCATCTGTCAAGAAGGAATTGGATGCTACCATTCAATCCTTTAAATCCTCACTTACAAATCCATCCACAAGTCAGCCTACTACCTCACAGTCCTCTCAAGGCTCACTGTTAGTCCCGGCAGTGGAGGCAGAAGTGGGTCCTCTGAACCAGGAAGAGCATTCCCCCTCTAAATCTAATGAAGAATCAGATGAGGATGGGGATGAGCTGGAGAATATGCCTTCCGAATATAAATTGTCTTTGGATCAAGTGGACGGCCTCTTGAGGGCAATTTATGCTACTTTGGGCCTGGAGAAAGAGCATAAAGAATTGTCTTTACATGACAGGATGTATACAGGGCTCAGCGAGCCCAAAACACGTACCTTTCCAGTCCACGCAGTGATTTCTGAGACAATCAAGAAAGAATGGGATGATCCTGAAAGAAAACCATTCTTCTCAAGGGCTCATAAGAGAAAGTTCTCTTTTGATGAAGACCCAGTGGCTCTCTGGAATAAAGTTCCAAAACTCGATGCAGCCTTTTCTCAGGTGTCAAGATCGAATGATCTAGCATTTGAGGACATGGGGATTTTAAAAAATCCCATGGATAAAAAGATGGATCAACAACTGAAGAGGGCTTGGCAATCCATTATGGGCAACCTTAAGCCAGCAATGGCAACTATTTGCGTCTCCAGAAATATGGAGTATACAGCAAATCAGCTTAAAGCTCATATAATAGCTGATTCTCCTAAGCAAGAAATCCTGGATTCCTTTTCAACTCTTTCAGCAGCTGTAGCCTATGTCTAGGAAGCATCAGCTGAATCTATCAGGATGACAGCAAAAGCCGCAGCCCTTACTAATTCAGTCAGATGGGCACTATGGTTAAAAACCAGGCAGGGGGATGCAGCATCTAAAAACAAATGATGTGGGGTCCCTTTCCTACAGGATTTATTGTTTGGCCCTGATTTGGACTCAGTTCTTGACAGGACTGCAGATAAAAAGAAATCTTTTCCTGTCAAGAAGAAGAAACAACCAGTCAAACAGTTTTTTCATCCTCAAAGGGCTCAGGAACAAAACAAGCCTCAAGAGAAAAAGAAAAATTGGTCAGGGCAGAGGGGAAAGGGCAAAGGGAATGTCCTTTTCCATCCTCCTGCGTCATCCAACAAGACGCAATGACAGCCGGTTACAGGTGGGAGGAAGACTTCAAGGTTTTCTCCCCTATTGGTCAAGCATAACAGAAAACCAGTACATTCTGGGTATGCTAGCCCGGGGTTACAGAATAGAATTTTCAGATCTCCCCCCAGAAAGGTACTTTATAAAAAATCTTCCAAGAAATGCAACAAAGTCCCTAGCAATGAAGAACCTGTTAAAGGATCTGATAGATCAAGGGATTGTGAATCACATTTCACAGGGGGAGCATTACCCATATATTCCTGATAAAAAAGCCATCCGGAAGTTTTCGATTAATCCTCAAACTGAAACCGCTGAACAGATCAGTCCTATACAAAAGATTTTGTATGGACTCCATCTTCACGGTCAGAAACCTTTTGACAAAGGAATGCTTTATGGCAGTGGTCATCAACCCTGTCCTCAGGGCCCACTAACAGGCCAGGTTTGCAAGATAACTGAAATACATCATAGGTGATATCATTTGCTGCTCAGTGATTGCAGTATTCTAGTCTGCATCTCCCCACAGGTAATACATAAAACCTGGCCTGTTAGTGGGCCCTGAGGACAGTGTTGATGACCACTGCTTTATGGCATCGATCGACCTTCGAGATGCCTATTTGCACATCCCAATAGCCGCTCAGTCTCAGAAATTCCTAAGGATGGCGATAAACATGGGGAAAGAGGTTCTGCACCTACAATTCAAGGTCCTCCCCTTCGGCATTTCTTCTGCCCTGCAAATATTTACAAAGGTGATGGCAGAAGCTCTCGCACCTCTCCGCCTGCAAGGGATCCTGGTAATTCCGTACCTAGACGACCTGCTTTTCTTTGCCCCTTCCAGGGAGAAGTTATTAGAGGACCTCGGGGAAGCCCGCGGTCATCTAGAAGCCTTGGGTTGGATCGTAAATATGCAAAAGTCAAATTTCAATCCAGCCCAGGAAGTACAATTCCTGTGGTATCAAATCTGTTCAGTAGAACAGAGAGTTTTTCTCCCAGAAGAGAAAAAGGTAAAAGTCCAAAATGTTGTGGCCTCCTTACAGACAAATCAGGAATTATCAGTCAGGAGAGTCATGTCAGCACTAGGAACCCTAACCTCAGCCATGCCAGCCATTCAATGGGCAAGGTTACATTTCAGACCTCTTCAGACTTTCCTCCTGAGAGTATGGAATCACAGGACAGAATCTCTGGAGGCAAAGGTAAAAATCCCCATCAAAGTCAAACGATTGCTTTGGTGGTAGAGAAATCAGGCAAATCACTAATCATGCTAAGCACTTTCCCAACTGGGATCTATCAGTGGCCCTCACGAAGGAACCTTTTGAACCACTCCTAGATTGTAAGCTCTAACGAGCAGGGCCCTCTGATTCCTCCTGTATTGAATTTTATTGTACTTGTACTGTCTGCCCTAATGTTGTAAAGCGCTGCGTAAACTGTCGGCGCTATATAAATCCTGTATAAGGAGTGCGCATGCGCGGAGCTCGCAAGATGGCCGCTAAAGCCTAGAGCTCCGCTCCCTCACGAACGACCGGCGCTCACAGCACGGACCACAGCGCACCACCGCACGATTAAAGTACCTGGTGATACTCCCCAAGGTCCAGGCTACACCCTCATATGCCCGGGGCCCCGGTGAAACGGAACCTGTGGCCACAACAGGAGCGAACAAAAACGGCTGAGACGCCCAAGATGGCCGCCGCTACACAGGCACAGCCTCTGCCTCAGATTCTCTGCTCCACAGGCCCGGCGGACTACAGGTCAGAGCAACCCCTCACTCCCCCTCACTTCACTCCAGGGAGACAGCAGGGATACCCACCTCTGCTGACCCCTTCTCCAGCCTCAACAGGATCCCTGCAGGATCGCCCCCTCTATGAAGGCCCTCTATCCCCCCAGGGATCTACCTCAGATCACACAGGCCTCACACCATATGCCTTCCCTGCCAGTGACTCTGCTTCTCACATGGACTCCCTCTTCCACAGATTCTCTGAACTTTTGGACAGAGGCCTGGCTCAAACGGCAGCTAAAATTACAGGGGACCTGAAGGCAGACTTTATTAATTTAGGGGCCCGTATCGATGCGATCGAACACAAAATGGAGGACACTATAGCTGTCACTAATCAACACTCGCAGCACATCAGCACTGTGCAAGATCAATTAGACCTAGCAATGGCTCGTATTGACGAACTTGAGAATAGGTCCAGATGATATAACATCAGAATCCGAGGCCTACCGGAAACGATTCACAATGTTCCAGAAGCAGTCAAGGACCTGATTAAACAGCTAATCCCTAATATCTCCTCTCAACACCTTGAATTGGACAGGGCACACAGAGCCATAGGGCCCCCCAGAAAAGACGGCACCCCAAGAGATATTATCGCTAAGCCCCACCACTACACAGTTAAAGAGGAAGTGATGAGACAGGCCAGGTCCTCTCACTCAGTGCAATGCATGGGACACCCAGTACAGATCTTCGCAGACCTGTCGCCCTCTACGATCCAAAGGAGGAGATCACTAAAACCCCTCCTGCTCGCTCTCACCCAAAGAGATATAAAATACAAGTGGGCCTTCCCGTTCGCGGTTAAATTCTCCGTCCAGGGGAAACATTACGCCTTCTCCTCCCTACCAGAAGGAGAAAAATTGCTCCTGCACCTGAAAATCATCTCCCAGGAAGCCGAGATGGACACGACCAATGCCGGGACCAACTCCAACAAACGACAGACCCCCACCAGCCCTCAATCTCCACTGTGGTCAACAGGAAAAGCAAAGAAGGCCAAAGACAACAACCAAACCTGAAGCCAATGATGATGTGAACTGCATCTCTTCTATCCCGATTGTGAAGTGGGGATCGTTTTGACCATCCCCTGGAACAGGGGGGATCCTTTGGGCCTAGTCACTAGGCAGGCTACGCAACCGGGCAAAGTTTTCTGACTTTCCAGAACTTTTTGTTACTTGTTTGTTGTTTTTCTGGTTCCGGGGGGGGGGAATTGGGATTTTATCCAAATTTTCCCTCTTTATTTTTTGATAATTTTACCTAGCCCATCGACATATCCACTATGCTCAAGGGAGCAGTGCCTCTCTAGATTGACAGGGGCTGCTTCCTCCCGCCTATCTATGAGGGGGGGAGAGATCTTATCCCCCTTGATTAAGGATTTTATTCAGGTCTAGTTTATAGATGCTCTGCTGTGATAGCAAATGAATAGCAAACTAGGAGGATACTATATTGGGCGGCGGTTTAAGGGCCACTAACTAGTAACTCTGTTATGACAACCGGGTATACCACAGTAATGGTTTCAAAATTTTCTTTGTTTTTTCTTCCAGCATTTTTTCCCGTAAGGGAACAAGTTTTATGTTGGGCGTTCGGATTCGTGAGGAAACACTTGCGCACCCACCTAACCCCTAGACACCCGAAGGTCTCTGGGGGCTAGGCTGTCTGAGCCCAGATGGGCCAGACATACTCAAATTTTTTTCTAGAAGACATAGGGGGTTTCTCCTTCCCTGTGTCTTTTCTTTCTTCTATAGGAGACCTTCTCTTTTCTATCCTGCACCCCCACCCCTCATCCCCAATCAATACATTGTGCCTAACCACATCTTGTGTTTCAGATACCACACACTCACCCACGGGAATTCCTGATATCTTCCCGCCAAGAAGAATCTACGATCATCATCCTAAAGTCCAGGTACCCATCAAAGGGTAAGTGAGGGCCATTGCACTTCACTCCAACTGCTCCATGGCTAACGACCCTACAGCTGAACTCCACATAGCCTCTCACAATGTCCAGGGAATCAATTCCCAGATTAAGAGGAGAAAGGTCCTCGATTATTATAAGCATCTCAAGCTAGACATTATTATGCTGCAAGAAACACACTTCCCCTCCCGGTATAGCCCTAAGTATCTCCACCCTCATTTCCCACAGTTTTTCTTAGCGAGCGCAGACAACAAAACTAAGGGAGTTGCAATCATCATTTCCAAACATCTTAACTTTGTAAAACTGTCTGAATTCGCTGATCCGGAGGGCAGGTTCCTCCTGGTCAAGGGAACAGTGGGGGACCACCTGTATTCCCTGGTCTCCTACTATGCCCCAAATAGAGGACAAGCAAAATTTTTTGACTCCCTACTGCGCAGCCTCGCTCAGAAATTGGAGGGAACGGTCATCTTTGGCGGAGACTCGAACGCAGCGTTCGATCAGGGATTGGACAAGTCTAAACCCCTTCCGACTCAACTAACACGACCCACCAAAGAGAGCCTCAGGATCGCCAAAACAATCCATGTCCACGGCTTAACTGACACTTGGAGGGAACTTAACCCCAACAAAAGGGACTATACCCATTACTCTCCCCCTCATAATACCTATGCGAGGATTGACCACATTTTAACCCCATCCTCCCTACTCCCTTTGATCCACAAAGCACAAATCAGGGAGTCAGCCCTCTCGGACCACTCCATAGTAACCATTTCACTCAAAACGGGCCCCCTGGGCGGATCCAGGGGACACTGGAGACTGAATGAGTCACTATTATCTGACCCCATCAGGGTCATTGAACTCGAAAAAGCCCTTAAAGAATATTTTAAACTCAATAAATCAGAGGACATTTCTCCAGAAACATTATGGGCTGCACATAAAGCGTTTATAAGAGGTACACTCATCCAGATTGCCACTCAAACCAAACGAGCACAAAAAGCAGACCTAATTAAGCTGGAAAAGGAATACACCACGCTGAAAGCTTCCCACAAAAGGGACCCCTCCAAGACCCCTGTTTCCCTTCTCGATAGAGCGAGAATTGATCTCAATCTAGCACTCACATCTAAGGCTGAAAAAGCCATTCGCTGGAATGGACAAAAATTTTACACTCAGGCAGACAAAATAGGTCCCCTCCTGGCTAAAAAACTGTCTCCCCCCATCAGAACCCAAGCCTTCCCCAAACTCAGAGTAAATGGCCAACCCCCCACGACCAATCCTTCCAAGATTCTAGAAGCCTTTCGGGGTTTTTACCCTACTTTATATAGCCAAACAAATACACCAAACGCGAACTTAATCCCTCAGTTTCTGGAAGGTATCCCCCTACCCTCCCTAAAAGAGGTCCACAAACAAAAGATGGAAATACCCATCTCCGAGGAGGAGGTTTTGGGGGTCATAAAAGACCTTAGAGGGGGATCAGCTCCGGGTCCAGATGGCCTTTCTGTAGCATACTACAAGTCTTTTGCAGTCATTCTGGCACCTCACCTGACCTCCTTCTTCAACTCCAAAACCAATGGAAACCCCCTAGACATCCATCTCAACACCGCGTTAATCACAGTCATACCCAAACCTGGCAAAAATCACGAAGACGTTAGCAACTACAGACCGATCTCACTCATAAATAATGACCTAAAAATACTTACCAAAATAATGGCTAACAGGTTGTCATCTTTTATTACACAATATATACATAAGGACCAGGTAGGATTCATACCCGGGAGACAGGGTCCTGACCAAATAAGGAGGGCGATAGATATCACCTCGATTCTTCAAACTAACTGGACAGGGGGGCCTAACCAATCGGGATTCCTTCTATCCTTAGACCTGCAGAAGGCCTTTGACACGGTCTCCTGGCACTACATCTTCAATATATTGGAGAGATGGGGATTCGGTAGCCGTTTTCTGGGACTTCTGCATGCTCTCTACTCACAACCAAAGGCCCAAATACGCATCCAAGGTCATTACTCCAAACCAATAGACATTTTACGGGGCACTAGACAAGGGTGCCCTCTATCCCCCCTAATCTTCGCAATAGCCATAGAAACCTTAGCAATCGCCATTCGACATAACCCGGACATAAAAGGGGTGACCTGTGGAGACCAGATGCACAAATGTGGGCTCTTCGCCGACGACATCCTCCTTTTCCTGACATCCCCCCTCACTACACTACCTAATCTCTGCCTAGTGTTAAAGAACTTTTCTAAAATCTCTGGACTCGAAGTCAATTTCACCAAATCTCAAGCTCTTAATGTCTCATTACCACCACAAACAGTTGACTCTCTAAAACAATCCTTTCACTTCAAATGGGGCGACACATCCATTAGCTACCTGGGAATCACACTGCCAAGACGGAAACGCTTTATGCGCAAAATTATCCTTCACTCTTCAAGAAACTAGAGGCAGACCTTATTTCATGGTCAAAACACGAGCTATCCTGGCTGGGTCGGATCAACTCCGTTAAGATGACCCTACTCCCCAGGCTCCTCTACTTCTTTCGCTCCCTCCCTATCCCAATCAGGAAAGATCACCTGAGAGCTTTGCAGAGTAAAATTCTCCAATATATTTGGGGTAAGAAAGGATATCGTATCCCTCAGAGTACCCTCTTCCTTCACGGACGCAAGGGAGGGCTGGGTCTCCCAAACCTACGTAAATACTACTTGGCTGCCAGATTGGCCCAACTGTCCTCAATTTACTCTCGCTACGAAAAACCAGACTGGGTGAATATTGAAAGACAAGCCATCCCCAAACACACGCTGGACTACATACTTTGGTGCCCACCTAAATCTAGACCGCCCATCCTATCACCCACTCTATCCCACTCCTGCGCCCTTTGGGACTCCCTCCGGCACTCCACGGCTCTGGTCTCCACGGGTCGACCCCTAGCTCACCTATTCCACAACCCTGACTTTCCACCTGGACTTGACATCTCAGCATTCAAATGGTGGTTGGACAAAGGGCTATACCGGATAGGGCACTTCTTCACTCCCAATGGACCAATCACCCTCAAATTCTGTATCAAACACCTGGACCTCCCGGAATCGGAACGATTCCGCTTTTACCAAATCACTCACTTTCTCCACTCTATTTGGAAAGAGAAACCGCTCCCCCCTAAATTCACAGTATACGAACAATGGCGCGGACAAGCCATGGAGCAGTGGGGAGGCATATCAGTGATATATTCGGCCCTCACTTGCCCTACAGACAAAACCACATATATGAAGGCTTGGGAGTCTGACTTCCAATGCTGCAGGGACATAGATATCTGGCAAGCAGCTCTTACTAAATCCTTTAAGGTAATCCAGAACATCTCCTTGAGGGAGGCAAGTATCAAATTGATTACCAGATGGTACCTAACCCCTACCAGGTTGGCAGCAATCTATCCCTCAGCGAACCCATTATGTTTCAGAGGATGTCAACACCTGGGCACTATGGCCCACATTTGGTGGGAATGCCCCAAAATACGCACTTTTTGGAGAAAAGTCTTCTCTATGATTTACAAGGTGACGACTTGCCAGATCCCTAGGTCCCCAGAGGTGGCTATTCTCAACGCTAACCTATCTGGAATTTCTAAGGCTAATCAAACACTGATCAACTTTATATTATTGGGCACCAAAATCTCAATTGCCAAAGCATGGAAACAACCAAGGCCCTCGTTCAACGCAGTAAAAAGGAAGGTATCATGGATTATGGCTCAAGAAAAACTTTCTAGCATCCTGACAAACACCTCTAAGAAATTCCAAACAATATGGGAACAGTGGGCCCAATACATGGGAACCTCCCTCATACCAGGGGTTCAGGCACGCAACAACCCCTAACCCACGCACAGACGAATTCATCCTGCATTAATCTGAGAGACACACAGATGTACTCCTGCTCCCCCCTCACCCACCTGGAAAGACCCCTCCACCCCCCCTCCCTCCTCACTCTTCTCTCTCTCTCTTTTTTAACTCTTTCTCCTGTCTTCTATCTCACATCAGTTAGCTAACTGGTGGCAATTCAATATGCAGCTAACATACGGTAAACTACCTAGCCCATGGGGATTCATAGTCCCTCAACATTCCTGAGGGCTCCAACCTAATGGGCAAAGGAGAAGTATGGGGTTTTTCCCCACCTGGCACAGCTAGATCCCGTCAGGGGTGCGGGGTAGGGGAAAGTTCCCGTGAGGTTTTAGTGACAATACATGGAGAATGTATATTTAGAACATAGATACGGTTATATCTCAGGTTTACCCCACCAAAAGCCTTTAAAGATGAGAAACCGTATGTTTTATGTTGTTTTCTTTCTCGAATTGTAACCTTTATGTCTTATGTTCGAGGAGGCATTCCCTCCTGTGCATTCCAATATGTCAATGCATAAAATGTATGACGTAATTGACAATAAAAACATATTGAAAGTTAAATCCTGTATAATAATAATAATAATATAATAACCACTACAAGAAATTTCACTGAAAAATCTTACTCTAATGCCGCGTACACATGGTCGGACTTTTCAGCTACAAAAGTCCGACAGCCCGTCCGACAGACTTTCGACGGATTTTCGAAGGACTTTTGGCGGACTTGCAGCGGACTTTCTAACGAACGGACTTGCCTACATACGATCACACAAAAGTCTGACGGATTCGTACGTGACTAAAATAAGGAAGTTGATAGCCAGTAGCCAAAAGCTGCCCTAGCGTGGGTTTTTGTCGGTCGGACTAGCATACAGACGAGCGGATTTCTGGGTCCGGCGGAGTTACGACGTAAAGATTTGAAGCATGTTTCAAATCTAAAGTCCGTCAGATTTGCGGCTGGAAAAGTCCGCTGAAAGTCTGGGGAAGCCCACACTCGATCGTATTGTCCGCCGTATTTGGTCCGTCGGCATCCGTCTGACTTTTGTAGGCGAAAAGTCCGACTGTGTGTACGCAGCATTAAGGTTTTATTTTTGGTTGCAATAACATCAGCAAGGAGGATTAGTGAGCTGCACGCCCTATCTGTTAAAAAACCCTTTTTATCCATCTACACAGATAGGATTATACACAAAACCGATCCGGGGTTTTTGCCGAAAGTAGCATCAGCCCACAACAGGTCGCAGGAGATCGTCCTACCAATCTTTTGCTCAAACCCTTCAGGGAAGAAAGAAAGCAAATTCCACAATTTGGATGTAAGAAGGACTTTATTACATTATCTGGAAGTAACAAAAAACTTTTGGTCTTCGGACTCTTTGTTTATACTTTTTCTGGAAAAAAGAAGGGCCACCAAGCATCTATGGGGTCAATAGCTAGATGGCTTAAATCCGCTATTCTGGCAGCCTACTCTCAGTCGGGACTATCCCCCCCACTGGGTATTAAAGCACATTCTACAAGGGCTCAGGCCACTACATGGTGCCACCCCAGATCAAATTTGTAAGGCGGCTACGTGGTCAAGTTACCTAACGTTTGTCCGTCATTACAGACTGGATCATCTGTCAGCAAGCGAGCAGGCTTTTGGCAGAAATGTCTTAGAAGCTGTGGTCCCTCCCTAGTGGGAAAGTTTCTGTTATCCTCTCAAGGTGATGTCCTGAAAGACGTTAAGAGAAAAATCAAGTTAGACTTACTGGTAACTTGTTTTCCAGGAGTCTTTCAGGACAGCAGCAACTCGCCCTTATTGTATTAAATTACTTTGCTGTGACTAACCATATTCTGATTATGTGTTCCAGCTTGGTCCGGAGATTCTCTACTACTACTGATGATAAGTGGGAAGGAGCCTCCTTTTAAAGAGTGGTGGAGGTGTGTTTCCTGACAAGTGGGTGGAGCCAAGCTCTCAAGGTGCTGTCCTGAAAGACTCCTGGAAAACAAGTTACCGGTAAGTCTAACTTTTTTTTTTTTCTTCAGTATTGCATTACTGTGTGTTTTGTCACAAATCACTGTGCATTAAGGCAGCCCATTCATTTTAAATGAAACAGTGCACAACAATGCATGGCAGTCCATTATCATGCCTTGTGATGCACTGTACTGCATGTGCATCAGAATTGCAGTGCCTTATTGCGTTGGGCTGCCATTCAAAATGAACACCATTGCAATGTGCTAAAGTACATAAGATGTATTAAAGTAATATGTGTATTAACTGAACACTCCCTATTGCAAGGGTGTGCTTTAGCCTTTTTCTTTATACTCCTAACTTTTTTTTATAAAAAAAATATGAATACACACATAAATGTTTTCAATAGAGTGTTTATGATCAATTAATTTTAGGTTAAAAAGTAATATAAAATAAGCTATGTGTGTTTCTAAAAGACCATTAAAATTTAAAAATGATATATTTCTTGCTAATATTTTTGTAACTTTTATTGATCTTTAAATAATATTAAGTGCCATGCCATTGACAATACTAGAGAATTGAATAAGGCAAGCTTAGTTTATTAAAAAAAAATGTATATGCAAGAGAAGCAAATTGTTGCAAGACAGGGACACATTAGAATTAGAGCAATGCTGTCAAAGTAATAACTTTAGCTCAGGCTTCATGATTTTCTCGCTAGGCCCCAGGAGACCAGCGCTTGCTATGACAGAAGAGCCAGGGCTTCTGCTCTGTCTATTTTTTTTTCTATAATTACAAGTTGCAGTATTATGTCCCTCAGTCTCATGCTGAGTCCTGACTCCTGAGACATAGACCTCAGGTGCACAAATCTTTGGGAGTCCCTCCCTTCAATTAACACAATGTTAGCACAAAAAATACAATGTGTTTTATTATTATATTCAACCAAAGCTGGTAAACAAGTCAAAGAAAGT
Organism: Lithobates clamitans; assembly: GCA_037952925.1. Taxonomy (NCBI): domain Eukaryota; kingdom Metazoa; phylum Chordata; class Amphibia; order Anura; family Ranidae; genus Lithobates; species Lithobates clamitans. The sequence continues at coordinate 930,559 of JBBGZY010000482.1, forward strand.
CCAAGTTACCATAACCTGCACAGCCAAGAAGTTGGAAAAGTGACATCATAATGAAATAAATGCATTCAAAAGCCTAAAATAAGAAAAAAAAATAAGAAAAAATTGCTGCTTTTTGACATAGTGTTAAATGATAAAATAGTTAGATCTAAATATTGCATTATTATATTTAGTTTTGCATACATTGTTCCATTTTAGACAAATAAAGTCATTATTATTATTATTATTATTAATAATATTATTATCTGCTTATCCTATATTTACATTTTACTTTTATATGTATTGTCTTTGTGCTTTGCTATTTTACAGTTTGCTAATTATATGATTTTATTTCTAAGTTTTTTGTTTTACTTTTCAAGTTTAAAGGAACTGACAGCAGTAAAACTTCCATCTTTTTGGTCACACTCCTCCAGCAGTTTTGACAGATGTTAGTGGCTTTCTACAGGCCTCTTTATATCTCTAAGTTGAACAGATGTAACTGCAGGGTACACATAATGAAAATGTAGGATCACTTAGTAGCAGGTCAAACTGAAACCTTGGTTTGTTCTATACAGAACTAAGCTGACATTTATGTGCCTGACAGGGGCCTGTGTGGAGGGGGGGTGTTACCTACCTGACACACACTGACCTACCTGGCTGACATACCCTGACATACAATGACCTACCTGACACACACTGACCTACCTGGCTGACATTCACTGACCTACCTGGCTGACATACCCTGACCTACATGACATACACTGACCTACCTGACACACACTGACCTACCTGGCTGACATACCCTGACCTACCTGACACGCACTGACCTACCTGACACGCACTGACCTACCTGACATGCACTGACCTACCTTGCTGACATAACCTGACCTATCTGACACGCACAGACCTATATGACACGCACTGACCTATCTGACATGCACTGACCTTCCTGACTGACATATGCTGACCTACATGACATACACTGACCTACCTGACACACATTGACCTACCTGGCTGACATACCCTGACCTACATGACACGCACTGACCTAACTGACATGCACTGACCTACCTGGCTGACATACCCTGACCTACATGACATGCACTGACCTACCTGACATACACCGACCTACTTGACACACACTGTCCTACCTGGAGGACATACATGACATACACTGACCTACCTGACACACACTGACCTACTTGACTGACATACCCTGACCCACATGACATGCACTGACCTACCTGACAGGCACTGATCTACCTGGCTGACATACAATGACCTACCTACATGACACGCACTGACTTACCTGACATGCACTGATCTACCTGGCTAACATACACTGACCTACCTGACACACACTGACCTAGCTACATGACATACACTGATCTACCTGACATACACTGACCTACCTGACACACACTGTCCTAACTGACACACACACTGACCTACCTATCTGACATACACTGACCTATCTGACACGCACGGACCTACATGACATGCACTAACCTACCTGGCTGACATACACTGACCTACCTGGCTGACATACACTGACCTACCTGGTTGACATACACTGACCTGAGAAACACTGACCTACCTATCTGACATACACTGACCTACCTATCTGACATACACTGACCTATCTGACATACACTGACCTACCTGACATACACTGACCTACCTGACATGCACTGACCTACCTGGCTGACATACACTGACCTACATGACACACACTGACCTACCTGGCTGACATACACTGACCTACCTGACATACACTGACACACACTGACCTACCTGACCAGACTTCAGGTGACGTGACCACCTCCTGCAGCTCAGCCATAGTGTGTGGAATGCCCATCACAGTAGAGTAGACAGCAGCAAGCAGCCAGAGCCATGACAGGAAAGGAGAGCCGCCCACCCGAGCGGGAATCTTCTCACAGTGACGTGCATTGTAATTCTCGCCTCCTGGAGCCTGCAGCACCTATGATGGACGTCGCACATTCCACGGTCCTAGCATTGAACCAGTGGGACGTCCATCTAGAAGCTGCAGGCTCCAGAAGGCGGGACCTGCTAAGTCACTCAGCCACGCTCAGGGTCAGATCGGTCCCCACTCGGGGCTAATAATAGAATTGTGAATGCCCGAGACCTGGGGCTTTTTGGGGACCCACTCGGGGCTCCAACCCCCCTTAGCCCCTCCCTCCCGACACCACTGGTTGGCACGCTTACCAGAGATGACACATACTGTATAGCAGGTGTCTCAAACAGGCATTGGTGAGGATGAACCTCAATGAAATCCAGCATAGGAGGACGCTGTAAGCAGGATAAGTCCCATCCGATATACCCCAAAGGTTCCTGATAGCAAGACACAGAGTCCAAAACTTGCAGGGAACAGCATCAAATGGTACAATGATCTATGATGTGCATGAAAAAAAGAGAACTGCACATAGTGTAATACCGTTTGGTGTATTTATTGTAAAAAAAAGGGGTTTACACTTACAAAAATTCTGGATAAACAAGCTTGTATGATGTAGGTAAATATGCAACGATTCCACGACTGTCACCTGATGCGTTTCGTCCTATTGGACATCATCTAGGGTGTGAGGGTCATGTGTTGTCATTGCAATATATAGTGCAGTCCATCAATGAGGATTTGCATCCAAAAAGTGGCAACAGGGGACACCAGGAAGTTCCCATCTCTAATGTTCCAAGATGGCATTTCACACCTCATCAGACTCCACTATGATTGGAGTAAGAGAAGGAGGGTGTTGTCCAATGTGGCTCAAGCCTCGTTTTGAGACAGAAGATGGATATGGTATCAGCCTGCCCATCGAGCCTTGCTGTCATCCGATATAATCATTGGGTAGGAAAAGAACCTGCAATGCAATCTGCACTGCAAGCCTCATTCTGAATTGAAACCAACCAGAGCACCTGGTCACAAAAGGATCGCATGACATCTCAAGAAACAGGAAATAATGAAAAACTATATAAAAGTCTAAAAAAATCTCAAATTAGCCAAGCCTCATCACAGGCTCCAAAAATAAAGCACCCTAACAGATGCATAGATAAGCTAAATCCAAAAAATTGGTTTGGATCAATTAAACCAATTCATGGTCATGTTTTGGAAAAATAAAAAAATGTATGCGTCATCTAGTGGTCATAATGAATTAAGACCACAATGAATGAATTGATGAACAATCCAACCATATGTGGGTATAATAAACAAAAAAACAAAAAAAAAAGGAAGAAGAAAGAACACATATTGTCATCTAATGATAAATTTCCCAGTGTGCCATACTAATTAGCAATGTAAAAATGCATCAACCAGATTATAAATAAATAAAAATAAAACAAATATGGAGTGGGCACATCAAGCCCTATTTATAAAAGCATTGTCCCGCTCCACATTTATATCATGTGGAAAATATGATTTGAGTTCATATATCCAGGTTTCCAGTTGGTGAACCTCCACGCCAAGGAGTAGGGATGAGCTTCGTGTTCGAGTCGAACCCATGTTCGACTCGAACATCGTCTGTTCGCCCGCTCTGTTCGAACGATATGGGCTGTTCACGCCAAATTTGTGTGGCGCGTCACGGCCCATAATTCACTGTGGCATCGCAGTGCATTGCTGGCTGATGATTGGCCAAGCCTGCACTATGACCCGCAAGCTTGGCCAATCACAGCGCCGTCTGAACAGAGAGCCGCAGTTGGCCAAAGCCAAGTAGGCTTTGGCCAATTATGGCTCAGGGGATTTAGTACATGCCCCACACTACATAAGGCCACCTACACGGCGGCCCTGTGTAGTGTGTGTTCCGGCGTTGAAAGAGATAGACAGAGAGACAGTGTCATTTGATTTAAGTTAGATAGATTAGGCAGGACAGTCAGTGAGTTAGCGGCACTTACAGTGTATTCTGTATATATATATGCATCCCAGGTGTTTATATATATATATATATACACTGTATTCAGTTTAGCTAGATCCGTTCCTGTTATCTTCCTACTGACAGGCAGGCTTGTCTTGTTACAGTATTTACAGCTACCTGAAGAAAATTTCTGGTGTTCTTTTGATCCTATTAGTACCACAGTCAGGCAGCTAGACTATTTACAGTTAGTGTAGTGCGTCCTCCTCACAGTGTTCAGTTAAAGCTACAAGTTAGTTTAGTGTGACCTCTGCACAGTGTTAAGCTAAAACTACAAGTTAGTGTAGTGTGTCCTCCTCACAGTGTTCAGTTAAAGCTACAAGTTAGTTTAGTGTGACCTCTGCACAGTGTTCAACTAAAACTACAAGTTAGTGTAGTGTGTCCTCCTCACAGTGTTCAGCGAAAAATACAAGTTAGTGTAGTGTGACCTCTGCACAGTGTTCAGCTAAAGCTACAAGTTAGTGTAGTGTGTCCTCCTCACAGTGTTCAGCTAAAACTACAAGTTAGTGTAGTGCGTCCTCTGAACAGTGTTCAGCTAAAGCTACAAGTTAGTGTAGTGCATCCTCCTCACAGTGTTCAGCTAAAACTACAAGTTAGTGTAGTGCGACCTCTGCACAGTGTTCAGCTAAAGCTACCTGTAGAAGGTTGTTGGTGTTTCCTGATCCTATCACTACCGCAGGCAGCTAAATAAGCTACAAGTTAGTTTTTTGCGAGCTCTGCACAGTGTTCAGCTAAAGCTACCTGTAGAAGGTTGGTGGTGTTTTCCTGATCCTATCACTACTGCAGGCAGCTAAATAAGCTACAAGTTAGTTTTTTGCGAGCTCTGCACAGTGTTCAGCTAAAGCTACAAGTTAGTGTAGTGCGTCCTCTGAACAGTGTTCAGCTAAAGCTACAAGTTAGTGTAGTGCGTCCTCCTCACAGTGTTCAGCTAAAACTACAAGTTAGTGTAGTGCAACCACTGCACAGTGTTCAGCTAAAGCTACCTGTAGAAGGTTGTTGGTGTTTTCCTGATCCTATCACTACCGCAGGCAGCTAAATAAGCTACAAGTTAGTTTTTTGCGAGCTCTGCACAGTGTTCAGCTAAAGCCACCTGTATCTGTATGTATATATATATATATATATATATATATATATATTCCAGCTTAGTGCAGCTACAGGCCATTAGTATGTCTGGAAGGCCAACAAGGAGAGGCAGACAGTCACAAGCCAATAAAAGAGGGCAAGCAGGCTCTGTGTCTAGAGGCAACAGTGCTGGTCGTGGAGACGGTGCATCCTCATCAGCACGTGTCCGTGGGACACGCTTGGCCTTTTTTTCAGCAGCTGGCCGTGTTGAGCCACAACATGCAGAAGACTTGGTCGAGTGGATGACCAAGCCGTCCTCATCCTCCCCACCCTCACCCATCCTCAGGGTACCTTGTCTGGCAAAGCAGCTGTCAATGCGGCCTCTTCCCTCGGCTCAATAGCATCAGTGACTCCTTCCCTAGCCCCACCATGTCCTCCTGAGGAGTCCCTCGAACTGTTTGACCACAGTGTTGGGTACATGCTCCAGGAGGATGCCCAGCGTTTAGAAGGCTCTGATGATGATACTGAGCTAGATGAAGTCAGTAACGTGAGCACGGACAGAGGGGGTGCCCAAGAAGGACAGCAATCTGGCAGTCATGCTCCCCCTGCTGCAGCATACTGCCAGATTTGCTCCAGTGAAAAGGAGGGAGGGGATGATGAGGTCACTGACTCAACGTGGGTGCCTGATAGGAGAGAAGAGGAGGAGGAGGAGGCACATCACCAACGAGGCAGGATGCCCTCCATGGGCCAGCCTAAGGGCAGCACACTGACTGCATCAAACCCCAAAGCTCCGCATGTGCAGGGCGCTGCTGTCTCTGCACATTATTCCAAAAGTTCTTTGGTGTGGGCCTTTTTTGAGACGAGTGCATCAGATCGCACTGCTGCTATTTGCAACATATGTCTCAAGCGTATCTCGCGTGGCCAAAACATCTCCCGCTTGGGCACCACATGCTTGACCAGACATATGTTGACCTGCCATGCAGTTCGTTGGCAAGCGTATCTAAAAGACCCACACCAAAGAACAAAGAGGACCTCTCCTTGCTCCTCATCAGCTGAGATCTCCAACCCCACTATACCTTCAGTCCTCTCTGAGACCTGCACTGAGAGGAATGAAGGTGTAGAATTTGGTGTGTCACAGCCAAGTACTTGTGGTCAATCTGTTTTCGGTACACCGACGTCAGATTGTACCAGGAAAATTTCCCTGCCCCAGCTGCTGCACCGCCGAAAGAAGTTCGCTCCCAGCCATCCACATGCCCAGCGGTTGAATGCTAGCTTGGCAAAAATTATCCAAACGCCACTTTTTCTCACGGAAGGCGATCCCGGCTCTCTACCGGCATGTGGAAGGCAATGTCCATGCCTCGCTGGACAGGGCGGTCAGCGGTAAGGTGCATATTACCGCTGACTCATGGTCCAGCAGGCATGGACAGGGACGTTACCTAAGTTTCACTGTGCATTGGGTGACTCTGCTGGCAGCTGGGAAGGATAAGGTGCAGTAGTGTTGGAGGTTGTTCCGCCACCACGCCTCCAAAATGCCACTACTAATGATTGTGACACACCTCTCTCCTCCAACCCCTCCTCTTCTTCTTCCTCCATGTCCTCTTCCTGTGCTTCGTCCTCGAAACCAGCGGTGCTCCGTAGGCGTTCAAGGGGCTACGCATTACGCAGGCCAAAAGATGCCATGCAGTGCTTGAGCTGGTGTGCTTGGGGGACAGGAGCCACACTGGGGCAGAGGTTCTGTCAGCTCTGCAGGGGCAGGTTCAGAGGTGGTTGATGCCATGCCAACTTAAGGCAGGAATGGTGGTTTGCGACAATGGCACCAACCTCCTCTCTGCCCTCCGACAGGGACAAATGACCTATGTGCCCTGTTTGGCTCACGTCCTTAACTTGGTGGTGCAGTGGTTCTTGGGCAGGTACCCGGGCTTACAGGATGTCCTGAGGCAGGCCAGGAAAGTCTGTGTGCATTTCCGCCGGTCATATAATGCCAGTGCTTGGCTGGCAGACGTCCAAAAGGAGTTTAACCTGCCCAAGAACCGCCTAATCTGTGACATGCTCACCAGGTGGAACTCAACGTTGGCCATGCTGCAGCGGCTGCACACGCAGCAGAGGGCCATGAATGAGTACCTGTGTGGCTATGGCACCAGGACAGGGTCAGGGGAGCTTGTTTTTTTTTCCCCACGCCAGTGGGCCATGATCAGGGATGAATGCACTGTCCTGTCACCATTTGAGGAGGCCACGAGGATGGTGAGCAGTGACAGTGCATGCATCAGTGATACTGTCCCCCTTGCCCACCTGTTGGAGCACACACTGTGTGGAATAATGGACAGGGCACTTGAGGCAGAACAGAGGCAGGAAGAGGAGGACTTCCTTAGCTCTCAAGGCCCCCTTTATCCAGACAGTGTTCCTGCGTGCCCGCCGATCACACAGGAAGAGAATGAGGAGGAGGAGGAGGAGGATTGTGTCAGTATGGAGGTGGAGCCTGGCACTCAGCATCAGCAGCAGTCTTTAAGGGATCAGTCCCAAGAAACACATGGACTTGTATGTGGCTGGGAGGAGGTGGCTGCGGACCATGTCGTCCTTATTGACCCAGAGGACTCTGGACCGAATGCCTCAGCAAACCTACGCTGCATGGCCTCCCTGATCCTGCAAAGCCTGCGTAAGGATCCTCGTATTCGTGGTATCAAGGAGAAGGACCAATACTGGCTGGCAATCCTCCTTAATCCACGTTACAAGGGTAAGGACCTTATCTTGCCATCACAGAGGGAGCAGAGGATGAAACATCTTCGGGAGGCCTTGCAGAAAGGTCTGTGCAACGCGTTCCCAGAGACTGGGAGGTTACAAACTCCTGTTTCTGGACAACGTGTTGCTGAGGCTTCGGTCAGTCAAAGAAGGAGCGGTGGAGAAGGTGGCCGTCTGACCGATGCGTTCAGACAATTTTTTGATCCGCAGCCCCAAGGTATGATCGGTTCCAGCAACCATCACCAGCGTCTGTTTTACATGGTGCAGGAATACCTAGGGGCAAGATCTGACTTGGACACCTTTCCCACAGAAAATCCTCTGGGTTACTGGGTCTTGAGGATGGATCACTGGCCAGAGCTTGCACAGTATGCAATTGAGCTACTGGCCTGTCCCGCATCCAGCTTTCTTTCGGAACGCACATTCAGTGTTGCTAGAGGCTTTGTAACCGATCACAGGGTGCGTCTGTCCACCGACTCGGTTGATCGACTGACCTTCATAAAAATGAATCAGTCTTGGATCACCACCAGCTACCAAGCACCTGATGCTGACGTAACCGAATAATTTTTTTTGAAATCTCTGATCCCTTCAAAGACTGCCTATGCTGATGCTGAGTGACTATCCTGAGTAATTATCCTCTTCCTCCTCAATGATCATGCTGATAGCTTATAAGAACATTTTTGGTTCTGGGCACCGCCACCAGTGCCTAAGGCCCAATTTTTCAGTCCCTGTTCAATAGGGGCAATTGAATTGAATTACAATTTTTGATGCAATACTTTGCAGCAGGGCTCATTTCTGCATTCCAACTAGAGTATCTGTGAGGGGTTGCAGTGTTGTGGCACCAGCACCAGTGCCTAAGGCCCAATTTTTCAGCCCCTGTTCAACAGGGGCATGTAATTACAATTCTTGATCTAATACTTCACAGCAGGGCCCTGAGAGGGCTTACAGTGTTGTGGCCACAACAAAACCTAAGTTCCAAATTTCTGCTGAGTATATAGGGCAGGCCCCTACTTTCAAACATCCAACTTACAAACTACTCCTACTTGCAAACAGACGGAGACAACAGGAAGTGAGATGAAATCTACCCCTAGGAAGGGAAATTCTCTCCTGCAAGAGTTAATATGGGAAAAACATTTCTCCTTTCCATTGATGCTTTATCACCAATCCTTGTTTCACAAAAAAACCCAAATTTAAAAAAAACATTTGTCATTGGGACAAAAAGTAAGGTGAAATCTTTTGAAGAGGAGCACAGACAGCAAAACGAATGTCACAGGGGTGATAACCCTTCCCTATGTTTTCCAAAAAGCTTAAAATAGATTTTTTGGCTGGAGCATATTAAAAATGTACCAGTTCAAATTTACAAACAGATTCTACTTAACAACAAACCTACAGTCCCTGTCTTGTTTGCACCGCCTGTATACTGCTGTTCAGAGTACAGAGCCTGTATACTGCTGTTTCCTTTTTTAAGTTGGGTGCGGGGTTCCCGTTAATATCCATACAAGACCCAAAGGGCCTGGTAATGGACTGGGGGGTACCCATGCCGTTTGTCTCACTGATTTTCATCCATATTGCCAGGACCCGACATTAAATTAAAGCTGCAAGCAGTTTTAAATGACTTTTTTTCCTTTAAAAATGACATTTCGTGCAGGGACTGTTCTAAGCATGGGAAACACGCGCCACTTTACAGGCATACTATAGACACCCCCCAGGTACGAGATTTAAAGGAATATTTCACTTTTTTTTATCTTTTACTTGAAGCATCATTAAAATCACTGCTCCCGAAAAAACGTCCGTTTTTAAAAGTTTTTTTTGCATTGATACATGTCCCCTGGGGCAGGATCCGGGTCCCCAAACCCTTTTTAGGACAATACCATGCAAATTAGCCTTTAAAATGAGCACTTTTGATTTTGAACGTTCGAGTCCCATAGACGTCAATGGGGTTCTAACGTTTGTGCAAATTTTCGGTGCGTTACAGGTTCTGGTGTGAACCGAACTGGGGGTGTTCGGCTCATCCCTACCAAGGAGGTACATAACGATCTATGGCCAAAAATTGGGTACCCACTGGATCCTTATAAGGGAACCTAGCATAGTGTTTGACAACACTAAGTTTCTTTTTGCCACTTCTAATATTTAAAATATGTTTGCCAACCCTAGTAGCAAAATACATATAGTCCTGCCCACATAATGCTTGCCACTAGGGCAAGTAATAAGGTAAGCTACATTGGTTGTGGCACACGTACAGTAGTGGATAGCTTAATTGGATAAACGCGATTATTAACCTTTGGCCTAAAAGATTGGGTTTTCTTTGTCCCATGAGCATTATGAATGCATACATTGCACTTTTTACAAGGATAATAACCTGTTAGGTTATGAAAAAATGTAGGTCTAGAAGGTGGGTTGATAATTTTAGGGGCAACTTTCATTTGAAGGGATGGAGCACCGCTGTAGATAACATCAGCTTTTTCAGGCAATAATGGACCTATAATGTGATCATTGTTTAAAACATCCCAGTGCTTATTAAAGATCTGTTTAATTTGACAATGCTGGATCGAGTAAGATGTAAAAAGGGACCATTTAGGATCCTTAGGATTATTATTAAGGCGGGAACCATTCTGAAACAGTTCACTCCTGTCTGATTCACGTACCCTCTGAATTTCTCGATCGGGATCGGCTTGAAAGTTTCCCTTTTCCAAAAATTAATTTTTAACAGTAATCGCTTAGGCATCAAAATCATGAAGATTAGTGCAATTAGCCTTAACAACTGTCTCCACGGTACAGAGCATAGCCAATTATGGTGGTGGCAACTGTCAAAAGGAATATAAGAGTTTCTGTTGTTTTAAAATAGGTAATGGTAACCAATTTGCCATCCTCCACTTTGGTGACCAGGTCAAGAAAATTAATCTCTGATGAACTGGTCTTGAAAGATAACAAAATACCTTGTTTAGACTTTAGACTTTTATATAGTTTTTTTTTCCTGTTTCTTGAGATGTCAGATTGCATTGCAGGCTTTTTTTTCCACCCAATGATTGGTTTAATTGATCTAAACCATTTTTTTGGATTTAGCTTATTTATGCATCTATTAGGGTGCTTTATTTATTTTTGAGAGCCTGTCATGAGGCTTGGCTAATTTGAGATTTTTTTAGACTTTTATATAGTTTTTTTTATTTCCTGTTTCTTGAGATGTCATGTGATCCTTTTGTGATCAGGTGCTCTCTTTGGTTCCAATTCAGAGTGAGGCTTGCAGTGCAGATTGCATTGCAGGTTCTTTTCCTACCCAAAGATTACATAGGATGATGGCGAGGCTTGGTGGGCAGGCTGATACCATATCCATCTGGTAGCTAACATGGCTCAAAACGAGGCTTGAGCCACGTTAGACAACACCCTCCTTCTCTTTCTCCAATCATAGTGGAGTCTGATGATGAGGTGTGGAATGCAGGCAGCCGCCATCTTGGAACATTGCAGATGGGAACTTCCTGGTGTCCCCTGTTGCCATTTTTTTAATGCAAATCCTCATTGGTGGACTGCTCTATATATTGCAATGACCACACATGACCCTCAAACCCTATATGATGTCCAATAGGATGAAACGCATCAGGTGATGGTCGTGGAATCATTGCATATTTACCTACATCATACAAGCTTGTTTATCCAGAATTTTGGTAAGTGTAAACCCCTTTTTTTTACACTAAATATACCAAACGGTATTACACTATGTCCGCTTTTTTATTTCCTCTTCATTTGGTCCATTCAGTAACCTACTCGTTCTCTGGATCACTGGTTATTTCAATTTAGTCTCTACCCTCTGTTAGTTCAGAGATACAGCCCATTCTTTATCTCTTCCTTTTGTTTTTTCCATTGCCTGTTTGGCACGCCCCACCCACAGGGTGGGTGGTCCGTTCTGATTGATCTCTCTTCCCCCGGGGTTGGGATGCGCCCAGCTCCTTCTCCCCCCACCCATCTCTTAAGCGATGGGGGCGGGGCTGGATCTTGGCGCATCGGCGTCATGCCCAGCATGCCGCAGGTGCGGTGTCCTCCCGACGCCGACCTGCGTTTATGCTCCCTCCATCCCACTTAGGCTTGATGGGCGGGGATGAACTGCTGCTGAGATCTCTGTGCCTCAGTTGGTTGTCTGCCCCGTCTATTTCTTTGGCCAAACGTGATTGCATGACGTTGGCTGGGACACGCCCTTAGGCTGAGGATACAAAGGTCGGGATGAGCCGGCAGTTCATTCCACACTTTTTCTCAGGAGGAGAGGATATATGGGTCTTCATCCACACCTCAGGTAATTAGGCTGTTTCTCTTCCCCTCTTCACTATCACACACCTATTCACATCATGCTTGATTTCTCTTTATACAGGTGTGCATTATTTATTTTTATGTCTCTCATTTAAATACCAACACATTGGCAACATGCTAGTATACATTATTTATATATATATCTTTTGTTTGTTGGTTCTCACCACCCAGTTATTTTTGGGGCAGGTGTCAGACATACACTCTAGTGCCAGTTTGGTTTTACATTTTACTTTCTTTCATTCACAACATTGTTCTATTTCCTATTATTTTTTATTTTTATTTTTTTGACACACTCATCCCCATCTCTTTGTTACACATCTCCTCCTCATTATTCTTTTTTCTTTCATTTATTGCAGAACTTCATCTGTGGCCCATACATGTATGCCTCCTACTTTGGAAGTGTGTTTTGGCTGTCTGGCTCTCTCCCTGGCTGCTGTTCCTCTCTACCCCCTCTCCGATTCTCCAGCCCCCATGGAGACTTTCGGTTTGGGGGGTTAGCCTTGTGTGTCCTTGGCCTCAACCCCAGGGGAGACAGCTCTCTCAGGGCCACCTTCATTATTCCTCAATTGGACTGTTGGGTTATGTACTGGGTTGTTGCCAAAAGGTAATGTGCATTTATATATTCTAAAATACCTGCTTTACCTTGTGTAAGCATGATTTTAATCGAGACTCCAATGATCTACTTATTGATTTGTTTTATTTATTTTTCTAGTCATCTCTTGATGCATCCCACTCCTGATGATTGGCTTTAAACGCCATGAAACGCGTAGAGTCTACACTCAGGGTTGCCATTTCAAGTTTGGTTCATCTATGAATTCTATCGTATACCATTTATACTTACTAACATTGTTATTCGGAATACCTTGTTCACCTTTTTTGTATACCCATTTTAGAACTGTGATTGCTTGTATCAATTATTTTCAAACAGCGTTTATAAACAACGTTTCTATCAACATGACTACTATTTTTATTATGCCTCAATGTGCATGATTTATGTATTGTATATTATGATACATTATATTATTATTATTATTACTATTATTATATTACTCATGAACTGTTGTCTATGCATTTCTTTGATTAGCAATTCTCTATGGCTATACAGCTTATAAGCCCCTCAAGGGGTGGTGACAGTTAATTTAATATAAGGTATCCTAGACTTTTTCAAAGACCTACCCATGCCTCATTTAAAGTCCCACTACCCCTCTCTTTTGCTTTTTAAAATTGGTACTTCTGTCGTTTACTTCCTGGGCTCAAAATGATATATTGAGAGCCAGATATTTCGTTATCAAATCAAATATCAAATAAAACAAGCGTGTACAAACCACAAATTATACATATTCATTATTGTGATGAAATGTAAGCTTTGCTGGGTTATATCTGTATAGGGAGATAGCAGACTATCATAGCTAATTACCGTGTCTTATTTTCAGTTCCTGTTTGTCTTGAGTGTAGCCTCATAGGCCTGAAAATAGGTGCAATCTTCTTAACTTTGTTCTTTGTACTTTAACTCTTGCAGTTCTGTTTCACATGAAAGGAGAAGCTGGCAGACATCTAATTTGAGCATGATTAAGGCTAATAGCTGAGTATAAGAAAATAAGCACTTATACTTATGCGATTATATTAGAAATAGGCATTTCACAATAACACTCATAATCACATTCCATTACAGTCCCCCCTTGAAATGTGTATTTCCTTAAAACTGTCCCTCACACTGGAGAACAACCTGTCATTTCCACCCGGCTCATTTCACTGACTGCAACTCTTTTAAGCTGTATGTAGAGAAAGGGCTGTGACTAGCTCACCACCCCCCTCAATACAGCTGGTGAAACGCCGCCAGGTGCTATCTGTCCCTATAGCCCTACGGTGTTGCATCCCGGGGAAGGGTGACTGTAACGGAGCGTAATGTGTAACTTTCATCACGGGATTCATCAAGCCCTACATAGACATCGTCGTCATCATCTGGGATCTCTTGGTTCACGATTGTGGGGGTATTTTGGTCAACAGCTTTTTCCACACACTTCTTAACACAGGGGAAGACACAGCAGATTATGGCAGCTATTGTCAGGACGGCTATCCCTATCTGGGTCAGTAGATCCTGCCATCCTCCTTTTATCCAGGTAAAATACTGGTCCCATGGGTTGGTGAGCCCTGAATTCTGTTTAAGTTCTTTGGATAAGTCCTCAAGTTTCTGGATGGCTAAGGTCACCTTACCATTTGGGCCGGTGTTGTCTGGGATGTAAGTGCAGCATGTACTTGTCTCAGGGATCATCTTGCATACACCCCCCTTCTCAGCTAGGAGCATGTCTAAGACCATACGGTTTTGGAAAGTCATGTGTGATGCTGCCTCTAAATGTTTGGCCAGACCTTGTAGTGCGTCCCTGGTGTAATTGACAAATCTTTGCTGGTTGTAGTAGATGTAATTTATCCAGTCTACATTCTTGTTTACAGTGATAATGGGAATCAGCGACTCAAAACCTGCTGCTACTTGGTCTCTTGCTTTGAATTCATCTGGGACCCCCCTTGGGACCCCTATGGCGTCTATGTATACATGGGGGTCAAAGCTTCCCGCTGGGGCACTCCTACATTTCCTGTTTGATTTGTGTGCATCACTGGCTTCCGGCTCTGGGGTTTGTGGAAGAATATGCAGGGGCATTATGGCTTTAGCCAGTGCACATTCTCCTGTCCACTATCCTGTCATTCTACTTCTAACTTTCATGTACCCACAAATCCAGTACACGTCTCCTAGAGACTGGACTTGATTCTGCACTAGGTCTGCAGACACCTCACTATAAGACTCGCAGTAACTCTCAGTGAAGTTTCCAAGGGGTTTTCCCACCCCATGGTACTTCCCATAACATGTGTAATTGCCAGGATATATGGTAATAACTTCTGCTGGTTTAGAGGCTTTTGTGACTATGGGGTACTCCTTTTTCCAATGCTCACATAGGGAGTGGTTTGTAGCTGTGTTGGTAAACAAACTAAGGACACAGGTCTCATGTTCTGGGGGTATGTTAAGGGGGACTGTTCCTAGATGTGGTTTAGCCCCCCCACACACGTAGCAATTAGTCTTGTTATGTTTCCCTGCATTGTACCTCATCCACTCGAGCCATAGGTTGACATCTGAAAAACCGGTCTCAGCAGCCATGGTGTCCTCAAAGGTAGGGTCTGCTATGGCTACTATGTCTCCTAATGTTTGCATGTGAGGCTTTGGGGGTTCGAACTGGATGTAGATTGGGGAACTGTCCACTCTGGGTTATTGAACATGTCTTTCAGTTGAAAAGGTTTCCTAAAGCTGGGATACCCATTTGCCCACCACAGACCCAATACATAGGTCCCACTGTCCCCTGGGCTGGGATTCTCAATGGTTAGTCTAAACTCTTTTGTGAAGTATTGATCTGTGTGCTTGTTGATTATCATTCTGTCTACGAGTGATTTCCCATTCTTGTCTTTCTTAATTTGGGCGATTTCAGGCTTATACCCTCAGTTTGTGTCCCCAGTGTTCCAACCCACTGCTCCCCAGTAATCACAGTTGTCGCCCCAGTAGTCGTTGGTAACACATACATACACAGTCATGGGACCTACTGTTCCTTCATAGGTTCGGATTCTGTAATCTGTACCTGGAAGTATCTTACTATAAGGGGATATAAACGTGGCAACATGTGTGTTGGATGAGTTGTACCAGAATTGAGTTATACCATTTTTCTGTTTGATGGCCACCTCTTGGGCCTGAGCAAAGATTATGACAAAAAGGATAAACAGGATCATGGTTTGGTCTTCTCAGCCTCTTCCTCGGGCACAGGACTTGCGGTGAGAGGCGTGTATCCACGAGTTCCTTCTGGCCACTTTTAATGATGTGGTGGTTGTCAGAAGGATATGGAAAGGACCATCATATATGGGTTCGAAGGGGATGTTTCCTCAAAAACTTCTTTATCAGGACCCAATCACCAGGGACCAACTTGTGCGATCCTGTGTCTAACTCAGGATCTGGAATGGAAGAAAACACTTGCGCATGGATACGGGTTAATTCTCAAGATAAAGCAGTCACATAATCAGTAGGGATGAGCTTCGAGTTCGAGTCAAACTCATGTTCGACTCGAACATTGGCTGTTCAGAAGTTCGCCGAACAGCGAACAATTTGGGGTGTTCGCGGCAAATTCGAATGCAACAGAACACCCTTTAAAAGTCTATGGGAGAAATCAAAAGTGCTAATTTTTAAGGCTTATATGCAAGTTATTGTCATAAAAAGTGTTTGGGGACCCGGGTCCTGCCCCAGGGGACATGGATCAATGCAAAAAAAAGTTTTAAAAATGGCCGTTTTTTCAGGAGCAGTGATTTTAATAATGCTTAAAGTCAAACAATAAAAGTGTAATATCCCTTTAAATTTCGTACCTGGGGGGTGTCTATAGTATGCCTGTAAAGGGGCGCATGTTTCCCGTGTTTAGAACAGTCTGACACCAAAATGACATTTTGAAGGTAAAATTCCATTTAAAACTACCCGCGGCTATTGCATTGCCGACAATACACTGTTGTGGAATCTCATATTAGCCAATGTATTTCATATTGTATATATTGATTTGCATATATTTTATTGATTATTATTATTATTATTATTATTATTATTATTATTATTTATATTATTATATAGTAGTGGTTTTATCAATATTATTATACAATAAGTAAAGCAACAATTATTAATTTTTAATAATGTATACTGTGTTTTCCATAGATTTAGAAAGTCTTCATTTTTAAATGCTGAACTTTGGATGACCTCTCTGCTTCTTTCTTATACTTTTATAGTTTACTGGGTGAAAGTTCATTAGAATAGAATCAAGTAATATAGAATTGTCTCAAGTCTGAAATGCATATAAATCAGACAGATAAGATAAGAAAACAGGTCTTTAAAATAATTAGGTGGAATACAGGAAAGTTATGTACAGAACATTAATTAAGTTTGACAGGGTCAAACAAAGGTCTTTTGAGCCCTCATTAAAACTGTTAAAATACATTGAATAAGGAAATACATGTGTGTATGTATTTATATATATATATATGTATGTAATAATTAGACAATATTGAATTAGTAATTGGCTATGTGTGTGTATGTGTGTGTATATATATATATATATATATATATATTTGATACAGTACTTTTGCATATAGGATTATATAGTAACACATATAGACACATCTGGTGGAGTTATTGAAAGTTCATTGTCTCAGTCGTAAATCTGCAAATCCTTGAAGCTAGTATCAAGATTAGAAGAGTTTGATAACACAGATGGGTGCCAGACTGTCTCTACACAGGTGTCTTTAACTGGACAAAAACAGTTATAAATCACTTTAATGAACATATAGGAATTTTGGGAATAATTAAGTTTATCTGGTTGTAGAACAAGTGTCAGATTTATGGTTAGTTACTTTGACGTAGATCTTAGCGACCAATCATATGTAAGAGAGATAGTTGAGATAAGACTTGTAAAATGGTATATAAATGTAAGCTCTGCAATTGTTAGACAGACAAGTCAGATAGGAGCTCATAAGGCTGAACTCTGTGTATGCTGCCCTATTGCACAGGTCATAGAGGTCAGAACCAATGGGCAAGTATCTGTCCATAACTTGTCTCCTCGTACGAGTCAGAGAAGACTTCTTAACTTGTTCCAGAAATGTGGTCTCAGGTGAATTTTCCTCAAGAACTTGGTCGAGCTGGAACCCAGAACTCTGTGAGGGGACCAGACCACCGGCAGATTGACTGGTCCCTATCAGGTGACGGGTTCCCAAGAATTGGCAGTAAAGACCCATTCTGGTTTAAGGTGAGAACAATTCACAATTGTTTCAATTTGGTTAGAGGATAAGAATACCTATATCTAATATGCATGCATTGTAAGAAACTGTATAAATTAGACCTGTAAATTGTAATATTTTGAACATAAACCTGTATGTTACCAGCTGTTATTAAACCTGCATTGCTGAATTTCTGCCTGGTTCGATACTTTACTATTCTACTTCAACACATAGAAGTTCATTGATAAAAACGGCATGGGAATTCAACACAGGGAAACCCCGAACCAAAATGTAAAAAAAAAATGACGTGGGAGTCCCCCTAAATTCCATACCAGGCCCTTCAGGTCTGGTATGGATATTAAGGGGAACCCCGGCGAAAATTTTTTTAAAAAATGACGTGGGGTTCCCCCTAAATTCCATACCAGACCCTGCAGGTCTGGTATGGATTTTAAGGGGAAACCTGCGCCAAAAAAAAAGAAAAAAAACGGCGTGGGGTCCCCCCAAAAATCCATACCAGACCCTTATCCGAGCATGCAACCTGGGCACTAAAAGACTGTCAAAAATGTTAAAAATGACAAGAGACAGTTTTTGACAATTCCTTTATTTAAATGCTTCTTCTTTCTTCTATCTTCCTTCATCTTCTTCTGGTTCTTCTGGCTCTTCTGGTTCTTCCTCCAGCGTTCTCGTCCAGCATCTCCTCCGCGGCGTCTTCTATCTTCTTCTCCTCGGGCCGCTCCACACCCATGGCATGGGGGGAGGCTCCCGCTCTTCTCTTCATCTTCTTCTTCATGATCTATGTCCCCTGGGGCAGGACCCGGGTCCCCAAACACTTTTTATGACAATAACTTGCATATAAGCCTTATAAATTAGTACTTTTGATTATTCATGTTCGTGTCCCATAGACTTTAACGGTGTTCGTGTGTTCGAGCAAACGTTTTTCCTGTTCGCATGTTCTGGTGCGAACCGAACAAGGGGGTGTTCGGCTCATCCCTAATAATCAGTTAATACATCAGATTGCAGCTGCAACTGTTGTGGAAAGTAACAACCCAGTCTGGGGGCTGAACCAAACAATATCTCATAGGGTAACAAACCATGATTTCCCCTTGGGGTGTACCTGACAATGAACAAGGCAATGGGTAGGCTGTCTGGCCAACTCATTCCTGTTGTGAAGATATAGGAAATATAGGAACCATATCTTTTACTTATCCAGAGTTCTTCTTCAATATGAAACTGTAGTTTTGATATTATATTTTCCAGTAAAATGTTTCTGAATTCTTTGGTATTGCAACACCAGTGACCAGTTGACATTAAATGTTCTGCCAATGATCTGACACAATTCTCGGAATATGAGATAGGGAAAGATGTTGACATAGAAAGTCCCTGTCTAAAAGCCAACTTAACTTCTTTCCAAGTAAATATTCCTACAATTATTTCTCCCTTTCTGTCAAAACAACTTGTCAGTTTGAAATATTTTGGGTTATGATGACCCCTAGAAGTTAGTCTTTCTAGCCAAACCGTTAGCCAAGCCTGTGTTGAAATATTAAGTGAAATGCGTACTTGTGATGTGTAACTTTGGGCTTGTGCCCGCCATAAGATTACTGTATAACCATTCTCTATAAATATCTGAAATCACTTGTAATCGGGACCACTCCTGACTTAGAGGGGTGGTCCGCTGTACGGTTGAATATTCTGAAGTAAACCATGTATGAGACGTATGCAGCTCTATTGGCGTTGATGTCCTTTATTTCAAGGTTCAACTTTACATTTGGTGACCCCTGACGTTTCTTCTTGTTTGCATCTCCACCACCGGCTCTCCACCCTCTCCAGGACAGACAGCAGCAATGAGGCCTCAGGTGAGAAAACTTTTATTTTCTCATGATAAATACTGTCTTTTCTGTGCGGTGTTGAGGGACCGGTTGGGGGAGTGCAGCCACAGAAGGTAACACGTTTCCTATTTTGATTTTGCCTGCATACTTGTCTCTGTATGGGTACTAAAGAATGTTAAAGGTACCTATTATAATTTAAAGCATGCTGAAGAATAATCATTTTAAGCGCTTTACTTTTTCTCCTTGTCTCCAGAAATGACTATATATATATATATATTTTGTGAAGGGATGTATAAGTGCAGGTACCACAATTTCTAGAGAGTGAATAGAAGTTGGTGGTGGTGTTGTTTTTTTTTTTGTGTATGTTTTTTTTTTGCGTGGTTTTTTTTTGTGCGTTTGTGGTCCTAAGGCGGAGAGATATTGCCTTCAGCGGATAGCCACAAATGAGGCGAATGACCTGCTGAGTGTTCTCCGGAATAGGGAGTCTAGATAGGGACTAGCCTATTACCACTCAGAAAGGAGACGTCCTTCTGAGAGTAGAACGAGTGAGATATCTCAACTTATGTACTGGGCTGCTGGTAGACAGCCATAATGTTAAACGGTGGAGCTCTCGATCCCGGAGTTCCAAATTATTGTCATTTCTGAAGAGATTAATGAGAAATAGTGATAAATATAGGAAATTTAATTGAAAAAAAAATGTTTTGCTTGTCATGAATACATTTGGGTTAACAAAAGAGGAAAAAAAGTTATTGAAAATAGCAAAAGCAACATGGCTAAGTATTGCTAGATTACAACCAAGTGCTCCTATCATCAAAATGATGGTGTGTGGAGACCCAGATGCCCTGAAACATCATGTGAAATGGTGTAAACTAACAAGAAAGGAGTATAAAAAAGACCCATCTAAATGGTGGCTGCCAGAAGGGTCTTTGGATACACCTACAAATGATGCATTGTTTAATTTGCTTTTTAAAAGGTCTGATTGTGGGGGGATTGAATGTTTAGCAGCCTGGGAAGAATTTTCTAGGAAAGATATAAAACGCCCCCTATGAAATGTGCTCAGAGAAAGCTGCTTTACAGGTAGAAGATGAGGATGAAATACCCAATGCTTGGGCTTCCCCTTATGATACGATAAGAAGTGATATAAAAGGTTAATGTGGATAGAGAAAACGCAACAAGCTACATATATTGATATGTGTATCTTGATTGATATGCTGTGCTAGAGAAGTATGTGGATGTATGGAATGTATTTGCAAGATATGCGAGCATTGATGGATGTTGTACAGAAGAAAGGTGAGGATGTGTTACATTACTGGAACAGATTCAAAGATGCTATTCAGAAGCATACTGATTGGATTCCAGATAATGAGAGTGATATGAAGCGAGCAAAGTTGGTGAATGTATTGGTGGATGGAATGTTGCCTGAAAATAGGGAAGAAATAGAGCTTCGTACAATGGGATGGAGAAAGAAACCTGCCCCTGAATTAGTTGAGATTGCTCAAATAGCTTACGAAGTATTAGAAAAAAAAGGAGAAAACAAAAATGATGAATATACAACTACCAGAGGTTAAGGAAAAAGTCCCTGAACCTAAGGGGGTACCAATATCTACAGTGCAGGTAGCACCTCAGGGTGTACCGGTAGTGGCCCCCCCTTACCCACCTTCGGGAGTGGTATATATCTCTAATTATGGGGCGTCACAGCAAAAGCGTGTTTATTGGAGACAAAATGAGGGACAACGCATAAACCCTAGAATTCAGTCCCGATACCAACAAATCATCCCAAATAGAGTAAGACTCCCAACCCTGCAGCCTCGTGCCCTCTCCATTTGCTACAAGTTTGGATTGAGTGGGCATATAGCCAAGGACTGTAGGGAGCGCTAGGATAAGCTGGGATGTGGTGACAATATAGATGACACATTTTATCAAGCTTTAAGTGTAATTGAAGTTGATTCTGTTGATGAGCCAATGGTTGAAATAAATGTAAACGGTATTGATTTGTGTGGACTCATAGACACAGGGGCTTCACGGTCTCTTTTAACTGATCCTAACTTACCACTTTCCAATGAAGGAGTTTCTTTGGTTGGAGTAAGTAATAATATAATCTCACCAAGGGTTACGCAGTCTCTACCGGTGACATTGGGAGAGCATCCAACAGAACACTCAATTGTATTGTCTCCACATTCCCCCTGTAATTTATTAGGAAGAGATTTACCTTCTAAGATGGGGGTAACCTTTGCTTTATCTCCAGATAAAACTATTATTGACATACCGCATAGATTAAAAGAAGAAGCAACTGACTTGTTGTTTATGCTGTTATTAGTAGCTGATATGGAGGGAGGAATTCCAGAAGAGGCCAAATAAAAAATTAACTCTTCTATATGGGTAACAGGAGCAAACACTCCTGGTCTCATGAAAGTTGCTCCTGTGCGGTTAAATAGAGACCCTACAATACCAGTACCTAGACTACCTCAATACCCCTTAGCTCCTGAATCAGTTGAAGGTATTAAACCAGTAATAGGGAAGTTACTACAGGAGGGTGTTCTTACTCCTTGTAGGAGTTCAGCTAATACTCCTATTTATCCAGTTCCCAAACCTATAAAAGCAGGAGAGGATACTTGCAACAATACCTCCTTCAGCAACTCACTTTACTGTAATTGATCTTGCCTTAGCCTTCTTTAGTGTTCCTGTTCATCTAGATGATCAATGATTGCTAGCCTTCACGTTTGAGAAAAGACAACTTACCTGAACCAGATTGCCAATGGGATATCATGATTCCCCCAGTTGTTTTTCTCAGGTGCTCAAGGATAAATTAGATGAGTGGCAGCCACTCATGGGATCAGTATTAGTGCAATATGTGGATGATCTCTTGCTAGCATCCTCTGATGAACAGGCTTGTACTGAGGATTCTATCTCTTTAATGAATTTTCTGGCCAGTATAGAACAAAAAGTAGATGCTGCAAAAGTGCAATGGGTTAAATTAAAAGTACAATATCTGGGCCACTGTGTCTCCCAAGGTATCAAACATTTGACAGCCAAAAAGGAAAAAGGTAATTGCAAAGCAACTAATGCCCACAACTCTAAAACAGTTGAGAGCATTCCTTGGATTAGTGGGATATTGTAGACAGTTTTTACCTAAATATTCTACAATTATAGGTCTTAGCTGTTGAAAGTAGAAGGGAAAGATGAGCTAAGTCTAGTAGACCTAAGATGTATGTTAGAAATGCCCCAAGAATGGAGGCTCAGGTTCAGCAGATATTGGAGTATGGTGATTTGATTATAATGAAAATGTCATTCCTTCCCTGAACTTGCTGTCTTGAATTTGGGACAAAATACAGAACCAATGATTGATGTGTCAGTTAATGGTTTGTCTATTCTGTGTTTAATAGATAAAGGCGATTCAAAGAGTTTGTTAAATATATGTGATGCCAATTTTTCCACTTCGAATCAGCAGGTAATTTTGGTCGGGGTAAGTAATGATGTAATTACTGCCAAAGTTACTGAACCTCTATAAGTAAGAATGAGAGGTCAGTGTCATAAATGTTCTTTTATTTTATCGCCATACTCCCCTGACAGTCTACTAGACAGAGGTATAGTAATAAATATAGGAGTAACTATAGTTTTAATCACTGAAGGAATGGGAGTAAAACATACTTGAAGTAAAGGGAGACTTTAGATTTGCTCCTTATGCCAGAAATTTATTAACCCCAAGCACAAGGGGCTATTGTAAATATCTATAGTGACTCAGCCTTTGCTGTAGGCAGAATGCATAGTTTTGCACAACTCTGGCAAGAGGGGTTATCTGACAGCAGCAGGAACCCCTATGCAGCATAAAGAGTTAATTGTTAGATTATTGGCAGCGATCCAACTGCTTCTTAAAGTTGCAGTAATTAAATGTAAAGCACATACTAGAGCAGATGATAGCATATCACTTGGAAATGCTTTGGCTGATAGGTATGCTAAAGATGCTATACATTCTTATGAGCCAACTACAGCGCTTCCAACATTCCTGCTCACAGATCTTCAAGTGGATCTGGATATTGTATCAGCTCTACAGGCAAGCTCGCCTCATACATCCTTTTGGACCGCAAAGGGAGCTGTTTGTGGAGCAGATAGTAAATGGAGATTAAAAAAAAACAGACTGGTTGCTCCTCCGACATTATTTCCTTCTTTGTTTGCTTTGAGCCATGGGCCTTGCCATGTCTCAACAGGAGGGATGTGTCGGGTGGTAGCCAGAGATTGGTGGGCTCCAGGTTTTTCTGCATATGCTGCTAAAAAGGTGACTGAATGTTCTATATGTCAAATGCATAACATTGGAAAGTCAGTGCCCACTCCCATGAGGCATATTCCACATACTGAGGAGCCATTGCAAATTGACTTCTCAGATATGCCCCCTTGTGGTCGATTTAAGTATTTTTTGGTTTGCATTGATCAATTTTTGAACTGGCCAGAGGCTTGGCCCACTTCCAAAAATGATGCCAGAACTGTGGTAAAAATGTTGAGGGAATTGATCCCAAGGTTTGGTATAGAGTCAATAATTCCCTCAGATAGAGGTACACATTTTGATAAGAAACTTATGGCAGAAGTAGTGAATATTTTGGGTATGAAACAGCAATTGCATACTCCTTACAGACCTCAGGCTAGTGGCCTGGTGGAACGCAGCAATCAAACCCTGAAGAGGTATTTGGCCAAAATAACTGCTAATGGACAAAGCACATGGGTAGAAGCGTTACCTATAGCCTTTAGGACTACCCCTAAAGAGAAGCATGGACTGTCACCTTTTGACATATTATTTGGGCGACCGCCTAAAAGACTACATTCATCGCTTGTGCAACCAGAGACAGTGACTTTAATAAATAGTCAAGATTCCATGATAGAATATGTTCGCAAATTGGCAAATGTGTTTTCTGATACTTTTTCCAGAGCCAAAGCAGGACAACCTGTGGACACAAGTGAAGGAACTCATGGACTAAAGTTAGGAGATTGGGTGTATATCAAGAATTACACACCCCGAACTACTTTGTCTCATAAGTGGAAAGGACCATTTCAGGTCATTCTTGTGTCTCCCACTGCAGTGAAGCTGAAAGACTATAAGTATTTGGGTGCATGGTTCACACTGTAAAAAGGCTGTGACTCCAAAAGAAAATATAAGCCGGTCTGCCGCTGGCAAGATATGTTCTGTACCTTTACCTTCCAGGTCTCCTCCACTGACACGTGCGCGAGCAAGAAGACTGCAGAATGAATCTCCTAGGGCCTAAGATGAATGTGAAGCTCTGGAGTGTTATCCTCTGTGGTGGAGTGGTGGTATGGACTACAGTCATGGCATATGAATGGACATACAAGAAAGAAAAGGGTAAGATACAAGAGACACTTTTCTTTTTAATGCTACTGTAATGGAAGAAATGTCACAACTTGAACCGGTTTCAGATGCAAGTTGCCAAGAAACTGAATATCACTAATTGCTGGATATGTACACATGCACCTATTTCTCATAAAACTTTCTCCTCTCTGTTAGAAATACCTAGCACTTTAGCTGAAATAGAGGACAGTGTACACTTTGGTGAAGTCAGTAGAACAATGATTGACAGAGCTATTTCACTTCTACTGTTCACAAATGCTTCATTGAGAAAAACAGCTATTTGCATTAACTTTACTCGAACCTATACACCTGAGTTACTTTCCCAGGGTTACCAGGATACTACCCGACTGATTGGGAACTCCAACTGCATGGATAATGCTGATATCAAGTACTGGTTTGATGGTAAGGATTTTGTGTGGAGTACTGACAGATATCAGGATTTACATGATTACACACATTGTCAACATTCCCGGCAGGACAATATGAAGCTATTGATGTGCCTACAAGGATATAATTTCAATAAAGCTTGTGCTGCCCCACCAGGTTATTATTTCATTTTTTTTTTTTTTAAAGATATTTTATTGAGTTTTCACAAGATTACAACAGGAGTTACAGAGGTATATGTCATAAGAAAACATAAAATGAATATAACAAGTAAATCCTAAGGGATAAAGCAGTACCTTATGGAACATAGTATCAACAATTGTAGCTGCACTTTTCGCTGGTTAATATCAGAAGGAAGAGAAGACCAGTTTATACGTCGTGAGTGCGAATGTTAGCTCCAACCCTGTGGCATACGATGATAATGCTGGTGTAACCTAAGAGGAGAGTCATTGGTACCTATAACAGTAAGGTTTTCTCTGTATATATGTATGGTTGGATTTTGCGAATGGTGATTTGTAATAGATAAGTATTAGTTTTTAATGTTTAATGTTGACCGACTTCTACTCCCTCTCCCGGGCACCCCTATAGGGAACTATCTGTGCCCAGCAGGGGGAGTGTAAGAGTAGCTATTTCTGAAACATGCCGGTTCTATCCGAATAAGTTCTTCATATTTCTGAAGAGACTCCTAATGCAAGGAGCGTTTGCAGATAAAGCTTGAGGGTTGTGGGGAGTGTAGAGCAGGGGTAAGGGGGGGAGGAGAGGGGAAGGTGAGACGGAGGTTTTGTCAGCCTGTTACATGTTTATTGGTGTATATAAGCAGGTGTTTATGTGTTCGTTAGTCCCTCTGGCTCCGGGGGAAGGCAACCAGCTGAGGTGTTCTCGGCATGGGTTGATTTAAAATGAAACCAACACGCCCAGATGTTTTTGTATTTGGACGGAGTGTCGGATGATTGATGGATAAGGTTTTCCATTTCAGCCAATCTATCTACCCTCCGGATCCAGTCTTGGACAGTGGGGGGAGAGGTGCTTCTCCAAAGCACTGGGATACATAAATTTGCCGCATTAATGAGGTGTAGAACCAGGGATTTTTTATAAGTTCGTTGTGGGAGTGAGGTGTGATGAAGTAAGTATTGAGCAGGAGTGAAGTCAGGGGAGTATGTCGTTATCTGAGTGATCAGGCGGTGTATTTCAGCCCAGTAATGTTGGAAGAGTGGGCATTCCCACCATATATGCAGTAGTGTACCTTTGGTTGCGTTACAACGCCAACAGAGTGGAGGAATATAAAAAAGGGGTATATAGGGCGCACAGGACTAACGTGATCCAGAAAGTGTCTCTATTAAAAATAGGCAGTCCAAAATGAAGAGAAAGGTGTTGGTAAGGATGGTGGGATGATCTTCAGCAAAAAGGGCTGCAACTTTAAAAGACTGAAGCAGGCTCTATAATGACACAAAGAAACAGCAAAGGCGCCTTCTCCTTTTTCTTTTATCCCTTTTGTAATGTTTTGTATAATGTTTTTAAGAATGCTGTTGCAGGTATCCACTTGTTCCCTTTCATTCATATGCACAAAACGAACTCATCACAATTAAATAAATATTCCTCTGCTGCCCCCGCCCTCCGGCCAATCCACTGCTAGTGGGTGTGTATATATTCCTCTTAGTCATCAGTATGGCCATAGGTTGAAAAAGGAACGATTGATGGTTCCGAAACGCGTCCCTTTTTAATGACATCACATCCTCGCCCAGGCTGTTTGTTTGCGGTTCAGGCTGGTTATCGAGCCGCCCAGTGGATGACATCACTTCCGGGTTCACCGTCTTTCCAGCTGATGACGCCGGCCTCACAGCGGCTTCCTGTGTCCTACACCGCTGCGTTCAATGATCACATCCATCCCATCTGAAGGCTTCCTCTGACCGCGACCCTCTCCAATGCAGCTTAAATTATGATGTGCCTGATTACCACTTCCATTCTGTAAGTGTTTTTAACCCCTTTTGGGGCATTAAAATTGTTAATCTTCTGCACTTAGAGGCGCCTTTGTTGTTTCTTTGTGTCATTATAGAGTGGAGGAATAGTAGGCTTGAATTTGTAAATTTTATCAGGGGTCCTGTACCACTTCGCAAAGATTTTATATCTGTTTTCCTGGGTAGAGGTGTTGAGGGAACCTTTATGTATATGATTGTGGATATGTGTCCACTCCTCGGCGGTGAGATCTATATTTAGGTCTTGTTCCCGTTGCCTAACTAAGTTGTCTTGTTTAAGTTCATGATTGGAAAATAGCAGTGCGTATATGGATGAGATGAGATGTCTTTGGGGTTCTTGAGCAGTGCACAAGAGTTCAAAAGGTGTAAGTTCCCTGTGTATGTCTGCGGCGGGTCCGAGGCTATGAATAAAGTGACGTATCTGCAGGTATTTGTAGAATGGTATGTGGTATTCTGGGAATGTGGTGGTCAGGGCCTGGAAGGTCATGAGGGATTTTTGATGGAACATTTGTTGTATTTTGAGTCTGGGTCTATGTGGGTCTGATGTGGTGAAGCGGGGATGAACTCCGGGTTCAAAGTCTGGATTATTTTCCAAGGGTGTCATGGGACCAGGAATGGGTTTCAATCGGAGCAGTGAGCTGGCCGCCATGAAGTTTCTCTGCGTGGCGTTTATGAGTGGGTGTAGTGAGGCTTCCTTTGGTATTTTCTTTTGATCAATCCACAGTAAGAGTCTTAATGTTATTGAGGAGAATGTGTTTTCAATAGATACCCACTCTTTATTTGTGTTGTTAACATGCCAGTCGACAATTCTGGAAAGGTGGCAGACCCAGTAATATTTTTGTATGTCCGGTATTTGTAGTCCACCCAGAGATTTGGGAGTCGTCAATCTATTCCAGTTTAGTCTAGGTTGTTTGGAAAAGACTTAGTCTAGGTTGTTTGGAAAATAAAATTCCTACATAGCTTTTTGAGTGTGGAAAAGAAGGATATAGGAATGTGTACGGGGATGGTTTGGAATAAGTAAAGCAGTCTAGGTAGCACGTTCATTTTTAAGACAGTTGCCCTACCGAACCAAGAAAAAGGTCTCGTACTCCATTTTTGTAGGTCATTTTGGAGGGTTTGTAGGATAGGTAAAAAATTTAGTCTAAAGATATCTGTCAGTTTGGAGGGTATTTTAATGCCTAGGTATGTGATTTCTGTGGGTTCCCAGCTAAACGGAAAGTTTTGTTTGCATTGTATGACGATGTCGTTTGGTAAAGAAATGTTAAGGGCTTTTGATTTAGAGAAGTTTATTTGTAGGTTTGTGAGGTATTTGAAGGTCTCAAAGTCTTTTAGGAGATTGGGGATGGTCGTAATTGGGTCTGTGAGGAATAGTAGGTTATCGTCCGCATAGGCTGCTACCTTAAATTGTTTGTGATTGATCTCCACTCTTTTAATGTCTGGGTTTTCTCTAAGTTTGCATAGTAGAGGTTCCATAGTAAGAATAAAAATCAAAGGGGACAGGGGGCATCCCTGTCTAGTACCATGGGATATGGAGAAGGCGTCCGACAGGTGACCATTCACTCTCACTTTAGCTGTGGGTGATGTGTAGAGAGCCATTATCATTCGGATTAAATGCGTTGGAAGGCCTATAGAATTTAAGGTTGCCTCCATAAAGTCCCAAGCTACCCTGTCGAACGCCTTCTCCGCATCCAGGGACAGGAAGAAGCCGCATGAGTTTGTTGTGGTTAGCCAATGGTAGATGTTTAATGCTTTGGTGGTGTTGTCGCGGGCTTCCCTTCCGGGGACAAAACCGACCTGTTCTATAGAGACTAATTTAGGGAGTAGTGGTAAGAGTCGGTTGGCAATAGCTTTGGCATACACTTTAACGTCTACATTTAGTAGGGAGATTGGGCGGTAGTTGGGGACCAAGGTCATGTCTTTACCCGGTTTAGGGATGAGGGTGATGTGAGCTTCTAAGACGTCCTTAGAGGCTATACTGGAGGGAGCAAGACTATTAAATGCCTTGACAAGTGGTGGGATTAATATGTTAGAAAAAGATCTGTAGTACCCTACCGTGAGTCCGTCCGGACCGGGACTTTTACCTGGTTTCATTTGTTTCAAAGCTAGTATGAGTTCGTCTGACGTCAGTGGGGAGTCTAGTGATGTAGATTCCTCCGTTGTGAGGGATTTAGGGACATATTGGGAAAGGAACTTGCTAATTGCCTCCTTTCTGTCAGTTTTGGCAGCGGTCGTTTGTGGGGAGTGAAGGTTGTATAAATCTGTATAGTAGTGTACAAATTGTTTAGCTATAGCATCCGATGAGGCAAAGGTCTTACCAGTTGAGTCTTTGATCGAGTGTATAGTATGAGCAGCTTTCTTAGTCTGTAGGGCTCTGGCTAGAAGTTTCCCTGACTTATTACCAAACTCATAGAAGCATTTTCGTTGCAATGTGTATTTACGTTTAACAATTTTGTGTAAGTCTTCCAGAAGCTCATTCCTGGCTTGAGTCAGTTCTGTGAGTGCTTCCGATGCTAAGGATTTTTTGTGTTTTTGTTCCAACTTAGTGATGCGGTTAGTCAGTTCATCTAGTTTAGCTTTTTTGAGTTTGTGTCGTTGTGCAGCCATAGAGATGAATGTGCCTCTTATGACGCATTTATGTGCAGGCCAGACTACTTCGGGTGAGGTGTCACCTACTCCATTTTCAGTGAAGTAGTTGGTAAGCTGTTGGGAGATCGTGCTGGCGAGTGCTGCATCTGTGAGTAGGGAGTTGTCCAGTCTCCATATTTGGGGATGTGTCCTCGCATTGGGCATGTGTAGGGTCAAAGTTACAGGGTTGTGGTCTGATAGGACCATTGGTTCAATAGTAGTCGTCTTAAGCAGGGGGAGGTAATTTTGGGAGAGAAAGAAACAGTCTATGCGGGTATATTTAGAATGTGGTGGAGAATAAAAGGTGAAATCCTTACCATCAGGATGCAGTGTGCGCCAGGTATCGTGCACTAAGGTCTTGGTCTTGCACTAGGTCTTTGAATAGTGTTTTGATGGCGCGAAGAGCTCTGTAAGTAAGAGAGGAGTGACCATTGGACGTATCAAGAGAAGGATTTATGGGAACATTAAGATCACCTCCGATTATTAGTGTGCCGGAGCTGAAAGTCATAAGTAATAGAAGTGTGGTGCGAAAAAAGGTGACTTGTCATTCATTGGGTGTGTACAGGTTGGCAATAG
This sequence comes from Lithobates clamitans, assembly GCA_037952925.1. Classification (NCBI taxonomy): domain Eukaryota; kingdom Metazoa; phylum Chordata; class Amphibia; order Anura; family Ranidae; genus Lithobates; species Lithobates clamitans. Next base: position 961,064 of record JBBGZY010000482.1, read on the forward strand.
TGATTTGTTTTCCGTGTAGGGTACCTTTTATGAATATGAATCGTCCGCACGGGTCGGTTTGGATGGTAGAGACTTTGAGAGGGCAGTTTTTAGATATGAGGATGCAAACCCCTTTGGACTTAGCCTCGTCATTAGTCGCGTGATACACTGTCGGAAAATGTTTGTCCTGTAATTTGGGGATTGCGTCAGATCTAAAGTGGGTTTCCTGAATAAGTGCAATATGGGTTTTGGATTTATGCAGCGAGGAAAGTAGGAGAAATCTTTTTTCGGGTGTGTTTAGACCACGTATGTTGATAGATTTGAGATTGAGTGACGTGAGTGTGTGCATTTCGGCTGTTGGTGCGTGGTGGGTGTCCATGTCCTCCGTCAGGGTTGGGAGGGCCAGGTTAGAGGGAGTAGGAAAGGGTTTTAGGTGCTCTATGTTTGATAAGGGCAGTCTGTATTGCGATGTATAGAGCGCCACGGAGTAACCGATGAGGTAACAGGGATGATTCACTATCCCGTTTTCTAAAAATCCAGAAAAATGATCGGTGGTGTACAGGCAGGTGCACCGCACCTTCACTGTGTGGGGGTTGGTGTAGACCAGACACAAGAGAGCTGGTGGTTGTGTGAGATATGCGAGTCTCCTGCTATCTCTCGACCTTGGAAATGTATGAAAGGAGGAGTGTATGTGACTGTTTTTCCCTTTTTGTTTGTGTTTTTTTCTTTTTTTTTTCCCCCTCCCACAGCCTTTTTACGTTATGTGCGGTGTATAAGTGTTGCTATTCCTTCAGTCATGGAAGCATGTGTTGAATACCTGCACATCTTGTGTGGGAGGCGAGGTTGAGTGGGTAAGAAAATGGGTATGGATATGCAGGAAAGATACATAACTACAACATCAGTAATTGCTCATTTCAATGTGGGCATCAGAAGCGAAAGTCATATTATCAAGCTCCGTGCACGTTAGATTCGCACCGCTGAGATCCCCGCCATGTTCATATAAGGCCCTGGCGGGAACCACAGGACGCGAATTCCAAGGCGCCAAGCAAATCGGTCAGTGATCACTAAGGCTGTATATATCATGCCTCGAACAGTCAAACTTAATATAAGAAACATGTAAGGAACAATTAGTAAATTATACTCAATTAAGCAGAACAACAGTAAGGTAAGTGTGCATAATGAGGCACAAACTGGGAAGTACCTGTATAATGAGAACTGTTGCAAGATATTGCACAGGGTTAATGACAGTGAAAAAGTGAAAAAGTTCACCCCTTTGAGCGTTGTTGTCCCTGTCCACTGGCAGATCTATCTTCAGAGTGGCAAATTAAGACATACAGTAGTGGTTTATGAAATCATAGAGTACGTGTGGGTAGGGATGAGCTTCGCGTTCGAGTCGAACCCATGTTCGACTCGAACATTGGCTGTTCGGTCGTTCGCCGAATTGCGAACGATATGGGCCATTCGCGCCAAATTCGTGTGTCGCTTCACGGCCCATAATTCACTGCGGCATCGCAGTGCATTGCTTGCTGATGATTGGCCAAGCATGCACTATGACCCGCATGCTTGGCCAACACAGCGCCGCCTGAACAGAGAGCTGTAATTGGCCAAAGCCAAGGAGGCTTTGGCCAATTATGGTTTAGGGGATTTAGTACACGCCCCACACTATATAAGGCCGCCTGCACGGCGGCCCTGTGTAGTGTGTGTTCTAGCGTTGAAAGAGATAGACAGAGAGACAGTGTCATTTGATTTGAGTTAGATAGATTAGGCAGAACAGTCAGTCAGTTAGCTGCACTTACAGTGTATTGTGTATATATATGCATCCCAGGTGTTGCATATATATATATATATACACTGTATTCATTTTAGCTAGATCCGTTCCTGTTATCTTCTAGACTATTTACATTTAGTGCAGTGCGTCCTGCTCACAGTGTTCAGCTAGATCTGTTCCTGTTATCTTCTAGACTATTTACATTTAGTGCAGTGCGTCCTGCTCACAGTGTTCAGCTAGATCCGTTCCTGTTATCTTCCTACTGACAGGCAGGCTTGTCTTGTTACAGTATATAAAGCTACCTGAAGAAAATTACTGGTGTTCTTTTGATCCTATTAGTACCACGGTCAGGCAGCTAGACTATTTACATTTAGTGCAGTGCGTCCTGCTCACAGTGTTCAGCTAGATCCGTTCCTGTTATCTTCCTACTGACAGGCAGGCTTGTCTTGTTACAGTATTTACAGCTACCTAAAGAAAATTACTGGTGTTCTTTTGATCCTATTAGTACCACGGTCAGGCAGCTAGACTATTTATATTTAGTACAGTGCGTCCTGCTCACAGTGTTCAGCTAGATCCGTTCCTGTTATCTTCTAGACTATTTACATTTAGTGCAGTGCGTCCTGCTCACAGTGTTCAGCTAGATCCGTTCCTGTTATCTTCCTACTGACAGGCAGGCTTGTCTTGTTACAGTATATAAAGCTACCTGAAGAAAATTACTGGTGTTCTTTTGATCCTATTAGTACCACGGTCAGGCAGCTAGACTATTTACATTTAGTGCAGTGCGTCCTGCTCACAGTGTTCAGCTAGATCCGTTCCTGTTATCTTCCTACTGACAGGCAGGCTTGTCTTGTTACAGTATATAAAGCTACCTGAAGAAAATTACTGGTGTTCTTTTGATCCTATTAGTACCACGGTCAGGCAGCTAGACTATTTACATTTAGTGCAGTGCGTCCTGCTCACAGTGTTCAGCTAGATCCGTTCCTGTTATCTTCCTACTGACAGGCAGGCTTGTCCTGTTAAAGTATTTACAGCTACCTAAAGAAAATTACTGGTGTTCTTTTGATCCTAATAGTACCACGGTCAGGCAGCTAGACTATTTACAGTTAGTGCAGTGCGTCCTGCTCAGTGTTCAGCTAAACCTACAAGTTAGTGGGGTGCGTCCACCTCACAGTGTTCAGCTAAAGCTACCTGTAGAAGGTTGGTGGTGTTCTCATACTACAGGCAGGCAGTTAATTTTGCTAGCTGCAGTATATATATATATATATATATATATATATATATATATATATATATATATATATATATATATATATATATATATATATATATATATCTATCCCAGCTTAGTGCAGCTACAGGCCATTAGTATGTCTGGAAGGCCAAGAAGGAGAGGCAGACAGTCGCAAGCCAATAAGAGAGGGCAAGCACGCTCTGTGTCTAGTGCTGGTCGTGGAGACGGTGCATCCTCATCAGCACGTGGCCATGGGACACGCTTGGCCTTTTTTTCGGCAGCTGGCCGTGTTGAGCCGCAACATGCGGAAGACTTGGTCAAGTGGATGACCAAGCCGTCCTCATCCTCCTCATCCTCTCTCACCCATGCCCAGGGTGCTTTGTCTGGCAAAGCCGCTGTCAATGCGGCCTCTTCCCTCGGCTCAATGTCATCAGTGACTCCTTCCCTAGCTCCACCATGTCCTCCTGAGGAGTCCCTCAAACTGCTTGATCACAGTGTTGGGTACATGCTCCAGGAGGATGCCCAGTGTTTGGAAGGCTCTGATGATGATACTGAGCTCGATGAAGGCAGTAACATGAGCACGGACAGAGGGGGTGCCCAAGAAGGACAGCAATCTGGCAGTCATGCTCCCCCTGCTGCAGCATACTGCCAGGTTTGCTCCAGTGATGAGGAGGGAGGGGATGATGAGGTCACTGACTCAACGTGGGTGCCTGATAGGAGAGAGGAGGAAGAGGCGGCACATCACCAACGAGGCAGGATGCCCTCCAGGGGCCAGCCTAAGGGCAGCACATTGACTGCATCACATGTGCAGGGCGCTGCAGTCTCTGCGCGTTATTCAAAAAGTTCTTTGGTGTGGGCCTTTTTTGAGACGAGTGCATCAGATCGCACCGCTGCTAATTGCATCATATGTCTCAAGCGTATCTCACGTGGCCAAAACATCTCCCACTTGGGTACCACATGCTTGACCAGACATATGTTGACCTGCCATGCAGTTTGTTGGCAAGCGCATCTAAAAGACCCACACCAAAGAACAAAGAGGACCTCTCCTTGCTCCTCATCAGCTGAGATTTCCAACCCCACTAGACCTTCAGTCCTCTCTGAGACCTGCACTGAGAGGAATGAAGGTGTAGAATTAGGTGTGTCACAGCCAAGTACTTGTGGGCAATCTGCTTTTGTTACACCGACGTCAGATTGTACCAGGCAAATTTCCCTGCCCCAGCTGCTGCACCGCTGAAAGAAGTTTGCTCCCAGCCATCCACATGCCCAGCGGTTGAATGCTAGCTTGGCAAAATTGCTAGCACTTCAACTGCTGCCTTTTCAGTTGGTAGACTCTGCCCCCTTCCGTGAGTTTGTGGAATGTGCGGTTCCTCAGTGGCAGGTACCCAAACGCCACTTTTTCTCACGGAAGGCGATTCCGGCTCTCTACCGGCATGTGGAAGGCAATGTCCATGCCTCGCTGGACAGGGCGGTCAGCGGTAAGGTGCATATTACCGCTGACTCATGGTCCAGCAGGCATGGACAGGGACGTTACCTAAGTTTCACGGCGCATTGGGTGACTCTGCTGGCAGCTGGGAAGGATGCAGGACAAGGTGCAGTAGTGTTGGAGGTTGTTCCGCCACCACGCCTCCAAAATGCTAATGATTGTGACACACCTCTCTCCTCCACCCCCTCCTCTTCTTCTTCCTCCATGGCCTCTTCCTCAGAACCAGCGGTGCTCCGTAGTCGTTCAAGGGGCTACGCAAGTACGCAGGCCAAAAGATGCCATGCGGTGCTTGAGCTGGTGTGCTTGGGGGACAGGAGCCACACTGGGGCAGAGGTTCTGTCAGCTCTGCAGGGGCAGGTTCAGAGGTGGTTGACGCCACGCCAACTTAAGGCAGGAATGGTGGTTTGCGACAATGGCACCAACCTCCTCTCTGCCCTCCGACAGGGACAAATGACCCATGTGCCCTGTTTGGCTCACGTCCTTAACTTGGTGGTGCAGCGGTTCTTGGGCAGGTACCTGGGCTTACAGGATGTCCTGAGGCAGGCCAGGAAAGTCTGTGTGCATTTCCGCCGGTCATATAATGCCAGTGCTCGGCTGACGGACCTCCAAAAGGAGTTTAACCTGCCCAAGAACCGCCTAATCTGTGACATGCCCACCAGTAGGGATGAGCCGAACACCCCCCGGTTCGGTTCGCACCAGAACCCGCGAACGGACCGCAAGTTCGCACGAACGTTAGAACCCCATTGACGTCTATGGGACTCGAACGTTCGAAATCAAAAGTGCTCATTTTAAAGGCTAATTTGCATGGTATTGTCCTAAAAAGGGTTTGGGGACCCGGGTCCTACCCCAGGGGACATGTATCAATGCAAAAAAAACTTTTAAAAACGGCCGTTTTTTCGGGAGCAGTGATTTTAATGATGCTTAAAGTAAAAAAAAAAAAAGTGAAATATTCCTTTAAATATCGTACCTGGGGGGTGTCTATAGTATGCCTGTAAAGTGACGCGTGTTTCCCATGTTTAGAACAGTCCCTGCACCAAATGTCATTTTTAAAGGAAAAAATCTCATTTAAAACTGCTTGCGGGTTTAATGTCATGTCGGGTCATGGCAATATGGATGAAAATCAGTGAGACAAACGGCATGGGTACCCCCCAGTCCATTACCAGGCCCTTTGGGTCTTGTATGGATATTAAGGGGAACCCCGCACCCAAATTAAAATAAGGAAAGGTCCCTATATACTCTGAACAGCAGTATTCAGGCGGTGCAAACAAGACAGGGACTGTAGGTTTGTTGTTAAGTAGAATCTGTTTGTAATTTTGAACATTTTTAATGTGTTTAGCTCCAGCCAAAAAATCTTTTCTAAGCTTTTTGGAAAACATAGGGAAGGGTTATCACCCCTGTGACATTTGTTTTGCGTCTTTCCTCCTCTTCAGAAGATTTCACCTCACTTTTTTGTCCCAATGAAAAATGTTTTTGGAAAATTTGGGTTTTTTTGTGGAACAAGGATTGGAAAGCATCAGTGGAAAGGAGAAATTGTTTTCCCATATTAACTCTTACAGGAGAGAATTTCCCTTCCTTAGGGGTAGATTTCATCTCACTTCCTGTTGTCTCCTTCCGTTTGCAAGTAGGAGTCGTTTGTAAGTTAGATGTTTGAAAGTAGGGTCCTGCCCTATATACTCAGCAGAAATTTGGGCCTTAGGTGTTGCTGTGGCCAAAACACTGTAAGCCCTCACAGGGCCCTGCTGTGAAATATTAGATCAAGAATTGTAATTACATGCCCCTGTTGAACAGGAGCTGAAAAATTAGGCCTTAGGCACTGGTGCTGGTGCCACAACACTGCAACCCCTCACAGACACTCTAGTTGGAACGCAGGAACGAGCCCTGCTGCAAAGTATTGCATCAAAAATTGTAATTACACGCCCCTGTAAGACAGGGGCAGAAAAATTGGGTCTTAGGCACTGGTGCTGGTGCCACAACACTGCAACCCCTCACAGACACTCTAGTTGAAACGCAGGAACAAGCCCTGCTGCAAAGTATTGCATCAAAAATTGTAATTACACGCCCCTGTTAGACAGGGGCTGAAAAATTGGGTCTTAGGCACTGGTGCTGGTGCCACAACACTGCAACCCCTCACAGACACTCTAGTTGGAATGCAGGAACGAGCCCTGCTGCAAAGTATTACATCAAAAATTGTAATTACACGCCCCTGTTAAACAGGGGCTGAAAAATTGTGCCTTAGGCACTGGTGGTGGCGCCCAGAACCAAAAATGTTCTTACAAGCTATCAGCGTGATGATTGAGGAGGAAGAGGATAATTACTCAGGGATAGTCACTCAGCATCAGCATAGGCAGTCTTTGAAGGGATCTGAGATTTCAAAAAAAATTATTCGGTTACATCTGCATCAGGTGCTTGGTAGCTGGTGGTGATCCAAGACTGATTCATTTTTATGAAGGTCAGCCGATCGACCGAGTCGGTGGACAGACGCACCCTGTGATCGGTTACCACGCCTCCAGCAGCACTGAATGTGCGTTCCGAAAGAACGCTGGATGCAGGACAGGCCAGTAGCTCAATTGCATACTGTGCAAGCTCTGGCCAGTGATCCATCCTCAAGACCCAGTAACCCAGAGGATTTTCGGTGGGAAAGGTGTCCAAGTCTGATCTTGCCCCTAGGTATTCCTGCACCATGTAAAACAGACGCTGGCGATGGTTGCTGGAACCGATCATACCTTGGGGCTGCGGACCAAAAAATTGTCTGAACGCATCGGTCAGACGGCCACCTTCTCCACCGCTCCTTCTTTGACTGACCGAAGCCTCAGCAACACGTTGTCCAGAAACAGGAGTTTGTAACCTCCCAGTCTCTGGGAACGCGTTGCACAGACCTTTCTGCAAGGCCTCCCGAAGATGTTTCATCCTCTGCTCCCTCTGCGATGGCAAGATAAGGTCCGCAACCTTACCCTTGTAACGTGGATCAAGGAGGGTTGCCAGCCAGTATTGGTCCTTCTCCTTGATACCACGAATACGAGGATCCTTACGCAGGCTTTGCAGGATCAGGGAGGCCATGCAGCGTAGGTTTGCTGAGGCATTCGGTCCGGAGTCCTCTGGGTCACTAAGGACAACAACGTCCGCAGCCACCTCCTCCCAGCCACGTACAAGTCCATGTGTTCCTTGGGACTGATCCCTTAAAGACTGCTGATGCTGAGTGCCAGGCTCCACCTCCATACTGACACAATCTTTCTCCTCCTCCTCCTCCTCCTCCTCGTCCTCTTCCTGTGTGATCGGCGGGCACACAGGAACACTGTCTGGATAAAGGGGGCCTTGAGAGCTAAGGAAGTCCTCCTCTTCCTGCCTCTGTTCTGCCTCAAGTGCCCTGTCCATTATTCCACGCAGCGTGTGCTCCAACAGGTGGACAAGGGGGACAGTGTCACTGATGCATGCACTGTCAGTGCTCACCATCCTCGTGGCCTCCTCGAATGGTGACAGGACAGTGCATGCATCCCTGATCATGGCCCACTGGCGTGGGGAAAAAAAACCAAGGTCCCCTGACCCTGTCCTGGTGCCATAGTCGCACAGGTACTCATTGATGGCCCTCTGCTGCGTGTGCAGCCGCTGCAGCATGGCCAACGTCGAGTTCCACCTGGTGGGCATGTCACAGATTAGGCGGTTCTTGGGCAGGTTAAACTCCTTTTGGAGGTCCGTCAGCCGAGCACTGGCATTATATGACCGGCGGAAATGCACACAGACTTTCCTGGCCTGCCTCAGGACATCCTGTAAGCCCGGGTACCTGCCCAAGAACCGCTGCACCACCAAGTTAAGGACGTGAGCCAAACAGGGCACATGGGTCAGTTGTCCCTGTCGGAGGGCAGAGAGGAGGTTGGTGCCATTGTCGCAAACCACCATTCCTGCCTTAAGTTGGCGTGGCGTCAACCACCTCTGAACCTGCCCCTGCAGAGCTGACAGAACCTCTGCCCCAGTGTGGCTCCTGTCCCCCAAGCACACCAGCTCAAGCACCGCATGGCATCTTTTGGCCTGCGTACTTGCGTAGCCCCTTGAACGCCTACGGAGCACCGCTGGTTCCGAGGAAGAGGCCATGGAGGAAGAAGAAGAGGAGGGGGTGGAGGAGAGAGGTGTGTCACAATCAGCATTTTGGAGGCGTGGTGGCGGAACAACCTCCAACACTACTGCACCTTGTCCTGCATCCTTCCCAGCTGCCAGCAGAGTCACCCAATGCGCCGTGAAACTTAAGTAACGTCCCTGTCCATGCCTGCTGGACCATGAGTCAGCGGTAATATGCACCTTACCGCTGACCGCCCTGTCCAGCGAGGCATGGACATTGCCTTCCACATGCCGGTAGAGAGCCGGAATCGCCTTCCGTGAGAAAAAGTGGCGTTTGGGTACCTGCCACTGAGGAACCGCACATTCCACAAACTCACGGAAGGGGACAGAGTCTACCAACTGAAAAGGCAGCAGTTGAAGTGCTAGCAATTTTGCCAAGCTAGCATTCAACCGCTGGGCATGTGGATGGCTGGGAGCAAACTTCTTTCGGCGGTGCAGCAGCTGGGGCAGGGAAATTTGCCTGGTACAATCTGACGTCGGTGTACCAAAAGCAGATTGCCCATAAGTACTTGGCTGTGACACACCTAATTCTACACCTTCATTCCTCTCACTGCAGGTCGCAGAGAGGACTGAAGGTCTAGTGGGGTTGGAAATCTCAGCTGATGAGGAGCAAGGAGAGATCGTCTTTGTTCTTTGGTGTGGGTCTTTTAGATACGCTTGCCAACGAACTGCATGGCAGGTCAACATATGTCTGGTCAAGCATGTGGTACCCAAGCGGGAGATGTTTTGGCCACGCGAGATACGCTTAAGACATATGTTGCAAATAGCAGCGGTGCGATCTGATGCACTCGTCTCAAAAAAGGCCCACACCAAAGAACTTTTTGAATAACGCGCAGAGACTGCAGCGCCCTGCACATGTGGAGCTTTGGGGTGTGATGCAGTCAATGTGCTGCCCTTAGGCTGGCCCCTGGAGGGCATCCTGCCTAGTTGGTGATGTGCCACCTCCTCCTCCTCCTCCTCCTCCTCTCTCCTATCAGGCACCCACGTTGAGTCAGTGACCTCATCATCCCCTCCCTCCTCATCACTGGAGCAAACCTGGCAGTATGCTGCAGCAGGGGGAGCATGACTGCCAGATTGCTGTCCTTCTTGGGCACCCCCTCTGTCCGTGCTCATGTTACTGCCTTCATTGAGCTCAGTATCATCATCAGAGCCTTCCAAACGCTGGGCATCCTCCTGGAGCATGTACCCAACACTGTGGTCAAACAGTTCGAGGGAATCCTCATGAGGACATGGTGGAGCTAGGGAAGGAGTCACTGATGACATTGAGCTGAGGGAAGAGGCCGCTGCTTTGCCAGACAAAGCACCCTGGGCATGGGTGAGAGAGGATGAGGAGGATGAGGACGGCTTGGTCATCCACTCGACCAAGTCTTCCGCATGTTGCGGCTCAACACGGCCAGCTGCCGAAAAAAAGGCCAAGCGTGTCCCATGGCCACGTGCTGATGAGGATGCACCGTCTCCACGACCAGCACTAGACACAGAGCCTGCTTGCCCTCTCTTATTGGCTTGTGACTGTCTGCCTCTCCTTCTTGGCCTTCCAGACATACTAATGGCCTGTAGCTGCACTAAGCTGGGATAGAACACCTGTAATTTTCTTCAGGTAGCTTTATATACTGTAACCAGACAAGCCTGCCTGTCAGTAGGAAGATAACAGGAACGGATCTAGCTGAACACTGTGAGCAGGACGTACTGCACTAAATGTATATAGCAGGAACGGATCTAGCTGAACACTGTGAGCAGGACGCACTGCACTGAATGTAAATAGCAGGAACGGATCTAGCTGAACACTGTGAGCAGGACGCACTGCACTAAATGTAAATAGCAGGAACGGATCTAGCTGAACACTGTGAGCAGGACGCACTGCACTGAATGTAAATAGCAGGAACGGATCTAGCTGAACACTGTGAGCAGGACGCACTGCACTGAATGTAAATAGCAGGAACGGATCTAGCTGAACACTGTGAGCAGGACGCACTGCACTGAATGTAAACAGCAGGAACGGATGTAGCTGAACACTGTGAGCAGGACGCACTGCACTGAATGTAAATAGCAGGAACGGATCTAGCTGAACACTGTGAGCAGGACGCACTGCACTGAATGTAAATAGCAGGAACGGATCTAGCTGAACACTGTGAGCAGGACGCACTGCACTAAATGTAAATACCAGGAACGGATCTAGCTGAACACTGTGAGCAGGACGCACTGCACTGAATGTAAATAGCAGGAACGGATCTAGCTGAACACTGTGAGCAGGACGCACTGCACTAAATGTAAATACCAGGAACGGATCTAGCTGAACACTGTGAGCAGGACGCACTGCACTGAATGTAAATAGCAGGAACGGATCTAGCTGAACACTGTGAGCAGGACACACTGTACTAAATGTAAATAGTCTAGCTGCCTGACCGTGGTACTAATAGGATCAAAAAGAACACCTGTAATTTTCTTAAGGTAGCTTTATATACTGTAACCAGACAAGCCTGCCTGTCAGTAGGAAGATAACAGGAACGGATCTAGCTGAACACTGTGAGCAGGACACACTGTACTAAATGTAAATAGTCTAGCTGCCTGACCGTGGTACTAATAGGATCAAAAAGAACACCTGTAATTTTCTTCAGGTAGCTTTATATACTGTAACCAGACAAGCCTGCCTGTCAGTAGGAAGATAACAGGAACGGATCTAGCTGAACACTGTGAGCAGGACGTACTGCACTAAATGTATATAGCAGGAACGGATCTAGCTGAACACTGTGAGCAGGACGCACTGCACTGAATGTAAATAGCAGGAACGGATCTTAGCTGAACACTGTGAGCAGGACGCACTGCACTGAATGTAAATAGCAGGAACGGATCTAGCTGAACACTGTGAGCAGGACGCACTGCACTGAATGTAAATAGCAGGAACGGATCTAGCTGAACACTGTGAGCAGGACGCACTGCACTGAATGTAAATAGCAGGAACGGATCTAGCTGAACACTGTGAGCAGGACGCACTGCACTAAATGTAAATACCAGGAACGGATCTAGCTGAACACTGTGAGCAGGACGCACTGCACTGAATGTAAATAGCAGGAACGGATCTAGCTGAACACTGTGAGCAGGACACACTGTACTAAATGTAAATAGTCTAGCTGCCTGACCGTGGTACTAATAGGATCAAAAAGAACACCTGTAATTTTCTTAAGGTAGCTTTATATACTGTAACCAGACAAGCCTGCCTGTCAGTAGGAAGATAACAGGAACGGATCTAGCTGAACACTGTGAGCAGGACACACTGTACTAAATGTAAATAGTCTAGCTGCCTGACCGTGGTACTAATAGGATCAAAAAGAACACCTGTAATTTTCTTCAGGTAGCTTTATATACTGTAACCAGACAAGCCTGCCTGTCAGTAGGAAGATAACAGGAACGGATCTAGCTGAACACTGTGAGCAGGACGTACTGCACTAAATGTATATAGCAGGAACGGATCTAGCTGAACACTGTGAGCAGGACGCACTGCACTGAATGTAAATAGCAGGAACGGATCTTAGCTGAACACTGTGAGCAGGACGCACTGCACTGAATGTAAATAGCAGGAACGGATCTAGCTGAACACTGTGAGCAGGACGCACTGCACTGAATGTAAATAGCAGGAACGGATCTAGCTGAACACTGTGAGCAGGACGCACTGCACTGAATGTAAATAGCAGGAACGGATCTAGCTGAACACTGTGAGCAGGACGCACTGCACTGAATGTAAATAGCAGGAACGGATCTAGCTGAACACTGTGAGCAGGACACACTGCACTGAATGTAAATAGCAGGAACGGATGTAGCTGAACACTGTGAGCAGGACGCACTGCACTAAATGTAAATACCAGGAACGGATCTAGCTGAACACTGTGAGCAGGACGCACTGCACTGAATGTAAATAGCAGGAACGGATGTAGCTGAACACTGTGAGCAGGACGCACTGCACTAAATGTAAATACCAGGAACGGATCTAGCTGAACACTGTGAGCAGGACGCACTGCACTGAATGTAAATAGCAGGAACGGATCTAGCTGAACACTGTGAGCAGGACGCACTGCACTGAATGTAAATAGCAGGAACGGATCTAGCTGAACACTGTGAGCAGGACGCACTGTACTGAATGTAAATAGCAGGAACGGATCTAGCTGAACACTGTGAGCAGGACGCACTGCACTGAATGTAAATAGCAGGAACGGATCTAGCTGAACACTGTGAGCAGGACGCACTGCACTGAATGTAAATAGCAGGAACGGATCTAGCTGAACACTGTGAGCAGGACGCACTGCACTGAATGTAAATAGCAGGAACGGATCTAGCTGAACACTGTGAGCAGGACGCACTGTACTGAATGTAAATAGCAGGAACGGATCTAGCTGAACACTGTGAGCAGGACGCACTGCACTGAATGTAAATAGCAGGAATGGATCTAGCTGAACACTGTGAGCAGGACGCACTGCACTGAATGTAAATAGCAGGAACGGATCTAGCTGAACACTGTGAGCAGGACGCACTGCACTGAATGTAAATAGCAGGAACGGATCTAGCTGAACACTGTGAGCAGGACACACTGCACTAAATGTAAATAGTCTAGATAGAAGATAACAGGAACGGATCTAGCTAAACTGAATACAGTGTATATATATATATGCAACACCTGGGATGCATATATATACACAATACACTGTAAGTGCAGCTAACTGACTGACTGTTCTGCCTAATCTATCTAACTCAAATCAAATGACACTGTCTCTCTCTCTCTCTATCTCTCAGCACACCGGAACACACACTACACAGGGCCGCCGTGCAGGCGGCCTTATATAGTGTGGGGTGTGTACTAAATCCCCTGAGCCATAATTGGCCAAAGCCACCCTGGCTTTGGCCAATTACAGCTCTCTCTACTGACGGCGCTGTGATTGGCCAAGCATGCGGGTCATAGTGCATGCTTGGCCAATCATCAGCCAGCAATGCACTGCGATGCCGCAGTGAATTATGGGCCGTGACGCGCCACACGAATTTGGCGCGAACGGCCCATATCGTTCGCAATTCGACGGACGGTCGAACAGCCGATGTTCGAGTCGAACATGGGTTCGACTCGAACACGAAGCTCATCCCTACCCACCAGGTGGAACTCAACGTTGGCCATGCTGCAGCGGCTGCACACGCAGCAGAGGGCCATCAATGAGTACCTGTGCGACTATGGCACCAGGACAGGGTCAGGGGAGCTTGGTTTTTTTTCCCCACGCCAGTGGGCCATGATCAGGGGTGCATGCACTGTCCTGTCACCATTTGAGGAGGACACGAGGATGGTGAGCAGTGACAGTGCATGCATCAGTGACACTGTCTCCCTTGTCCACCCGTTGGAGCACACGCTGCGTGGAATAATGGACAGGGCACTTGAGGCAGAACAGAGGCAGGAAGAGGAGGACTTCCTTAGCTCTCAAGGCCCCCTTTATCCAGACAGTGTTCCTGCGTGCCCGCCGATCACACAGGAAGAGGACGAGGAGGAGGAGGAGGAGGAAGATTGTGTCAGTATGGAGGTGGAGCCTGGCACTCAGCATCAGCAGCAGTCTTTAAGGGATCAGTCCCAAGAAACACATGGACTTGTACGTGGCTGGGAGGAGGTGGCTGCGGACCATGTCGTCCTTAGTGACCCAGAGGACTCCGGACCGAATGCCTCAGCAAACCTACGCTGCATGGCCTCCCTGATCCTGCAAAGCCTGCGTAAGGATCCTCGTATTCGTGGTATCAAGGAGAAGGACCAATACTGGCTGGCAACCTTCCTTGATCCACGTTACAAGGGTAAGGTTGCGGACCTTATCTTGCCATCACAGAGGGAGCAGAGGATGAAACATCTTCGGGAGGCCTTGCAGAAAGTTCTGTGCAACGCGTTCCCAGAGACTGGGAGGTTACAAACTCCTGTTTCTGGACAACGTGTTGCTGAGGCTTCGGTCAGTCAAAGAAGGAGCAGTGGAGAAGGTGGCCGTCTGACCGATGCATTCAGACAATATTTTGGTCCGCAGCCCCAAGGTATGATCGGTTCCAGCAACCATCGCCAGCGTCTGTTTTACATGGTGCAGGAATACCTAGGGGCAAGATCAGACTTGGACACCTTTCCCACCGAAAATCCTCTGGGTTACTGGGTCTTGAGGATGGATCACTGGCCAGAGCTTGCACAGTATACAATTAAGCTACTGGCCTGTCCTGCATCCAGCGTTCTTTTGGAACGCACATTCAGTGCTGCTGGAGGCGTGGTAACCGATCACAGGTTGCGTCTGTCCACCGACTCGGTCGATCGACTGACCTTCATAAAAATGAATCAGTCTTGGATCACCACCAGCTACCAAGCACCTGATGCTGATGTAACCGAATAATTTTTTTTTGAAATCTCAGATCCCTTCAAAGACTGCCTATGCTGGGGGGCGTGGCTTGACCTCATAGAGAATGGCTGCTTTACTTCAGAGCTCCGCTGACAGGGATAGAAATCTGAATTCCAAGGACGGTCAACGGCCTCCCAAACACCCGAAAAGCGATGGGTACATCCTCCAGAACTTCGTCGACCTCCCGGTCCCGTTCTCCCCGTGAAATACCGGCAACATCCAGTCAGAACATCCCTGAGATGTTCCGGGCACAGATGGGAACTTCGGCGCCGGCTCCCACCTCACGGAGCCAGCATCAGCATCCTCCTCACTCTAATGCTGCTGCCTCTCCATCTAACGCTGAACTCAATGACTGGGGAATTCTCCTCACTCCTCATCAGCATCCGAGCCTGAGCGATCTCAGATCCGTGGCTGAGGACATTAAGGACACCCTGACAGCAGCAATCTCAGATTTAAAAATTGAAATCCAAGCTATTACAGGCAGAGTTCAGGCGGTGGAACAAACGACTGCCCTCCATTCATCCAAGATCCGTCACCAGAATCTGGCGATTGACACACATACACGGCAATTAAGAGATGTCAATCGCCACTTGGAAGATTTAGAGAATCGCGGCAGACGCCATAACCTCAGGCTGAGAGGTTTGCCTGAAACCGTGGATGCGGATCACCTTCAAAGTGAAGTTATTCATATCTTTAATAACATACTCGGCAGACCCAGAGAGGTTCCTATTGCGATGGAAAGAATCCACCGTGCCCTGAGACCGAAGGGAAAGGACTCTGACCCGCCTAGGGATGTGGTATGCTGCATTATTGACTACCGTTTGAAGGAAGACATCCTGAGGGCTGCACGTTCCCTGACCCCTTTACTACATAACGGCACAGAACTTCGTCTATTCCAGGATTTATCAAATATAACCTTGCAACGCAGAAGGGAACTGCAACCCCTTCTGACAGTACTCCGGGCCAAGGGTATAATTTAACGCTGGAAGTTCCCTTTTGGTTTGGCGGCAACAGTACAAGGACGCTCAGCTCTCCTCAGAGTCCCTGAGGATCTACATTCCTTCTGTGACACTCTCGGAATCCCTCTCATGGAGGTCCCAGATTGGTACGCGGAATTTCGTACCCCTACAGCATCTAAAGCACCTTCCAGGAGTGAAGCAATGGAGACCCAACACACAAGCTACCGAAGACACCGTTCGCCATCGGAACCAAGATTTCTTCAACCCGACCCGCAGTCTCCTTCCATCTACAGCCCGACGAAACCTCCACGCTCCAGAAGAGCTAGAAGAGATCGGTGAACACAGATGGCATCTGCAACATAGGCTGAAAGATTTCCTCTGACTGTTCATGTGCCGTTTTTAGAGTATTGAAAGTTCATGCCCCGGCTGGTAATATGTTCCTAAAGTATTTCAATATGTTAAGTTTAGTTTAGGTAGATCATAGTTCTTACACACAGGCATATCTATATCCCCCTTAACGCTGACTACCAAAGCAGCGCTTTGCCTGCATGGTTTGTTCTGTCACACCTTACTCTCCAATACAGTACACTAGCAGTTCCACTCTTCATTAGAGCTCTATTATAATTAAATTCTTATGTGACTGTATTTTCCAATCTAATGAGGTATAGGGTCATCAGAGATCTCCAATCTACTTTATCTCTCCCTCTTCTAGCTGATCGGTACACTGACAGTTTAACAGGGTTTCATCCTGCTCCGATTACACGGATTGATAATTATAAATGCAAATATGCCCTTCTCTTACACACAACAGGCTGCTAGTAATATTCATTGACACCCCTATTTTAATCCTGTATTAACTCTCTGTTCCTCTTTGATAGCAACTACATTATTAGGTGAATACTAGAACTACCACACAATCTTATTGCCATGACAACCAGCTGTTCATCGCTCTATTGGTTGCTGTCTTTTGGCGCAAATTCATGAGGAGCCAAGGTCTGAGGTAAAAAGTTCTCCCCCAACATGACTCATGCAGTCGCTCATTGGTTCTCACAAGGTTAGAGACCTGACTTGTTACCGTGGTGACACACTGCAGACCTTTCTTCCCTGCCTCCACACACGCACCTCCCATAGGAGGATGCCTGTGTCATCCCAGCCCGAGATGGTTGTGGCACATGATTCATCCTCTTAGTAATCCTAACATCACCTTATCTGTCATGAATTACGCAAAGATTAGGGCACTCACTACCCTGTATGATTATATAGAACTTATCCTTACGAGTGCCTTTCCCTGACTAGACAGCTATCTACATGCCAAAACGGAACTGAAAGGCTTCTCAGACAAAGGCACTCTAAGGGAGTTTCACAGACACTAATCTTTCTCATATAATCATCCCCTCCTATCCACTGAGATATGCTCCTAATTAGCATAACGATCTACATGGATACTTCGTTTTATTAATTATTTTGACAAGCTTCTTCATAGCCTTCAGGGGTAGTTAATTATTAATTAGTTCAGGCACGGTTTATCTATCTTAAGAGATAATACTTTCTACCTATGTTGAATACTCTGCTCTGCAAACTGTTCAAGTTTTCTGGCTGACTGTTTAACTGAATTATTACATAGACTTTTGCGCTATGAATATCTGCGCCTCACCAGATGTTTATTTTATGTGCTACTCATGGGGATGTTTATTTCTTTTATTTCTTTTATTTTTCTGTTTTTTTTTTCATTCTTTCCTCTCACTTAACGATCACCAGGGGAACGATCTCACAAAATATGTCATTAACTTAATGTTTCATCTGACCATACACCTAATTTTTTATCTGCTTTTCGCAAATCTGACCCATGCTGTTTCTCCAAATCCACTGAGAAAGTTAATAGGCGGCATTCACAGCAATCTAAATGCAACCATTTCACACATGGACCGTCTTCAGTCCATGCCTTCTTCTTACATCTATCCCATATGTCAGCGGCTCTTGTCCCTTACTGACAGGTTTTACTTTTCTCTACGTTACCGTTTGGTCACCTTCCCAAACAGTGGTTTCAATTGATTACCTGATTTCTTCACTCAACCCTCCTTTAAACCACCACTGACCCATTCCGGTACCATATATCACGAGTGTATACTCGTACATAGCCTAGCGAGCAGGCATCGCTAGTCCCCGGATTACTTTCCACTACCTATAACCCCTAACAACACTACACAGTGGTCTTCACAGTTTCCTCTCCCCCGCATACCCAATATCCCTCACATCACTCCCTACTCCTGAACAATCTACTCTCATCCTGAATAGAATCTCATCACTCTCCTAGAACGCACCTTCCACACATAAGAGCATAAGGCACAAGTCCAACTACTGTTCTTTTTCTGCCACACATACACCTGCAACGCGGACTATATTCAGTAAACGATCAGAAACAAACAGTCAGCGCAAAACTCAATGACTAGTCACAGCAGCTGAACACTAAAGGCAAATATATAAACCCTTTTGAACTATGTATATTAATAAGTGCAGCGCTTAATCTTCATCTTAATGTCACTACGGCCACCTTACCAGCTTTGCTGTTACCAGTCTTTTAATGCTTGATATCCTAGCACTTGGACTAAGTGCTATCTATGTGAGTACCCGTCCTTTAATAAATGATACCTTTTACAAGTCATACAGAGAGCACTAGATTTTTTCTTTGTATTATATGTTGCTGCGGGAGAGTTACAAGGCTTATCTGCGGAGTCCGAGAGGTGCCCAGCTTCCATCTACAAGTTTACCATTACCACCAGAGGTGGTGAAAGCTCTCATGACCTTCCTGTTAGTTCAGGGGTCTATTAAGCAAGGTGAGCAGTTTGGCTAAACAAATGGTGTGAGCACGGACCAAGGATCACCTTAAACTTTTGCATGAAGCACCCTTTATCACCAGTGACGTCTGTGTGCCTCTCTATCTACATGTGTTTCAATTTATGAACATATGAACTTTATTGAACTTTTTTATTTAGTGATTGTTTTTAGTTATTAATTTAGCGCTGCACTTATTAATATATATATTCAGTAAACACCACTCCAGTCTAACTCACAACACCTCCCAAATTACAGAATGACACCGGTCTCACACAATTCTACATCAATATCTCACCACAATGCCACTACTAAACTAGTCTCGCTCAACGCACAGGGACTAAATGTCCCTGAGAAACGTACACAAGTTCTCCTTTATATGCATAAACTCAAGGCAGACATTATATACATCCAAGAAACGCATTTCAAAACGGACTCTATCCCCAAATTCTCCAACTTACGTTATCCAACAGCTTTTCATGCTACCAACAAACAATCAAAAACAAAAGGAGTCTCTATCCTTATCTCAAAACGATGTCCACTCATAATCAAAGACACTCTAGCGGATGAAGATGGAAGATTTCTATTTGTCAAAGGTTCACTTTTCGGTAAACCTTTAACCTTAGCAAACATATACGCCCCCAACATTAAACAAGTCCCGTTCTTCCGACACACACTGCAATTGCTCGCATCGTTTCAAGAGGGTATACTATTAACTGGAGGAGATTTTAATGTTCCCTTAAACCCAATACAAGATACATCCTCGGGTGCATCCAAATTACCCTTCTCCGCGTTACGAGCAATTAAACAATGTTTTCAAGAATTGACATTACATGACGCATGGCGTACCTTAAACCCCACAACTAAAGATTACACTTTTTTCTCCAACCCACATGGCTGTTACTCCAGACTTGACTATTTCTTTATTTCACAAAGCGATCTCACCATGCTCAAGCACACCTCCATCGAAACAATGTACATATCAGATCACCACCCGATAACCATGTCCTTGGAATTTCCATCCAAACATACTCGCTCACAAATATGGCGTCTTGATCCCTCACTGCTGACAGACATTTCAATAGTGTCTACTATACACGACAATCTAAAACTTTATTTCCAGGATAACGACTCCTTTGAAATATCCCCAATGATAAAATGGGAAGCCCACAAATGCACCATACGGGGAAAACTAATAGCTATCGCTTCCAAGAGAAGACGAGAAAGACAAGCGCATATTTCTATCCTTTCCAAACGCATACAGGATTTAGAAAAAATACATAAGAAAACTCGAGCTCTCTCCACACTTGAGGAACTTACTCAGGTGAGGACAGAGTTGAAAGAAGTGTTACATAAACAAATAAAACGCAAATACATATTATCACAAAAAATATTCTACGAACATGGCAACAAATCCGGTAAAATTCTAGCCAGAGCCCTCCGTGCAAAAAGATCATCTACAACAGTGTTTCTCAACTCCAGTCCTCAAGGCGCCCCAACAGGTCATGTTTTCAGGATTTCCATTAATTTTCCACAGGTGATTTGATCAGTTGCACTGCCTTAGTAATTACCACAGCTGTTTCATCAGAGGGAAATCCTGAAAACATGACCTGTTGGGGCGCCTTGAGGACTGGAGTTGAGAAACACTGATCTACAACACTTCATTCCATTAATGACCCTTCGGGTTCTAAAGTAACGTCTAATACATTGATAGCAGACCAATTTGTGAATTATTTCTCGCAGCTCTATAATATCAATCCACATAAACCCATGATAAACAATGATCGTAGAACACACTTGATTAAAGATTTCCTAGCCCAACATGGTCCCAAACCCATTTCTGATGCAGAAGCATCGCATCTAGAACGTCCCATCTCTAAGGATGAACTAGATATTGTGCTCAAACAACTCAAAACAGGCAAAAGTCCAGGTCCAGATGGCCTAACAGCAGGATACTATAAGGAATTCATTGCTACGCTTTATCCTCACTTTTTTCAACTCCCTTTCATCCGAGAACCCCCCTCCCAGAGATCTTCTCACAGCCCACATAGTGGTTATTCCAAAACCTGATAAAGATCCAAATTAAGTTCACAACTACAGACCAATATCTCTACTAAATGTTGACCTGAAAATATATGCAAAAATTTTGGCTAATAGACTTTTACCCCTTCTCCCTGGCCTCATCTCCTTGGACCAAGTTGGTTTTGTCCCAGGTAGAGAGGCAAGGGACAACACCCTAAAGGCAATCAGTATTCACAATTGGCTGACTTCAAAGAAACAACCGGGATTCCTTCTTTCCCTTGATGCGGAGAAGGAATTCGACAGGGTAGCCTGGGACTACCTAAAAGAGATCCTAACACACATTGGCATACGAGATCGCATGCTACAATTTATTCTTGCTCTATACTCCACCCCAACTGCCAAAGTCCGGATAAATGGACACCTGTTGAATGCCTTCTCCATATCTAACGGTACAAGACAAGGATGCCCACTCTCTCCGCTTATTTTTGTCTTGGCACTGGAACCATGTCTAACGCATCTAAAAAACAACCCAGACGTTAAAGGAATAACCATCTCAAAATCTACCTATAAATTAGCGGCATTTGCGGATGACATCCTACTATTCCTGACAGAGCCACACATTACGCTACCCAATCTCCTCAAAGATCTTACTCTCTTTGAAAATCTCACATATCTTAAAATTAACTTTGCTAAATCAGAGGCCTTAAATATCACTATACCACCAGATATAGTGAAACAATGTCAAACTAATTTCCCTTTCAAATGGAAACCGAGCGCCATTAAATACCTTGGGGTCTACATTCCAACCTCGCTATCGGACTTATACAGCAAAAACTATACTCCCATTATCCAAAATATTCAAAAAGACCTCAACACTTGGTCAACGGGTTTGTTCTCATGGTTTGGCAGAGTTTCCATTATAAAAATGACTATAATGCCAAAATTTCTATACCTGCTCCAAACAATCCCATTGTCACTACCACAAACTTTTTTCAATGCATACCGCAAATCCTGTATGAAATTCATCTGGAACGATAAGCGACCTAGAATGAGTTTCAACAGAATGACCATACCCAAAATGAAAGGTGGGTTAGGCCTACCGGATCTTCGAAAATACTATTGGGCCTGTCAACTCTCTCGAATAGTGGACTGGAATGTTCACCCTAAAACTAAAGCGTGGATCGCAATTGAACAAGCCTTCTCACAAATCCCGCTCCATAATCTACCCTGGATTCACCCTCGCCACATCTCTCCACATTGCAAACAACATCCCCTTATCGGTACAACACTGAATTCCTTTAAAAAGACATTTAAACATTTGCACATTTCCTCCTCTCCAGGCCCTCTCACGCCAATCAAACATAACCCAGACTTTCCACCAGGCATTGATGATTCTTTCCTTCATCAAATAGGATCCCAGACAAGGATGACAGCGGGAGATTTCTTCGCTAAGGGGAATATTAAACCGCTGTCCTCATTGAACTCCCAAGAAACGAATCACCAGATCCCTTTCTGGTCTTATATGCAACTCAGACATTTTCTCCTTGATCCCCAAACTAGGGCTGCATACTCAAGAAACCAATCACACTTTGAATCCCTTTGCTCTGCCACTGAACCACAAAGACACCTGATATCCACCATATACTTGAACCTCTTTCTCGAGCATACTCCTAAAACAAATATAGCTAGTGCAAAATGGGAAAAAGATCTTTCCATCCACCTCTCTGATAAGGAATGGGAAAAGATATACACTAACATACACAAAGGCTCAATTAATGTAACAACTCAAGAAAACGGATACGAGATTTTCTCCAGATGGTACAAAACGCCTCTCAAGTTACACACCATTAATCCAGAGATCCCATCTAATTGTTGGAGATGTAATGACAAAAACGGATCACTCCTTCACATATGGTGGGACTGCCCTGCAATTTCTGCCTTCTGGACTAAAGTTTTTCACCTCTCCTCCCAAATCACTGCACTTCAGCTAGATTTCTCTCCAGCACAAGCCCTCCTACACCACTCCTCCCTACCGATGAAATCTTATCACAAATCCCTAGCACTACATCTAATCAATGCTGCTAAACTCTGTATCCCAGTTCTCTGGAGATCTCCCAACCCACCCACAATCGCAGACTGGTTTAAAAGAGTAAACAAAATAGCTGAAATGGAGGAACTTGTACATCAAGCACAGGATTCCTATACTAAATACAGGAACACTTGGGCCTGTTGGCTACAGTTCCGCACAACATCTGAATATACCCAATTAATCAGTCAGGAATCCTCCTCCAGCACACCATAAGACACATCATACATCCCAACTGTCTATAGTCCTCCCTATAGCCGTGCATGAAACAAAATTCAGGAGGCAATTATATCATTACGCATACAGAATTCACTTCAAAAGCTCTATTATGCTTTTCTTCCTGGGACTTGGTCCTTCTGTAAAGATATTTCCCGTTAGACCCATGGCTGAGCCAGGGACGGGAAATAACTTTCCCCTACCTTCCTTTTGTACTTCTCACTATATTTTGACCACCATTTAATCGAAACTTTGCTATGTTAGGTATCTATTGTTGTATGCTATGATTATATCTCTATCTACAGACATTACCCGACTTCTGGACACCATGCACCAGGATCAATTTCACACTCTCACACAGACATAGTAATTAACGATTATTCAAAACACAATCCAACAAAAATCTCAGACTCATATACTAAGGCTATCATAGGCAATCTATTATAATACGGTTTTTACTCCTCTCTCCCTTTTTAATCTTTTTCGCCCTCAAAAATCAACATGTTTAAAAAATGTTTTACCTGCTTTAATATATGTTCTTTATATTTTCTGCCCACACTACTCTGTAATCCCATATATCCACACCCCAGATGTAATGTGTTTTTCAACAACTCCACAGTCGTAGATTTGAATACTTGTTAAAATACAACGTTGTACTCTCTGGACTGTTCCCTCTGTATAACACTGTTATCATTTTATCTCAAACCTTGCTTTTGTGTACTACTTTTCTGTACGAATTTAACTTAATAAAGCTTTATTTGGAAAAAAAAAGACTGCCTATGCTGAGTGACTATCCCTGAGTAATTATCCTCTTCCTCCTCAATCATCACGCTGATAGCTTGTAAGAACATTTTTGGTTCTGGGCGCCACCACCAGTGCCTAAGGCACAATTTTTCTGCCCCTGTCTAACAGGGGCGTGTAATTACAATTTTTGATGCAATACTTTGCAGCAGGGCTAGTTCCTGCGTTCCAACTAGAGTGTCTGTAAGGGGTTGCAGTGTTGTGGCACCAGTGCCTAAGGCCTAATTTTTCAGCTCCTGTTCAACAGGGGCATGTAATTACAATTCTTGATCTAATATTTCACAGCAGGGCCCTGTGAGGGCTTACAGTGTTGTGGCCACAGCAACACCTAAGGCCCAAATTTCTGCTGAGTATATAGGGCAGGACCCTACTTTCAAACATCTAACCTACAAACGACTCCTACTTGCAAATGGAAGGAGACAACAGGAAGTGAGATGAAATCTACCCCTGGGAAGGGAAATTCTCTCCTGTAAGAGTTAATATGGGAAAAAAAATTCTCCTTTCCACTGATGCTTTCCAATCCTTGTTCCACAAAAAAACCCAAATTTTCAAAAAACATTTTTCATTGAGACAAAAAGTGAGGTGAAATCTTCTGAAGAGGAGGAAAGGCAGCAAAACAAATGTCACAGGGGTGATAACCCTTCCCTATGTTTTCCAAAAAGCTTAAAGATTTTTTGGCTGGAGCTAAACACGTTAAAAATGTACCAGTTCAAAATTACAAACAGATTCTACTTAACAACAAACCTACAGTCCCTGTCTTGTTTGCTCCGCCTGTATACTGCTGTTCAGAGTATATAGGGCCTGGTGGCCCCACACCTTTCCTTATTTTAATTTGGGTGCGGGGTTCCCCTTAATATC
Source organism: Lithobates clamitans (assembly GCA_037952925.1). Taxonomy (NCBI): domain Eukaryota; kingdom Metazoa; phylum Chordata; class Amphibia; order Anura; family Ranidae; genus Lithobates; species Lithobates clamitans. The sequence goes on from JBBGZY010000482.1 coordinate 985,798, forward strand.
CATACAAGACCCAAAGGGCCTGGTAATGGACTGGGGGGTACCCATGCCGTTTGTCTCACTGATTTTCATCCATATTGCCATGACCCGACATTACAATAAACCCGCAAGCAGTTTTAAATGAGATTTTTTCCTTTAAAAATGACATTTGGTGCAGGGACTGTTCTAAACACGGGAAACACGCGTCACTTTACAGGCATACTATAGACACCCCCGAGGTACGATATTTAAAGGAATATTTCACTTTTTTTTTTTTACTTTAAGCATCATTAAAATCACTGCTCCCGAAAAAACGGCCATTTTTAAAAGTTTTTTTTGCATTGATACATGTCCCCTGGGGTAGGACCCGGGTCCCCAAACCCTTTTTAGGACAATACCATGCAAATTAGCCTTTAAAATGAGCACTTTTGATTTCGAACGTTCGAGTCCCATAGACGTCAATGGGGTTCTAACGTTCGTGCGAACTTTCGGTCCGTTCGCAGGTTCTGGTGCGAACCGAACCGGGGGGTGTTCGGCTCATCCCTACGTGTGGGATGACAGCTTCTAATCACAGACATCTGCATGCGATAGCAAGTACCTTGAAGGGTATGTGCCCGTGCCGATGTCCAATTCCGGGGTTACCAGCAGTTCAGGGTTCCATTGTGGGATGATCTTCTGAAAGTCTGCCGTGTGTACCGACGGTGAGGAGCAGGTATGCCTGGAGGGCCTGTGTCCGGATAGTAGGGGCGTCCTGTAGGCAGCGGATGGTTGTCCCTTGTAGGCCTAGCCCTGGAGTTTCGGAGGGCATGCGGATCATCGTGGCATGATGGAGGTGACAGGGTTAAGTTACCATAGTGATCCGGGACAGTAGTCGAAGTGGGTCCGTGCAATAACCTATGTCCCTTGATCTTGATCCTTGGATGTGTTCTCAGGCATCGGGAACGAAGGCTGGGCAGCGTTGTTGCATGTGGTGGGCGTACCTCTTCTAGCTGATGGGTCAGAAGTTTCTACAGCGATGGACTGTAGAGTGTAGGGCTTCCGCCTCGTATACAAGAGTGGGCGTGCATATCCGGAGTGTGCGAGTGAGGCATCTTGGGAATTGTAGTTTGTCTCACTGGTGTTCAGAGTCCGATGGCAGGAGCGGGGTAGTCAAGAATCGATCACTATTTTTTTTTTTTTCCACAGTGTTATTAAACGAAGTGCAAACAGTTCATATTTTCCCCTGTCAGAAAGTTAGGTACTGGCAACGAAGGGGAAGATCAGGACGGGGGAACCGCAAAAGGCAACAGAAAAGTTAGAACCTGGCTTGGCAGCATTATCAGGCTACTGTAAGATCCTCCCAGGGAGTCAGCGATCCCGTCTGGCTTTTCTTGAGGTGGGGGATTCGGTTGCACTAAAGTTGCGATGGTGGGTGTGGTGTGTGTCGTGGTGCGCTGAGGCAGACGGTGACCTTCTCCTCCGGTGTCCTGAGCTTACAGCCTCCATAGGTTCTGCAGGGAGGTGGTCTCTGCGTATTGCTGAGCGGCGAAAGTCCGCATACCAATTAGGTACTGCCACCAGTGGGATGTTGAGCGCCTCACAAAAGTAGGGAAGATCCTCAGGTACTGTACTTTGAGGAATGCATTGCGACCCTGCGAGGTAGCTGCCAAACAGAAAGGAAACTTCCATTTGTATGTGATTCCTTTGGATCGAAGTGCGTCTAGTAGGGGTTTTAAATGTCTGCGGTGCTGGAGAGTCATGCCTGATAAATCTTGAAATATTTGGACAGACTTCCCTTCATGCACTATTTGTGGGATGCTTCTGGCCTGTCTAAGGATATCTTCTTTAATCTTGTAGTCAGTCAGGCAGCAGATTATATCCCTGGGTGGGTCTGTGTCCCTTCCTTTCCTCAGTGCGCGGTGAATCCTCTCAAAATCGACTGGTGTCTGGAGAGGTCTGCGTAGGATACCATTAAACAGGCTGGTTACAGAGGGCGTCAGATGTTCCCCCTCAATTGACTCAGGGAGCCCCCTGATCCGTAGATTACGTCTTCTACCCCTATTATCGAGGTCCTCGATATGCCTCTGCATGTCTCTCATCTGAAGAGTATGGGTATTGACATGGCGGGTAGTTTTGCGCAGTTGTAAGTCCTGTTGTGCGGCCCTTTGTTCTGTTGCCGCGACTCTGTCAGATAAGGCGCGAAGGTCAAGGCGCAGTTCCGAGATGGTGGCAGCAAGGGTGTCCTTTATATCCGCCGCAATCATCCGCAGGTCGTTAATGTTTAAATGAGGGAGGTGAGGTTGTTCCTCCGCTGCATTCTCGTTCGTCAGGCTGACAGGGAGAGTGAGAGACGGCGCTCCTAGTTGTGAGGATGTTGCGGCCTGTGAGCTCCTTGGGCGGGAGGACGCCATGTTTCCCCTGTTCGTTCTGAACATTTCAGGGATATTATGTCCAGTGTTGTCCGCTTGCTCCCTCGGGGAGCGGGAACGTAAGGCGGAGGTGTTCCGTGAAGCGGTCCCCATATTTTGGCTCGGTGTTAGGTCGTTTGATCCTCCGTTAGGCAGAGTTCAGGTCGTGTGAGAGCAGGAGCTGAAGAACTAAGCAGCCATCTTCATGCCAGGTCAGGCCACGCCCCAGGTTATTATTTCATATGTGGAAAGAAAGCATATACTTGGGTTCCTTTGAATTCTAATGGGGTTTGTTACTTTGGTAGAGTCATACCTGCTACTTGGTATATGGAGGATAATGACTTTCAAGAAACACAAATCCACAAAATACCTATACACTTTCTTACAAAAGACTTAGTGCACCTTATTAAAAGGGATCTCACTGATCAGTCAGCTCCAGAAGAAGATGAAATCCCAGGAGGAAAAGAGGAAGAAGAAGATTCCGAGATTAATGTGAAAAATTATGATTCTCCTGATAGGCCTACATTTTATCCTAAGTCAGATGATAATTTTACAAATGTTGAATCACATGACAGAGAGATTAAACCATTGTTTTCTATTCCTTGGGTAAATAGATGTTGTATTAAAAAGTCTTTAAGTTTCATCATTGATTTGGCAGGCCTGATGGATAACATTACTGCCTTGTATGATAGAAGCTTTATAGCCCTTGCTATAGAATTGAAGATGATAAAAAAAGAGGTTTTGCAGCACCGGCTGGTGCTGGATTATCACACGACCAGTCAAGGAGGAATATGCACCATAGTGGGAACTACTTGTTGTAACTACATCGGAAATTATATGAAGACTGAAGATGCCATCATTTCGCATGTAGAAAAGGTACAACAAATGAAGGTTAAAATTTGCAAAGAACATACCGAAACTGCTTGGGTTGAAGGTAACTGGGAAAGCTGGCTTTCCTGGCTCAATACTCTCAACTGATTTTCTGGTATTGCAGGATGGTTTTCTGGAATTCTAAATGTTATTTTATACATTGTAGGAATTAGGTGTATATCTTATACAAATGTTGTTTGAAAATAATCACATGTGCTGGTACTAATATTGGTTCTTCTGAGCCCTTAAGGTCTCGAGTCAGAACTGCTCATGAGATGGTGATCCGTATACCTGAAGATCAACCTAAGGACAAAGAAGAAGCTTAAAAAGGATACCGAAAGAATTCTAAACACAGGAGGGGCTGTGAAGATATAGGAAATATAGGAACCATATCTTTTACTTATCCAGAGTTCTTCTTCAATATGAAACTGTAGTTTTGATATTATATTTTTCAGTAAAATGTTTCTGAATTCTTTGGTATTGCAACACATGTGGCTGACCAGTTGACATTAAATGTTCTGCCAATGATCTGACACAATTCTCGGAATATGAGATAGGGAAAGATGTTGACAAAGAAAGTCCCTGTCTAAAAGCCAACTTAACTTCTTTCCAAGTAATTATTCCTACAATTATTTCTCCCTTTCTGTCAAAACAACTTGTCAGTTTGAAATATTTTGGGTTATGATGACCCCTAAAAGTCTTTCTAGCCAAACCGTTAGCCAAGCCTGTGTTGAAATATTAAGTGAAATGCGTACTTGTGATGTGTAACTTTGGGCTTGTGCCCGCCATAAGATTACTGTATAACCATTCTCTATAAATATCTGAAATCACTTGTAATCGGGACCACTCCTGACTTAGAGGGGTGGTCCGTTGTACGGTGTATATTCTGAAGTAAACCATGTATGAGACGTATGCAGCTCTAGTGGAGTTGATGCCCTTTATTTCAAGGTTCAACTTTACACTGTTTCCTGAGACATTTTTAGCATTCTAGACTTCATTATGCCATTTAGTCTTTCCACCTTCCCACTACTCTGAGGATGGTATGGAGTGTGGAAAGCTAATGTGACCCCTAAGGCTGTCCATATCTCCTTGGTTACTGAGGCCGTGAAAGCCGGCCCCTGATCACTCTCTATAACCTCTGGGACACCATATCTGCACACTATTTCTGTTAAAAGTCTTTTCAGCTGTGGTCTTCGCCGTCATATTGGTAACGGGATAGGCTTCCGGTCTATGTGGCAGACGCAGTCTCTTGTTTAATTCAGTGATTCCTTCAACTTCTGTGTCTCCTTTTTTGATCCACACTTTTTTTTCTTCTTACTTTCTTTCTTCTTTCTTTGTCAGCTGTCTCTTGTTGCTCCTTGAGGCGAGTCCTGTTTACAGGAAGGTTTTGTAGAATCATAGTGGTTTGTACAGTCTCTTCAGGGGTGTCTATTGGGTCATCCAGGATAGGTGCATTCACTCTGCTGACCACTTCTCGCGTTCCATCTGCAGCTTTCTTTGCGGCAGTATCTGCCAGATAATTGCCTTGTGCTTCTTGGGAAACCAGTTTGCCATGTGCTTTTACTTTAAGTATGGCTACCTGCGTTGGGAGCTGTAAGGCATCCATCAGGTTCTTGATAGCTGTGCTGTGTTTTACAGGAGTTCCTGCTGCTGTCAGGAATCCTCTAGTTTTCCAGATGATCCCAAAATCTCAGGCTTCTTGTGCAGACATGGGGGGGGGGTAACGCTGAGGCTTGGAGGACCGTGTCTTCTGTGGTAACTGCATATCCTGTATGGAACCACCCAGCATCATCTGCATATCTGGAACCATCCACAAAGATTGTCAGGTCAGGATTTTCAAGGGCAGTTTCACTGACTGTCGGCAGGTGTGATGTCTTCATCTTCATCACTTCAAAACAGTCATGGACGGTGTAGCGGTGATCATCTTCCACAGAGCTTTCCCCCTCGAGAAGGGGAAGTAGAGTGGATGGGTTGAGGGTTTCACATCGGAGAATGGTGATGTTGTCAGGGAGATGTAAGGCACACTGGAGTCTGAGGTGTCTTGCTGAGGACAGGTGTTTGGGCTGGATCTGGTTCAGTATGGCAGTGATGTCATGAGGGGCTTTGGGCTGCACAGACAGCTTTAAGGCAGGAGGGTCCCCCTCTGGCCACTGAGTCCAGTTGACAGGAGTGATACCCTGAATCTGTTATCATGGGCCTGAGCCCAAAACTCCTGTGGCATGTTCTTGCCTCTCTGAGACAAACAGTTTGAAAGTCTTGAAAGTCTTTTAGTCCAAAAGCTGAGGCTGTTGAGAGGATCTCCTTCAGGGTTTCAAAATTGTCCACAGCTTCTGGAGTAAGCAGGAAAGGGTCAGATCTCAGAGCATCATAAAGGGATTGCTTGACCTTGAGGCAAAGGGATTGCCTTGATTGCAGCAACTCTTTCTTCAGTGAGATGTCGAGTACCTTGGGAGATGCAATGACCCAGGAAAATCACCTTCTTTCTGGACTTTTTGCTTTTTAAGGCCTTGCAACCTTGCTCAACTAGGTAGTGGAGGAGGCTTTCTGAGAATATGGAGGCATCATTAAAGAAATCTGCACACAGCAGGAACACATCTACATATTGGAGAAGTACAACATCTGGGTGTAGTCTCATCTATGTGTCCAGGATGAGAACCATTGCTTTGGCAAATTGAGTAGGGGAGTTCTGGGCACCTTGTGGCATAACAGTCCAGGTGTAGCTCTGCTAGCAACGTGTGGGGATTGGGGACAATGGGGGTCTCCAGGATGGTAGCTTCATTCACTGCTCTGAGGTTTTGTACCAGCCTGTACTTTTCTGGTTCCCCTTTTGCGGTTCACTTCTTCACTGGGAACAGTGGTGTGTTGCAAGGAGATGTACAGGGTACCAAGGCTCCATTTGACAGAAGAGCCTCAAATTGTCTTGAGATGGATGCCGATTGTGCAGGCTTCATGGGGTATTGTGGTTTTCTGACTGGCGGCACTTTCGGATGTCCTATGTCTTCCGGCCCTGTGGACCATAGGCATGCGGGGACCCGATCCAAAATTTCTTAGGGGGCTTCAGGTTCGTCCTTTGGGTTCAGGGATAACAGGAGTGGGATGGAGCAGAGTGCGTCATCGATGGCCAGTGGTGAGGTGAAAGCACACCACCATCAAGTTGGAAGGAGATAGAGGCTTGGAGCCTGGACAAAACATCAGATCCTAGTAGGTTCAAGGGGCATATGGGTGAGACCACAAATCTCGCTAATAAGTCAGGAAAGTTGCAGACTTGCAGGGGGCGGGTCAACGGGCTCTTTCTAGGGGTTCCATCAACTCCTACACATGCTATGTTGATGTCCGATAGGAATGAGGTATCGGGTAATTCTTCTGCCCTGATTACTGACCGGGCTGCACCTGTGTCACATAAAAATGTGGTGGGATGTCCTTCAATGGGGAGGGTTATCTTCGCTAAAGGTCCTCCCGAATCTCCCGAAGACATCATGACCGAGGCAGGTGACACAGGCCTACCGAAATCCTAGCGGAGAAGGTCCATATGTTCCGGAGTGGGGTGTGGCGGTTGGTGAGGTGGGTCCTGAGATTCTTGGCGATGAGTGTGACTGCTTCTGTACGGCCCAGTTTGACTGTGGTTGGGGTTTGGGGGACTATGGGTGAATTTCCATGGGCTTCGGTATTCCCTTCTGGGGTGGCTGGGTCTTTCGCAGTTGTAGCAAGCAGACACATGGAGTTGGTACTGGTGGGTGCAGATAGGGTGTGTCAGAGGCCATCATGAGAGGAGCTACTCTCTACTGTTCTGTGAGGATTCTGGACCTAATAACTACTAATAACAACACCTCAAGCTCTAAGGTTGTGGGTTCTCTATACTCAAACCCTTTTTATATTGACTCTTTAAGACCTGAAAAAAATGCGGCAGCTAACATGTGTCTATGCGCTCTGTTCAGCACGCTAAAACCCAAATCAGTGAACTTCTTGTACACATTTTGACTTCAGGCGTTTTAGAGTAGAGATGTGAACCATCTCCATACAGAATAATTTTTTTTATAGGGAGCCTCGGTCCAGCCCATCTCCACAACATAGATATTTATTTTTCTTTCTAAACATTCTAATTAGATACTGACTCTTTTTTTTTTTTTTTTTTAGAATACAAAACGCTCAGCACATAGATTTAAGCAAAGAAAGCACTTCCTCTTTTGCTCTTCTGGCATAATGCCTAGAATGCAAAAAATTCCTCTTTTGCTAATACAACTTAAACACAATTAAAACCAAAATAAATTCAGACTCTGACTGAAATATTCAGAAGTATTCAATACATCCTATACATAAATTATTTATTCAATTAAAATGCTACATTGGTTGCTACTATGTACGAACACAAAAAACAAAAAACACAAAAAAATCTCTCCTGCGCTCAGGTGTCCAGGAACTGAACATGTGGTGCGACCACCTATAACAAGGTATTGCCTAGCGTCTTGCAGCCCTCCTCTGAACAATGGGTATTCAAGATAGAAAAAACAGAAAAAGAAGGAGGGCGCACTAACCTAGTGCATTACCACTGATAAACTTTATTGCAGCATAAAAACAGCAAAAATTATACTCACAAACGAGCTATCAAAACTAGCTTTGAAAAGGGCGCAAATGCGCTGTTCTGTGGATCGACACACCAGGACCTATTACCAAGAGGGTCAGACCGGTGCAAATGGCCAATGGCTAACGTGTTTCAGGGGAACACCCCCTTCTTCAGAGCCTGAACGGGCAATGGCTGGTCTCTCGAAATTGCCTCTCTATAGATGTATATATGTGTGTGCATAAGTACCTGTGTTTGCCACACCCAATTGGTAGCGACGCCCCCTCACAAACGGCAACACCCACCCATTTAGGCTTACCCTCCCTGGACCCCTCCCTCTGTGTGCAATCCCCATTTACAGCCAAAGGATAGTACTAATAACAACAATCAACAAGCATCACTCTATGTTGCTTGCTATATACTGAGCCAACCACACATACCTCTTCTCCTGCAAGCAGCTCCGTAGGTGGCCCCATGCCGTGGACAAACCGCGGTGGATAATACGGGGCTTCTCTGGCTCCCAGGAGCCATATAGGCACTGCACACAGCGTGTGGAACGTACGCCGCCCGAAGGACCAGGAAGTGCGGGCGTTCCTGCGTTCCACCCGCAACTTTAATTTTATTATTATTATTTTTATTTTTATTTTTATTTTTATTTAATATATTTTTCATTTTATTTTATTCCATATATAATTTTTCGATATATATATATATATATTTTTTTGATATATTTCTATACTAATTTGTAATCCATATAGAATTTATCCTTATCACAGTCATTCAACCTTCCCAGACATTGTTCCTCTTCCCCTTCCCCTTCATTCCGATCGATTCTGATTGGTAATTGGCTTTTACATTCAGCTATTTAAGCTTCCTGGTTTGCATTCCCTAATACACTTGACAAAGGAGCGCGCATGCTCATTATGAGCTTCGCGCATGCTCAGAAACGCGTAGTGATCCCCAGCGAACCTGAACGACCCGAGAGACGTCATCACCCATGTGATCTGTTGGAACGCGGAAGTGACTTCCTCACATCACCGCTTACACAGCCGGCGTCTCCGAGCGGAGGTCCGCGGCCGTCCGCTCGGCATACATCAGCCCCACACTATTGGATTTATGACACACACTGGGTTCAGTTCTCTATGGAAGCTGCAATTCGTCAACTTTTATGTAAGTGTTTTTAATTGCTTTCAATACCAAAATAAACCTATGATACTTAAGAGGCGCTTTCTTTTTTGGATTTTTCACCCGCAACTTCCGGCCAATCGTGACGTCAGTTCCCCTTCCACAAGCGTCCACCCGCTGCTTCCGGCCGTCATGGAGTTGCCTGTGAATGGCCAGAAACGTTGGTGCGCGCGCATCTCCATAGGTCCGCGCGCCTCCCACCAATAGCTCCACTGCTGTCAGCTATCCTAGGCTGACAATGACTGCACAGTACAGGCAGCATTCTAGCCACAGCCACAGGCAGCTCGCAGCCCACATCTCTCTACAAGGACCATTCTTGGGATGGATATAGAGGGTAAAGGTGTATTAATAAAAAACACATATGTATAGTAAAGTTAAAATAGAGATCAATCTCAAATGGGGAGGTTAGTGAGGAGATCAAATCGATACCAATGAAAATACTAATAGATGATATTCCGTCGATGTGATCCGCAGAGGTATCCTTCCAAGGTGCGATAAGTTATACAACATATAATGTATGTATGGTTCATAGATTTAAAATACGGTTGATTAAACAACATATAATATATATATTTTTCATAAAATATAGTATCTTAAAAAGGTCAAAACATGGAAATCCATAGCAATCATTTGCTGATCATAAAAATAAGACCAAAAAGAAATCTGTGCACGATGATACCTAAATAATACTGATCAAAAAATAAAATTACAATAAATAAGAGATCTAAAAATAAATGCTCACCAACCTATACCATTAATAACACCATTAAAAAACAACAATGGAGAATGCCAGCTAAGAGACTACGCACCACTCTATGTAGATTTAATAAAATATAAATATAGTAGAATAAATAGCCTATGGCAGGATAGAACCTACTATGTCAAATGACCATAGTGACCGTCCCCCCAGCAAATGCCATGGAGGATACCTCTGCGTACTGGCATACCAAAGACAAGAGAGACCATTGCCCGCTTGCACCTAATGGAAATTAAACACTATACCCCAATGGCGGTGAAGTACATAAAATGACATAGACTACATAATGTTAACAAATTAACCACTGTCTAAAAACCAACCACAGCCTGGTAACTAGCTTCTACACATGGAACTAAAAACTGTATAACTACTACTACATCTGTCAAAACTATCTGCCCCAATTCCTGGGGTACTAAACCTAGTATACCCCATAGGACCCAAAAGAGAGCCCCAACCTGCATATTGGTGGCAATAAGCACACTTGAAAGGTCAAACCCTTATTGACCTGGCTAGTGCCACCAATGACTTGGGGGCTTTGACGGGAACTGAAGGAGTTAGACAACATTGTGCAGTTCGATTTCTTCGTTCAGGCCTTTTGGGGCCAGAGTTCCTAGGGAAAAAATCCAGAAGGCCTCTCTATTACACAGCATTTGATGTTTTTTGCCGCTATCCAAGTCGCTCGGCATCGCTTCTATACCGAACACTTTGAGGCCGTCTGTACTGCTACTATGGGTTTCTTTAAAGTGTTTTGGTATTGAATAGCTGTCCTTCTCCATCAGGATACTGCTCCTGTGCTCGTTCATTCTGGTCCTCATGGGTCTTGACGTCCGTCCTACATAAAGGAGGCCACAAGGGCACAGAAGGCCATAGATGACATACGGGGTGCCGCAGTTGATAAAACTTTTGTGAGTATAATTTTTGCTGTTTTTATGCTGCAATAAATTTTTTCTGTTGTTGCTACTATGTACCATCACTGGAAACATGTGGGCGGGTTTTGGTGTAGGCGGTTGCATAGGGCGGTGGCATAGGGCTTGTTGCCACAGGGGAGGTGTCACTTAGAACAGAGGGGCGGTAGACGAAGGGCAGTGTCTACTTCCTGGGGACCAGACGCCAATATAGGGCGGTGGCTGACTACTTAGCTTCCTCTTTTCTAGTTTTCTTGTTCACGTACACGATGCAACCATTTGGGTTCCATCCACCCTCTTCTTTATGAATAGCGTTTGCAACTTTAAACCAAGCATCTGCTGCCCGTAGCAACCTATAATCTGACAACAGTCCTTATTTACGTTTCAAAAAACAGTACGCCATTCATCTACTTTTAACCTACCACCCAAATTCCACACACTTTCGCTAATTTCTTTCTCTTTTTTACAGCAGCCTCCTCCTCCCGTTCTAATACCAAATCACAAGCCAAACTGCCCTCTGTGGGCATAATTAACTTATTTCCCATTTCACACAACTCTTGAATTGAATAGGAGGAGAGGAAAGCAAGAAAGGTTGAAGTAAAACAGAAAAGAAATGAAGATATGCAGTGACAGGGTGATATGGAAGATGAGGAAGTGAAGAGATCTCTGTTAAATCTGCAAAAGGGGAGACATGAAACAGACCAGACAAAACACAGAATGTGAGTCAACAACTGGTACTCAGTAAACCACTTCACACGTCTTCTACACGTCCCAACTCAAACCCAAACTCCTCACTCTGGCTTTCTCTGCCTCCTCGTAATCTTCTGGCTGCTGAGGTTGCAGGGGACAACTTTTTACTTCCCTGTCCTCTTATCCTAGCCTCAGCCTCAATAACTTCCAATTTCTTACCAACTGAAAATTTCACTGGATAATGTACATTCAATCTGAATACCATTACTTGGGGGACCTCTGGCACTAGAGGTTTGTAACCGAGAATAGATCTCTTATAACCTGGCTCTACCTTTGTGACCAAGCCCCTGGCCTCCTCATTAATGTCAATTAACAGTCCACAGACACATCTAGGACATGACATTACCAACAACAATTGATGTGACGACTGGAGTGAATTCTGGACTTAATCAGATCCTCACGGGATCCCCACGCCACCACTGGGCATAAACTGATGCCCCCTTTCCTGGTAACCCGTGCTTTACCACACCCGTGCATTACCGCACAATTATTTGCCCCAGGAGGAGTTTACCGTGTCCCGACGCCCTCTCTTGATATCAATCCTCAAGAGAAGTTTAACCACGTCAATTCCATCCGTGAACATATAATCAATCCCTCATTCACAACAGCCGTCACACAACATGATTGATCGACAAAACAAACCACAATATACTCCTAATACAAATACAGGCGGGTCAGAAACAATTGCAGGTTTGTACTATATAAATAGGCTCGAGACAAGATATATACCTGTCTTTGTGGATCTCGGGAAGCCGATGCGGAGACAGAAATTAACCAAGTACGATGCGGATCAAACAGCAGACAAATTATTAAAAAGTGTCTTACCATTTTCTCCAGAGTTGATCAGGCTCTGCTCCGCCCATATTGATTCTGTTTCAGCGTCCTCTAAGTACGGCTTCCTTTTGGGCCAAAATCTCGAGCCCTACGTTGGGCGCCAAAATGTTTTGGACCGAACAGAACCGCTCGGTACTCTTGTTTCTGTCCCCCTGGCCAAATTAACCTTCGATGTGAAAATGTGCACATTTAACCACAAATCACTGACACGGACACGTTCAGTAAGTTTGGTACTTCTGTCGTTTACTTCCTGGGCTCAAAATGATATATTGAGAGCCGGATATTTCGTTATCAAATCAAATATCAAATAAAACAAGCGTGTACAAACCACAAATTATACATATTCATTATTGTGACGAAATGTAAGCTTTGCTGGGTTATATCTGTATAAGGAGATAGCAGACTATTATAGCTAATTACAGTGTCTTATTTTCAGTTCCTGTTTGTCTTGAGTGTAGCCTCATAGGCCTGAAAATAGGTGCAATCTTCTTAACTTTGTTCTTTGTACTTTAACTCTTGCAGTTCTGTTTCACATGAAAGGAGAAGCTGGCAGACATCTAATTTGAGCATGATTAAGGCTAATAGCTGAGTATAAGAAAATAAGCACTTATACTTATGCGATTATATTAGAAATAGGCATTTCACAATAACACTCATAATCACATTCCATTACAATTGCACCATTTGATTTGGTTCAACGCAAGTTTTGGAGTCTGTGTCTAGCTACCAGGAACCTTTTGGGGTATATCGGATGGGAGGTATCTTGCTTACGGTGTCCTCCTGTGGTGGATTTCATTGACCTTGATCATCGCCAGTGCCTGCTTGACACACCTGCTGTATAGTATGTGTATCCATCGTCTCTGGTAAGTGTGCCAACCTTATCACTTTCTACTGCCCTTTTTGGGATCAACATTTTATCAGTTTCCCTGTACACCTCAAGAGAGACTTTCTATGGTCATTTATTCTTTGGATTAACAACCTCTTGGTGTCTCCACATGAATTTGGACTTTTGAATGTTTTTTTTTTAATATCATTTTTTGTACTTATATATGGGTTGTTCAGCTAGCTGACTATGCTGTTTGTGGACCACATCCCGGATACGAATATTAAAAATGGGTTCCTCAGGTTGGGATTTTAAACAGACCACAAACAGTAATAGTAAAAATTTATTGATATATACAGGGGGTCCCCGGGTTACAAACAAGTTAGGGACTGTAGGTTTGTTCTTAAGTTGAATCTGTTTGTAAGTCGGAACAGGTACATTTTTTAAGTGTAGCTCCAGCCAAAAAAAACTATTTTTAAGCTTTTTGGATAGCATAGGGAAGGTTTATCACCCCTGTAACATTTGTTTTGCTATCTGTGCCCCTGTTCAGAAGATTTCACCTTACTTTCTGTCCCAATGACAATTAGATTTTGAAAATTTTGGGTTGTTGTGGAAACAAGCCTTGGTGATAAAGCATCAGTGGAGTTTTTCCCATAATAACTCTTTCAGGAGTGAATTTCCCTTCCTATGGGTAGATTTCATCTCACTTCCTGTTGTCTCCCTCCGTTTGTAAGTAGGAGTCGTTTGTAAGTTGGATGTTTGTAACTAGGGGACCCCCTGTATAAGACAAATGACATAAATAACAAAAAATTCAAGATGATAAAAGCAAACACATATTGTTGGGGGCAGAGGTAATACCAGCTGAAAGGGAAGCCCAAAACCTGTCAAATAACCGAGCATCCAACGCATTTCAAAAACACACAGTGTAGATCTTCTTCAGGGATTAAAATGGCTTGAAACTTCCAAAGCTGTAGCTTAAGTTTATGATGATAGAGTATATGTCATCAGAAATATGTACAACGATATACAAATTACAATCATCATACAGTTCATACACAGTGATCATGCATGTATATTATCACAAAGCCAGAAAGTTTAGCAGTTGAAAATACTGACCCCAAGTGTAAACATTCCATCGAAAAGAAGAAATAACTCAACAAGTGAAGAGAGCAAGTGGTCCACGCATCGACTGATGGTAATTCACATGTGACACAATAAGCACTAGAAGGAAGTGCAAATGGCCAATAGATTGGACTTCAACATATCTAAATGGTGTATAGATTATTCCACCAATTAGTTCAAATGTAATGTCTTGAATTATTGCGATGGGATGTGTTCAAACGATGGATGAACACAGTCCACAATGATCAAACAATACCCATACATCAAATTTGCAGGGACTTCAAAGAGCAGGGACATATTTATGATCCAAAAGCATATCATGCCAATAATAGGAAAAGACATATAGATAGTCCAGCGCTCCGGCTATAGTTGAAAAGCAAAATGCAACAAGCATAAAAGTTTTTGGTTGATTTAATAAACCAGTAATGAGTCAGTAATAAACAATAGTCTAAAATAACAATGATAACTGTAAAAAGACCAGGTACAGAGGGTCTGTTATCAAAGCAAACGCATTGTGGTAAAAAAAGCACAAAATAAAACAATGTTAAAAATCACAGTCTCCTGATAATATAATAAGTGATCAAATCAACATCAATAAGGGGACAGAAGCATGGAACAGCAAGAGGCTAACACAGGAGATCCATCCAATGAAGGTATGCAAAAACCACTGAGTGAAGTATGAAAGCAAACACTTGGGCTCAAAGCAGGTGACAATGGGCAAGGTGATGGGGGTATGCCAGGAGTACTCACAGCCAGGTAGAAGAGCTAAGAGTTGCCTCATACAGTGGGGAGGTTGGCGCCATGTAGATGGATTCACAGGCTGGGATGGATGTGAAATGGCCACGGGGTGGAGATGTGAAGCTCCGCCGTGCGGAGAGCAGTCTGACCGGAGCTGCGTGTCAGTGAGGGATGACGTCAGCACGGGGGAGCCGCTGAAGCGTCAGAGGAAGTAAACAGACCGCTGGACAGCTGAGAAGTGTCTCCACAGGAGTGAAGTCTCATCAATGAGACATGGTGATGTTGCGCTGAGGTTGGAACTGTCACTGGAAGGCCGTCTAAAGGGGGAATTGGGGCGGCAGGCTGATGGAGCTCACATCAGCCTGACCAGCCTGGGAAGGTAACCAGCAGCCATGTGAGGAGTGGATGTTAAAATGGATGATAAAATAAATGATGAATGAAATGATGAAAAAAAAAATAAAAGGATAAAAAACACACTTCAACTGGTCACAAGACGCCAAACCCGGATGGGGTGGTGGAGATGGTAAAATTGAAGGACACACTTGCTGGTTGAAGGGGCAGCTTCACAGGAAAGATGGATGAACATATGAATGGATGAAAAATCACAGTGAAGGGCTCAAGCTGAAGCTTCTGCCATGTGGGGGGGGAAGAGAGGTTGCCTTGACGACGCGTTTCGCGCATGAGCACTTTCTCCACCCCGCAGCCATTTCACATCCATCCCAGCCTGTGAATCCATCTACATGGAGCCAACCTCCCCACTGTATGAGGCAACTCTGAGCTCTTCTACCTGGCTGTGAGTACTCCTGGCATACCCCCATCAACTTGCCCATTGTCACCTGCTTTGAGCCCAAGTGTTTGCTTTCATACTTCACTCAGTGGTTTTTGCATACCTTCATTGGATGGATCTCCTGTGTTAGCCTCTTGCTGTTCCAGGCTTCTGTCCCCTTATTGATGTTGATTTGATCACTTATTATATTATCAAGAGACTGTGATTTTTAACATTGTTTTATTGTGTGCTTTTTTTACCACAATGCGTTTGCTTTGATAACAGACCCTCTCTACCTGGTCTTTTTACAGTTATCATTGTTATTTTAGACTATTGTTTATTACTGACTTATAACTGGTTTATTAAATCAACCAAAAACGTTTATGCTTGTTGTATTTTGCTTTTCAACTATAGCCGGAGCGCTGGACTATCTATATGTCTTTTCCTGTTATGCTCTGTTTCCACCCGTTACAGTTTGTCTGGCAGCACGGGTTATCATCATTATGATTATTGTAGTTTTTGGTTTCCTGTTTTATCCTTGTATATGCAGTATGCTATATATACATTAACATTTTTGTAATGGATGGCACATTTAACACATTTATTTTACTTGTTTTGTTTTAACTCTCTGGGTGTCCTACCACTGGCGCTGGGTTACTCTTCTGTGGCTTTTCATGCCAATAATAGACACAGTCTCAGTCATTGTATATAAGCATCCAGAAATCACCAGCCAATTGCATAGGGGTCTATCCTATGGCTAAGGTCCCCATATAGTCTAAAAAATAGAGACAACAAAAAGCCTATTAGCTACATAAGTTATAAAAAATAACATGGTAGTATATGGTATAGTCCCAAACTACCAAAAAAATAGCGCTGTAGGGATCACAATCAACAATAACAGAGCTCTAAAGCTCAAATGGCCTGAAAGACTAACCTTGCACATGGAGCGGGATAATGTGGCTCCTTCCATTTTTTTTTTGCACAAACTTGTCACTAAATAATATAGTGTTCAAACATGGCATGGTTATATGTGGAATTACATCCCAAAATACATTCTGCTGCTTCTCCTGAGTATGGAAATACCACATGCGTGGGACTTTTTGGGAGTTTAGCCGCGTACAGCACTCCAATAACCAAGAACCGCCTTCAGGCTTTCTAAAGGCGTAAAATTGTGATTTTACTCCTCACTACCTATCACAGTTACGGAGGCCCTGAAATGTCCAGATAGCACAACCCCCCCAAATGACCCCATTTTGGAAAGTAGACACCCCAATGTATTTGGGAAGAGGCATGATGAGTATTTTGCAGCTCTAATTTATTTTTGAAAATGAAGAAAGAAAAGAAAAATGTATTTTTTTTCTTTTTTCAATTTTCAAAATTTTGTGACAAAAAGCGAGATCTGCAAAATACTCAACATGCCTCTCAGAAAATAACTTGGGGTGTCTGCTGTAGAATATAGTGAGTACGTAGTGAAAAAAAACATACCACAAAGGGAGAAAAAAATAAAAAGGTGAAAAATCGCCTGGGGATCATGCAGTTTGGCAAAAAGGGAGAAGGGTAAGGAAAAGCAGGGAAGTGTGCGAAAAGGTTGAGGAGCACCCACAAAAGTGAACTGACAGGACCAGAAAGTGAAGAGTGGGATGGTAGGAAGCAGAAGGAATGATATGAGGGTTGTATTTTGTGCATTTAGAAATGCATCCAGCTCTTTTTTAAAACAATCTATTGAGCTTACCAGAATTAGTTCTGGAGGGAGTCTATTCAACACTTTCACAGCTCTTACTGTGAAGAAGCCTTTTCCTGGGTGGAGGCTAAACCTCTTTTCCTCCAGGTGTAAGGAATGCCCCCTTGTCTTCTGCAATGACCTTTTATGTATTTCTACATGGTGATCATATCCCCCTTAATCGTCTTCTCAAGGTAGAATAAGAATAGTTCAGCTACTCTTTCCTCATAGCTGAACTCCTTCATACATTTTAACAGTTTGGTTGCACCTTTTATACCCTTTCTCCAGTTCCCCAAAATCCTATTTTGTGAACTGGTCCACAAATTGCATTTTTCAGGTCAGGTTGCAGCAACCATTATGGAGGATTTTTGACCTCCCTTCCATTACCTTCCATTATTATTTCAGGGACTTATGGAATAGATTGAGGAGAAGGACTTTCAGCGTGTTTTTCTCGGAAATACTACATGTACCTCAAGCCACACCAGAGAGGTAGCAGAAGCTTAGGGAACTGAACAAGTGGCTGAGGAACTGGTGTAGTAAAGAGGGGTTTGGGTTCCTGGAGAACTGGGCAGACTTCTCAGTGGGTTACCAGCTCTTTAGTAAGAACAGGCTGCACCTTAATGGGGATGGTGCAGCTCTATTGGGAAGAAAGATGGCCACGAAGTTGGAGGAGCTTTTAAACTAGGTATGGGGGTGGGGGCAGAGGAAGCAATAGCCAGTAGTGAGCAAAGGACAGGGGGTAATAGTGGAGTTAGCAGTGATAATACAGTCATAACCAGAGCCAGAGGAAACATAAGGAGAAAATAATATGCACTCATACAACACTAATGCCCCGTACACACGGTCAGACATTGATCGGACTTTCCGACAACAAAATCCTAGGATTTTTTCCGACGGATGTTGGCTCAAACTTGTTTTGCGTACAAATGGTCGCACAAAGTTGTAGAATTTCCGATCGCCAAGAACGCGGTGATGTACACCACGTACGACGAGACTAGAAAAGGCCAGTTCAGAACCAAGCCTGGCACCCTTTGGGCTCCTTTTGCTAATCACGTGTTAGTAAAAGTTTGGTGAGAGACGGTTCGCGCTTTTTCAGACTTGTGGTTTTCAGATCATTTTTTGATGTTCAGTTTGTGCTTGTGGGTTTGTATCTGCTCTTCAGTGCGTGCAAGCAAGCTACGCGTGACTTTGTCATTGTGTTCTTGTTCGTTCGTTACTGTCTTTCAGGTCGCTCTTCACAGGCCTTGCTGTTCTTCAGTGCATTCTGTTACTTAGTTCTGAGCAGCCGACCGTTTTCTAGCCATGTTGCGTATACGTACTCCTCGTAGAGTTCGTGCTGTGCGGGGGCTTGGTGTTGGGGTCCTGACCTTGACACAAGTCCAGTCCATGAACAGGGTGGGGAGGAGTTCATGGACCAAGAATTGGTTGCTTCAGCGTGACCAGTTCTGTCATATGCCTTTGCTCCGTGAGATCCGTGTGAATAATCCTAATGATTTCAGGAACTTTCTCCGGATGACGGACCCTGTATTTCACTGTTTGTTGGCTTTGCTGACCCCCTATATTAGCAGGCAGGATACCTGCATGAGGCAAGCCATCACTACGGAGCAGAGGCTCGTCGCCACCCTGCGGTACTTGGCGATGGGGAGAAGCCTGCAAGACTTGAAGTTCTCAACAGGCATCTCCCCCAGGCTCTGGGGATCATTATCCCAGAGACCTGTTCTGCCATCATTCAGGTCCTGCAGAAGGAGTATATTAAGGTAAGATTTATCCTTTAATACCACATTTTATTGTATTTAATGCTTGATAGTATATATTCCCTAATTACCCTGATTGGAATATGCTGTGAATGTCCCCTTTGTTCTCATGCATGCTGGATTTTTATGTAATTATTTTTGTTGTCCTTCATACATATTTGCCTTCACTTACCTCCCCAGCATGGTCTCCTGGTCCTATATTCACCTCATGTAGTCACTTAACAATGTATTTTATCAGCTCCATAGTAGTGCTTTACCCCAAATACCCCCTAAAATGTATTGAAATCTGATTTGTGCTTTAAATTCAGGCAGAGTGCCAGAGTTTTTTTTTGAGGGTTCCCCAAATCATTTGGAACCCTCCCTCCCCCCAACTGCTAAGTCAGCTGATACCAATTTTCTATCTATCCTCAATCATCTATCTGCTGACTTTGCCAAACCATACACACTATACCCATCTCTTTTGTGGTCATATTTATGGATGAATTCCCCAAAGAATGTAGTGCAAGGGCCTGCCTGTATAATTTCAAATGGTAATGTTTAAAGTTTTTGTATCCTATTATTATCTTGATAGGTAATAGCAGAATGTCCAAATGTGCTCAAATGTGTACAGTGTGTATTTATATCTTTGTATTATGACACTTCTTACCTGTCCAGTGGGCTGCCAATAGTGTAACTAAGGAGGGGCTGTTCCAAGTAATACACATTATTTAGGCATTCATCTCTCAATGAAGTGGAGAGGGTTACCTGTCCAAGAGCTCCCCCCCTATAATGTTAGAAATGGCCCATGAGAGGGAGGGGATATGATAGGTGTACCTTACACTTTGGTCTTTAAAAATTTCCATAAATCAATGTTATCTTGATGTTGGCCAAGAATGTTTGTGTCTAATCTGCTTTACCTGTTTATGTGCAAAAAGACTAATTTTTTATGTTTTCCTCCACAGTTTCCTTCCACGCCACAGGAATGGCAGACTGTGGCCTCCCACTTTGCCCAGCGGTGGGACTTTCCTAACTGCGGAGGGGCAATTGATGGGAAACACGTCCACATCATCCCACCACCCAACTCGGGGTCATACTATTATAATTATAAGGGGTTCAATAGTATTGTGATGTTGGCGGTGGTGTCGGCTACTTATGAATTTCTATATGTGGACATGGGGAAGAATGGCCGGATGTCCGATGGTGGAGTCATCGCCCAGACGGAGTTCTACAGGCGTCTTCAGAATGGCAGCTTGGACGTGCCACCTCCAGAAGACAAGTGGAAGGACTCCCATTCGTCTTTGTTGCGGATGAAGCTTTTGCGCTGGGGGACCATCTTATGCGGCCATTCCCGATGAGGACCCTCACCCCGGACCAGAGGGTTTTTAATTACTAGCTGACCAGAACCAGAAGAGTGGTGGAGAACACGTTTGGAATCATGGCCAGCCGGTTTTGCCTACTTATTACACCCATACATATGGCGGGGTACAAACTGAATCACATTATTCTGGCATGCTGTGTTCTACACAACTTTTTATGGCAACATTCTGCCAACTATGCTGGCTCAGTTGGGCCTGAGGCTGGAATTCAAAATGAACCAACCCTGACGGCGCTTGAAAGTGTCCGTCCTGGATTGCTCTCCCTGAGTGCCCGTGATGTCCGGCTAAGATACCTTGAATTCTTTGCGGGTAGGGGGGCTATCAATATGCGAGACAATGTGTGAAACCTTTTTCAAATTAGAAAAAAATAATTAAGCAAATCTTTGGTGACATTTA
This sequence comes from Lithobates clamitans, assembly GCA_037952925.1. Classification (NCBI taxonomy): domain Eukaryota; kingdom Metazoa; phylum Chordata; class Amphibia; order Anura; family Ranidae; genus Lithobates; species Lithobates clamitans. The sequence goes on from JBBGZY010000482.1 coordinate 1,006,694, forward strand.
CTGCTTGTGTTTGTTTTAGCTGACCCTGACAGAAATGTGTGGAGTCCTGAAAATGGCGTGATTGTGTAACCTTACAAAGCATTGTTGGGTGTTATTTACTAAAGGCAAAGACACTTTGCACTACAAGTGCACTTGAAACTGCACTTGTAGTGCAAAGTGGATTTGCCCTTAGGAAATAACCCCCATTGTCACAGAAAGCAGCAATTAGAGCACCACAAAAGTGTTGGAGCGTTGAGACAATAATCCACACATTCTTGATTAACAATCTTTTTAATACCAGCACAATCACATGTGCATTTAGAAAAGGTTTTTAAAACAAACCAACATGTTTGTTGTATAACAATTTTTGGGGTGGCATTAGAAAAAGTAGAAATGTCCAATTAAGATAAAACAGGCATGTTTAAAACCAACAAGAAAAAAACAAATCTTGAACTTACAAAGTTCACATTTGGTAGAGCTTGAAGGCAATATCAGACATGAGTATTTAGGAACTGTGTTTGATTTTGCGTTCAGATGGGGTGAAGTCACCCCCGGAAAAGCCAAATTTTGAAGATGCACACAAATTTACGAATGTCAACATGTGCTACCTGCCATCACGGGGGATCAAGGGATGTGTTTTGGGGGAGCAACCCCTTCCTCTCAGCTACTTTATTATTGAGGAAGGGGTTGCACCCCCAAAACGCGTCCATTGATCTGCCGTGATGGCAGATAGCACACGTTGACACACTGTGTGCATCTTCAAAATTTGGCTTTTCTACTATTTGACAAAAAATGTAATACACCATAAAACAATGGGATTTGGAGGGGTTTTAAACTCTCCCTAAAACATCAATGATGTTCTTATTTTTTTGAAGAACATCATTGATGTTTTTCTTGATGTTTTCCAAGTCCCTATTACACCCTATGATCTCCCCAATCAGGATCTGAGCACTTTCTGAGGTGAAAGGATCTGGATCCACAACATCACAATCACCTAAAAAGATAGAAACAAAAACACACCATGCATTATAAATATGCCGGCATCCATCTCTTACCTGAGCCTGTGGTCGCAGACACTCGCCTGTTGTGGTGCCAATTTCCACCACGTCTTCCTCCTCCTGCTCTTCTTGTCTTGGTTGTATTTTTTTTTCTTCTTAGAGGTGGGGGGGTCTCTGGTCTCCTTGGATGAGGGGTGTCCTCCGAGTCTTTTCTCCCCTATGTAAAAAAAAAATGTATACTTAGCACACAGTTATTTGAGGGAAGAACTATAAATATGAAACATTGCTTGGAAGTGGGGTACAATTGTCTATTTTGGCTGAGTTCCAAGATGTAGAATTTTTAGTGTCCTTTGTCAAGCTTCAATACTTTACCTGTTTTGTACAAGCTTCACAGATGGAGACACCCCTATAGCATACACTGGAGCACCCGTGTGGGCCCCCTAATAAAAAGGGTGTTCTTGTGTCCCACACTAGTGCTCCAGCGTCCAGATGTCTAAACAGCTGCTGAGTGTCCTCTCCTTACACAGAATCTAGTTTGCATTACATTCTATTAACAAACACATCTACACAACCAAATTATTTTCCGACAAGTAGGCCCTAAAAAATGTTGGCAAATGCATATGGCCCAAACAATGGTGTTTTATAGGCCGAAAGAAAAATGTTTGATACAAACAAATAATGTGCCCATGAACATGAAAGTTGACATTTTAAACTGGATTAACAGTTAAGAAAAGCACATGGAGCAGCACAAACATAATAAAGATAAAAAGAATAGGAACACAGCACAACTACTTGCAGCACTCTCCGGATCTTTCTGTACTGCTCGTGTTCTCTTAATTTCAGGTCCGACCACCACTTCCTGGGCTGATCTTTCGATCGACGTACCCCGAAATTCTGGTGCAGACTTTTGACCACTTTCGCCATGATCTTGGCCTTTCGGACATTGGGGTTGGGGTAAGGTCCATACTTTCCATCATAGTCGGCCCTCTTCATTATGTTGACCATCTCCAACATCTCCCCAAAGGACATATTTGATGCCTTATATCGTCTCCTTCTGGATCGGGACGTTTCAGGCTCCGGGCTTTCCTCCTCCTCCTCCTCGTTGGTGTAAATATCAGACACCTGCTCTGACTCCGCCATGTGCTCTTCCCCATTGCGCCGAAGGAGAAGGGGTGGGGAATAGACTAGAAAAAACATCAGGGGCGGGCAGAGTTTCACGCATGCGCAGTGTCTATAAAGCGTGACACGCGTGCGTAGTACGTACGATCTGTGGGCGGAGGAAGGAGTACCGGAGGCGCCGATCGTGATTACGAAGGTAAGATTTAACATTAGGCCTATACTGCTTCTAGATTGAGGCCTGTATTTGCACAAGTTTAGAAGACTTTAGGCTGACATTAGGGTTTGTCTTGTTTTGTGTCTTGCAGTGAAAATGGATATCTTGAAAGATAAGGACTTTATGCCAATCTTCATTGATATGTTCAGGGAGCTGCCTTGTCTGTGGGAGATAAACCACCCTGAATATAAGAACCAAATAAAGAGGAAGGCAGCGCTGGATCAATTGCTGGAATTTGTGAAGATGGTGATCCCCACGGCAGACATCACCTATTTGAAGATCCTAATTGGTGGCCTGAGGAGCACTCATCTAAGGGAGCACAAGAAGGTCCAGGATTCCCAGAGATCAGGAGATGCAGATGACATTTATGTCCCCAGGCTGTGGTACTATGACAGACTGCATTTTCTGGAAGGTCAGACTGAACCCAGGCCAGCACTCTCTAGTCTTCCTTCCATGCTTCCTTCCCCCCCAGCTGAGGCATCTGACGCCCAACCTGGACCTTCCAGGCAGCAACATGTGGAGGAGCCCAGCTTGAGCCAGGTATAGCATTCCTCTAAATATTTCTGGTTGTCCAATCAATGATGTTAACTAGATGTTAGTTTGGAGTACTAATTTATGATTGTGATTGATGATGCAAAAACTAAAACCATGTCCCTTTTTCATACACAGGGAAGTCTCAGCCAGGAGGTGGCCGGGCCAAGCAGGCTGACTGATATCCAGGTCCCTTCACTACACCTTCAAAGACAAAGTGGCAGGAAGAGGAGCAACCTGGAGGAGGCTGCCATAGGCCTCTTTTGAAAGTCTACAGAGGCCCTGAGAAGCCCCCACAGTGTGGAGGAGGACTTTGCTTGCATAACTGCCTGCAAAATGCTGCAGATGGAGGAGGGCCAGCGACTCCTGTGTGAGTCCTTAATTTTGGAAGCTCTCAATAAGGGGTTGAGGGGCCAAATAACATCTGCTACCCACATTTGTGACCTCACACATAGTCCTCCTCCTCCTCCTCCTCCTCCTCCAGGTCCTACTACTCCTCCTCCTCCTCCTCCAGGTCCTACTCCTCCTCCTGTCACATCTCCAACACCAGAGTCACAGCGTGGAAGGAAGCGTGGAAAGAAGACCTGAGAGTGATGACCCTGGGTCCAGTCTGGTCTGGCAAAAGTTGCAGCCTTTTGTAGTACCACAGCCTGGGGACGCAGATGTCATCTGCTGCTTTCCGGATCTCTGGGACTTCTGGACCAGACTGCACTCCCTTAGATATGGACTCCTCAGGCCACCAATTTTGATGTGAAATAATTGATGTCTGCCCTGGGGGTCCAAGGCTTCGCCAATTTCTGATGTTTCTCCAGCGTTGCCTCCCTCTTTGTTTGGTTCTGAACCCTTAATAAAGGATTTTTTGTTTCAATTATACTTGCCTATGTGTGTTTTCCTTAAAAAAGGACAGTTTGTTTGTGAGGATTCAGGTACATTTCAAAAATACAATGTGAAATTAACAAGTGACACCAACACCAAGCAACCTTCTTGAGATTAAATAATATAAGATATTGGGGCGTGGCCTGACTCTGCATGGCGTAGGACGTTTCTTCCCTGAGCTCCGGCGAATACTCCTGAACACCCGTCCATCCTGAGACTCCAAACCCGTCAATTTCTTCCAGACTTGTGTGGAGAGGTGCCCTGAGTCCCGGACAGCATGTCTCCGCCGAAATCTAACAAAGCAGCGGCGTCTAAACTGGCACAATACCACCGCCAAGAAGGAGAAGAGGGGGAAGAAGATGGCGGCGCCGAGCGTGAGGCAGGAGAACGAGGTATGAAAGACACAGACAGACTGCTCGAAGCCATAACGCTGTGCCGCACCTCTCTGACAGCCCAAATTGAGGAGGGTAAAACAGATATCTCCCTAATAAGGCAGGACTTCCAAAAATTAATGGGAAAGAGTCACAGAAGCAGAAACACGCATAAGCACTGCTGAGGACGCCATCCCGCCATTACAATCCAAGACAGACCGCATGCAGAGACAGATCACACAACTGATTGCAAAACAGGACGAAATGGAAAATCGCATGAGGAGATGCAATATCCGCTTAATTGGTCTCCCGGAGGGAGCAGAGGGTAAGGATCCCTCTACTTACCTGGAACAGTTACTTATTACCACATATGGCCGCGAGGCATTCTCTCCCATGCTAACAGTGGAGAGAGCACACCGCATGCCGGCCCGACCTCCGCCTATAGGAGCCCCCCCTCGTACCTTCATCGCTAAGCTGTTGAACTACAAAGACCGGGATGCTGCGCTTCAGATGGCCAGGGTGAAGGGTAATATTCCTGTGGGAAACAACAAGGTGGCAATCTTCCCGGATTTTTCTGCAGACATCCAGAAACGACGACAGGGCTTCATGGAAGCAAAGCGGATGCTTCGCACACACAACCTAAAATACTCCATGCTATACCCTGCTCGTTTGCGAGTTGAAAATGGGGATCGTGTGCTGTTCTTTGATGACCCGATGGAAGTGACATTCTGGCTGGAAAGAAGAATGGAACCTAACAGAGAAGATTGATCTGAAAATCTCAGTGTGATGTGGTGAGACATAACCCCATTACATATCTGTGCCACAATATGATAGGAAAGCTGTGAGACCCTGGCCCTGTACAACATTGTTAAGGCAAATATGCCTTGGTTCTTGAATTAATAGCTGGGGGGTCACTTACAGTTCCTTTAAGCTGACTGTGCCTTAAACAACTGGGCAGAGATCCTCTGAACTTTTCCACCGGGGATCATTTGCAGGGGCCATATGAACGAAATTTATGGAATCCTGCTTAGTATATACCAATGCTGACATTTAGGAGTCGATTGGACAAGTCTCAATTCTTTAACCCTTGCTGATGGGGATTTGAAGTATTCTACACTCCTGCACTATAACTTTAACCTGTGCAAAAACTCTTCTTTTTCTTACTTGGGGGGGGTTTTGATGTTTAGTTGTTTATTTTACGTAAGCCGATACAGGGAAACGAGTGTGTCCTACACACTGCCAGCATAGCGCAGCGAATTTTGCTCCAATTACCACTGGATTTACAAACCTCCAGATCTGTTGACAGGAGGGAAACGGGATATGGGACCATATTCAGTTTGTATAGACGATTAAATCCAATATGTCTACTCATGTCCCTATTGCTAATACATAGTTTAATGGTATTATCACCAGTAGGTAATTTACAAAAGTTTAGGGAGGATGCCCGCACAAGTTGGGGTGGGTGCAGGGCGGGGAGGGGGGTGGGGAAATTTTTACAGTTAAGCAAGATAATCCATGGTGCATTAGGGAAAGTATGGAAAGAGAAAATGTATACACATAAATATACTGTATGGGAATTGCCTATATATTTACGTTTATTGCGAGTAATGGTGTTGCGTGGATACTGGAACTTGAATACTCACTCGTGTAACCACACGACACCAAACAGAACCGAGATAATTTACTTAACATTTATACTAAAATGACGTCTATCAAGTTCCTAACGTGGAACGTAAGGGGCCTTCGTAACAAGATTAAGCGGTCGGCTGCCCTAGCCTTTTTACAGAAACAGAGAGCAGATATAATTGTGCTGGTAGAAACACATATAGAGGGTAGACTCCAGATGGCCTTACGTAGACCATGGGTGGGGTGGGCCTACCACTCTACTCACACAACCCATGCTAGAGGAGTCTCAATTCTAATAGCAAAGTCAGTCCACTTTGAAATGTGTGAGGTGCGTACAGATCCACAAGGCCAATATGTATTCTTACATGCTAAATTGTATGGAGAACCGTTTCTTGTTATGGCTTTCTATATCCCACCCCCATTCTGTACAACTGTTATAACAGAAGGTTTCTCCTTTATGTCACGATTCCCCAATATACAAGCAGTGTGGCTGGGGGATTTCAATACCACTTTGTGCCCAGTTCTAGACAGACTCCAGGTGGAGCAATCTTTGGGGCTGGAGACGGACAGGACAAGATTTGCTAAAATGATTTCTGCCTTCCACCTAGTGGACACATGGCGTCTTAAGAATCCTAAAACTAAGGCATACTCCTGTTTCTCCAGCACCCACAACTCCATGTCACGTATTGATTTTGTACTGGTGTTGAGTTCCTTGTCGCCACGCATCATTGAAGCTGCTTTTTGCCCTAGATTACTATCTGACCATAGCCCATACTAGACTACCCTGAGTGTTCCTATAGATAAACCTACAAAACCATGGCGTCTCAATCCGTTCTGGTTATCTTTGTTACCGGAAGATGATGAACTCCAAAACCTTTGGGGACGTTATTTTGCGGACAATAATCAAACAGGTTCTTTTGCAGCAATCTGGGACTCCTTTAAGATATACGTACGTACGACATTGTCCAATTTGATAAAGAAAATAAAGGAAGACTCTGCTGACACATTTAATAAGGCAATAGAGGCATTAAATGCCACTGAACAGGAATATATCTCCAACCCCACCCCAGACATAGCAGCTAGACTTAAACTGCAATCTAGGATAGTAAACCAAATCCAATTCTCTAAAGCCAGACAAAAGCTATTCTTCACCAAACAAAAATTATTTAAACATGGGGAAAAAGCGGGTAAATTACTAGCGTACTTAGTGCACAGCGAAGATAGACCCCCAATAGTCATTACTCTAAGAGGTCCAGATGGTAATCCCATTACAGATCCCTGTACAGTAACAAAAAGATTCAGGGATTTTTTTCAAGACCTATACATGACAAAAACAACAGGAACCATAGATTTGAGAGAAAATTTTTTTCACAAAATTACTCTTCCACAATTAACAAATGAACAAATAGAAATACTAGAGGCACCCTTAGATAAAGATGAAATAACTGCTGCAGTGGCTAGTTTTGCCAGATCTAAATCCCCAGGCTCAGATGGACTTCCCATCGAGTTTTACTCTCAGTTCAGTGAAGTAATTACACCCCAGTTACTTAAATTATATAATCACCTATTTGAAACATTTACACTAGCCCCATCCATGAGAGAGGCCACAATAATTCTTCTCCCCAAACCAGGAAAGGATCTGGGTTATCCAGAATCCTACAGACCCATATCTCTGCTCCAAGTAGATATAAAAATCCTAGCTAAGGTTCTGGCATTACGACTTAACCAAGTAATATTGTCCCTAATTCATGCCGATCAGGCGGGCTTTATGCCAGGCCGCAATACATCCTTTAATCTCCGTAAATTATATATAAATTTACAAGCCGAACATGCGGAAGTTGGTTCAAGAGTAATAGTGACCTTAGACACAGCTAAGGCATTTGACTCGGTAGAGTGGGAGTATTTGTGGAGATGCCTCGAGGGATATGGCTTTGGTCCAAAATTGATCACATGGGTACAATTATTGTACCAATCACCCACGGCCAAGGTGGTAGCTAACGGTTGGACCTCCAAACAGTTCACTCTCAGCAGAGGAACGAGACAAGGTTGTCCCTTGTCCCCGCTTCTATATGCCTTGGCCGCGGAACCACTAGCTATGTCCATTCGGGCAGATCCGGAAATACGGGGATTAGAATCAGGTACCCTTATAGAGAAAATAAGTATGTACGCAGATGATACACTGTTATACTTGGCAGATTCAGGCCCTTCCCTTAAAAAAGCACTGCAAACCATTGAGCAGTTTGGTACATTCTCTGGTTTGAAAATTAATTGGGAAAAATCCCAAATTTTGCCTATAGATAGCTTCCCTCCATCTGAGATACAGGCCGACTTACCACTGCAGCGGGTCAGTATCATAAAATACTTAGGAATCTATGTATCTAGAATACCAGCTGACTACATCCCATTAAATATAGAGCCGTTAATCACTTATATAAAATCCAAAATTAAGTTTTTTCTCGTCTCCCGCTAGGGGTTTGGGGCCGTATAAATTTAATCAAGATGATCCTCCTACCCAAAATTCTATATGTAATGTGGCATACCCCAATCTATATACCCCTAAAATACTTCAAAATAATTGAAACTCTTCTTAAACCATTTGTGTGGGGAACTAATAGACATAAACTGGCTTGGCAGATACTCAAGAACCCCACAGATCTTGGAGGCACTGCATTGCCAGATTTTAACCTATATTATATAGCATCACAGATGTCCCAGTTATATCACATTGACAAGATAGATAAAGAAAGGTTTCTCCAATTACTCTGCCCCAAACGAATTAAGAGAACTAGGGACCCCATATACGCAATAGTGGTGGAACTCAGCAGTACAGAACCACACAGCCACAACAAGTCCATACTATACCACTATAGTAAAATATGGGCCATAGCTTTGGGGAAGTTGGGAATTCCTCGGTATGATGATTATACCCCGTTATGGCTCAACAAAAACCTACCGGAACTTATGCAATTACCTGATGTAGAGTTATGGATTAATTATGGGATCCTATACCTACATCAATTGATCTCGAATGGTACTCTCAAATCCTTTAGTGTACTTGCAGAGGAGTTTTCCCTTCTTCCTTATATGCTATACAGATATATACAAGTCAAGCACGCACTGCAGAGACAGTTTCGGACCTCTTTTCCTCAACCAACTCCTAATGCCCTTATGGCAATAGTAAAGGATAATGACCCCCGAAAATTAATTTCAGCATTCTATAATATTCTCCTTACCCCCACAGCCTCTAAACTAGCATATGGGCTCAAGCCACGTTGGGAGAGAGCAATAGGACCTATGGAGGATGAGGAATGGGAAGAGGGCATGGAATCTGTTAGAGCTGTTTCGCCTAAACTATCGGATAGACTAATACAGATTTTTATACTCCACCATGCATACTTAACCCCACTTAGGGTCGCTAGATACAAGGAGACTCAATCTAACCTTTGTACAATGTGTGGAAAAGAGTCGGGCACATTTATTCATTTGTTATGGGAATGCCCTCAAATACAGGGTCTTTGAACTCAGGTAGTAAAGTTCTTACACGATAATATGGGATCACCAATTACACTAGATCCTAAGTTGTGCCTTCTTGGGATACTGCCTGAGTCCACTGACAAATACACTAAAATCTTTTTACAAGAAACTTTGTTTTCAGTGAGAAAAGTAATAGCTAGGAAATGGATGAGGAGGTCGCCCCCGGGATTTGCTGAATGGAAAGCAGAAATAAATAACACTTTACCGTACAAAAAATTCATATACACTAACAGAGGATGCCCCATGAAATATGAAAAAATTTGGGACAGATGGTTACAAGACTCAGACACCTGCTCGTGATTGAGTCTATAAATCGTTTGCTTAATAACATTAAGATATGGATAGCTGATGTTATAGGACATGAACACAAAGCATGACGCCGCATAATTGTATAAGTCTTTATTGCATATTGTCAAATATAAGCTATAACAAAAGTCTGTTCGAAATTCGACTGTAAACGGAATTTATTCAATGTTGTATACTACACCCAGAACAGTATGTTACAATGTGTATGTACCATGGATACATTAAAATTAATAAACTTTTCTTTGATAAAAAAAAATAATATAAGATATCAATGGTGTTGTGGTAACTTGACACACAAAACACACACAAAAATATTAGGGAGTAAAACTAAAAATAAAATAAAACAAAGATCAGCCTTGAAAAAAATACAAACCCCAAAAAAAACAAAAAACAGCCTTTAAAAAAATAAATAAATAAAACAACAAAAAAAAAATGTTGTCAGATGTGACAAATCAAAATATATTGAGGGAATCACGATAAATAATAAAGAAAGAGGTTTGAGAGAAGTCTGTGTGAATATGAGCAGCAAAACTACTTCATTCTTCTCACATTATAAAGAAGAAGAGAGTGTGCTGTATTAAACCATTTTTTACATTGCAGCGTGACGAAAGTGCTGTATCCATTGCGAACGCTAATTTTACCAGACCAAGCTGTTCCGTCTCGGAATTTCTTCTGAGCATGTGTGGCACTTTGTGTGTTGGAACTGGCCACACATGGTCGGAATTGACGCAATCGGATTTTGTTGTCGGAAAATTTTATAGCCTGCTCTTAAACCTTGTGTGTCGGAAAATCCGATGGAAATTGTCCGATGGAGCCCACACACGGTCGGAATGTCTGACAACACGCTCCGATCAGACATTTTCCATCGGAAAATCCGACCATGTATACGGGGCATAAGAGTCGTATACACAAATGCTAGGAGCCTAGCTAACAAAATAGAGGAACTGGAGCTGCTATTACATGAGGAGGACTTATACTTTGTGGGAATAACTGAAACTTGGTTTGACAGCTCACATGACTGGCTGGTAAATATCCAGGGGTATTCCTTGTATTGGAAGGACAGGGAAGGTAGAAGAGGGGGAAGGGTGTGTCAATATGATGCAAGGGTGGTAGAGAGTATTATGATATTATGAGTGGGATGAGGGGGGAGGTGGAATCACTGTGGGTAGAACTTCAAAGAAGTAAATGGGAAATTAATAGTGGGGGGATGTTTTAGGCCTACCAACCTGAAGGAGGAGGAGAAGTTGGACCTTCACAATTAAAAATGACGGGGAATAGTCATCATATTGGGGGACTTCAATTATCCCAAAATTGACTCGGCAGAAGGGACATCTCACTCATTAAAGGACCGTCATTTCATGAATGTCTTACAGGACAACTTCATGTCCCAATTGGTGGATTCTCCAACTAAAAGGAATGCTCTACTAGATCTATTAACCACTTCAGCCCCGAGCCTCTTTTTTACACTTGTTGTTTACAAGTTAAAATAATTTTCCTGACAGGCTCCATTGCAGCATACGTGTGGGTAGGCTCCGCCTCCATAACTACCCAATAGGACCCCTTTCCCATAAATCTTTGCTCTAGGCTGCTATCCATGTTCCTTTTTTGTCCTCCTCCGTAGGACCAGGTGTTGGTTCTCCTACCTGAAGATAAACCTCCCTACGATCGAATCAGCCGAGTGCCAAAAATGTATTCTTCCGATAGGCCCTGACTGTTAAGCAGGGTATGGAGTGTATAGCAGAGTAGCGCTGAAGATTGGATCGGTTCATCTATGTGCGCACGGTCTGTTTGCCTAATGTTTCAGGCGACCATTATCTGCTGTCAAGTCCGGTGTTTGTGTGTGGATGGCGGTTCCTCGGCCCAGGTGATCGTAGGTGAGGGGTAAGTTTTATATTCATATACATATGGCAGCAGTGTTTATGTGTTGTTGTACCTCTTTCCTTTACCGCATCATTGGTGTCCTAGTCGGCGCTGACGCTCCCTGCGTTCCAGCAGCTGCTCTCTCTATTACTTCCGGGTACCGGCTTGCGCTCTGCGCATGCGCGGACCCGATACGAAGTCGAGGCTTGGTTTGCACATGCGCGCGAGCGTCTCGCGTCTGACGCCATCGATGACGTCACGGGTGCCACTTTTAAAAGCTGTGGAAAGCTTACAGAGCCCCGGGAATGATCATGGGGGATACGACGATTTCCCGGGGCAACTATCTTGGCGGTTCAAGGTAAGACAATTTCTATTGTCTGGGGGTTGAGGTCTGTTGTCAGCCAGCTGATGTGTGAATCTGTCTCTGCAGTTTCCTATTGTGTTGACTCCATGGACTCCTCACTGCCCCCTAGTGGCCAGCCCACTTGTAGCAGGTATGTTTTCAGTTATGCTTTTCTACCTGTACAAGGATTGAGAGTAGGATTTTAGGACACCAGCTGATTTCTGTCTCTATCTTTTCTGTGCTCCTTTCCTCACAGCCCTCCTAGGTCTGATCCACACCGTAGTTCCCATAAAGGAAGTTGATCTTCAAAATCACACCACCGGCAATCTTCCTCCAGGTCTAGCCATCATAGATCTCCTTCCAGATCTGAACAGCGCAATAAAGATCCTTCTCACCCCCCTTCATCTCACTCTAGCAAGAGATCAGGAAAATCATGCTGGGGGTGCAGGATACCTGTTCCAGGAGACAAATCTCTCTGTGATCACTGCTTCTCTAAAGCTGCAGATGAGAGGGATGGTGCAGACCAGCGTTTAGAATCTATGGTGAGATGGGTTGTGAAAGAATCTCTACAGGAAAGAGAGGCTCAACAGCCCCTGATTCCCCATCAGACCCATTATGCCCTCCAGTGGATGAAGGTTCTGTACATGAGACATGGGTGTCTTCCAAGCCAAGTCACCCTTCTGCTCCTGTTTCAGACAGCGAATCGGATCTGGAAGATCCTGGCATGGGGTTTGAATATGCTTTAGTCCCTTCTTTGGTGAAGGCAGTAAAAGAGGCCCTGAAGTGGGAAGACCCAGTTACTTCCCCCCCAAAACAGAGAAAGTTTTTCAAGCAGCTCAATAAGGAGCGTCAATATTTTCCTTTTCTCTCTGAGCTGGGCGATGTCATTTCTGAGGAATGGAGCAAGATGGACAAGAAGAGTTCCATGCAGTCAAAGGTCTTGAAACTATATCCTTTTAAGGAAGAGGAAGTAAAACACCTTGAGTCAGCTCCTTTAGTGGATGCAGCACTGATGAGACTAGCAAGATATGTAACGCTCCCCTTAGAGGATACTGTATCTTTTAAAGATCCTTTGGAAAGATGAATTGATTCAGATTCAAAAAGGGTCTACCTGACGTCAGGAATGGCATGTAAGCCAGTACTTGCGATAGCTGCAGTCTCCAAAGCTTTGGAATCTTGGTCTGATAATGTGGATGAGTTCCTAAGAGGTATCTCTACTGAAACAGCGAAAGATTCTCCTATCCAGGAGATCAGGCTGGCATCAGCCTTTCTTGGGGAGGCCTCTATTGATGTCATCCGCCTGATGTCCCGGTTTATGTTGGCGGCTGTTTCAGCACGTCATGCCTTATGGCTCCGTCCGTGGTTGGCGGATCCAGCTTCCAAGCAAGCTAGGGAAGCGCACAGCTACAGATCTGGTCAGGAGTTTTCAATGTCCTGAAAATACAGGCAGTCCTCCTTTAAGAAACCCGCAAAAGGTGGTTCCTCTGTCAACCAGGACTCCACTAAGTCCTTTTAAGATTGGGCCCGCTCAGGCATGCCAGGTGGGGGCTCATTTTCGCCACTTCGGGCATGTCTGGGCGGCCTCAATCCGGGATTACTGGACCATCAACACGGTCTCCTCCGGTCACAAGTGGGTCTTCAACAATACCCCAAGATTCAGATTTGTTCCCACATCTCTTCCAGGTTCAGAAGAGAAAAAGCAGGTCCTGTTAACCTACGTGAATTGTTTATTGGATCAAGGCGCAGCCGTCCGTGTTCCCGAAAACGAACGAGGCAAAGGCATGTATTCTCCTTTGTTCATGATACACAAGAAAAACGGTACATGGAGGCCAGTAATAGACTTAACCCATCTCAATTCCTTTATCCGAAAGTAAAAATTCAAAATGGAATCTTTACTTACGATTCAACAATCAGTACATCTGGGGGATTGGATGATTTCAATCGATCTAAAAGATGCGTACTTTCACGTGCCAGTGACAACAGATTTCCAACAATTCCTCCGCTTTGCGGTAGGCAATCAGCGTCTGCAGTTCACATGTCTACCCTTCGGCCTAACAACTTCACCTTGGGTCTTCTCCAAGGTCCTTTTGTCTGTTGTAGCTCTACTTCGCATCAAGGGGGTTCGCCTCCACCACTATTTAGACGACCTACTTCTCCTAGCTCAGAACAAAGATCAACTTTTAGAGCACAAGAGCTTAGTCATCTCCACCCTTCAGGAATTCGGGTGGCTTCTGAATTTAGAGAAGAGCCATCTAGAGCCAACTCAATCCCTGGTGTTTCTAGGGGCTCACTTCAACACATTGGAAGGCACCATCTCCCTTCCAGAGGAGAAGTTTGGAGTGATTCGAGACAGAATACACACAGCCCTTGCGTCATCTCACCTCTCCGCTCTTCAATGCCTGAAAGTAATTGGCACGACGACAGCTACCATTCCTATGGTGAAGTGGGCCCAATGGCATACACAACCCTTCCAAAAAGGGTTCCTTCAACAATGGGATTCTTCCATCCAAGTCCAGCGCATACACCTTACTCCAACCATGAGAACATCTCTCCTTTGGTGGCTTCAAGGGAAAAATCTGCGCAATCACCATTCAATCATTCCCATCTCATGGGTCACAATAACATCGGATGCCAGCAATCGGGGTTGGGGCGCTCACTGCCTTTCAGAAGTGGCTCAGGGCCGATGGATTTTCCCTGCTCGAGGGATTGTCTCCAACATTCTGGAGCTGAGAGCTGCCTTTCAGGCACTCCTGTCATTTCGCCATGTAATAAAGGATTCATCAGTAATGCTAAGGTTGGACAATACAACCGCGGTGGCTTACATAAAGAAGCAAGGTGGAACTCGCAGCTGGTCTCTGTTACAAGAGGTGGAGCCAATAATGAGCTGGGCTCAGAAGTATTTGTCCAACATCTCGGCAGTTTACATTCCGGGGATTCAGAATGTACAGGCGGACTTCCTCTCGCGGGTTCAAATGGACAACAACGAGTGGTCTCTCCACAGAGAGGTGTTCGAGTGGCTTCTGACCCTGGGAGTACTTCCAGAGGTCGATCTGTTTGCTTCCCCATGCAATCACAAAATGCCCAGATATTATTCGAGGTTCAGAAACCCTCAGGCATATGGAATAGATGCTCTCTCAGATCAGTGGAGGTTTCAGAAGGCTTATGCCTTACCTCCGGTACTGGTGATTCTTCAATTTCTCCGGAGGCTCAGAACAGAGAAGGTGGAGATCATTGCAGTGATTCCTTTCTGGCCCAACAGGCCGTGGTTTCCTCTGTTATCGCTCCTCAGTTATCAAGACCCAGTTCCCCTACCTCTCAGGCCGGATCTACTGTTTCAAGGCACGACGTTACACCCATGCCCATCCTGCCTACACCTCAGGGTGTGGTTCTTGAGAGGGAAAGGCTTGAATCTCTAGGTTGTCCTGAAGGAGCTATTCCAACTCTTCTTAGTGCCAGGAGGGGAAGTACTAATAGGGTATACGAACGTATATGGTCTAAATTCACTGATCATATGTCTTCCAGGTCAAATCCTTGTAACTTTCCAGCAGTACAGGACATTCTAAGTTTTCTCCAATCAGGGCTTGACCTATCCTTAGCAGTTCTCACTAAGAGTTTAAGTTTCAGCCATCTCGGCCTTCACAGGAGTATCTTTGGCAAATCACGCATTAGTTCGTCAATTCTTTAAAGGAGCTATCAGGCTTAAACCTCAAAGAAGACCTAGGTTTCCCAAATGGGACCTCCCTATTGTCTTGGATTTTCTCTCCAATCTCGGTTCAGATCCTGACAAACCTCTTTCCATGAGAGACCTCACACTCAAGACCACCTTCTTAATAGCTGTGACTTCGGCTAAAAGAGTGTCGGAAATTAGAAATCTAGGTTCAGAAGAACCTTTTCTGACCTCATAGGTGTGTGCACAGGGTGTGCCAGGTGTGCCCAGGCACACCCTAATCACCCTGTGCAGCATAGATTCCCTCTACTGCCCTAGCTCCCCCCCTTCCTCCTGCACGACTGCTCGCTTTCCTCCTCTCCTCTCCTGGCAGCTGTTGCTTTTAGGATGAATGGGGGAAGGGGCCAGTAAATATGTAATTTACTGACCCCTTCCCTCTCTAAATGAGAGATCGGTAGTATGTGTTTGAGCTTTGGGGTGCACACCCTAATGCAATAGGCTGTGCACACCTATGTCTGACCTTCTTTCCAGACAGGGTAGTGTTGATTCCCATGCTAGGGTCAATCCCTAAAGTGACCTCAGTCTTTCATGAAAACCAAGAAATTGTACTTCCTACTTTCAGAACAACGGATAATCAGGATGTTCATCCACTTGACGTAGGCCACACTCTAAAACAATACCTGGAGGTTATGGCTCCATTCAGACAAACGGAATTTCTTTTCGTTCTTCTCCATGGTAAAAACAAGGGAATGCGAGCTTCGGTCAGATCAATTTCTTCTTGGATTGTGCAGACCATTCAAAGGGCATACAAGGCAAAGGGCTTGGCTCCTCCAGAGGCAGTGATGGCTCATTCGACCAGGAGTATCTCAACCTCGTGGGCAGCTTCTCGGCATGTCGCGCCTGAAGTCATTTGTAGAGCGGCTTCCTGGTCTTCTATTAACACATTTGTCTCTCACTGCTGTGTTGAGCCTGCTGCTCTGTCATCCATTAATTTTGGTTTACAAGTATTGTTGGTTGACAATGTTAAATAAAATTTGGCTTCTTTGCTCAAACATTTTTGCCCACCCGGGTGTGTTTTGGCGAGTTATTTCCCACACGTATGCTGCCATGGAGCCTGTCAGGAAAACTGAAAATTTATATCAAATACTTACCATAATTTTCCTTTACTAAAAGGGCTCCATGGCAGCAGGAGTCCCTCCCAAATGTCTGGAGTAGGCTAGTTACGGAACATGGATAGCAGCCTAGAGCAAAGATTTATGGGAGAGGGGTCCTATTGGGTAGTTATGGAGGCGGAGCCTACCCACACGTATGCTGCCATGGAGCCTATCAGGAAAGGAAAATTACGGTAAGTATTTGATATAAATTTTCCTTTTTTTTTGCTACAAAATTACTTAGAACCCCCAAACATTATATATTTTTTTCTAACACCCTAGAGAATTAAATGGCGGTCCTTGCAATACTTTCTGTCACACCGTATTTGCCCAGTGGTCTTACAAGCGCACTTTTTTTGGGAAAAAATAAAAAAAAATAGTAAAAAATAAGACAACAGTAAAGTTAGCCCAATTTTTTTTTTTATATTGTGAAAGATAATGTTACACCGAGTAAATTGATACCCAACAAGCCACACTTCAAAATTGTGCCCGCTTGTGGAATGCGACAAACTTTTACCCTTAAAAATCTCCATAGGTGATGTTTAAAAATTTCTACAGGTTACCAGTTTTGAGTTACAGAGGAGGTCTAGGGCTAGAATTGTTGCTCTTGCTCTAACGATCCCCGTTTACATATGCCGGCACTACTCACGTATGCGTTCGCTTCTGCGCGCAAGCTCTTCGGGATGGGGTGCTTTAAAAAAAATGTATATATATTCTTATTTATTTTACTTTTAGTTTTTTATTTTGACGCAGTTAAAAAAAAATAATAACATTTTGGGTCACTTTTATTCCTATTACAAGGAATGTAAACATTCCTTGTAATAGAAAAAAAGCATGACAGGACCTCTTAATTATGAGATCTGGGGTCAAAAAGACCTCAGATATCATATTTAAACTAATATGCAATATAAAAAAACTGAAAATAAAAAAAATTCTCCTTTTAAGAGCTATGCCATGGAGCCGAGCAGGGGCCATCTTCCCCTCAGTCGGCAGCTAGGCATCCATGGGAGAGGACTCCTCCGCTACTCCTCCGCTACTGGCGGGTCTGGTAAGCAGCGGAGACAACCACAGCGAGGGGGGGCCCTCTCCCGCTGCCGATAAAAGTGATCTTGCGGCGAATCGGCCGCGGAGACCACTTTTACCTTAATGATAAACACACGCCGTTTCTGAAAATACCAGTATTTAGCATCAAAGTATCGATGTACGGGTACGGCAATTTACGTGAAGTGGTTAATTATGAAGGATCCAAGTCTAATTTCTGATGTGGCAATACGGGACAACTTGAGATCTAGTGATCACAGGATGATCACATTTAGCGTAAATCATAGAAAAAGGAGGCACAAGGGTAACACAAAAACACTTTCAAACGAGCCAATTTTTCTGAACTGCATTCAATACTACAAAGCATCAATTGGGACCAAATCTTAAAATAATTGAACACGGAAGAAAAATAGGAATGCTTTAGAAATTTATTAAACAAAGGTATCACATATTGCCCTGGGAGTTGGGTAACTCAGCAATGAAGTCCATAGACAGGTGGGTTCAGGGCCTCTCTCCATTGGGTATGGGTTGTAGGAGGCCCACTGGAAGATGTCGTGGAGTCTTATGCCCCGTACACACGATTGGATTTTCCGGCAACAAATGTTGGATGTGAGCTTGTTGGCGGAAAGTCCGACAATGTGTATGCTCCATCAGACATTTGTTGTCGGACTTTCCGCCAACAAATGTTGGCTAGCATGTTCTCAAATTTTCTGCCAACAAATGTGTGTTGTCGGACTTTCCGATCGTGTGTACACAAGTCCGTTGGACAAAAGTCCAAAGTACAAACACGCTGCTCGGAATCAATGCTCACCAAACACATCATTAGCAAAAGGAGCCCAAAGGGTGACGCAGAACTTGAGGTCTCCATGAGGCTTGGCCACAATAAAGGCAAAATCTCTCCCTCCTCCTAAATGTTCTCTCAACCGCACAGAGACACGTGAAGCCCTAGTGCATGGGTTCATCTTCACTGACCGATTCGGTACCAGGAGGCATGGGAGGTGAGGGAGGCACGGGTAGGACTTCAAAGCTCAGAGGCAAACTTACAGGAGGCTTCTGCAAGCGCTCCTTAAAAGAGTCTTTCTCTGAGTCTGGAGACAATGAGGATGGCAAACGTGATCAACTTCTCCAGCTCAGTGGTTATATCTCGGGCTGCTATCTCATCCTTGATGGAATCCGAGAGACCATGAGAAAAAGCAGCCACGAGGGCCTCATTGTTACAAGCAACCTCTGCTGCCACAGTATGGAATTCAATGACGTAGTTGACAACAGTTCTCGTACTCTGTTTGATGGACCTGAGGCAATTGGCAGCAGAAGCGGAGCGTAAGGGAACGTCAAATACCCTTTTAAAGGAGGCCACAAACTCAGGGTAACTCAAGACAACAGGTTTTTGCATCTCCCATAGAGGGTTTGCCCAGGCCAAGACTCTCTCATAAAGCAAAGATATCAGGAAACCAACATTGCTTCTGTCCATGGGAATTGCCTGGGGCAGCATATCAAAGTATATCTCAACCTGGTTGAGAAACCCTCTGCATTGAACTGGATTGGCCACAAATTGCTGGGGAAGCAGAGCGGAACCAGACATACCTGTTATAGAGGTAATACTCAAGGCGGTTGCCTGCACAGAGACTCGTGCAGCAGCAGGGGCGGTCTACAACTCAGGTTGTACCGGAGCAGTCACAGTGGGAGATTCCAGGTGAGCCGTGCTACTCAGGAGCATTTGTAACGCCATCGCAAACTCATCCATGCGGTGATCTTGCTCATCCAATCTGGAAAAAACATTACCAACAAGTGGATTGACTGATGTGATCTTCTGTATTTATGGCCTTCGCCTACTGTCAGAAACCATGAAATCGACTGAAAAAGAAGTACAGTTAAATCACACTTGTTTAATGATAAAAGTAAATGGAACAAACATAGTCAAAACATAGCCAGAGTTAAGGAACCGGAACAGATAGTCAGACAAGCCAAACGTCAGGGAGCCAGAGACAAGTGTAGTAAAACAGCAAGCAGGATCTGGAGCCAGAAGGGATGTCAGAAAAGCAAGTCTCTTAACAGGAATGCAGAAGAGGATCTCTGTGATATTGACTAAGGCGAAGGTAGAGATCCTCTGGGCTGGACGGCTTAAGTAGGCAGGATATCATCAACAGCTGAGTAACTGGAGAGATAGAAGCTGGTAATTTGCCGACAGCTGAGCGGCCAGCTCAGAAAAGGAAGGGCTGAGCCCAGCCCTGACAACAGTAGACTGTCAGTGTGCAGACATGGTACAAGAGATGGTCAGAGAGGGTGTGGACATGATACAGGAGATGGTCAGAGAGGGTGCAGAAATGATACAGGAGATGGTCAGAGAGGGTGCAGACATGATACAGGAGATGGTCAGAGAGGGTGCGGACATGATACAGGAGATAGTTACATAATATAGTTACATAGTTAGTCAGGTTGAAAAAAGACACAAGTCCATCCAGTTCAACCATAAAAAAACAAAAAAAAAAACAAAACAAAAAAATATCGTACAATCCAATAGACCCAATTCTATATCCACAGTTGATCCAGAGGAAGGCAAAAAACCCCAGCAGAGCATGCTCCAATTTGCTACAGCAGGGGAAAAAATTCCTTCCTGATCCCCCAAGAGGCAATCGGATTTTCCCTGTATCAACTTTACCTATAAATGCTAGTACCCAGTTATATTATGTACATTTAGGAAAGTATCCAGGCCTTTCTTAAAGCAATCTACTGAGTTGGCCAGAACCATCTCTGACAGGTGTCTATTCCACATTTTCACAGCTCTTACTGTGAAGAAACCTTTCCGTATTTGGAGATGAAATCTCTTTTCCTCCAGTCGTAAAGAGTGCCCCCTCTGTGTTGAGCGTAAAGTGAATAACTCAACACCAAGTTCACTATATGGACCCCTTACATATTTGAACATGTTGATCATATCCCCCCTTAATCTCCTTTTCTCAAGAGTGAATAAATTCAGTTCCTCTAATCTTTCCTCATGCTGAGCTCCTCCATGCCTCTTATTAGTTTGGTTGCCCTTCTCTGCACTTTCTCCAGTTCCTCGGGGTCGGGGGTAAATAGTTCAACTCACCATAATGCAGAATCAGTGGGAGACCTGCGCGTCACTTGCTAAATCGCCTGCCACCAGATGCAGTGTGTCACTTGCCACGTCACCTGCCACCAGATGCAGAGTGTCACTTGCCACGTCGCCTGCCACCAGATGCAGCTTGTCACTTGTCATGTCACCTGCAAATAGAAATGGAGTTGCCGCCAACCCCCCTGCCCCACAACAGGTCACGGACCGGCAGCAGGCCGCAGGGAAGGGGGTTGGCGGCAGCCCCATTTCTACTGGCTCCACCTCTTGTTTCTTCCCCACGAGTGCCATCCATAAACCTCTAGTGACGGCTCTGACAAAGCCAATTTCCCGTGAATTTTCCCTGGACACAGTAAGACCGGGACAGGGGTCTGAATGCCATGAATGTCCCTGGAAAATCAATACTGTTGGCAGCTATGTGACTGGGAAATCCCCACATCGTTTTCAACCTGCTTCTGTCAAAGGATAAACTTCTGTAAGTTTATTTCTGTTTTTATACCTCTTTATTTTCATAGTGAAATACCAATTATGTTTGTCTTTTTGTCTTTTTTTGTAAATCTTTTTCTTTGTATATATTGTATGCACTGCCCACTTTCGAGATATTAAATTATAAACTTAATAAGTGACTACGATGTGGAATTCCCTTCCACAGGCGGTGGTCTCAGCGGGGAGCATTGATAGCTTCAAGAAACTATTAGATAATCACCTGAATGACCGCAATATACAGGGATATGTAATGTAATACTGACACATAATCACACACATAGGTTGGACTTGATGGACTTGTGTCTTTTTTCAACCTCACCTACTATGTAACTATGTAACTATGTAACTATATGTACTAAGCTAGGGAGCTCTTCGGAGAGACTGCATTTCAGTGTATAGGTGCTAGGTCTAACTTGATTGCCAATTTGTATACAATTGTGCTGTGTGTTGGCAGATTGCATGCAAATTGTAAACTAGCAGATCTGCCAGATGGAGATCTCAGTGTGTGTGGTTGCCCAGCACACCAGTCTGTGGGCTAACTGCTGGGTGGTGGTATGCTAAGTTTGTTATGTGTCTGGTTTGTGGGTGTGTTGACAGTGGGAAAAGCGATTACATCGGGGTTCTAAAAAAAGACAAGGAATAGGGGCGCCTCTGAGAAATTATCATAAACACTTTATTTTAAATAAAATATCCACTCACATGAAAGTAGGAGAAGGCATGTGCAGGAGCGTAGTGAAGGCTGGAAGGCTGAAAAACACAGGGCTGTAGGTAGAAGCTGTATCAGTGTAGCTGGAGCACAATCCAATCCAGGCAAGCAGGGGTGCAGATGACTGAGCACATACACACATAGGTGAAATGCAATGTCTCTGGAGGATGGTATCGGTAGTCCAGTGGAAAAGGAAGGAATCAGTCCAATAATAGCATGAATATCTGTGGAAAGGAGGAGAGAGACGTCTGGCTGGATGGCAGGG
This sequence comes from Lithobates clamitans, assembly GCA_037952925.1. Lineage (NCBI taxonomy): Eukaryota > Metazoa > Chordata > Amphibia > Anura > Ranidae > Lithobates > Lithobates clamitans. The sequence continues at coordinate 1,028,855 of JBBGZY010000482.1, forward strand.
CTGCGCTGTATCTCCAGCGATCGTACTGTCCCTGTGTGGTGAGGGAAGAGACACGGCCGTGTATGTGAGATGGAAACGAGGCTTGGAAAGCAGACACAGGCCGGCGCCGAGCCGTGACGTCAGCATGCATGTTGATGACGTCACGGCTCGGCGCCGGCCTGTGTTTGCTTTCCAAGCCTCGTTTCCATCTCACATACACGGCCGTGTCTCTTCCCTCACCACACAGGGACAGTACGATCGCTGGAGATACAGCGCAGCCCTGCCATCCAGCCAGACGTCTCTCTCCTCCTTTCCACAGATATTCATGCTATTATTGGACTGATTCCTTCCTTTTCCACTGGACTACCGATACCATCCTCCAGGGACATTGCATTTCACCTATGTGTGTATGTGCTCAGTCATCTGCACCCCTGCTTGCCTGGATTGGATTGTGCTCCATCTACACTGATACAGCTTCTACCTACAGCCCTGTGTTTTTCAGCCTTCCAGCCTTCACTACGCTCCTGCACATGCCTTCTCCTACTTTCATGTGAGTGGATATTTTATTTAAAATAAAGTGTTTATGATAATTTCTCAGAGGCGCCCCAATTCCTTGTCTTTTTTTAGCTATTGGAACTCGCTTTTGGTTTCTTGGTGGCTGCCCTGACTGAGACTGTGGTTTTATATTACCAGTGTACACATCTGTACACCCACATTCCTGGACTATTAGGTACTATATTGTAAGGTATCTGCATATTGCGCCTTGTTACTTGTTTAACATCGGGGTTCTAGCTTGTAGGATAGCTGGAGGTATCCTAGAAGTATGTGATAATTGCTAGACTGCTCTCCAACCCTTAGAGTGCACCAGATTGCATGTAAGATTTGCATCTGCTTAGCCAGCTGGATTGCAGTGGAGCCTCCAGTGGTGGTCAAAGGTAGTGCGGGCTGTGAAGGTGTATCACGGCCAGTCTTGCTTAGAATAATTCCCCCTTATTCCATCATACCCCCAGTCCGGGATCACAACCCCGGTTAGCTAGCCATCGTGGGCGTGCGGTGCCGTTACAGATTGGAGAGTGCACCAGATTGTATGTAAGATTCATATCTGACTGTGTGTAGTCAGCCAGCTGGATTGGAGTGGAGTCTCCCTGTAATGGTGGCCAGAGGTAGTGTGGGCTGTGAAAGTGTATTGCTTAGAATAAGTCCCCTTATTCCCTCACACCCCAGTCATGGGCCATGCTCCGGCTAGCTAGCTGCCGCAGGCATACTTTACAGTGATAGATATGTAACAGGCACCTATTGTCCCTTGCCCCAACTTTCTTACTCAATTTTCAACAGGCCACCCATAATTCAAAGACAAGATTCAAGAAAGAAAAGTCAGTTTCAAATATGTGTCCTTTATTTTGATTATGTTATGCTGCGTACACACTGGCGGACTTTTCGACGGACTAGGTCTGGCGGACTTTTCGACGGACTTTCCAATGCACTTTCTGAATGAACGGACTTGCCTACAAACGATCAACCAAAGTCCGATGGATTCGTATGTGATGACGTACGACCAGACTAAAACAAGGAAGTTGGTAGCCAGTAGCCAATAGCTGCCCTAGCGTCATTTTTTGTCCGTCGAACTAGCATACAGTTGAGCGGACTTTTGGACCGGACTCGAGTCCCTCGGGAAGATTTGAAACACGTTTCATTTCTAGGTCCGTCGAACTTTTGGGAAAAAAGTCAGCTGGAGCCCACACACGATCGAATTATCCGATGGACTCCGGTCCTCCGGACCAAGTCTGCCATAAAGTCCACTCGTGTGTACGCGGCATAAGATTAAAATGGTTGTAAAGGCCCTTTGTTTATGGTTTGCCTACAGGAAAGCCTATCATAAGGCTTATCTGTAGCTACTGTAAATATCTACTAAACATGCACCGTTTAGGAGATATTTACTTGTGAAGCGGCCAGGGACGTCACCGGCACACTCGCTCTGAAGGAACGGCATACCTGTGCCATTCTTTCAGACCCTTGTGCCATGAACAGTGACTCCCTCGAGCATGCGATGGAGTGATGTCATCGCAGCTCAGCCATTCAAAGGCCTGGAGCCCACAAACCCAGAAAGGAAGAGTGGGTGAAGATGAAAGCCCTGTCAACGTTGACAGCACGCCACTGGAGGGCTTTGTTTTAGGGTAGGTTTCACATAATGTCAGTGGCTGCTGGTGGTATATTTTTGGGGGGGCAGCAAACAATCCTCCTTCCGCCACCCAAAATCCCCCTTTCTGTCGGTCAGGTGACAGGCATCCCCCTCCTGGTCGGTCGGTCGGTCACCAGCCCCCCACTTACCCTATCTAGGTCACGGGCAGCACACCCTCCGGGTGGCAGCTTCACCCTGCGCCTCCCCCTCCCGGTGCTTCGCAGCAAATTCATTCTCCTCTCGGGCAAACGGGTGACTGGTCGCATAACCACTTCCTGATTGGCCAATAATTTGCTTTTGTCACACAACTGGGTGGGCTCAGGGTGCAGTACCCCAGGCCTACCCTTTTTTTAAGCCTATTAGAGCCTCTGGCTCTAATCACATGCTTCAAAAAAAAAACAATGGAATCCATGCATCCAGTGCCCTGCATGTAGATTAGGGGGCCAGATGCATGGATTAGGGGGGCGGCGCCCCTATGCCCCATTAGTATGTGATGCATACTAGCACATTATAAATTTGACTTGCAGAGGAAACTTTTTTTTTATTATTCGAGTTTACTACTGCTTTTTGACCAACAAACATTTACCAAAAGTGGTGAGTTTGATGAATGCATTTGTGCAAATGAAAACTCATTCTACAATACCCCTGTTGTTTCCTATGGATGACATGTTAACAATGTATTTTGTAACTGAAGTGCTTTCCAAGTAAATATAGAAAGGAGGTTTATGGAAGGGACTTTTGGAAAGGCACCACTATGACAAATATATAAAAATACAAATAAAATGGTATTAAATACAATCTTAAGACACTAATAAAAATACAGTGCCTTGCAAAAGTATTCAATCCCTTGTTACATTACAGCCTTTAGTTCAATGTTTTTTTAATCTGAATTATATGTGATGGATCAGAACACAATAGTCTAAGTTGGTGAAGTAAAATTAGAAAAATATATACATAAAACTATTTTTCAGAAATTAAAAACTGATAATTGGCATGTGTGTATGTATTTACCCCCTTTGTTATGAAGCCCATAAAAAGCTCTGGTGCAACCAATTACCTTCAGAAATCACATAATTAGTGAAATGATGTCCACCTGTGTGCAATCTAAGTGTCACATGATCTGTCATTACATATGCAAACCTTTTTGAAAGGCCTCAGAGGCTGCAACACCTAAGCAAGAGACACCACTAACCAAACACTGCCATGAAGACCAAGGAACTCTCCAAACAAGTAAGGGACAATGTTGTTGAGAATTACAAGGCAGGGTTAGGTGATAAAAAAATATTCAAATCTTTGATGATCCCTAGGAGCACCATCAAATCTATCATAACCAAATGGAAGTAACATGGCACAACAGCAAACCTGCCAAGAGACGGCCACACACCATAACTCACAGACCGAGCAAGGAGGGCATTAATCAGAGAGGCAGCACAGAGACCTAAGGTAACCCTGGAGGAGCTTCAGAGTTCCACAGCAGAGACTGGAGTATCTGTACATAGGACCACAATAAGCCATACGCTTTATAGATTTGGACTTTATGGCAGACTGGCCAGAAGAAAGCCATTACTTTCAGCAAAAAACAAAATGGCACATTTTGAGTTTTCGAAAAGGCATGTGGGAGACTCCCAAAATATATGGAGGGAGGAAGGTGCTCTGGTCTGATGAGTCTAAAATTTTACTTTTTGGGGGGGCGTGGTTTGCCTTGAGGGAAGATGGCTGCTTAACTCCCGAGCTCTGTCGGACCATAGCCTACACTAATCCCACAAGTGGGGAACTCAGCTACCAAAAGTTCACCCATCATGGGGACTTCCTCCCGTGGACCCTCCGCAACCAGATCCCGTTCACCGAGAGAACTTAGCGGATGCCTAAGCCAGAATATACCGGAGATTTTCAGAACCCAGAGAACAAATATGGCGGCATCCGCTCCTACCTCAGCGACTGCTCAGAACCCCGCGGGGATTACTTTGTCTCCGACAGATCAAACTCCAGCGCAGGTAGAAAACAACCCTGCCTTAAACCAACAACCGAGCCTGAACGATCTCAGAGCGGTAGCGGAAGATATTAAGGACACTCTGTTTGCGGCCATAACGGACCTCCGTCACGAAATTCAGGCCATAGCGGGAAGAGTCCAGAGAGTAGAAAATACAACGGCACAACACAAGTCCGCCATCCGGAAAGTGCACCATAAGGTTGACACACACACCTTACAATTACGAGATCTTCAGTGACACGTGGAAGATCTCGATAACAGAGGAAGACGACATAATCTGCGGGTGAGAGGCCTCCCCGAATCTATTGACAACAACCAGATCCTTCCAGCAGTAATAGACCTATTCAACTGCCTCCTCGATCAGCCACGCCATACCCCTATTGCCATGGAGCGCATACACAGGGCTCTTAGGCCTCGAGGCAGAGACACAGACCCACCGAGAGATGTTATCTGCCACGTAAATGATTTTATTCTTAAAGAAAGTATCCTCAAGAAAGCCTGAGACAAACAACAACTAACCTTTGAGGGTCGCCCGATCCACATCTATCAGGATCTTTCAGCGATCATGCTCCGACACCATAAAGACCTACGTCCTCTCCTGGATGTCCTCAGGAATAAAGGAATCAGATACCGCTGGAAGTTCCCGTTTTGTCTACAGGCTTCATATCAAGGTAACTCTGCCATATTGAGAGTCCCTGAAGAGCTAGAGACATTCTGCCAAACCCTGGACATTCCGTATGTCGATGTCCCAAATTGGTACGCTGACTTTACCTTCACTAATCCAGACCACCCTACCAGAGAGGACGCCCAAAACATGAGCCTCAGGAGACACAGATCACCCTCAGCAAACAGGCACGGCTCCCCTGCAATACCTCTGCGGCATCCAGCGAGCCCTATGACTGCTCTCTTGCCCCGCAGAGCACGCCGTGATTACTAAGAGATACAGCACTGAAGAATCCCCTGCTCAGTACATGAGTTTCTGTCAGATCTCACTCATCAGTTTTTTTTATTATCTTGTTTTAGTTGATCTGTTCATCTTTTTTTATCATCCTACATGACATCCAGGCGACATATTCTGCTAAAGTATGATATACTAACGTTACCCCATCCAGCTATGCACTGAAGATGTGGAGTCCAATAATGACCGCCTTACCAACCCAGCTCTAAGCAGACTCCACGCTTCAAAAACAGACATAGTGAATGGCGACGGCTACAGACGACACCGGAGGAGATGTCCGAAAAACATGCAGATGATCAAAAAAAGCTGTTTTTCTTTTTTCAGCACATCCCCATCAGCAACTCTCCAAGAACCGATACGCACACGGGTTTCAGACTCTCAGCAAAAGATGCACAAGCCATCCCAGGAGACTGATCCCATCAAGGTGAGCCAACATAGTCCGGCGAAACGACCATATGCTAACTACCGTATACGATCATCACAGTCACAGACTGAACATACGCTAACACAACACACTGTGACTGGAGATCAGCGGATTCCTATGCATTGACTCTTTTCACCTGTAGTCTTCATTTGGGGTAATTAATAATCAGTAAGTAGTTATATTTAAAAAAAAAATCTACACTCTTGTTGTACTGTAAGGCTTTTACTGCACGGTTTGTTTTCAACACGTTGTTTACCGGCTTAGCAATGTTAGGAGCTAAGAGGCACAGTGCTAAGTGGACACAATACCAGCTCAGCCCACGTCCCCGATTCATAACAACAAAAGGGGTCTTTGATAATATAAGGGACCAATTGCTTCAACTGATTCATCCCCATAAAACGAACCGACTCGCCCATGACGCCTATATTCCTCACGATAGAGGCGACACCTACCATATCCAATATTTCAATTACCCCTCAGATAACATGGGTGGTAGATGCTCGCGAACACCTTCACCCTCCCCTTTTCACCACTGAACTCTGTTTCTGTTCCTGTGAAATGATCTTCTGAACACTAGCGTATAAAGGATATTTTACGTGAAATTACCTGTTGTTGTGAGACCAACTAACAGCTTGAATGCGATAGAAGGCGGGAGGGAAAAGGGGAGAAGGAAAAAGGGTAAGACAGAAAAAGGCAGGTTGAGGGGAAGGAAGCAGAGAAGAAGGAGACAACAGACCCCTCCCTTCTCTCTTGCTTCTCCTTTTGCTATATCACCCCCTCTAAGTCATGCCACAATATTAAAAAGGGGAGTTTTCAAATAATTAATTATAGATCTACTAGTGTTTAATGTCACAAGTTTTAAGTTTTATCGTTTGCCAACTAGATGGAGTTTTACATTACATTTATCACGTTCAGATAAAGCAATTTCATACAAATGCTTCACTCTAATGCCCTGTACACACGGTCGGATTTTCCGATGGAAAATGTCCGATCGGAGCGTGTTGTCGGAAATTCCGACCGTGTGTGGGCTCCATCAGACATTTTCCATCGGATTTTCCGACACACAAAGTTGGAGAGCAGGAGATAAAATTTTCCGACAACAAAATCCGATCGTGTCAATTCCGACCGTGTGTGGCCTGTTCCGACGCACAAAGTGCCACGCATGCTCAGAAGAAATTCCAAGACAGAACAGCTCGTTCTGATAAACTTAGCGTTCGCAATGGATACAGCACTTTCGTCACGCTGCAATGTTGAAAATGGTTTAATATAGCGCACTCTCTTCTTCTTTATAATGTGACAAGAATTAAGTAGTTTTGCTGCTCATATTCACACACACTTCTCACAAACTTATTTTGTTACTATTTATCGGGATTCCCTCAATATATTTTGATTTCTCACATCTGACAACATATTTTTGTATACTTTTTTTATATTTTTTGGCTTTAATGTAGATTCTTTTTTTGTGTTTGTATTTTTTTTTTTTTGGGCGATTTTGATTTGTACTCCCGAAAATGTTTGTGTGTGTTTTTTGTGTCAAGTTCCCACAACACCATTGATATGTTGTTCTATTTAATCTGTAGGAGATTGTTTGGTGTTGTTGTCCCTTGTTAATTTCACATTGTACTTTAGAAATGTACCTGAATCGTCACCAACAAACTGTCCTTTTTGGATGAAAACACACACAGGAGAGTAGAATTTACCTAAAAAATTTTATTAAGGGGTCACAACTAAACAAAGAGGGAGGCAACGCTGGAGAAACTGCAGAAGTGGGTGAAGCCTTGGACCCCCAGGGCAGACATTAATAATTTGAAAGCCAAATTGGTGGCCTGAGGAGTCCATATCAAAGGGAGGGCAGTCTGGTCCAGAAGTCCCAGAGATCCGGAAAGCAGCAGATGACATCTGTGTCCCCAGGCTGTGGTCATACGAGAGACTGCATCTTCTGTCAGATCAGACTGAACCCAGGGCCATCACTCTTTGGTCTTCGTTCCACGCTTCCTTCCACGCTGTGCCTCTGGTGGTGGAGTTGTGGCAGCAGGTGGAGGAGGAGGAGGATGGTCCAACTCAATGACATCCGTCTTGGGTGTTAGTTCCCCACTCACCCCCTTACGTAGGACTTTGTACAGAAGGTCCTCACAGAGCCTGCGTTGACCCTCCTGCATGCCCTGCAATTTGGTGGCAGCCATGCAGGCAAAGGCCTCTTCAGGAGTGGGTAAGGCTGGTAGGGACGCAGAAGCCTCCTGGATCAGCCTGAATGCTGAATCCTGCACGGGACTCGGAGTGGCCTTCCTGGCTCGTTTATATGGCAGGCGGAGGGGAGGGACCTGAGACTCAGTCAGGCTGCGACTGGTCCCTGGCTTCTCCTGGCTGACACTTAGCCCCGCCTCCTCCTGGCTGCCACTAATCCCCACCTCCTCCTGACTGCCACATTCCACAGCCTCCTCCTGGCTGAGGTCTTCCTGTGTATGAAAAAGGGACATAGTTTTAGTATTTTATTCATCAATCACACACAATTTTCACCTTCTGACTGATGCAAATTGAATGTTAACAAATATAACAGACTATCATTCTGAGCTCAGCAGTTTTCATTCTTGTCCCAATTTTGGGTGCCCACTACTGTCTATTGATATGTAAAACACTTTCAAGCAGCAATTAGTGATCAATAATAACATCTAGTAAACATCATTTATTTATTGACCAGAAGTCAGTAGAACAATGCTATACCTGGCTCCAGCTGGGCTCCTCCACTTCTTCTTGGCTGGAAGGCCCAGGTTGGACATCGGAAGCCTCAGCTGGGGTGGAAGGAAGCGTGGAAGGAAGAGTGGAGAAGGATTCCCTGACTTCAGTGTGGTCTGACAGAAATCGCAGTCTCTTATAGTACCACAGCCTGGGGACATAAACGTCATCTGCTGCAGCTCCGGATCTCTGGGAATCTGTGACCTTCTTGCGCTCCCTGAGATAAGTGCTCCTCAGGCCACCAATTTTGGTTTTTAAATAGGGGATGGTTGCTGTGGGGACCACCGGCTTCACCAACTCCAGCAGTTTCCCCAGCGCTGCCTGCCTCTTCTGTTTGTGATTATAGTGGGGGTGTCTCACTTGCCACAGACAGGGCAGCTCCCTGTATTTGTCAATGAACAAGGGCAGGAAATTGTGGTCGTTGAACCCATCCATTTTCTCTGCAAGACACAACACAAGACAAACCCTAATGTCAGGCCAAACTCCCCTAATCTTGTTACAATATAGGCTTCCATTTCGAAGCAGTATAGGCGCAAGTTTAGATCTTACCTTCGTTATCACGATCGGCGTCTCCGATACTCCTTCCTCCGCTCACAGATCGTACGTAATACGCACGTGTGTTACGCTTTATACACACTGCGCATGCGTATAACTCCGCCCGCCCCTGACGTTCTTTCTAGTCTATTCCCCGCCCCTTTTCATTCGGCGCAGTGGGGGAAGAGCACATGGCGGATAGACAGCAGGTGCGTGCTAATTGTAGCAACGAGGAGGAGGGGGAGGAAAGGCCGAAGCCTGAAACGTCCCAATCCAGAAGGAGATTTAAGGTGTCAGAGAACTCACAGCACTAGCTCCCGTCTCCATGCAGCAGCGTCTAACGGCCATGCGCGGTGTCCCCGACAGATACGAGCGAGTTCCGGATCGGACGTGCACAACCGCGCATCCGTACGAACGTATGCACGCACCCGCACAGCCATACGAGCGGGTGTACGTTCTCACGCACGCACGTTCACGTCCACCAATCCCGGCGCTCGGCGCCATATATAAACAAGGTTCTTGCCTGACACTAGTGCTGAATCGTCTTCAGCTAGTTCCTGATTTCCTGACGTCCGTGTGACCTGTTACTTGCTCCTGATTACCTGGCTTCCTGACCACTCTCTCGGATCTCCCTTGTCTGCTACCTACCTTACTGATTACACCGACCCTGGCTTGGACTATCTACTACGGCTCTGCCTCCTGACTTTGTACCTCGCTGCCTGCCCGTTGCCGACCTCTGCCTGACCTTGACCACGAACTGTCTTCTGTTTTGGATACCTCGCTGCCAGCCCGTTGCCAACCTTTGCCTGACCTGACGTTGCAGTTGTCCCTGAACCCACGCCTGCCCGGCTTCTACTAACAGTTCTGGTGACCTATCTTTCATCTAGTCCCCGGAGGATTCCGAATCTCCAAGTTCCAGTTCTCCAGCCGCAGGCACCTGCACCCTTCTGTGCCCCGGCACTCCCTGTCCCCACTACCAGGGGTGTCAGGACCAGGACCGTGCGAGAGGCCTCCCTCAACATTCAGACTCTGCTGTAAGGTACGTGACAGTACGATCCAGCCAAGATGGAGTCTGAAAGGGGGACCTCACCTCTAGACACTCTGTGCCAACAGATTTCGGCCCTTACCCAGGCAGTCCAGGGCCTACAAGATGGCTACCGGCAACTTGAGCAAAGAGTGGAGTCATTGTCTCCAAATCCCTCAACTCACCAGGCAGCTACAGCAGCTCGGTCTCCCGGTCCAGTGGCCTCAGCAGCAGCACCTGCAATAATGGTGCCACCCCTAGAGCCTCGAGTCCCCACTCCAGAGAGGTTTTTCGGAGATCGCAGCAAGTTCCGTGCCTTTAAAAATGCCTGCCAGCTATACTTCCTGCTACAGCCCCGCACCTTCTCTTTGGAGAGCACCAAGGTGGGGTTCATCATCTCACTACTCCAGGGGGAACCTCAAACCTGGGCTCACCGCTTATTGGAGCAAGCCAGTCCACTATTAGATACTATGGACTCTTTCATGAATGAAATGGCCAAATTGTATGACGACCCTCAACGAGCTACCACTGCAGAGGCCAGTCTTCATGCTCTCCAGCAGGGACGTAGGCCAGTAGAAGATTACGTAACTGACTTTAGGCGATGGAGTTCCGATACTCAGTGGAACGCCGCCGCCCTCCGCTATCAGTTCCGCATGGGACTCTCTGAGGCACTGAAAGATGAGTTGGCCCGAGTTGGACTTCCAGACTCTTTGGAAGACCTGATCCAATTGTCCATCCAGATAGACCGTCGTCTAAGGGAACGGAGATCTGAAAGAACCAGTCAGATGCGACCCACCTGGATGCTGCCCAAAGTTCCTAGCAACCCTCCTATGTCCACCTCCCATGTACCTGCTGCCACCTCCGAAGCTCCGGAACCAATGCAGATAGGGTTGCTCCGCTCACCACTGTCACCCGAAGAGAAACAGCGTCGACGTCAGAACAACCTCTGCCTCTATTGTGGGGAGGCCGGCCACTACGCAAATATGTGCCCAAATAAAGCTCGTAAGTTTAACTATCTACCTCATGAACCTAGAACACTAACTGTAACAAGATCTGCTCACATTGCTGTCCCTGTTTCCTTGCAGCTTCCAGAAGGAACACTCCGGGTCCGGGCCATAATTGACTCTGGCGCCTGCAGCTGCTTCATAGACCGTGCCTTTGCCCTACACATGACATTCCATTAACACCCAAGCAACAGCAACTTTCCATACGACTTGCAGATGGGTCAAATATTAAATCCGGGCCTATTACGTACGAAACCCAACCACTGCCCGCCAGCATATTACCCAACCATCAGGAACTATTGTGCCTGGACGTCATCTCATCCCCATTGTTTCCAATTATTCTGGGAATGCCGTGGCTACAAGCCCATAATCCCCAAATCAACTGGGTTACGGGCGAAGTAGTGTTCCAGTCCAGCTATTGCCTCCAGAACTGCCTCAAGGTCCTCCACCATGTAACCCCAGTCCTCGGCTGTTTAAAATCTACGTCAGAGTCCCAAGAACTGGTTCCATCTGTCTACCATAGTTTTCTGGATGTGTTTGATAAGCATAAAGCAGATACTCTTCCTCCCCACCGGGTTTATGACTGCCCAATTGAACTGTTACCGGGGGCAGAAATCCCGTTTGGAAGAATCTTTCCCCTGTCGGAACCCGAACTCCTGGTCCTTAAGGAGTACATTAACGAAAACCTCAAGAAAGGTTTCATCAGACATTCCTCTTCTCCAGCTGGTGCTGGAATATTTTTCGTGGAGAAGAAAGATCATTCCCTCCGCCCATGTGTGGACTATAGAGACCTAAATAAAATAACAATTAAGAATCGCTATCCTCTTCCCTTGATCCCAGAACTGTTTCAGAGACTTCGCTCGGCCCGGATATTCACAAAATCGGATTTGCGAGGTGCCTATAATTTGATTTGAATCCGTGAGGGTGATGAGTGGAAGACAGCTTTCCGGACACGCTTCGGCCACTTCGAGTATCTAGTTATGCCATTCGGACTCTGCAATGCACCAGCCACCTTCCAACATTTTGTGAACAACATTTTTAGAGATTTTCTGGACTCATTCGTAATTGTCTACTTGGATGATATCCTGATATTCTCAAACTCCTTAGAAACACACCGTGACCATGTGAGGCAAGTTCTTCTGAGATTGAGACAAAACGGACTCTTTGCCAAAGCCGAGAAATGTGAGTTTGAACGCCAGACCATTCACTTTCTCGGCCTGGTAATATCAACTGGGGGTGTAGCAATGGATCCTCAGAAAGTCTCAGCCATCATGTCCTGGCCACCCCCAACCGATAAGAAAGGGGTGCAACGTTTTATTGGATTCTCTAACTTTTACAGAAAATTTATTAAAAATTTCTCCAGTATTATAGCACCCATCACATATCTTACAAGGAAGCAAAGCCGTTTTCAGTGGACCACAGCAGCCCAAGCTGCGTTCGACAAATTAAAGGAGCTATTTACCTCTGCTCCGGTGTTGAAACACCCTGATCCTGCCCTACCTTATACCCTGGAAGTGGATGCATCAGTGAACGCTGTGGGGGCCATCCTGTCCCAGCGCCAAGGGCCAAAATCTTTAATGCACCCTGTGGCTTTCTTCTCCAAGAAATTAGGTGCCTCCGAGAGAAATTATGACGTTGGGGACCGAGAGCTCTTGGCGATAAAAGCAGCCTTGGAAGAATGGCGGTATCTCCTAGAGGGAGCAGCACATCCCATCTTGATCTTCACAGATCATAAAAATCTCGAGTATCTCAGGACTGCCAAACGCCTCAGACCCAGACAAGCAAGATGGGCCCTCTTCTTTTCCCGTTTCAATTTCCATCTTACCTATCGGCCAGGATCTAAAAACATCAAACCCGATGCGCTTTCCCGCATGTTCACGGAGACTGTGGATCCTTCACCGCCAGATACGATCCTGCAAGCTGGAAATTTCTTACTAACCCAATCCAGTGTGATATCACAGATCCGTCAGGCATCTTTAGGGACAACGATACCCTCAGGAACTAACCTCCAAGAAAAAGATGGGCTCTTCTGGCAAGGGAGTAAGATTTTTGTTCCCCAAGGTCTACGTACCACCATTCTACAGGTCTGTCATGATTATCCCTTAGCGGGCCATTTTGGGGGTCACAAGACCATGGACTTAATTCAAAGGCATTTTTGGTGGCCTAACCTTGCAAAGGACTGTAGAATTTATGTAAATTCTTGCTTGACCTGCCTTAGGAATAAAAGTAACAAGAACAAAGCATGGGGACTACTGAGACCACTGCCCATCCCCGAAAGACCTTGGGATAAAATTGCAATGGACTTCATTGTCAAACTTCCTCCTTCTGATGGATTCTCATCTGTCTTTGTGGTCGTTGACCGTTTTTCCAGGATGGCACATTTTATCCCTATGAAAGGGACTCCGTCGGCAACCGAGACTGCCAGAGTGTTTATTAAAGAGATTGTTAGACTCCACGGAATTCCCAGTGACATTGTTTCTGACCGTGGAGTACAATTCACATCTAAATTTTGGAAGTCATTGTGTGAGACACTAGGCATCAAACTGAGCTTTTCTTCAGCATATCACCCCCAGACCAACGGGCAAACTGAACGCACCAACCAAACGTTGGAACAGTACCTACGTTGTTTTTCTTCTTTTTCTCAGGAAGATTGGGCCTCATTGCTACCCTTGGCGGAATTTGCATTCAACAATGCTACGCACTCTACCACAAACCAGTCACCATTCTTCTCCAACTACGGGTTTCACCCTTCCTTTTTGCCAGTACTCATACCAGACTCTCCTGTACCTGCTGTCCAGGACAGACTCAATTTCTTTGCTGCAAACAATAAGTTGCTTAAAGAAACTATCTCTAAGGCACAGGAAGATAATAAAAGATTCTTCGACAAGAAAAGAAGGGGAGAGTTGGAGCTAAAGGTTGGTGATCGTGTGTGGCTGGCTACTAAGAATCTGAAATTGGCATGCCCTTCTAAAAAACTGGGACCTAGATACTTAGGGCCCTTCCCAGTCAAGAAGAAGATTAATTCAGTCACCTATGAACTCAAACTTCCCAATTCATTCAGGATCCACCCTGTTTTCCATGTTTCACTACTCAAGGTCGATGTACCAAATTCCTTTCCAGATCGGGAGGTAGGACCCCCTGAAGCTATAATTGTGAATGGGGAAGAAGAATTCGAAGTTGAAGCCATTTTGGACCATAGGAAACGGCAAGGGCAAAATCAGTATTTAATCAAATGGAGAGGCTTTGGCCCAGAAGAGAATTCCTGGGAACCTGAAACAAATCTCCATGCTCAAAGACTCATACGGGCCTTTCACCGCTCCCGCTCAGAGGGTTCGGTGTCTAGAGGCATCCAGAGGCTGCCCTTAAGGAGGGGGCAATGTCAGAGAACTCACAGCACTAGCTCCCGTCTCCATGCAGCAGCGTCTAACGGCCATGCGCGGTGTCCCCGACAGATACGAGCGAGTTCCGGATCGGACGTGCACAACCGCGCATCCGTACGAACGTATGCACGCACCCGCACAGCCATACGAGCGGGTGTACGTTCTCACGCACGCACGTTCACGTCCACCAATCCCGGCGCTCGGCGCCATATATAAACAAGGTTCTTGCCTGACACTAGTGCTGGATCGTCTTCAGCTAGTTCCTGATTTCCTGACGTCCGTGTGACCTGTTACTTGCTCCTGATTACCTGGCTTCCTGACCACTCTCTCGGATCTCCCTTGTCTGCTACCTACCTTACTGATTACACCGACCCTGGCTTGGACTATCTACTACGGCTCTGCCTCCTGACTTTGTACCTCGCTGCCTGCCCGTTGCCGACCTCTGCCTGACCTTGAACACGAACTGTCTTCTGTTTTGGATACCTCGCTGCCAGCCCGTTGCCAACCTTTGCCTGACCTGACGTTGCAGTTGTCCCTGAACCCACGCCTGCCCGGCTTCTACTAACAGTTCTGGTGACCTATCTTTCATCTAGTCCCCGGAGGATTCCGAATCTCCAAGTTCCAGTTCTCCAGCCGCAGGCACCTGCACCCTTCTGTGCCCCGGCACTCCCTGTCCCCACTACCAGGGGTGTCAGGACCAGGACCGTGCGAGAGGCCTCCCTCAACATTCAGACTCTGCTGTAAGGTACGTGACATAAGGACTCAAATATGTCCTTTGGGGAGATGTTGGAGATGGTGGACATCCTGAAGAAGTCCGACTATGATGGAAAGTATGGACCTTACCCAACCCCAATGTCCGAAAGGCCAAGATCATGGCGAAAGTGGTCAAAAGTCTGCACCGGAATTTCGGGGTACGTCGATCGAAAGATCAGCCCAGGAAGTGGTGGTCGGACCTGAAATTAAGAGAACACGAGCAGTACAGAAAGATCCGGAGAGTGCTGCAAAAAAGTAAGTAGTTGTGCTGTGTTCCTATTCTTTTTATCTTTATTATGTTTGTGCTGCTCCATGTGCTTTTCTTAACTGTTAATCCAGTTTAAAATGTCAACTTTCATGTTCATGGGCACATTATTTGTTCGTATCAAACATTTTTCTTTCGGCCTATAAAACACCATTGTTTGGGCCATATGCATTTGCCAACATTTTTTAGGGCCTACTTGTCTGAAAATAATTTGGTTGTGCAGATGTGTTTGTTAATAGAATGTAATGCAAACTAGATTCTGTGTAAGGAGAGGACACTCAGCAGCTGTTTAGACATCTGGACGCTGGAGCACTAGTGTAGGACACAAGAACACCCTTTTTATTAGGGGGCCACACAGGTGCTCCAGTGTATACTATAGGGGTGTCTCAGGTAAAGTATTACAGCTTGACAAAGGGCAATAAAAAAAAGACATCTTGGAACTCTGCTAAAACAGACAATTGTACCCCACTTCCAAGCAATGTTTCATCTTTATAGTTCTGCCATCAAATATCTGTGTGCTAAGTATACCATTTTTGTTTTACATAAGGGATAAAAGACTCGGAAGACACCCCTCATCCAAGGAGACCAGAGCCCCCCCCCCCTCTGGAAGAAGGGGAAATCCCCGCAACACAAGCTGAGCAGGAGGAGGAAGACGTGGTGGAACTAGTCACCACAACAGGTGAGTGTCTGCGACCACAGGCTCAGATAAGAGATGGATGGCGGCATTTTTTTTAGACCTAATTTATTTTGGGGTTCCTCTCTTTTTAGGTGATCGTGAGGTTGTGGATCCAGATCCTTTCACATCCAAAAGTGCCCAGATCCTGATCGGGGAGATCATGGGGTGTAATTTACAATTGGAAATCATCAAGCAAAACATTAATGATGTTATTCCAAAAAATAAAAAAAATCATTGATGTTTTGGGGCGAGTTTAAAGCCCCTCAAAATCACTTTCTTCTTTTGTGTGCTACAATGTGCGAAATGTTTTTGTGATTTTTCCCAAAGCCAAATTTGGAGGATGCACACAGTGTGTCAACATGTGCTATCTGCCATCACGGGAGATCAATGGAAGCGTTTTGGGGGTGCAACCCCTTCCTCAATTATAAAGTAGCTGAGAGGAAGGGCTTGCTCCCCCAAAACACATCCCTTGATCCCCCGTGATGGCATCTAGCACATGTTGACATTGGAAAAATTGTGTGCATCTTCCAAATTTGGCTTTTCCAGGGGTGATTTCCCCCCATCTGAACGCAATATCAAACACAGTTCCTAAATACTCATGTATGATATTGCCTTCAAGTTCTACCAAATGTGAACTTTGTAAGTTCAAGATTTGTGTCTTTCTTGTTGGTTTTACACATACCTGTTTTATGTAAAATGGACATTTTGAGTTTTGATAATGCCACCACAAAAATTGGTATACAACAAACATGTTGGTTTTTTTTCTAAACCTTTGGTAAATGCACATGTGATTGTGCAGGTATTAAAAAGATTGTTAATCAAGAATGTGTGGATTATTGTCTCAACGCTACAACACTTTTGGTGTTATGTAATTGCTGTTTTCATTGCAAATGGGGGTTATTTACTAAGGGCAAATCCTCTTGGCACTACAAGTGCAGTTTCAGTGCATTTGCAAGTGCACTTGTAGTGAAATGTGTTTTTGCATTTAGGAAATAACAGCCAACAGTGCTTTGTATAAGGTTACACAATCACGCCATTTTCTGGACTCCACACATTTCTGTCAGGGTCAGCTAAAACAAACACAAGCAGTTTTTCTTTTTTTTATTATAAAAAGGCTTCACAGATTGTCTGGCATATTGATAGCCCCCCTACCCGCAAAGAACTCCAGGTAGCGTAACTGGACATCACGGGCACTCAGGGAGGGCAAGCCAGGACGGCCACTTTCAAGCGCTGTCAGTGTGGTTTGATGTAGGATTCCGGCCTCAGGCCCAACTGAGCCAGCATAGTTGGCCGAATGTTTCCTTAAAAAGTTATGGAGAACACAGCACGCCAGTATAATATGGTTCAGTTTATACTCCGCCATATGGATGGGTGTCAGAAATAGTCGGAACCGGCTGGCCAGGATTCCAAATGTGTTCTCCACCACTCTTCGGGCTCTGGCCAGGTGGTAATTAAAAACCCTCTGTTCCGGGGTGAGGGTCCTCATTGGGAACGGCCGCATCAGGTGGTCCCCCAGTGCAAACGCTTCATCAGCAACGAACACGAATGGGAGTCCTTCCACATTGTCCTCTGGAGCTGGCAAGTCCAAGCTGCCATTCTGGAGACGCCTGTAAAACTCCATCTGGACATCCGGCCATTCTTCCCCACGTCCACATACAAGAAGTCGTAATTAGCCGACACCACCGCCAACATCACTATACTATTAAACCCCTTGTAATTATAATAGTACGACCCCGAGTTGGGTGGTGGAATGATGTGGATGTGTTTTCCATCAATTGCCCCTCCGCAGTTAGGAAAGTCCCACCGCTCGGCAAAGTGGGAGGCCACAGTCTGCCATTCCTGTGGCGTGGAAGGAAACTGTTGAGGAAAAGACAATAAACATTACTATTTTTACTCAGAAACATGGCAAGCAGATTAGACACAAACATTATGGGGCAACCTCCAGATAGCATTTATTAAGGGGAATTTAACAAGGCCAAAGTATAAGGTACACCTATCATATTCCCCCTCCCCCCCCTCTCATGGGCCATTTCAAACATTATAGGGGGTGTGTGTAAATCTTGGACAGGTAACCCTCTTCACTTCATTGAGAGATGAATGCCTAAATAATGGGTATTACTTGGAACAGCCCCTCCTTAGTTACACTATTGGCAGACCACTGGACAGGTAAGAAGTGTCATAATACAAGATATAAATACACATTGTACACATTTGAGGACATTTGGACATTCTGCTATTACCTATCAAGATAATTATAGGATACAAAAACTTTAAACTGTACCATTTGAAAGTATACAGGCAGGCCCTTGCACTACATGCTTTGGGGAATTCATCCATAAATCTCACCACAAAAGAGATGGGTATAGTGTGTATGGGTTTGGCAAAGTCAGCAGATAGATGATTGAGGATAGATAGAGAATTGGGATCAGCTGACTTAGCAGTTGGGGGAGGGAGGGTTATTAAAAATTTTTGGGGGACACCACCAAAAAAAAAAAAATCTGGCACTCTGCCTGAATTTAAATCAAAAATAACATTTCCAAACATTTTAGGGGGTGTTTGGGGTAAAGCACTACTATGGAGCTGATAAAATACATTGTTAAGTGACTACATGAGGTGAATATAGGGCAGGAGACACCATGCTGGGGAGGTTATTGAAGGGCAAATATGTATGAAAGAGCTAAAATAATAATTACATAAAAATCCAGCATGCATGAGGACAAAGGGGACATTCACAGCATATTACAATCATGGTAATTAGGGAATGAGGAAAGAAATACAAGATATTAGCAAACATTCAATACAATAAAATGTGATATAAAAGGATAAAAATCTTACCTTCATATACTCCTTCTGCAGGACCTGGATGATGGCAGAACAGGTCTCTGGGATAATGATCCCCAGAGCCTGGGGGGAGATGCTTGTCGAGAACTTCAAGTCCTGCAGGCTTTTCCCTGTGGCCAAATACCGCAGGGTGGCAACCAACCTCTGCTCCGGAGTGATGGCTTGCCTCATGCAGGTATCCTGCCTGCTGATATAGGGGGTCAGCAAAGCCAACAAACGGTGAAACACGGGGTCCATCATCCTGAGAAAGTTCCTGAAATCATCAGGATTATTCTCAGGAATCTCACGGAGCAAAGGCATATGAGAGAACTGGTCACGCTGAAGCAACCAATTCTTGGTCCATGAATTCCTCCCCACCCTGTTCATGGACTGGACTTGTGTCAAGGTCAGGACCCCAACACCAAGCCCCTGCACAGCACAAACTCTATGAGGAGTACGCATACGAAACATGGCTAAAAAATGGTCGGCTGCTCAGAACAAACTAACAGAACGCACTGAAGAACAGCAAGGCCTGTGAAGAGCGACCTAAAAAACAAAAACGAGCGGGCAAGATCACACAGGAAACTCCGATACGAACTGACTGCACGCACTGAAGAGCAGATACAAACCCACAAGCACAAACTGAACGGCAGAAAATGATCTGAAAGCCACGAGTCTGAAAAAGCGCGAATCGTCTCTCACCAAACTTTTACTAACACGAGATTAGCAAAAGGAGCCCAAAGGGTGCAGCGCTTGGTTCTGAACCGGCCTTTTCTAGTCTAGTCGTACGTGGTGTACGTGACCGCGTGGTTGGCGATCGGAAATTCCGACAACTTTGTGTGTGTAGACAAAATAAGTTTGAGCCAACATCTGTCAGAAAAAATCCTAGGATTTTGTTGTCGGAATGTCCGAACAAAGTCCGACCGTGTGTACACCCTATAACAGTCTGCCACCATAACTGCACAATAGACACAAGCCGTAATGTACACACTCTCCGTGTCCTACCGTGCTCAACTCGAACACTTAACCTTCAAAATATCGTCTCGCTCGTCCACCTAATACACTCTAACCCTACCAATTTACCTCTTTGCACGATAAGGCTATGGGTCCGACGACTCAGACTGTAGATCTTGTTTTACATCTCTCTTTTGACAGACCAACCCCCACACAGTGGCTGCTATCGCACGCCACTGACACTTTCCAGATTACCCGCATTTGTGTATCCCACCAACCTAGACAGGTGAGCAAATTGCCACTTGCCACCGGAATACCCCCACCTTTCCCTTCCCTTCTTGTCTGTTTTTTTTTTTATCTCCTTAACCCACTCCTCTACCCCCATCTCTTCATCCGAAGAGCACCATCTGCTTGCAGACCAACACAAGTTAAGAAACACTCACAGCTAGCTTTGGGACCCCAAACCTCCAGCGTACCTGCTTCTCTGCCACAGCTCCGGCCACACCTACCACCCTCTTAAAAAAAGATTTGCAGATAGGTTTTTAAGATGTGTGCTTCACAAAATCCTACACTTACACCCACGCTTAAAATTATCTCACTTAATACTAAAGGACTCAACATACCAGAAAAACACTCTCAACTTCTTATGACCATGCACCGAAATAAAGCTGACATTATCTTTATACAAGAAACTAATTTTCGCGCTGATTCCACACTGAAATTACACAACCATCATTATCCAACGGTATATCATGCGACTAACCCGCTATCCAAATCTAAAGGAGTCTCTGTTCTCATAGCAAAAAACTGCGCTTTTCAACCAACGGATACATTGATTGATAAAGATGGCAGATACCTTTTCATAAAAGGTTCATACCTCAATAAGAAAATCACGCTAGCTAACATATACGCCCCTAACAGTGGCCAAGTTACATTTTTTTCGGAACATCACTGACTCCTTATCCACCTTCCAGGAAGGTATTCTCATCCTCGGTGGAGACTTTAACATACCGCTTAACCCCACACAGGATACATCATCGGGCACCTCCTCTCTCCCCTATGCAGCCCTCTGAACAATAAAATCTCTCCTTCAAACTTTGCTACTTCACGATACTTGGAGGACGTTAAACCCCAATGGCAAAGATTTTACTTTCTTTTCAGCCCCACACCACCGTTACTCCAGAATAGATTACATATTCATGTCACAAAAAGATCTGCCCATGCTCAAACAGGCGTCCATAGACCCGATGTTCCTCTCTGACCACCACCTTATCTCCATGACAATGACATTCCCTGAATCTCATTCTTGCTCACAAATATGGCGATTGGACCCCTCCCTACTTACTAATCCTAATATAGCCGCCGAAGTCGAAAACCGTCTCAAACTCTTTTTCAAAGAGAACAAACCCCCTGATACCACCCCAATTATTAATTGGGAAGCCCACAAGTGTGTGATCCGCGGCTTTCTTATTGCCGCGGCAGCCAAACGTAATAGGGAACGAAGACAACACTACACAACTCTCACAGAGCGGATCCAAAAATTAGAAAAAGCACATAAACACACGCAAGCTGTAGCTACCTTAACTGAGCTTATCCAAGCACGAAGTGAATTGCTAGATCTCTTAGGAAAACAAATACGCCGCAAATACATCCTCTCTCAGAAAACATTCTACGAATACAGCAACAAAGCTAGTAAATAGCTTGCGAGATCCCTACAACACAAAAAGGCTTCAACGACGATACACTCAATCATAGATACCACTGGGACAAAAATGAACTCGACCCCTGACATAGCGAATCAATTCGTTAAATACTACATGAAACTTTATAACCTCTCCCCTACAACCCCATCAGCAGACGAGGAGACAAGGAAACAATTGATTGTTGATTTCCTACGACAATACACCCCAGTTCCTATTTCCGACTCTATAGCACAAGAGCTTGATCATCCCTTGACCATAGAAGAAGTTGACAGAGCACTGAAACAAATGAAAACGGGCAAAAGCCCAGAGCCCGACGGTCTGACTGTAGGATACTACAAAACTTATGCGAGTATCCTCACCCCCTTTTTTCTATCCTCCTTTAACTCATTCGTGTCTTCTTTGGAACCCCCACGAGATCTACTAACTGCCCACATTACCGTAATACCTAAGCCAAGCAAGGACCCAACAGTAGTCTCTAGTTACAGACCCATTTCGCTACTCAACGTAGATCTCAAATGGTACGCCAAAACAATAGCAAACCGACTTCTCCAGCTTCTCCCCCAACTAGTACATCTCGACCAGTTTGGTTTTGTACCAGGCAGAGAAGCGAGAGATAATACGCTCAAGGCCCTCAACATACACCACTGGCTTACTTCCACACAACAACAAGGCTTCATACTTTCCCTTGATGCGGAGAAGGCATTCGACAGAGTGGCCTGGGACTACATGACAGAAGCCTTACGGCCATTGGCCTCCCTTCCAAAATGCTAAACCTCATAATGACCCTATATTCCCACCCTACCGCCAGAGTCCGAGTGAACGGCCACCTGTCGGATGCCTTCTCCATATCTGATGGAACACGCTAAGGTTGCCCCCTTTCCCCTATAATATTCATCCTCACCCTTGAACCTCTTCTTAGAAGATTAAGGGAGAATCCAGATGTCAAAGGTATTGAGATTAAAAAACGAACATATAAACTAGCGGCCTTTGCGGACGACATCCTCCTTTTTCTTACCGACCCGCTCATCACAATCCCGAATTTACTCAAAGATTTCGATACCTTTAGGACACTAACTAATTTACAAATTAATTTCACAAAATCTACAGCCTTAAACATTACATTACTATCCACAACATGCAAACATTGCCAAAACAATGTTTTCATTCAACTGGAATGATAGAGCGATCACCTACTTGGGTATACGACTCCCAAAATCCCTTACTGAATTGTACTCCTTGAACCACTTACCATTACTACAAAACATAATAAAAGACTTAACAAAATGGGCATCCGGTCTCTTTTCCTGGTTTGGAAGAGCCGCAATCATTAAAATGAATATCTTACCCAGAATATTGTACCTTTTGCAAACAATCCCAATTAAGATCCCGTCTGCTTTTTTTTCTCAACGTACCGTACAGCTTGCATAAAATTTGTGTGGGGCAAACTAAAACTGAGACTTAACTACCTCAAGCTAACATCTCCCAAACTTAAAGGAGGTATAGGGCTACCGGATATAAGAAAATACCAACAAGCAAGCCACCTTGCTAGGCTCATAGATTGGAACATACATACCAAGTACAAAGATTGTATCCAATTGGAACAATCAATATCACCCCTGCCGCTAGCCCAACTTCCATGGATCGCACCTCAACACATTCCCCCAGAATGTAAATCCCACCTACTCATTAACCCAACTCTCCTCACCTTTCGAGATGCATGCATTAAACATAAAATCTCTTCCATTCTAGGCCCAATGACACCACTAGCTCAAAATCCAGATTTCACAGGAGTATTGAGAATTTGGATTGCTGTGCTGTTTTTGGCTTGATTTAAAGAGTTTTCTATGTGAGTGCAATGATTGAAGGTTACACAGTTCAATAAATGTTGTGTTTTACGGTATCACACTATATGCACATTTTTTATTTACATATGGAATGAAATGACACTGAGTTGGATGGAACGTGGATTTTTCACTCTACCTTGAGTGTACAGTGTTTCATGCGCTTTTGCAAAAACACGAGAGTGTGACGCATATTCATTCGGTGAGTGTTGAATTCAGAGGGAGAGGAATCACTGGCACGTTTGATTTGGTGGACATTTTCAGCAATTTGCACACTTTTTCACGGTGCTCTCTTCTATGGACATTTCTACGGATGTATTTCTATATTTTATTTCACATATGATGGATTTTTTTTTTATAGTTTGGAGTGATATACTCAAGTGTCATTTATATTATTTCAGTACACTGGTTCCATACTCTGAACACTGGGTTGTGTTATATCACTGATTTTTGGACTCTTTTTGATTTTTTTTTTTTTACAGGTTGGAGTGATATATATAAGTGTCATTTACATTATCACAGTACACTGACTGTACACTTTGAACACTGGGTCATGTTATATCATGAATAGTAGCGCCGCTTATATTAATTTTCTGTTTTTTGCAAATTAATAGAGATTATACATAGTTTACATTTAAAGTGGCAGCTTTGTTTCACATACTTCACGCTTCAATTTATACAAAGTAGTGTAATAGACACTTTTCCTGAGCGCAGTGGTGGGGACTCAAGGAGGGCGCAGTTTTTTTGGGTACCAGTGTTTAAACTTACTACATATGGCAGAGAACACATGCATGCAAGAGCACCAGGATCCCTCCAAAGCCTCCACAAATGGAAAACAAGTAAAGAATTTATATTAAAAAATCATATAACCATTAATGAAAAATGTCAAATTTTATTGTTATATCTTTATATGAATTGTTTTTCAGATGTTCCTGCTAAAGGTGAAAACATTAGTTCAAAAATACTAGGTTAGCCAAACATAGATACATGTGCGCAATTCCTTCTAATTATAAGGCATAAAATTGCTTTGTTTTTCTTCAAAGTCAATAGAAAGATTCACATACTGTATATAAGCAAGACTTGTGCATGGATTCTTCCTGGCTATACAGCTCAGCGACATCCACTATTCTTTATGTGCAAGTTTTATCGTTTACTCCAGTACTCTGAAAGCTGTTTTTGATTCCTCTGCTGGCTAAAGCTGAAAAATGAAGTCTCACAGTTTAGAATTTAGTATTTGCCATGTGTTCTGTGTTGCACTGGTTCTCTTGATTCTCCCTCTCTCACTTGGAAGCTTGAAGACATCCCTATGCTCTTTGCAATTTCCCAAGTCAAGAAATTATTATCAAGAAGGTGACCTAATTATTGGAGGGGTTTTAACTGTTGAAACAATGATCGTAGACATGTTACAAACTGACCTTAAAAAGGTACCTAATGAATACAACCCGTTTTGCTCAATGTAAGTAGATATCGGATATACATCTATTGTTTATTTGATTAACACTTATTTAACAAATGAATAAATATATTTCCTAAATATTTACTAAATGAGCACATCTGCAAAAATATTAGCTTAACAGGATTACATGTTTTAAATGCCTATACAGTGAATAAAGTATAACTAAACATAATCACTAAAATCTCCTATAAACATCTAAATATAAACATTTTCAAACTTTTTAATCTTTTTATTAGATAAAACTAATACTGGTGAGTGTGCCATAATGGTCCTTGTTCAGATATATCCTGTTATGTTTTATTTATTTATTTTTTCATTTTCACATACAGGTTAAATTTTTTCTGGCCTGATGATTATTTAAACCCCCCAAAACATTATATATTTTCTGAAATAAGAGGTCCTGTAGAATAAAAAGTGGTAGCTTCAATTTTTTTTTACATTGATAGGTGGTCACTCTTTAAAATAAATGATGCTGCGGTCACTTCTAATGTTCCAGCTTGTTGGTATCTGCTATACAATCTCTCAATACTGAGCACCATCTCTCCAGCTGATCCTGGCCTCTTCTATGGAGTCACCTGTTTATTCAGCAGTGCTTAAGGCTGGTATGCTTTTACTGTCATCTTTAAAGTGTCACAGTGAGATTTTTTAACACAGTATCAACTATTTTAACCACTTCAGCCCCAGAAGGATTTACCCACTTCCTGATCAGGTCATTTTTTTGTGATACGGCACTGTGTCACTTTAATTGACAATTGCGCAGCCGTGCGACGGTGTACCCAAACAAAATTGATGTCCCTTTTTCCCCACAAATATAGCTTTCTTTTGGTGGTATTTGATCACTTCTGTGGTTTTTATTTTTTGTGCTATTGACAATCTTGAAAAAAAAAACAACAAAAGGTCTAAATGTGGAAATTGACATAAATTTTATTATATGCAACTAATAATACTCCCCTTTATTAGTATGAGCTTTTAATACATTTAATATTTTAGTTGAATAGATAATTGTCCCTGAGAATTTAAGAGGGTGTTGATGAGTAGTGTATTGTCTAAATGCCAATAATAATGGGTACTTCAACCAACCTGTATGAAATATGAGAGTGTTAACAATTTATTTTATTTATTTATATATGTTTATTTATATACTGTATGTTTTTAATTAATTGCTTGACCCCCCCTTCATGACCAGGCCATTTTTGCAATATGGCATTGCGTTATTTTAACTGACTATTGCACAGTCATGAAACACAAATAAAATATGTAATATGTCATTTTTTTCCCCACAAATAGAGCTTTCTTTTTGGTGGTATTTGATCACCAGTGGTTTTTTTTTTTTTTTGCGCTATAAACAAAAAAAGACTGACAACATTGTAAAAAAAATTAACGTGTTAGGTGCTTTATCTAAGGGAAGTGACGGATTTTATTCCCAATGGAAAAGAAACGGCTGTGCGGCGTGCTGCGGGGTGTGAGAGCTCCACAACCCAGCTCTGTGCTGATCGCTCCGTCCTGGCCCCTCCCCTCCCCTACATATCCCCCTGATGAAGACACGTGACTCCCTGTAACGAAGACGCATAGGGGAGGGGCCAGGACGGAGCGATCAGCACAGAGCTGGGTTGTGGAGCTCTCACACCCCGCAGCACGCCGCACAGCCGTTTCTTTTCCATTGTTATGTTTGCTGCACATGAGCACCTTATAAATGTGAGTACCCCATGCGGGGATTGGATGTGATTTTAATAAAAGTATCCTACGGTATTACACTATATTAGCCTTTCTCTTTTATATGGTCTGATGTGAGTGGAGCCATAAAGAATCTATTTTGGGAATCAGCTGTACCAATTACTGAGCCCAGGGGTGGCTCCAAAAGCGTGTATTGACACAATTAAAAACTGTGTCACACGCTCCAAGGTGAGCGCAATCACATTGGGGGTCACCAAGGCACTTCACAGCATGTTTTCTTTGGGCACGTTTGACTCAGAACTGGAACTTTTTCTTTGAACCATCACTAATATACTGACTTTTGTTTGAACTTGGTCACTTTACATTATTGGATTGGAAGATTTTTTCACGATTGTGATTTGAACACCATAATTAGGGCGATTATAGTTTTAATTTTTCTACGCATGTGACTGATTTACTCTATATGTGTTTTTTACCATTTTTTACTAATATATATATTTTTTTACTTTTTCACTTTCACTTTAATCACAGTGGATTTATATGTGTTTAACATTTTTTTAGCATATACACCCCATCAGAAATTATTTTTCCTTTATTTTAACCACTGATGATTTTATATTTACCACATCATGGTTATATTGTAAGATATAGGTATGTTTTATATGCACATTGCACCTTGTGATTTATTGTACTAAACATTTTGGTGTGCATGGTTATAGGATTCACACAGCAAGTGATTTCAGCAAGTGATTTTAGTTTTAAACTCTCTGTGATTTGCACGCTGTATTATTTGTGATTTATATTCAGGATTACAGTTATTTAGGTACACCCCTAGGCGCAGCGCATTTTTTCATATATATGTTGTACAGTATAGCCTTTTCCTTTGAGGAAGGACAAAACAGATCAGAGCAGGACTGTACGGCGACTGGAAGGGACACAGACCAGAGGTGATGTGATCGGGAGATTGGGTGAGACACGCTAACCTGGCCAATGCTGGCAGTTCTGACATCATTTGATTACAGCTTTGATAGGCATATGTTTGTGAGTGTCATTTTGACTTTGGATGGTTTTAATTAATAAATGAGTGATGGCAGTAATGCTCTATGGGACCCTTTCTTTTATCTTATAAGTCCTAGTGATGATGAGATATGCTTGAGTGTCCAAGAAGGTTGCAGACATAAAATGAGCCAATTCTTGGAGGGAATTAATAGCAAATGCCCTTTTGCCAGTCATGAAAGTGAAAGGCAAATATTTTTGGTAAATGTTGTGTCCTGTGGGAGAGGAAATTATGGTGGTAAACTAAGAGGTTGAAGCTGGAAAAGTTTACATGTGATTAAATTCTGCACAGGTTTACATTTTGAAGCTAGATTAGAAAGACCATACATATGTTTATTTTTGAACATTATTGATTACAAACATTGAAACTTGCATTGGTGAAGCACTGTGGACTATTTTTTTTATAATTTGATGGAGGTTTAATTAATTTCTTATTTTTATAAATGTTTTGTGATACCCGTGGAGGGAGTAACTCTACGTTGTAGTTATTTTAATGTTTTCATAAGGTGGCAGCATTACACAGAGAGCACACTATAACTTAGTTTGGTTTGTGAATTAATTTGCAGTTTACCAAATCTTAGCATTAGTTTTCTTTTTTTAGGCTTTCTTGCTTTTATTTTCTGATGATCCAGCCAATAGGTCTGTTGCTTTTAACAGAACAAGCTCTTCTGCAAATGTACAGTATCAGTTAAAGTGTTGAGACAAACCATTTACCACTGACAGGAGTGCTTACAATGGTCAACTTTTTTTACTAACCGCTTGCCAATCAGCCGCCGTCATTATACTGCACCAGGTTGGCTCGGCTGAGCAAATCGCCATAGGTGTACGTCAGCCGCTTTAAGAGCACAAGCAGGCGCATGCGTCGCCAGAGCCGATATGCATGGCCTCCGGCCACCCGCGATCGCTCAAGAGAGAGCCTGAACGGGGATCTGTCAATGTAAACAAACAGATCCCCGTTCTGACAGGGGAGTAGAGAGAAATTGTCTGTTCCTAGTGATCAGGAACAGTGATCTCTCTATACTCCCTGTCAGTACACTCCCCCCACAGTTATAAACACCTCCCTAGGGAACACTTAACCCCTTAATTGCCCCCTAGTGTAAACCCCTTCCCTGCCAGTGTCATTTATACAGTAATCAGCTATTTTTAGCACTGATTGCTGTATAAATATCACCGGTCCAAAAAAAGTGTCAAAAGTGTTCGATCTGTCCGCCATAATGTCACAGTCCCACTAAAAGTCGCTGATCACCGCCTTTACTAGTAAATAAAAAATTATAATGAAAATGCCATTAATCTATCCCCTATTTTGTAGACGCTATAACTTTTGCACAAACCAATCAATATATGCTTATTGTGATTTTTTTTTATACCAAAAATATGTACAAGAATACATATTGGCCTAAACTGATAAAG
This sequence comes from Lithobates clamitans, assembly GCA_037952925.1. NCBI lineage: Eukaryota > Metazoa > Chordata > Amphibia > Anura > Ranidae > Lithobates > Lithobates clamitans. Next base: position 1,057,668 of record JBBGZY010000482.1, read on the forward strand.
TTTTTTTTTTTTTTTGGATACGAGGTGATCAAATACCACCAAAAGAAAGCTCTATTTGTGGAAAAAAAGGACATCAATTTTGTTTGTGTACAGCGTCGCATGACTGCACAAATGGCAGTTAAAGTGACGCAGTGCCGTATCACAAAAAATGGCCTGGTCATTAAGGGGGCAAATCCTTCCGAGGCTGAAGTGGGTAATGTAAAACCTTTACACTAAAAAAACACTTGTGTAACTGCAATGTGAGCTGGAGTTTGACTTCAATCTGTTATGCCCCGTACACACGGTCGGACATTGATCGGACATTCCGACAACAAAATCCTAGGATTTTTTCAGACGGAAGTTGGCTCAAACTTGTCTTGCATACACACGGTCACACAAAGTTGTCGGAAAATCCGATCGTTCTGAACGCGGTGACGTAAAACATGTATGTCGGGACTCTAAATGGGGCAGTAGCCAATAGCTTTCATCTCTTTATTTATTCTGAGCATGTGAGGCACTTTGTGCGTCGGATTTGTGTACACACGATCGGAAATTCCAACAACGGATTTTGTTGTCGGAAAATTTTATAGCCTGCTCTCAAACTTTGTGTGTCGGAAAATCCTATGGAAAATGTGTGATGGAGCCTATACATGGTCGGAATTGCTGACAACAAGGTCCTATCACACATTTTCCGTCGGAAAATCCGACCATGTGTACGGGGCATTAGTGTATCTAAGTCTGCAAGTCCATCTATCACTCCACCCCCCCCAGACTGACAATGATGCCATCTGCTGTGCCTCCTGTGCTCCTTGATCCAGAGTTAAGGAGGGGGTGTTTTACTGGCCAGATCATCAGGTGAAAACAAAGGGGAAAAAGCCTAAGAAAAGAAAACCAATGCAGCCATCACATCTAATGTTAGGCAAGCTGCAATATATTGTATATTTGGTTTTGGGTTTCATACCAGTTTAAAGGGTTTGAAAAGGCAGAAGGTTTTTTACCTTAAAATGGAGGTCCGCCCACCACTGCAAAAATTAAAAGCCAGCAGCTGCACACACTGTAGCTGCTGTCTTTTAATAATCGGACACTTACCTGTCCTGGAGTCCAGCAATGTCTGCACCGCCACTGATGTTTCCATCAGCTGTCAGGTGCATGCCGCCACCATTGCGAGTAAGGGAACTCGACAGTGAAGCCCTACTGTGCATGCGCGAGTCTCCGCTTCTCTCTCCTACTGGCCCGACAGCCAGGGAAGGAGGAGTGAGGAGGAGGGAGCCCCGCAGTGACGTCAATGCCCGTGGCTGAGGCTCCCGGAAGTGGGAATAGGATACCTGTATTAGACAGGTATTCTGTCCCCCCTCCCCCCCAAAAGGTGCCAAATGTGGGGGAGGAGGGGGGAGGAGTACAACGAGCGTACGTTCCACTTTTGGGTGGAACTCAGCTTTAATGCATTTGTCACAGGTCCCAGAAGATTGCCCGGGCCATTGAGGACATACAGTGTAAATCACGCATGTGCAGTGCTCCCAAAAAAGCACTGCTCCTAAAAAAAACTGCGTTTTTGAAACTTTTTTTGCATTGATACATGTCCCCTGGGGCAGGACCCAGATCCCCAAACACTTTTTATGACAATAACTTGCATATTAGCCTTTAAAATTAGCACTTTTGATTTCTCCCATAGACTTTTAAAGGGTGTTCCGCGGCTTTCCAATTTACCGCAAACACCCCAAATTGTTCACTATTCGGCGAACGGGTGAACAGCCAATCCCAGACAGCCCATCTCTATTAAGTACTTACATTGGAGCATTGGAAAAGAAAAGACCGTCTGTTCAGGGATGCTTGGGATCACTTCAAGATCCTCATGAATCCTGGTATTTTTATAATGCTGCCTAATGATAAAATGACTGTAATGCACCGCAGGTACCTCACTCCCATCCCTTCACTTTTACTGCCACAAGAGTCCTTGCCGCTGATGCAGCGTTCCTCATGTGGCTCCCTCGGTGTCCCAGAAGGCGAAAATCCTGATCGCTATTGTCACTTCCACTGTAACTTTGTGACGTCACATATGGGTTACCGTACATGTGTGCAGGGCAGCTGACCATCCAGAAGTGATCAGGAATGCAGCCGGCAAAGAAATTGCTCCCTCCAGCGGCTGAAATGATTTTGGTCGCCTAGTGGAGCATATATGGGAGCACAGAAATCCTATGCTCCCCTTTCTTGCTGGGAAGTCATATAGGGGAATGAACTTTCACCGAGGGTGGCTTTGGCCAATTATGGCTCAGGGGGTTTAGTACATGCCCCACACTATATAAGGCCGCCTGCGTGGCGGCCTTGTGTAGTGTGTTGCGGTGGCGGAGAGAATTAGACAGAGATAGAGGCAGTGTCATTTGATTTAAGTTAGATAGGGTAGGCAGGCGAGTCAGTTAGCTGCACTTACAGTGTATTGTGTATATATATATATATATATATATATATATATATATATATATGCATCCCAGGTGTTGTGTGTATATATACATATACACTGTATTCAGTTTAGTTAGATCTGTTCCTGTTATTCTCTTTCTAATATACTGACAGGCAGGCAGGTGTTTTTACAGTATTTACAGTTAGTGTACTGTGTACCCTGCACATTTGCACCTATAGCTTACCTGAAGGCAAGTGCTGTTGTTCTTCTTCTGATCCTATTAATACCACAGGCAGGCAGCTTGAAGTATTTACAGTTAGTGTATTGTGTACCCTGCGCAGTGTGCACCTAAATCTACCTGAAGACAAGTGCTGTTGTTCTTCTTCTGATCCTATTAATACCACAGGCAGGCAGCTTGAAGTATTTACAGTTAGTGTACTGTGTACCCCTGCACAGTTGCACCTACAGCTACCTTAAGACAAGTGCTGGTCTTCTTCTTCTGATCCTATTAATACCACGGGCAGGCAGTTTGAAGTATTTACAGTTGGTGTACTGTGTACCCTGCACAGTGTGCACCTACAGCTACCTGAAGACAAGTGTTGGTGTTCTTCTTCTGATCCTAGTAATACCACAGGCAGGCAGGTTGAAGTATTTACAGTTAGTGTACTGTGTACCTCTGCACAGTTGCACCTATAGCTACCTGAATACAAGTGCTGTTGTTCTTATTTTGATCCTATTAATACCACAGGCAGGCAGCTTGAAGTATTTACACTTAGTTTACTGTGTACTTGTGTCAACAAGACAATAATAGAAATAAAATTAATTTGACCAAGCAAGAAACCACAGCCTTAAAAGCCTTGAAAATGAAATCTGACATAGTGATTCACCAGGCAGATAAGGGGGGTACTGTAGTGATCCTAGATACTGCTAGTTACAAACAGGAAGCACTCAGGCAGCTGGAAGATCACATGACATATCGCCCCCTCAGTTCTGATCCCACAGCAACAATACAACAAAAATTGTTACACTTATTGGATGAAGGCAAGGAGATGGGTGTTTTAGATAAAAAAACTGTAGATTATCTCATGGTGACACATCCCATTACTCCGGTTTTTCACCATCTCCCCATAGTGCACAAACAAGACAATCCAGTGAAAGGTCGCCCCATAGTTGCTGGTATAGGATCACTATTGGAGAGCTACAGTGGTTACAGTCCTAATGTACGTGGGTTTATTTGTAGAGCAGTAGAGTTTCTCCTGACACACAATTTCTTCATGTTTGATGAACGATACTACATTCAGAGTCAAGGTGCATCCATGGGGGCTAAATTTTCCCCCTCTTTGGCAAATCTTTACATGGGCTGGTGGGAAGAATCCACTTTATTTGCCCATGGTAACCCATTCAAAACCAACATCGCCTGGTATGGTCGTTTCATTGATGATCTGATTGTAGTATGGCATGGATCGAGTGGTGACATAGGTGACTTTATGAAATATATTAATACCAACTCCCTAAACCTGGAGTTCACCTGTGTGCACCACCCGACCCAAATAGACTATTTGGATTTGACCTTGATGGGGCACCCAGATAGCAACACAGTGACTTCCAGAACTTTTAGAAAGCCCTGTGCAGGAAATTCCCTTTTATTGGCCAATAGCTGTCACCCCAGTCACACCATCAAGTCTTTGCCTACTGGTGAATTCATCAGGGCCAGGAGAAACTGCTCTACAGATAAGGATTTCTTGCAAGAATGCACAGCGATTCAAAAGCGACTCAAAGAAAGGGCCTATAGTACACGATCAATAGCTAGAAGTCAAAATATAGCATTTCATAGAGATCGGGTGGATATGATTCAGAATAGTGGCACAAATAAACACAAACAGTGTAGGGATTACAATAGAAATAAAGTTAACTTTGTCACTACTTTCTCTTTAGAATACAACAAAATTGTTGCGATTCTTAAAGCACATCTCCCCATTTTGTATGCTGACAAGGATCTGTACTCTGTTATCCAGGGCGGTTGTCAATTTTTCAGTAGAAGGACCCCCAATCTGGGAAGTATGTTGTCACCCAGCTTGTTTTGCTCCCAGAAGTCAAACAAAGCGCAGACCCGGCTTTAAACTGTAGGTTCCTACATGTGTGGCCACAACACCTGCAGGCAGTGTCATAGACATAAAAAATGCACCTCAGTTTTTTCTTTTTCTACCAAGAAAACATATGCCTTCAAACAGTATATAAACTGCAACTCAAAATGGGTGGTATATGTTATTCAGTGTAGTGCCTGCAGTCTACAATACATTGGGTGCACTATACGCCCGTTGAGAGTTAGAATCTCGGAACATGTGAATTACACCGCAAATACTAATGCTAAAAATATCTCAAATGTGTCAAAACATTTCCAGGAATTCCATCATGGTAATTCTGACACTTTTTCCTTTTTTGGTGCTCAACAGGTTAAAAAACCCCCAGGAGGAGGTGACACTCATCATATTTTGCTCAAGTGTGAAGTATGGTGGATACATACCCACAATATTAGAAAACCGTATGGTTTGAACGATAGGATGGATATAAATCTATTTTTAACATAATCACATTTTTTAACATAGTCGCATTGTTTGGTACATTTATCGCACCATTTTGAATATGCTTTATTTGTTCATGGTATGTTTCTCATATGCCTGCTGTGCTTCTCTTTCTCTTCTCCATGTGTTTTTAATTGTTTTGATTGCTCTGATTAGGATACACCCCCCCCTATTTGGAGTGCTTACTCTGTTATAAATATCTATTTTTAAATCAAACATGTATGCTTTGATGAAGGCTTCTTAGCCGAAACACGTCAAAGTAGCCTGTACCCGTGTACCCATGTAACCCAATAAAGGACTTTTATTCAAGAGCATCCGAGTCGCCAGCCCTTTTCTGATTTAAGTACTGCATTTTGGGGCCTGAACATCCTGGCTAGAGCACCGGATCATCATATTGGCAGTGGAGCTGGGGTATCATTTTGCTTCTAGTGTACTGTGTACCCCTGCACAGTTGCACCTATAGCTACCTGAAGACAAGTGCTGTTCTTCTTCTGATCCTATTAATACCACAGGCAGGCAGCTTGAAGTATTTACAGTTAGTGTACTGTGTACCCTGCACAGTTGCACCTAAAGCTACCTAAAGACAAGTGGTGTTGTTGTTGTTCCTCTGATCCTATTAATACCATAGGCAGGCAGCTTGAAGTATTTATAGTTAGTGTACTGTGTACCCTGCACAGTGTGCACCTAAAGCTACCTGAGGACAAGTGCTGGTGTTCTTCTTCTGATCCTATTAATACCACAGGCAGGCAGGTTGAAGTATTTACAGTTAGTGTACTGTGTACCCTGCACAGTTGCACCTATAGCTACCTGAAGACAAGTGCTGTTGTTCTTCTTCTGATCCTATTAATACCACAGGAAGGCAGCTTGAAGTATTTACAGTTAGTGTACTGTGTACCCTGCACAGTTGCACATATAGCTACCTGAAGACAAGTGATGGTCTTCTTCTTCTGATCCTATTAATACCACAGGCAGGCAGCTTGAAGTATTTACAGTTAGTGTACTGTGTACCCCTGCACAGTTGCACCTATAGCTACCTTAAGACAAGTGCTGGTCTACTTCTTCTGATCCTATTAATACCACAAGTAGGCAGCTTGAAGTATTTAAAGTTAGTGTACTGTGTACCCTGCACAGTTGCACCTACAGCTACCTGAAGACAAGTACTGTTCTTCTTCTGATCCTATTAATACCACAGGCAGGCAGCTTGAAGTATTTACAGTTAGTGTACTGTGTACCCTGCACAGTTGCACCTACAGCTACCTGAAGACAAGTGCGGTTCTTCTTCTGATCCTATTAATACCACAGGCAGGCAGCTTGAAGTATTTACAGTTAGTGTACTGTGTACCCTGCACAGTTGAACATATAGCTACCTGAAGACAAGTGCTAGTGTTCTTCTTCTGATCCTATTAATACCACAGGCAGGCAGTTTGAAGTATTTACAGTTAGTGTACTGTGTACCTCTGCACAGTTGCACCTATATCTACCTGAAGACAAGTGCTGGTGTTCTTCTTCTGATCCTATTAATACCACAGGCAGGCAACTTGAAGTATTTACAGTTAGTGTACTGTGCACCCTGCACAGTTGCACCTATAGCTACCTGAAGACAAGTGCTGTTGTGCTTCTTCTGATCCTATTAATACCACAGGCAGGCAGCTTGAAGTATTTACAGTTAGTGTACTCTGTACCCTGCACAGTTGTACCTATAGCTAACTGAAGACAAGTGCTGGTGTGCTTCTTCTGATCCTATCAATACCACAGGCAGGCATTCTGCTAGCTGCAGTATAATCAGTATATATATATATACATCCCAGTTTTGTGCAGCCATTAGTATGTCTAGAATGCCAACAAGGAGAGGCAGACAGTCACAAGTCAATAAAAGAGGGCAAGCAGGCTTTGTGTCTAGAGGCAACAGTGCTGGTCGTGGACACAGTGCATCCCCATCAGCACATGGCTGTGGGACATGCTTGTCCTTTTTTTCGGCAGCTGGCAGTGTTGAGCTGCAACATGCGGAAGACTTGGTAGAGTTGATGACCAAGCCGTCCTCATCCTCCTCATCCTCTCTCACCCAGGCTCAGGGTACTTTGTCTGGCAAAGCAGCTGCCAATGTGGCCTCTTCCCTCGACTCAATGGCATCAGTCACTCCTTCCCTAGCCCCACCATGTCCTCCTGAGGAGTCCCCCAAACTGTTTGAACACAGTGTTGGGTACATGCTCCAGGAGGATGCCCGGTGTTTTGAATGCTCCGATGGTGGTACTCAGCTTGGGGAAGGCAGTAACGTGAGCCCAAACAGAGGGGTTGCTCAAGAAGGACAGCAATCTGGCAGTCATGTTCCCCCAGCTGCAGCATACTGCCAGGTTTGCTCCAGTGATGAGGAGGGAGGGGATGATGAGGTCACTGACTCCATGTGGGTGCCTAATAGGAGAGAGGAGGAGGAGGCACATCACCAATGAGGCAGGATGCCCTCCAGGGGCCAGCTTAAGGGCAGCACACTGACTGCATCACACCGCAGAGCTCCGTATGTATAGGGCACTGCTGTCTCTGCACGTTATTCCAAAAGTTCTTTAGTGTGGGCATTTTTTGAGACAAGTGCATCAGATCCCACCACTGCTATTTGCAACATATGTCTTAAGCGTATCTTGCATGGCCAAAACATCACTCACTTGGGCACCACATGCTTGACCAGATATATGTTGACCTGCCATGCAGTTAGTTGGCAACCGTACCTAAAAGACCCACACCAAAGAACAAAGATGACCTCTCCTTGCTCCTCGTCAGCTGGGATCCCCACTATACCTTCAGTCCTCTCTGTGACCTGTACTGAAGGTATAGAATTAGGTGTATCACAGCCAAGTACTTGCGGGCAATCTGCTATCGGTACACCTACCTCAGATTGTACCAGGCAAATTTCCCTGCCCCAGCTGCTGCACCGCAGAAAGAAGTTCGCTGCCAGCCATCCACGAGCCCAGCTGTTGAATGCTAGCTTGGCTAAATTGCTAGCACTTCAACTGCTGCCTTTTCAGTTGGTAGACTCTGCCCCCTTCCGTGAGTGGAATGTGCGGTTCCTCAGTGGCAGGTTCCCAAACGCCACTTTTTCTCATGGAAGGCAATTCCGGCTCTCTATCGGCATGTGGAAGGCAATGTCTTGGCCTCGCTGGACAGGGCGGTCAGCTGCCCCAAGGTATGATCGGTTCCAGCAACCATCGTCAGCGTCTGTTTTACATGGTGCAGGAATGCAAGATCTGACTTGGACACCTTTCCCACAGAAAATCCTCTGGGTTACTGGGTCTTGAGGATGGATCACTGGCCAGAGCTTGCACAGTATGCAATTGAGCTACTGGCCTGTCCTGCATCCAGTGTTCTTTCGGAATGCACATTCAGTGCTGCTGGAGGCAGTAACCGATCACAGGGTGCGCCTGTCCACTGACTCGGTCGATCGACTGACCTTCATAAAAATGAATCAGTCTTGGATCACCACCAACTACCAAGCACCCTTCAAGACTGCCTATGCTGATGCTGAGTGACTATCCTGTTATGCTGAGTGACTATCCTCTTTCTCCTCAATGATCATGCTGTTAGCTTGTAAGAATATTTTTGGTTCTGGGTGCCCCCACCAGTGGCTAAGGCCCAATTTTTCAGCCCCTGTTTAACAGGGGCATGTAATTACAATTTTTGATGCAATACTTTGCAGCAGGGCTCGTTCCTGCTCTCCAACTAGAGTATCTGTGAAGGGTTGCAGTGTTGTGGCACCAGCACCAGTGCCTAAGGCCCAATTTTTCTGCCCCTGCTCAACAGGGACATGTAATTACAATTCTTGATCTAATATTTCACAGCAGGGCCCGTTCCAGCGCCCACCAAGAGTAACTGTGAGGACTTACAGTGTTGTGGCACCAGCACCCCCACCACCACCACCAAAGGCCCAATTTTTCTGCCCCTGTTCAACAGGTACATGTAATTACAATTCTTGATCTAATATTTCACAGCAGGGCCTGTTCCAGCACCCACCAAGAGTAACTGTGAGGACTTACAGTGTTGTGGCAACACCACCACTACCGAAGGCCCAATTTTTCTGCCCCTGTTCAACAGGTGCATGTATTTACAATTCTTGATCTAATATTTCACACAAGGGCCCGTTTCTGTGCCCACCCAGAGTAACTGTGAGGACTTATAGGGCGTACACACGGTCGGACTTTGTTCGGACATTCCGACAACAAAATCCATGGATTTTTTCCGACGGATGTTGGCTCAAATTTATCTTGCATACACACGGTCACACAAAGTTGTCGGAAAATCCGATCGTTCTAAACGCGGTGACGTAAAACACGTACGTCGGGACTATAAACGTGTCAGTGGCCAATAGCTTTCATCTCTTTATTTATTCTGAGCATGCGTGGCACTTTGTCCGTCGGATTTGTGTACACACGATCGGAATTTCCGACAACGGATTTTGTTATCGGAAAATTTTATCTCCTGCTCTCCAACTTTGTGTGTCAGAAAATCCGATGGAAAATGTCCGATGGAGCCCACACACACACACACACACGGTCGGAATTTCCGACAACATGCTCCGATCGGACATTTTCCATCAGAAAATCCGACCGTGTGTACGGGGCATTACAGTGTTGTGGCACCACCACCACCAAAGGCCCAATTTTTCTCACCCTGTTCAACAGGGGCATGTAATTACAATTCTTGATCTAATATTTCACAGCAGGGCCCATTCCTGCGTCCACCCAGAGTAACTGTGAGGGCTTACAGTGTTGTGGCAACACCAACACCTAAGGCCCCAATTTCTGCAGAGTATATAGGCAGGCCCCTACTTTCAAACATCCAACTTACAAATTACTCCTACTTGCAAACGGAAGGAGACAACAGGAAGTGAGATTAAATCTAATCTAGGAAAGGAAATTCTCTCCTGTAAGAGTTAATATGGGAAAAACGTGTCTCCTCTCCACTGATACTTTATCACCAATCCTTGTTTCACTATAAACCCCAAATTGTCAAAAAACATTTGTCATTGGGACAGAAAGTGAGGAGAAATCTTCTGGAGAGCAGCACAGACAGCAAAACAAATGTCACAGGGGTGACAATCCTTCCCTAAGTTTTCCAAAAAGCTTAAAATAGATTTTTTGGCTGGAGCTACACTTTAAAAATGTACCAGTTCAAAATTACAAACAGATTATACTAACAACAAACCTACAGTCCCTGTCTTGTTTGCACGCCTGTATACTGCTGTTCAGAGTATATAGGGCCTGGGGGCCCCACACCTTTCCTTTTTTTAATTTGGGTGCCGGGTTCCGCTTGATATCCATACAAGACCCAAAGGGCCTGGTAATGGACTGCAGGGGTGGGGGGTACACATGCCATTTGTCTCACTGATTTTCATCCATATTGCCGGGATCCAACATTACATTAAAGCCGCAAACAGTTTTAAATGACTTTTATTCCTTTAACCACTTGACGACCGCCTCACGCCGATGTACGTCGGCAAAGTGGCACGGACAGGCAAAATCACGTACAGGGTACGTGATTTGCCTTCCGCGGGTGGGGGGTCCGATCGGACCCCCCCCCGGTGCCCGAGGCGGTCGTCGTTTGTCCAGCGGCGATCGGTGATGAGGGGGAGACCATCCGTTCGTGGCCCCCCCCTCGCGATCGCCGCCGGCCAATGAAAACACTCCTTTGCTGCTGTATGCTAAACAGCAGCAAAGGAAGTGATGTCATCTCCCCTCGGGTCGGTATTTTCCGTTCCGGCCCGAGGAGAGACGACAAGTATGTGAGTGCACAAACACTACACACACAGTAGAACATGCCAGGCACACAAATCACCCCGATCCCCCCCCCCGATCGCCCCCCGATCCCCCCCCAATCACCCCCCCCCCTGTCACAAACTGACACCAGCAGTTTTTTTTTTTTTTTTTTTTTTTTCTGATTACTGCATAGTGTCAGTTTGTGACAGTGACAGTGTTGGGACAGTGTATATTACCCCCCTTTAGGTCTAGGGTACCCCCCTAACCCCCCCTAATAAAGTTTTAACCCCTTGATCACCCCCTGTCACCAGTGTCGCTAAGCGATCATTTTTCTTATCGCTGTATTAGTGTCGCTGGTGACGCTAGTTAGTGAGGTAAATATTTAGGTTCGCCGTCAGCGTTTTATAGCGTCAGGGACCCCCATATACTATCTAATAAATGTTTTAACCCCTTGATTGCCCCCTAGTTAACCCTTTCACCACTGATCACCGTATAACCGATACGGGTGACGCTGGTTAGTTCGTTTATTTTTTATAGTGTCAGGGCATCCGCCGTTTATTACCGAATAAAGGTTTAGCCCCCCGATCGCCCGGCGGTGATATGCGTCGCCCCAGGCAGCGTCAAATTAGCGCCAGTACCGCTAACACCCACACACGCAGCATGCGCCTCCCTTAGTGGTATAGTATCTGAACGGATCAATATCTGATCCGATCAGATCTATACTAGCGTCCCCAGCAGTTTAGGGTTCCCAAAAACGCAGTGTTAGCGGGATCAGCCCAGATACCTGCTAGCACCTGCGTTTTGCCCCTCCGCCCGGCCCAGCCCAGCCCACCCAAGTGCAGTATCGATCGATCACTGTCACTTACAAGGCACTAAACGCATAACTGCAGCGTTCGCAGAGTCAGGCCTGATCCCTGCGATCGCTAACAGTTTTTTTGGTAGCATTTTGGTGAACTGGCAAGCACCAGCCCCAGGCAGCGTCAGGTTAGCGCCAGTACCGCTAACACCCACGCACGCACCGTACACCTCCCTTAGTGGTATAGTATCTGATCGCATCAATATCTGATCCGATCAGATCTATACTAGCGTCCCCAGCAGTTTAGGGTTCCCAAAAACGCAGTGTTAGCGGAATCAGCCCAGATACCTGCTAGCACCTGCGTTTTGCCCCTCCGCCCGGCCCAGCCCAGCCCACCCAAGTGCAGTATCGATCGATCACTGACACTTACAAAACACTAAACGCATAACTGCAGCGTTCGCAGAGTCAGGCCTGATCCCTGCGATCGCTAACAGTTTTTTTTGTAGCGTTTTGGTGAACTGGCAAGCACCAGCCCCAGGCAGCGTCAGATTAGCGCCAGTACCACTAACACCCACGCACGCACTGTACACCTCCCTTAGTGGTATAGTATCTGATCGGATCAATATCTGATCCGATTAGATCTATACTAGCGTCACCAGCAGTTTAGGGTTCCCAAAAACGCAGTGTTAGCGGGATCAGCCCAGATACCTGCTAGCACCTGCGTTTTGCCCCTCCGCCCGGCCCGGCCCAGCCCACCCAAGTGCAGTATCGATCGATCACTGTCACTTACAAAACACTAAACGCATAACTGCAGCGTTCGCAGAGTCAGGCCTGATCCCTGCGATCGCTAACAGTTTTTTGGTAGTGTTTTGGTGAACTGGCAAGCGCCAGCGGCCTAGTACACCCCGGTCGTAGTCAAACCAGCACTGCAGTAACACGTGGTGACGTGGCGAGTCCCATAAGTGCAGTTCAAGCTGGTGAGGTGGCAAGCACAAGTAGTGTCCCGCTGCCACCAAAAAGACAAACACAGGCCCGTCGTGCCCATAGTGCCCTTCCTGCTGCATTCGCCAATCCTAATTGGGAACCCACCGCTTCTGCAGCGCCCGTACTCTCCCCATTCACATCCCCAACCAAATGCAGTCGGCTGCATGAGAGGCATTTTCTTTATGTCCTCCCGAGTACCCCTACCCAACGAACCCCCCCAAAAAAGATGTCGTGTCTGCAGCAAGCGCGGATATAGGCGTGACACCCGCTATTATTGTCCCTCCTGTCCTGACAATCCTGGTCTTTGCATTGGTGAATGTTTTGAACGCTACCATTCACTAGTTGAGTATTAGCGTAGGGTACAGCATTGCACAGACTAGGCACACTTTCACAGGGTCTCCCAAGATGCCATCGCATTTTGAGAGACCCGAACCTGGAACCGGTTACCGTTATAAAAGTTAGTTACAAAAAAAAGTGTAAAAAAAAAAAAAAAATATGAAATAAAAAAAAATAGTTGTTGTTTTATTGTTCTCTCTCTCTCTATTCTCTCTCTCTATTGTTCTGCTCTTTTTTACTGTATTCTATTCTGCAATGTTTTATTGTTATTGTTATTGTTATTGTTATTGATTGTTATTGTTATTGTTATTGTTATTGTTATTGATTGTTATTGTTATTGTTATTATGTTTTATCATGTTTGTTTTTCAGGTGTGTAATTATTTACACTTTACTGTGCTTTATTGTTAACCATTGTTAACCATTTTTTTGTCTTCAGGTACGCCATTCACGACTTTGAGTGGTTATACCAGAATGATGCCTGCAGGTTTAGGTATCATCTTGGTATCATTCTTTTCAGCCAGCGGTCGGCTTTCATGTAAAAGCAATCCTAGCGGCTAATTAGCCTCTAGACTGCTTTTACAAGCCGTGGGAGGGAATGCCCCCCCCCCCCCCCCACCGTCTTCCGTGTTTTTCTCTGGCTCTCCTGTCTCAACAGGGAACCTGAGAATGCAGCCGGTGATTCAGCCAGCTGACCATAGAGCTGATCAGAGACCAGAGTGGCTCCAAACATCTCTATGGCCTAAGAAACCGGAAGCTACGAGTATTTCATGACTTAGATTTCGCCGGATGTAAATAGCGCCATTGGGAAATTGGGGAAGCATTTTATCACACCGATCTTGGTGTGGTCATTTGCTTTGAGGGCAGAGGAGAGATCTAGGGTCTAATAGACCACAATTTTTTCAAAAAAGAGTACCTGTCACTACCTATTGCTATCATAGGGGATATTTACATTCCCCGAGATAACAATAAAAATGATTAAAAAAAAAAAATATGAAAGGAACAGTTTAAAAGTAAGATTAAAAAAGCAAAAAAATAATAAAGAAAAAAAAAAAAAAAAAAACACCCCTGTCGCCCCCTGCTCTCGCGCTAAGGCGAACGCAAGCGGCGGTCTGTCGTCAAACGTAAACAGCAATTGCACCATGCATGTGAGGTATCACCGCGAAGGCCAGATCGAGTGCAGTAATTTTTCCAGTAGACCTCCTCTGTAAATCTAAAGTGGTAACCTGTAAAGGCTTTTGAAGGCTTTTAAACATGTATTTATTTTGTTGCCACTGCACGTTTGTGCGCAATTTTAAAGCATGTCATGTTTGGTATCCATGTACTCGGCCTGAGATCATCTTTTTTATTTCATCAAACATTTGGGCAATATAGCGTGTTTTAGTGCATTAAAATTAAAAAAAGTGTGTTTTTTCCCCAAAAAATGCGTTTGAAAAATCGCTGCGCAATTACTGTGTGAAAAAAAAAAATGAAACACCCACCATTTTAATCTGTAGGGCATTTGCTTTAAAAAAATATATAATGTTTGGGGGTTCAAAGTAATTTTTTTGCAAAAAAAAAAAACTTTTTCATGTAAACAATAAGTGTCAGAAAGGGCTTTGTCTTCAAGTGGTTAGAAGAGTGGGTGATGTGTGACATAAGCTTCTAAATGTTGTGCATAAAATGCCAGGACAGTTCAAAACCCCCCCAAATGACCCCATTTTGGAAAGTAGACACCCCAAGCTATTTGCTGAGAGGCATGTCGAGTCCATGGAATATTTTATATTGCGACACAAGTTGCGGGAAAGAGACAAATTTTTTTTTTTTTTTTTTTTTTTGCACAAAGTTGTCACTAAATGATATATTGCTCAAACATGCCATGGAAATATATGAAATTACACCCCAAAATACATTCTGCTGCTTCTCCTGAGTACGGGGATACCACATGTGTGAGACTTTTTGGGAGCCTAGCCGCGTACGGGACCCCGAAAACCAAGCACCGCCTTCAGGCTTTCTAAGGGCGTGAATTTTTGATTTCACTCTTCACTGCCTATCACAGTTTCGGAGGCCATGGAATGCCCAGGTGGCACAAAACCCCCCCAAATGACCCCATTTTGGAAAGTAGACACCCCAAGCTATTTGCTGAGAGGTATAGTGAGTATTTTGCAGACCTCACTTTTTGTCACAAAGTTTTGAAAATTGAAAAAAGAAAAAAAAAAAATGTTTTTTCTTGTCTTTCTTCATTTTCAAAAACAAATGAGAGCTGCAAAATACTCACCATGCCTCTCAGCAAATAGCTTGGGGTGTCTACTTTCCAAAATGGGGTCATTTGGGGGGGTTTTGTGCCACCTGGGCATTCCATGGCCTCCGAAACTGTGATAGGCAGTAAAGAGTGAAATCAAAAATTTTCACCCTTAGAAATCCTGAAGGCAGTGATTGGTTTTTGGGGTCCAGTACGCGGCTAGGCTCCCAAAAAGTCCCACACATGTGGTATCCCCATACTCAGGAGAAGCAGCTAAATGTATTTTGGGGTGCAATTCCACATATGCCCATGGCCTGTGTGAGCAATATATCATTTAGTGACAACTTTATGAAAAAAAAAAAAAAAAAAAAAAAAAAGTGTCACTTTCCCGCAACTTGTGTCAAAATATAAAATATTCCATGGACTCAATATGCCTCTCAGCAAATAGCTTGGGGTGTCTACTTTCCAAAATGGGGTCATTTTGGGGGGTTTTGTGCCACCTGGGCATTCCATGGCCTCCGAAACTGTGATAGGCAGTGAAGAGTGAAAGCAAAAATTTACACCCTTAGAAATCCTGAAGGCGGTGATTGGTTTTCGGGGCCCCGTACGCGGCTAGGCTCCCAAAAAGTCCCACACATGTGGTATCCCCATACTCAGGAGAAGCAGCTAAATGTATTTTGGGGTGAAATTCCACATAGGCCCATGGCCTGTGTGAGCAATATATCATTTAGTGACGACTTTTTGTAAATATTTTTTTTTTTTTTTTTTTTGTCATTTTTCAATCACTTGGGACAAAAAAAATAAATATTCAATGGGTTCAACATGCCTCCCAGCAATTTCCTTGGGGTGTCTACTTTCCAAAATGGGGTCATTTGGGGGGGTTTTGTACTGCCCTGCCATTTTAGCACCTCAAGAAATGACATAGGCAGTCATAAACTAAAAGCTGTGTAAATTCCAGAAAATGTACCCTAGTTTGTAGACGCTATAACTTTTGCGCAAACCAATAAATATACGCTTATTGACATTTTTTTTACCAAAGACATGTGGCCGAATACATTTTGGCCTAAATGTATGACTAAAATTTAGTTTATTGGATTTTTTTTATAACAAAAAGTAGAAAATATCATTTTTTTTCAAAATTTTCGGTCTTTTTCCGTTTATAGCGCAAAAAATAAAAACCGCAGAGGTGATCAAATACCATCAAAAGAAAGCTCTATTTGTGGGAAGAAAAGGACGCAAATTTCGTTTGGGTACAGCATTGCATGACCGCGCAATTAGCAGTTAAAGCGACGCAGTGCCAAATTGGAAAAAGACCTCTGGTCCTTAGGCAGCATAATGGTCCGGGGCTCAAGTGGTTAAAATGTCATTTTGTGCAGGGACAGGTCCCCAAACCCTTTTTAGGACAATACAATGCAAATTAGCCTTTAAAATTAGCATTTTTGATTTCGAACGTTCAAATCCCATAGACTTCAATGGGATTCTAAAGTTTGTGCAAATTTTCGGTCCATTCGCAGGTTCTGGTCTGAACCAAACCGGGGGGTGTTTGGCTCATCCCTAGTGGTGTACTGCTAGCAGAGTACTTGGGACACCTATTTCTATACCTGCATTCCTCTCAATGCAGGTTTTTGAGAGGACTGGATGTATAGCAGGGTTGGAGATCCCAGATGAGGAGCAAGGAGAAGTCCCTCTTTTTCAATGAAGTGGGTCTTTAAAGTGCTGTTGCCAACGGACTGCATGGCAGGTCGTAATATATATTTGTGGTCAAGCATGTGGTGCCCAAGCGGCTGCTGTTCTGGAAACACTTGATCTGCTTCAGACATAGGTTGCAAACAGTAATGGTGCGATCTGCTGCAAACGTGTCAAAAAAGGCCCACACCAACAAACTTTTAAAAGTCAGCAGGGTGTCCGCAGCGACCTGCACCTGCGAAGCTCTGTGGTGTGATGCAATAGGGTGGCTACCCTTAAGCTGCCCCCTAGAGGACATCCTGTCTTGTTGGAGTTGTGCCTCCTCCTCACTTCTCTCAGGCACCCAAGTACAGTCAGTGACCTAATCATCCCCTCCCTCCCCATCACTGGAGCAATCTTGGGAGTATGCTGCAGCTGGGGGAACATGACTGCCAGTTTCTTGATTGGCACTAATTGCCATTGTTATGGCACCTCTCATGGGGGCTTCGCTAGTAATCAATGTGCTGATTATCAGCACAGACCCCCCTCTGACAGGGAGAGCCGCTGATTGGCTCTCCCTGTCAATACGAACTGAGGAAAGACATTTACCGGCACTTCCTGGTTCATGCTGTGATCAGCTGTGATTGGTCACAGCTGATCACGTGGTAAGGAGCCTCCGTCAGAGGTATCCGTCAGAGGCTCCTTATCACGATCGGAAATGTGGTGTGTCAGAGTGACACCCAGCACACTGATCGCTGACCACTGGAGCAGTGTTTATAATTCACTTTGTACAAGCAAAATTACAGAAGCAGGATGTTTGATGAATTTACATGATTGGATGAGTGAAGTGAACACACCTTTAGCTTTTCACAAAGCAAAGCGAATATTCGCTTTTAGAAGTAAATCATCCCCCAAAAGATTTGCACTAAAAAGGCAGTGCTTTGGTAAAAACAACTTTAACCCCTTTGTGCCTATAGGGTAAAGCAAATCTTAATGCCTAAGCCCAATTTTGCAACTTTGACATGTGTTAGTAAAACCATACATATCATTACAACTACTTTGTGCATTCAAGTGGATTATACCTTGTTTTTTTCAGGACAAATTGGGCTTTCATTTAGTGGTGAATGGTAATGGATATCTCCAGGTTTTTTTTTATTCTCTAAGGAAAACTAGCCTAAAAATAAAATAAAACATGTATTTTAAATGTAACTATACATTTCTTGCAACTACCATAACCAACCACCAAAGAACAACTCAAATTACATCCTTCTGCTCCTGACGATGGCAGCGATACCACATATGTGTATGTTAGTTGTTGTTTGTACCCATAGTACAGCCCAGAAACAATAGTGCACATTTTACTTATTTTATCCCACCTAACACTGATGCTAATTTAAAAAATAAATAAATCCTGTCCAAAAAATACTGATCCTGCCTTTGACCTTTGACCTTGACCTTTGACCCTGACCTTGACCCAAACACTAACCCTGGGGCTGACCTAGATCAAACCTTGATCTACGTATTTTTATTTATTTTTTTTTTTAATTATTATTATTTATTTATTTTTCTACACTCACTTTTTTTTCTATCTCTGCAAGTATGTGTCTCACCCATTCTCAGATACAAAAAACACGGGGACGGGCTTCACGGTGACTGAGCCTCCGATCGGCTATCACAGTGATATCACGGTGAACAGGTGACACAGAATCGGACAATTTTGGGCCCAATCGTTAGAATCGGGCTCGGGGCTCTCAGTGAGACCCTGGTCTCTGTGCTGGGAGTGCACCGCACAGTAAAAAGCGATACGCAAATATGCGGCCCTGCAGAAAAAAAGCCCAGTCCAGTGGGGCTGCATATTTGCATATTGTCGGCATAAAGGGGTTAAAAACTGCTTTAATTTAGGTGCCAAGTACAAGAAAGAACATTAAGTTTATTTTTTTTTCTTTATATTAGAATTAATTATATGAACTACCAGCACTTGTTGGCATTTGTTTATGCAATCACAGAAATTAATAATAATCCAGACCTTTTAACCAACATCACCTTGGGATTTCACATTGTGGATTCATGCTTGAATGAACGCCCTTCGATGGTTGGAATGTTTGACATAATTTCTGGTAAAAATCCAACCCCTAACTATAACTGCGGCATGGCAGAGAAGCTGGTGGCTGTAGTGAATGGCGTTTCCTCTAAGGTATCGCTCTTATTGGCCAGAATATTTGGATTATACAATATACCTCAAGTAAGTATTATGTTCATTAAAATGAATACATATGAATGAATAAATGAATGAATGATTGAATATATAAAACAAGTGTATTTGGAATACTTTACAAATAAAGTTATTGTGGTTCCCCTGGTTAATAAACCCCAACATCAGTGTTTTTTTGGCCACATTTCCTTTTATAGTAGTGAAAGGCTACAGTATCATATGGCCACATTATAAGTTACAGTGGGACCCAAGATAACTCAAATAAATAAAAGTACTCCCTATTTAAATATAGTAACACTCACATGGAGATATCCCAGGCATGGTTTATTAATTCAAATGAACAAGAATTGGGATAAATCTCTGTTAGGCTTGCATGACAAGCTTGAGTGAACATGTAAGGGACCTGGTTAGGGCAGTGGTTCACTCCAAGATAGCCCAGGCCCTGCCCTTGCATCTTCTCCAGATGGAATAATCAGGTATCTGCCTTTTTTGGAGATACTCCACCATCTTCTGTCACTCACATAGTTACATAGTTAGTCTGGTTGAAAAAAGACAGCACAAGGAGAGAGGCACCTCTGGGTGTAGAAGTTTAAAATCCACCTTAATAAAGAAGTATTATGTACAAGCAACTCACAAGTGTGAAGTCATCAAACAGCGTGTGATAGTAATATCCATCATGTAAACATCAGATCGGTCATCAGCGTCCTTCTGCCTGCCGCGTTGAGGTTGTGTGTTCTCCGTACACCGCTAGAGTGTAAAAGCCGGCTGCAGTGGATGCGGACTGGAAAAGAGGCATGGAACGCAAATGGATGATAGGCGAGGGGGAATGGCGTCACTGGCAAGCTTGTTTCCTGAGCGTACGGGCTGCAATGACGTGGCGTCCGCGCTCCTTCATCAAGCTGCAGATGGATGGGACGCTGGGCATTAAATTCTAACAGAGAGGGGGGGAGTGGCCATCTGAAGGATGCTATGATTGGTTCATACCTAATCTAGAGGTTTAGACACAACATCAAATGAAAACAATAATATACACGGCCATAAAAACATTATTACGAAGAAATCTAATTTAAAATATGTGAAAAAGGAGATGTATGATGCCTCAGAATGGCAATAACAAAAGCCATATTAAAAACAATAATAGACACTGCGCTGATCTAGATATCGAAGGGCAATGGGAAAACTGTAAGTGGGGAAATACAAATTGTTGTATATGTCTAAAATGTAAATGATCAAAAGTAATGAAAAATAGAAATGTATGAAAGAACAATACAAAAACAATTAAAAACAATTAGCATAGTATTTTGGCAGATAGGGGGACATAATGAGGTAGAAATTAAAATTAAAAATTATTAATATGGCATTCCTGGGATCTTAAAAATAAAAAAGGCTTTATGGCAATGTGCAATGAGTATTGCACGAAGACAGTGACAAATTGTAAAGGATGGAATAGTATGTGTAAAAAAGAATTGAGAGTGAGGTTAAAATTAAAAATTATGTGAAATATAAAATATACACATACGAGTGCCCATACATATATACACATATACATGTAAATGAGACGCATCTCTTTCAATGGAAATTATCTGGAGAAACATATGGACTGTACGAGGCAGTATAACATGCATACCCACAACTATCTGTCGTGGCTGTGTGATTGATACATCTGCAGTTACCTATCACCCCCATGGGGGGGGGGAATCACCGAGAGTGTGAAAAAAACAGGGTATGGTTAATTAAAGAATGGTGGCAATCTCGATACTCTTGTTGATCCCTCCTGGCGAGAGTACATCTAAAGTGTAGATCCATTAAGTCTCACGGACACAGAGTTTCTTGATTCTTTCGGCCACAGGTAAAGACTTAGAGATCTGCTCTATGACCCAGACCCTAAGCCCCTCTGTGGAGCCCTGATGGGCCATAGTGAAATGTCTAGGGACACTATGGGGGTCAATGCCACCCTCGATGAGTCTTCTATGTTCGCCGAACCTTTGTCTCAGGGTCCTTATTGTCTGGCCTACATACATTAGGCCACACGGACAACTTAGGCCATAGACGACAAAGTCAGACGAGCAATTAAAAAACTCTTTCAGCATGTATGTCTTCCCCTTGGTCGAAAAAGATTTTTGTCCATGTTGGATAAATTTACAGGTCTTACATAGGGTCTTTCGACATTGGAACATACCTGTCAAAGGGATCAATATGGGTACAGAAGGTGCGGCTGAGATGGGTTTGAGTTTACTGGGAGCAATTTTTTGTTTTAAGCTGGGGGCCCTGCGGTAGGTAACTGTAGGGCAAATGGGGAGTGACATCTTTAGGTGGGGATCTTGCTGTAAAATACCCCAATGTTTACATAATATCTTTTCCATACTTTTGTATTTATTATGGAAAGTAGTGACAAACCTGCTGGAACCATCTTGCGTAGATTTATTTCTTTTGGTGGGTTTCCCATGAAGGTAATGTTTGTATGCTTCTTCGACCACGGGTTCTGGATACTTTTTGTCAAGGAACTTCCTTTTTAAGGTTGTACTGATTTCAACGTAATCCAAATCTTTTGTACAATTCTGTCGAAGACGACAGAATTGTCCTTTTGGAATATTGGAAATCCACTTGGGGAAGTGGCAGCTCTCAAAGTGTAGGTAGGAATTACCTGCCGTGGGTTTAGTATAGTTTTTGGATGTAATTGTATGGCCATCACGTCCTAGTTCCAGATCCAGAAATGCTATGGAGTCCGGGGCAGTGACTGATGTGAATGATAACCCATAAGGGTTATCATTATAATGCTGGACAAAAGGGGCAATGAGATTAATGGCACCATCCCAGATGATAATTAGATCATCAATATATCTTCCAAAAAAGGTGATGTTGGCTGCAAAGGGGTTATTTTTGTGAATATAATTGTTTTCCCATAGACCCATAGCCAAATTGGCATATGAGGGAGCAAAATTAGCCCCCATTGCTGTGCCCTGTATTTGCTGATAGTATTTGTCATTAAACGTAAAGTAGTTATGCGTCAGGCAGAAACTTGTAGCCTCCAGAATGAGCCTTGCCTGGAGTGTATTGATCAAGGGGTCATTGGACAGGAAAGGTTCCATTGCCTCGAGTCCAAAACTATGGGGAATTGAGGTATAGAGGGAGCACACATCTAGCGAGAGCCACACGTAGGTGGGCTCCCATCTGTAAGATGACAGCAATTCTAGAAGATATGTGCCATCCCTAATGTAAGACTGTAATTAGGAAACGATAGGTTGTAGGAATTGGTTGATATAGAGGCTAAAACCGGTGGTGACGCTATCCATAGCCGCAACTATTGGTCTGCCTGGGGGATCCTGTAAACTTTTGTGTAATTTTGGCAAATGATAAAAATAAGGCACTTGGTAAAAGGTTTTCTGTAAAAAGTAACTTTCTGTTTTTGTGATGATACCTTCTTGAAGGGCAGTTGAAATAAGTATGTCAGCTTCTTTTTCATAGTCTGTAGTAGGATCTTTCTTAAGCTTGATGTATGTCGTATGGTCCGAAAGAAGTCTATAAGATTCTCTCAAATAGTCCACCCTAATCTAGAGTACTATACCGCCTCCTTTATCTGCTGATTTTATTATCAAATCTTTTGCATGGATGAGGTTATCCAGGGCCTTGATTTCAGAGTGTTGTAAATTGTTACATTGAGAAGTAGAAGTGGAGGCGCATAATATGAGCAGGTCTGCATAAACGACTCTGTAGAAACTTTCGATGTATGGACCCTTAGACTGTGTGGGAATAAAAATAGACTTAGGTTTAGGTGAAGAATGAATGATGGGCGGGAATGAGACAAGGTGCTGTGTAAGTAGTTTCATCACCAGATCATCACTGTTTGATATATTGAGGTCATTAATGTCAAAAGAGAAAGAATCCGAACTGGATGCAGGTGAGGCTGTGAGGGATCAATGGGAAAAGTGATAGTGGGATCATCGGAAACAATGGTATCTTTGGCTTGTTTGATATGAAAGTGCCTTTTAAGAGTAAGATTGCGTATGTAGCTATTGAGGTCTTTGAAGAGGACAAAAGGATTAGGTTTATTTGTGGGAGCAATGTTGAGTCCATGGCTAAGAAGAGATGTTTCTGCATGAGATAGATTGTGGGAAGATAAATTGAAGATCTTTATAGTTTTTGGTATTACAGTGCATTTAAGATGTTTTCTGGTTCGTCCTCCTCTGCATCCTCTTTTGTGAACTTTCTTTTTCTGGAGGTGAGGGCCAGAGGAGGACTGTGCACTAAAAAAGGGGGAGTAGAAGAGGATGCAGGGCAGTCTACTAAAGGTGGCATGATGCTGGATGTGCTGGATAACAACAAGACATTATTAGACTGAAGGATCTGATTATCCAAAGTGTCTTGGGATATGGATTCACGAGTGGGGTGGATAGGTTGGTTCGTTCTATTGGGAGAGGTGTGAGGGGCAATAATGATACTGGTAGAAGGATCTAGAGCTGAAGATTTGTTGGTTGGGAGGGTGACTGCCGTGGTTGGTGATGAGCAGGACAGCTTATTATAGAATAGATGGAGAGCACAAATAAGTTCATTGTTCTTACTACTAATGTTCTTTTTTTATATTGGTATTATGCTTATTTCTTATTTGAGACAAAAGGTATAGGAGCTGTGAATTGTCTTGAGGAATGTGAAGAAGACTGATGGGGAGCGTGAGGAGTACAGTTGTTCTGCAGGTGGCTAGCAGGAACAATATGGAATGGTGAGATACTCATGAGAGGAACAGGGGGGTGATTGGGGGGTACAGACTCAAGTTTTTTATGGGTGGGTTGGCGAGAAGTTGGAGCAGTATGATTCAAATGAGAAGTGGTCTTTTTATTCCATGAAAAGATTCTGTTGTAATTGTAGTCGTCTAGGTCACATTTGAGTTTTCCCATTTTAACATTAACAAGGTCATCCTCATCTTTTTTAGTCTTATCCTTGAGTACTTGTAACCATGAAGATGGTATATGTGTAGAGAGGCTGGAAATTTCTTCTACAATAGTTTTGACTCCCTGACTATGTGTGTCAAATCTAGTAGTTCTGTGGGAGATGAGTATTCCCATCCATTTTGTAGTACAGAACTACAACACTGTGAAATCAAGGCCCTGGATCACCTCATCCATGCAAAAGATTTGATAATAACATCAGCAGATAAAGAAGGCGGTATAGTACTCTAGAATAAGGTGGACTATTTGAGAGAATCTTCTAGACTTCTTTCAGACCATAAGACATACATCAAGCTTAAGAAAGATCCTACTACAGACTATGCAAAAGAAGCTGACATACTTATTTCAACTGCCCTTCAAGAAGGTATCATCACAAAAACAGAAAGTTACTTTTTACAGAAAACCTTTTACCAAGTGCCTTATTGTTATCATTTGCCAAAATTACACAAAAGTTTACAGGATCCCCCAGGCAGACCAATAGTGGCGGCTATGGATAGCGTCACCACCGGTTTTAGCCTCTATATCAACCAATTCCTAAAACCTATCATTTCCTAATTACAGTCTTACATTAGGGATGGCACATATCTTCTAGAATTGCTGTCATCTTACAGATGGGAGCCCACCTACGTGTGGCTCTCGCTAGATGTGTGCTCCCTCTATACCTCAATTCCCCATAGTTTTGGACTCGAGGCAATGGAACATTTCCTGTCCAATGACCCCTTGATCAATACACGCCAGGCAAGATTCATTCTGGAGGCTACAAGTTTCTGCCTGACGCATAACTACTTTATGTTTAATGACAAATACTATCAGCAAATACAGGGCACAGCAATGGGGACTAATTTTGTCCCTCATATGCCAATTTGGCTATGGGTCTATGGGAAAACAATTATATTCACAAAAATAACCCCTTTTGCAGCCAACATCACCTTTTTCGGAAGATATATTGATGATCTAATCATCATCTGGGATGGTGCCATTAATCTCATTGCCCCTTTTGTCCAGCATTGTAATGATAACCCTTATGAGTTATCATTCACATCAGTCACTGCCCCGGACTCCATAGCATTTCTGGATCTGGAACTAGGATATGATGGCCATACAATTACATCCAAAAACTACACTAAACCCACGGCAGGTAATTCCTACCTACACTTTGAGAGCTGCCACTTCCCCAAGTGGATTTCCAATATTCTGAAAGGACAATTTTGTCGTCTTTGACAGAATTGTACAAAAGATTCGGATTACGATGAAATCAGTAAAACCTTAAAAAGGAAGTTCCTCGACAAAAAGTATCCAGAACCCCTAGTCGAAGAAGCATACAAACATTACCTTCATGGGAAACCCACCAAAAGAAATAAATCTACGCAAAATGGTTCCAGAAGGTTTGTCACTACTTTCCATAATAAATACAAAAGTATGGAAAAGATATTATGTAAACATTGGGGTATTTTACAGCAAGATCCCCACCTAAAAATGTCACTCCCCACTCGCCCTACAGTTAGCCAACGCAGGGCCCCCAACTTAAAACAAAAAATTGCTCCCAGTAAACTCAAACCCATCTCAGCCGCACCTTCTGTACCCATATTGATCCCTTTGACAGGTATGTTCCAATGTCGAAAGACCCTATGTAAGACCTGTAAATTTATCCAACATGGACAAAAATCTTTTTCGACCAAGGGGAAGACATACATGCTGAAAGAGTTTTTTAATTGCTCGTCTGACTTTGTCGTCTATGGCCTAAGTTGTCCGTGTGGCCTAATGTATGTAGGCCGGACAATAAGGACCCTGAGACAAAGGTTTGGCGAACATAGAAGACTTATCGAGGGTGGCATTGACGCCCATAGTGTCCTTAGACATTTCACTATGGCCCATCAGGGCTCCACAGAGGGGCTTAGGGTCTGGGTCATAGAGCAGATCCCTAATTCTTTACCTGCGGCCGAAAGATTCAAGAAACTCTGTGCCCGTGAGACTTATTGGATCTACACTTTAGATGTACTCTCGCCAGGAGGGATCAATGAGAGTATCGAAATTGCCACCATTCTTTAATTAACCATACCCTGTTTTTTCACATCCTCTGTGATTTCCCCCCCCCCACATGGGGGTGATAGGTAACTGTAGGGGTATCAATCACACAGCCATGACAGATAGTTGTGGGTATGCATGTTATACTGCCTCGTACAGTCCATATGTTTCTCCAGATAATTTCCGTTGAAAGAGATGCGTCTATTTTACACGTATATGTGTATATATGTATGGACACTCGTATGTGTATATTTTATATTTCCCATCATTTTTAATTTTAATATCACTCTCAATTCTTTTTTACACATACTATTCCATCCTTTACAATTTGTCACTGCCTTCGTGCAATACTCATTGCACATTGCCATAAAGCCTTTTTTATTTTTAAGATCCCAGGAATGCCATATTAATAATTTTTAATTTTTAATTTTAATTTCTATTAAATTAATTTCTATTTTTCATTACTTTTGATCATTTACATTTTAGACATATACAACAATTTGTATTGCCCCACTTATGGTTTTCCCACTGCCCTTCGATATCTTGATCAGCGCAGTGTCTATTATTGTTTTTAATATGCCGTTTGGTATTGCCGTTCTGAGGCATCATACATCTCCTCTTTCACATATTTTAAATTAGATTTCTTCATAATAATGTTTTTATGGCCATGTATATTATTGTTTTCATTTGATGTTGTGCCTAAACCTCTAGATTAGGTATGAACCAATCATAGCATCCTTCAGATGGCCACTCCCCCCCTCTGTTAGAATTTAATGCTCAGCGTCTCATCCATCTGCAGCTTGATGAAGGAGCACGGCGTCAAAACGCGAAACGCGTCAAAAAGCTTGCCAGTGACGTCATTTCCCCTCGCCTACCATCCATTTGCGTTCCAGGCCTCGTTTCCAGTCCGCATCCACCGCAGCTGGCTTTTACACTCTAGCGGTGTCTGGAGAACACACAATCTCAACTCGGCAGGCAGGAGGACGCCGATGACGGATCTGATGTTTACATGATGGATATTACTATCACACGCTGTTTGATGACTTCACACTTGTGAGTTGCCTGTACATATTACTTCTTTATTAAAGTGGATTTCAAACTTCTACACCCAGAGGCGCCTCTCTCCTTGTGCTTTCTTATAGGTTAATGGAACATGGTTTCAGTTCTCTGCTGAAGGCAGCCCTGGGTTTGGATTTATCACCACCAGCATTCCTCTCCCCCTCCCTTCCATTCCTTTTCCTTCATTCACATTTAATTTACCTTTTGGTTCATACATGGACTCTCATTAGTCATGGACTTTCCCCTTGCCCCCCCCCTTTCTCTTCTTTACATATTATTGTTTATATAATATATCCCTTTTATATTATGGTGCCCCCATGTTAGTTTTATACTTATTGTTATTTTCCAGACATTTGCGTCTGTACTTGTATTACTGGCTGAAAAAAGACACAAGTCCATCCAGTTCAACTTACTATCCTGGCCTGAGGCCCACATTCCCTTATATTTTTGGCCTGAGGCCTGCTACCTGGAATAAAGAATGCCTAGTCCAGATGCTTTTTTTTACAATTGACTGCATCAACTGCACACGCAGCAATACATCCTCTTCATTAAACACGATCTCAGTGCAGAACACTCAGTACTCTTACACAGTACCATAACATCCAGCCACCTTTCCAGTTGTTTCCAGTAAGCCTCCCTATGGTGGTTCCACTCCCAAGGTGTTCCTCTGTCCTAGGCCCCAAAGCCATTCCAAACTGAGCCACAGACCTGCTAGGCAAACTTCAGGGGTTGCAAGGTTCTTCCACCATCTCCCTTTAGCATCCATCTCTATTCCTCCAGTCTTGCCTCGGAAAAGGATCTCTTTCTCCTTGTGATGGACTCCAGTACTCACAAGGAGTATGTCCATCCAAGCTTCCCTTGCTTAGTAACAGAACAATCCAAGATCCCGCAGCTAAGCCAGTCACTTGTCGGGACACAGCGTAGGGTGGCACAAAACATCAACTGTTTATTGAAACACAGGTGCAAAGAGATATAAACTCCTAGACTGTGCGGGGTAGGCAGATGGAGATGGCGGGAGTTCCACCAGGCAGAGGGGAATGGCTGTGAGAGGCTCTCCAGCAGGTGTCCTCCAGAAGGAGCAGGGGCCCCGATCAGGGAGCTAGCAGGGGGAGCTTGGGAATGAGCAGCCAGGAGATCCCCCTCAGAGCCATACCTGGTATTCCTGTGTCCCGGAGAGGCTCGAGGTGAAGGAGAGGAGAGGGCTGCTGTACACGGAGCTGGCTCCATCTTGGCTGCGTGTGGTCCCATGTGGTCTTGAGCTCCGTGGCCAAAATATTCTGTGATAAGCGGCGGGGGAGCAGAGGAGGACCTGGTGGATTGTCCCCGAGGGTCGGCTTCTTTATTTTTGCGCGGTTTGCCCATAGTTAGCGGTGCTGGTGTTCAGGAGTTAGCAGTGTGCAGGCAGGCCAGGCCAGGAGCTTCAGAGAGACATGTCCATTCTGGAAGCCATCCAAGCCACGCCCTGTCCATATTTTAAAAGTCAGCAGCTGCAGTATTTGTGGCTGCTGACTTTAAAGAAAAAAAAACGCCGGAACTCCACTTTAAACCAGCCTAGATGACCAGACTATTTGGCACCTATAACCCTGAATACAAAGTACTGTACAATACACATTATTATAAGCATAAAACCTAACATCTCACAATAGTTCCATAATAAGTTAAAGTGGTCACAAGATTAACTACTTGCCGACCAGCCGCCGCAGTTGTACTGGGACGGCTACGCGCCCGCAGTGCATCGCCGAGCAAATGCGTGTCCGCAATGTCTGCCGGCCACCCGCGATCGCTTCATAGAGAGCCAGGATGAGGATCTGTCAATGAAAACAGACAGATCCACATTCTGACAGGGGAGTAGAGAGAGATCAAGGTATCTAAAAAACTGTTTACTTAATAAATTATATAGTTTACATAACTTTTCGTAGGGTACTATTATATTTCTTTCATACACCTGTCCAATACTTATCACCTCATTCTGTTTCCAGAATTTACTATCCTTGAGTACTATCAAAGAAGCCCGTTAGCCTCCTTGCCTCCCTCCAGACTGCTCTGGCTAATTTTAGCAGGGGAATTCTTACTCCCACCCTCCTCAGATCTTTTATTTCTAGTCCTACCAAGAGATCTTCTACTTGCATCTTGCTTAGTAAATACTCCTCAATTCTTGTTTTTTTCTCCTGTCCTACCCAGGATCTTAGATGCTTCAGTTGCCCAGCCATATAATATAAATATAAATCTGGCAAAGCCAACCCTGCTGCATTTTTAGGTCTTTGTTGCTTATTAAGTTTTAATTTGCTTCTACCATATGCCCAAATGAATCTGGTTATCTGTGAGTTCAGGTCTTTAAATATCTGTTTTGGTATTTTTACCGGGGAATGTGCAAACAGGCTCTTAGGAAATATAATAGATTTAATCAGCTGGATATTGGTAATTTTATCCATATTGCCAATTTTCTCTTAACAAATTCTACCAGGGGGAGTATATTAACTTTCAGGGCTTCTTCAGAATCTAACGTAATATTTATTCCTAAGTATTTAAATGCTTTACTGTGAAATGTGTGGACAATGAAATCCGCCTCTGCCTCACATCAATCCGCGCCTCAGAATCACACACCGAGGACAGAATGTCGGTGGGCGGACTGAGGAAACAATTCCATAAAGTCAGTCAGTTATACATACCGAGAGGGTCTTGCACCACTTGGTGGTTGAATTAAGGAGACGGCAAAGATTTAAAGATCATTATTCAAAGGCCTGTGGTTATAGATATTGTGGTGAGTGCAATCTCACGGGGGGAGACCCCCTCACGCGGTGATCGCTATTGGTGAAAGGATTTCTACGTTTACCTTCACATCCACAGTCTGCATCTTTAATTATGAACTTTCCTGTCTTTTTAAACATTGGTTCTATATACAGTGTTTTATAACATCGGACACTTAGCGCTGCCTCAATAAGTTTAACAAGTCAAGGATTGGACACGCATTTTTTTTGATTTTCAGACTTATTGTTTATTACATATTTAAATGCTTTGACTATTTTTAATGGGGTTTGGGCTCTCATTACATTTCCTGTTCCAAGCAGCATCAGTGCAGATTTCTGCCAATTTATTTTAAGTCCTGAAAATATCCCATATGTTTCTATTATTTTCATCGCCTCCTTCAGGGAGGTATACTTGTCCCCCATGTATAGTATGATATCATCAGCATATAAACCTATATGTTCAACTTTTTCCCCCACTTTAGTCCCTTTTTACTTTTTTGATTGTCTAAATCTATTTGCCAGTGCCTCAATTGCCAAGGCAAATAACTGGGGGGACAGTGGGCACCCCTGTCTCATTCCCCTATATAATTTTATTGTAGAAGATAGTGTCCCATTTATTAGTAGGTTTGAACATGGTTGTTTGTAAATTATTTTTACCCATTTTCTAAATTTTTTCCCATACTAGTATTATAGTATATATATAGTATTTTTTCAATACTGTCTGTAAGAATTCCCATTCTACGGAGTCAAATGCCCTGGCCGTATCCAACGATGCCAAGGCACTTGACTCCGGAATAAGCTCCCTCATCTGTACCATAAATTGGGTTCTTCTGATATTGATTGAGGTAGACTTCCCTGGCATAAATCCAGTTTGGTCATCTGCCACAATGGATAAGATTACTTCATTAAGCATTCTGGCGAGTATTTTTGCCAAGATTTTGTAATCTATGTTCAATAATGAAATTGGTCTATATATGAGGCACATACAGCTCTATCTTTATCGGGTTTAGGTATCAATATAACTGTTGCCTCATACATGGTGGGTGACATTTCTCCCTGAAGGAATATCTCTCTATACATCTTGGTTAGGGCTGGTACCATAATTTCCACATCGCTGGTACAATTCCAGCGGTATACCATCCGGTCCTGGAGATTTACCCTTCCCCAGAGAGAAGATAGCTTCTCTTACTTCCTCTTCCTCTATATCTCTCTCCAGCTCCCCTTTTGCTCTTCTGTTAATTTGAGGAAGTTTAAGTCGCCCAAATATTCCTCTATCTCCTCTCCTGTACGTGACAATGTTGATGTATACATACTGATATAATATCTTTGGAAGCTCATGAGTATCTCCTCTAGTGTGTTTACCATCTCCCCTTTCTCATTTCTCACTTCTGAAATCGCCAAAGATGGAGTCTGTTGTTTTATAAAAAAGTTCAGTATCCTATTAGCTTAGTGTCCTTGCTCAAAATTTTTTTGTTTTTGCTGGAACTTCTTACGTTTAGCATTAATTATTAATTGGTTCTTATACTGTCACGCTAATCCTGCCCATCTTATCTGATTTATATTTGAGGGTTTGGTTATAAACTCAGTTTCTGCTTGTGCACACTCCTGCTCCAATTCCTCTTCTTCCTGTCTATTAGATCGTTTTATATATGATATTGTGGATCTTGTTATACCTCTTATATATGCCTTAAAGCTATCCCACACCATGCCCCCCATTTTCCTATCTCCATGAGCCTCCAAATACATTTCCATTTGCTCCGGTATTCTGTCATTTGGACCAATCTGGGTTAACCATCGAGACTGAATCCTATAGCCCGGGCATCTTCCTCTATACCTTATTTTTAGCTCAAAGGTCAACCCAGAGTGATCAGACACTCCCCTAGGCCTATAAGTGACAGATTGTAATATTGGGAGTAGGGATGAGCTTCGAGTTCGAGTCGAACTCATGTTCGACTCGAACATTGGCTGTTCGCAAGTTCGCCGAACAGCGAACAATTTGGGGTGTTCGCGGCAAATTCGAATGCCGCAGAACACCCTTTAAAAGTCTATGGGAGAAATCAAAAGTGCTCATTTTAAAGGCTTATATGCAAGTTATTGTCATAAAAAGTGTTTGGGGACCCGGGTCCTGCCCCAGGGGACATGGATCAATGCAAAAAAAAGTTTTAAAAACGGCCATTTTTTCAGGAGCAGTGATTTTAATAATGTTTAAAGTCAAACAATAAAAGTGTAATATCCCTTTAAATTTCGTACCTGGGGGTGTCTATAATATGCCTGTAAAGGGGAGCATGTTTCCCGTGTTTAGAACAGTCTGACAGCCAAATGACATTTCGAAGGAAAAAACCCATTTAAAACTACCCGCGGCTATTGCATTGCCGACAATACACATAGAAGTTCATTGATAAAAACGGCATGGGAATTCCCCACAGGGAAACCCCGAACCAAAATTAAAAAAAAAAAATGACGTGGGAGTCCCCCTAAATTCCATACCAGGCCCTTCAGGTCTGGTATGGATATTAAGGGGAACCCCGGCCAAAATTTAAAAAACAATGATGTGGGGTTCCCCCTAAATTCCATACCAGACCCTTCCGGTCTGGTATGGATTTTAAGGGGAACCCCGCGCCACAAAAAAAAAACAAAAACGGCGTGGGGTCCCCCCAACAATCCATACCAGACCCTTGTCCAAGCACGCAACCTGGCAGGCCGCAGGAAAAGAGGGGGGTGAGAGTGCGCCCCCCCTCCTGAACCGTACCAGGCTACATGCCCTCAACATTGGGAGGGTGCTTTGGACTAGCCCCCCAAAACACCTTGTCCCCATGTTGATGAGGACAAGGGCCTCATCCCCACAACCCTGGCCGGTGGTTGTGGGGGTCTGCTGGTGGGGGGGTTATAGGAATCTGGAAGCCCCCTTTAACAAGGGGACCCCCAGATCCCGGCCCCCCCTGTGTGAAATGGTAAGGGGGTACTTACCCCTACCATTTCACTAAAAAACTGTCAAAAATGTTAAAAATGACATGAGACAGTTTTTGACAATTCCTTTATTTAAATGCTTCTTCTTTCTTCTATCTTCCTTCATCTTCTTCTTCTTCTTCTTCTGGTTCTTCTGGCTCTTCTGGTTCTTCCTCCGGCGTTCTCATCCAGCATCTCCTCCACGGCGTCTTCTATCTTCTTCTCCTCGGGCCGCTCCGCACCCATGGCATGGGGGGAGGCTCCCGCTCTTCTCTTTATCTTCTTCTTCATCCTCTTCTTCCTTCTTCTCTTCTTCATTTTCTTCTCCGGGCCGCTCCGCATCCATGCTGACATGGAGGGAGGCTCCCGCTGTGTGACGGCGTCTCCTCGTCTGACGGTTCTTAAATAATGGGGGGCGGGGCCACCCGGTGACCCCGCCCCCTCTGACGCACGGGACATGATGGGTCTTCCCTGTGGCATTCCCCGTGATGTCACAGGGAAGTCCCGTCAAGTCACCGTGCATCAGAGGGGGAGGGGTCACCGGGTGGCCCCGCCCCCGTTATTTAAGAACCGTCAGACGAGGAGACGCCGTCACACAGCGGGAGCCTCCCTCCATGCCAGCATGGGTGCGGAGCGGCCCGGAGAAGAAAATTAGGAAGAGTAGAAGAGAAGAAGGAAGAAGAGAAGAGGATAAAGAAGAAGATGAAGAGAAGAGCGGGAGCCTCCCCCCATGCCATGCGTGCGGAGCGGCCTGAGGAGAAGAAGATAGAAGATGCCGTGGAGGAGATGCTGGACGAAAACGCCGGAGGAAGAACCAGAAGGGCCAGAAGAACCAGAAGAAGAAGAAGATGAAGGAAGATAGAAGAAAGAAGAAGCATTTAAATAAAGGAATTGTCAAAAACTGTCTCTTGTCATTTTTAACATTTTTGACAGTTTTTTAGTGAAATGGTAGGGGTAAGTACCCCCTTACCATTTCACATAGGGGGGGGCCGGGATCTGGGGGTCCCCTTGTTAAAGAGGGCTTCCAGATTCCAATAAGCCCCCCGCCCACAGACCCCCGCAACCACCGGCCAGGGTTGTGGGGATGAGGCCCTTGTCCTCATCAACATGGGGACAAGGTGATTTGGGGGGCTACCCCAAAGCACCCTCCCAATGTTGAGGGCATGTAGCCTGGTACGGTTCAGGAGGGGGGGCACACTCTCATCCCCCCCTCTTTTCCTGTGGCCTGCCAGGTTGCGTGCTCGGATAAGGGTCTGGTATGGATTGTTGGGGGGACCCCATGCCATTTTTGTTTTTTTTTTGTGGCGCGGGGTTTCCCTGTGGGGAATTCCCATGCCGTTTTTATCAATGAACTTCTATGTGTAATGTCGGCAATGCAATAGCCGCGAGTAGTTTTAAATGTTTTTTTCCTTCGAAATGTCATTTTGCTGTCAGACTGTTCTAAACACGGGAAACCCTGCGCCCCTTTACAGGCATACTATAGACACCCCCCAGCTACGAAATTTAAAGGGATATTACACTTTTATTGTTTGACTTTAAGCATTATTAAAATCACTGCTCCTGAAAAAACGCTCATTTTTAAAACTTTTTTTTGCATTGATTCATGTCCCCTGGGGCAGGACCCGGGTCCCCAAACACTTTTTATGACAATAACTTGCATATAAGCCTTTAAAATTAGCACTTTTGATTATTCATGTTCGTGTCCCATAGACTTTAACGGTGTTCGAGCAAACTTTTTTCCTGTTCGCATGTTCTGGTGCGAACCGAACAGGTGGGTGTTTGGCTCATCCCTAATTGGGAGCAACTTCTCATTTCCCAGAGCCAGGTCTATTCTAGACATGCAACCTCTTCCTGGTGCATGCCACGAATAAGCCCTAGATTCTGGGTTTCTAATCCTCCAAAGATCAGCCCATCCAACTTCTTTTATAAATTTTTCCAGCATCCTGGGCCCTACTGTTCCTCTTGGAATATTCCTCCCAGCCTATCCACCTTTGGGTTTAAACACATATTGAAATCTCCCATACACACAACATATGCCTCTGGATACTCTGACATGAATAAAATTGCTTCCTTCAATACTGCCATCGTAGCAGGTGGAGGATTATATATTCCCATAATTACAAATGGCTGTGAGTGCATCAGGGCAAAGACAAAGACATATCTCCCCTCCAGGTCCCTCCTTACCCTGATGCACTCCCATGTCACCGCTCGGTGCACCATAAGGGAAACCCCTCTTGAATACGTTGTATGACATGAGTGACTCGACCACTGTATCCAAGGCTTTTTTAAGTAGTCCAGTCTTTCTTTAGTCATGTGTGTTTCTTGCATGCAAATTATTTTGGCTTGCACCTTACTAATTTCTGTAAACACCTGCGTTTAATTGTGTACCCATACCTCTAACATTCCATGACAAAAAAGTATATTGATTACTCTTATTACTCATATTTATTATTTTTTTTTATTTTGTTTTACCCTTCTTTTCACCAGAAATCCTACTTCTCATTCTTTCCCCCATGACCTTCCCCTTACCTACATACCTCTCCCTCCTACCCCATCCATTCATCCACTCATCCCCATTCATCCAATTCAATTTTTTTAGGGCATTACCAACATAGTGCATTTTGCCCTTATATAGGTAATTTGTATCGATTTCAGCCTATCTACACCTTGACACCCCCCCCTCCTATTCTTTTTTTTTTTAAGGGGGAGTTTGAGGCCAGGGGGAAGAAGACGAAACTGCAAAAAAAAAAAAAAAAACCACCACGTCCTCCATTTATTTGCACTCCCATATCTCTTCCCATTTATGTGGATATTCCCTATACATCTCTCCCCTCCTACCCGCTGCTATTTACTTCCCTATATCTCCTGTGTTTAACTTTATATCCTCGCGTGCCATCCATATTCCATTTTAATCCCCCTCTTGTGTTACTCTTGACCCCCCACCCCTTACACCACCCTAATCATAGCCTATTCCCCCCTCCCCCCACTGTCCCCCCTACACTCCATTTTCCCGTGTTGTATATATTTGTGTTCATACTTTTAATCCTTAATGTATTCTTTAATCTTTACTTAATCTTTAGTGTGCCTACCTCCTCTTCCCCCTCCTTCTCACTCCACTCCTGTGTTCTCTTATCTTTTAATTTCATTTATCCCGTGCTACACCCGTGCTCCCAAAAAACAAAAACTCATCAAAAAAAAAAAAAAAAAAAAAGAAACATTTTTCTCTTTTTTTTTTTTTTTTTTAAAAAGCCACTGCAAATCAAATATCCCTCCACCCAACAAAGACGGGGAAGGGGGGAAGGAAAGAAAAAGAAAAAAAAAATCCCCTTCCATTCAAAAAAAAAAAAATTCTTCACTTATCCCCCCCCAAAAAAAAAACAGCACCTCCTACCTCTCCTCCCTCCCATGATCAATCATAGACCCCCTTTAGCATCTAAACTTTTTTGGGGGTTTCACCCAGCCCCTATTTTCCCTTCTTTCAATGAGGTAATGGTTTGACAGTCCGCATCCAGTCTTTTGCTTGTTCCGCTGTACTGAAATACATAGTCTTTCCTCCTTCCTCCACTCTCAACCGTGCTGGGTACGCCATAGAATATTCGATTCCTGCCTCTCTCATTCTTCGTTTTACCTCATAAAAAGTAGCCCTTTGCTTTTGTAGCTCTAGGGAGAAGTCCGGGAACATTGACACTTTACTATTCTCAAAGTAAATCTCTCTCTTTTGTCTTGCTTTCCTCAAAATCGCATCTCTGTCTCTGCAGTTCAATAGTCGCGCCAGCAAAGGCCTAGGAGGGAGCCCTGGCTTTGGTACTGCTGCCGGCACCCTGTGTGCTCTTTCCACTGCAAATGCTGTTGAGAACTCCATATCTGGAAATACATTTTTCAACCATTTTTCTATAAAGTCCCCAGGGTTAAACCCCTCCGCTTTCTCCGGTAAACCGACTATTCTTAAATTATTTTGGCGCATGCGATTCTCAAAATCGTCTGTTTTTTTGTTGCCATGTAACAATCTGCTTCTCTGCTGATGATATTTTTTTGGGCATAGGGTTAACTGCATCTTCCAATATAGATATCCTATTTTCCACTTCTGCCATCCTATCTCTCATACTCTGCATGTCATGTCTGATCAGTCCTATGTCATTTTTAATTTCATCCATTTTACCTGTCAGCGCTGCATTGCTTGAGTGGATGGCCTACATTAACTGTGCATTCATCTGCTCCAGTGTCAGTTTAGGCGGCTTCTCCCGCTTCTCTGCCTTCTCAGGCTGCGGCTGGGGCGTGCTGGGCTTCTGGATCTCCAGAGCTGATGTTCCGCCGCTCCGTGTCTGTGGAGGGCTTCGCCCGCCGTCTTGCCTGTTGGATCGTGCAAATTCCTTAAGGCGATCCGCCGCCGTCTGCTTGCTGCTCATGTTGCCGCCAGGGTTGTCTGTTTGCCGGGTTAAAAGTGTCAGTAGCAGGGACTACACAGGATCCTGACGGAGGCTCAGAAGGCTGATCTCGGAGCTCCTGCTAATCACATCCGCCTGTGTCAGCGGAAGTCACGCCCCGCATGAACCCCAGATGGTGATTTATCTTTAAAGATTTATTAAAGGACATTGTTGATAAATATTTCTGTCAAAAGTGAAGGAGCCTCTCCAAACCAATCTGCAGGAGGCCCACCAAATTCCCTCTGACCATTAACCTGTACAAGATTAATATTACTTCTTTCCATCTACTCCAGAAGGGAAGCTTTATTGTCCTTATTCAGAGAAGTAATCCAAGCCTTGCCCTAAGGATCCATTACGTGGGTGTCCATCATTAGAGAAATGGCTGTTCTCTCCATGGGCCATAATCAGTGGGTAGGAGTCTAGCCTCTAGTCCTCTCCAAAATCCACTGTCCCAGGTAGGTCTGTCGTACTTCTGCATACAGGACACAGACCTATGCGGTATTAATCAGGGGTGTCCTGTTCCCATACCCAAACTGCCAGGCCCCACTCATAGCTGTTATTAAAAGGGGCACAGATTCCACCCACTGCATCACTAAGGGAGGGACAGCAAATAAAGGACACTACACCTGCCAACAAATAGACACAATCCCTGCATCTATCTGATCGAACACTGATGTTCAGTGGGAACCATACAGTTTTAGCTTGCCATGGGTGTTGAACACCCCCAAAAAAATCAGATTTTCTGATTGTGTGCCTTCTGTTCTCACAAATTGCATGACAGACTGCGTTCTAACATTTTATGAAATTAATTATAATGCACCAAACACAACAATAGTAAAACATATTTGTGCTGTTTATGTAGTGGAAGGCAGAAATCAGGCAGGGATTTATTTTTTTTTTACTGAAAACCTGTTCAGAGGCAACAGCATAATAAACTATATATACTGTATGCACTAGCCGAAGCCACACTGGTTTCTACAGTTGCTTTTAATAATATTGGTATTCACTTCATGTGGTTTTGTTCATAAATGGGGTACACATGCAAAATCTCTAACACCTGTCAGATAGACCCTAAAAACATTAAAGAAAAATCACATTATTTGAAGACTTGCCAAGTCTAGCTAGTGTATGCCCAAATGCTGCAGCAAACAATTCATAGCAAAACATATACCACAAGAATTGGCGCATGTTTTCTGCCGCTAGTCACATAGTAAATATCATGCAGATATAATTTAGTTGCCCCCACATATCCTTTTGTAAATCAGGCCAAATCTGTGAAGGAACAGGATACAATACCATGTACACAGTGCCTTGAAAAAGTATTCATACCCCTTGAAATATTCCACAGAAGAAAAATGATAAATGGTTTTCAAAATTTTTTACAAATAAATATCTGAAAATTGTGTGGTGCATTTGTATTCAGCCCCCTTTACTCTGATACCCCTAACTAAAATCTAATGAAACCAATTGCCTTGAAAAGTCATTTAATTATTAAATATAGTCCACCTATGCGTATTTTAATCTCATTATAAATACAGCTGTTCTGTGAAGCCCTCAGAAGTTTGTTAGAGAACCTTAGTTAACAATAAGCATCATGAAGGCCAAGGAACACACCAGACAGGTCAGGGATAAAGTTGTGGAGAAGTTTAAAGCAGGGTTAGGTTATAAAAAAATATTCCAAGCCTTGAACATCTCATGGAGCACTGTTCAATCCATCATCCAAATATGAAAGAGTATTGCACAAATACAAACCTACCATGACATGGTCATCCACCTAAACTGACAGGCCAGGCAAGGAGAGCAATAATCAGAGAGGCAGCCAAGAGGCCTATGGTAACTCTGGGGGAGCTGCAGAGATCCACAGCTCAGGTGGGAGAATCTGTCCTCAAGACAACTATTGGTCGTGCACTCCAAAATCTGGCCTGTATGGAAGAGTGGCAAGAAGAAAGCCATTGTTGAAAGAAAGCCATAAGAAGTCCAGTTTGCAGTTTGCAAGTAGCCAAGTTGGGGACACAGCAAACATGTGGAAGAAAGTGCTCTGGTCAGATGAGACCAAAATTGAACTTTTTGGCCTAAAAGCAAAACGCTATGTGTGGCAGAAAACTAACACTGCACATTACCCTGAACACACCATCCCCACGGTGAAACATGGTGGGGGCAGCACCATGTTATGGAGATGCTTTTCTTCAGCAGGGACAAGAAAGGTGGTTAGAATTGGTGGGAAGATGGATGGAGCCAAATACAGGGCAATCTTAGAAGAAAACCTGTTATGCCCCGTATACACGGTCGGACATTGATCAGATATTCCGACAACAAAATCCATGGATTTTTTCCGATGGATGTTGGCGCAAACTTGTTTTGCATACACACGGTCGCACAAAGTTGTCGGAATTTCTGAACACCAAGAACGTCCACCACGTACGACGAGGCTATAAAAGGGCAGTTCAGTGCCAAGCGCAGCACCCTTTGGGCTCCTTTTGCTAATCTCGTGTTAGTAAAAGTTTGGTGAGAGACGATTCGCGCTTTTTTAGACTCATGGTTTTCAGTTCATTTTTCTGGTGTTCAGTTTGTGCTTGTGGGTTTGTATCTGTTCTTCAGTGCGTACAGCGAGTTACCATTGACTTTGCCATTGTGTTCTTGTTCATTCGTTACTGATTTTCAGGTCGCTCTTCACAGGCCTTGCTGTTCTTCAGTGCGTCCTGTTACTTTGTTCTGAACAGCCGACCGCTTTCTAGGTATGTTGCATGTACGTACTCATCGTAGAGTTCGTGCTGTGCAGGGGCTTGGTGTTGGAGTTCTTACTTTGACACAAGCTCAGTCCATGAACAGGGCGAGGAGGAGTTCATAGACCAAGAATTGGTTGCTCCAGCCTGACCAGTTCTGTTACATGACTTTGCTCCGTGAGATCCATGAGAATAATCCTGACGATTTCAGGAACTTTCTCCGGATGACGGACCCCGTATTTAACCATTTGTTGGCTTTGCTGACCCCTTATATTAGCAGGCAGGATACCTGCATGAGGCAAGCCACCCTGCTGTACTTGGTGATGGGGAGAAGCCTGCAGGACCTCAAGTTCTCGACAGGCATCTCCCCCCAGGCTCTGGGGATCATTATCCTGGAGACCTGTTCTGCCATCATCCAGGTCCTCTAGAAGGAGTATATTAAGGTAAGATTTTTTATCCATTAACATCACATGTTATGTATAGAATGTTTGCGAATGTATTGTTTTTCTTTCCTCATTCCCTAATTACCATGATTGTAATATGCTGTGAATGTCCCCTTTGTTTTCATGCATGCTGGATTTTTATGTTATTTTGTTTTGTCCTTCATACATATTTGCCTTCACTTACCTCCCCAGCATGCTTTCCTGGGCCTATATTCACCTTGTGTAGTCACTTAACAATGTATTTTGTCAGCTCCATAGTAGTGCTTTACCCTAAGCACCCCCTAAAATGTGTAAAATTGTGATTTGTGCTTTAAATTCAGGCAGAGTGCCAGAGGCTTTTTTTTGGGTCCCAAAATCATTTGGAACCCTCCCTCCCCCCAACTGCTAACTCAGCTGATACCAATCCTCTATCCTCAATCCTCTATATGCTGACTTTGCCAAACCCATACACACTATATACCCACCTCTTTTGTGGTCATATTTATGGATGAATTCCACAAAGCATGTAGTGCAAGGGCTTGCCTGAATACTTTCAAATGGTAATGTTAAAAGTTTTTGTATCCTATTATTATCTTGATAGGTAATAGCAGAATGTAAAAATGTGCTAAAATGAGTACAGTGTGTATTTATCACTTTGTATTATGACACTTCTTACCTGTCCAGTGGGCTGCCAATAGTGTAAGTAAGGAGGGACTGGCCAAAGTAATATACATTATTTATGCATTCAGCTCTCAATGAAGTGGAGAGGGTTACCTGTCCAAAACATCCCCCCCCCATAAAATTTCTAAAATGGCCCATGGGGGGGGGATGTGATAGGTGGACCTTATACCTTTTGTCTTTAAATACTCCCTAAAATAAATGTTATACTGATGTTGGCCAAGAATGTTTGTGTCTAATCTGCTTTCCATGTTTATTTGCAAAATGATAATTTTTTTTTTCTTGTTTGACTCCACAGTTTCCTTCCAACCCACAGGAATGGCAGACTGTGGCCTCCCACTTTGCCCAGCGGTGGGACTTTTCTAACTGTGGAGGGGCAATTGATGGGAAACACGTCCACAACGTCCCACCACCCAACTCGGGGTGATACTATTACAACTAAAAGGGGTTCAATAGTATTGTGATGTTGCCGGTAGTGTCGGCTACTTATGAGTTCCTGTATGTGGACGTGGGGAAGAATGGCCGGATGTCAGATGGTGGAGTCATTGCCCACACGGAGTTCTACAGGCATCTGCAGAATAGCAGCTTGGACTTGCTACCTCCAGAAGACAATGCGGAAGGACTCCCATTCGTCTTCATTGCGGATGAAGCGTTTGCGCTGGGGGACCATCTTATGCGGCCATTTCCTATGAGGACCCTCACCCCAGACCAGAGGGTTTTTAATTACCGGCTGGCCAGAGCCAGAAGAGTGGTGGAGAACACATTTGGAATTAGGGATGAGCCGAACACCCCCCGGTTCGGTTCGCACCAGAACCCGCAAACGGACCGCAAGTTCGCACGAACGTTAGAACCCCATTGACGTCTATGGGACTCGAACGTTCGAAATCAAAAGTGCTCATTTTAAAGGCTAATTTGCATGGTATTGTCCTAAAAAGGGTTTGGGGACCCGGGTCCTACCCCAGGGGACATGTATCAATGCAAAAAAAACTTTTAAAAACGGCCGTTTTTTCGGGAGCAGTGATTTTAATGATGCTTAAAGTAAAAAAAAAAAAGTGAAATATTCCTTTAAATATCGTACCTGGGGGGTGTCTATAGTATGCCTGTAAAGTGACGCGTGTTTCCCATGTTTAGAACAGTCCCTGCACCAAATGTCATTTTTAAAGGAAAAAATCTCATTTAAAACTGCTTGCGGGTTTAATGTCATGTCGGGTCATGGCAATATGGATGAAAATCAGTGAGACAAACGGCATGGGTACCCCCCAGTCCATTACCAGGCCCTTTGGGTCTTGTATGGATATTAAGGGGAACCCCGCACCCAAATTAAAATAAGGAAAGGTCCCTATATACTCTGAACAGCAGTATTCAGGCGGTGCAAACAAGACAGGGACTGTAGGTTTGTTGTTAAGTAGAATCTGTTTGTAATTTTGAACATTTTTAATGTGTTTAGCTCCAGCCAAAAAATCTTTTCTAAGCTTTTTGGAAAACATAGGGAAGGGTTATCACCCCTGTGACATTTGTTTTGCGTCTTTCCTCCTCTTCAGAAGATTTCACCTCACTTTTTTGTCCCAATGAAAAATGTTTTTTGAAAATTTGGGTTTTTTTGTGGAACAAGGATTGGAAAGCATCAGTGGAAAGGAGAAATTGTTTTCCCATATTAACTCTTACAGGAGAGAATTTCCCTTCCTTAGGGGTAGATTTCATCTCACTTCCTGTTGTCTCCTTCCATTTGCAAGTAGGAGTCGTTTGTAAGTTAGATGTTTGAAAGTAGGGTCCTGCCCTATATACTCAGCAGAAATTTGGGCCTTAGGTGTTGCTGTGGCCAAAACACTGTAAGCCCTCACAGGGCCCTGCTGTGAAATATTAGATCAAGAATTGTAATT
This sequence comes from Lithobates clamitans, assembly GCA_037952925.1. Classification (NCBI taxonomy): domain Eukaryota; kingdom Metazoa; phylum Chordata; class Amphibia; order Anura; family Ranidae; genus Lithobates; species Lithobates clamitans. Next base: position 1,100,427 of record JBBGZY010000482.1, read on the forward strand.
ACATGCCCCTGTTGAACAGGAGCTGAAAAATTAGGCCTTAGGCACTGGTGCTGGTGCCACAACACTGCAACCCCTCACAGACACTCTAGTTGGAACGCAGGAACGAGCCCTGCTGCAAAGTATTGCATCAAAAATTGTAATTACACGCCCCTGTTAGACAGGGGCAGAAAAATTGGGTCTTAGGCACTGGTGCTGGTGCCACAACACTGCAACCCCTCACAGACACTCTAGTTGAAACGCAGGAACAAGCCCTGCTGCAAAGTATTGCATCAAAAATTGTAATTACACGCCCCTGTTAGACAGGGGCTGAAAAATTGGGTCTTAGGCACTGGTGCTGGTGCCACAACACTGCAACTCCTCACAGACACTCTAGTTGGAATGCAGGAACGAGCCCTGCTGCAAAGTATTACATCAAAAATTGTAATTACACGCCCCTGTTAAACAGGGGCTGAAAAATTGTGCCTTAGGCACTGGTGGTGGCGCCCAGAACCAAAAATGTTCTTACAAGCTATCAGCGTGATGATTGAGGAGGAAGAGGATAATTACTCAGGGATAGTCACTCAGCATCAGCATAGGCAGTCTTTGAAGGGATCTGAGATTTCAAAAAAAATTATTCGGTTACATCTGCATCAGGTGCTTGGTAGCTGGTGGTGATCCAAGACTGATTCATTTTTATGAAGGTCAGCCGATCGACCGAGTCGGTGGACAGACGCACCCTGTGATCGGTTACCACGCCTCCAGCAGCACTGAATGTGCGTTCCGAAAGAACGCTGGATGCAGGACAGGCCAGTAGCTCAATTGCATACTGTGCAAGCTCTGGCCAGTGATCCATCCTCAAGACCCAGTAACCCAGAGGATTTTCGGTGGGAAAGGTGTCCAAGTCTGATCTTGCCCCTAGGTATTCCTGCACCATGTAAAACAGACGCTGGCGATGGTTGCTGGAACCGATCATACCTTGGGGCTGCGGACCAAAAAATTGTCTGAACGCATCGGTCAGACGGCCACCTTCTCCACCGCTCCTTCTTTGACTGACCGAAGCCTCAGCAACACGTTGTCCAGAAACAGGAGTTTGTAACCTCCCAGTCTCTGGGAACGCGTTGCACAGACCTTTCTGCAAGGCCTCCCGAAGATGTTTCATCCTCTGCTCCCTCTGCGATGGCAAGATAAGGTCCGCAACCTTACCCTTGTAACGTGGATCAAGGAGGGTTGCCAGCCAGTATTGGTCCTTCTCCTTGATACCACGAATACGAGGATCCTTACGCAGGCTTTGCAGGATCAGGGAGGCCATGCAGCGTAGGTTTGCTGAGGCATTCGGTCCGGAGTCCTCTGGGTCACTAAGGACAACAACGTCCGCAGCCACCTCCTCCCAGCCACGTACAAGTCCATGTGTTCCTTGGGACTGATCCCTTAAAGACTGCTGATGCTGAGTGCCAGGCTCCACCTCCATACTGACACAATCTTCCTCCTCCTCCTCCTCCTCGTCCTCTTCCTGTGTGATCGGCGGGCACGCAGGAACACTGTCTGGATAAAGGGGGCCTTGAGAGCTAAGGAAGTCCTCCTCTTCCTGCCTCTGTTCTGCCTCAAGTGCCCTGTCCATTATTCCACGCAGCGTGTGCTCCAACAGGTGGACAAGGGGGACAGTGTCACTGATGCATGCACTGTCAGTGCTCACCATCCTCGTGGCCTCCTCGAATGGTGACAGGACAGTGCATGCATCCCTGATCATGGCCCACTGGCGTGGGGAAAAAAAACCAAGGTCCCCTGACCCTGTCCTGGTGCCATAGTCGCACAGGTACTCATTGATGGCCCTCTGCTGCGTGTGCAGCCGCTGCAGCATGGCCAACGTCGAGTTCCACCTGGTGGGCATGTCACAGATTAGGCGGTTCTTGGGCAGGTTAAACTCCTTTTGGAGGTCCGTCAGCCGAGCACTGGCATTATATGACCGGCGGAAATGCACAGAGACTTTCCTGGCCTGCCTCAGGACATCCTGTAAGCCCGGGTACCTGCCCAAGAACCGCTGCACCACCAAGTTAAGGACGTGAGCCAAACAGGGCACATGGGTCAGTTGTCCCTGTCGGAGGGCAGAGAGGAGGTTGGTGCCATTGTCGCAAACCACCATTCCTGCCTTAAGTTGGCGTGGCGTCAACCACCTCTGAACCTGCCCCTGCAGAGCTGACAGAACCTCTGCCCCAGTGTGGCTCCTGTCCCCCAAGCACACCAGCTCAAGCACCGCATGGCATCTTTTGGCCTGCGTACTTGCGTAGCCCCTTGAACGCCTACGGAGCACCGCTGGTTCCGAGGAAGAGGCCATGGAGGAAGAAGAAGAGGAGGGGGTGGAGGAGAGAGGTGTGTCACAATCAGCATTTTGGAGGCGTGGTGGCAGAACAACCTCCAACACTACTGCACCTTGTCCTGCATCCTTCCCAGCTGCCAGCAGAGTCACCCAATGCGCCGTGAAACTTAAGTAACGTCCCTGTCCATGCCTGCTGGACCATGAGTCAGCGGTAATATGCACCTTACCGCTGACCGCCCTGTCCAGCGAGGCATGGACATTGCCTTCCACATGCCGGTAGAGAGCCGGAATCGCCTTCCGTGAGAAAAAGTGGCGTTTGGGTACCTGCCACTGAGGAACCGCACATTCCACAAACTCACGGAAGGGGGCAGAGTCTACCAACTGAAAAGGCAGCAGTTGAAGTGCTAGCAATTTTGCCAAGCTAGCATTCAACCGCTGGGCATGTGGATGGCTGGGAGCAAACTTCTTTCGGCGGTGCAGCAGCTGGGGCAGGGAAATTTGCCTGGTACAATCTGACGTCGGTGTACCAAAAGCAGATTGCCCACAAGTACTTGGCTGTGACACACCTAATTCTACACCTTCATTCCTCTCACTGCAGGTCGCAGAGAGGACTGAAGGTCTAGTGGGGTTGGAAATCTCAGCTGATGAGGAGCAAGGAGAGATCGTCTTTGTTCTTTGGTGTGGGTCTTTTAGATACGCTTGCCAACGAACTGCATGGCAGGTCAACATATGTCTGGTCAAGCATGTGGTACCCAAGCGGGAGATGTTTTGGCCACGCGAGATACGCTTGAGACATATGTTGCAAATAGCAGCGGTGCGATCTGATGCACTCGTCTCAAAAAAGGCCCACACCAAAGAACTTTTTGAATAACGCGCAGAGACTGCAGCGCCCTGCACATGTGGAGCTTTGGGGTGTGATGCAGTCAATGTGCTGCCCTTAGGCTGGCCCCTGGAGGGCATCCTGCCTAGTTGGTGATGTGCCACCTCCTCCTCCTCCTCCTCCTCCTCCTCCTCTCTCCTATCAGGCACCCACGTTGAGTCAGTGACCTCATCATCCCCTCCCTCCTCATCACTGGAGCAAACCTGGCAGTATGCTGCAGCAGGGGGAGCATGACTGCCAGATTGCTGTCCTTCTTGGGCACCCCCTCTGTCCGTGCTCATGTTACTGCCTTCATTGAGCTCAGTATCATCATCAGAGCCTTCCAAACGCTGGGCATTCTCCTGGAGCATGTACCCAACACTGTGGTCAAACAGTTCGAGGGAATCCTCATGAGGACATGGTGGAGCTAGGGAAGGAGTCACTGATGACATTGAGCTGAGGGAAGAGGCCGCTGCTTTGCCAGACAAAGCACCCTGGGCATGGGTGAGAGAGGATGAGGAGGATGAGGACGGCTTGGTCATCCACTCGACCAAGTCTTCCGCATGTTGCGGCTCAACACGGCCAGCTGCCGAAAAAAAGGCCAAGCGTGTCCCATGGCCACGTGCTGATGAGGATGCACCGTCTCCACGACCAGCACTAGACACAGAGCCTGCTTGCCCTCTCTTATTGGCTTGTGACTGTCTGCCTCTCCTTCTTGGCCTTCCAGACATACTAATGGCCTGTAGCTGCACTAAGCTGGGATAGAACACCTGTAATTTTCTTCAGGTAGCTTTATATACTGTAACCAGACAAGCCTGCCTGTCAGTAGGAAGATAACACGAACGGATCTAGCTGAACACTGTGAGCAGGACGCACTGTACTAAATGTAAATAGTCTAGCTGCCTGACCGTGGTACTAATAGGATCAAAAAGAACACCTGTAATTTTCTTAAGGTAGCTTTATATACTGTAACCAGACAAGCCTGCCTGTCAGTAGGAAGATAACAGGAACGGATCTAGCTGAACACTGTGAGCAGGACGTACTGCACTAAATGTATATAGCAGGAACGGATCTAGCTGAACACTGTGAGCAGGACGCACTGCACTGAATGTAAATAGCAGGAACGGATCTAGCTGAACACTGTGAGCAGGACGCACTGCACTAAATGTAAATACCAGGAACGGATCTAGCTGAACACTGTGAGCAGGACGCACTGCACTGAATGTAAATAGCAGGAACGGATCTAGCTGAACACTGTGAGCAGGACGCACTGCACTAAATGTAAATACCAGGAACGGATCTAGCTGAACACTGTGAGCAGGACGCACTGCACTGAATGTAAATAGCAAGAACGGATCTAGCTGAACACTGTGAGCAGGACGCACTGCACTGAATGTAAATAGTCTAGCTGCCTGACCGTGGTACTAATAGGATCAAAAAGAACACCTGTAATTTTCTTAAGGTAGCTTTATATACTGTAACCAGACAAGCCTGCCTGTCAGTAGGAAGATAACAGGAACGGATCTAGCTGAACACTGTGAGCAGGACACACTGTACTAAATGTAAATAGTCTAGCTGCCTGACCGTGGTACTAATAGGATCAAAAAGAACACCTGTAATTTTCTTAAGGTAGCTTTATATACTGTAACCAGACAAGCCTGCCTGTCAGTAGGAAGATAACAGGAACGGATCTAGCTGAACACTGTGAGCAGGACACACTGTACTAAATGTAAATAGTCTAGCTGCCTGACCGTGGTACTAATAGGATCAAAAAGAACACCTGTAATTTTCTTCAGGTAGCTTTATATACTGTAACCAGACAAGCCTGCCTGTCAGTAGGAAGATAACAGGAACGGATCTAGCTGAACACTGTGAGCAGGACGTACTGCACTAAATGTATATAGCAGGAACGGATCTAGCTGAACACTGTGAGCAGGACGCACTGCACTAAATGTAAATACCAGGAACGGATCTAGCTGAACACTGTGAGCAGGACGCACTGCACTGAATGTAAATAGCAAGAACGGATCTAGCTGAACACTGTGAGCAGGACGCACTGCACTGAATGTAAATAGTCTAGCTGCCTGACCGTGGTACTAATAGGATCAAAAAGAACACCTGTAATTTTCTTAAGGTAGCTTTATATACTGTAACCAGACAAGCCTGCCTGTCAGTAGGAAGATAACAGGAACGGATCTAGCTGAACACTGTGAGCAGGACACACTGTACTAAATGTAAATAGTCTAGCTGCCTGACCGTGGTACTAATAGGATCAAAAAGAACACCTGTAATTTTCTTAAGGTAGCTTTATATACTGTAACCAGACAAGCCTGCCTGTCAGTAGGAAGATAACAGGAACGGATCTAGCTGAACACTGTGAGCAGGACACACTGTACTAAATGTAAATAGTCTAGCTGCCTGACCGTGGTACTAATAGGATCAAAAAGAACACCTGTAATTTTCTTCAGGTAGCTTTATATACTGTAACCAGACAAGCCTGCCTGTCAGTAGGAAGATAACAGGAACGGATCTAGCTGAACACTGTGAGCAGGACGTACTGCACTAAATGTATATAGCAGGAACGGATCTAGCTGAACACTGTGAGCAGGACGCACTGCACTGAATGTAAATAGCAGGAACGGATCTAGCTGAACACTGTGAGCAGGACGCACTGCACTAAATGTAAATACCAGGAACGGATCTAGCTGAACACTGTGAGCAGGACGCACTGCACTGAATGTAAATAGCAGGAACGGATCTAGCTGAACACTGTGAGCAGGACGCACTGCACTAAATGTAAATACCAGGAACGGATCTAGCTGAACACTGTGAGCAGGACGCACTGCACTGAATGTAAATAGCAGGAACGGATCTAGCTGAACACTGTGAGCAGGACGCACTGCACTAAATGTAAATACCAGGAACGGATCTAGCTGAACACTGTGAGCAGGACGCACTGCACTGAATGTAAATAGCAGGAACGGATCTAGCTGAACACTGTGAGCAGGACGCACTGCACTGAATGTAAATAGCAGGAACGGATCTAGCTGAACAGTGTGAGCAGGACGCACTGCACTGAATGTAAATAGCAGGAACGGATCTAGCTGAACACTGTGAGCAGGACGCACTGCACTGAATGTAAATAGCAGGAACGGATCTAGCTGAACACTGTGAGCAGGACGCACTGCACTGAATGTAAATAGCAGGAACGGATCTAGCTGAACACTGTGAGCAGGACACACTGCACTAAATGTAAATAGTCTAGATAGAAGATAACAGGAACGGATCTAGCTAAACTGAATACAGTGTATATATATATATGCAACACCTGGGATGCATATATATACACAATACACTGTAAGTGCAGCTAACTGACTGACTGTTCTGCCTAATCTATCTAACTCAAATCAAATGACACTGTCTCTCTCTCTCTCTATCTCTCAGCACACCGGAACACACACTACACAGGGCCGCCGTGCAGGCGGCCTTATATAGTGTGGGGTGTGTACTAAATCCCCTGAGCCATAATTGGCCAAAGCCACCCTGGCTTTGGCCAATTACAGCTCTCTCTACTGACGGCGCTGTGATTGGCCAAGCATGCGGGTCATAGTGCATGCTTGGCCAATCATCAGCCAGCAATGCACTGCGATGCCGCAGTGAATTATGGGCCGTGACGCGCCACACGAATTTGGCGCGAACGGCCCATATCGTTTGCAATTCGGCGAACGACCGAACAGCCGATGTTCGAGTCGAACATGGGTTCGACTCGAACACGAAGCTCATCCCTATTTGGAATAATGGCCAGCCGGTTCCGCCTATTTCTTACACCCATACACATGGCGGAATATAAACTCAATCACATCATCCTGGCTTGCTGTGTTCTCCACAACTTTTTAAGGAGAAATTCTGTGAACTATGCTGGCTAAGTTGGGCCTGAAGCTGGAATTTATCCAAATGAAGCAACCCTGATGGTGCTTGAAGCTGGCCGTCCTAGATTGCCCCCCCCAGAGTGCCCGGGAGGTCCGTCTAAGATACATGGAATACTTTGTGGGTAGGGGGGCCATCAATATGCCAGACAATGTCTGAGACTTTTTTTAAGTAAAAAATGTTTTTAAACTGAACAAATATTTGCTTAGATTTACTGCTTGTCTTTCTTTTAGCTGACCCTGACTGAAATTTGGGGAGTCCTGAAAATGGCGTGATTGTGTAAAATTAAAAAGTACTGTTGGGTGTTATTTACTAAAGGCAAAGACACTTTGTACTACAAGTGCACTCTAGACTGCACATAAACTGCACTTGTAGTGCAAAGTGGATTTGCCTTTAGTAAATAACCCCCATTGTCACTGAAAACACCAACTTTACAACCCAAAAATGCTTTTGAGCATTGAAAGAAGAAGCCACACATTGTTGATTCTCAATTTTTTTAATCAAAGCACAGTCACATGTGCATTTATAAAAGGTTTTTAAAACAAACCAACATGTTTGTTGTATAACAATTTTTTAGGTGACATTAAAAATAGAAATGTCCTTTTAAGGTAAAACAGGGATGTTTAAAACCAACAAGAAATACACAAATCTGGAACTTACAAAGGTCAACTTTTGTAGAAATTGAAGGCAATATCAGACATGAGTATTAATAAACTGTGTTTGATATTGCATTCAGATGGGGTGAAGTCACCCCTGGAAAAGCCAAATTTTGAAGATGCACACAAATTGCCGAATGTCAACATGTGCTAGCTGCCATCATGGGGGATCAATGGATGTGTTTTGTGGGTGCAACCCCTTCCTCTCAGCTACTTTATTATTGAGGAAGGGGTTGCACCCCCAAAACGCGTACATTGATCTCCCGTGATGGCAGATAGCACATGTTGACACACTGTGTGCATCTTCAAAATTTGGCTTTTCTAGAATATGTCAAAAAATGTAAAATATATGCACAATAATTCTGCGCTACCTAAGAGGTGGGGGGGGGGAATAAAAAGCAGCTAACACAACCAACAAATGTAAACAGCATCAAGAAAACAACTTCAGTGTAGCGCTCAATTAAGGAAAGGGGGGAACAAAATGTGTGTAATGAAACACAAATGGATCAAAGTCCAAATGCTGACAATAATGTCTATAAAAACAATGTGTAGTCCTCTGGACCGAATAATGAGCCCGTGATGTAAATCCTCTATGAAGAAAGCCCACACACCACCAATAGTAACAGGGAGGCTTACCAGACTCGGTGGACCCGACCGGGCGTACGCCAAGTGGGGTCAAAACAGGCTTAGGTGGTGCTGGGCTGAAGCGGATACTGGAGAGCAGGGGTGATGAGATGACTTCCACGTGACCTTGCTCCTGGTAGGTGGTCCGGGCCAAGACCGTGATGCTCAGATCCGTGTTGAAACGTAGAAAAGGAAAAAATTGGGCCAAATAGTGTGATTCCGTATAGATAAAATTTATTTGAAGTGAAAATACACACTTACATGAAAAATAGCTAAAACCAGCGCTGTATATCAAAATGGCGACAGTGGGGTCCTACCCGACGCGTTTCGTCTGCATAGACGTCATCTGGGGGGATCCCCCCACTGTAGCCAGCAAAGTATATATAAGAAAACCTTAAAAAATTATGTAAAACAGCTCCAGAGACGCTAAAAGCGTCACTTCCGGTATCGGGAGAAGATGGCCGAACAGCGTGCGTTCCACGTCGGCCACCATGCGCTCCAAGCCTCATACCGAAGGACACCGGAAGGAAAGAGAACCCCCATGCGTTCCAAGCCTCATAGTGGGGGCCGCCGGACTGAAAAAGTGAAGTAAATGTGAATGGGAAATATATAAAGAGGGATGTATCCCTGGTCACAAGTGACTATAAGTAAGAAAATACAATGCGACAGTACCGAAAGGGACTAGCGATGTGCTGCGCATGTGTCAGGGTGACGGACTGACTGCGCATGTGTCAGGACGCCGGAATGACGTCAGGGAGATCCGTGCGACGTATAGGGGAAGTGTAGAGTGCGAGTGTGTTACCGCATAAAGGGGCGGGTACGATACTGAGTATCCAAGGTGACGAACCAGGGCCCCGAGAGTGTCTATTACAGTGACAAGCCACATAGAAAAACGGGCTGTAATTACAAGCCATAAATGCATAAAAGCAAAGGGGTGATAAGTGAATATCAGTGTATGGAAACAATGACATGTAAAAAACGTAGTTGTTATGTCAGTGTGGCTAAAAAAATGACAAGTGACAAGAGGAGATGGACTCACAAGAGGAAAAGTAATAATTCTTAAACAGGGGTGGAAGAATTAGAATCATCAATAAACGAATCAGTAAGAGTTATACCATCCTGGAGCTGGTTTACACAGGAAATTAATATATGTATATAAACCACATCTTCTGTATGTATAACAAAAGTAAAACAGATTAAAATTCTTATAAAAAATAAACGATACATATATATATAGTAGGTATCAAATGCTTATGGACAAAATCCAGAAATGTAAAATATAATGTACATAAAGGTGTATATGCACATTGGATGAACAAAACTTGATATGAAAAGCAAAAAATGAATAATAATAAGGAAAGAGGGCTTCTGCGGGAGGGACAAGTGTAGTATCAACCTCAGGCCTTGTTGATAAAGGCGTTGACGTCAACATCAACGTTCATACCGAGTGGATGGAGTGTGCGGAGCTCATGAATCCAGTAAGTCTCCAATCGAGACACACCCCTGGTCATGGCCCCGCCCCTCCAGGAGGGGACATATCTGTCAATAACCACAAATTGTGTGCCTTCAAATCTACGGTTATGTTGTAACTTGTAGTGACGGGGGACAGTGTGTTTGGTGTCACCTCCCTTGATGAGCGCAATGTGTTCCGCCACTCGTATTGAAAAGGAACGAATGGTACGGCCCACATATTGTTTACCGCAATGACAAGTGATCAGGTATACAATATAACTGGTGGTACAAGTGCAAAATTGTCTGATTGGATATGTCCTGCGGGTGGTTGATGACCTGAAAGATACTGTCTTTCTACCAACACCTGAGTTATGCTGGCAAACAGTACATCTCCTGCAAGAATAAAAACCCTCCATCTCATGAAAGAGGGGCTGACGTACTGGAGGGTTGACAATGTTTGGGGCAATCTTGCTCTGGAGGGTAGGAGCACCCCTAAAGATGACTTTGGCCTTATCAGGTAGCACATTACCCAGAATGCGGTCATTCCTAAGGATGTCCCAGTGTTTAGTAAGGATGGCCTTAATGCATCTATGTTGATTAGAAAAGGAGGTGAGTAAAGACCACCTGAAGGACTCATCAGGTTCTCTCATGGGCCTATCTACCAAAAGAGTTTCCCTATTGATAGCAAGAGCGTGTTGGAATTCTCGCTCCACAAGACAAGGGTCATAGTCCTTATCTATAAACTTGGCCTTAAGCGATACCGATTGCGATATAAAGGAGTCAGTGGTTGAACAGTTCCTTCTTAATCTAAGAAACTGACTCCGCGGTACCGAATCAAGCCAAGACCGGTGATGGCAGCTGTCCGGTGGTATGAAGCCATTCCGGTCTGTGGCCTTAAAGTGTGTTTTGAACTGGAAAACGCCTTCGTGCAACTCTATTTCAAGGTCCAAAAAATTGACTTTATGGTTGCTAGCTGTGTGGGATAGGGAGATGCCCCGATCATTCTCATTCAATCGTGCAAAGAATGAATCCAAAGACTCAACACTACCATTCCAGAGGAGGAGGATGTCGTCAATATACCGGGCCCAAACAATCAGAGATGGGTCCCTGTTGGTATAGACGACATCCTCCTCCCACTTAGCCATGAATAGATTGGCGAGGCTAGGGGCAAACTTAGCGCCCATAGCCACGCCACGTAGTTGAAGATAAAATTGCTGATCAAACCAAAAATAGCTATGTTTCGTGGCGAATTCAAGTAGCTCAATGACAAAAGCGCACTGAAAAGGGGCGATGGTAGGTTCCTTCTCCAAAAAATATTGAACAGCTTCCAATCCCTTGTCTTGAGGTATACAAGTGTACAGGGAGGCGACGTCAGCGGTGGCAATGATATAGTCACCCTGCACACTTAGACCCTCAAGTAGGCGTATAGTAGCCCCTGTGTCCTTCAGATAAGAAGGCATGCGCCTAACAATGGGTTGTAGGTAAAAATCAATGTACCGGCCTATGCGTGAGGTGACAGAGTCTATCCCACTCACGATAGGCCGGCCAGGGGGCTGTACTGGATTCTTATGCACTTTAGGTAGATAATAGATAGTAGGGACCCTAGGTGCTACGGGTACTAAAAAGTCTCTTTCCTTTTTATTTAAAATGCCTTGATCATAACCCCTCTTTATAATAGCAGAGAGCTCTCTTTTAAAGGAGGGTGTGGGGTTGTTAGGCAATATCTTGTATGTATTCGGTTCTTGGAGGATCCTATACATTTCAGTCATGTAATCCTTTTTGTCCAGAACCACAATCCCACCCCCCTTGTCAGCCGGACGGATGACAAGGTCCTTTTGTGAGCACAAGGATTTGAAACCTTGATTGGAAAAGGGGTGATGATGTATGCGTTTTTCAGGGAGTTCAGCCAAATCCTTGAGGACCAAATCCCTGAATATAGTGATGGCTGGCGCCATGGGAACAGGTGGGATGAATAGTGAGGGGTTGGACAGACCAGAATGGACTGTCCCCGAAGTGGCGCAAATCTCGTCTCTGGTTGGGTTGGAGACGAGATAGCGTTGAATATGTATTTTACGTGTGAATTTATGGATATCAATGAATGTACCAAACCGATCAAGCTTTTTAGGAGGGGCAAATTTCAGTCCCTTATCAAGCACAGAAAGCTCTTCATCAGTAAGTGGTTTGGTACTTAAATTGAAAACACCTTGACCTCTCATGTTCTCCTTCTTTTTCCTCCTTCGAATTTTCCACCCTCCCCTGGTGCCTCTCTTGAATCTGCGCCCCTTTTCCTGGGCCTTCGGTCCTCGTGAAAAACCTGCCCATTACGTGTATTGGTACTAGGGGGATAATAACCATGGGTGGGTTGACTATACATGGATCCTGGGCCATGTCCATATTGGTCCCTGTATTCATCATCCCATGTATCCTGAAGAGGGAGGAACCTATTATTAGTAATGGGGGGTGGATCATAGTGGTGGGAGTTAGCAGGATATGTGTCTGTGTAGGCATCATATCGGGGTGTGGGAGCCTCGCGTTGTCCCAAATGTGAAATAGGGGGCATATTATGACCCCGTTGTCCCCTTCCCCCCTGTTTGCCTCTATTATAGCCCCTGCCCCTCTGGTGAGTAAAAGGAGCATGGGAGTAGGTAGGTCCAGGGCGAGAGGGGGATTCATATCTGGAATTTATCCTCCTCCTGGGGCCAGCTGGAGTTGCTGACAATGGACCCACTGCGTGGGTCGTGGTGGGGACAATGTTACCAGGGGGTCCCACAACAGGTGGTACAGTGTCAGCCACACCAGGATTAGGAATAAACAATTTTTGCCAACCAAAAACATTGTTGGTCTTGTAGTCCCCCACATCCCTAGAATACTTTTTTTGCTTTTTAGTCCTCTGCTCCTTTTCTTCCTTCTCCAGATGTTTTTGGAGGTTTGAAGAGAGGGCAGTGTATTCAGGGGAATTCTTGTGGGTTAGCAGTTTATCCTTGAGTTCCTTGATCTCGTTATCCAATGAGGAGAGTTTGATGCGTTTCTTGGTGATGAGGACACCTAGGAGGTTAACTCCTGCCTCATTAAAATATTTGAACCAAGAATCCACATCCAATTCCCCTTGTGGTGGGTGTACATCCCACCTAAGACTCCTGGGGACCATGCGTTCAGACACATACTGTTCAAGAAACGCCACGTCCCACTGTAAATGGAGTTCAGAGGACATGATGTTTCTCAATCTCAAGAATAAACCACCCAATTCAGTATCATTATTGGTGACCACAAAGACTCCCTCCGTATTTACAATTCGGGAGGCCCTGTAGTCAAAAACATCCATATTTCTAAGGATATAGATAGGTTGCAGCAGAATCCGCTAACAAAACCAAATACAAAATATATGCACAATAATTCTGCGCTACCTAAGAGGTGGGGGGGGGGAAGAAAAAGCAGCTAACACAACCAACAAATGTAAACAGCATCAAGAAAACAACTTCAGTGTAGCGCTCAATTAAGGAAAGGGGGGGAGCAAAATGTGTGTAATGAAACACAAATGGATCAAAGTCCAAATGCTGACAATAATGTCTATAAAAACAATGTGTAGTCCTCTGGACCGAATAATGAGCCCGTGATGTAAATCCTCTATGAAGAAAGCCCACACACCACCAATAGTAACAGGGAGGCTTACCAGACTCGGTGGACCCGACCGGGCGTACGCCAAGTGGGGTCAAAACAGGCTTAGGTGGTGCTGGGCTGAAGCGGATACTGGAGAGCAGGGGTGATGAGATGACTTCCACGTGACCTTGCTCCTGGTAGGTGGTCCGGGCCAAGACCGTGATGCTCAGATCCGTGTTGAAACGTAGAAAAGGAAAAAATTGGGCCAAATAGTGTGATTCCATATAGATAAAATTTATTTGAAGTGAAAATACACACTTACATGAAAAATAGCTAAAACCAGCGCTGTATATCAAAATGGCGACAGTGGGGTCCTACCCGACGCGTTTCGTCTGCATAGACGTCATCTGGGGGGATCCCCCCACTGTAGCCAGCAAAGTATATATAAGAAAACCTTAAAAAATTGTGTAAAACAGCTCCAGAGACGCTAAAAGCGTCACTTCCGGTATCGGGAGAAGATGGCCGAACAGCGTGCGTTCCACGTCGGCCACCATGCGCTCCAAGCCTCATACCGAAGGACACCGGAAGGAAAGAGAACCCCCATGCGTTCCAAGCCTCATAGTGGGGGCCGCCGGACTGAAAAAGTGAAGTAAATGTGAATGGGAAATATATAAAGAGGGATGTATCCCTGGTCACAAGTGACTATAAGTAAGAAAATACAATGCGACAGTACCGAAAGGGACTAGCGATGTGCTGCGCATGTGTCAGGGTGACGGACTGACTGCGCATGTGTCAGGACGCCGGAATGACGTCAGGGAGATCCGTGCGACGTATAGGGGAAGTGTAGAGTGCGAGTGTGTTACCGCATAAAGGGAAAGAGACTTTTTAGTACCCGTAGCACCTAGGGTCCCTACTATCTATTATCTACCTAAAGTGCATAAGAATCCAGTACAGCCCCCTGGCCGGCCTATCGTGAGTGGGATAGACTCTGTCACCTCACGCATAGGCCGGTACATTGATTTTTACCTACAACCCATTGTTAGGCGCATGCCTTCTTATCTGAAGGACACAGGGGCTACTATACACCTACTTGAGGGTCTAAGTGTGCAGGGTGACTATATCATTGCCACCGCTGACGTCGCCTCCCTGTACACTTGTATACCTCAAGACAAGGGATTGGAAGCTGTTCAATATTTTTTGGAGAAGGAACCTACCATCGCCCCATTTCAGTGCGCTTTTGTCATTGAGCTACTTGAATTCGCCACGAAACATAGCTATTTTTGGTTTGATCAGCAATTTTATCTTCAACTACGTGGCGTGGCTATGGGCGCTAAGTTCGCCCCTAGCCTCGCCAATCTATTCATGGCTAAGTGGGAGGAGGATGTCGTCTATACCAACAGGGACCCATCTCTGATTGTTTGGGCCCGGTATATTGACGACATCCTCCTCCTCTGGAATGGTAGTGTTGAGTCTTTGGATTCATTCTTTGCACGATTGAATGAGAATGATCGGGGCATCTCCCTATCCCACACAGCTAGCAACCATAAAGTCAATTTTTTGGACCTTGAAATAGAGTTGCACGAAGGCGTTTTCCAGTTCAAAACACACTTTAAGGCCACAGACCGGAATGGCTTCATACCACCGGACAGCTGCCATCACCGGTCTTGGCTTGATTCGGTACCGCGGAGTCAGTTTCTTAGATTAAGAAGGAACTGTTCAACCACTGACTCCTTTATATCGCAATCGGTATCGCTTAAGGCCAAGTTTATAGATAAGGACTATGACCCTTGTCTTGTGGAGCGAGAATTCCAACACGCTCTTGCTATCAATAGGGAAACTCTTTTGGTAGATAGGCCCATGAGAGAACCTGATGAGTCCTTCAGGTGGTCTTTACTCACCTCCTTTTCTAATCAACATAGATGCATTAAGGCCATCCTTACTAAACACTGGGACATCCTTAGGAATGACCGCATTCTGGGTAATGTGCTACCTGATAAGGCCAAAGTCATCTTTAGGGGTGCTCCTACCCTCCAGAGCAAGATTGCCCCAAACATTGTCAACCCTCCAGTACGTCAGCCCCTCTTTCATGAGATGGAGGGTTTTTATTCTTGCAGGAGATGTACTGTTTGCCAGCATAACTCAGGTGTTGGTAGAAAGACAGTATCTTTCAGGTCATCAACCACCCGCAGGACATATCCAATCAGACAATTTTGCACTTGTACCACCAGTTATATTGTATACCTGATCACTTGTCATTGCGGTAAACAATATGTAGGCCGTACCATTCGTTCCTTTTCAATACGAGTGGCGGAACACATTGCGCTCATCAAGGGAGGTGACACCAAACACACTGTCCCCCGTCACTACAAGTTACAACATAACCGTAGATTTGAAGGCACACAATTTGTGGTTATTGACAGATATGTCCCCTCCTGGAGGGGCGGGGCCATGACCAGGGGTGTGTCTCGATTGGAGACTTACTGGATTCATGAGCTCCGCACACTCCATCCACTCGGTATGAACGTTGATGTTGACGTCAACGCCTTTATCAACAAGGCCTGAGGTTGATACTACACTTGTCCCTCCCGCAGAAGCCCTCTTTCCTTATTATTATTCATTTTTTGCTTTTCATATCAAGTTTTGTTCATCCAATGTGCATATACACCTTTATGTACATTATATTTTACATTTCTGGATTTTGTCCATAAGCATTTGATACCTACTATATATATATGTATCGTTTATTTTTTATAAGAATTTTAATCTGTTTTACTTTTGTTATACATACAGAAGATGTGGTTTATATACATATATTAATTTCCTGTGTAAACCAGCTCCAGGATGGTATAACTCTTACTGATTCGTTTATTGATGATTCTAATTCTTCCACCCCTGTTTTAAGAATTATTACTTTTCCTCTTGTGAGTCCATCTCCTCTTGTCACTTGTCATTTTTTTAGCCACACTGACATGTAACAACTACGTTTTTTACATGTCATTGTTTCCATACACTGATATTCACTTATCACCCCTTTGCTTTTATGCATTTATGGCTTGTAATTACAGCCCGTTTTTCTATGTGGCTTGTCACTGTAATAGACACTCTCGGGGCCCTGGTTCGTCACCTTGGATACTCAGTATCGTACCCGCCCCTTTATGCGGTAACACACTCGCACTCTACACTTCCCCTATACGTCGCACGGATCTCCCTGACGTCATTCCGGCGTCCTGACACATGCGCAGTCAGTCCGTCACCCTGACACATGCGCAGCACATCGCTAGTCCCTTTCGGTACTGTCGCATTGTATTTTCTTACTTATAGTCACTTGTGACCAGGGATACATCCCTCTTTATATATTTCCCATTCACATTTACTTCACTTTTTCAGTCCGGCGGCCCCCACTATGAGGCTTGGAACGCATGGGGGTTCTCTTTCCTTCCGGTGTCCTTCGGTATGAGGCTTGGAGCGCATGGTGGCCGACGTGGAACGCACGCTGTTCGGCCATCTTCTCCCGATACCGGAAGTGACGCTTTTAGCGTCTCTGGAGCTGTTTTACATAATTTTTTAAGGTTTTCTTATATATACTTTGCTGGCTACAGTGGGGGGATCCCCCCAGATGACATCTATGCAGACGAAACGCGTCGGGTAGGACCCCACTGTCGCCATTTTGATATACAGCGCTGGTTTTAGCTATTTTTCATGTAAGTGTGTATTTTCACTTCAAATAAATTTTATCTATACGGAATCACACTATTTGGCCCAATTTTTTCCTTTTCTACGTTTCAACACGGATCTGAGCATCACGGTCTTGGCCCGGACCACCTACCAGGAGCAAGGTCACGTGGAAGTCATCTCATCACCCCTGCTCTCCAGTATCCGCTTCAGCCCAGCACCACCTAAGCCTGTTTTGACCCCACTTGGCGTACGCCCGGTCGGGTCCACCGAGTCTGGTAAGCCTCCCTGTTACTATTGGTGGTGTGTGGGCTTTCTTCATAGAGGATTTACATCACGGGCTCATTATTCGGTCCAGAGGACTACACATTGTTTTTATAGACATTATTGTCAGCATTTGGACTTTGATCCATTTGTGTTTCATTACACACATTTTGTTCCCCCCCTTTCCTTAATTGAGCGCTACACTGAAGTTGTTTTCTCCATGTCAAAAAATGTGCAAAACATTTTCAGAAAAATAAAGCAGAAAGAAGTAAGGGATTTAAACTCTCCCTAAAACATCAATGATGTTCTTCATTTTGTTTTGAACATCATTGATGTTTTGCTTGATGTTTTCCAAGTCCCTATTACACCCCATGATCAGGATCTGGGCACTTTCACTGATGAAATGACATTCATCCACAACATCACGATCACCTAAAAATATAGAAAAAAAAAACCACACCATGTATTATAAATATGCAGGCATCCATCTCTTACCTGAGCCTGTGGTCGCAGACACTCACCTGCTGTGGTGACAATTTTCACCACGTCTCCCTCCTCCTCCTCTGCTTGGCTTTGGGGGATTTCCCCTTCTTCCTGAGGTGGGGGGGTCTGTTGTCTCCTCTGATGAGTGGTGTCCTCCAAGTCTTTTCTCCCCTATATAAAAAAAAATAAGTATACTTAGCACACAGATATTTGATGGCAGAAATAGGAATATGAAACATTGCTTGGAAGTGGTGTACAATTGTCTATTTTGGCAGAGTTCCAAGATGAAGAAATATTGTTTTCCTTTGTTAAGCTTGAATACTTACCTGTTTTGTACAAGCTTCACAGATGGAGACACCCCTATAGTATACACTGGAGCACCTGTGTGGGACCCCCTAATAAAAAGGGTGTTCTAGTGTCCCACACTAGTGCTCCAGCGTCCAGATGTGTAAACAGCTGCTGAGTGTCCTCTCCTTACACAGAATCTAGTTTGCATTTCATTCTAGTTACAAACCCATCTAGACACCAAAATTATTTTAAGAGAAGTAGGCCAGAAAAAATGTATTGAAATGCATCTGGACAAAACATGGTGTTTTTTTGGCCGAACGAACAATTATTCCTATGAACGAATAATGTGTCCATGAACATGAAAGTTGCCATTTTAACCACTTCAGCCCCGGAATCATTTACCCCCTTCCTGACCAGAGCACTTTTTGCGATTCGGCACTGCATCGCTTTAACTGACAATTGCGCGGTCGTGCGACGTGGCTCCGAAACAAAATTGACATTTTTTTTCCCACAAATAGACTTTTCTTTTGGTGGTATTTGATCACCTCTGTGATTTTTTTTTTTTACACTGTAAACAAAATAAGAGCGACAATTTTGAAAAAAACACATTATTTTTTACTTTTTGCTATAATAAATATCCCCAAAAAATATATTAAAAAACATTTTTTTTCCTCAGTTTAGGCCCATACATATTCTTCTACATATTTTTGGTAAAAAAAAATCGCAATAAGCATTTATTGATTGGCTTGCGCAAAAGTTGTAGCGCTTACAAAATAGGGGATAGTTTTATGGCATTTTTATTAATAGTTTTTTTTTTTGGCGGCGATCAGCGATTTTTATTGTGACTGCGACATTATGGCGGACACATCGGACATTTTTGACACATTTTTGGGACCATTGTCATTTATACAGCAATCAGTGCTATAAAAATGCACTGATTCCTGTGTAAATGACACTGGCAGTGAAAGGGTTAACCACTAAGGGGCGGGGAGGGGTTAAGTATGTCCTAGGGGAGTGATTCTAACTGTCAGGGGAATGGGCTGTGTGTGACGTCACTGATCTCTGCTCCCGATGACAGGAAGCAGAGAACGAGTGACACTGTCACTAGGCAGAACGGGGAGATGCTGTTTACAATGGCATCTCCCCATTCGTCCTCTCCATGAGGCAATAGTGGGTATGCCCGTGGTGATCGACCCGACTCACAGAGATCGCAGCAGGCACACGCCGGCAAATTCAAAGTAACGTATGGGTACGTTACTTTGCGCGGCCGTGCCATTCTGCCGCGCATATCTACAGGAGCCGGTCGGGAACCGGTTAAACTGTACAACAGTAAAGAAAAGCACATGGAGCAGCACAAACATTATAAAAATAACGAATAGGAACATAGGACAAATACTTACTTTTTTGAAGCACTCTTCTGATCCTTCTATACTGATCGTGCTCCCTTAATTTGAGGTCCGACCACCACTTCCTCAGTTGATCCTTGGATCGAAGTACCCCAAAATTTTGGTGCAGACTCTTCACAACTTTAGTCATGATCTTGGCCTTTCTGACATTGGGGTTGGGGTAAGGTCCATACTTCCCATCATAGTCGGCCCTCTTCAGTATGTCGACCATCTCCACCATCTCAACAAAGGCCATATTTGAGGCCTTAAATCTCCTCCGGGATCGTGACGTTTCTGGCTCCGGGCTTTCCTCCTCCTCCTCGTTGCTGTAATTAGCATGCACCTGTTGTGTCTCCACCATGGGCTCTTTCCCACTGCACCAAATGAGAAGGGGCAGGGAATAGACTAGAAAGAACGTCAGGGACGGGCGGAGTTTCACGCATGCGCAGTGTATATAAAGTGTAACACGCGTGCGTAGTATGTACGATCTGTGAGCTGAGGAAGGAGTATTGGAAGCGCCGATCGTGATAATGAAGGTAACATTTAAACTTGGGCCTATACTGCTTATAGATTGAGGCCTATATTGGGACAAGATTAGGAGACTTTAGCCTGACATTAGGGTTTGTCTTGTGTATTGCAGATAAAATGAATGGCTTCAATGACCACAACTTCCTCCCCCTGTTCATAGAACAAGTACAGGGAGCTGCCCTGTCTATGGCAGGTCAAACACCCGCAAAATAATCATAAACAAAAGAGGCAGGCAGCGCTGGAGAAAGTGCTGGAGTTGGTGAAGCCGGTGGTCCCCACAGCAAGCATCCCCTATTTAAAAGCCAAAATTGGTGGCCTGAGGAGCACTTATCTTAGGGAGCGCAAGAAGGTCCAGGATTCCCAGAGATCCGGAGCTGCAGCAGATGACGTTTATGTCCGCAGGCTGTGGTACTATGAGAGACTGCGATTTCTGTCAGACCAGACTGAAGTCAGGGAATCCCTCTCAACCCTTCCTTCCACTCTTCCTTCCACCCTATCTTCCACCCCAACTGAGGCTTCCATGTCCAACCTGGGACTTCCAGCCAGGAAGAAGTGGAGGAGCCCAGCTTGAGCCAGGTATAGCATTGTTCTACAGATTTCTGGTCAATAAATAAATGATGTTTACTAGATGTTATTATTGATCACTAATTGCTGATTTAATAAAGTGTTTTACATATCAATAGACAGTAGTGGGCAAAAATAATTGGGACAAGAATGAAAAATGCTGGGCTCAGAATGATAATCTGTTATATTTGTTAGCATTCAATTTGCAACAGTCATAAGATGAAAATTGTGTGTGATTGATGAAGAAAAAACTAAAACTATGTCCCTTTTTCATACACAGGAAGACCTCAGCCAGGAGGAGGCTGTGGAATGCGGCACACAGGAGGAGGCTGTGGAATGTGGCAGCCAGGAGGAGGCGGGGGTTAGTGGCAGCCAGGAGGAGGCGGGGGTAAGTGTCAGCCAGGAGGTGGCCGGGCCCAGTAGGAGCCTCACAGAATTGCAGGTTCCTCCCCTTCGCCTTCCAAACAAAAGACCCAGGAAAGGGAGTAATGTGGAGGATTCAGCACTCAGGCTGATTCAGGAGGCTTCTGCGTCTTTCAGAACCACCTCCACTCGTGAAGAGGCCTTTGCCTCCATGGCTGCCACAAAACTGCAGGACATACAGGAGGGCCAATTCCTCGTGTGAGGAAATCATTTATAAAACATTAAATAAGGGGTTGAGGGGCAAAATCACACCCAATACCCACCTGAGTGAGTTGGACTATCCTCCTCCTCCTCCTGCCACAACTCCACCACCACAGACACAGCGTGGAAGGAAGCGTGGAAGGAAGACAAGAGAGTGAATGCCCTGGGTTCAGTCTGGTCTGACAAAAGATGCAGGCTCTTGTATGACCACAGCCTGGGGACATAGATGTTCATGATCTCTTGGACTTCTGGACCAGATTGTACTCCCTTAAATATATGGACTCCTCAGGCCACCAATTTTTCAGTAAAATAGTTGATGTGTGCCCTGGGGGCCAAAGGCTTTGCCAATTTCTGCTGTTTCTCCAGTGTTGCCTCCCTCATTCTTTGGTTAGGACCCCTTGATAAATTTTTGGTTTGATTTATTATACTCGCCTATGTGTGTTTTCCTTCAAAAAGGACAGTTTGTTTGTGAGGAGGCAGGTACATTTCAAAAATACATAAATGTGAAATTAACAAGAGACACCAACACCAACCAACCTCCTTGAGATTAAATAATACAAGATAATAATGGTGTTGTGGTAACCTGACACACAAAACACACCCAAAACTATTCTGGAGTAAAAAAAAAAAAAAAGAAAAAGAAAACACAAGATCAGGCTTTAAAAAAATCCCAAAAAAAATATTTAATATAAAAACATCCAAAAAATAATATTTTTTCAGTAGATGTGACATAAAAATATTATATTGATGAAATCACGATAAATAATAAAGAAAGAAGTTTGTGAAAAGTCTGTGTGAATATGAGCAGCAAAACAACTTCATTCTTCTAGCATTATAAAGAAGAAGAGAGTGTGCTGCATTAAACATTTTAAAACATTGCAGCGTGACGATAGTGCTATATCCATACCGAATGCTAATTTTACCAAACCGTGCAGTTCTATTCTGAGCATGCGTTACACTTTGTGCGTCAGAATTGTCCACACATTGACGCAATTGGATTTTGTTGTCGGAAAAAATTTTATAGCCTGCTCTCAAACTTTGTGTGACGGAAAATCCTATGGAAAAAGTTCGATGGAGCCCACACATGGTTGCAATTTCCGATAACAAGCTCCGATCACACATTTTCAGTCGGAAAATCTGACCATGTGTACAGGGAATTAGACTCTGTAAAAGACTTGATACTGGGGTGGAGGTCCACCTTCCAGCAGGACAAGGACCCTAAACATACAGCCAGAACTAGAATAGTGTAGATCAAAGCATACTCATCTGTTAGAATGGCACAGTCGAATTTCAGACCTTAATCCAATTGAGAGTCTGTGGCAAGACTTAGAAATTGCTTTCTAAATCCAATCTGACAGAGCTTGAGCTATTTTGCAAAGAAAAATGGGCAACATTTTCACTCTCTAGATGTGCCAAGCTGGTAGAGACATACCCAAAAAGACTTGCAGCTGTAATTGCAGTGAAAGGTGCTTCTACAAAGTATTTACTCAGGGGGGGCTAAATACAAATGCACGCCACACGTTTCACATATTTATTTGTAAAAAAACTTGAAAACCATTTATCATTTTCCTTCCACTTCACAATTATTTGCCACTTTGTGTTGGCCTATAACATAAAATCCCAATAAAATACATTTATGTATTTGGTTGTAACATGACAAAATGTCAAAAATTTCAATGGGGTATGAATACTTTTTCAAGGCACTTTATCACCTGTGGGTTTTATGTCAGGATAAATGTCTATATGCAACTCCCGCTATGGCAAGTTAAAAAAATTGGGATCACTTGAGATCCCTCAGAGACAAAAGTAGATTTTTTTTTAAATGGCATAGCATATTAACCACTTGCCTACTGGGTACTTTTACCCCCTTCTGCCCAGGCCAATTTTCAGCTTTCAGCACTGTTGCCTTTAAATTACAATTGTGCGGTCATGCAACGCTGTACCCAAACATGTTGATAAACAAGTTGGGAAACATATAACTTTTTTTTGGTGGTATTTAATCACCACTGGGTTTTCTTTTTCCTAATCACACAAAAAAAAGACCAAACATTTTGAAAAAAAACATTTTTTTTTCAGTTTGTGTTATAAAATTTTGGAAATAAGTAATTTTTCTTCTTCACTAATGTGACGAATCTGACAAGCACTGATAAGCTGCACTGATGGGCACTGCTGAGGCTGCACTGATGAGGAGGCACTAAAAATGCAGCACTTATGGGCACTGCAAGGGAGTATTGACAGGCATCACTGATGGCCACTGATTGGCATCACTGATGGACACTGATTGGCATCACTGTTGGGCACTGATGGGGCTGCACTGATGATTGGTGCAGCATGAGGAGAGGAATGCCGATAACTGGCATTTCCTTGTTTACATGTGATCTGCCTCATCATCGGCTCTTTACTGGGATTGGTGATGTGCAGTGTCCCAGGGACTTTGTGAGACAGAGGCCAAAGGCAGGGGGAACAAGTTCCCCCTGCCTTTGGCCTCTGTCTCACAAAGTAGTTTGTCTCCAAACCCTGCACAATACTTTGCATTCTCTGGCATGGATTAAAACGTTATTCATACAAATAAACCACACTGCTATTCTTCGCTCGAGTCGAGCAAGGCGAGATGCATGCTTTGTACAACGGAGGAACAATGAAAAGGAGTACATCCTGATCCACAGGTCTGGGCCTATAGAGGAATTTAAAGATATTGCTGGTTCCAACGCTGATCGGAGGGATACGATTTATGGGTGCCGTACTCCATATCTTTGGGCCCGATTACGTTTGAGGAATACAGCCACGTGTTAGCCACTCCACCTACTTTGCCCGTCCGGGCCATCTGTAGTCCAGGACCACCTAAGCCTGATTGACTCTACCTGGCGTATGCCTTGTTGGGTCCACCGAGTCCGGTAAGCCTTTTCACTTCTATTGGTGGTGTGTGGGCTCCCCTCCACAGATGATTCACACCCTTGTTGAGATCTGTTCCAGAGGACTTTTCATATCCTCTCCAGGGATGTTCCTTTAAACACACAAACTTTGAACTGTCAATCCATAGACTCCATTTTCTGACCCCTATTCCTAGCGCTACACTTATTTTGTTTTTTGACATTGTTTACACTTGCTGGTTGTGTTAGCTGCTGTTATATTCCCCTTTTTGGTAGCGCAGAATTATTGTGTATATATTGCTAGTTTTATATTGAATGCACACTAGGATGAGCAAGTGCAGCTCTGCATGAATTCCCAGCACACTGCAGCTATTTATGGAATGGCTGACTTCCATGGGCAAGTGTGGTATGATATCACCCCCACTGACTAATCAAGAGGCCGAAACCCCAGCACCTGGAAAGATGACAGAGGTCGGTGAGGGAAATAACCACCACATCACTGATGATCCTTCTCTGTACCCCCTGTTATTTTCTTGGGTCCTTCTTTTGCAGTCAAGATCTCTGCCTGTTTGATGTGGACACTACCTTTCAGTAGCCAGTTTCTCTTTCAGAGGCAGGATAACTCATGGGGGCAGTGACGGGATCAGTGCCCAATAAAATAATGAGCAGAAAAATATGCCCAGTCCCTGTGGCAGAATAGTAGCTTTGCTCATAGAGGAAACTGTGACTTTGCACTGCAGGATGGTTTAGAAAAACGTGTTTGCAATCAAGCCTAAGGAATAAGGTAATTGATTTATGTTTAACTTTTTTCTTGAGTTTTGCTTTAAGTCAATTGCACACATACTAGCCAATTGAATTTGTTACCAGTGATCAGGGTGGCCCTACCAAAAACGAATTCAGAAAATAATCCTAACCAACCTTGACCAACCAACAATTATTTTTTATGAGGAAGGCATGCTGATGAGGATTACGGATACATACTTTTATGGAAAGGGCATGTATTTTAATGTCACTAGGACTTATTGAAACATTTCAATTTACCACCTGATTGAGGGAGGGGTAAGTTTGGTGTATAGTGTAAGTTTTAGTGTATAAAAAGCATAGAAAATGTTATTCATTTTATACAATTATGTAGATAAATATATAGATAGATGTGTATTTTTTCCTTTTTGCTTTTTATATATTGTGATTTATTTATCTATGTATTAAATGTAAAAAAAATAATATTTTAATCTCCCAGATTAGCTATGCAACCATGGATTCCGTCCTTAGTGATAAAGTTCAGTTTCCATTTTTCTACCGTACAGTGCCAAATGACTATGATCAATTAAAAGCATTTTTACATTTAATTCAACATTTTGAATGGAAATGGATTGGTGTCTTGGTTTCAGATAATGAGTCTGGTCTAAAGTTCAGTCAGTTCCTTCAGAAAGAGCTAACACGTATTGGTTATTGCTCTGCATTTATAGAATTCATCCCGTATCATGATGCTTTAAGTGAAAGTAGAAGAAATAGGATTGCTCAATTATTAATCACAACATCAGTTAATGTTATTATTCTGTTTGTTGATCAGGAATACATAAGAACATTACGAATTATACTATATATGTTTCCCATTAAACAAAAGGCATGGATCATTGCCTCTCAGTGGGATATCTCTGCTGGCTTTGATTACTACTTTTTAAATTTCCAACCTTTCAATGGAAGTATTGCTGTCAGTGTTGCTACCAATAAAATACCTGGCTTTGAGAGCTTTGTCCTAAGCCTAAGCCCTAAACTTTACCCAAATGATATCTTCCTTAAATTACTATGGGAAGAACTATTCATCTGTGATTATACATCTGTGAACTGTACTGAGAATAACATTCAGGATTCCATTTTACCTAAAATGTACAGGGATTTTTCATTTCATAGTTACAGTATATATAATGCAGTTTATATTTTGGCACATGCATTACATCAGGTTTACTTAGATATAAGGGACAAAAACTTTTTCATGGAAAATAAATTATTGGCGCCTGTAAGTTAATAATATAATTGTACTTACCTTTCTTTATTTTCCTATTTCTTGTATACTTCAACATGATTTCTACTTTCTCTTCTATTCTGTAAGCTGATAGAGTTGCCAGTAATTAGGCAGCTGCCTGGGACATGCTGGTGGAGGTTGTAGTACTCCACAAGCTCTGAAAGTGTTTTCACTTGGAAGTTGAGGCATAGCATGCACAACATTTAACCAGACCAGATATTTTACCACTGGACCTGTGAATATGAATGAACACTGTGATGAAATTCTCTGCGAACTAAAATCAGTAGACAAGTGTGTAGGCAGGTACAGTGTGACCTCATGCCTGTAGGTGGTGCTGTGTCATGGCCGCTGTACAGGGGGAAGAAATGGAAGCTAAGACCCCTTTCACACTGGGACCGCCCATGCGTCAGCTGTAAAGCGCAGCTTGTTTTAGCAGTGCTTTACCGTTGTTTAAGCGGCACTTTTCGGTCGTTAGTGGGGTGTTTTTAACCTTAAAGAAGGGGTTAAAAACACCCCTGTTGCTGCGCTTCTGAAGCGCTGCCCATTCATTGCAATGAGCAGGGGCATTTTGTATACAGCACTCCCAAACCACTTCAAAGATGCTGCTTGCAGGACTTTTTCTAACGTCCCGCAAGCGCACCGCCCCAGTGTGCAAGCACTCGGCTTTCACACTCAGGTGGCATGGGAGGCAGTTTTCAGGCGCTTTACAGGCGCTGTTCCTCTGGAGCTTCTATCAGTGTCATCGGGGGAGCAGCTGTCCGAGTTGGATGCTGCAACCCTGGGTGACCCCTGCGTCCATCTTTAGTGAGGGTATTGCTAATAAATAGCACTGTCCCACTACAGTTGGCTTGCATTTTGCAAAGTTTGCAGCATAGCAATAGAGCTCCCCCTGGTTAGGGACAGTGGGGTTGATTCACTACGGGTAAATAGACTGTGCACTTTGCAAAGCAGTTGCCCTCTGCAAGTACAGTTGCTCCAGAGCTTAGTAAATGAGGTAAGGCTTCACTTTGCAAAGGGTACCCAATCACATGCAAGGAGAATAAAAAAAACTTAATTTTTGCTTGCAAATGATTGGATGATGGAAGTCAACAGAGCTTCTGCTTATTTACTAAGCTCTGGAGCAACAACACTTGCAGAGTGCAACTGCACTTTTCAAATTTCACAGTCTATTTGCCTTTAGTAAATCAACCTCAGTGTGAAGAGATAGGGAAAGTTTCCTTGCAAAGATGGACAGAACAGGGACACCTCTGCTAATCTGCTCTTTGGGACTTAGATCAGAGACTGAAGGCTTTCTCTTACTACAAGTGCCACCAGCCCGGTACACACGGTGCAGTAGGTTTCCGATCCCTGGGACTGTGTTACAGGATTCTAACCCAATTACATCTTAAATTGTTTTCACCAAAACGAATGCTGCGTGCACATGGTCGGAATTTCCGAGGGGAAATGTTTGATGTGAGCTTGTTGTCGGAAAGTCCAACCGTGTGTATGCTCCATCAGACACTTGATGTCGGAATTTCCGCTTACAAATGTTTGAGAGCAGGTTCTCAAATTCTCCGACAAAAAACTTTGTTGTCGGAAATTCCGAGCTTGTGTACACAAGTCCGAAGCACCAAATTCCACGCATGCTCAGATTCAAGCTTGAGACGGAAGCACTCAGTCTTTTAAAACTAGCGTTCATAATGGAGATAGCACATTCATCACGCTGCACATTTTTAATTGGTAGCCTGAGGAGTCCATTTAATGGGGAGCACAGTAGAACTCTGAAAGATCGGGAGCAGCAGCAGATGATATCCCGAAGCTGTGGTCTTACAACAGCCTGCGTCTTTTGCCAGACCACACCAAACCCAGGCCATCACTCTCAACACTTCCTTGCACGCTTCCTTCCAGGCTGTGGCTGTGGTGTTGGAGGTGTTGCTGGAGGTGGTGGAGGAGTCATATGGTCCAACTCATAGAGAGTTGGCCTCTCACCCCCTTATTTAGGGCCTGAAATATGACCTCCTCACAGATGAGGTGTTGCCCCTCCTCCATTGCTTGAATTTTACTGACCGGCATATACGCAAAGGACCTGGACACTAGCGGTGTTTGTGAGGACCGCAGTAGCCTGCCGAATCAAGTCAGTCGCTAACTCCTCCAGGTTACTCACCTTCCTGGTCCTTTTTGTTGGAAGATGGAGGGGAGGAACCTGGGATTCGGTCAGGCTACTAGGCACAGCCACCTCCTGGCTGCCAATTTCCACAGCCACCTCCTGGCTGCCACTTTCCATGGCCACCTCCTGGCTGCCACTTTCCATGGCCACCTCCTGGCTGCCACTTTTCATGGCCACCTCCTGGCTGCCACTTTCCACGGCCTCCTCCTGGCTGAGACTTTCCTGTGTATGAAAATGGGACATAGTTTTAGATTTTTGGTCAACAATCAGACACAATTTTGATGTTTAAATGATTTTTATTAGATTTTGTCAGAAAAACAAATTGTAAGTACAAGCTTCCGTTACATGACCCAGATTAAAGCAGGGTAGAAGGGAGAAGTACAAATCATATTCACAGTGGCATATTTTGCAATATAATGACTTATATGCCCGAGTTACATCATCAACTAACTATCAACTGAAGTATCTAATATCGGGTCCTGCCTGGTCCTTGTTCTTGCTAACATAACGAGTGAGCCCTAGGCAAACATCCCATTCCACCCCCAGCACCCCTTCATGGGATCACACTGTGCTGGGGAGCGGAATGGGACCCATCTACCAGTGACTCGAGGACCTAGAGAGACCTTAGCGAAGTATATAAAAAAAAATTCATAGAAAACTTTGGCGCATGGGCCAAAAGAACTTGAATGCAAAAAACAGTGTGCTAAACGGGTTACAATTCAAGTTTAAAGTAACTGAACAATCCCATTGGTGTAGTTGTTGTTTAAGCATGTTGCGTTAAAATGCTATCAATCATGAGTGAATCTCAGGTATACATAACAAAGTAAAATTTTCTACTATGGTTCACTCCAGGGTGTACCCGCTTCAGAAGTGAGTTCTATTCCTGCCTACCGAGTATGGGGAGTCAGGGAGAAGAGAGAAAAAAAAAGGAAAACAAGAGAAGGGTTAGGGGGAGGAGAGAGGAGGGAGGAGTAAGAATGAGAGAGATAATATGCAGAGAAGAGAAAAGTTTGGCTGTCTGCTCGGAGCCCCCACTTCTATTGAGGGACTATTTTTAAAAGTTTGGATTTTACCCTATTCCTATGTATTTGGACCAAGGGTCCCAAATCTTCTCAAACTTTGCTGAGGTATCTAGTAAAGAGCTTACTAATTTCTCCTGGGCCATTATCCATGACACTTTCCGTTTAGCTGCTATGAGAGAGACTAAGGGCTTCTTCCAAGCTTTAGCAAGGGTAATTTTGGCTCCCAGGAGAACGAAAAATACTAATTTCTGTGATGATTTTGAGATCCCTGGAATGGGATGGTTGAGAAGAGCTGTTAGAGGAGACTTGGGAATGGTCTTACCTATTATTTTGGATATGGCGTAAAATATTTTTTGCCAAAAAGTTCTAATTTTAGGGCAGTCCCACCATATGTGTAACATGGAACCGTTCATGTGACATCCACGAAAGCAGAGAGGGGAAGCCGTAGGGTGCATCATAGCAAGCCGGGAGGGGGTCAAATACCATCTAGTGATTACTTTTAGGCTAGCTTCAATCAGGGAAATATTATGAATGCCTTTGAATGATCGGAAGAAGGCCATGTGCCAGTGATCTAGATCCCATGTGTCCTGTAAATCCCTCTCCCATGCCAGCATGAACGTTGCTTTCTTATCTGTAGCAGCAAGCGAGGAGTAGATTAAGGATATACCCCCCCTCTGCTCCATGAGACCCCCACACCATATTTCATATGGGGTGAACTGCGGGGGTTCGGGTTTCTCAACCCAGATGAATAGGAGAAAGTGTGAAATTTGATAAAACCTGAACCTCTCTGAAATGGGGAGGCTTAGATGTTTGACGCAGTGGTTGAGGGATAATGGCCCCGCTGCAGTAAAATAGTTCCCGATCCGGTACATTCCCCTATCCAGCCACCACTGAAAGGCTTTAATGTCCAAGCCCGGGGGGAATGCGGGGTTACGGAAAATGTGCGATAGAGGTTTGCTGTGCGACACTAAGGAGGGGTTCCTTCTGAGAGTGTCCCATATCGTCAGAGATTGTGATAAGGCAGGCGACATGACCGGAGGCCTAGCCTTTGGTGGGCACCAGAGGAGGAAGTCAATTGTAAATGTTGGTACTGCCTGTCTTTCCATTTCTATCCAATCAGGTCTGGCTGTTTTGGCATAGATCGTTGATATCTGTGCCAATCTAGCTGCCTGGTAATACCAAAAAAGATTTGGAAGTCCCAATCCCCCCTTTTTTCTTAGGCCGAATAGGGCGCTTCTCGGGAGCCTATGCCCCTTTGCACCCCAAATGAATTTTACCACCTTGTTTTGGAATGCTGAGAGGTGGTCTTTCCGTATCGCGATTGGGAGCGCTCTGAAAATATATAGGAGACGTGGGAGCAGAGTCATTTTTACAGAGTTTATTTTACCGAGCCATGAAATATGGTGCGGGGACCATTGTTTGAGATCAGATTCTAATTTTTTGTAAATGGGGGGGTAATTTGCTTGATATAGCTGTTCAAATTTGGGGGTAAGATTGATTCCAAGGTATCGGATGCTGGACTCGCCCCACGAAAAGCGGAACGCCTCCCGCAACCGAGACACCAAAGTTAACGGGAGGGACACATTGAGTGCTTGAGACTTAGAGTAGTTAACGCATAGACCAGAGATCTGTGCAAAGTCATCTAGGAGCTTACATAGCACTGGGAGGGAGGTTGCTGGTGACGTTATATAAAGAATGAGGTCATCAGCAAACAGCCCGCATTTATGTGCCTTTGGCCCACAGTTCACCCCTGCTATGTCCGGATTGTTGCGTATAGCAATCGCCAATGATTCAATCGCTATCGCAAAAATCAGTGGCGAGAGCGGGCAACCTTGGCGGGTCCCTCTAGCTATTTTAATAGGATCAGAGAGTTGTCCATGTAGTTTGATTCTAGCTTCTGGGCTAGAGTATAGGGAGTGTAGTAACCCTGTGAACCGTGGGCCAAAACCCCACTGTTGTATGATTGAGAATATGTATGACCAGGATACAGAGTCGAACGCTTTTTGTAAATCTAGAGATA
This sequence comes from Lithobates clamitans, assembly GCA_037952925.1. Lineage (NCBI taxonomy): Eukaryota > Metazoa > Chordata > Amphibia > Anura > Ranidae > Lithobates > Lithobates clamitans. The sequence goes on from JBBGZY010000482.1 coordinate 1,131,727, forward strand.
GTAACATTCCCTTTTGCGCCCCACTACCATCCCAGCCCGATTGGAGGAGGGAGACTACATCCACCGTTCTTCTGATTTGGTCGGGACCTTGCCTACCCGGGATAAACCCCACTTGGTCCTTATGGATATAGGATCCAATAAAGGAGGCCAATCGGTCTGCCATAATTTTAGTCATAATTTTTAGATCATTATTGATCAGGGATATGGGTCTATAGTTGGATACTTCTCCCTGGTCCTTGTCTGGTTTCGAGATTACGGTTATGAAAGCGGCGTTCATTTGCGGGTCCAGAGGCTCTCCCTTGGTTTTGAAGTTAATGAATCTAGCCAGGTAAGGCGCTATGGTATTTGCATAAGTTTTATAGTACGGTACGGAGAAGCCATCTGGACCCGGAGCCGACCGCCGCTTAAGATTTTTGATAACTGCTAGCACTTCTTCGGCGGAAACCGGAGCTTCGAGTCTATCTCTGTGCTCAGCCGAAAGGGTAGGAATCGGGAGATTATTCAGAAAATTCCGCAGAGTTTGGGGATTACTTGCCTTATGTTCGCTATATAGATCTGCATAAAAACCATGGAAGGCTTTCATGACCTTCAGTGGGTTTGTTGTGTGGGGTTGGCCCGCTATTTTGATTTTGGGGAAGATATATGAGCGAGGGCGCGGGGAAAGACGGGACGCCAAGAGAGACCCAGCCCTGTCCTTCTGGTAGTAATATTTCGCTCCTAGCCATGACAAACTTTTATCTGCTTTAGCTGTAAGAGCTAAGTTAAATTCTAGGCGTGCTGCATCCAATTGGGATACGGGTACTAACGCAGGGTCTCTCTTGTGCTCCGTACATAACTTTTGGAATTTCTTTTCTAGGTTGATTATGTCTATCCCATGTTCTTTTTTAATTTTGGCTGCTATTTGTATCAATTTTCCTCTGATTGTGGCCTTATGTGCTGCCCATAAGGTTTCCGCGGAGACGTCTGCCGTGTCATTTTGATTAAAATATTCCTTTATGGCCTTTTCAATTTCAGCTTTCCAGGCGGGGTCAGAAAGGATGTTTTCCTTTAGTCTCCAAAGGTTGTATTTGTGGTGTGGGGTTTGGTTATTTATCAGGACACTTAACAAGGAGTGATCCGACCAGACCGTGTCAGTAATTTGTGATCTTTGGGCTGCTGGGATCAAGTCATTCGAGACTAGCAGATGGTCTATACGAGCATAGGATTGGTGGGCATGGGAGAAGTGAGTATAATCTTTTTTGGTGGGGTTTAATTCCCTCCAAATGTCAGTGAGTCCTTGTGAATAAACCAGCTTAGCTATTTTCAAGCTGGTTTTGGTTGGACGTATGTTTTGAGCGGTAGGGGGTTTAGATTTGTCTAGTCCCTGGTCGAAGGCCACATTGGAGTCTCCCCCAAAAATTACAGAGCCTTCAAACAGTGGTCCAAGTGTCTTAAACATTGAGTTAAAGAATTTATGCTGTCCTGTGTTAGGGGCGTAGTAAGATACTAAGGAGTATAATCTGCCTTCTACAGAACCCTTAACTAGGATGTACCTTCCCTCAGGGTCTCGTTGAACCTTATGTGGCGTGAATTTGCAGTTTTTAGATATAAGGATAGCAACCCCTCTGGTCTTATCTTCCGCATTGGCTAGATAGAACAATGGGAACTGAGAGTGGATAAAGTTAGGTTTGTACCGGATCGGGAAGTGGGTTTCTTGGAGAAATAAAAGATCAATCTTGCGGGATTTCATAAAATCAAGTACTTTCCTTCTTTTAGAAGGAGAGTTCAGCCCTTGGGTATTGTGTGTGGCCACCCTTAATAGGGAGGGCAGATTTTCAGTGTCAGCCATGGAGCAGAAGTAGGGGGCCTACCCCCCATCCCCCAACGCCTACCTGTTCCAGTTGGAGAGTAGGAACCGAAGTTGGGACCGTTAGAACATCCTTCCGCTTCTTACTGGTGAAGTGGGTATAACCCAGCAGACAGCCAACTACAAGAAAATAGGTTGTTAGAGAAGATAGTAGAAAAGAGAACATAGGAAGAGGGCAAGAGGGGAAGATCAGGTCCTCTCGGGACTTGTGTGAACAGTGGTGGCAGCAGAGCACACCACTCTTCACAGTGGAGGGAATGTCCAGACCCTGCTGACAGGGAGGATTCCTAACCCAGGAGACCAGTATCACCTGGTCCTTGGGATTAATAGAGGTGCAGCCTAACTGCCGCGACCTCGGCGCACCTAAGTTAAGTACTGAATAATAAAAAAAGAAAAAACTGCTGGTCGGAGCTAGTCCGACCTGGGGAACCGAAGGGGGCCCCGCCCACCCTTTTTCCCACCTTCCTCCCCTCCCGCCCAGAACAAAATTCCGGGTGGATGAGGGGGGCTCCTTGGGCTATAGCCCATGCAATACGAAGCCCATTTTGCGGCTAAGGCATATCATAGGGAGAAGTCATGAGATCACTCTCTGTTACCCAGTGCCTCGGAGGCCTGGGTCAGAAAGTGGTGTATAAGGCTCTTGTTGGTTGACATTCAAATACTTAGCGCCCGGTGGGCCCCAATGGGATTACTCCCAAGGGACCCCCCCGGGGCAGAAACACCTGCTCATTTCCCCCCCATCAGGAGAAGACATAGAGGGATGAATGGGGGGGGGAGAAGAGGAAGGGGACATAATGTCCCCTCCCTCCCCCCCCCCCCGGCTAACAATCCCGTAAATCTCCAGCACAGACCCTCCAATGCTGGGATGACCAAAAGGAGAAACAAGCCAGCAATAAAAAAAACAAACAAAAGTCAATCGTGTTCGTGTAGGAGCCTACAAAGTGAGAAAGGAATCAGGGAAAGTCCATCAAACAGCTTCTTGACTCGAGGACTCATGGAGGCTTGGCTTCCTTGGGGCGCTTGTATTTGGGTTTTTCCCACAGGGGTTGCAAGGGGCTTGCAGGGGATGGGCGCTTGTATGAACTCGCTGCCGAATTGTTGAAGTCCATTGCTGACTCTTGCGAGATGAGGCGGAGGTCCAATAGTATCCGTTCTCCTTCTTGGAGGCTGCGGAAAGAGTAGGTTTTGCCTCTGTGATCAAACTTCAGAGCAAAAGGGAAGGCCCATTTATATTTTATTTCGTTTTGCGCCAACACCGAGAGTAGGGGCTTCAATGCCCTCCTTTTTTGTATTGTGTTAGGTGAAATGTCCGCAAAGACTTGTACGGCATGGCCTCTGCACGTGAGGGGCTGTTGGTATCTGCACTTTTTCATCACCTCTTCTTTAACTGAGAAGTAGTGTGGTTTGACCACTATATCTCTGGGGAGGCCATCTTTCCTCGGTGGTCCTAATGTCCTGTGAGCGCGGTCAATTTCCAATTTATGTGGAGGAATGTCAGGGAGAAGTTGTTTTATGAAGTCTTGGACCGCCATCATAGAGTCGGTTATAGATTCTGGGAGACCTCTGAGTCTAAAATTTTCCCTTCTGGACCTATTTTCAAGGTCATCAATGCGTGAGAGAGCAATGTCCAGTTGGTCTTGTATGACCTGTATGTGGTTGGAGTTCTGCCTGGTTTTAGAGATGGTCTGATCGAGTTTATCTTCGATCGCCTCCATCCTGGAGCCCAGGGCCTGGAAGTCCTCTCTGATGTCGCCCGTTATTTTGGCTGCAGTTTGGGCCAAACCTCTATCCAGCAGAGCTGAAATCTGGGAGAAGAGATCGGGGGCTGTGAGGATAGAGTGGGCTGGATTGGGCGCCATTTCAGGCCCTGTTGTAATGTGAGGGGAGGTAGTCTGCGAGGGGGGTGTCATAGGTTGTTCAGCAGTATGCTCTGATAGGGCCGTGAACTGAGCCAAGTGTAGAGGAGTACTCACTGGGGTCCCAGAGGGGAGAGAGCGGGTCACTGCGGCATAGGAAAGTTTATCTCCCGGGCTCTCTGCAGCTGTCTGTGCGCCGTGCAGCATGGCGCCCGCCATCTTGGATTCGGCCCGCTCCGCCGAGGCTCTGAACAGAGGTTCCAGGCCCTTCCTGGACGATCCGGCCGGCATAGGGTTGTTCCTCAACCCTTCCTATACGCCTTGAGGTGGGTGACGTGGTCTACGGGGTCCCGGTTCCCCCGCTATGTGCGCCGGGTGGTCAGGGCAGTGCGGAGCTCCGGGCTTAAGCGGCCATCTTGGAGGAGTCCGCGCATGCGCCTCCATCAGACACAATTTTGAGCTCATGACTGTTGCAAATTGAATGTTAACAAACAGAAAAGACTATCATTCTAACCCCAGCATTTTTCATTCTTGTCCCAATCATTTTTGGCTACTATTGTCTATTGATATGTAAACCACTTTGTTAAATCAGAAATTAGTGATCAATAATAACATCTAGTTAACATCATACATTTTTTGACAAGAAATATGTTGAACAATGCTATACCTGGCTCAAGCTGGGCTCTTCCACATCTTCTTCCTGGGTGGAAGGCCCAGGATGTACGTTGGAAGCCTCATCTGAAGTGGAAGGAAGAGTGGAAGGAAGGGTTGAGAGTGACGGCCTGGGTTCACTCTGGTCTGACAAAAACTGTCATAGTACCACAGCCTGGGGACATAAACATCATCTGCTGCTGCTCCTGATCTCATGGAATCCTGAACCTTTTTGCACTCCCTATTTTACATGCTCCTCAGGCCACCAATTTTGCACTTCAAATAGGTAATGTCTGCCTTGGGAATCGCCAGCTTCACCAATTCCAACAGTTGATCCAGCGCTGCCTTCCTCTTTAGTTTGTTGTTATAAAATTGGTGTTTCACTTGCCACAGACAGGGCAGCTCCCTGTACTTATCAATAAAGTTAAGGGGGAAGTCATGGTCATTAAATGTATCCATTTTCTCTGCAAGACACAACACAAGATAAACCCTAATGTCAGGCTAAACTCTCCTAATCTTGTCCCAATATAGGCCTCAATCTATAAGCAGTATAGGCCACTAACCACTGATGTCCCAAGTTAAAATTGTACCTTTGTTTTCACGATCGGTGCTTACGCTACTCCGTCCTCTGCTCACAGATTGTACATACGACACAAGCATGTTATGCTTTATCTACATTGCACATGCATGAAACTCTGCCCCTGGCCTTCTTTCGAGTGTATTTCCCACCCCTTCTCTTTCAGCGCAGTGGAAGAGAACATGGCAGAGAGACAAGAGGTGCATGATAATAGCAGCAACGACGAGGAAAGCCTGGAGCCAGAAATGTCCCGATCCAGGAGGAGGTTTAAGGCCTCAAATATGTCCTTTGTAGAGATGGTGGAGATGGTGGACATCTTGAAGAGGGCCGACTATGATGGGAAGTATGTTCTGTACCCAAACCCAAATGTGAGAAAGGCCAAGATCATGACTAAAGTTGTGAGAAGTCTGCACAGGAATTTTGAGGTACGACGATCCAAGGAGCAATTGAGGAACGCTGGTCAGACCTAAAATTGAGGGAGCACGATCAGTACAGAAAGATCAGGAAACTGCTTCTAAAAAGTAAGTATTTGTCCTGTGTTCCTATTATTATTACATGCATGCTGCTCCATGTGCTTTTCTTTACTGTTGCACAGTTTAAAATGGTGTTTAAAATGGCAAATTTCAGGTTCCTGGGGACAGTAATCGTTCGTAGTAAACATTGTTCGTTCAACCACTAATACGATGTTTTTGGCAGATGCAGGTTAACTACATTTGTTCATGCCTATTTGTATTAAAATAAGCTTAGTACATTGTTGTCTAGATGGGTTGGTAACTAGAATGAAATGCAAAGAAAGTAGTAGATTGGGCTTTGGACTTTCTGGGCACAATAATCACTATATATGATTGTATTAAAAGTATGATTTATTGAAAATTATTAAAAAACAAGAGTAAAAAAGGACAGAGCCAGAAATCAGTTCATAGTGATACAATTCACAGTTATGCACTCCCTATATAGCTCTACAATAGAAATAGATCATATAAAAAATTGGGGATACCAATCCTTGATTCATGTAGTTATATTGTAGTACACTGGGAGCTATGCAATGATAACAATCAATGTCTATAACTTGCTCAACATGTTGCACGCCAAAGCGCATCTTCAGGAGCACAGAACAGATTACATTATCATATTAGTAAAATAAAAAATATATCTATGAACCGCAAGGATAAAAAGACTTTTTATGTCTTCACTCTATGTCTTTGCATACAGCAGTGTGTTTCTGGAAGTATAAATTATAGCCAACAAAACTCTTACACTGGCCAGACAGCGGAGAAACGATATGTCAAGCTTCTGATAAGTATCGCCAGTATATGGTGTTAGGAAATTGGTCAGTATCCAAATTGTTGGGCTGTAGCACTGTTAGTGATTCAAGATAGAACTCCTATAGCCAGGAAGGACGTCCACCCAGCCGCTCGGGTAGAGAGCGACTGGCAGTCTGGCAGAATGAAATGCAAACTTGATTCAGTGTAAGGAGAGGACACTCAGAAGCTGTTTACACATCTTGGCGCAGGAGCACTAGTGTGGGACAGCAGAACACCCTATTTAGGGTGTCCCACACAGGTGCTCCAGTGGATACTAGGGGTCACTCCATGTGTGAAACTTTAACAAAAAAGGTAAGTATTCCAGCTTTAAGAAAGGGAAAAAAATCATGTCTTCAGCTTGGAACTCAGACGATTGTAGGTCATTACCAAGCAATGTTTCATATTCCTATTTCTTGCCTCAAATATCTGTGTGCTAAGTATACTTTTTTTTATTCACATAGGGGAGAAAAGAATCGGGACATCTGAGGACACCAAGAACACCACACACCATGAAGAAGATGTGGAGGGAGGAGAGGTTCAGGAAGTGGGTGAAATAGTGACCACAACAGGTCAGTGTCTGAGACCACTGCTTCAGGTAATACAGTAGGTGACCGCGATATTGTGTCAATCTCGCCGCACTTCTCGGCGAGATTTGATACCTACGAGCCCCGTCGCAGAAGCCAGCGCCGAGATGGCTCACTCATCGGGAAAGGAAAACTTTGTTTTCCTTCCGCGATGAGTGACAGGCAGCGCTGACAGCTGTCTAGTATGAATCCTGAGGCGGGAACACCGCGCCAAATTTTCAATGAAAAAAACGGCGTGGGTTCCCCCCTCGGAGGCATACCAGGCCCTTAGGTCTGGCATGGATTGTAAGGGGAACCCCCTATGCCGAAAAATCGGCGTGGGGGTCCCCCCCAAATCCATACCAGACCCTTATCCGAGCACGCAGCCCGGCCGGCCAGGAAAGGGGGTGGGGACGAGCGAGCGCCCCCCCCCCCCTCCTGAGCCGTACCAGGCCGCATGCCCTCAACATGGGGGGGTGGGTGCCATGGGGGAGGGGGGCGCCCTGCGGCCCCCCCACCCCAAAGCACCTTGTCCCCATGTTGATGAGGACAAGGGCCTCTTCCCGACAACCCTGGCCGTTGGTTGTCGGGGTCTGCGGGCGGGGGGCTTATCGGAATCCGGGAGCCCCCCTTAATAAGGGGGCCCCCAGATCCCGGCCCCCCACCCTGTGTGAATGAGTTTGGGGTACATAGTACCCCTACCCATTCACCTAGGGAAAAGTGTCAATATAAAAAAAAAACACACTACACTGGTTTTAAGAGTAATTTATTAGTCAGCTCCGGGGTCTTCTTCCGACTTCGGGGGGTCTCCTTCCACATTCTCCCGGTGTTCGGCCTCTTCTCCCGGTGTTCGGCCTCTTCTCCCGGGCCCCGACGCTATCTTCTTTCAGCTCTATTGCCAGCGAGGGGCCCGGTCTGCTGCCGCTGTCTTGTCGCCGCTGTCTCGCCGCCGCTGTCTCGCCGCCGCTGTCTCGCCGCCGCTGTCTCTCCGCTTCTTCTCTTCTTTTCTTCTTCCCCGATGTTGACACGACGCTCTCTCCGGCTCGAATGCTGTGTGCGAGCTGCGGAGCCATTTATATAGGCGGTAACCCCGCCCCCTTACGACGTCATGGTCCCAGCATGCGCAGGGACTCTGGCGTCATAAGGGGGTGTGGCCCCAGAGTCCCTGCACATGCTGGGACCATGACGTCGTAAGGGGGCGGGGTTACCGCCTATATAAATGGCTCCGCAGCTCGCACACAGCATTCAAGCCGGAGAGAGCGTCGTGTCAACATCGGGGAAGAAGAAAAGAAGAGAAGAAGCGGAGAGACAGCGGCGGCGAGACAGCGGCGACCGGGCCCCTCGCTGGCAATAGAGCTGGAAGAAGATAGCGGCGGGGCCCGGGAGAAGAGGCCGAACACCGGGAGAAGTCGGAAGGAGACCCCCCGAAGTCGGAAGAAGACCCCGGAGCTGACTAATAAATTACTCTTAAAACCTGTGTAGTGTGTTTTTTTTTTTATATTGACACTTTTCCCTAGGTGAATGGGTAGGGGTACCATGTACCCCAAACTCATTCACACAGGGTGGGGGGCCGGGATCTGGGGGCCCCCTTATTAAGGGGGGCTCCCGGATTCCGATAAGCCCCCCGCCCGCAGACCCCGACAACCAACGGCCAGGGTTGTCGGGAAGAGGCCCTTGTCCTCATCAACATGGGGACAAGGTGCTTTGGGGTGGGGGGGGGCCGCAGAGCGCCCCCCTCCCCAAGGCACCCACCCCCCCATGTTGAGGGCATGCGGACTGGTACGGCTCAGGAGGGGGGGGCCGCTCGCTCGTCCCCACCCCCTTTCCTGGCCGGCCGGGCTGCGTGCTCGGATAAGGGTCTGGTATGGATTTGGGGGGGACCCCCACGCCGATTTTTCGGCATAGGGGGTTCCCCTTACAATCCATGCCAGACCTAAGGGCCTGGTATGCCTCCGAGGGGGGAACCCACGCCGGTTTTTTCATTGAAAATTTGGCGCGGTGTTCCCGCCTCAGGATTCATACTAGACAGCTGTCAGCGCTGCCTGTCACTCATCGCGGAAGGAAAACAAAGTTTTCCTTTCCCGATGAGCGAGCCAGCGCGACATTCACAGTACCCTGTCGCCGAGAACCAGCGCGATGGTATCGCGCTGGAAACACAATCTCGCGGTCAGGTACTGTAGATGTATGCCTGCATATTTATAATACATGGTGTTTTTTAAATTTTTAGGTGATGTGGATGTTGTGGAAGAAAAAACTAATTTCAACAGTGCAAGTGCACAGATCCTCATCGGGAAATAATGGTGTGCATTCGGGAATTAGAGAAGATCAAGGAAAACATCAATGATGTTGAAAAATGACTCAACAACATCATTGATGTTTTAGGAAGAATCTAAAACACCCAAAAATTTTGACAGTTTGACGTTATATTTTTAATTTTTTTTTTAAGTTTTTAAGTAATTTGAAAGCCAAATTTTGAAGATGCACACAGTGTGTCAACATGTGCTATCTGCCATCACGGGATATCAATGTACGTGTTTTGTGGGTGCAACCCCTTCCTCACAACTAAAGTAGATGAAAGGAAGGGTCGCAACCCCGAAACACGTCCATTGATCTCCCATGATGGGAGCTAGCACATGTTGACATTAGGCATGGGATCAGGAGGGAAATCCACATTTTGATGATGAATTGATCTGATGAAGGCAAGATCAACACAGTTTGGACATACTAATGTCGCATATTGCTTTCAATTTATCAAAGTTGAACTTTGTAAGTTCCTGAGTTGTGTAGGTTATTATGGTTTTAAACATGCCTGTTTAACCAAAAAAAGGCTATGTATTGTCACACATAAATGTTACAAAACCAATGTTGGTTTGTTAAAAAACCCTTTTCTAACGTACATGTGAATGTGCACGGAGTAAAATTTTTTATACTCAACAATGTGTGGCTTCTTCTTTCAATGCTCAAGACCAGTTTTTGGAGTAAGTTGTTGTAGTTACAGCGACAATGGGGGTATTTACTAAAGGCAAATCCACTTTGCACTACAAGTGCACTTTCAAGTACACTTGAAGTGCAAAGTGGATTTGCCTTTAGTAAATAACCCCCACAGTGCTCTAAAATTTGCCCCAATCAAGTCATTTTAGGGACTCAAAGCAAATTAATTCATGGAGCTGAAATGGATGATTATTTTAATCATTAATGCATTATATACATTAACAACAAAAACAATGTGTGTGTGTGTAGCAGACCCACAACATAATAGTTAGCTGAAGAAGAGATTGTCACCTCATGTATCAAATAAATTACATTTGCACCATTGAAGAAAATGGCCAAAAAAAAAGGCCATTGGATAACCTAGGAAGCAGCTAAAAGAAACACAAGCAGTAAATAAAATGAAATATTAGTTCAGTTTGTACCAAAAAAGTATTTGAAAAATGTTTTACACATTGTCTGGCACATCAATGGCCCCCCTACCCGCAAAGAACTCTACGTACTTTTGTCTTACTTCGCGGGCGCTTTGGGGGGGCAAACCAGGATAGCCAGCTTCAAGAGCCATCAAGGTTATTGTATTTTGAAAGTCGGCTTCAGTCCCAACTGAGGATACATAGTTTGTTGCATTTTTTCTTAGGAATTAATGGAGTATACAGCATGCAAGGACAATATGATTCAGTTTATTTTCTGCCATGTTGCTGTGAGAAATAGGTGGAACAGGCTGGCCATTATTCCAAACGCATTCTCCACTACTCTTCTGGCTCTGGCCAGTCGTTAATTAACCTCTTGCTGTCCGCTGGCTGTCATATGACAGCCAGTTGGCGCGGCTCTCGTTCTGGGAGGGCGTCATATGATGCCCTCGCCTTCCCGGCCCACCAGGGGGCGCGCGCCCGCCTTGTGACTGGGTACCCCATGCGCGTGCCCAGCAGCCGCGTTATCCGCCAGGCACACGCGATTGCCTGGTAACACAGAAGGACCGAGAATCTGTGTATGTAAACAGAGAGATCTACGTCCTGTCAGAGGAGAGGAGACCAATGTGTGTTCTCAGTAGGGATGAGCCGAACACCCCCCAGTTCGGTTCGCACCAGAAAATTTGAAAATTCGCACGAACATTAGAACCCCATTGACGTATATGGGACTCGAATGTTCAAAATCAAAAGTGCTCATTTTAAAGGCTAATTTTCATGGTATTGTCCTAAAAAGGGTTTGGGGACCTGGGTCCTGCCCCAGGGGACACGTATCAATGCAAATAAAAGTTTTATAAATAGCCGTTTTTAGGGAGCAGTGATTTTAATGATGCTTAAAGTAAAAAAAAAAAAGTGAAATATTCCTTTAAATATCGTACCGGGGGGGGGGGGGGGTGTCTATAGTATGCCTGTAAAGTGGCGCATGTTTCCCGTGCTTAGAACAGTCCCTGCACAAAATGACATTTTTAAAGGAATAAAAGTCTTTTAAAACTGCTTGCGGCTTTAATGTAATGTCAGGTCCTGGCAATATGGATGAAAATCAGTGAGACAAACGACATGGGTACCCCCCAGTCCATTACCAGGCCCTTTGGGTCTTGTATGGATATTAAGGTGAACCCCGCACCCAAATTAAAAAAAGAAAGGTGTGGGGCCCCCAGGCCCTATATACTCTGAACAGCAGTATACAGGCGGTGCAAACAAGACAGGGACTGTAGGTTTGTTGTTAAGTAGAATCTGTTTGTAATTTTGAACTGGTACATTTTTAATATGTTTAGCTCAAGCCAAAAAATCTATTTTAAGCTTTTTGGAAAAAATAGGGAAGGGTTATCACCCTGTGACATTTGTTTTGCTGCCTGTGCTCCTCTTCAGAAGATTTCACCTCACTTTTTGTCCAAATGACAAATGTTTTTTGAAAATTTGGGGTTTTTAGTGAAACAAGGATTGGTGATAAAGCATCAGTGTAAAGGAGAAAAGTTTTTTTCCCATATTAACTTTTACAGGAGAGAATTTTCCTTCCTAGGGTTAGATTTCATCTCACTTCCTGTTGTCTCCTTCCGTTTGCAAGTAGGAGTCATTTGTAAGTTGGATGTTTGAAAGTATGGGCCTGCCCTATTTACTCAGCAGAAATTTTGGCCTTAGGTGTTGTTGTGGCCACAACACTGTAAGCCCTCACAGGGCCCTGCTGTGAAATATTAGATCAAGAATTGTAATTACAGAAAAATTGTGCCTTTGGTGGTGGTGGTGCTGCTGCTGGTGTCAAAACACTGTAAGTCCTCACAGTTACTCTTGGTGGGCGCAGAAACAGGCCCTGCTGTGAAATATTACATCAAGAATTGTAATTACATGCACCTGTTGAACAGCGGCTGAAAAATTGGGCCTTAGGCACTGGTGCTGGTGCCACAACACTGCAACCCCTCACAGATACTCTAGTTGGAGCGCAGGAACTAGCCCTGCTGCAAAGAATTGCATCAAAAATTGTAATTACACGCCCTGTTAAACAGGGGCTGAAAAATTGGGCCTTAGGCACTGGTACTGGTGCCACAACACTGCAACCCCTCACAGATACTCTAGTTGGAGAGCAGGAACTAGCCCTGCTGCAAAGAATTGCATCAAAAATTGTAATTACACGCCCCTGTTAAACAGGGGCTGAAAAATTGGGCCTTAGGCACTGGTGGCGGTGCCCAGAACCAAAAATGTTCTTACAAGCTATCAGCATGATCATTGAAGAGGAAGGGGATAATTACTCAGCATAACAGGATAGTCACTCAGCATCAGCATAGGAAGTCTTTGAAGGGATCTGACATTTCAAAAAAAATTATTCGGTTACATCAGCATCAGGTGCTTGGTAGCTGGTGGTGATCCAAGACTGATTCATTTTTATGAAGGTCAGCTGATCGACTGAGTCGGTGGACAGACGCACCCTGTGATCGGTTACGAAGCCTCCAGCAGCACTGAATGTGCATTCCGAAAGAACGCTGGATGCAGGACAGGCCAGTAGCTCAATTGCATACTGTGCAAGCTCTGGCCGGTGATCCATCCTCAAGACCCAGTAACCCAGAGGATTTTCAGTGGGAAAGGTGTCCAAGTCAGATCTTGCCCCTAGGTATTCCTGCACCATGTAAAACAGACACTGGCGATGGTTTCTGGAACCGATCATACCTTGGGGCTGCGGACTAAAAAATTGTCTGAAAGCATCAGTCAGACGGCCACCTTCTCCACCGCTCCTTATTTGACTGACCGAAGCCTCAGCAACACATTGTCCAGAAACAGGAGTTTGTAACCTCCCAATCTCTTGGAACACGTTGCACAGACCTTTCTGCAAAGCCTCCTGAAGATGTTTCATCCTCTGCTCCCTCTGCGACGGCAAGATAAAGTCCGCAACCTTACCCTTGTAACGTGGATCAAGGAGGGTTGCCAGCCAGTATTGTTCCTTCTCCTTGATACCAAGAATATGAGGATCCTTCCGCAGGCTTTGCAGGATCAGGGAGGCCATGCAGCCTAGGTTTGTTGAGGCATTCGGTCCGGAGTCCTCTGGGTCACTAAGGACGACATGATCTACAGCCACCTCCTCCCAGCCACGTACAAGTCCATGTGCTTCTTGGGCCTGTAAATGATCCCTTAAAGACTACTGCTGATGCTGAGTGCCAGGCTCCACCTCCATACTGACACAATCCTCCTCTTCCTGTGTGATCAGCGGGCACGCAGGAACACTGTCTGGATAAAGGGGGCCTTGAGAGCTAAGAGGGTCCTCCTCTTCCTTCCTGTATTCAGGCAATCCCTTGCACTACATGCTTTGGTGAATTCATCCATAAATATGACCACAAAAAAAGGTAGGTATAGTGTGTATGGGTTGGGCAAACTCAGCAGATAAAGTATTGGTATGGGTTGATTAAGAGTTTGGGGGGGGGAGGGAGGGTTCAAAATGAGTTTTGGCCCTCCCCAAAAAAAGCCTCTTGCACTATGCCTGAATTTAAGGACAACAATAACATTTGTAAACATTTTAGGGGGTGTTTAGGGTAAGCACTACAATGAAGCTGACAAAATACATTGTTAAATGACTAGGCTAGGTGTGTATGGGCCCAGGATAGCATGCTGGGGAGGTTAGAGAAGGCAAATATGCACGAAGGACAAAAAAGGAACTTTAAAAGCTTCCAGCATGCATGAGGACAAAGAGGACATTCACAGCATATTACAATCATGGTAATTAGGGAATGATGAAATAAATACAATACACTAGCAACATTAAATAAATAGAATGCAATGTTAAAGGAGAAACATGCTGCATGCAGGTGTCCTGCTTCATAATATAAATAATATAAGGAGACAGCAAAGCTAACAGACAGTGAAAAACGAGGTCCGTCTTCCTGAGATAATTCCTGAACTCCTCAGGATTATTCTCCCGGACCTCCCACAACAAAGACATGTGAGAGAATTGGTCATGCTGGAGCAACCAATTCTTCATCCATGAACTCCTCCTCGCTAGGGATGGGCTATCTGTTCGAGTCGAACATGAGTTCGACTTGAACATTGGCTGTTCGCCGAACAGCGAACAATTTGGGGTGTTCGCAGCAAATTGGAAAAGCCGCAGACTACCCTTTAAAAGTCTATGGGAGAAATCGAAAGTGCTAATTTTAAAGGTTAATATGCAAGTTATTGTCATTAAAAGTGTTTGGGGAACTGGGTCCTGCCCCAGGGGACATGAATCAATGCAAAAAAAAGTTTCAAAAATGGCCGTTTTTTTGGGAGCAGTGATTTTAATAATGCTTAAAGTGAAACAATAAAAGTGAAATATTCCTTTCAATTTTGTACCTGGGGGTGTCTATAGTATGCCTGTAATGTAGCGCATGTTTCCTGTGTTAATAACAGTCCCAGAGAGAAAAATTACATTTCTAAAGGAAAAAAAAGTCATTTAAAAGTACTAGCGCTAGTGCCGGCTATTAATGCGTGGGGGTCCCCCAAAATTCCATTACCAGGCCCTTCAGGTCTGGTATGGATATTAAGGGGAACTCTGCGCCAAAATGTAAAAAAAAATGGCATGGGGTTCCCCCCAAAAATCCAAACCAGACCCTTCAGGTCTGGTATGGATTTTAAGGGGAACTCCGTGTAAAAAAATTAAAAAAAAATGACGTGGGTTCCCATAAAAATCCACACCAGACCCTTATCTGAGCACGTAACCTGGCAGGCTGCAGGAAAAGAGGGGGGGACAAGAGAGCGGGAATCCTGTGTTGCATCAGAGGGGGGCGGAGTCACCCATACACGTCACTGGGAAACCCTGGAATTTCCCCTTATCAAAGTGGGACGGGGTCACATGACGGGTGGCCTCGCCCTCAGCTACATAACAGCTGACAAGCTGACGCTGCATCATTGGCTGGGTGCTTCCGGTGAAGGCAGGATCCTGTGCGTGTTCCTCGCTGGAGTCGCTGGAGATCATCCATTGCTGGAGATCGAGAATTGGATTACATCGCTGGAGTAGAAGAATGGATTTATTGGATTACATCACTGAAATCTCTTTTTTATTTTTATTTTTTATTTTTAATAAAAGACTTGTTCCAAGCCGTCTCCTGTGGTTTTTTAACATTTTGACACTTTCTTTTTGTGAAATGGTAGGGGTACAATGTACCCCTTACCAATTCACATGGGGGGGCGGGATCTGGGTGTCCCCGTTGTTAAAGGGGGCTTCCAGATTCCAATAAGCCCCCCACCCGCAGCCCCCCACAACCACCGGGCAAGGGTTGTGGGGATGAGACCCTTGTCCCCATCAATATGGGGTCATCCTCCCCATGTTGAGGGCAGGTGGCCTGGTATGGTTCAGGAGGGGGGCACTCTCCCATCCCCCTCTTTTCCTGCAGCCTGCCAGGTTGCGTGTTCGGATAAGGGTCTGGTGTGGATTTTTGGGGGAACCCCACGGCATTTTTTTTTAAATTTTGGCGTGGAGTTCCCCTTTAAATCCATACTTGGCACGGAGTTCACCTTAAAATCTATAGCGGAATTTTGGGGGACCCCCATGCATTTTTTAAAAATTTTTCAATGACTTTGAATGACTCCTATGTGTATTGTCGGGACCGACAATTCATTAATAGCCGGCACTAGCACTAGTACTTTAAATTACTTTTTTTTCCTTTAGAAATATAATTTTGCTCTCAGACTGTTATAAACACTGGAAACATGCGCTACTTTACAGACATACTATAGACACCCCCCAGGTACCAAATTTAAAGGAATATTTCACTTTTATTGTTTAACTTAACAATAACAATAACTTGCATATTAACCTTTAAAATTAGCACTTTTGATTTTTCATGTTCGTGTCCCATAGACTTTAACGGTGTTCGCGTGTTTGAACAAATTTTTTGCCTGTTCGCATGTTCTGGATGCGAACCGAACAGGGGGGTGTTCGGCCCATTTCTACTCCTCGCCCTGTTCATGGACTTGACTTGGGTCAAAGAAAGAACTCCAACACCAAGCCCTTGCACAGCACGAACTCAACGATGAGTACGTACCTGCAACATGGCAAGAAAATGGTCGGCTGGTCAGAACGAACTAACAGAACGACTGAAAATCAGAAAGGCCTGAGAAGAGCAAGCTGAAAATCAGAAACAAGCCAACAAGAACACACTGACAAACAGATACGAACTATTAAATAGAATGCACTGAGAGACAGTAATAAACTGACAACACGCACTGAAGAACGTATACAAACCCACAACCACAAACTGAAGAGCAGTAATGAACTGAAAAGCACGAGGCTGAAAATCACGAATCGTCTATCACCAAACTTCTACTAACACAACATAAACACGAGATTAGCAGAAGGAGCCCAAAGGGTAGCGCACTGGCTATTAAACTTCCTTTTTATAGTCCCGTCGTACGTGTTGCACGTCATCGTGTTCTTGGTGATCGGAATTTCCAACAACATTTGTGTGACTGTGTGTATGCAAGTTTGAGCCAACATCCGTCGGAAAAAAATCCACAGTTTTGTTGTCTGAATGTCCGATCGTGTGTACGGGGCATTACTGTTATATTGCTGGAATCGCAAGCAGACCCTTGCCGCTCCTGCTACCACGTGTAACTGTTACCTTTTCTCTTATACAACCAAACATCTCACTTGGTCACCTATTGCCAATACTCTATATTGGGTGCTAACACTGAGCCCTGTTTACAAATGGGCTGACAGGACCTGTGTCCTGAGCATTTGTGCAAGTTCCACTAAAAGGTTTGGCTGTTTTGATTCCACACTCTGAATTAAAAAAAAAAAAAATATTCAGAATTTGCAACTGTCCTAAACTGTACATTATCGCAGGCATGTCAAACTCAAATAAAAAGTGGGAGAAGTTAAATGGATTAAATCTTTAAAGGTCCACCTTATGTCTATTAAGGACCACACCTACTTAGTAACAGAAAAAAAATTGTTAATTACCAAAAAACTGTAATTTAGTAACTATTGCATTTTAGAACATTTTATCCCAAAGAAGCAGTCCACAAAAACGTTTCAGTACAAAATTATGTAAAGAAATGAAAGCTTCATATACTAAGCAACAGCTGAAGCCTCAATTGTTTTAAGGCATTAAATCAGCTAAGAGCTGCACATGGCCCCATGAAAATCAGTGTGTTCAGGGAACCTTACTCTGCTACTAAACACCACATTAGAAATATATTGTTCTGGGGTAGGGTTGCCACCTCATCCCTTTAAACCCGAACACATATTAATTACACAGGTTCTGAGGCTGATTAACCACTTGCTTACCGGGCACTTAAACCCCCCTCCTATCCAGACCAATTTTTAGCTTTCAGCGCTGACGCACTTTGAATGACAATTGCGCGGTCATACAACACTGTACCCAAATGAAATTTTTATCATTTTTTCCCCACAAATAGAGCTTTCTTTTGGTGGTATTTGATCACCTCTGCGATTTTTATTTTTTGTTAAAAAAATTTAAAAAGACCGAATTTTTAAAAAAAAAAATTTTTTTTTTTTATATTTTGTTATAAAATTTTTTAAAAGGGTAATTTTTCTCCTTCATTGATGTACGCTGATGAGGCGGCACCAATGGGCACTGATAGGTGGCAATGATGGGCACTGATGGGTGGCAGTGATGGGCACTGATTGGTGGCAATAATGGGCACTGATCTTGTACACTGTTAGGTGGCACTGATTGGCATCACTGGTGGGCATTGTTAGGTGGCAATGGTGGGCATTGATAGGTGGCACCTGTAGGCATTGATAGGTGGCACTTATGGGCATTGATACGTGGCACTGGGGGGCACTGTGGGCACTGTGATGTTGTAATGTCTGGGTGCACTGGCAGGGGGTACTGGTGGCATAATTAAGGCACTATTGAGGCATTATTGCCTCCTCCTCTTCGGGACCGATGTCCCTTGCAGCTGAGCCGGTGATCGGCTTTTTTCTCTCCTCGCACTGTCAGCGCGAGGAGAAAAAAAAAACGATCACAGAGCTTTTGTTTTGATCATGTGATCAGCTGTCATTGGCTGACAGCTGATCACATGGTAAGGGGCCGGGACCGGCCCCTTACACAGATCGGTGATCACCCGAGTCTCAGTGACTCGGTGATCACAGCGCGCTCCACGCGCGCCCTGCAGGGCGCGCGCAGGGCACGTGCACAGGGGAGGCCGTCATATGACGGCCTCCCGGGAATGCAGGTCCGCGCTGTAGCCGTCATTCGGCTATAGCGCGGATAGCAAGCGGTTAAGGTGGTAATTGAACTCACTTCTTATCTGTATTAAATTAGCCTCAGAACCTCTGTAATTCACATGTGTTCGGGTTTAAAGGGATGAGGTGGTAACTCTTTTCTGGGGGCAAGTGAAGTGCACTTTTACAACATTAATACATTAATTTAATCATTTAGCCTCTGCTTTACTGCTTAAGAATTTGGAAGAAGTTTTCAAAATTATGTCTAATAAGAATGTGTTTGTCTCTTTAAGGCATGTGTCCTAGTTTTCCACCTTAGTACCCCCGGTCTATGACTTTCACATATTACCACAGTACAGGAGGGCCTGCAAAACCGCGAGTAGTGCCTTCCGCAGCTATGCAGCCTGGACCTGCTTATTGGCAATGGCAATGTACCTAAACATGCCTCAAAATTAAAGTAGCACAGATTCAAAGGAAACTCTCCCATCCTCTTTGTTGGCTTTGACATATAATACTACACAAAGGGAAAGTTTGGGAGAAAATCCTCTGACTTCATTCCTGATGCTGCTCTACATCTGAGGTTTGGTAGGCAGATAAATATATATATCAACCCCCCCCCCTACATTTTTATTTTCTATGTTACTGAATAGGAATGAGCTTCATGTTCGAGTCGAACCCATGTTCGACTCAAACATCGTCTGTTCGCCCATTCGCCGAATTGCGAACGATATGGGCCGTTCGCGCCAAATTCATGTGGCGCGTCACGGCCCATAATTCACTGCGGCATCGCAGTGCATTGCTGGCTGATGATTGGCCAAGCATGCACTATGACCCGCATGCTTGGCCAATCACAGCGCCGTCAGTAGAAAGAGCTGTAATTGGTAAAAAGCCAGGGTGGCTTTGGCCAATTATGGCTCAGGGGGTTTAGAACACACCCCACACTATATAAGGCCGCCTGCACGGCGACCCTGTGTAGTGTGTGTTCCGGCGTTGAAAGAGAGATAGATAGACAGAGAGACAGTGTCATTTCATTTGAGTTAGCTAGATTAGGCGGACAATCAGTGAGTTAGCTGCACTTACAGTGTATTGTGTATATATGCATCCCAGGTGTTGCATATATATATCTATATACACTGTATTCAGTTTAGCTAGATCCGTTCCTTTTATCTTCTTACTGAAAGGAAGGCTTGTCTTGTTACAGTATTTACAGCTACCTGAAGAAAATTGCTGGTGTTCTTTTTTTTTTTTTTTTTTTAATTCTGTTTATTGTTTTTGCATTTTAAATATCATACAACAATGGGCTCGTCCAAGGGACTTACCCATGAGGTCAACATGACCTCTTGTCTATCTAACAAAGACCAACTGTCTAACTGTCGACCCTCCCCTCCCCCCCTCCCCCACCCCTTGAACCACAGCTCGACATATATCCTGCTTCCATACAACAGTTTTCATAGTATATACTCCCGTTTCCCCCTATGACAGAGATTGTAACATTCAGTGTCTCCAATATCCACACGTATTATCAGCCATTAAGTGATGAGAGCCTTCTAGGATTTACTGCCCAATACAATATATCATTTTATTTAGATTCAAATATATTAATTAATTTCAGTTTTAATTTATTCCTCCATTAACCCACTGTGCTTTTGGATTTATACCATGCCTGCCATACCCTATCAAATTTTTTCATGCATCCTCTGGCCTCGTATGTTGCTTTGTAATATGGGAGCATGGCATTTACCAGGCTCTTCCATGCAGCGAAACTCGGGGCTTTAGATTTTTTCCACTCCAAGAGGATGAGTTTCTTGCCATAGAAAAGCAAAACAGTCAGCATTGTTCGCATGGCCCGTGAGGGTACAACGTCATCTACCAATCCTAGCAAACACACCTTGACATTCATAGGGATCGGTACTGATATTACTTCAGAAATACATGTCGTAATTTCAGTCCAAAATTTTTGTATGTGTGAGCAGTTCCAAAAAATATGGTCTGCGTCAGCTGGAGAGTAAGAACATCTCCAGCACTCCGCAGACACCATGGGAAAAATTTTGTTCAGTCTGGCAGGCGTATAGTAGCTTCTATGAAGGAATTTAAACTGAATCAGCCTGTCTCTCGCCGATACCAGATGCTTAAATGGTTGCGTCCATAGATCATCCCAATCCTCTCCCTGTACCTCCGGGACTTCCCCCTCCCATTTTTCCCTTGATCTAGTAATCGCTGCTGGTGTTACCTTAAAGAATTCTTTATAAGTATTTGAGAGAGGCTTGACCAGATCCCCATCTGATAACATAGTTTCGAGAGACGAGGGCAAGGATTCTACCCTCTCCCCGCGAAACTGCATCTGAAATGCATGTCTAATCTGTAAAAATCTAAATAGATAAAAATTTGGGAGATCATGCCTTGATTGTAATTGGGAAAAAGTTAACAGTTCACCATACATTGTAATATCCCCCAGCGTTTTGATACCTTTAATTGCCCAGATCATGGGATCTGGTAGATTATAAAAATGTGTCAACCTTGGATTCATCCATATGGGAGTTGACGGCGACACTCCCCCGTAACTGGGACATGCTAATTTGACTGCTGTTTCCCAGGCCCTAATAGTAGCTTTCATTGTCACAGTCAGGGGTAGCTCGGACCTAGAGCCCCTAAACAGAGCAAATTTAAGACTTTCATAGGATCCCAAATGTGCCGCTTCCAGTACTGTAGCTGCGTCTCCATCTTCAGTCGTCAGCCACCTGTGAGCAAAGACCATCTGTCCCGATACGTAGTATTTTTGCCAATCTGGCAATGCTAGACCTCCCTGGTCTCCTGGCTCCTGCAACACTTTATACCCAATTCTAGGAGGTTTGGGGGCCCAAAGGAAGGACGAGATGATACTGTCCAGTTTCTGAAAATATGATTTCGGAACCCAGACAGGTGCATGTCTCAGGAAATATAGTACCACCGGGAGAAACTTCATTTTCAACAGACATATGCGGCCTATTAATGATAGCGGGAGTTTTGTCCATGTCAGCACCTTCTGTTTCAACAATGTTATCAGGAGTGACAGGTTGAGGGGTATGTAGTCTTGAATGTCGGCTGTGATCTGTATGCCTAGATACTTAATGGAGGAAACCCATTCTAACTGTAAGTCAGGATCTGCATCTGCTCTAGCCCCCGGGTCTATTGGTAGAATTGATGACTTATTCCAATTCACCTTGAGCCCTGAAAACATTGTAAAACGATTAATAATTCCCAGTGCTGCTCTCAAGGAGTCCCTGGGGTCATCCAAAAAGAGCAGCATGTCATCTGCGTAAAGTGCTAGGGTTTCTTCTATGGTGCCTACCCGAATGGATTTTATTGCACTGGCTGATCTCAGTGCAACTGCCAGAGGCTCCAGTGCAATGGCAAATAGAAAGGGGGATAGCGGGCACCCTTGTCTAGTTCCCCTACCCACTTCAAAAAAGTCAGAGGTGGAGGTTCCCAATCTGATTGCCACCCTTGGATGATTATAAAGCATGGTCACCCATCTCCTAAAGTAGGGCCCAAACCCCATGATCTCCAGGACCTTGAACATGAAAGTCCAGTCCACTGAGTCGAAGGCCTTTTCAAAGTCAATAGATACTACTATTCTAGTACTAGGAGTCATTGAGTGTATTTGTAAATGAGTAAATAGTCTCCTTAGGTTGGTGTCTGTCGACTTCCCTGGCATAAAGCCGGTTTGGTCAATGTTGATGATCGAGGGTATTACTGCCGCCAGCCTCATGGCCAATACTTTAGTCAGAATTTTAAGATCTGTGTTTAATAGTGCTATAGGCCGATATGAAGCACATTCTTGTGGGTCTTTCCCTGGTTTTAGTAAAAGGACCATATAGGCCTCTAACATGGAATCGGGCAGGGCTTCATGCTCATGACAGTATGCCAGAAGTGCATTGATTCTCGGGGCCAGGACCTCTACATTTGCCTTATAAAAATCTGCTGGAAACCCGTCAGGGCCAGGAGCTTTATTTGGGGGAAAAGAGAAAATTGCCTGTTCAATTTCCTTCTTGGTAATCCTGGCTTCTAATGTATTCCTGTCCGCCTCGGTAAGTTTTGGTATTGGTAAGTCCTCAAATAGGGAGTCTAAGTCAGTCGGGTCGTAAGCGGGTATTGGAGAGTAGAGAGAGGAATAAAAACGTGTAAATTCCCGCATAATCTGTTCTGGTTCGCTAAGAATGGATCCTCCCTGGGTTTTAATGAGTGGAATATTTGTAATCTGTCGAGGGTCAGCAACCAACATGGCCAATAGTTTCCCATTTTTGTCTCCCTCTGTAAAAACTGTCTGCGCCCCTTTTACTATTTCTACCCGGGCCTGTCCGGTGAAGTGTAGTGAGATGGATCGTCTCGCCTCCATCAAGGCGTCATAAGATGTTCTTGTAGAGGATCCTGCATGAACCTCTGCAGCCTCCCTTTCTCTATTTTCCAGAATTTCTATCTCTTCTCTATCCTGTTTACGTGTTGCTTTGATGGCTGAGATAAATTCCCCCCTTGTCACTGCCTTGAAGGCATCCCATACAACATGAGGTTCCGCCGAGTCAACATTGGTGGACCAATATGTAGTCATGGCCTCTGTAACCTGGGCAGAGACTTGCTCATTCTGTATCCAACCAGGTGAGAGCCTCCATCCCCCTCCCCGTGTTCCCGAACCAAGGATCAGGGTAACAGCCAGGGGGCTGTGATCAGTCAGACCACCGGCTAGATACTCCGCTCCTTTCACATATGGTAATAAGAGATTGTTTCCGAAAGCAAGATCTATCCTTGCCGCAGATCTATGTGCCGTTGACACGTGTGAATAACATCTATCTGTTGGATGCTTCCAACGCCATATCTCCGTGAGACCTGCTACAGACTGCCATCCATTCAGATCACTGGAACTTCCCCTAGATGGGTTAGAGCTATCCAATGCTGCATCAAGAACCGCATTGAAATCTCCCAAAACCACCACAGGGAGGTGAGCATAGGGTGCTAGTTTAGGCAAGAGGTCATATAGTATTTTAGCCTGAAATGGAGGAGGTATGTATACACTTATTATCACGATAGTTTTATGACATATATCTAGAACTACTGCTTCATATCGACCATTTGGATCTGTGAATACCTGATGTATCGTACAAGAGAGATTTTTGCATATTAAGATGGAAACACCCCTAGCGAATGTGGAATAGGTGGAGTGTATTGCCCTTTGAACCCATGGTTTGCGCAAGGAGAGGATTCTACTGCCATCTAGGTGTGTTTCCTGTAGCAGTATTATATGTGGGCGGGTCTGTTTAATGTATTGGAATATGGAGGCCCTCTTAAGTTTGTGATTCATGCCCCGAACATCCCAAGACATAATCTTAACCTCCGCCATCATAGTATCTACCACCTTCCGTCATCAACCGGATGGTTATCCGCATAGGGGGTTCTCCCCAACCTATCATATCTATCACTACTGCATTAGAAGCCCAAATAAAACATGTATCCCTATGTCGAGCTGTGGTTACAAAACTTCCCCCCCATGCCTTTATACCAGAAACAAAACGTCCCAGTCCAGTATATAGCTTATTCCCTAAACAAAACAGCAACATTGAAAAAAAACTTGCGGTGACTTCCCGCCGCAGCAATCGAAAGTTCGGCAGTACTTTAACTGGTCTTTTATCACCTTCACACGCTCCTACTGAATTATGTAGAGTCCATTGAGGATTTTCATAAGGACTACTTGAATTCCCAACCCACAAGCATGTTAGTTATTCAGGGTATGTTGATAGGAGAAAACAACCCATATTAAAAGAAAAAAGAGAAAAGAAAAATTTTTCCCCCTCAAATAACGGAAGTCCCTGGATGGAGATGCAAAAATCACCCCTTTTAACTCCACAAGGGATGCAGAACACGTGCGTTAACAATTTAACTGCAATCAGCTTTACCACATAGCATCTCCACCTACACCGTACACCCCAAGCCTAAACTATAACAATATTAAAAAAATATAATAAAGCAGGGGTGACAATGAGAGTTGCTACTGGTTAGGGATTACTTGTATGAGAATATGAGCCTTCATGCTAAGTCATGGTGATGTGAAGCACAGTTGGTCCGTGCTTCCCCAGCAATTCTCACAAGCATAGACACCATAAAGTATAGCTGTGAACAAAAAAAAATCCTCAGGAAAAAATTAAAAATATAAAAGGAAAAAAGAAAGTATACCCTGAGTGAGAGAGCAACAAATGAGCAAAAAAACAAAAGTCAGTTTCACAAGGCCTCACCCTGTAGGTGAGGTTACTTCAGGCGGACGATATCCATACGTATGCAGCGTGCTATAGTTCCTTGTCGATCCATTCACTGGCCTCCTCTGGATTTTCAAAAAATTTCACCGACCCTTTGTACTGGATCCTGAGTTTGCTAGGATACAGCATACTGTATTTGACTTCTTTTTCTCTCAGGCGTCTTCTGACTTCATTGAAGGATCTGCGTTTTTGCTGTGTCGCGGCTGAGAAGTCTGGAAACAGCATTATGCGTGTGTTGTCATGTTTCAGCTCCTGTGTCTGCCTGGCTTGCATCAGGATCATGTCACGGTCACGGAAGTTCAGGAAACGGACCAGGAATGGTCTGGGGAAAGCCCCTGGGGGTCTGTTGCCTGTCGGGACCCTGTGCGCTCTTTCAACCACGTATGTAGGGGGCATGTCAGGCATTGCTAGCAGTTGTTTAAAGAAATGTTCAGCAAACTGTGCAGGCCTGTCCCCCTCGGCTCCTTCTGGGAGACCCACCACTCTTAAGTTATTCCTCCTCTGTCAGTCTTCTGCATCTATTGCTTTATGTTGAAGGGATCTGACCTGGTCTCTGAGCTCTGCAATTTGCGCTCCATAATCATGTGAAGTGTCTTCTATGTCAGAGACACGTGTTTCCACAGTGGTTAGTCGGCCTTGGATTTTATCCAGATCATGCCTGATTAAATTGCACTCTGATGAGAGATGATCAATGCGCCCCATGAGCTCTGCTTTGCTAGCATTAATTGCCTCAAGAATTGGCCTCGTGATAGCTTCTGCATCCACAGCAGGATTCAGCTCACCTGCTCCCTCCATCCCCCCTGCATTCTCTGTATGAGCCATCTTACCAGGATGTGTCTTGGCGCGCTGCTCTTTCGGAGAGGAAGACAAGATGGCGGGGGCGGGGCAAGGCGCCGTGTCCTTAATGGAGCGCGTCTGCCGCTGATCTAGCGGTGCCTTGCCGGTCTTTTTTGATGTTGTGGATGGCATCCCCACATACAGTGTTCTCTCCCCTGCCAAGTCCAAAGATCGTGGGTCAGGTTATGCGGTCGGTAGCTGTGGACGATGAGCAGGAGAGCGGAGCTGTGAAGAGGTGCGTCCTGCCTCGATCACATCCGGCCGGAAGTCCTGCTGGTGTTCTTTTGATCCTATTAGTACCACAGTCAGGCAGCTAGACTATTTACAGTTAGTGCAGTGCGTCCTGCTCACAGTGTTCAGCTAAAACTACAAGTTAGTGCGGTGCGTCCTGCTCAGAGTGTTTAACACTACAAGTTAGTGGGGTGATACCTGCTCACAGTGTTCAGCAAAAACTACAAGTTAGTGCAGTGCGTCCTGCTCACAGTGTTCAGCTAAAACTACAAGTTAGTGCGGTGCGTCCTGCTCACAGTGTTCAGCTAAAACTACAAGTTAGTGGGGTGCGTCCTGCTCACAGTATTCAGCTAAAACTACAAGTTAGTGTAGTGAGACCTCTGCACAGTGTTCATCTAAAGCTACAAGTTAGTGCAGTGCGTCCTGCTCACAGTGTTCAGCTAAAACTACAGGTTAGTACGGTGCGTCCTGCTCACAGTGTTCAGCTAAAACTACAAGTTAGTACGGTGCGTCCTGCTCACAGTGTTCAGCTAAAACTACAAGTTAGTGGGGTGTGTCCTGCTCACAGTGTTCAGCTAAAACTACAATTTAGTGCGGTGCGTCCTGCTCACAGTGTTCAGCTAAAACTACAAGTTAGTGTGGTGCGTCCTGCTCACAGTGTTAAGCTAAAACTACAAGTTAGTGTAGTGAGACCTCTGCACAGTGTTCATCTAAAGCTACAAGTTAGTGCGGTGCGTCCTGCTCACAGTGTTCAGCTAAAACCACAAGTTAGTGCAGTGCGTCCTGCTCACAGTGTTCAGCTAAAACTACAAGTTAGTGCGGTGCGTCCTGCTCACAGAGTTCAGCTAAAACTACAAGTTAGTGGGGTGCGTCCTGCTCACAGTGTTCAGCTAAAACTACAAGTTAGTGTGGTGCGTCCTGCTCACAGTGTTCAGCTAAAACTACAAGTTAGTGCGGTGCGTCCTGCTCACAGTGTTCAGCTAAAACTACAAGTTAGTGCGGTGCGTCCTGCTCACAGTGTTCAACTAAAACTAGAAGTTAGTGGGGTGTGTCCTGCTCACAGTGTTCAGCTAAAACTACAATTTAGTGCGGTGCGTCCTGCTCACAGTGTTCAGCTAAAACTATAAGTTAGTGTGGTACGTCCTGCTCACAGTGTTAAGCTAAAACTACAAGTTAGTGTAGTGAGACCTCTGCACAGTGTTCATCTAAAGCTACAAGTTAGTGCGGTGCGTCCTGCTCACAGTGTTCAGCTAAAACTACAAGTTAGTGCAGTGCGTCCTGCTCACAGTGTTCAGCTAAAACTACAAGTTAGTGCGGTGCGTCCTGCTCACAGAGTTCAGCTAAAACTACAAGTTAGTGGGGTGCGTCCTGCTCACAGTGTTCAGCTAAAACTACAAGTTAGTGCGGTGCGTCCTGCTCACAGTGTTCAGCTAAAACTACAAGTTAGTGCGGTGCGTCCTGCTCACAGTGTTCAGCTAAAACTACAAGTTAGTGGGGTGCGTCCTGCTCACAGTATTCAGCTAAAACTACAAGTTAGTGTAGTGAGACCTCTGCACAGTGTTCATCTAAAGCTACAAGTTAGTGCAGTGCGTCCTGCTCACAGTGTTCAGCTAAAACTACAAGTTAGTACGGTGAGTCCTGCTCACAGTGTTCAGCTAAAACTACAAGTTAGTACGGTGCGTCCTGCTCACAGTGTTCAGCTAAAACTACAAGTTAGTGGGGTGTGTCCTGCTCACAGTGTTCAGCTAAAACTACAATTTAGTGCGGTGCGTCCTGCTCACAGTGTTCAGCTAAAACTACAAGTTAGTGTGGTGTGTCCTGCTCACAGTGTTAAGCTAAAACTACAAGTTAGTGTAGTGAGACCTCTGCAGAGTGTTCATCTAAAGCTACAAGTTAGTGCGGTGCGTCCTGCTCACAGTGTTCAGCTAAAACTACAAGTTAGTGCAGTGCGTCCTGCTCACAGTGTTCAGCTAAAACTACAAGTTAGTGCGGTGCATCCTGCTCACAGAGTTCAGCTAAAACTACAAGTTAGTGGGGTGCGTCCTGCTCACAGTGTTCAGCTAAAACTACAAGTTAGTGTGGTGCGTCCTGCTCACAGTGTTCAGCTAAAACTACAAGTTAGTGCAGTGCGTCCTGCTCACAGTGTTCAGCTAAAACTACAAGTTAGTGCGGTGCGTCCTGCTCACAGTGTTCAACTAAAACTACAAGTTAGTGGGGTGTGTCCTGCTCACAGTGTTCAGCTAAAACTACAATTTAGTGCGGTGCGTCCTGCTCACAGTGTTCAGCTAAAACTACAAGTTAGTGTGGTGCGTCCTGCTCACAGTGTTCAGCTAAAACTACAAGTTAATGTAGTGAGACCTCTGCACAGTGTTCATCTAAAGCTACAAGTTAGTGCGGTGCGTCCTGCTCACAGTGTTCAGCTAAAACTACAAGTTAGTGCAGTGCGTCCTGCTCACAGTGTTCAGCTAAAACTACAAGTTAGTGCGGTGCGTCCTGCTCACAGAGTTCAGCTAAAACTACAAGTTAGTGGTGTGCGTCCTGCTCACAGTGTTCAGCTAAAACTACAAGTTGGTGCGGTGCGTCCTGCTCACAGTGTTCAGCTAAAACTACAAGTTAGTGCGGTGCGTCCTGCTCACAGTGTTCAGCTAAAACTACAAGTTAGTGCCGTGCGTCCTGCTCACAGTGTTCAGCTAAAACTACAAGTTAGTGCGGTGCGTCCTGCTCACAGTGTTCAGCTAAAACTACAAGTTAGTGCAGTGCATCCTGCTCACAGTGTTCAGCTAAAACTACAAGTTAGTGGGGTGCGTCCTGCTCAAAGTGTTTAGCTAAAACTACAAGTTAGTGGAGTGCATCCTGCTCACAGTGTTCAGCTAAAACTACAAGTTAGTGCAGTGCGTCCTGCTCACAGTGTTCAGCTAAAACTACAAGTTAGTGTGGTGCGTCCTGCTCACAGTGTTCAGCTAAAACTACAAGTTAGTGCGGTGTGTCCTGCTCACAGTGTTCAGCTAAAACTACAAGTTAGTGTAGTGAGACCTCTGCACAGTGTTCATCTAAAGCTACAAGTTAGTGCAGTGCGTCCTGCTCACAGTGTTCAGCTAAAACTACAAGTTAGTGCAGTGCATCCTGCTCACAGTGTTCAGCTAAAACTACAAGTTAGTGCGGTGCGTCCTGCTCACAGTGTTCAGCTAAAACTACAAGTTAGTGCAGTGCGTCCTGCTCACAGTGTTCTGCTAAAACTAAAAATTAGTGCGGTGCGCCCTGCTCAGAGTGTTTAGCTAAAACTACAAGTTAGCAGGGTGCGTCCTGCTCACAGTGTTCAGCTAAAACTACAAGTTAGTGCAGTGCGTCCTGCTCACAGTGTTCAGCTAAAACTACAAGTTAGTGCGGTGCGTCCTGCTCACAGTGTTCAGCTAAAACTACAAGTTAGTGGGGTGCGTCCTACTCAGTGTTCAGCTAAAACTACAAGTTAGTGGGGTGTGTCCTGCTCACAGTGTTCAGCTAAAACTACAATTTAGTGCGGTGCGTCCTGCTCACAGTGTTCAGCTAAAACTACAAGTTAGTGTGGTGTGTCCTGCTCACAGTGTTAAGCTAAAACTACAAGTTAGTGTAGTGAGACCTCTGCACAGTGTTCATCTAAAGCTACAAGTTAGTGCGGTGCGTCCTGCTCACAGTGTTCAGCTAAAACTACAATTTAGTGCGGTGCGTCCTGCTCACAGTGTTCAGCTAAAACTACAAGTTAGTGTGGTACGTCCTGCTCACAGTGTTAAGCTAAAACTACAAGTTAGTGTAGTGAGACCTCTGCACAGTGTTCATCTAAAGCTACAAGTTAGTGCGGTGCGTCCTGCTCACAGTGTTCAGCTAAAACTACAAGTTAGTGCAGTTCATCCTGCTCACAGTGTTCAGCTAAAACTACAAGTTAGTGCGGTGCGTCCTGCTCACAGAGTTCAGCTAAAACTACAAGTTAGTGGTGTGCGTCCTGCTCACAGTGTTCAGCTAAAACTACAAGTTAGTGCGGTGCGTCCTGCTCACAGTGTTCAGCTAAAACTACAAGTTAGTGCGGTGCGTCCTGCTCACAGTGTTCAGCTAAAACTACAAGTTAGTGCAGTGCGTCCTGCTCACAGTGTTCAGCTAAAACTACAAGTTAGTGCGGTGCGTCCTGCTCACAGTGTTCAGCTAAAACTACAAGTTAGTGCAGTGCATCCTGCTCACAGTGTTCAGCTAAAACTACAAGTTAGTGGGGTGCGTCCTGCTCAAAGTGTTTAGCTAAAACTACAAGTTAGTGGAGTGCATCCTGCTCACAGTGTTCAGCTAAAACTACAAGTTAGTGCAGTGCGTCCTGCTCACAGTGTTCAGCTAAAACTACAAGTTAGTGTGGTGCGTCCTGCTCACAGTGTTCAGCTAAAACTACAAGTTAGTGCGGTGTGTCCTGCTCACAGTGTTCAGCTAAAACTACAAGTTAGTGTAGTGAGACCTCTGCACAGTGTTCATCTAAAGCTACAAGTTAGTGCAGTGCGTCCTGCTCACAGTGTTCAGCTAAAACTACAAGTTAGTGCAGTGCGTCCTGCTCACAGTGTTCAGCTAAAACTACAAGTTAGTGCGGTGCGTCCTGCTCACAGAGTTCAGCTAAAACTACAAGTTAGTGGGGTGCGTCCTGCTCACAGTGTTCAGCTAAAACTACAAGTTAGTGCGGTGCGTCCTGCTCACAGTGTTCAGCTAAAACTACAAGTTAGTGCGGTGCGTCCTGCTCACAGTGTTCAGCTAAAACTACAAGTTAGTGGGGTGCGTCCTGCTCACAGTATTCAGCTAAAACTACAAGTTAGTGTAGTGAGACCTCTGCACAGTGTTCATCTAAAGCTACAAGTTAGTGCAGTGCGTCCTGCTCACAGTGTTCAGCTAAAACTACAAGTTAGTACGGTGCGTCCTGCTCACAGTGTTCAGCTAAAACTACAAGTTAGTACGGTGCGTCCTGCTCACAGTGTTCAGCTAAAACTACAAGTTAGTGGGGTGTGTCCTGCTCACAGTGTTCAGCTAAAACTACAATTTAGTGCGGTGCGTCCTGCTCACAGTGTTCAGCTAAAACTACAAGTTAGTGTGGTGTGTCCTGCTCACAGTGTTAAGCTAAAACTACAAGTTAGTGTAGTGAGACCTCTGCACAGTGTTCATCTAAAGCTACAAGTTAGTGCGGTGCGTCCTGCTCACAGTGTTCAGCTAAAACTACAAGTTAGTGCAGTGCGTCCTGCTCACAGTGTTCAGCTAAAACTACAAGTTAGTGCGGTGCATCCTGCTCACAGAGGTCAGCTAAAACTACAAGTTAGTGGGGTGCATCCTGCTCACAGTGTTCAGCTAAAACTACAAGTTAGTGTGGTGCGTCCTGCTCACAGTGTTCAGCTAAAACTACAAGTTAGTGCAGTGCGTCCTGCTCACAGTGTTCAGCTAAAACTACAAGTTAGTGCGGTGCGTCCTGCTCACAGTGTTCAACTAAAACTACAAGTTAGTGGGGTGTGTCCTGCTCACAGTGTTCAGCTAAAACTACAATTTAGTGCGGTGCGTCCTGCTCACAGTGTTCAGCTAAAACTACAAGTTAGTGTGGTGCGTCCTGCTCACAGTGTTCAGCTAAAACTACAAGTTAATGTAGTGAGACCTCTGCACAGTGTTCATCTAAAGCTACAAGTTAGTGCGGTGCGTCCTGCTCACAGTGTTCAGCTAAAACTACAAGTTAGTGCAGTGCGTCCTGCTCACAGTGTTCAGCTAAAACTACAAGTTAGTGCGGTGCGTCCTGCTCACAGTGTTCAGCTAAAACTACAAGTTAATGTAGTGAGACCTCTGCACAGTGTTCATCTAAAGCTACAAGTTAGTGCGGTGCGTCCTGCTCACAGTGTTCAGCTAAAACTACAAGTTAGTGCAGTGCGTCCTGCTCACAGTGTTCAGCTAAAACTACAAGTTAGTGCGGTGCGTCCTGCTCACAGTGTTCAGCTAAAACTACAAGTTAGTGGGGTGCGTCCTGCTCAGTGTTCAGCTAAAACTACAAGTTAGTGTAGTGAGACCTCTGCACAGTGTTCATCTAAAGCTACAAGTTAGTGCAATGCGTCCTTCTCACAGTGTTCAGCTAAAACTACAAGTTAGTGTAGTGAGAACTCTGCACAGTGTTCATCTAAAGCTACAAATTAGTGCAGTGCGTCCTGCTCACAGTGTTCAGCTAAAACTACAAGTTAGTGTAGTGAGACCTCTGCATAGTGTTCATCTAGAGCTACAAGTTAGAGCGGTGCGTCCTGCTCACAGTGTTCAGCTAAAACTACAAGTTAGTGGGGTGCGTCCTGCTCACAGTGCACAGCTAAAACTACAAGTTAGTGCGGTGTGTCCTGCTCACAGAGTTCAGCTAAAACTACAAGTTAGTGCGGTGCATCCTGCTCAAAGTGTTCAGCTAAAACTACAAGTTAGTGTAGTGAGACCTCTGCACAGTGTTCATCTAAAGCTACAAGTTAGTGCAGTGCGTCCTGCTCACAGTGTTCTGCTAAAACTACAAATTAGTGCGGTGCGTCCTGCTCAGAGTGTTTAGCTAAAACTACAAGTTAGCGGGGTGCATCCTGCTCACGGTGTTTAGCTAAAACTACAAGTTAGTGCAGTGCGTCCTGCTCACAGTGTTCAGCTAAAACTACAAGTTAGTGCGGTGCCTCCTGCTCACAGTGTTCAGCTAAAACTACAAGTTAGTGGGGTGCGTCCTGCTCAGTGTTCAGCTAAAACTACAAGTTAGTGCGGTGCGCCCTGCTCACAGTGTTAAGCTAAAACTACAAGTTAGTGTAGTGAGACCTCTGCACAGTGTTCATCTAAAGCTACAAGTTAGTGCGGTGCGTCCTGCTCACAGTGTTCAGCTAAAACTACAAGTTAGTGCAGTGCGTCCTGCTCACAGTGTTCAGCTAAAACTACAAGTTAGTGCGGTGTGTCCTGCTCACAGAGTTCAGCTAAAACTACAAGTTAGTGGGGTGCGTCCTGCTCACAGTGTTCAGCTAAAACTACAAGTTAGTGTGGTGCGTCCTGCTCACAGTGTTCAGCTAAAACTACAAGTTAGTGCAGTGCGTCCTGCTCACAGTGTTCAGCTAAAACTACAAGTTAGTGCGGTGCGTCCTGCTCACAGTGTTCAACTAAAACTACAAGTTAGTGGGGTGTGTCCTGCTCACAGTGTTCAGCTAAAACTACAATTTAGTGCGGTGCGTCCTGCTCACAGTGTTCAGCTAAAACTACAAGTTAGTGTGGTGCGTCCTGCTCACAGTGTTCAGCTAAAACTACAAGTTAGTGTAGTGAGACCTCTGCACAGTGTTCATCTAAAGCTACAAGTTAGTGCGGTGCGTCCTGCTCACAGTGTTCAGCTAAAACTACAAGTTAGTGCAGTGCGTCCTGCTCACAGTGTTCAGCTAAAACTACAAGTTAGTGGTGTGCGTCCTGCTCACAGTGTTCAGCTAAAACTACAAGTTAGTGCGGTGCGTCCTGCTCACAGTGTTCAGCTAAAACTACAAGTTAGTGCGGTGCGTCCTGCTCACAGAGTTCAGCTAAAACTACAAGTTAGTGGTGTGCGTCCTGCTCACAGTGTTCAGCTAAAACTACAAGTTAGTGCGGTGCGTCCTGCTCACAGTGTTCAGCTAAAACTACAAGTTAGTGCGGTGCGTCCTGCTCACAGTGTTCAGCTAAAACTACAAGTTAGTGCGGTGCGTCCTGCTCACAGTGTTCAGCTAAAACTACAAGTTAGTGCGGTGCGTCCTGCTCACAGAGTTAAGCTAAAACTACAAGTTAGTGCAGTGCATCCTGCTCACAGTGTTCAGCTAAAACTACAAGTTAGTGCGGTGCGCCCTGCTCACAGTGTTAAGCTAAAACTACAAGTTAGTGTAGTGAGACCTCTGCACAGTGTTCATCTAAAGCTACAAGTTAGTGCGGTGCGTCCTGCTCACAGTGTTCAGCTAAAACTACAAGTTAGTGCAGTGCATCCTGCTCACAGTGTTCAGCTAAAACTACAAGTTAGTGCGGTGCGTCCTGCTCACAGAGTTCAGCTAAAACTACAAGTTAGTGGGGTGCGTCCTGCTCACAGTGTTCAGCTAAAACTACAAGTTAGTGTGGTGCGTCCTGCTCACAGTGTTCAGCTAAAACTACAAGTTAGTGCAGTGCGTCCTGCTCACAGTGTTCAGCTAAAACTACAAGTTAGTGCGGTGCGTCCTGCTCACAGTGTTCAACTAAAACTACAAGTTAGTGGGGTGTGTCCTGCTCACAGTGTTCAGCTAAAACTACAATTTAGTGCGGTGCATCCTGCTCACAGTGTTCAGCTAAAACTACAAGTTAGTGTGGTGCGTCCTGCTCACAGTGTTCAGCTAAAACTACAAGTTAGTGTAGTGAGACCTCTGCACAGTGTTCATCTAAAGCTACAAGTTAGTGCGGTGCGTCCTGCTCACAGTGTTCAGCTAAAACTACAAGTTAGTGCAGTGCGTCCTGCTCACAGTGTTCAGCTAAAACTACAAGTTAGTGGTGTGCGTCCTGCTCACAGTGTTCAGCTAAAACTACAAGTTAGTGCGGTGCGTCCTGCTCACAGTGTTCAGCTAAAACTACAAGTTAGTGCGGTGCGTCCTGCTCACAGAGTTCAGCTAAAACTACAAGTTAGTGGTGTG
Source organism: Lithobates clamitans (assembly GCA_037952925.1). Classification (NCBI taxonomy): domain Eukaryota; kingdom Metazoa; phylum Chordata; class Amphibia; order Anura; family Ranidae; genus Lithobates; species Lithobates clamitans. Next base: position 1,166,122 of record JBBGZY010000482.1, read on the forward strand.
CGTCCTGCTCACAGTGTTCAGCTAAAACTACAAGTTAGTGCGGTGCGTCCTGCTCACAGAGTTCAGCTAAAACTACAAGTTAGTGGTGTGCGTCCTGCTCACAGTGTTCAGCTAAAACTACAAGTTAGTGCGGTGCGTCCTGCTCACAGTGTTCAGCTAAAACTACAAGTTAGTGCGGTGCGTCCTGCTCACAGTGTTCAGCTAAAACTACAAGTTAGTGCGGTGCGTCCTGCTCACAGTGTTCAGCTAAAACTACAAGTTAGTGTGGTGCGTCCTGCTCACAGTGTTCAGCTAAAACTACAACTTAGTGCAGTGCATCCTGCTCACAGTGTTCAGCTAAAACTACAAGTTAGTGGGGTGCGTCCTGCTCAAAGTGTTTAGCTAAAACTACAAGTTAGTGGAGTGCATCCTGCTCACAGTGTTCAGCTAAAACTACAAGTTAGTGTGGTGCGTCCTGCTCACAGTGTTCAGCTAAAACTACAAGTTAGTGCGGTGTGTCCTGCTCACAGTGTTCAGCTAAAACTACAAGTTAGTGTAGTGAGACCTCTGCACAGTGTTCATCTAAAGCTACAAGTTAGTGCAGTGCGTCCTGCTCACAGTGTTCAGCTAAAACTACAAGTTAGTGCAGTGCATCCTGCTCACAGTGTTCAGCTAAAACTACAAGTTAGTGCGGTGCGTCCTGCTCACAGTGTTCAGCTAAAACTACAAGTTAGTGCAGTGCGTCCTGCTCACAGTGTTCTGCTAAAACTAAAAATTAGTGCGGTGCGCCCTGCTCAGAGTGTTTAGCTAAAACTACAAGTTAGCAGGGTGCGTCCTGCTCACAGTGTTCAGCTAAAACTACAAGTTAGTGCAGTGCGTCCTGCTCACAGTGTTCAGCTAAAACTACAAGTTAGTGCGGTGCGTCCTGCTCACAGTGTTCAGCTAAAACTACAAGTTAGTGGGATGCGTCCTACTCAGTGTTCAGCTAAAACTACAAGTTAGTGGGGTGTGTCCTGCTCACAGTGTTCAGCTAAAACTACAATTTAGTGCGGTGCGTCCTGCTCACAGTGTTCAGCTAAAACTACAAGTTAGTGTGGTGTGTCCTGCTCACAGTGTTAAGCTAAAACTACAAGTTAGTGTAGTGAGACCTCTGCACAGTGTTCATCTAAAGCTACAAGTTAGTGCGGTGCGTCCTGCTCACAGTGTTCAGCTAAAACTACAATTTAGTGCGGTGCGTCCTGCTCACAGTGTTCAGCTAAAACTACAAGTTAGTGTGGTACGTCCTGCTCACAGTGTTAAGCTAAAACTACAAGTTAGTGTAGTGAGACCTCTGCACAGTGTTCATCTAAAGCTACAAGTTAGTGCGGTGCGTCCTGCTCACAGTGTTCAGCTAAAACTACAAGTTAGTGCAGTGCGTCCTGCTCACAGTGTTCAGCTAAAACTACAAGTTAGTGCGGTGCGTCCTGCTCACAGAGTTCAGCTAAAACTACAAGTTAGTGGTGTGCGTCCTGCTCACAGTGTTCAGCTAAAACTACAAGTTAGTGCGGTGCGTCCTGCTCACAGTGTTCAGCTAAAACTACAAGTTAGTGCGGTGCGTCCTGCTCACAGTGTTCAGCTAAAACTACAAGTTAGTGCCGTGCGTCCTGCTCACAGTGTTCCGCTAAAACTACAAGTTAGTGCGGTGCGTCCTGCTCACAGTGTTCAGCTAAAACTACAAGTTAGTGCAGTGCATCCTGCTCACAGTGTTCAGCTAAAACTACAAGTTAGTGGGGTGCGTCCTGCTCAAAGTGTTTAGCTAAAACTACAAGTTAGTGGAGTGCATCCTGCTCACAGTGTTCAGCTAAAACTACAAGTTAGTGCAGTGCGTCCTGCTCACAGTGTTCAGCTAAAACTACAAGTTAGTGTGGTGCGTCCTGCTCACAGTGTTCAGCTAAAACTACAAGTTAGTGCGGTGTGTCCTGCTCACAGTGTTCAGCTAAAACTACAAGTTAGTGTAGTGAGACCTCTGCACAGTGTTCATCTAAAGCTACAAGTTAGTGCAGTGCGTCCTGCTCACAGTGTTCAGCTAAAACTACAAGTTAGTGCAGTGCATCCTGCTCACAGTGTTCAGCTAAAACTACAAGTTAGTGGTGTGCGTCCTGCTCACAGTGTTCAGCTAAAACTACAAGTTAGTGCGGTGCGTCCTGCTCACAGTGTTCAGCTAAAACTACAAGTTAGTGCGGTGCGTCCTGCTCACAGTGTTCAGCTAAAACTACAAGTTAGTGCCGTGCGTCCTGCTCACAGTGTTCAGCTAAAACTACAAGTTAGTGCGGTGCGTCCTGCTCACAGTGTTCAGCTAAAACTACAAGTTAGTGCAGTGCGTCCTGCTCACAGTGTTCAGCTAAAACTACAAGTTAGTGCGGTGCGTCCTGCTCACAGAGTTCAGCTAAAACTACAAGTTAGTGGTGTGCGTCCTGCTCACAGTGTTCAGCTAAAACTACAAGTTAGTGCGGTGCGTCCTGCTCACAGTGTTCAGCTAAAACTACAAGTTAGTGCGGTGCGTCCTGCTCACAGTGTTCAGCTAAAACTACAAGTTAGTGCCGTGCGTCCTGCTCACAGTGTTCAGCTAAAACTACAAGTTAGTGTGGTGCGTCCTGCTCACAGTGTTCAGCTAAAACTACAAGTTAGTGCAGTGCATCCTGCTCACAGTGTTCAGCTAAAACTACAAGTTAGTGGGGTGCGTCCTGCTCAAAGTGTTTAGCTAAAACTACAAGTTAGTGGAGTGCATCCTGCTCACAGTGTTCAGCTAAAACTACAAGTTAGTGGGGTGCGTCCTGCTCACAGTGTTCAGCTAAAACTACAAGTTAGTGCGGTGTGTCCTGCTCACAGTGTTCAGCTAAAACTACAAGTTAGTGTAGTGAGACCTCTGCACAGTGTTCATCTAAAGCTACAAGTTAGTGCAGTGCGTCCTGCTCACAGTGTTCAGCTAAAACTACAAGTTAGTGCAGTGCATCCTGCTCACAGTGTTCAGCTAAAACTACAAGTTAGTGCGGTGCGTCCTGCTCACAGTGTTCAGCTAAAACTACAAGTTAGTGCAGTGCGTCCTGCTCACAGTGTTCTGCTAAAACTAAAAATTAGTGCGGTGCGCCCTGCTCAGAGTGTTTAGCTAAAACTACAAGTTAGCAGGGTGCGTCCTGCTCACAGTGTTCAGCTAAAACTACAAGTTAGTGCAGTGCGTCCTGCTCACAGTGTTCAGCTAAAACTACAAGTTAGTGCGGTGCGTCCTGCTCACAGTGTTCAGCTAAAACTACAAGTTAGTGGGATGCGTCCTACTCAGTGTTCAGCTAAAACTACAAGTTAGTGGGGTGTGTCCTGCTCACAGTGTTCAGCTAAAACTACAATTTAGTGCGGTGCGTCCTGCTCACAGTGTTCAGCTAAAACTACAAGTTAGTGTGGTGTGTCCTGCTCACAGTGTTAAGCTAAAACTACAAGTTAGTGTAGTGAGACCTCTGCACAGTGTTCATCTAAAGCTACAAGTTAGTGCGGTGCGTCCTGCTCACAGTGTTCAGCTAAAACTACAATTTAGTGCGGTGCGTCCTGCTCACAGTGTTCAGCTAAAACTACAAGTTAGTGTGGTACGTCCTGCTCACAGTGTTAAGCTAAAACTACAAGTTAGTGTAGTGAGACCTCTGCACAGTGTTCATCTAAAGCTACAAGTTAGTGCGGTGCGTCCTGCTCACAGTGTTCAGCTAAAACTACAAGTTAGTGCAGTGCGTCCTGCTCACAGTGTTCAGCTAAAACTACAAGTTAGTGCGGTGCGTCCTGCTCACAGAGTTCAGCTAAAACTACAAGTTAGTGGTGTGCGTCCTGCTCACAGTGTTCAGCTAAAACTACAAGTTAGTGCGGTGCGTCCTGCTCACAGTGTTCAGCTAAAACTACAAGTTAGTGCGGTGCGTCCTGCTCACAGTGTTCAGCTAAAACTACAAGTTAGTGCCGTGCGTCCTGCTCACAGTGTTCCGCTAAAACTACAAGTTAGTGCGGTGCGTCCTGCTCACAGTGTTCAGCTAAAACTACAAGTTAGTGCAGTGCATCCTGCTCACAGTGTTCAGCTAAAACTACAAGTTAGTGGGGTGCGTCCTGCTCAAAGTGTTTAGCTAAAACTACAAGTTAGTGGAGTGCATCCTGCTCACAGTGTTCAGCTAAAACTACAAGTTAGTGCAGTGCGTCCTGCTCACAGTGTTCAGCTAAAACTACAAGTTAGTGTGGTGCGTCCTGCTCACAGTGTTCAGCTAAAACTACAAGTTAGTGCGGTGTGTCCTGCTCACAGTGTTCAGCTAAAACTACAAGTTAGTGTAGTGAGACCTCTGCACAGTGTTCATCTAAAGCTACAAGTTAGTGCAGTGCGTCCTGCTCACAGTGTTCAGCTAAAACTACAAGTTAGTGCAGTGCATCCTGCTCACAGTGTTCAGCTAAAACTACAAGTTAGTGCGGTGCGTCCTGCTCACAGTGTTCAGCTAAAACTACAAGTTAGTGCAGTGCGTCCTGCTCACAGTGTTCTGCTAAAACTAAAAATTAGTGCGGTGAGCCCTGCTCAGAGTGTTTAGCTAAAACTACAAGTTAGCAGGGTGCGTCCTGCTCACAGTGTTCAGCTAAAACTACAAGTTAGTGCAGTGCGTCCTGCTCACAGTGTTCAGCTAAAACTACAAGTTAGTGCGGTGCGTCCTGCTCACAGTGTTCAGCTAAAACTACAAGTTAGTGGGGTGCGTCCTGCTCAGTGTTCAGCTAAAATTACAAGTTAGTGTAGTGAGACCTCTGCACAGTGTTCATCTAAAGCTACAAGTTAGTGCAATGCGTCCTTCTCACAGTGTTCAGCTAAAACTACAAGTTAGTGTAGTGAGAACTCTGCACAGTGTTCATCTAAAGCTACAAATTAGTGCAGTGCGTCCTGCTCACAGTGTTCAGCTAAAACTACAAGTTAGTGTAGTGAGACCTCTGCATAGTGTTCATCTAAAGCTACAAGTTAGTGCGGTGCGTCCTGCTCACAGTGTTCAGCTAAAACTACAAGTTAGTGGGGTGCGTCCTGCTCACAGTGCACAGCTAAAACTACAAGTTAGTGCGGTGTGTCCTGCTCACAGTGTTCAGCTAAAACTACAAGTTAGTGCGGTGCATCCTGCTCAAAGTGTTCAGCTAAAACTACAAGTTAGTGTAGTGAGACCTCTGCACAGTGTTCATCTAAAGCTACAAGTTAGTGCAGTGCGTCCTGCTCACAGTGTTCTGCTAAAACTACAAATTAGTGCGGTGCGTCCTGCTCAGAGTGTTTAGCTAAAACTACAAGTTAGCGGGGTGCATCCTGCTCACGGTGTTCAGCTAAAACTACAAGTTAATGCAGTGCGTCCTGCTCACAGTGTTCAGCTAAAACTACAAGTTAGTGCGGTGCCTCCTGCTCACAGTGTTCAGCTAAAACTACAAGTTAGTGGGGTGCGTCCTGCTCAGTGTTCAGCTAAAACTACAAGTTAGTGCGGTGCGCCCTGCTCACAGTGTTCAGCTAAAACTACAAGTTAGTGTAGTGAGACCTCTGCACAGTGTTCATCTAAAGCTACAAGTTAGTGTGGTGCGTCCTGCTCACAGTGTTCAGCTAAAACTACAAGTTAGTGGGGTGCGTCCTGCTCACAGTGTTCAGCTAAAACTACAAGTTAGTGAGGGCGCATGCGCGGCAGCGTCCAGGATGGCCGCTTAGCCCGGGAGCTCCAGGTCACCCTGATCTAACGCCGCCTATAGCGGCGGTGCAAGCCCTCGTTCCGGCCCGGCTCCTGTCCCAGCAGCTTGGGGACACCTCCAGCCACACCTGGATGTCCCTTTCTTCCTCCAGGCGGAATCTCATAGACGCCATGAACGGATCCCTGGAGCGGCCCGGCCATCCCAAAATGGCGGCCGTCTCCTCACACGGCCTGCCCAGCCTGTCAGAATCTACAAGCTTCGGATGCCACAGTGAGTACTCTCCCGGGGTTCCCCTCTCCAGCATCCACTGACTCTTTATTACGGAGGACATTTGGAGGGGCAGCTCTCACCCCTCATCTGGATTCACCTCACAGTCCTGACTCCTGGGACATACAGGCCAGAGATCTCCCTCCCTCCCCTACTGATTTCCCCTCCATGATGGCTGCTTTTTCCCAGATGTTATCTAAAGGCCTATCCCACACAGCTACACAGATCACTGCTTCCATACATGCAGATCTGCAGCAGATTGGTGCCAGGATTGAAGCGATCGAACAAAAATCTGACCAGGCCATACTGAGACTTACCCAAAATACTTCCAGAATCCAGGATCTCCAGGACCAACTGGAATCCGCCACCTCCAAAATTGATGACCTCGAGAACAGGTCGAGACGTTACAATTTTCGCCTCAGGGGGCTCCCCGAATCTTTTAAAGACACCCACACGGCAGTTCAGGACTTCATCAAAAGTTTAATCCCCAATATTCCGGCTCATCGCTTAGAGCTCGACAGAGCCCACAGGGCGCTACAACCACCTCGCTCAGACGGTCTGCCACGAGACATCATCGTGAAACCGCATTTCTATGCAGTCAAGGAAGAAGTGATGAAGCTCTCCAGTTCAGCAGAGAAACTGATGTTCCAAGGTCATCAGGTCCAAATCTTCGCTGATATATCTCCATATACCGTTCAAAAAAGAAGAGCCCTGAAACCGCTACTACAAGTTCTGGCGAACAAAGAGATCACCTACAGGTGGGCCTTCCCGCTGAGATTAAACTTCTCCTACCGCAACAAACCATACAATTTTTCAACGTTCCAAGAAGGAGAACGTCTGCTTCTTCATCTGGGTCTGATCACTCAGGACGTCCCTCAGTCTTCTGCCTCTCGAGGAGCATCGTCTGTCAAGAGAACATCTCCCACCAGCCCAGTCTCGCCGGTGTGGCAGAAACAGCTTTCCAAGCGATCGAAAGAGTCCTTCCCCCCATGAGTGGGCCCCCAGCATCAGCAGTCTCTGCTCTTGATCCTCCCCTGGGTCGATGCTGACGACAAACTTGATGTCAGCTTTTAGGTGACTTTCCTCTTTTGAGTTCTCCCCAGGACTTCCTTTCGGATCCCCATGGGTCCGGATTTTCCGGGGAATAGGTGGTTCTGTTCTGTTGTTTATAATGTTTTCTTTTTTGTTTTCCTATTTCTCTTTTCCTCCCAAAATATCCGAAGCTTTTTGATCACTATTACCATGTGATAGCAGGGCTTGCATTGCATTGTTTATGTACTGCCACGATTTCAATTCAGAGGCGGCGTTGACCGGAGTGGTCGTAGTGCGCCTCTCTCTGGCTCCGATAGCTGAACCCTTGTTCACTCACCTATCGGACCCAGACTCTCTCTCGACCCTTGGGTCGCAGAATTTTTGCTTTGTTCTGGGTGCCGGTCCAGCCAGGGGAGGGCCCCTCGCTGGTCCGTTGGGTTATGGGTAAAAACTTTTGGTCACGATATCTAATGGCTCTCTTATCACTCCTCTCTACCTCTTTTCTCTGCTCTTCTCTTCTTTCTCCTTTCCTCCCCCTCTCCTCCCCCCTCCTCCTCAGCTACAGGTTCCCACTGGATCTTCCATCTGCGGTACCACAGGTCGAGCCCGTCTTGCTGCTGGGGACATCTCCTATCTGCCAGGGACATTTGGAACATCAGGTGAGAATCACAAACACTTAGCACCACACACAATGCCTCCCCATGACTGACTCCACCACACTGATTGGGACACTTAAGATCCTCTCCCACAACGTACAAGGCCTTAACTCCCCCGTGAGGTGATGCAAAATACTGCAACAGCTTCACACTCTGAAGGCTGATGTAGTTCTGCTTCAGGAAACTCATTTCCCCGCCTCCTATCAGCCCAAATTCCTTCACAAAAGTTTCATGAACTTCCACCTAGCCAATGCTGACAACAAAACGAGAGGAGTGGCGGTCTGCTTCTCCAACAGAACTCAATTCGTACATGCAAACACTATCAAAGATCCAGAGGGACGCTACATACTAGTTTCTGGTATGATTAATGGTGAGGCTTACACGTTTGTCTCATACTACACGCCCAACACACACCAAGACACCTTTTTTGACACCACACTGAAGGTACTCAAACCGCATTTCGTGGGCACAGTAATATTGGGGGGAGACTCCAATACCCCATTTGACTACTCCTCTGACAAATCAAACCCCCTACGGCCCAAATCAAAATGGCCCCCCAAACGTAGCCTTCGGGTGGCGCAAATAGTCCGATCTTTTGGCCTGATCGATATCTGGAGGGAAATGAACCCCCAAACTAGAGACTACACGCACTACTCGGTCCCCCACCACACCTTCTCTAGGATTGACCACATATTTGTCCCACCACACGTAATCCCGAGAGTAACCTCCTCCAAAATTTATGACACTCCACTGTCCGACCACTCAATAATGTCTATGTCACTCAGGGGTGGGTCGGGGGTGAAGGGCCCCTTCCAATGGCGACTTAATGAAACTCTTCTAAGCAACCCAACCCATTGCACGCTCCTAGACAAAGCTCTTTCCGACTACTTCAGTGAGAATGACACGGGGTCAGTCTCCCCGGGATGTCTTTGGGCAGCACACAAGGTGGTGTTGAGGGGCAGAATCCTACAACTTTCCTCACAACTTAAAAAAGAAAGCAGGGCAGAGGTCTCGCGTCTCACTGCGGATTTCCGCTTGCTGAGTAAAGCCCACAAACAACACCCTACTCCGGATAACTTGGCCAAACTTGACTCAGCTAGAGTGAAACTCAATCTCTCGCTCACTACTTCCGCGGAGAAACACTTACGGTGGTCTGGCGCGCGTTTCTATTACCAATCGGATAGGATAGGAGCTAAGCTAGCTACTAAGCTTAGCCCGAGGATCCGTACCTTGGTACTTCCCAAAATTTGTGCCCCGTCGGGTAATCTAACGCAAAATCCTTCCATCATTATGAAATCATTCCACAATTATTACTCACATCTTTATGAGACAGTACCCCACACTCATTCCAAGGCCAGAGAGCGGTTTCTCCAAGACATTACCCTACCCCAACTACAGCAAACACACCGCGACCTGCTAGACGCCCCCTTCTCCTCCGACGAAATCTTAGAAACGATTAAATCCTTGAAAATAAACTCTGCCCCGGGTCCAGACGGTTTTTCGGTATGTTACTACAAGAAGTTTGGCCCTCGTCTGGCTCCTTACATGGCCCGGTTCTTCAACTCCCTCCGGGATGGAGCCCCTATCCCTAGCGACTTAAACTTGGCTTTTATCTCGGTCATACCTAAACAGGGTAGGGACCCAGGCGAGGTGGGCAACTACCGCCCTATTTCTTTAATCAATAACGATCTCAAAATAATGACTAAAATCCTGGCAAACAGGATGTCTAACTTTATCGTTCATTATATTCATAGGGACCAAGTGGGCTTCATCCCGGGGAGACAGGGACCGGACCAGGTTCGCAGAGCTATCGACTTGATTTCCCTTCTGCAGTCCCGGTGGGACGGAGGCCCTGTACAAGAAGGCTTCTTGCTGTCGCTGGACCTGCAGAAGGCTTTCGATTCCGTGTCGTGGCCCTACATTTTTGACATTCTAGAGCGCTGGGAGTTTGGCGACGGTTTCCGCACGATTATTAACACTTTATATTCCTCACCCTCAGCACAGGTGCGACTAATGGGCCATTACTCGGAACCCTTCAACATTCGTAGGGGAGCTAGACAGGGCTGTCCCCTTTCACCCTTGATTTTCGCTATTGCAATCGAGACACTGGCTATAGCCATCAGATCGAACGAGAATATCCAGGGAGTGAAATATGGTCCTGACGTTCACAAATGCGCCCTATTTGCTGACGACATGCTCTTGTTCCTCACTGCTCCTCTCACATCCACACCTAATGTCCTCAGACTTTTGAGAGACTTCGGTCTCATCTCTGGTCTTCAGGTGAATGTGACTAAATTGGTGGCCCTAAATGTTTCGGTCCCAGTACCTCTCATAGACCAACTCCGACCACACTTTCCCTTCACTTGGGCTAGCCACTCAATCCCCTATTTGGGTATCAAGCTGACGAAAAACATTGGAGACCTATATGCCGCTAACTACCCCCCCATGTTCCGCTCCCTAGAGCAGGACCTACGGAAATGGTCGGGGGAGGGCCTGTCATGGTTAGGTAGACTCAATGCAGTCAAAATGACTCTACTGCCACGTCTACTATACCTGTTCAGATCACTTCCAATTCCGATTAAAAAATCGGTCTTGACCAAATTTCAGTCCGGGGTGATTAGGTTTGTCTGGGGGGACAGGGGCCATCGCTTTGATAAAGAAATATTACTCAGACTTCGGTCACAAGGGGGCCTGGGACTACCAAACTTGTGGCTATATTACCAGGCAGCACAGTTAGCACAGTTCTCAGCCATTTACACTAAATCCTGCAGACCAGATTGGATCTCCATTGAGAGACAAGCGGTACCACATTTCACTCTCGACTTCTTAACATGGAGACCTCCCAAACACAGACCGGCCATCTTAGCCCCCACTTTGTCCCACTCCCTAGCCCTCTGCGACCAATTGCATACCCACGCCAACTTGATTTCCCCCTTAAGGCCTCTCACACACCTATTTCACAACCCTGACTTTCCCCCTGGGATGAACATTCATGCATTTCATTGGTGGCTGAACAAGGGCCTTTTCTGAATAGGACACTTCTTTACTCCCAATGGCCCTATTTCATTAGGCCATTGTTTGAGTTCTCTGGAAATGCCTACCTCAGAAAAGTTTCGACTCTCACAAATACGCCACTTTCTCCACTCACTTTGTACTGATAAGACGAACACTCCTAAGGCCACGATGTATGAGCTCTGGTGCTCTTCGTCTGCCCCCCAAAGGGGTGGGATATCCATTATCTATGCGTCCCTGGCAGATAGGACGGGCTCCCCGGCCTACGCTCGATCCTGGGAATCAGACCTGGACATCCAGTGGGACCCTGCAAAGTGGTTCCAAGCCTTCAGCAGATCATCGAAAGGTATCTTAAATATAGCCTTGATTGAAGCTAACATTAAAATCTTTACTAAATGGTACTACGTCCCGGCCAGGCTTGCCAGGATATTCCCGGACTCCTCCCCCCTCTGCTACAGAGGTTGCGGTCATATTGGCACGATGCATCACATCTGGTGGACCTGCCCCCGCATACGGAGTTTCTGGAACAAATTCCTTCATATCCTAAGGAGAGTATCTGGGGCAGTGGTTCCACAGGACCCCACATACATTCTATTGAATTGCAAAATACCCAACACTTCTAAAAACACACAACTTATATTCTTTATGTCCTTGGGAGCCAAAGTTACTCTAGCGAAAGCCTGGAAAACTCCTTCGGTGTCCATATCGGCCACCAAAAGGAAGATCTCTTGGATAATGTCACAGGAACAAATAGTCGCTAAACTGCGTGACACGGTCCCACGTTTTGAAGGGATTTGGGAACCTTGGGCTAGGTATGTCGGTATTTCACTTTACCCAGGTCACCTGCTAACGTAGGGGAGAGTCCGGCAAGATTACCACCTCTCTCCATTGACCCCACCCCCCCTCCCTCCCTCTCTCTACTTTTGGCTCCCTTTATTCTCTTCTTCTTTCCTCTCTACTCTTTCTTTTCATGTTCTACCCTCATCTCTCTTATACCAGCTAATGGCTAATAACGGTCTTCCCAGGCCAAAACTTCCTCATTTGTTCTTTTAGGTTGTCCTAAACTACTCACATTGTGTATCAGCCTAGATGGCAGCCAGTTACTCTTAGGATGCTATCCTGGACATTGTGTCTGTCAGCTCCGTCCGGGGGGCTGCAGCGCCTGGGTTTCTTTCCAGTGCGAGCACTTTCCCGGGGTATCTGACAGCAGGTGGGGAAACACCCCCTTTGGTGGGAACCCTGAAGCTCTCGCACTCCACAGTGTGCTCCCATGGGGGTGGAGTGATGATCTCGGGGGCCTTCCTGGGGGGAGTCCCCAGTTTAAATTTCTTCTCAGGTTGTCCATTCTTCTAATGGAAATTAACAATTCTTTTCTAAGACAGTAAACTAGCCGGGAACTTTGCTCTACCTTGATACATCTTCTGTGTAAGTGCTATGTTGTTTCCGCTATGTATCTCCCTATTTTGACTGCCTTGGTCATCGAGGAGTATTAACTGGTATGTTTTGTTCATAATATACTTGTATTGCAAAATTTCAATAAAAACATTGAAACAGAAAACTACAAGTTAGTGCGGTGTGTCCTGCTCACAGTGTTCAGCTAAAACTACAAGTTAGTGCGGTGCATCCTGCTCAAAGTGTTCAGCTAAAACTACAAGTTAGTGTAGTGAGACCTCTGCACAGTGTTCATCTAAAGCTACAAGTTAGTGCAGTGCGTTCTGCTCACAGTGTTCAGCTAAAACTACAAGTTAGTGCGGTACGTCCTGCTCAGAGTGTTCAGCTAAAACTACAAGTTAGTGCAGTGCGTCCTGCTCACAGTGTTCAGCTAAAACTACAAGTTAGTGGGGTGCGTCCTGCTCACAGTGTTCAGCTAAAACTACAAGTTAGTAGGGTGCGTCCTGCTCACAGTGTTCAGCTAAAACTACAAGTTAGTGGGGTGCGTCCTGCTCACAGCGTTCAGCTAAAACTACAAGTTAGTGCGGTGCGTCCTGCTCACAGTGTTCAGCTAAGACTACAAGTTAGTGTAGTGAGACCTCTGCACAGTGTTCATCTAAAGCTACAAGTTAGTGGGGTGCGTCCTGCTCACAGCGTTCAGCTAAAACTACAAGTTAGTGCGGTGCGTCCTGCTCACAGTGTTCAGCTACGACTACAAGTTAGTGTAGTGAGACCTCTGCACAGTGTTCATCTAAAGCTACAAGTTAGTGCAGTGCGTCCTGCTCACAGTGTTCAGCTAAAACTACAAGTTAGTGCAGTGCGTCCTGCTCACAGTGTTCAGCTAAAACTACAAGTTAGTGGGGTGCGTCCTGCTCACAGTGTTCAGCTAAAACTACAAGTTAGTGCGTAGCGTCCTGCTCACAGTGTTAAGCTAAAACTACAAGTTAGTGGGGAGCGTCCTGCTCACAGTGTTCAGCTAAAACTACAAGTTAGTGTAGTGAGACCTCTGCACAGTGTTCATCTAAAGCTACAAGTTAGTGCAGTGTGTCCTGCTGACAGTGTTCAGCTAAAACTACAAGTTAGTGTGGTGCGTCCTCCTCACAGTGTTCAGCTAAACCTACAAGTTATTTTTTTATGAGCTCTGCGCAGTGTTCAGCTAAAGCTACCTGTAGAAGGTTGGTGGTGTTTTCCTGATCCTATCACTACCGCAGGCAGCTAAAAAAGCTACAAGTTAGTTTTTTGCAAGCTCTGCACAGTGTTTAGCTAAAGCTACCTGTAGAAGGCTGGTGGTGTTATCATACTACAGGCAGGCAGTTGATTTTGCTAGCTGCAGCATCAGTACATCCTCATCCTCTCTCACCCATGCCCAGGGTACTTTGTCTGGCAAAGCAGCGGCCTCTTCCCTCGGCTCAATGTCATCAGTGACTCCTTCCCTAGCCCCACCATGTCCACCTGAGGAGTCCCTCAAACTGTTTGACCACAGTATTGGGTACATGCTTCAGGAGGATGCCCAGCGTTTGGAAGGCTCTGATGATGATACTGAGCTAGATGAAGGCAGTAACGTGAGCACGGACAGAGGGGGTGCCCAAGAAGGACAGCAATCTGGCAGTCATGCTCCCCCTGCTGCAGCATACTGCCAGGTTTGCTCCAGTGATGAGGAGGGAGGGGATGATGAGGTCACTGACTCAATGTGGGTGCCTGATAGGAGAGAGGAGGAGGAGGAGGCAGCACATTACCAACCAGGCAGGATGCCCTCCAGGGGCCAGCCTAAGGGCAGCACATTGACTGCATCACACCCCAAAGCTCTACATGTGCAGGGCACTGCAGTCTCTGCGTGTTATTCAAAAAGTTCTTTGGTGTGGGCCTTTTTTAAAACGAGTGCATCAGATCGCACCGCTGCTATTTGCAACATATGTCTTAAGCGTATCTCGCATGGCCAAAACATCTCCCGCTTGGGTACCACATGCTTGACCAGACATATGTTGACCTGCCATGCAGTTCGTTGGCAAGCGTACCTAAAAGACCCACACCAAAGAACAAAGAGGACCTCTCCTTGCTCCTCATCAGCTGAGATCTTCAACCCCACTATACCTTCAGTCCTCTCTGAGACCTGCACTGAGAGGAATGAAGGTTTAGAATTAGGTGTGTCACAGCCAAGTACTTGTGGGCAATCTGCTTTTGGTACACCAACCTCAGATTGTACCAAGCAAATTTCCCTGCCCCAGCTGCTGCACCGCTGAAAGAAGTTTACTCCCAGCCATCCACATGCCCAGTGGTTGAATGCTAGCTTGGCAAAATTGTTAGCACTTCAACTGCTGCCTTTTCAGTTGGTAGACTCTGCCCCCTTCCGTGAGTTTGTGGAATGTGCAGTTCCTCAGTGGCAGGTACCCAAACGCCACTTTTTCTCATGGAAGGTGATTCCGGCTCTCTACCAGCATGTGGAAGGCAATGTCCATGCCTCGCTGGACAGGGCGGTCAGCGGTAAGGTGAATATTACCGCTGACTCATGGTCCAGTAGGCATGGACAGGGACGTTACCTAAGTTTCACGGTGCATTGGTTGACTCTGCTGGCAGCTGGGAAAGATGCAGGACAAGGTGCAGTAGTGTTGGAGGTTGTTCCGCCACCACACCTCCAAAATGCTAATGATTGTGACACACCTCTCTCCTCCACCCCCTCCTCTTCTTCTTCCTCCATGGCCTCTTCCTGTGCTTTGTCCTCGGAACCAGCGGTGCTCCGTAGCCGTTCAAGGGGCTACGCAAGTACACAGGCCAAAAGATGCCATGCGGTGCTTGAGCTGGTGTGCTTGGGGGACAGGAGCCACACTGGGGCAGAGGTTCTGTCAGCTCTGCAGGGGCAGGTTCAGTGGTGATTGACGCCACGCCAACTTAAGGTAGGAATGGTGGTTTGCGACAATGGCACCAACCTCCTCTCTGCCCTCCGACAGGGACAAATGACCCATGTGCCCTGTTTGGCTCACGTCCTTAACTTGGTGGTGCAGCGGTTCTTGGGCAGGTACCCGGGCTTACAGGATGTCCTGAGGCAGGCCAGGAAAGTCTCTGTGCATTTCCGCCGGTCATATAATGCCAGTGCTCGGCTGGCGGACCTCCAAAAGGAGTTTAACCTGCCCAAGAACCGCCTAATCTGTGACATGCCCACCAGGTGGAACTCAACGTTGGCCATGCTGCAGTGGCTGCACACGTAGCAGAGGTCCATCAATGAGTACCTGTGCAACTATGGCACCAGGACAGGGTCAGGGGAGCTTGTTTTTTTTCCCCATGCCAGTGGGCCATGATCAGGGATGCATGCACTGTCCTGTCACCATTTGAGGAGGCCACGAGGATGGTGAGCAGTGACAGTGCATGCATCAGTGACACTGTCCCCCTTGTCCACCTGTTGGAGCACACGCTGCGTGGAATAATGGACAGGGCACATGAGGCAGAACAGAGGCAGGAAGAGGAGGACTTTCTTAGCTCTCAAGGCCCCCTTTATCCAGACAGTGTTCCTGTGTGCCCGCCGATCACACAGGAAGAGGACGAGGAGGAGGAAGATTGTGTCAGTATGGAGGTGGAGCCTGGCACTCAGCATCAGCAGCAGTCTTTAAGGGATCAGTCCCAAGAAACACATGGACTTGTACGTGGCTGGGAGGAGGTGGCTGCGGACCATGTCGTCCTTAGTGACCCAGAGGACTCCGGACTGAATGTCTCAGCAAACCTACGCTGCATGGCCTCCCTGATCCTGCAAAGCCTGCGTAAGGATCCTCGTATTCATGGTATCAAGGAGAAGGACTGTCAGGGACCTGTCAGCACCAGACCGGCGCATGTGCATACACCAATGCGCCGACGCGCTCCTGCTCAGGCAATTCAGCAATCTCCAGCTGTTACCGTGCGTCGGCGCAGCGCTCGTGCACACGCGAGTGCACGGCGCGTGCGTGTGCGCACGCGGGTGCGTACGCGCGCAAGGGCGCGCACGTTCGCGCCGTTTTGGAGCCAAGAGGTGCATAAAAGTTCTACTGTTACAGGAATGCGCTGCTGTTTCATCTCAGCTCTGTGGATCTGCTTAACCTGTACCTGATTGATTGATTGATTACCTATTGACCCGGCTTGTCTGACCATTCCTCCTTCTCCAATCCGACCCAGCCTGCCTGATTCTGCTACTGCATCTACCAATACCATTGCCGACCTCTGCCTGCCTACCGACTCTGCCTCTGCCTACTGTATTAACCGCCTTGCTACCTGCTGACCCGGACTGTTCGACATTGCCTGTGCCTGCCGTTTGTCTGCTGTGCTGTTGCACCCTCAGCTCCAGCTCCAGTGACTTCTGCATTGCATCTTCAGTGCTGCAGCCTGCTGCTTCCTGTCATCACCTTACCTGCAGTCCAGCCATCCCTGGAGGGATCTCTACTCTGCTCCAGCATCAGAGCCTTCATCTCAAGCAGGCACTCCTACCCCACTGTGCTCTCGAGACCACTGTCCCCACTCCAGTGGCTCTTGAACCAGCGTTGTATGAGAGGTCTTCTCCTACAAGTCAGGCTCACTACCAGTTACCTAACAAGGACCAATACTGGCTGGCAACCCTCCTTGATCCACGTTACAAGGGTAAGGTTGCAGAGCTTATCTTGCCATCGCAGAGGGAGCAGAGGATGAAACATCTTCGGGAGGCCTTGCAGAAAGGTCTGTGCAACGCGTTCCCAGAGACTGGGAGGTTACAAACTCCTGTTTCTGAACAACGTGTTGCTGAGGCTTCGGTCAGTCAAAGAAGGAGCGGTGGAGAAGGTGGCCGTCTGACCGATGCGTTCAGACAATTTTTTGGTCCGCAGCCCCAAGGTATGATCGGTTCCATCAACCATCGCCAGCGTCTATTTTACATGGTGCAGGAATACCTAGGGGCAAGATCTGACTTGGACACCTTTCCCACTGAAAATCCTCTGGGTTACTGGGTCTTGAGAATGGATCACTGGCCAGAGCTTGCACAGTATGCAATTGAGCTACTGGCCTGTCCTGCATCCAGCGTTCTTTCGGAACGCACATTCAGTGCTGCTGGAGGCTTTGTAACCGATCACAGGGTGCGTCTGTCCACCGACTCGGTCGATCGACTGACCTTCATAAAAATGAATCAGTCTTGGATCACCACCAGCTACCAAGCACCTGATGCTGATGTAACCGAATAATTTTTTTGAAATCTCAGATCCCTTCAAAGACTGCCTATGCTGATGCTGAGTGACTATCCCTGAGTAATTATCCTCTTCCTCCTCAATGATCACGCTGATAGCTTGTAAGAACATTTTTGGTTCTGGGCGCCACCACCAGTGCCTAAGGCCCAATTTTTCAGCCCCTGTTTAACAGGGGCGTGTAATTACAATTTTTGATGCAATACTTTGCAGCGGGGCTCGTTTCTGCATTACAACTAGAGTATCTGTGAGGGGTTGCAGTGTTGTGGCACCAGCACCAGTGCCTAAGGCCCAATTTTTCAGCCCCTGTTTAACAGGGGCGTGTAATTACAATTTTTGATGCAATACTTTGCATCAGGGCTCGTTCCTGCGTTCCAACTAGTGTTGTGGCACCAGCACCACCACCACCAAAGGCCCGATTTTTCTGCCCTTGTTCAACAGGGGCATGTAATTACTATTCTTGATCTAATATTTCACAGCAGGGCCCATTTCTGCACCCACCAAGAGCGAGTGAGGACTTACAGTGTTGTGGCACCAGCACCACCACCACCAAAGGCCCAATTTTTCTGCCCTTGTTCAACAGGGGCATGTAATTACAATTCTTGATCTAATATTTCACAGCAGGGCCCATTTCTGCGCCCACTAAGAGCGAGTGAGGACTTACAGTGTTGTGGCACCAGCACCACCACCACCACCAAAGGCCCAATTTTTCTGCCCCTGTTCAGCAGGGGCATGTAATTACAATTCTTGATCTAATATTTCACAGCAGGGCCCTTTGAGGGCTTACTGTGTTGTGGCCACAACAACACCTAAGGCCCAAATTTCTGCTGAGTATATAGGGCAGGCCCATACTTTCAAACATCTAACTTACAAACGACTCCTACTTGCAAACGCAAGGAGACAACAGGAAGTGAGATGAAATCTACCCCTAGGAAGGGAAATTCTCTCCTGTAAGAGTTAATATGGGAAAAACATTTCTCCTTTCCACTGATGCTTTCCAATCCTTGTTCCACAAAAAAACCCACATTTTCAAACATTTTGGGACTTTTTGTCCCAATGACAAAACATTTGTCATTGGGACAAAAAGTGAGGTGAAATC
This sequence comes from Lithobates clamitans, assembly GCA_037952925.1. Lineage (NCBI taxonomy): Eukaryota > Metazoa > Chordata > Amphibia > Anura > Ranidae > Lithobates > Lithobates clamitans. Next base: position 1,184,463 of record JBBGZY010000482.1, read on the forward strand.
TTCTGAAGAGGAGGACAGACAGCAAAATAAATGTCACAGGGGTGATAACCCTTCCCTATGTTTTCCAAAAAGCTTAAGAAAGATTTTTTGGCTGGAGCTAAACACGTTAAAAATGTACCCGTTCAAAATTACAAACAGATTCTACTTAACAACAAACCTACAGTCCCTGTCTTGTTTGCACCGCCTGTATACTGCTGTTCAGAGTATATAGGGCCTGGTGGCCCCACACCTTTCCTTATTTTAATTTGGGTGTGGGGTTCCCCTTAATATCCATACAAGACCCAAAGGGCCTGGTAATGGACTGGGGGGTACCCATGGTGTTTGTCTCACTGATTTTCATCCATATTGCCAGGACCCGACATTACATTAAAGCCGCAAGCAGTTTTAAATGAGTTTTTTTCCTTTAAAAATGACATTTTGTGCAGGGACTGTTCTAAACACGGGAAACACGAGCCACTTTACAGGCATACTATAGACACACCCCAGGTACGATATTTAAAGGAATATTTCACTTTTTTTTTTTTTACTTTAAGCATCATTAAAATCACTGCTTCCGAAAAAACGGACATTTTTAAAAGTTTTTTTTGCATTGATACATGTCCCCTGGGGCACTACCCGGGTCCCCAAACCCTTTTTAGGACAATACCATGCAAATTAGACTTTAAAATTAGCACTTTTGATTTTGAACGTTTGAGTCCCATAGACGTCAATGGGGTTCTAACGTTCGTGCAAATTTTCGGTCCGTTCGCAGGTTCTGGTGCGAACTTAGTGCAAGGTGCCCTTTAAGGTAAAGGGTTAGTTTGAATTGAAGATTAACTTTTACAAACGGCGGGATTAAGGCAACGTTTAAATGATCTTTATGGTTAGGTTAAAGATAATAACCTGCTGAAGGTAACCTACAGACTTGATATTAATTTTTTTATATTCAATAAACATATTATTTGAGTGAGAAAGTTTTGCAAAACCATGACTAGGGTAGCTAAGAGCTAACCACCCAACTGACCAAATGCTCCCTCATTATTACCAATGCCATTATTTAAATAGCAACCACACAACACATGGGGTGGGGTTAAATGGCCAAAATCAACCTTTTATTAACAAACAGCTTTATTTTAAATAACTAACATAATAACTCTGACCTAATCCAGATACATTGATTTTGAGATCCTTGACGGTACCATATACCCCTAACATCTTTGTGCCTGAGGCACCAGCTAGCTGAGTTGCCACCCCAGCCCCAACTTACTGACTCAGGGCCTAAACCCAACTGACCTCAGTCACCCAGAATTCTTAACAATACCTAGTCACTACGAAGTCAACCGGTCCCACTCGAGGAAACCATACCTCAGATGGTACCCCACCTTTTTCCCAATGACCAGATTTAGACCGCCATCAAGGACCCCAAAACGCCAATACAGAAATTAAACAGCAAAAAAACAACGTAACCATAAAAAAAGGGGCGGGAGGGAGGGATGTTCCTCCCCGATTCCTACTCTGCAACTGCTGAAGCCCCACCCCCCAGCAGCTAATAACCTCTAGGCTCCCCCCAGCTCCTTTTTTTCACGGCCAATAGGTAAGAGCCTGATTTGAAAGACAATACTTTATGTTAATCCTCCGTTGACTGGATACCCTTACCACCCTGTCATGTATCCCCTCCACTGAATGTGTGCCCGCTCAGCTACGGACCTTTCTTGACTAGGGTAGCTAAGAGCTAACCACCCACTTGTCAAATGCTCCCTCATTATAACCAACGGCGTTGAGGTGGACCCCGTCACCTCTCAGGAATTGCCAAGTATCGGACTCCAACTCTAAATGTCTAATGATCAGAACCCATTCCTGACAAAAAACTTCCCCACCTCCTTATTAACCTTAACGCTGGCCTTATTAAGCTTTTCTGCTGATCTAACCTCCCGCCATGCCGTTCAGGCCACAATGTCTGACCAGAGTATGATAGTGCCCGGCAAAGGACTGTAAAGCCTGAGAAAATTAAATCTGATATCTCTGATCAGCTCCCTAGAGGATCTAATGCCTAAATTATTGCCCCCTGCATGTATGATGAGGATATCTGGGGCCCTGTCCAGTCTGGCAAAACAGTTAACCTCCGGGACCACCCGACTCCACAGCATGCCCCAAACACTGATCCATCGGATGCTGCCTAGCTCCTAGACTAACTGCATACCCTGACCTCCACCCTTCTGGCTCCCCATAAGACGTATGAATGCCCCAGGATCCAGACAAGGCAACGTTGACCTGAAAGTAAACAGAAAACCACAGTACCATCCACCAATATTAAAAAGAAACAAAAATATACAACATAAAAGAGGATAACGAAGACGGAAAAAGGGAAATTATAACAGCCACCTAGGGCCTACAATAAGTGACGCCTGACGTATAGCCGGAATCTGTTGGACTCCCCCCTGCCTATCTGCTTGACCGCGTTGTCATTAAAACCCCATCGAGACCCCTCGGTGGTTGCCCCATTGCGGAAAGATTGAGATGAGTACTCCAATGGGTCAAGACCCGCCTCTGACAAACATTTGCGAAAGATCGCCACAAATTGAAATCTGGATAAGCAGGAACCATCTGCATGCACCAACAGGGGGCCTCCTAATTGCGGACGTACCAAAGAGAACTATTCCAGAGCAGAAACCGGACAAAGACCTGTAGTATTTCCCCAGAACAACTCCACTTGAACACCCCTGCCGCCCTGATCTGTTTTTGAACAACGTATTCTAATACATGCCGGTGAATCAGTACATACCACATCCTCCTATAATATACCCCCAGCTGTTCGTTTTGAGGGGCTGACCAATTCGCCAATCCGGAGGGCTCTGAAACAATGTCCGTTCACAAGCTGAAGAACAAACCGATTGTAGCCGTTCCAAGACAGCCCACAATATGGAAATGGACACCGAACGCTGAATGTCACTGGTACGGTGACCCCTGCGATACCCCTTCATAGCCTGTCTGACTGCAAAGGATTTGGTAAAATCCCCAGCACCCTGTAACTTGAACCAGAAAGCTAGGCCCGCCAATTTACGATCCACAGACGACGCTGATGCCCCCGAACAAAATTACACACCATGAAATACAGAACCAAGAAGGGGACCTCCACCCTGGGCTTCACCCCTCCTACCTCCAACAGCAATGAACTCCATTCCTGCCAGGCCCTGGAGTATGCTTCCCAGGTCGCGACACTCAGGAAATCCTCAATCCAGCAGCGACTCCAATGTGATCCTCCACAGCCCCCGGGGACAAGGCGTCCCATGTTGCTCCACTGCCGGTGCCAACACGCGAAACTCATCCCACTGAAAACGAGACAAAGCATTCGCTAGCTTGTTACACATCCCAGTAATGTGCACTGCATAAATGAAAGCATTCAATTGGAAGCATAGCAACACTAAGTGGTGCAGGAGGCGCACCACTGGCTGAGAAGAGGCCGAGATGTTATTGATAGCCGTTACCAACCCCATTTTCTCACAGTGAAATCATACTTTCTTATTGCGAAAGGCATCCCCCCAAATTTTGACCGCCAGCACAATCAGTAACAGTTCCAACAATACCAGTTTTTTTAAGCAACCCACCAAACTCAATTCCTCCGGCCACCCTCCATTTACCCTGAAAGTATGCTCCGTAGCCAACCGACCCAGCCGCATCTGTAAACAGGTCCAAATCCACATTGCTGACAGGACCTGTCATCCACGGGGATGGACCATTGTAAGACTCCAAAAAGGAGTCCCAAATCCTAAGCCCATAAATCCTTAGTCAAACGAATGTAGTGTCGTGGAATGCTAATGCCTGCCGTAGCCAAGGACAGCCAGCGGCAAAAAATTATGCCCATAGGAATGATCCTGCAGGCAAAATTCAACTTCTCAAGCAAGGTCTGTAACTCCCGTAACAGAACCTTGTGCCTGCTTGCCGTGCCTCCCTCCGCAGGGCCATCTGTTTGTTCACAGGCAAACGCCATTCCATGGCCACCAAATTAATCATTATGCCTAGAAAAACCAGCTCAGTCGCCGGGCCTTCCATTTTTTCCAGGGCCAAAGGAATGCCGAAACGGTCCGCTATGTGTTGCATCGACCCCAGCAACACAGCAAAAGCGGTGGAATCCGGCGGTCCAAAGCAAAGGAAATCATCCAGATAGTGAATGATGGAATTCAGGCCGAACACATCCCTTACAACCCATTTGACAAAAGAACTAAAGTTTTCAAACAGAGCACAGGAAATGGAATACCCCATTGGTACACAATGATCGACAAAATATGAACCTTGCCACCTTCAAGCCTAAAGGTGAATACTTTCAGCATGAACCAGAAGCAGGAGAAACACCGCCTCCACGTCCGTTTTGGCTAACAAAGAACCCCGGCCATACTTGCGTACCCAGAAAACAGCCGCATCAAACAATGTATAGGTGACCGCACAGGCCTGCGGGTCAATACCACCATTGACCAAGCCTCCTTTGGGGTAGGAGAGATGATGTATCCAGCAGTATTTGCCAGGTTCTTTCTTAGGAACCACCCCTAGGGGGGACACAACCAGTGCTGGAAACAGAGGAGGAGTGGGAAAAAGGGCCACTCATCCTACCCAAGGAAACTTCCTTATAAAGTTTCTCCGACACCACCTCTGGGTACTGGGGCGCCGAATTCAAATTATTGGACAAAGGCGGTACAACAGCCAAAGGAGTCCCCCAAGGAGTCGAACAGACTCCCGATCCAGGTAGCTACTTAGAAAAGGAACCATTCTTTCCACCCTCCCTGGAGTCCTCCCTCTTTCCAGACGTATCACCTGCCCGACCTTTTCCTGATTTGAAACAGCGGGCAAGTGAATTGCTGCCGCCGCACCCGGGATCATTTGTAGTACCGGTTCCGCCAGCCCCTACTGGAAAAAACGGATTCTCCACCCTGGCCAGGGTCATCAGTTTCATCCAGAGGCCAATATCCTTATGATCCCAGTGAATGGCAAACCGGACGACCTTCCTTTGCCGGAACTGCTCATCATAACGGAGCTACGCCATCATAAATCCTATTGGCTTCACTAATGGCATTCAGGTAACAAAAAAGAGCCAAACAATTTGTCGGCGCTTTTTTACCGATCACACTAGCCAAAATCACAAGAGCTTGCAACCAATTGGCAAATGTGCGAGGGATGAGGCGATACCTCCTCTTCTCCTCTTCCTCTTTCTTGCGTTCATCAGGTTTTACCCGGTCCAGGTTAAACTTTTCAAGGGGAAGCAAAGAAAAGATTTCCACATACTCCCCCTTCCAAATCTTGTCCCTCACCTCAGGCTTAAGATGAGCGCCCAGGGGTCCCTCGAAGCACACATAGACCTCGCACTTTGCTGAATCTACCAATATCACCTTTTCTGAGTCTTTATCCCCACCCTTTGACTTCTCCACCCTCGTAGCCGCACCGCAATTCTCCATCGAAACACCTGCCTCAGACCCCACCTGTACCGGGGAGGGGGGACTCCAAGCGCCGACTCCTCCAGTACCCTTGGTCTATCCCGTGACGTCTCCGTCACCACCTCCTGCACCACTCCCCCCTCTAGTTCATGTAACAGTTCCCTCAGGCTGGCCAATGCATCGCGGGCAAGCACCTCTGACCCCCGCACAGAAGTCCTAACTTGTGCCTCCTGACCCCTCACCTACAGAAGGAGAAAGAAAAGGCAACATAGCAAAAGAATACTCCCCAGGCTGCATGGGGCCGGGGACCCCCCAGCCGCGGATCCAGAATACCTTGCTGCTGCCAGAATGTCCTCTTCCAGCTCCCCCTCTCCCAAGCTGCTGGCCTCCACCTCCGCCTGGGACTCTGCCACTGCAGGACCTGCCGACCTCCGGGCTATAGACCGTCCTGTAGACCACCCCCCAGCCAGCATGCACTTGGTAGGGGGGCCTGAAGGGTCCGAAGGCGAGCTTCCATAAGGCGCTGAGCCTTAGGGGTCCTGTCAGGACTGAAGCACTTCAGGGGCCTGGACCTCCAAGCTTGCAGTGAGGCAGGCCATGGTAGTGGGGGCTCTGCCTGACCCTTTGAAGTGAAGCTACTACCTGGCTCTGCACCCATGCCAATCCATGCATGTCAGCCACAGCCCTGAGATAGGCCAGTAATTGGTCTAGCTCGCTCATCTTGTCGCAGGGAGAGGCAGCTTCCAGGGACACAAGATGTTTGTCCCCCGATTCCTACTCTGCAACTGTTGAAGCCCCACCCTCCAGCAGCTAATACCTTCGAGGCTCCCCCCAGCTCCTTTTCTCCATGGCCAATGGGTAAGAGCCTGGTTTGAAGACAATACTTTATTAACTCCCTGTTGACTGGATACCCTTACCACCCTGTCATGTATCCCCTCCACTGACTGCATGCCTGCTCAGCTACAGTCCTTTCTGTCCCAGATATGTATTACTAAAAAAAAAAATTCTTGTGGAAAAAATGATTGCAATTTTTTGAAGTACCATCTAAATATCACCCAAGCAAAATATTCCGACTATTCTAATCAGTATAAACTACTGTAGACAGATAGAAAAGTGGCCCTTATTTTTTTCTAAAATTTCAGTAGATAATAATTACAGATTTTTTTTGTTTTTTTTGTTTTTTAATAAAACATTGCACAAAATCTGTAGGAAAAGTTTCAGAATCAGAAAGAGTAGCTTCTAAATGTGTCCAAGTATGGGAACAAGTTGTATACTCTAAGGTAGCCTTTCTCAATCTTTTTACAAGGTGGAATCATTGAAATCATTTTCAGGTCTACAGCTCATGTTACATTAATGGAAGTGATAAAGGAATCATGAAAACAAATAAAAGTTAAAATGTATTAGTTAAGAATGTTGTATCACGAGGGGCATGGCTTTCGGCGCATGGAGTAAGACGTGATGAAAGATATCTCCATCAAGTCTCCTGGATATTCTCCTGACAATTCCTCTCTTTTGGGCTGTAACGGCCCCCATTCACCCGCAATACCATCCACAAGTCCACAGTGCATCTCCAGCGGTGTCACTCAAGTGCAGGCATGTCACAGTAAGGCAAGGATCCTTACCCGGGACCCGACCATGCGGTCCAAGATGGCGGCCTTGCGCCCCGCTCAGCGAAGGAGGCTGCACAGAAGCTGTTTATTAAGCATCTCTCCCGGGACACTCCAGATAAACAGTCTCCAATGTCTGTGGATCCCACACTCAGCCTACCCATGAGTGAGAACAGAGGGCTGACATGGCAGGAGGACCCAGTGGATAAAGCCCTGTGGGACGCAGTGAGTACCCCCTCCATCCCTGGGTCACACAGTGACCCCTCTAGCACTGACCTGCAAGACCCAGAACCTACCCTGAGCTAAATTTTTGCTGCAGTCACTACTGCAATACCACTCTGACAACCCTGATTTCCGAAATTAAGGGTGTAAAAATTGAACTGACATTAGTCCGTCAGGACATGCAAAAACATAGGGATCGCACATCAGAGCTGGAGGGTCGAATGAGTATAGTGGAGGATGTGGTAGCGCCACTGCAACATGAACTGCGACAGGTACAATCTATGTCCCCCAGCCACGCTGTGCATCTGGAGCACATGGAAAACAGGCTCTGAAGGAACAACGTGAGGGCAGTGGGCATGCCTGAGAAGGTGGAGGGCAAAAACCTGGTCGCATTTATTGAGCGTTGGCTGGTGGAGGTCTTTGGGAGGGAGGCCTTTTCCCCCATGTTTGCAGTGGAGCGTGTGCACTGAGTACCTACCAGGCCCCCACGTCCGAGAGAACCTTCGAGGCCCTTCCTCTTCAAATTCTTAAACTTTAAAGATCGTTATGCTGCTCTATACCAAGCCCAAACCAAGGGTGATGCTATGAAGATGGACAACGTCAGAATATCCTCCTACCTTGATTTTTCTGCTGATCTACAACACAAAAGAGCGAAATTCACATAGGTAAAAAGGCGATTGCAACGCTTTTTTTTTTCAAATATAAATTTTATTCCTTTTTAAAAAAAAAGAAGGGCAGAGCCCCGGAAATACCATAACGGTATAAAACAGTTCAAGGGGGGTCGCAGCCTCCCGACGGTATATCATAACAATAGATAACACATATTGAAAGACTTGCAAAGCAGATTCCATTAACATGTTACTGTTACTCAGATACATATGTTTCTTCATTTCACCATCCTAGTACTTAAATACTGTAGAGATATGTAGGAATCAACTAATCAAATTTCTACCTGAATATCAAGTCCTTCACTGACACTCATTTGCTTTGCTCAGGAGGTAGCTACCCGAGATTAATACAGAAAGATAGAAAAGCTGGTAGTAGAAAAGAAAGAAGAAGAGAGCAGGTTGGGAGGGGGGGGGGAAGTGATAAGGTAAAATAGGGGGGGGTAAGAGAAGGGGGAGGGGTATTGGCGGAAAATACAGAAGGAGAATAGAAAGACTACAAGAAAAAGAAGAAGGGGGGGAAGGTGCATGCTCGACGCGCGCGCGATGGACTGACTCAGGATCCCATCCTGTACAAGAGCCCCATCTAAGGGATTCTCAAGAGTTTAATAAAGTTTGTCCTTCGTCTGAGAAAATGTACATATTCCAAGCCAACCAGTTTTTCGAATGCTTGTCTTGTTTGTTTTGGGCACTCAATACCAGGTCTTCCATCTGTTTAATTTCCTCAACCCTACGCAGCCACATCCCGGCTGTGGGGGGTGTATTCTGTTTCCATAAAGCTGGAATACAAGATTTGGCTGCGTTGAGCAAATGTCTAACCACAGACTTCTTATATGTTCTAATTGGGCTTGAGGTAGCGTGTAGCAGGAAAATTGCTGGATCTCTCTGCATTATTTGATTCGTAAATTTTTTGACTATTGTCTCAACTGCTATCCAAAAAGTTTGTAATAAAGGACAAGTCCAAAAAATATGTAGGAGTGTTCCTACATCTGAGCAGCACCTCCAGCATCTATCAGAGGTGTTGGGGAAAAATTTGTGTAGTGATTGAGGTGTGTAGTGATTGAGGTGTGTAGTACCATCTGGTAAGGAGTTTATAATTTGTCTCCTGAATTTTTGTACAAATCGATGATTTCAGTGTGAGATGGATTATGTTCTGTGTTTGTACTGCTGTGAAACTGCATTGAAGATCACCTTCCCATTTTCTCAAAAATAGTAAGTCTGGTTGTTCCGTTGGTGTGTTGAGTAGGGAGTATGTTTTGGAGAGCACTTGAGACAATGTACCCTCCCCTCTACAATATTCCTCTAAAGTCGTCATGTTACGTTTAAATCTTGTAGGTTCTGGTATTGAATGGATGAAATGATGCAACCTTATCGCTTTCCAGAATGATAATCGAAAATCCCCATTATCATTCGTAAGAGACTGAATTGAGACCCACTGGTCCTCCTCTACATAATGTGTTGCACAGTCTTTACCTATGTTCCAAAGTGTCTCATATGCTACGTGGTCTAGACCTGGTTTGAACTCTGGATTTCCTAAAATGGGAAATAAGGGGGACTGTCTAGAGGTCAGCGCGGTGGTTATTTATACCCGAACCCACATATAGCATGGCCCCTATGGTCGGGTGCATTGTCATGTCCCTGGGTAGTTGTTCGTAACACCAAATAGCTCCTTTCAAGGTGACTTTGGCCTGGTGGCCCTCTACTTGGACCCAAAGTTTGGCTTTCCCGTGTCTGTTCCAGTCAATGATCCTCCCTAAATGTACTGCTTGGTAGTAGTGTTTTGCGTCAGGGTGGGCAAGACCCCCACACTGTTTCGGTAGCGTCATATAGCACCTTTTAAGTCTAGGTTTCGACTGTGCCCACACAAATTTTATAAACAAAGAGTGTATTTGTTTGAAGTAGGTAGCTGGTATCCTTATTGGCAAGGCCTGAAACAGGTATAGAAATTTTGGGAGAATGCACATTTTAATTAAATTGCATCTCCCAAACCACGAGTGCAGACCCTTGCCCCACTCTTCAAGGAGCTCTTTAACTTTGCAAAGTATTGGAGGAAAGTTTAATTCAAAAGTGCGTTTCAGGTCTCTAGGTATGTTAGTGCCCAGGTAGGTAAAGTGACTGTCTGACCATTTAAAATTGAACTTAGATTTCAACAGGGATAGCTGTTCTGTTGACATATTGATTCCCATTGCCATTGATTTGTCAAAATAATCTTTAAATTGGAGATGTTCCCATATTTCTGAAATTCTCTAATTAAGACCGGGAGAGATATGATCGGATTCGTTATTGAGAATAGAAGATCATCAGCATAAGCCGAGACCTTATATTGCTGACGATCTATAGTAATTCCCGAGATATCTGGATTGTTACGTATCGTGTTCAGAAAGGGCTCGAGTACTAGAGCAAAAAGAAGAGGTGACAGTGGGCATCCCTGTCTGGTGCCATTAGAAATATTGAAGGAATCAGACAGGATTCCATTGGCTTTGACCTTGGCTGTTGGTGTTGAGTAAACATTGGAAATCCACTGTAACATATGTCTACCTAGTCCTATGTGTTCAAGTACTGCGTTCATAAATTCCCAACTCACCCGATCGAATTCTTTCTCAGCATCTGTGCTGAGAAAGGTACAGGGCACTTTAGTTATATTTGCTCTATGTATCAGGTTGAGCACCTTTGTGGTGTTGTCCCTGGCTTCACGCGTAGGGACAAAACCCACCTGATCTAAATGCACCAAGCCTGTCATATGTTGGGATAGTCTATTTGCCAAGATTTTGGTGAGGAGTTTGAGATCTATATTTAAGAGAGATATGGGCCTGTAACTGCCACATGCTGAGGGATCCTTCCCTTCCTTAGGTATAAGGGAAATGTGGGCGCTTAAGGTGTCCCTCTGTAAATGGCCTCCTTCTGTAAGATTGTTAAAGAGTTTCAGCATATGCGGGCCTAGTATTGGTAAGAGTGTCTGATAATACTGTAAGGTCAGCCCGTCTGGTCCAGGAGCTTTCCCCGGTTTCATGTGCTTAAGTGCGCCCTGCAGTTCTATCATTGTAATGGGTTCTTTTAGGGCCGCTGCCTCCTCTTCTGAAATTTTAGACATGTTAGAAAGGGTAAGATATTCCCTTATTGCAGTGTTAGTGACACCTGCCTTCGGGAGATTATAAAGAGAGTGGTAAAAATTTTTGAATTCCTCAGCAATTTGTGTGGGCAACACCTTTTTCTGCCCTGTTGGGGAGACGATTTGAGGTATATATGCCCTTAATTTCTGTTGTCTAACTGCTCATGCCAGGAGCTTTCCGCATTTATTTCCCGATTCATAAGTGAGTTCCCTACATGATTGTAGTTTGCTTGGTATTGTAATATGTCAACTGTCTGTCTGCGTACGGTGAGGAGTTCTGTCTCTACTGTCGGGGTCGGGTTACTCTTATGCATTTTTTCTAGATCGTGGGTTTTCTGTAAAAGGATCAATAACCGCTTTTCCCTTTCCCTTTTAATATGAGTGCCATGTTTAATCAGGATCCCTCTAATCACAGACTTGTGGGCTTCCCTGAGTATCCCAGGGTCACAATTCTCAACATTATTCGTCAAAAAATATTGTTTAAGCTCTTTTGTGACGTCGGCCAGTACGGTAGGATTCTGTAATAAACTTTCGTTCAGTCTCCAAAATCTCGGTTTTGTCGTCATTGTCTGTGAAAGGGAGTAGCGTAATACAACCGGTGCGTGGTCCGACCAGGTGATGGTCCCTATGTCAATTCTCTCCACCGCTTCCAATTGATTGTGAGGTAAAAGAAAAAAGTCAATGCGTGAATATGATTTGTGTGGTGGTGAGAAGAACGTGTAGTCCCTCTCCCCTGCATGTAAGAGTCTCCACACGTCTATCAATCTGGCCTCATGTAGTGACTTACTGATACGTTTATGTGCGACTCCCCGCACTAAGGAGGTTCCCGTTGACGAGTCAACCCTTGGGTTCAAGGTAACATTAAAATCGCTGCCTATGATCAGTTGTCCTTCCGCAAAGGTCAACAGTTCAGTCAATGTTTTGGATATGAAAAAATCCTGTCTGTCATTTGGGGCATAGATCGTCGCTAGCGTCACTAATACCTCCCCTATCAGTCCTTTAAGGAATACATATCTCCCTTCTGTGTCAATTTTAGTGTCCCTGCATGTCCAGGGTACTTTTTCCGCAAGGAGTATAGACACTCCTTTTGATTTGGCTGAGGGGTTGGTAGCGTGATATGCGAAAGGGAAATAACGTTTTTTCAAGCACATCAGCCCGCCCTTTTTGAAGTGGGTTTCTTGAACAAACGCAATATCGGCTTTGGATCTTTTGAGATCATTCATGAGCATGCGTCGTTTTTCAGGCACATTCAGCCCTTTGGCATTCAATGTGAAAATAGTAATTTGGTCCATCGCGCACACGTCAGCACCAAGAACCGCACCAGAGGTATGGGGGGAGAGGGTTAAGGAAAGGTCAAGAAAATAGTAAGAATAGATAGATTACAGAGAGTAAGCTAGAGGAAGCAAAAGGAGAGAAGAAAGAGCAAAATAAGCGAAGGTAGACAATCAATAGACTGTCTTTTCAAGTAATAACTGTCGGTAGACAATTATGTGCAATTCCTTGCAGTGAAACACACTCCGGTTATCACCGGGAAGGTGCTTCGGCCTAGTGGGGATGAGGTTAGACTACGACCAGGGGAGCTAACCCTAGCCCGCCCCCCCACCCGCCCCTAGACTTAATAAAGGCATGTGAGTGTTGTACATATATAGAACATTATCTTATAAAACCGATAAAAAACAACATAAAGAAACGTAAAATGCAGCTTTGTTATTACTACTATAAGGAACTTCCCCTATGCATCTCCTGCAGAATCCACTTCATACCCAGTGCCTATTTTCTATATTCAAATAACAGAAATATGTAAACTGGCCCATCCTGCACCAACCTGAATCACGTTTCTGTCCTCCCCCCAGCTTACGCATTCTTAAATATAACCGTAACATTCTGATCCTTCCACTTAACCCTTTCCTTAGCAGTCAGTTGCTTAATAAATGACCGCCTTCCACGTTGATTTGCTTGAGTCCTGGAAGGTGGCTCACCCAGGCAACCCCACAAGGCATTCCCCATGAGCCTGGTTTCTGTTGGGGTAGCTCCTCCAAACTAATATACCGGTACAGTATGATGGTGTCCCCGTGCCATAGAAAGGTTATCACAAAGTCTGCCGGTGAGATAATGACTCAACCCTGGTCTATTTCCCGTGTCGAACTCCAAGTTGCGGGTCGCGACAGTTATGCACCGTCTGCAGGTAACTTAGAAACGAGTCCCCAGAGACCTTGCGACACACGCATTTTTGTTTATTACTAACAGTTCGTGAGAAGTTCCATATATCTGTAGTCTCCAGGGGCAGGTGAGGTGTTAAAATGTACCACCATCTGTATTCCCTTTTAGACCACCCCATCTCCATAGTGACCAATCCCGGCCTCAAAATAACTAGGCAGGTGAGTGGGTGTGGAGGTTCACATTTTATTCTTCATAGGATGGGAGGACCACTAACATACTCAATGAAATGTCAGGGGGGCTCAACTGATAAACCATGAAATGTAGAATAGGCAGAAGTGCACCCTTAGACAAAAAATAAAATCAAAATCAATGAGGAAGCATGTGTATTCTCACCACAGCGATCATCTCTAAGCTTCCCTGTCTTCTTCTGGAGGGGTGACCCGAGATCTACGCCGACTGCGCTGTGGTCTCGGCGAACCTGGTCTCCGCAGACCCAGACCCCCACCACGTTGAGTGAATCTTGGTATCAGTTGCAGCCAATCTGGGACAGTCACTGGGTCAGTTTCCAGGAAATCAAATAGTGCAGGAAGTTCCATAGGGGACCGTAGGGTGAAGAATTGTGACCGCTTCTTGAAAGTCACTGAGATTGGATAGCCCCAGCGGTATGTGATGCCAGCATGTTGGGCCAACTCCAGTACTGGTTTCAGCATTGCTCTACGTTGCAGAGTGGCCCTTGAAAGATCAGGCATAATCTGGAGAGTAGCTCCATCAAACTCCACGTCCCTCACCTCCCACGCTTTTCGCAAGATGATCTCTTTATGCGTATATTGATGTATTCTACAGATCACGTCTCTTGGGTGATTCGGGTCTGTTGATTTTGGTCCCAGTGCCCTGTGGATCCGATCAAAGGACAGCGTAGTGGGGAAGTCCGATCTCGCTATTTCCCTGAAGATGGCTGTGGCTGTAGCTGAAAGGTCTTCTGTGCCCGTGGCTTCAAGTAGACCCCTTATGCGCAGGTTGTTCCTCCTGCTGCGGTCTTCAATCTCTTCTAGGTGAAGTTGCTGGGTCATAACTAATTTTGTTTGAGTTGCTTGTGTGTCTTCTATCTGTTTTATACGTTGTGAGAGATCCGTGACTGTGGCTTCCCCTGCACTCATGCGGTCTGACAAGGTAGTAATGTCTGTGCGCACCGCTGCTATGTCTTTGCGATGGGAGGCCTCTAGTCTGCTGGCCAGTGATTCAAAGTCTGCTCTGGTCGGTATGGCCCGCAGCAGTGCTCTCAGTTCCTCATCTGCATGCAGAGTCAGGGGTGTATTGTGCGGACCCTGTGTGTCTTGTATGTCTTCCCTGAACAGTGAAGGGATAGTCATTTCTTTGTTTGAGGAACAGGGGGCCATGGACGGTGTCAGTGAGTAGTGCTGTGGAGTACTCACAGATTCGTTCGTCCTCGTGGCGGCCGCCATCTTTGGAGCAGGGGATGGATCCTGGGAGTCAGAGAAGTACTGCCTGATGGCTCCGTTCCGCTGTGCGCTCTGCTGTGTTTTCGGCGGTGATTTTTTATGCTGTTTGACACTCTTCCCTCTGCATCTCCCAGCAGAGTACATGCCGCTGTTCTCCTGCTGAGTTTACTGAAATCAGGGCCGAAAAGGCAGGGACGGGCCGGGAGCTCCTCAGACACACGTCCTCACACGGCCATGTCCAGACCACGCCCCCGATTGCGACGCTTTAATGTCACCTATGCAATGCTTTACCCTGCTAGGATGAGAGTGGCTCCGAACGGAGAGACTCACTTCTTCGACAATCCTACTGTGGCCTCAGAGTGGCTTGATCGTGTGGAATACACTCTGTGTACATCAGTGGCCACCTGAGAACTGGGTTGTGATGCTCTGTACCACTGTTTATTGCTCACACTCAGGTTGCCAGATCCTTGAGAGGAAACCACCTACTACTTTAAAGTGGAGGCTTTGTAACCCGTTTTCCTGCTTGTTTGAACACATACATGGAAAGTTTTCACCTCTCCATGTCAGTCTCCTTCTTGCTCTGGAACCTGCAAGTCCCATTGTAGCACTTACCTTGTAACGAAGGAGCCCCTCTTGTTACTGTTCTTGTCCCGTGTGGACACCCCCATCTTGATCCCCCACAGGATACCTCAGGGAATGAGCCTTTGTATTTTTTTCCAGTTAGGGTTTTTTTGTTCTTTTTTACTAACCCAGAACAGATATCCTGACGCTACAGTGATCACCTCGTACAATACATACGTTGACTCTTGCCAATTACTGTATACCCCTCCTCTGTTGGAACTGGCTTCTGGCCTCTTGCATTAACACCAAGTGGCAAGATTTCTAAATTGATGGGTTGGGGTCCCTCCCAGTCTTCCTACTGCACTTATAGCTTCTCATGTCTCTCATATCAATTACTCATGCCTGTTTCTCTACCCTGGGGCCTGGGCTCCATCTGCATTTTTGATTATAGGGCCATGTCGGTGACAACTGAGTTTACCTTTCTCTCCTGGAATGTAAGAGGGCTAGGCGATGGTGTGAAACGTACTGCACTATTCTCTGCATTGAAACCTTACACATTGGCTATAGTGTGTTTACAGGAAACGCACCTACAAAAAGACACCATTCCACTACTGAGATCCAGAGAATATCAGACTCAGTTTCACTCCACACACACAGCCTACTCTAGGGGAGTAAGCATATTGATTTCCAATGACATTCCCTTTCAACTGTTGCAGTCTCGAATAGATGAACAGGGAAGATATATTTTTTTAATATGCAAACTATGTTGTGTATTGTTGCAAATGTCCCGCCACCTTTTTCTCCTGATAGCGAAAAAAGTCTAGTTCAATTCATAGGCCCATACTCCAATTTACCCTATCTCCCTTATCTCCTTGATTGGACCCTAGACAAATTTTCCCCACCTGGTGGTCATATTTTTGGCCCTGGCAGCCCTACCCCCTTTACTAGACTGATTTTGGAGATTGGTTTGCGGGACGTGTGGAGGGATAGACACCCAGACAAACAGACCTTTTCCTGTTATTTTGGCTGCTTACCGTGGCCTATCCTGTATTGACTTATGCTTATGAAACTCCTTGGCACAAATCAGAGAGTCACAGACTGATTATTCTTCCTGCAGTATCTCGGACCACTTACTCCTCTGGGTACGAATATCGGTTCCTGGGGTGAGGGGTGTGAGATTGTGGAAAGTCAACCCATTTTGGCTCCAGCTCTTTCCAGCAGACAACCCTATTCCGGAGGCTCTAATTTGCTTTCTCAGAAACAATAGGAATATGGGTATGGTTTGGGATGTCCTTAAGGCCCATCTTAGAGGCCTTATTATCAAGCAAATCTCCCAAATAAGAACTGCAACCAAGAACTGGGAGACAATTTTAGCTAGTGAGGTTCAGAGAGCAGAGGGCAATTACATTGCAGATCCCACACCTTCTTATGAGCATAGCTGGGTGGCAGTGCAGGAGATGGTCAGGCAGGTTGTCCTAAATGCTGTCGAAAATAAGCGATTTTTCCTGCAGCAGCGGTATTTCGAGAAGGGGGAAAGCACAGGCCATCTCTTGGCAGTTATCTATTGCTCACAACAGGGACTATCCCAAATACTGAAGGTATTTACTGCCTATTTTCACAAAGTCTACTCCTCTAAGGTAAACCCAGTGGAGGAAGCATTGGTGCAGTTCTTGGACTGTTGCCCTCTACCATCACTGACTGATGACGGTCGCACACTTCTCAATGCCCCTCTGACAATCGTGGAAATAGCAAATCCCGGGTACAGACGGGCTCCCAGTAGAAATATACAAGCGCTATTGTGACCCTCTCTTACCTGTCCTACTGGAGACACTCAATGACGCATTCATGACAGGCCATTTACCACCTTCTAAGAAAAAAGCTGTTTTTGGTGGTTCCTAAACCTGGCAAAAACCCAGTGCTGCCTGATTCATATCGACAAATTTCTTTAATAAACACGGACATCAAGTTGCTAGCCAGGGTACTGGCTACCAGGCTGGCAAAGGTGATATCCGTTAGACCCTAAGCCATTGCCCCTGCCGGCAATAGCAACACAGGTGGAGATGGTGCACTCATTCAAGTATTTAGGAATAATGGTGACTGCCAATGTGACTGACTATGTATCCCTGAACCTTAAGCCCATTTTAGCTAAATTCAAACATAAACTGTGTCTTTCGGTGATAGGTCGGGATAATTTAATAAAAATGGTCTGGGCTCCTCAGTTGCTCTATATCCTCAACATTGCTCCTATATGGATACCACGCTACAGGTTTCAATGGGTGGATTCATTTTATAGAGCATTGCTGTGGAAAAATGGAGTGGCTAGGTTTAAACTGACCACTCCCCAGTATCCCAAGGACCAGGGGGGACTAGCAGTACCACATGCCTTTACATATTTTTTAGCTGCCCAACTACAGCACCTCACTGGCTGTAATCTGCTAAATACGCTGGACCTCTCCACTCCTTGCACAAAGTGTCACGCCGGCAACAAGTGTTTGGCACTTGGACACGGGCACTTTGACTAAGGCACTGCTACAAAAAAGTAAGTACAGACATTATTGTTCCACAGCTATTTTGCAGGAAGTTACACTTCATTCTCTAACTTTCCTCAGCCTTCCTTCTATTAGCCTGTCCCCACCCTCTAAAATGCTCACACTAATCTTTGTTATAACGTCCTCAAACTCTCATGTCTTTACCCCCCCTCTCCAGCCCCCAACCTTTACATATCTCCCTCTCTTCTGCCCACTCAATATTACTCCACTTACCACCTCCTGCTCATTCTAATCCCACACAGTATCACCACATCCATTCCACCACAGCATCTGCTCTCCTATAAATCCCACTCCCGCCTTACCGCCCTCATCCTCCTACTGCTCCTAATGTCTGGGGACATCGCACCAACCCTGGACATCCCACACCCAATTCCCAACGCCAAGATCGGCCATCTACCTCCTCCAACAGTAGTCGTAACTTCAACCTTCTCATCCCAATTCCCCTGATTCCACAAGTCAGCCCCCCTCTTTCATGTGCCCTCTGGAATGCCCGCTCAGTCTTCAACAAACTAGTTTCTGTCAATGACCTTTTCCTCTCCAAATCCCTTGATCTATTTGCTATAACTGAAACCTGGCTCCAGGAATTCGATACTACCTCTCCAGCTCCACTGTCCCACAGTGGCCTTCTCTGGACTCACTCCACCAGACCCAGTGGACGAAAAGGAGGTGGTGTCGGACCTCTCCTCTCCCCACAATGCACCTTCCAGATACTGCCCACACCTCCCTCTCTTTCCACCTGCTCTTTCGAAATGCACTGCATTCGTATTTTCTCTCCAGCTTGTCTGAGGGTCGCAGTCATTTATCGGCCTCCTGGACCAGTGTCACGCTTTCTGGATGACTTCTCTGCATGGCTACCCTATTTTCTCTCATCCGAAGTGCCTGCCATCATCCTAGGTGACTTTAACATTCCAATCAATGTTAATAATGCTACCACTTCTAAACTACTCAACCTAACCTCCTCTTTTAACCTAACACAATGGACACAAACCACCACTCACTCCAACGGCAACACTCTCGACCTTGTATTCTCCCATCGCTGCACTCCCTGCAATCTCTCCAACGCACCCTTTCCTCTCTCTGATCACAACCTTATCCGTTTCACACTCTCCTTATCTCCTATATCCCATGCTGCCAACCCACAAACCACTACCCGCAGGAACCTTCGCAACCTCAAACCTTCCCTTCTTCACTCTGCTACTGATAGCCTTTATGACAAAATCACACCCCTGTCCTGCCCAGACCTAACCACTTCCATCTACAACACCACGTTGTCATCCTTCCTAGACGTACTTGCTCCTCTTTCTACACGCAGAACCAGGCCCCATCTGCCACAACCCTGGCAAACAGATGACACCAGAAGTCTCAAGAGACACAGCCGTGCTCTTGAGAGAGCATGGCGTAAATCTAAATCCCTGCAAGATTTTACCCTCTACAAATCTGTCCTTCTCAAATACAACTCCTGCCTCCACACTGCTAAACAAACCTATTACAACACTCTCATCAAAACTCTCTCATCCAAACCTTGTCAACTCTTTTCTATGCTTAATTCCTTACTTCACCCCCCACTGCCCCCACCCACCAACTTGCTTACCGCTCAACATATTGCCAACTACTTCAATAGCAAAATCAACACAATTCACAAGGAGATATCCAGCATTCAAATTCCTCCCCTACCCAACATATCAGGTCCAACACCACACTCAATACTCTCCTCCTTTTGCCCAGTTACCACAGAAGAAGTTGATAAACTCCTCTCCATGGCCCACCTCACTACATGTCCCCTGGACCCTGTTCCCTCTCAATTACTGCGACCACCTTCCCACTCTATCCTCAACTCCCTAACCCACATCTTCAACCTCTCCCTCTCCTCCGGCACCTTTCCTTCCCCGCTCAAACATGCACTGGTTACCCCCATACTCAAAAAACCCTCACTAGACCCCACCTGTTTGAATAACTTAAGACCTATCTCCCTGCTCCCGTTTGCCTCCAAGCTCGTCGAACGCCTTGTTCATGACCAAATGAGTCGCTGCATCACAGACAACAACCTTCTCGACCCCCTACAGTCTGGCTTCCGCCTACAACATTCTACTGAAACTGCCCTACTAAAACTCACCAATGACCTAATAACTGCCAAAACCAATGGCTACTACTCCATACTCTTACTAGACCTCTCTGCTGCCTTTGACACAGTTGACCACCTGCTGCTCCTCAGCAAATTACACTCCCTTGGCCTCCGTGATTCTGCATTATCCTGGTTCTCCTCCTACCTATCTCAGCGCACTTTCAGTGTCACTTACAACTCCATCTCCTCCGCTCCCCTTCCTCTTTCTGTTGGGGTACCCCAAGGGTCCGTCCTTGGGCCTCTCCTTTTCTCACTCTATACCTCTTTCCTGGGCCAGTTGATAACCTCCTATGGCTTCCAATACCACCTCTATGCTGATGACACACAGATCTATCTCTCCACTCCTCAACTCACCCCCACTATCTCCTCACGGATCTCAAACTTGCTGAATGACATATCGGTATGGATGTCACACCACTTCTTCAAACTTAATCTTTCTAAAACTGAGCTTGTTATATTTCCTCCTTCACGGTCCCCCTCCTGTGACTTCACTATTAATATCAACAACACAACCATTGGTCCCTCCACACATGCCAGGGTCCTGGGTGTAATCCTTGACTCTGACCTCTCCTTCAGCCCCCATATCCAATCACTGGCTAAATCCTGCCGCCTTAACCTCCTCAACATCTCCAGAATTCGACCCTTCCTGACTAATGACACCACAAAGCAACTTATTCACTCCTTGATTATTTCCCGTCTTGACTATTGCAACTCTCTCCTTAATGGCCTACCATTAAGCAGGCTATCCCCCTTCAGTCTATTATGAATGCTGCTGCTAGACTAATATACCTCACTAATCGATCCGTGACTGCTGCTCCTCTCTGCCAATCCCTTCACTGGCTTCCCCTACCCCACCGTGTAAAATTCAAAATGCTAACCATAACATACAAGGCCATTTACAACATCGCCCCCATCTACATCACCAACCTCATCTGCAGATATCGCCCAAATCGCCCCCTCCGCTCCTCCCAGGACCTCCTGCTCTCTAGCTCCCTTGTTACCTCCTCCCATGCTCGCCTTCAGGACTTCTCTAGAGCCTCTCCCATCCTTTGGAATTCCTTCCCCAGTATGTCCGATCAGCCCCTACCCTGTCCACCTTTAGGAGATCCCTGAAAACTCATTTATTCAGGGAAGCCTATCCCACACCCACATAACTGTCCCTGAGCCACCCCCATCAAATCATTCTTTGCAGCTATTACCTTTTGTACCACCACCCCCTCCCTTTAGAATGTAAGCTCTATGAGCAGGGCCCCCCTGTACCTTTTGTATTGAACTGTACTGTAATTATGTTGTCCCACTTATACATTGTAAAGTGCTGCGTAAACTGTTGGCGCTATATAAATCTCATATAATAATAATAATAATATTTTTTGGCTGCCCAACTACAGCACCTCATTGGCTGTAATCTGCTAAATACGCTGGACCCCTCCAGGACCCTTGTGATTCCTTCAATGGTGGATTACTCTGCAATGTCCAAGCTTGAGCAGGGTCTCCCGGATCTGACACCTCACTGTCCCACAATAAGGTTGCTTCTAAAACTTTGGATGGAAGTGAAAGCTAGACTGAGTTTGGGAAGCTTCTTGGAGTCTACTCCCATGTGGAACAACAACTCTTAACCTGAATTAAACAAACTTCCCAACCAGGCCACGTGGGGGGGGGCTGGAGTAAAATATCTTGTACAACTGTATGATGGAATGACACTGAAGTCTTTTGATCAGCTACGAGGGGAGTTTCCCTCACTGGCTGGCCGATACTTTATGTTTTTACAACTCCGACATGCTAATAGAGCACAGGATAGGGACTCAAATCTGAGATTAGATGACTCTGACTTTTTTACGTTCATATTTACAGCCACAGACAAAAAGGGTATTATTTCTCACATCTATGCTTCTTTACTTACCCATATTCAAGCTTCTGATCTGCTACCCTGTAGAGGAAAAAGGGAGGCTGATGTAGGCCCCATAGATGGAGATAGATGGGATCAAATACTGATGGCCAGTCCCCTGGTCTCTGTGTCAGCTACCCAAAAACGAACGCACTTGTTTATCTTGCATCGCTCCTATAGGACACCGACACAACTACACAGGTGGGGTAGAAGAGACTTCCCTTTATGTCCAAAATGTCAGTTACACCAAGGAACATTAATTCATATGCTATGTCCCAAACTAGACAGGTACTGGCAGGCAGTGCTGGACATCATTAATTCTTCTTATACTACTCAACTGCAACTCAATCCAGTTACCTGCCTGCTTGGAGGACTAGAGGAGGACCTTTAACCCCTAAGATACATAGTGATATTGAGACTGTTATATTTGGCCAGGAAATTAATAGCAAAGTATTGGATTTCCCCTCATGCCCCCACATTCCAACAATGGGTTCAGGAGGTTAATAGGATACTTCTTAGAGAGAAACACACATACCAGCACAGAAAGGTGCCAAACAAATTCACCAAAATATGGCAGGAACGGTTGGAGTCCCCGTGAGTGCCCCCCCCCCCCCCCCACAGCTTATACTTAAAAGATTATTGGTGACCTAATGGAACCATGCACCAGGTGGGAGTTTCGCTCTGTTTGCTGGGCTGCTAAGCTCAAACTAGGTGTGATGATCTCGGGGTTGATAAATATCTGTTTTTGTTTGCTAGTTTTAGTATACCAGTTCTCCGTTAGAGATCTGGAATTGGATTTGTCGGTATGATACACAGGTTTGGGGACACAGACTGTACTGTGATGACAAAGTTTATAACTGAGATGTATGTAACCCAAATATCTGTGTATCAACAATAAAATTCTATTTTTTTCTGATTAAAAAAAAAGAATGTTTTATACAGCCAATACAGCCAGGGGGGAAAAGTATTCTCACTTCTTCAGGGCTCACTGAAAAAAAAGACAATAATAGCATAAAATGTGGTGGTTCATATCCAGTAAATCATAGTAAAACTTGGATTAAATTGTGTCTCATAGGAGACAGTTAAAATAGTGATAATAGCACAAATTACTATGTGATGGTAAAGATCATGTCTCATAAAGTTTCTAATAATCTGCTGTATAGTAGTAAATATCATATAACACATAATATACATAAAATACATGGCCACAGGGGTCTATAGTTTGTTTAAGATTATGCATATGACCACAAAGTTAAACATTTATAAAATGAAAGCATTTTTCTTATAGGAGATATAAAAGATTAAACAAAATCTTATTAACAAAAAAAACTAACCATAAAGTGGTAGTAAACCACAGCAAAAGAAAAACTTACCTGAAAACAAAGCCCTCCAGTGGTGTGCTGTCACCACTGTAGGCGCTTCCTTCTTCACCTGGTCTTCCTTCTGGGTCC
This sequence comes from Lithobates clamitans, assembly GCA_037952925.1. Taxonomy (NCBI): domain Eukaryota; kingdom Metazoa; phylum Chordata; class Amphibia; order Anura; family Ranidae; genus Lithobates; species Lithobates clamitans. Next base: position 1,207,656 of record JBBGZY010000482.1, read on the forward strand.
TTGGGCTTCAGCAGTATAAATGGCTGAGCCGTGATGATGTTACTCCCACGCATTCACGCAGGAGTCACTGTTTATGGCACAGACTCTGAGGGAATGGCACGGGTATGCCATTCCTTCAGAACGCATACGCCGGTGATGTCACAGGCTGCTTCTAAAGTAAATATTTCCTAAATGGTGCAAGTTTAGGAGATATTTACTGTACCTATAGGTAAAAATCAACCAAGGGAGTTAACTCCCACATTAAGCTTATGAACTGTACACATTCAAACTGAGTTCACTGGCATACCTAGTTTTTTTGTTGAATTGGGCTCTGGGGCATAAAATGAACTGAAAGTTAAAAGTTGGAGGATGGTGGGGGGGAATTGGAAGAGTACCTCCATCTTGTGACTGGTTTTGTCTCAACTTGCAGTGGCGGCCCATCCATAGAGGGCGCATGGGCGCCGCCTCTCTTATCCATGCATCCGGCCCCCGGATCTACATATATATAATGTGAAATGACCACAGAAAATAAAAACAGTGAAAAGTGATGTGAAATTCACACCCAAACTAAAGTCTGTATTCTATTGTATAATGGTTTTTAAACCGTGAATACAACAGTCCATGGATAAACAGTAATCTAATTTCTTGAGACAGTAACAAGCCAGGAAAGTACAAATATCCCCCAAATTACCCCTTTTTGGAAATTAGACATTCCAAGCTATTTAGTAAGAGGCATGGTGAGTTTTTTGAAGTTGTCATTTTCTCCCACAAATCTTTGCAAAATGTAAGATTTTTTTTACATAATAGACATATTAACAGGTTATTTCTCTCAAACAGCATATGCATACTTGCAACTACACCCCAAAACACATTAATACACTTTGCTACTCCTCCTAAGTATGGCAATACCACATGTGTGAGAATTTTTCATAGCCTGTCCACATAGAGAGGCCCAACATGCAGGGAGTACACGTCAGGTGTTTTAGGAACATAAATTACACATCTAATTTCTTGACTACCTATTACAATTTTGAAGGCCCTGGAGCACCAAGACAATGGAAACGCAAACAAAATGACCCCATTTTGGAGAGCAAACACACCAACATATATTCTATAAGACATGATGAGACATTTTTTTTCCACAGTTTTTGGTAAACGTGGAAAGAAAATAAAAACGCATTTGTTTTACACAAAGTTGTCCATTTATAAGGTATTTCTAATACATAGCATGGGGCACTGATGGCACTGCAATGGCACTGTAGGGACACTGATGGCACTGCAATGGCACTGAAAGGACACTGATGGCACTGTGGATCATGCCAACTCATGGTGCTGTGATGTCTCTCACTCCTCTCCTCACACCCTGACAGAGGAGAGAGAAACTTTGCAGCAGTGTGAGCTGAACCGGGCATGATCCTGGATTGTTGACAAAGTGATCGCTCCATCATTGAATGGAGAGATCAGGTGGTAAAGGGTCGCTGTGATTGTCCCTTTACCCTGATCTGTGGTGCGATCACGGGCACTTCTGGGAGCATGCTCCCTGTGGGCCTCCCAGAGCTATTCGGCCGTGCTGTAGACATCAATCAGCTATAGCGCGGTCGACAAATGATTAACACACTGCTGGCTGTTGTATAAATTCAAATAAAATAAATACAGTTATGTATATCTATCTATCCTGATGGACATTGTGGCAGAAAGTTGCCTATATCTATATACCAGCTTTGAGTTTGGCCATTTTGTTTGAATACATTTGGTTTAAAGCTGAAGATTAGCTAAAAGAAAAGAAACATTTTTTTTCCTCTACAGCTTTAGTTACATTACTTACCTCTAATGAAGTATGTCCCACCAGGTGCAGGCTCTTAGATTCTGTAGGAATTTTTCCGTAAGGGTTGCCCTGTCCTCTTCTTGGTGCTGAAATTCCAGCGGAGGTCATTCAGGGCACCAGCATCCAATTAGATAGCTGCTTCTCTGATTACAGCAGGAAGTCATAGAGGAACTAAGTTCCCCACATCCTCCTTACCCTTCTGCATTGCTGCTAAAGCCTAGCGCCTCCTACCGAAGGGAATACAGACTGCACCTGCCTACATGCTTGTAACACTATCTGTCAATAGGGGAAAGTTTAATCAAAGGATTCTGTCGCCTAACAGCAGGAAGAGGACAGGGCAACCCTGCAGTGAAGTTTTCTACAAAATCCAGCAGCCTTCATATTGTGGGACATACCTCATTACGGGTAAGTAATGTACTGTAACTAAAGCTGAAGAGAAAACTATTTTTTTTTAGCTAAACTTCACTTTAAAAAAATGCTGTGCTGCATCTTAACATTTTGCTGTTGTCACAAGTCCAAGCAACTACAAGATATGTTGAGCTGGTGGCTCTGAGTGAAGATTATTCACGATTCAGACATTGGTCACAGAGAGACCCACAATTAGAAGTTAATTTTTGGCAGTAAATAAGTAATAGCTTCCTGTTAAGACCTGAGATCACAGTGTCTCGCAGAGTGAAGTCCTCCAGCGCTGACTTCCTTTGTGATTCTGGGGTGTCATGTGACCAAATGCCAAGAGTTACATAGAAAGCTGATGCTGGAAGATGTGAAGGTGTAGCACACTAAATGATATCCTTTAGGAACACCCAGACTTCAAAATTCCCACCAGTCACTGTTGCACCAAAACAGGGAGATGCAATTCTTTAGGCACAGAAATGTTTTCTTACTATTAAGAGACCACATGGTAATAGCTTCCTATGCCATAGGTTACCAGTAATCCAATTTAGCAAAACATCACATTTATGAATAACCATATAATTAACTATAAATGTATAAATGTGTTTTCCTGTTTATTTATTTATTAAGATACATAAAGCCTTGAAGAAAATTCATTTTATAAATAAAGCTGGAGCTGATATTTTTTTTAATGACAAAGGAGACATGTATTTAGGATTCAACCTTCAAAACTGGATAGAGTATCCAAATGGAACCTTATATAGTGCCATAGTTGGACATTTTGATGACAGGAATTCTTCTCAAACTCTAACAATTGATGAAAGTTTAATACAATGGGATCCTTCATTTAACAATGTGAGTTTAGACATATTTTGAACGTATATGTTTTTTTTCCTCTGAAGCCAGTCATTTAACCCTACTATGACTACTCCTCTTACCTACCTTTTTTAGCAGTAGCAATATTGGACCAGTAACTGTGCTTCTTCCTCTAACTAATTTAGTTGCAGTGGCTTGCATGTTAAAGTATGTCAATTCCTGATTTCCCAGTTCCTGATGTGAAGAATATTTTTTTAGAATTATTACAGTTGAATTTTAGTAGCAAAAATATTTTACCATACACTAAAAAATCTAAGACCCCTTTCACACTGGGGCAGTTTTCAGGTGCTTTAGCACTTGAAATAGTCTCTGCTAAGGGCCTGAAAACAGATTCCTGTTCATTCCAGTGTGACTTTTCACACTGGGGTGGTGCACTTGTGGGATGTTCCGAAAAGTCCTGCAAGCAGCATCTTTGGGGTGGTTTGGGAGCGCTGTATTTAGCGCTCCCAAAACGCCCTGCCCATTGGAATGAATAGGCAGCTTTTCCAAAGTGCCTGAAAAGCACTTCGGAAGCGCCACAACATGGGAGTTTTTAACCCTTTCTTTGGGGTTAAAAGCACCCTGCTAGCGGATGAAAACAGCGCTAAAGCGCTACTAAAACCAGCAGCGCATTAGCGCTAACGCGGCCACGGCCCCAGTGTGAAAGGAATCTAAGGGCCCATTCACACTGAATAGACAGCTGCCAGAGAGCTAAACCGGAGTGATTTACCTCTCCGGGAGCTTTCTATTCCAACTGTGGCAGTGTGGTGTGCGATTCAACTCATCACACAGCTCCCTTTTTTTTGTAGAAACTTTATTTTAAGTGCGCACAAGTGACACTTCATCACTGCATGATGTACTGTGCTGCTGTACAGTGACATGAGGTTCTGTACAGTGGCTGCAATAAAATGCAGCATGTCTGCAATTTATTGCAGCTCACTGAAGCAGAGCTTTGGGCTGCAATGCAGTTTAAATAGGACACATAGAAAACATTTGTTTTCTGTGTGTCTCTGTGGTGATCAGAGTTTTAAAGCACAGTGTTGTTACCACACATAGTGTGAATCGGCCCTAAATTAGTGTGAACATTATATAATATACTGAAGTGTTTCCTCAAATTTCGAAAGTGAACAATTTCTATTTCACATTTGCACTGTGGATGGTACTTGGTTTTACCAATTTGTGGCAGAGGCCATTAAATGGTATATTCCCTATCTGTACTTTAAATCAGCAATACACTTCTAGTGTCCTCCAAGCACATACAAGAATATACTTTAAAGTGAAATTGAAATAAGAACCTATACCATATTCTTTATTAGCACACCTAAGTACATCATGCAAGACCTCAGATTAAACTTTTCCACAATTTTTTGGCACTTAGCATGTACGTTGTCCACATTCTATTGATACCAAATTTCTAGCCGGTGGGCAAGCCAGATGCCCCTTGCCTGCCTTTACTATAATGGGTTGTCCATTAGAGCAATCAATAATTCATAAATGACTCATTATTTATCAATCAATAATTCATGAATCCAAAATATACAAGAGGAAACCTGGGAAGCAAAGGGGCACTGTTGACCTACATTTATGTGTAACTAAGATTCAGGAGTTTAAACTAAACAAATCTGGACAACAGTTTATACCAGAAACCTGAATATGGGGTAAAGTCTGGTGTATATCCCCCCACAGCCAGTAAATGAAATTGCAGGTTTTTGGGGGGATCGAGTACTTTATTTTTGTATTTTTTTAAAAAATTTTGTTAGTACCCGCTCCAACTTCTTCAGTCGTCACCTAGGTCTACCATTACTCACCCCCAGCCAAATGGGACAAGTCGCATGTCCCCGAAAGTTGTAGGACCAGTCTCCCTGTGCCACTCGATTTCGCATGTTGCAGTAAGTGCCTAGCTGTGATTCATCACAATGTCACAGGGGGCTCCCAAATCCCAGATGGTAGCAAAGAGAGTCTGCAGCAGTGAGGAGAATTGGCTGCAGGAAGACAGCACTGGGATCCATGTATAAGTAAGCACCTGATTTTTAAAAGTCAGCAACTACAGTATTTGTAGCTACTGACTTTTATTTACAAAAAGACTTGGTGAAGTTCTTTGTTAATGTTGGAAAGTTAGAAATTTCAGTTCTAACCCTAACAGAAAACGTCACTTATTTAATCCCCTTTGGTCCAGTAAACATACCATTGAACACACATTTTTTCTGTTTGATAAGTGCAAAAACATCTGTTGATCCTGCTATAAAGGTGGTGAGCTAGACAGAAATCTCAAGCAATGTTATCAGCCCTGCCCAGTTCACATCTATTAACTACAGAACATTCACACTCCCCCCTTGCTATGGATATGAGGAAAAGCAGAGTTTTTTGTAGTACAAATAAGGAGAGAACAGCCTAGGCTGACAATGATACTCTACAGATACAGTGAGTATACAGTGACAAGCAGTATGTTGCCGGCAAGGTCACCAGGTAAATAGAAAGTGAAAAAGCTTAAGAAATAACAATGCAACCACCAGATCTAAGAATTAGTAAGATGCAATATACAGTCTATATATATTCCAGTAATATATATAGTTCCAGTAATTCCAGTAATCCATGTCCTTAGTCTGCTTGTCTTCAGCAAATTGTTTGTGGGCTTTCTTTTGCATCTTTAGAAGAGGCTTCCTTCTGGGACGACAGCCATGCAGACCAATTTTATGCAGTGTGCGGCGCAAAGTCTGAGTACTGACAGGCTGACACCCCACTCCTTCAACCTCTGCAGCAATGCTGGCAGCACTCATACGTCTATTTCCCAAAGACAACCTCTGGATATGACACTGAGCACGTGCACTCAACATCTTTGGTCGCCCATGGCAAGACCTGTTCTGAGTGGAACCTGTCCTGTTAAACCGCTGTATGGTCTTGACCACTGTGCTGCAGCTCAGTTTCAGGGTCTTGGCAATCTTCTTATAGCCTAGGCCAGTGATGGCGAACCTTGGTACCCCAGATGTTTTGAAACTACATTTCCCATGATGCTCATGCACTCTGCAGTGTAGTTGAGCATCATGGGAAATATAGTCCCAAAACATCTGGAGTGCCAAGGTTCGCCATCACTGGCCTAGGCCATCTTTATGCAGAGCAACAATTTTTTTTTTCAGATTCAGATTTTTTCAGATCGTCAGAAAGTTCTTTGCCATGAGGTGCCATGTTGAACTTCCAGTGACCAGTATGAGAGAGTGAGAGCGATAACACCAAATTTAACACACCTACTCCCCATTGACACCTGAGTCCTTGTAACACTAATGAGTCACATGACACCAGGGAGGGAAAATGGCTAATTGGGCTCAATTTGGACATGCTCACTTTTGTTGCCAGCGGTTTAGACATTACTGGCTATGTGTTGAGTTATTTTGAGGGGACAGCAAATATACACTGTTATACAAGCTGTACACTCACTACTTTACATTGTAGCAAAGTGTAATTTCTTCCGTGTTGTCACATAAAAAAGATAGAATTAAATATTTCCAAAAATGTGAGGGGTGTATTCACTTTTGTGAGCTACTGTATATATATATGTAAGAAGGCCAGTATGGTGGCCTGAATTTATGGGAGGGGCCCAAGGGGTGTTTAACCAGCCCGCTCGCCTGTGGTCTTTGTCAGTTTCCTGTGTGCGATATGTTACGTCACTAGGCAGACTCTTCCAACTCGTTGGCGCTCATGAGTTGCGTGTTTGAAACTTTTGGAGGCTTTCGGTTCCGTTTGCAGTTTTTTGTACGACATGTTTGGCTCGGCTGTCGCAGGTAGGGTTTCGTATAAACATTTCATTTCATGCATCATCATTTGCTAGATATCTGGTGTCACCCAAACCCCGATACGGAACTTGCGAGTAATTTGTTAAAGAAACCCTGCACATAGCCGTAGTACTTAGCCACCGATTCGTGCCTCTATCATGGCTAAACATTTCATTCATTTTACGTACCTCACGCTGATTCAAATACAGTCGCGTCCGCATTGCAACGGTCCTCATTTCAGTACATGCTCCAGAGTTCGGTCATTGCCAGTCACGGCGCACCGATTCGTTCCTCTGTCATGGGAAATCATTTCACTCATTTCACTGTCACGTATCACGTTCCGATTCAAATCCAGTCGCATCCGTGATGCGCCGATTCGTTTCGGCGTGCCCCAGTCATTTCTCAGGCTCATTTCAGTACATGCTCCAGAGTCCGGTTCATTGTCAGTCGCAGTCGCGGCACACCGATTCGTGCCTCTGTCATGGCAATTCATTTCACTCATTTCACTGCCACGTACCGCGCTCCGATTTGAATACAGTCACATCCGTGATGCACTGATTCGTTACGGCGTGCCCCAGTTATTTTTCAGCCTCATTTCAGTACATACTCCAGAGTCTGGTTCGTTGTCAGTTGCAGTCGCGGCACACTGATTCGTGCCTCTGTCATGGCAATTCATTTCACTCATTTCACTGTCACATAGCACGCTCCGATTCAAATACAGTCGCATCTGTGATGCACCAATTCGTTCCGGCGTGCCCCAGTCATTTTTCAGCCTCATTTCAGTACATGCTCCAGAGTCCGGTTCATTGTCAGTTGCAGTCACGGCACACCGATTTGTGCCACTGTCATGGCAATTCATTTCACTCATTTCCCTGTCACGTACCGCGCTCCGATTCAAATCCAGTCACATCCGTGATGCACCGATTCGTTCTGGCATGCCCCAGTCATTTTTCAGCCTCATTTCAGTACATGCTCCAGAGTCCAGTTCATTGTCAGTTGCAGTTTTTTGTACGACATGTCTGGCTCGGCTGTCGTAGGTAGGGTTTCGTATAAACATTTAATTTCATGCATCATCATTTGCTAGACATCTGGTGTCGCCCAAACCCCGATAAGGAACTTGTGAGTCATTTGTTAAAGAAACCCTGCATGTAGCCGTAGTACTTAGCCACCGATTCGTGCCTCTATCATGCCTAAACATTTCATTCATTTTACATACCTCACGCTGATTCAAATACAGTCACGTCCACATTGCAACAGTCCTCATTTCAGTACATGCTCCAGAGTTCGGTCATGGTCAGTCGCGGCGCACCGATTCGTTCCTCTGTCATGGGAAATCATTTCACTTTCTTCACTGTCACGTATCACGTTACGATTCGAATCCAGTCGCATCCATGATGCACCAATTCGTTCCGGCGTGCCCCAGTCATTTCTCAGCCTCATTTCAGTACATGCTCCAGAGTCCGGTTCATTGTCAGTCGCAGTCGCAGTACACCGATTCGTGCCTCTGTCATGGCAATTCATTTCACTCATTTCACTGTCACATAGCACGCTCCGATTCAAATACAGTCGCATCTGTGATGCACCGATTCGTTCCGGCGTGCCCCAGTCATTTTTCAGCTTCATTTCAATACATGCTCCAGAGTCCGGTTCATTGTCAGTCGCAGTCACGGCACACCGATTTGCGCCTCTGTCATGGCAATTCATTTCACTCATTTCACTGTCATATACCGCGCTCCGATTCAAATCCAGTCACATCCGCGATGCACCGATTCATTCCGGTGTGTTCCCACTACAAAGTTACAGTCCGACTCTTTGTTTGTCTCAGTCGCGGCACACTGATTCGTGCCTATATCATGGCAAAACATTTCACTCATTTGATTTCACACACCTGTCACTTTCACTGTCACGTACCATGCTCCGATTTGAATCCAGTCGCATCCGTGATGCACCGATTCGTTACAGCGTGCCCCAGTTATTTTTCAGCCTCATTTCAGTACATGCTCCAGAGTCCGGTTCATTGTCAATCGCAGTCACGGCACACTGATTTGTGCCTCTGTCATGGCAATTCATTTCACTCATTTCACTGTCACGTACCGCGCTCCGATTCGAATCCAGTCACATCCGTGATGCACCGATTCGTTCCGGCGTGCCCCAGTCATTTCTCAGCCTCATTTCAGTACATGCTCCAGAGTCCGGTTCATTGTCAGTCGCAGTAGCAGCACACCGATTTGTGCCTCTGTCATGGCAATTCATTTCACTCATTTTACTGTCATATACCGCGCTCCGATTCGAATCCAGTCGCATCCATGATGCACCGATTCGTTCCGGCGTGCCCCAGTCATTTCTCAGCCTCATTTTAGTACATGCTCCAGAGTCCGGTTCATTGTCAGTCGCAGTCGCGGTACACCGATTCGTGCCTCTGTCATGGCAATTCATTTCACTCATTTCACTGTCATGTACCGCACTCCGATTCGAATCCAGTCGTTACGGCGTGCCCCAGTTATTTTTCAGCCTCATTTCAGTACATACTCCAGAGTCCGGTTCGTTGTCAGTTGCAGTCGCGGCACACCGATTTGTGCCTCTGTCATGGCAATTCATTTCACTCATTTCACTGTCAAGTAGCATGCTTCGATTCAAATACAGTCGCATCCATGATGCACCGATTCGTTTCGGCGTGCCCCACTCATTTTTCAGCCTCATTTCAGTACATGCTCCAGAGTCCGACTCATTATCAGTCGCAGTCACGGCACACCGATTTGTGCCTCTGTCATGGCAATTCATTTGACTCATTTCACTGTCACGTACCACGCTCCGATTCAAATCCAGTCACATCCATGATGCACCGATTCGTTCCGGCGTGCCCCAGTCATTTTTCAGCCTCATTTCAGTACATGCTCCAGAGTCAGGTTCATTGTCAGTCGCAGTCGCGGCACACCGATTTGTGCCTCTGTCATGGCAATTCATTTCACTCATTTCATTGTCACGTACCATGCTCCGATTCAAATCCAGTCGCATCCGTAATGCACCGATTCGTTCCGGTGTGTTCCCACTACAAAGTTACAGTCTGACTCATTGTTTGTTGCAGTCGCAGCACACTGATTCAAGCCTATATCATGGCAAAACATTTCACTCATTTGATTTTACACACCTGTCACTTTGAGTCAAATCCACTCAAACCAACAACCCATCAATTCGCACCCATCAATTTAGCCTTACAGGTATCATTAGGATGTTGCCTGTCATTTCTCCCCATGTCCGGCAATCACTTCATGTCGAGTCCTTCGTGCATTCTATATTTTCTTAAACATGGCTCCATGGATGTTCGACCCCAGACGCCTCTACAACGCAAAAAAAAAACCCGTCTTCCTTCGAAGTTCATTCATGGTCTCGATTCATTCGTTGAAACATTCGCCTCACTGCTACTTCCCCTTATAGTGCCACAAACCCACTACAAAGTTACACAACTCGGCCACTTAGTTACCTTCCTATTCAGGTAGTGAAAGCCTCTTACCTGTCAGAGAGGTTACCTGGTTGGGCGTCGTTGCGCGCTGGGGCGCATTGGTGCGCGCGTTCCTGTGGGTGCTCGGGCGCCTGCTGGCCATGGTGGACGCGGTGGCGCCCGGGCGCGCACGCGTTCGCGTTAGCGTGCGTCCGCCTATGGGCGCTGTTATGCGTTTGCCTGGTGGTGCTGGTGTGCGCGCCGCTGTCCGGGGGCACGCTTGGGCGTGTGCAGGTGCGCGGGTGCCTGTGCGTAATGGCGCACACACGTGCGCGGCGTTTGGCGCCAATCAGCCTATTTAGGCTTTCCTCTCCCTCTGATCGGTGCTGCCTGATCAACAGCTCCCGTGCCTAGTTCCCGTTGCCTGTTCCTTGTTCCTGTGTTCCTGTGTTCTGATCTGTTGACGACACGGCTTGCCTTTTGGACTCTCCTGACTTCCGCCTGCATCTGACCCCGGCTTGTTTGACCCCGCTTCTGCCTGCTCCTCCTGCACCTCCACTGCCCTCCTGTTGCCGAACCATGCCTGTGTGTGACCAGTCTATAGCTCCTGCTCAGCATCCGTTGCCTGTGCCTTTGATTACCATCTGCTGTTTGGAGACTTCCTGCTTCCAGAATCCGGACTCCTGCACAGGCTCTCATACCACTCTGCACTCGTGTGCTTCCTGTCTGCTCTACCAGGGGCCGTGAGTCGGATACGTAAGGGAGCCTACCCTCTGCCCAAGCAGACTCACCGGTCTGGTAAGTGAGAGACCTGACATTACCACTTGTTACCTGTCATTTCTCCTCTAGGTCAGTCAAGTTCAGTAGGACCATCCTGTACCAGGTTGGACGTTATTTGCCCAGGTTAAAAAAAAAATGGGGGGCAGGAACCATGTATGGATCTGTATATAGAAAACAGAATGAACCTGACTTTTTTATCATCCCTAATATAGGTTCCGGTCGATCAACTTTCAACCTCAAAGACAGAACATTGCATCTAGGGCACAAGTCACCCAGTGCCATGTCTTAGGTTGGCAGCGAAGACTTCACCGCCCCTCTGTCACCTTCTCCGGTTTCAGAAAGCGGCAGCGTGCAGTCCCTCAGGGGATGGGCCATCCACACGTTGACAGCGGAACTGAGGCCCAGACGTGTGCCCTTCTCCGCTACAGCCAGGAAGGCCGAGCTCTTCAGGCTCTTCTTCCCTCCACCAGCCACAGTTGGGCCCAGTACCCAGCAGGCGTCCCTTCAGTCGATATCCATCTCTCAACTCCACACCATGGTGTCATCCTTGTCTACCACAGTCACGGATGTCAAAGCTAGAGTGGCACTCTTGGAGGGTTGCCCTGCCACGGCCTTCCCTGACCCGGCCGCAGTCCAGGTTCTGACACCCATCCCTGCAGGTACCACAGGGAAAAGTCCCACTGTCTTCCCAGCACACTTGGTCCCAGCCAGCCTTAGGAAGGACATTCTGGACAGCAAGGACATCAACCTTGCCTCCCTCCTCATTTCAGTCCACGACCTGGCAGAAAACAAATCTTACACCTAGGGAGACATGTCAGTGGTCCTCAAAGCCAAAGATCCCAGGCTCAACTACAAGTTGTCCATTCCAGAATTTGCGTTGGATTTCGGGATGCTGAGGGATGTCCTATACTCGGCCTCCCCCAGCAGGAGGTAAGAGCTGGACCTCTATCTTTACACCGTGGTGGACCTGGGCTATAAGTCCGGAGGCTTCTTACTTTATGATTATCATTAATCCTAATCTGCCAAGGCAGCAGCCAGGCTTTCACAATTCCAGACATGCACGGATTGGAGCCTCGTGGACATGGAGTTGTTCTGCAGTCACTTTGGCGGCCTGCCCTCACCACTGTGAGCTATCTGCCAGTCCTCCTCGTGTGCCACAGGGTGCACACAAAAAATCTATGCCAGGTCAAGCAGCAGAAAAAGTCCTGACTAGGCCGATTATATGTCCTATGGTTGGGGCACTACCTCACCTCACATCCCCCTCCTTCCCTGGCCGCCTTCCTTATCACAAAGTAGACGGCCCAGCACACACCATCACCTTCCTTGCAATTAACCTAGACACTTGCTCAATGCAGACCAGCCTCCCCCTCGACAAGCTGACCCGCATCAGGTCAGTCCTCCAAGACTTCACCCGTACACGGGGGTGTACTAAGAAGCAGTTTCAATCTCTCTTGGGAATGCTCAATTTTGCAATGAGAATCATTCTCCAGGGTCGATCTTTTGTGTCATGCCTCTTGGTCTTCCTCTCCCAGACACAGGCCCCCGATCAGATCCTTTACTTAGACACCGCAGCAGTAGCAGACCTGTCAATGTGGGAGGAGTTCCTCACTACGTGGAATGGTATATCAGTGTTTATATCATCCATATCGCCCCTATCACCACAGGTAGTGACAGATGCCGCAGCCTCCACAGGCTTTGCTGCAAATTTTGGCCACCATTGGTTTGCAGGACCATGGCCTCCAGAGATACTCCTAATCCCCGGGTTTACCCGAACTTCCTCCCTGTTCGAACTATACCCGATCGTGGGAGCCGCTCAACTCTGGGGTCATATCTGGACAGGACAAACCATGGCCTTCACCACCGACAACCAGACCAAGGCCGATATTATTAATTTAGGCAGGTCCAAGTCGCTCTCAATTATGTCCTTCCTATGCAGGCTGGTACAATTATCTCTACAACACCAGTTTAATGTTCACTGTACGTTCATTTCCAGGCAAGTGCAAACTCGCAGCAAATGCACTGTCCTGCTTTAGTTATGCTTCCTTTTTCCAGCAGAAACCCAGAGCCAACCCAATACCAGCCCTTATCCCTCCTTGATCTCAGCTGACTCTGGACTAGAACAGCATCTGCACAGAGCGACCCAGCTCATCAACCAGTCTCTGTCTCAAAGCCTACCACACAGCTTGGAACGTTTTCAGCAAATTCCTAACATCCTGCTCCGCGAAAACAACAACAGACACCAAGCACATACTGGCTTTATCTCATATTGCCATAATCAGTCGGCCCTATCCCATAACACTATCCAACTATACTTAGCCAGCATTCAACACTTTCTGGCCTTACGAGATCCCGCAAAACCATCTTTATTCACATCCCATGTGATCCGAGCCCTCCTACGTGGAATCCAAAATGACAACCCATGAGCAATGCCAAACGTCTGCCTATAACAAGTGCCATCTTCCGGGATATGTCTACTGTCATGGCGAATTCGCCATTTGGCCTTCTCCCCAGCCTGATTGTATAAGCAGCTATTTACTTAGCCTACTACGGGTTCTTGCGGCCTAGCGAGTTCGCCTGCAGCAACCCCGCAAGCCATGTTCTGGGTAGACCAAGACCATTTCATCTTCCACCTTGCAGTGTCTAAAACCCAACAGTCAGGCTCCGGGGTAGACATCCATCTCTATAAAACAAACAAAGTCTGGTGTCCAGTAACCATACTTGACCACCTACTGTGACTCCTACAGGAACAGTCAAAATCTAGTCTTCTACTACCATTTCCGATCAAACCATTGAGTGCCTGCCAGTTCATCATACACGTGAGGATTCTTCAATGCATCCTACACCTCAACCCCAGTCAGTACTCCGGTCACTCTTTCTTTGTTGGAGCAGCCTCGGCAGCATCCCGGCATGGGGTCCCAGATCACGTCATTAAGAGACTAGGCAGGTGGAAGTCTGCCTGCTTCACCCGGCACATCCCCAATCCTGAGGTGGAAATGGAGCAAGCATTCACCATAGTTGCTCAAGGAATAAAGCTAAAACTAATAAAACTACACCCCTACCTGAATGTTTTTGCCCCCTTTTTTTGATGTACCGTCCATCAGACCAGGGCACACTTCAGGTCCATTTCATGTTGTAAGTCTTATGGTAAGTCTATGTTGTTCATATCTGTATCAGCCATAGAGCTTCAACCATAAGTAAGAAGGCCAGTATGGTGGCCTGAGTTTATGGGAGGAACCCAGGGGGTATTTAACCAGCCCACTCACCTGTGGTCTTTATTGGTTTCTTGTGCGCGATACCCACCCTTCTATCCTCTTTTCAGGGCATTTCTCAGATTAATTTCTCTTCACAAAATATTCATTTCTAATCTTGGGTATACCCCCTTATTATGGTGTACTGTCCATCAGACCAGGGCACACTTCTGGTCCATTTCATGTTGTAAGTCTTATGGTAAGTCTATGTTGTTCATATGTGTATCGGCCATAGGGCTTCAACCATAAATATATACAGTATCTCACAAAAGTGAGTACACCCCTCACATTTTTGTAAATATTTTATTCTGTGTGACAACACTGAAGAAATTACACTTTGCTATAATGTAAAGTAGTGAGTGTACAGCTTGTATAACTGTGTAAATTTGTTGTCCCCTCAAAATAACTTAATGTCTAAATCGCTGGAAACAAAAGTGAGTATACCCCTGAGTGAAAATGTCCATATTGGGCCCAATTAGCCATTTTCCACCCCTGGTGTCTTGGTGTCTTGTGATTCGTTAGTGTTACAAGGTCTCAGGTGTGAATGGGGAGCAGGTGTGTTAAATTTGGTGTCATCGCTCTCACTCTCTCATACTGGTCACTGGAAATTCAACATGGCACCTCATGACAAAGAACTCTCGGAGGATCTAAAAAAAAGAATTGTTGCTCTACATAAAGATGGCCTAGGCTATAAGAAGATTTGCCACAACCCTGAAACTGAGATGCAGAACAGTGGCCAAGACCATACAGTGGTTTAACAGGACAGGTTCCGCTCAGAACAGGCCTCACCATGGTCGACCAAAGAAGTTGAGTGCACATGCTCAGCATCATATCCAGAGGTTGTCTTTGGGAAATAGACATATGAGTGCTGCCAGCATTGCTTCAGAGGTTGAAGGGGTGGGGGGTCAGCCTGTCAGTGTTCAAACCTTACGCCACACAATGCATCAAATTGATCTGCATGGCTGTCGTCCCAGAAGGAAGCCTTTTCTAAAGATGATGCACAAGAAAGCCAGCATACAGTTTGCTGAAGACAAGCAGACTAAGGATATGGATTTTCGGAACCATATCCTGTGGTCTGATGAGACCAAGATAAACTTATTTGGTTCAGATGATGTCAAGCATGTCTGGTGACAACCAGGTGAGGAGTACAAAGACAAGTGTGTCTTGCCTACATTCAAGCATGGTGGTGGGAGTATCATGGTCTGCGTGCAGGGGAACTAGAGAACTACAGTTCATTGAGAGTACCATAAATGCCAACACGTACTGTGACATACTGAAGCAGTGCATGATCCCCTCCCTTCAGAGACTGGGCCACAGGACAGTACTCCAACATGATAACGACCCCAAACACACCTCCAAGACAACCACTGTCTTGCTAAAGAAGTCGAGGGTAAAGGTGATGGACTGGCCAAGCATGTCTCAAGACCTAAACCCTATTGAGCATCTGTGGGGAATCCTCAAATGGAAGGTGGAGGCGCGCAAGGTCTCTAACATCCACCAGCTCCGTGATGTCATCATGGAAGAGGACTCCAGTGGCAACCTGTGAAGCTCTGGTGAACTTAATGCCCAAGAGGGTTAAGACAGTGCTGGAAAATAATGGTGGCCACACAAAATATTGACACTTTGGGCCCAATTTGGACATTTTCACTTAAGGGTGTACTCACTTTTGTTGCCAGCAGTTTAGACATTAATGGCTGTGTGTTAAGTTACTTTGAGGGGACAGCAAATTTACACTGTTATACAAGCTGTGCACGCACTACTTTACATTGTAGCAAAGTGTCATTTCTTCAGCGCTGTCACATTAAAAGATATAATAAAATATTTACAAAAATGTAAGAGGTGTACTCACTTTTGTGAGATACTGTATATATATATATATATATATATATATATATATATATATATATATATATATATATACTGTGTATGTATATATATATATATATATATTTGCAAACAAGATATTGTTTCTTTTAATTTTCCTTGTATGTGATTGGGTATTCTTTACAAAGTGAAATTTAACATAATTTACTAATCTCTGGAGTTTATTCCCTTGCAAAGTGAAAAGTCTATTTGTCTTTAGTAATTCATCCCCAAATTGTACATTTCTCTGCATTTTGACTCCTGACATAATGGATTCCAAATTCTAGAAGCAATGGTTTAGTGTTTAACTAGTAATGACTAGTAAACAATGTAAAAAGAGCCTACATACAGCAGTTTATATAAATTAAATGTTTCCTAATATTGTGTCCAGATATACAGTATATTGATTTTAAATATTGTTACTTGTGTGTTCATCACTGAAAATTAATTTTTATATTAGATCTATGGAGAGTTACATTACCCTTATTTTTCATCAATGATTATTGACAGAAACAGTTTATTGTTATAATCAGCACATCATAAAAAGTCCACACATTAAAGGGGTTTATAAGGACACATTTCCACATATAAACCTTTAAATATGATGAAATATTTGTAAATTTGTAAAATATTATACAGTGGCATTATATTACCTTCATTATTAATATGTGTAAATGGCAGTATTGGCAGCCCAGTAGTTAGCTCTATTGCCTTGGAACTCTGTTTCCTGAATTTGTTCCCCCCCCATGGCTTTTACAAGTTTGTAAATGCTTCATTACATATGTTGGCTCTCACAGTTCCAAAACATATTGCAGGTCAGTTATCGTCATCCCAAACCACCTCTATTGTATATAGGTTTGTGGCAAAGACTAAGGATTAGCTCGGTGTTCGGGACAAACATAAGTTCGACTCGAACATCGGGTGTTTGCCCGTTCGCTGAAGAATGAACATTATGGAGAATTTGTGGGAAATTTGAGCGCCGGCAGAATGCCCCATAATGCACTGCGAGATCGCAGTGCATTGCTGTATGATGATTGACCAAAGCATGCACCTGACCTGCATGCTTTGGCCAATCCCAGCGCCCTCTGCTGAGAGATCCATAATTGGCCAAAGGCAGGGTGCCTTTGGTCAATCATGGCTCAGGGGGACTAAGTCCACGCCCCACACTATATAAGTCTGCCTACGTGGGGGCCCTGTGTAGTGTTGTTGGTGTGGACGGAGAGATAGTGTGAATTAGATTAAGCAGGCAGGTTATTCAGTTAGTGGCAGTGTATTTGATATATACAGTCAGTCTAGTATATATATACTCTGCAGCATCCAGTCAGTGTAGCCTACATCTACATTCTACAGTGCATTCCATGGTGTACTATTTCTAATCTACTTCAGGCGGTGTATTTGATATATATATATATATATATATATATATATATATATATATATATATATATATACCCTCCCTCCTAGATTGTAAGCTCTAACGAGCAGGGCCCTCTGATTCCTCCTGTATTGAATTGTATTGTACTTGTACTGTCTGCCCTAATGTTGTTGTAAAGCGCTGCGTAAACTGTCGGCGCTATATAAATCCTGTATAATAATAATAATAATAAAATATATATATATATATATATATATATATATATATATATATATATATATATATATACAGACAGTCTAGTGTATATATACATATATATATATATATATATATACTCTGCAGCATCCAGTGTAGCCTATATCTACTATTGTGAGGGGTTACAGTGTTGTGGTGGCACCACCACCACCAAATGCCCAATTTTTCTGCCCTGTTCAACAGGGGCATGTAATTACAATTTTTTTTAATATAATATTTAACAGCGGGCCCATTCCTGCGCTCAACAAGAGTATCTGTGAGGGGTTACAGTGTTGTGGCTCCACCACCCAAGGCCTAATTTTTCTGCCCCTGTTTAACTGGGGCATGTGATTACAATTTTTGATCAAATATTTCACTGCAGGGCCCGTTCCTGCACCCAGCAAGAGTATCTGTGAGGGGTTACAGTGTTGTGGCATCACCACCACCACACAAGGCTCAATTTTTCTGACCTTGTTCCTGTGCCCACCAAGAGTAATGCTGCGTACACACGATCGGACATTCCGATAATGAAATCCTGGGATTTTTTTCCAACGAATGTTGGCTCAAGCTTGTCTTGCATACACATGGTCGCACAAATGTTGTCGGAAATTCTAATCGTCAAGAACGCGCTGACGGCACTATAAAGAGGAAGTTCAATAGCCAGTGCGCCACCCTTTGGGCTCCTTCTGCTAATCTTGTGTTAGTAGAAGTTTGGTGAAGGACCGTGTGTATGCAAGACAAGCTTTGCGCTTTTCAGCCTTGTACTTTTCAGATCGTTACTGCTCTTCAGTTTGTGCTTGTGAGTTCATATATGGTTTTCAGTGCGTGCTAGTTATAGTACGTATTTGATTTTCAGTGCGTTCTTGTACACTCATTTCTAAATTTCAGCTCGCTCTTCTGAAGCCTTTTGGATTTTCAGTGCATTCTGTTCATTCTGACCAGCCCACCGTTTTGAAGCCATGTTGCAGGTACGTACTCGTTGGGGTTCTTACTTTGACCCAAGCCCAGTCCATGAACAGGGGGAGGAGGAGTTCATGGACAAAGAATTGGTTGCTCCAGCATGACCAATTCTCTCACATGCCTTTGTTGCGGGAGATCCGTGAGAATAATCCTGATGATTTCAGGAATTATCTTCTGATGACGGACTCCCTTTTTCACCGTTTGTTGGCTTTGCTGTCCCCTTATATTATGAAGCAGGACACCTGCATGTGGCAAGCCATCACTCCGGAACAAAGGCTAGCCATCACCTTGCTATACTTGGCGATGGGGAGAAGTCTGCGGGACATCGAGTTCTCGACAGGCATCTCCCCCCAGGCTCTGGGAATCATTATTCCAGAGACCTGTTCTGCCATCATACAGGTCCTGCAGAAGGACCATGATTGTAATATGCTGTGGCATGTTCCCCTTTGTCCTCATGCATGCTGAAATTTTTTAATGCTCCATTTTTGTCCTTCATGCATATTTGCCTTTACTAACCTCCCCAGCATGCTATCCTGGGCCCATACACACCTAGCCTAGTCACTTAACATTGTATTTTGTCAGCTCCATTGTAGTGCTTTACCCTGAACACCCCCTAAAATATATAGAAATTGTATTTGTGTCCTTAAATTAAGTCAACCGATACCAATCCTCTACCTGCTGACTTTGCCAAACCTATACACACTATACCTACCTCTTTTGTGGTCATATTTATGGATGAATTCACCAAAGCATTTAGTGCAAGGGCCTGCCTGAATACTTTCAAATGGTACTGTTTAAAGTTTTGTTTTACTATTATCTTGATAGATAATTGCAGAATGTAAAAATGTGCTTCAATTTATACAGTGTGTATTCATATTTTTGTATTATGACACTTCTTACCTGTCCAGTGGGCTGCCAACAGTGTAAGCAAGGAGGGGCTGGCCAAAGCAACACACATTATTTATGCATTCAGCTCTCACTGAAGTGGAGAGGGTTACCTATCCAAAACACCCCCCCCCTAAAATTTTTACAATGGGCCATCAGAGGGGGTGAGGAATCTGATAAGTGGACGTTAGATTTTTTGCTTTAAATAATCCTTCAAATAAATGTTATACTTATGTTGGCCAAGAATGTTTGTGTTTAATTTGCTTGCAATGTTATGTGCAAAAGTCCTAATTAATTTTTTTATTGTTTCAATCCACAATTTCCTTCAACGCCACAGGAATGGCAGACTGTGGCTTCCCAATTTGCCCAGCGGGGGGACTTTTCCAACTGCGGAGGGGCAATAGATGGGAAACACGTCCACATAGTCTCACCACCCCAACTCGGGGTCATACTATTACAACGAAGACAATATGGCTGGTCTGCCATTCGTCTTTGTCACTGATAAAGCGTTTGGGCTGGGTAATCACTTGATGCGGCCATTCCCGATGAGGACCCTCACCCCTGACCAGAGGGTTTTTAACTACTGGCTGGCCAGAGCCAGAAGAGTGGTGGAGAATGCTTTTGGGATAATGGCCAGCGGGTTCCGCTATTCCTTACGCCAATCAACATGGCGGAATATAAACTTAACCATATAATCCTTGCATGCTGCATTCTCCACAACTTTTTAAAGATAAATTCTATGACCTATGTGCCCTCAGTTGGGCCTGAGGACAGATATCAAGACCAAACCCTGACAGCGCTTAAAGTTGGCTGTCCTGGCCTGCCCCCCCCAAAGCGCCCGCGAAGTCCATCAAAAATATATGGAGTACTTTGCGGGTAGGGGGGCCATTTATATGCCAGAAAATGTTTAAGAAACCTTTCTTAAATAAATTTGTATTTTAAAATGAAATAATATTTCCTTTGATTTACTGCTTGTGTTTCTTTTAGCTGTCTCCTAGGTTATCCAATGTCCTTTTTTGTGCCCATTTTCTTCAACAGTGCAAACGTAATTTCTTTGATACATGAGGTGACAATCTCTTCTTCAGCTAACTATTATGTTGTGGGTCTGCTACACACACACCTTGTTTTTATTATTAATGTATGTAATGCGTTACTGATAATGCAGTAATGCGTAATCGGCCAATCACAGGCCTTCCTCAGTACTGAAGGCCTATGATTGACCAATACGCTTCTAGAAGGGAGGAGCTGATAGTCACGTTCAGCCAGGCACTGTGTATGTGAACACGGCGGTTCTACTCTGGAGGTTTTTATGTGATTTTAAAAGTTTTTATCTTGTAAGTGCAACTTGTCTGTTTGGGGGCTTTGAAAAAATTTGTATACGGAGAACACTATGGTCCCTATACTTATTATTTACATGAACTGAACTCATTGAATCTTGAGCCAACCTGCAAGATGATCCGTTTCTTTGGATATTAATGAGCTGAGTTACCATTAAGAAAAGAGCCATCTGGATTACCCACTATTGATTGGGAAGAGGAAGTGAGAGCAAAGAACTCGTTGGGAGATCCGCATATGAGTTTTGACTCATCTGGGAGGTGATCACGCATTTTTACTGGTGGTGGTGTGCACTTCTTTTGAGGACATACAATCACTGTGGTGGAATTGTGTTAATACACTGATCACAAGAAGAGTTTTTCATGTTTTATTTCTTAATTTTTTCATTTTATGGACTATTCATTTATATGTAGGATGTATTTATTTTAGAGATTTGCGCTTTATATTTCTAATTTTACACATAGCGCTACATTTATTTATTTACTATCCATTTTGAAATTAATGTGGTGTACCATTTGGAATGTTTAGCAGCTGTGCACGTTTATTATTAGGTTATCTTATTTAAACATCACAATATTTTTTATTTGTGGCGCTGATTGTTTCATCTTATAATAGGCATGTTTTTTAAACCATACAACAATACACAACTCAGGAACTTACAAAGTTCAACATTGATAAATTGATACATTACATTAGTGTGACGGGAGTCACTAATGGGGCACAGGGTGAATGAGAACCCCACTATGATCTGTGCTAGTCAGAGACTCAATTCTGTATATGTGTGTATATAGAATGTGTACTGTTTGATTTGCTAGTTTGGGGTGGGGCTGTATTCCAATGTTCTATTGTGTTTGTCTGCCTTGGATCACAGGATGTGTATTGCTGTGAGGAAAGAGGGAGGGGGGATTCCTCCAGCTGCCCCCCTGTTAAGACTGTTTACTGATGAGAAGTTAAGCACACCTGACCTGTGTGTCCATTGTCATTGGACAGTTTAACCCGCCCTGTTTTCCAAGGGTGGGGGGGGGATGTTTTGAAGTGGGATCTGTATAACATGTGTTTTTTGAATAAAGATTCATTCCTGCTTGAAACCTGAAGACAGAGCCGTGCCTCGTTATTGGGGTAGATTATTTGTATGGGTTCCTTGTTTGGCTGATTGGAGTGCTCGGTAGCTGCCTTTGTGTTTGTGTTTGAAATGTCCTAAACGACTTTAACCCCCTTTCATACTCGGGGTGTCGTTACACTGGTGGCAAGCAGTGGGATCATTCCAACAGCCCAGAAGGACAGCTACAACCGGAGACCGGCCAACAACCGTAAGAAGAGGGACATTATCGAAGAACTAGTCGAAATGGATAGAGCGGAAAGGCCCAGCTTAACCGAAAGACCAAGCATAACAGACAGGACACCCGAAGAGGAAAGTTTTGATCGGGCTGTTAAAATAAGACTGGCACATTATGGCCCTAACCCTACAGCTGAGATCATAGACCGAGTTATAGCGGCTGTGGATGCAAATTGGCTACAGCAAAGAGGTGCTGCAGCAGTGGGAGTCACAACAGCACCTACTGAAAGGAGAAAGGTACATTTTGCTGCTTTTAAAAATTTCATTGAAGCAGAAGGGGAGATTGATGGGTACCTTGCCGATTTTGAACGGCAATGTGCTCTACACCGGGTGCCCACAGAGGAATGGGTTACCATTTTGTCTGGGAAATTGTCCGGCCGGGCCAGTGAAGCGTTCAGGGCCATCCCAGACAAGGATATTATGAACTATGGGCTGGTAAAAGAAGCACTTTTGGGCAGGTATGCCGTCACACCAGAAGCATACCGGAGGCGGTTCCGAGAGGCGAGCAAGCAAACTGGAGACTCATATACCGAGTGGGCATGCCGCCTACACCACACGGCATCCCACTGGGTCGCTGGATGCCAAGCAGTATCTGGGGAAGAGGTGCTGCAGCTGTTCCTGCTGGAGCACTTCTTTGACAAGCTGTCCCCGGAAGTCAGAGAGTGGGTCCGGGACCGAAAACCTTGCACCTTGTCTGAAGCAGCTCGCCTGGCGGATGAATACACAGACGTCCGCAAACTGGATAACCATGTGGTCAAGACAACAGCTCGGTGGATTATCGATCAGCGGCACCCCCTCCAGCTGGTGCCTACAAACCACAGTTGTACCGCCCTACAGCACCACCTCCAGTGGCCACTTATTCTCGGCAGCCCAGGTTCAACTCCCAGGACTACTCACAACCCCTCAGGTGTTTCGGGTGTAAACAGCTAGGGCACAAAAAGCCAGACTGTCTGTTGAATCCAGCCAGGCAGTCCCACTCATGGAGAAAGCCAGCAGGGGGGAATCCCCGCACATCCATGCCTGAGGCTCACTGCATTGAGGAGGAAGAACGTTGGGGCGTCCTGCATGAGGCTGATCTAGTACAAGCAGCTAACCAGGACAACCGGCAGCAACACAGGCAGACCGTCCAGGTTAATGGAAAGTACTGGTGCCACCATGACCCTACTACGGAAGAACCTCATCCTAGAGAGCCAACACACCGGGGACACTGTAGTCGTAAGGGTAGCGGGAGGCACCATTTTCCGGCTACCCGTTGCCTGTGTTCACCTGGATTGGGTGTTGGTTCGGGACATGTGAATGTGGGGGTGATGAAGGATTTGCCAGCGGATGTACTACTGGGGAATGATTTGGCCCCCCTTGTTTCTGCTTACGCCCCGATGGACCCCGCTGAGGCCAACCCAGTGACTACCCGTGCCCAGACCCGTGCTATTGGAACCGGCCCACTTGCTGCTGAGACCCAGATGCTTCCATGTTTGGATTGGGGGCTGTGCTGAGCCAAATCGGGGAGGATGGAAGAGAACACCCTGACGCAGAAAACTATTACCCCGGGAAGTGAGCTATGCAGCAGTGGAGAAAGAGTGCTTGGCCCTGGTTTGGGCCCTTAAAAAGTTGAACCCTTATTTGTATGGACAGGAATTTTCATTAGTCACTGATCACAACCCATTGGTCTGGCTTAACCGGGTCTCAGGAGACAATGGCAGGTTGTTGTGGTGGAGCTTAGCCCTGCAACCTTACAATTTCACCATCAGCTACCGACCCGGTAAGCAAAATGTCAATGCTGATGGGTTGTCCCGGCAAACCGACGTCACTCCGGCCTCCTAGTTCCGGACATCCCCAAGTTGACCCGAGAAGGATCAAGCCGGGTCTGCCGGAGTGTTCCACAAGGAGGGAGCCATGTGACGGGAGTCACTAATGGGGCACAGGGTGAATGAGAACCCCACTATGATCTGTGCTAGTCAGAGACTCAATGCTGTATATGTGTGTATATAGAATGTGTACTGTTTGCTTTGCTAGTTTGGGGTGGGGCTGTATTCCAATGTTCTATTGTGTTTGTCTGCCTTGGATCACAGCATGTGTATTGCTGTGAGGAAAGAGGGAGGGGGGATTCCTCCAGCTGCCCCCCTGTTAAGACTGTTTACTGATGAGAAGTTAAGCACACCTGACCTGTGTGTCCATTGTCATTGGACAGTTTAACCCGCCCTGTTTTCCAAGGGTGGGGGGGGGGAATGTTTTGAAGTGGGATCTGTATAACATGTGTTTTTTGAATAAAGATTCATTCCTGCTTGAAACCTGAAGACAGAGCCGTGCCTCGTTTTTGGGGTATATTATTTGTATGGGTTCCTTGTTTGGCTGATTGGAGTGTTCGGTAGCTGCCTTTGTGTTTGGGTTTGAAATGTCCTAAACAACTTTAACCCCTTTCATACTCGGGGCGTCGTTACAATTAGTATGTCCAAACTGTGTTGATATTGCCTTCATCAGATGGGGTGATGTCACCCCTGTGAAAGCCAAATTTTGAAGATGCACACAAATTGAGAGTCAAAATGGGGATTTCCCCCCTGATCCCATGCCTAATGTCAGCATGTGCTAGCTCCCATCATGGGGGATCAATGGACGTGTTTCGTGGGTGCAACCCCTTCCTTTCATCTACTTGAGTTGCAAGATTGCAAGGAAGGGGTTGCACCCACAAAACGCGTACATTAATAACCTGTAATGGCAGATAGCACATGTTGACACACTGTGTGCATCTTCAAAATTTGGCTTTCAAAATTTTGGAGAAAAGTTAGAAAGATAGAAACAATTTAATAAATGTTGGTGTGTTTTCGATTCTGCCTAAAACATTAATGATGTTTTTGAGTATTTTTTCCACATCATTGATGTCTTCCTTGATCTTCTGTAAATCCACTTTGCACACCATGATCTCCCCGATGAGAACGTGTGCACTTGCACTTGTGAAATGTGTTTCTTCTTCCACAAAATCCACATCACCTAAAAAAAAAAAAAAAAAACACACCATGTATTATAAATATGCAGGCATCCATTTATTACCTGAAGCTGTGGTCTCAGTCACTCACTTGTTGTGGTCATTATTTCTCCCACAAAAACTTCGTGAATTCGCGAAGCCGCAGATCCCCACAGCAAACATCAACTATTTGAAGGCCACAATTGGTGGCATGAGGAGCACATATAATAGGGAGCGCAAGAAGGTCCATGATTCTCAGAAATCAGGTGCTGAAGCAGATGATGTTTATGTGCCAGGCTGTGGTACTATTACAGAGTGCATTTTCTGGCAGACCAGAGTGAACCCAGGCCAGCACTTTCCAGTCTTCCTTCAACGCTTCCTTCCACCCCAGCTGAGGCTTCCGATGTCCAACCTGGGCCTTCCAGCCAGGAAGATGTGGAGGAGCCCAGCTTAAGCCAGGTATAGCATTGTTCAACAAATTTCTTGGCAAAAAATGAATGATGTTAACTAGATGTTATTATTGATCACTAATTTCTGATTTAACAAAGTGTTTTAAATATCATCAATATAGAAAGTAGTGGCCACAAATGATTGGGACAAGAATGAAAAATGCTGGAGTCAGAATGATAGTCTTTTCTATTTGTTAACATTCAATTTGCAACATTCATGAGCTAAAAATTGTGTGTCATTGATGAACCAAAAACTAAAATGATGTCCCTTTTTCATACACAGGAAAGTCTCAGCCAGGAGGAGGCTGTGGAAAGTGGCAGCCAGGAGGTGGCCCAGTAGCCTGCCCGAATCCCAGGTCCCTCCCATCCGCCTTCAAAAAAAAAGGCTCAGGCAGAGAAGTAACCTGGAGGAGGCTGCACTTGGGCTATTTTGGAAGGCTACTGCGGCTCTCAGAACCCCCCAATATTCAAGAGGACTATTCCTGCATGGCAGCCTGCAAAATGCAGGAAATGGAGGAGGGCCAACGCCTCTTCTGTGAGGAAGTTATCTTACAAGCCCTAAATAAGGGGTTGAGGGGCGAACTCACAAGCCAAAGCCAGGTTTGTGAGTTCGACCATCGTCCTCCTCTTCTTCCTCCTCCACCTCCTGCCACAAATCCAACACCAGAGCCACAGCCTGGAAGAAAGTGTGTATGGAAGATGGCCTGGGTTCAGTCTGGTCTGAAAAAAGACGCAGGCTGTGTAAGACCACAGCCTGGGGACATATATGTCATCTGCTGCTGTTCCTGATCTCTGGGAGTCCTGGACCAGATTGTGCTCACTATTATATGGACTCCTCATGCTACCAATTTTGGCTGTAAAATAGTTGATGTGTGCCCTGGGGAACAAAGGCTTCGCCAATTTCACCAGTTCGTCCAGCGTTCCCTTCTCTTTATTTGGTTATGACTGGGGGTGCAACGGATCATCACTGATCCGTGATCCGAATGGTTCAGCCTGTTCGGATCGGCACACATGCGATCCGTGGAGCTCGCCGCCACCCTGGCCTTAGGAAAGGCAGCGGCTTCGGCCTAGCTGCGGAGCGGCGGCCATCTTGGTACACCCGACGGCCGTTTACCTTGTGATCGCTCCATCAAATTACAGAGCGATCACTTGTAAACAAACCAGTGTCATGTCATGACGCCGGTTCCTCTCTCCCCTCTGTGTACTGATCTGTACAGTGGAGGGGAGAGATCAGATGGCAGCAGTGCCAATACACTGCCATACCCTGCCAATACTCTGCAATACCCCTCCAATACTCTGCAATACCCTGACAATACTCTGCAATGCTCTGACAATACTCTGCAATGCCCTGACAATACTCTGCAATGCCCTGACAATACTCTGCCAATACCCTGCAATACCCTACAATACCCTGCAATGCCCTGACAATACCCTGCAATGCCCTGACAATACTCTGCAATGCCCTGACAATACTCTACAATACCCTGACAATACCCTGACAATATTCTGCAATACCCTGCCAATACCCTGCAATACCCTGACAATACTCTGACAATACTCTGCAATGCCCTGACAATACTCTGCAATGCGCTGACAATACTCTGCAATACCCTGCCAATACCCTGCCAATACTCTGCAATACCCTGCCAATATTCTGCCAATACCCTGCCAATACCCTGCCAATACCCTGCAATTCCCTGACAATACTCTGCAATACCCTGACAATACTCTGCAATGCCCTGACAATACTCTGCAATACCCTGCCAATACTCTGCCAATACCCTGCAATACCCTACAATACCCTGCAATGCCCTGACAATACTCTGCAATGCCCTGACAATACTCTACATAACCCTGCAATACCCTGACAATACTCTGCAATGCCCTGACAATACTCTGCAATGCGCTGACAATACTCTGCAATACCCTGACAATACTCTACAATACCCTGCCAATACTCTGCAATACCCTGACAATATTCTGCCAATACCCTGCCAATACCCTGCAATACCCAGACAATACTCTGCAATACCCTGACAATACTCTGCAATACCCTGACAATATCCTGCCAATACTCTGCCAATACTCTGCCAATACCCTGCCATTACCCTGCCAATACCCTGCCAATACTCTGCCAATACTCTGCCAATACCCTGCAATACCCTGCAATACTCTGCTAATATATTATTACAGTGGGGGAGATTGCGGATATTACAGTTGGGGAGATTGCGGATATTACAGTGGGGGAGATTGCGGATATTACAGTGGGGGAGATGATGTGGATAATACAGTGGGGGAGATGATGTGGATATTACAGTGGGGGAGATTTTTTTTTGTTGATCCGAAAATGATCCGAACCGTGACTCCTGATCCGAGGAACGATCTGAACTGTGAGTTTTTTGATCCATTGCACCCCTAGTTATGACCCATAATAAATGGCTATTTTTTGTTCACAAATACTTGCCTATGTGTTTAACTTCAAAAAGGACAGTTTGTTTGTGAGTAGGCAGGTACATTTCAAAAAGACAATGTCTAATTAACAAGGGACACCAACACCAAACAATCTCCTTGAGGTTAAAAAATACAAGTTAGTAATGGTGTTGTTGTAACTTGACACACAAAACAACAAAAAATATTATGGAGATCAGTAGAAAGAAAATCTAAAAAAAAAAAAAAGGAGATCTTCATAAAAAAAATTAAAAAAAGATCACTATAAAAAGAAATTCAAAACATTATTATGGAGATCTGACGAAAAAAATAAAACATATTATTCATGAGATCACAAGAAATAATAAAGAAATCAGTTTGTGAGAACTCTGTATGAATATCAGATAAAAAAATGTGCAGCGTGATGAATGTCTTCATAACGTAAATCTTCATTACGAACGCTAGTTTTACCAGACCGAGCGCTTCCGTCTCGTACTTGATTCAGAGCGTGCATCGAATTTTGTGCGTCGGAATTGTGTACACATGAATTTCCGACAACGGATTTTGTTGTCAGAAAATTTGAGAACCAGCTCTCAAATTTTTGTTGTTGGAAATTCCAAGAAAAAATGTCCAATGGAGCCTACAC
Source organism: Lithobates clamitans (assembly GCA_037952925.1). Taxonomy (NCBI): domain Eukaryota; kingdom Metazoa; phylum Chordata; class Amphibia; order Anura; family Ranidae; genus Lithobates; species Lithobates clamitans. The sequence goes on from JBBGZY010000482.1 coordinate 1,236,411, forward strand.
ACGGTTGGAATTTCCGACAACAAGCTCACATCGAACATTTGTTGTTGGAAAATCTGATCGTGTGTACGCGGCATAACTGTGAGGGCTTACAGTGTTGTGACACCACCACCACCACTAAAGGCTCAATTTTTCTGCCCCTGTTTAACAGGGGCATGTAATTACAATTCTTGATCTAATATTTTACAGCAGGGCCCGTTCCTGCACCCACCAAGAGTAACTGTGAGGGGTTACAGTGTTGTGGCACGACCACTCAAGGACAAATTTTTCTGCCCCTGTTTAACATGGACATGTAATTACAGTTTTTGAAATAATATTTAACAGCAGGGCCTGTTCCTGCGCCCCAACAAGAGTAACTGTGAGGAGTTACAGCGTTCTGGCACCACCAACACCTAAGGCCCAATTTTATGAAGAGTATAAAAGGCAGGCCGTATAGTATATATAGTTCTGTTCAGAGTATATAGTGCCTGGGAGTCCCCCACGCAAATTAAAAAAAAATTTGGGTGCGGGGTTCCCCTTAATATCCATACCAGAGCCAAAGAGCCTTGTAATGGGCTGGGGGGGGGACCCATGCCGTTTTTCTCAATGATTTTCATCTATATTGCCGGGACCCAACAATACATTACAGCCGCAAGCAGTTATAAATTACTTTTTTTTCCTTTAGAAATGTAATTTTGCTGTGGTATTGTTCTAAACACAGGACAACTGTGTCACTTTACAGGCATACTATAGACACCCCCCAGGAACGATATTTAAAGGAATATTTCATTTTTATTGTTTCACTTTAAGCATTATTTAAATCACTGCTCCCGAAAAAACGTCCATTTTTAAAACTTTTTTTTGCATTGGGCAGGACCTGGGTCTCCAAACACTTTTTATGGCAATAACTTGCACATAAGCCTTTAAAATTAGTACTTTTGTACTTGTTTTTTCATGTTCGTGTCCCATAGACTTTAATGGTGTTCATGTATTCGAACAAACTTTTTGCATGTTCGCATGTTCTGCTGCTAACCGAACCGGGGGGGCCTTCGGCTCATCCCTAGCAAAGACATTCCTAGCAAAGACAATTGTAAACTTTTTCAAGGAACAGGGTCCAATGTGACTAACTCTATTCTGTTTAGCTTTGTGTAATATGTTTGTGTTACATTAATACTAATATTTAAAAAGGGAAGATATAATATTATGACTTTATAATATAACTTTACTTTTTATAGACTCCACGTTCAGTTTGCAGTAAATCATGTCCCCCTGGATACAGAAGATCTTTAGGACGAGGACAGGTTACCTGCTGTTATGACTGTCTACCTTGTCCAGAAGGGGAAATATCTAACAAAACAGGTTTGCAGTAATGATTTGACTTTCTAACTATCCTATTGGTTCAAAAATCTTATTTTATTTAGCTTAAAGGGTTAGGTTACCTTTACAGAAAAAAATTAAAAATGAACTAACACCGTACATCTTCCCCACTCCCCCATCCCTGCTGCACTTATCTTTGGGATTGTCAGCACCCCCGCAGCTGGCCCAGCGGACCTGGGATTTGAAATCCTGGCTTGTCTCCCTTTTTGCCCCTGCAGCGTCTTAATATAAATCTATGAAGGTTTTTATATTTCCAGGTCATGGTGAAGCTAGTAGAAGTTAGTCAAGTTCAAGTAAACATGTTCTGTAATGTTATAGACATGTCTCTGCTTAGCCAAGTAGCATCTTCAGAAGCATTCTTTATTATTATAGCAACATACAGTAGGTAACTCAGTCATCTTTATCAAGTCAATGTGGAATGTGTTAAGGTAGATAATGATTGTCCAAGAACATGATGGACAACAGAGCAGAGGAGTTACCTAAGTGAGAATGGATTATATCTGAACACTTCAGAGCAATAAAGGGAAAAAAATTACTCAGACAGAGAAGAAAATATTGAAGCCTAAGGACTGAACTTTGCAATGGCATCCTGACACGTCCCTGTGCCAGATTTAATCACAACTACAAAATCTTCCATGTATAACAACCACAAATTGGAAGAAGAGGATAAACAACTCCAACTAAGAGTGTCAGGTGTCCTATTGCCTAATCCTCTTTCAACTTGACCCTTAATAGGAAATAGGGCTCTTATATCACTTAGTAGAGATCCAAGTAAAACCATTTGACCTGCGGAAAAGAAAAAATTAACTGATGTGATAAAAGCATTTGATTATCATTCTAAGGTGATCGCTCTACTCATTGATTTCAAGACTTATTAGCAGAGATTTTTTTGTCTGAGAGGTGCAGGTACCCAACACCCCCCCCCCCAGAGAGGGGTAGCAAAGTGGCATGCTGTGCCAGATGGTATGCATGACCAAATTGCGCTAACAGTGAGAGGGTGTAAGCAGGTTGTGTCAATGCTGGTTCAGTGAATTAGCAGCTGGCCCAGGCTGGGGAAAGGGTTAAGTTATATGTGCACAATACCCATTCTTTTTAGTCCCTGCCAGCCCACTTGTAGTATAAAAAGGGGGAATGCTGCGGTCCAAGGCTTTTGGTCAACTCTGTTCTTGCTCTCGATTCATGGTACTTGGACTGCTGCATCTTGCAGTCCGCTGAAGGCATTGGGGTTTCCAAAGGACATCCAAGTCATGGAGAATACCATGCCTGGGCAGCCACACAACTATAGGTAGGGTTAGGAATTGAACTTGTAGATATTGGACTGTAATGTTGAAATTTCACCAGTAAAATTACATTAACTGTTATAAACCTGGTCTGAGGTTATTCAAAGGGTTGCATGTGGGTTCAAGCATAAAACAAATCAGAGTCTGTAAAGGACAAAGGGGTATGAAGCTACACTGCTATAATAAGGTTAACCCGGTAGGGTGGCAGGTCCTCTGATAGCGGGGGGGTCGATATTTTGGCTCCCTCCTTGCTGTTGGTATCTGATAGCAACCGGGTCTGAACACACATTATGGAGACCAACGGCCTGGTCATGAGGTACGGAAATAAAGGAGTTAATGAGCATGCATGAAGTTTGTTCTATGTGCTCGGCAGGACCCCATTCTGTTACTGGGAATGAGGTAACAAAGGTATGCTGGACTGGTGGAGTGGGCGCAGTCTCAGTATAACTTACATCAGATACCGTGCATACTGGCACAGGAGAAGTCATTTTTCAGAAGAACTTTGTACTTTAATTACTGCACATAATGAGGGCTCATCTCTATCTCATCTAAGTTGGAGGACTGCCTTAAAGGAGAAGCCCAGCCAAAGCTTCGTTTTGCACTCCTGTGACCCATTTTCAGCAGAGTGGGCTGAAGTTCGCTATCAGCTGACGTCACAGAAGTCAGGCACCATGTCATCCCGACAATGGGAGTCTGGATCCACCAGGTGCCTGGTCTGACACTCGTCTCAGCCCCTCAGTGAGCTGAGCTGCTGAGAGCCTGAGACGGCTGCTCCCTGCCCCTCCACAGCTCAGAGCTCCAATGAGTGCAAAGGGAGATGAGTAGAGAGCTGTGAATGACAGTCTACATCTCTCTGCTCACAGAGCATGAAAACCAAGTGATCGGCCATTTGACATGCGGAAATTTCCGCAGGTCAAATGGCCAATTTTGCCCGGTTGCCCGGTTTTCAATGCAGAGGCATGGGGGACAGATGCAGCATTGGACCAATGCTGCATCCACCTAGGTAAGTATGAATCTAAAAAAAAAAAGAAACCCATGCTATTCTTTTAATGTTTGAATGTTCACATGACTGCAGTCTCCACCTTGTCCTGGGCATTGTAGAGAGTGGTCTGCGCAAGAGGTACTCCAGTGTGCAGGCTAAGTAGGCCTTGCCCACATGGGTTTTAAAGTGGGAGTAAACTCCCATGCATGATTTTTACCTATAGGTACGTTTGTAGTAAGGCTTACCTATAGGTACAGTAAATAGCTCCTGAACATGCACTGTTTAGGAGATACCGTATTTATCGGCGTATAACACGCACAGGCGTATAACACGCACATTCATTTTAAGAGGGAAGTTTCAAGAAAAAAATACAATTTTAAATAAGGATCTTTGAAGCAATATAAGGATCAGTTCCCATCTGCAGCCTCACCATTGCCATCAATGCAGCCTGATCAATGCCCATCTGCCGCCTCACAAGTGTCATCAATGCAGCCTCACCATTGCCATCAATGCAGCAACCTCACCATTGCCATCAATGCAGCAGCCTCACCATTTCCTTCAGTGCAGCAGCCTCACCATTGCTATCGGTGCAGCCTGATTGATGCCCATTTGCAGCCTAGAGGGGACAGGGAGGGGGCGGGACGAGCACCGACAGATTACATACAGTGAGAATCTCAGATGATAGACAGAACAGTGGTCCAATGGCGGCCCAGGAGAAGGGACTTCCTATTACAGAGACCGTCAAGTAAACAGGAAATTCTCACTGTATGTAATCTGATGGCGCTCGTCCCGCCCCCCTGCCTGCCCCCTCCGAGGCAGCTAAAATTGAGGTATTGGCGTATAACACGCACATGCTATTCGCATCCAATTTTCATGGTAAAAAAGTGAGTGTTATACGCCAATAAATACAGTATTTACTTTTAATGCACCTGATGACATCACTGGCGCATATGCTCTGAGGTAACGGCATACCGTGCCGTCCCCTCAGAGTCCTATGCCATTAACTGCAGCTTCCACATGCATGTGCGAAAGTGACATAATTGTGGCTCCAGCCACTCACACAGTGGGAACCCACAAACTCAGAAGGAAGACCGGGTCCTAGGGGAGATGGGAGGTGAAGACGTGAGGACGTAACGCCCGTCACGGAGGGAGGAGCTCCAGAGTGTCAGCTGGCCGCCGAGAGCAGGGAAGGACACAGAGACGCGGACGCCACGGATAGCCGGCATACAGGAGATAAGATGAGAGGCTTCGCCACCCCGCAGGAGGAGAGACATTAACCGCCGCTACGTGATTAGAGGAATGGGAGACAATCCACATCAGATATAGAGGGAACAGCGCCCGCAGGTCTGACATCTTGGTACGGAGAGGCACGGACACCGCCACCCCCCCACCTTCCGGGATTTTAGCACACCCCCCCATCCGGCTGTATGAAAGGCTGTAAGTATAGTCACCCCAAGAGAGGGGAGGAAAAACATTCCTGGTGAAGAGCAAAAACAACATAACAAGTAAGCAACTAAGTATACACTGTTTACAGGCTGCGGTCCCTTGATGGTGCTTTAAACGGCTGGTTCTGTTTTTTTTTTTTTTTTTTTGTATGAACATTTTTCTGTTACCGGGATAGGAGGTCTGTGCAATAAAACGGGGGACGAGTAATCATTCATACGGACTATCAAAGGGCCCCCAGGTTTGCGAGGCTGCCCCCTACACATACCAAGTGAGCCCGAGAATAAAGCAAGTAAACGGGGGTGACCAACACTAAACGCACAAATTGGGACGGGAATAAGGACAGCAATCTTATAGGACCCCACAATAGTAGAAGTCAATCAAGGGACATAAAATAGATTCCTTCCGCGTAACCGCTAAAAACCCCTCCAAATAGACTCTTTAATGTTCTAGGGCACCCCCTCACGGAAGTGGAGGGATATTAAGAGGACCAGGCTGGGGAAGCGAATTAGGGGGCAGAGAAAGGGAGATAAAATGAATAAAAACACAACGAAAGTAACAAGGGGAAACGCTCCCAAATCCCCCAAAGATAAACCAACAGTCAGCACACTAAAACAATATATGACACAGGGAGCAAGCCCTAGGAGTATGGAGTTGGTCAGACAAAGTCAAAGCAAAACAGAAAAAAAAAAGGGATCCGATAAAAAAACAGGAGACTCCCCAGAACACTCTAAAGATGATTTATCAACAGAGGAGGACCATGACGTAAGTGGAATCAATGGGGAAGCAACAGGGTCCTCCACATTAACAAAAGGCGAGATGTGTGATTTGCTCCGGAAAATGGAAAACTCGATTAAAACGGATATTCAAAACCTGAGAGGAGACCTGGGACATATACTAGAAAGGGTAGAGTGTACGGAAAAAACGTCTGAAAAACAGAGGCAAGAAATTGAAAGTCTTAGACAGCAAATGAAGGAAACGCGGAAAAATCAAAAGTTGTTACTATACAAGCTGGAAGACCAGGAGAACAGGAGCAGACGGAAGAACATCAGGATTCGTTCAGTCCCAGAAAAAGGGGATGAAGATCTGAAGAAATTGATTCCCATAATCCTCCGGCCTTTGATTAATAAAGAAGGAGAGGACTGTTTAAAGATAGAAAGGATTCATCGGGTGGGGTATGCCAGGGAAGCAAGGACAGAACGACCAAGAGACATTATAGTCAGATTCAGAGACTATGAAGTTAAATGGGAAATCTGGAAAAATCTGAAAAGAAAAGCACCAATAAGGGTCGATGGAGTGGAAATCCAGTTCTATGCAGACCTGGCGCAAGAAACCCTAGCAAGAAGAAGAATATTGAAACCCCTACTGGAATTAATGATTGCACAAAACATCAAATATTCTTGGGGATTCCCGGCCTGTCTGAAAGGACATAAGGAAGGGAGGTCTGCTATATTGCGATTCCCAGAGGATTTAGAAGAATTTTGTAAAAGGCTGGACATACAGGTTCCGGATTTACCAGGCTGGTCAACAGAAGATTAGGGGACTTACCAAGTTCTCAGCCGTGGGGAAAGGAGGGGGGCGGGAAAATAACAGATAAGAAAATAAAGCCAAGATAAGAATGAAATGGGCAGGCACCCCACTACAATAGTTATCCTAAGGAGTGGGAGGTAGCTAAACACCTGGAGCTCCACCTTTTGACCAAAGGGATCAGAAAGGGCTCAGACGGAGTCCCTGGATGACCTTAGGGGCCCTGAGGGGCCAAAGGGGGGGTGGGGGAGGGGGAGTGGGGGGGGTGAGGGGGGGGAGGGGGGGGGGTGGGAGGGGGGGAGAGGTGGGGAGTGGGGAGGTGGGGAGTGGGAAGGGGAGGGGGGAATGAAAGGCGTAAAAGGGGAAAACGAATGTAACTCGAATCAAGTCAGTGAAGCGCAGCATTCTGTCTTAGGATAAACATGACAACTCTTAAATTTTTGACATATAATGTTAAAGGCCTGAACACACCCTATAAAAGAAGCCATGTATTAAGAGAACTGAAAGAGCAGGGAGCAGGAATAGTGTCATTACAAGAAACACATCTGACATATGAATCTAACATCAGATTATGGTCTAAAAATTTTCCGACATGGTATTATGGCGATACAATATCTAATAGAGCAAGAGGAGTGGCAATAGGAATAGCAAAAGAAGTGCAATTTAAATTAGATGGAAGAATGCAGGATACGGAAGGTAGATTCCTTTTTTTAAAGGGATCACTAGGTGGGTTGGATTGTACTATCGCAAATATCTATGCTCCTAATAAAAATACAGTAAAATTCCTGATAAGTACACTGGAGAAATTGACAACCTTCAGGAAAGGGGGCCTGATAGTGATGGGGGATCTCAACGTGTGTCTAGAACCAACGTTGGACAGTGCGTCCGGTGTGCAGGGGACGAATAACGAGCAGCTTAGACGGCTTAGACAGAAATTACATGAGAACCAACTGATAGACATATGGCGAATACTGAATGGTAGAATAAGAGATTATACGTTTTACTCCTCTGCACACCGGACGTATTCCAGATTGGATTATATACTACTGGAACACAGATGGTTGGAGAGGGTCACTGTAGCAAAAATAGGAACCATCACATTGTCAGACCATGCCCCAGTGGAAATGGAACTGCTCACCTCCCACATACAGAGAAAGCTCCCCCTATGGAGATTAAATGAGGACCTGCTGTATGATGAGGGGGTGGCTCAAAGGGTGGAAGAGGAACTTAAAGAGTACTTTAGGAGAAATGATACAGGAGAGGTTTCGGGAGCAGTGGTATGGGAGGCCCATAAAGTATATATAAGGGGAATATTAATAAAAGAGGGAGCCAGAAAAAAAAAAGAAAGGAACAACAAAAAGAGAAATCTTACGACGGAAATATTTAACATAGAACAAGAACACAAAAAAATGAGAGGACTCCATAAAGAAATATACCAAAAACTGATTGACAAAAGAGGCGAGTTGAAAAAACTTGTAGAGCAAGAAATAAAAGAAAAATATTTTCTAATTGAGAAAGAGAGATACCAGTGGGGGGATAAAACTGGGAAACATCTGGCCAGAATGTTAAGGGAAAGAAAAGCCCGTAATTTTATAGATAGGATACAGACTAAGCAGGGCACAATGGTCCATGAAACAAAAGTAATAGGAGAGGCATTTCGAAACTACTATCAAGAACTGTACTCAAGAGAGCATAAGGGGGAGCACGAGAGGTTAAAGGAAAAAAAGATAAGGGAATTCTTAAAGCATGCGGGAATACCAGAGATTCAGGAGAGAGAAAGGGAAGCCCTGGAGGAAGTTATCTCGGAAGAAGAGGTGAAGGAAGCAATATCAGAGACAGCACAAGGAAAGAGCCCAGGGCCAGATGGATTCACTGTAGGTTATTACAAAAAATTTAAAGATATCCTAATTCCGAAGATGTGCCAGTATATGAACGGGTTAGGAAAAGACTTCGAACTAAGCAGGGAGGCACAAACAGCTTTGATTACGGTGATCCCAAAGGAAGGAAAAGATGCGACCCTCTGTTCCAGCTACAGACCCATATCGCTACTAAATGCAGATACAAAGATCTTCGCAAAAATATTGGCAAAGAGGATGAAGGGACTAATGAATTCGTTGGTCCATCCGGATCAAACAGGGTTTGTGGCTGGAAGAGAGGGGAAGGATCATGGGGTGCGAACTCTGCTCCTTATACAAAAAATAAAAGAGGACGGGGCCCCCGGTCTGCTCTTGTCTTGCGACGCGGAAAAGGCGTTTGACAGAGTAGACTGGGGGTTCATGTTCCAAACATTAGGCAAAATGGGGTTGGGCCCAAGGATGTTGGAAAGAATTAAAACACTGTATAGACAACCGAGAGCAGCAATTAGGATCAACGGAGCACTTTCAGAAACTTTTGAAATGAGGAGAGGGACAAGGCAAGGGTGTCCCCTGTCTCCACTTCTTTTTATCCTCTCATTAGAGCCCCTCCTTGCAACCCTAAGAAACGACCCCGACATTAAAGGACCAAAAGTGGGCAAGGAAGAGCACAAGATATCGGCATTTGCCGATGATGTGCTCTTCTATATAATTAAACCAGAATATACCCTCCCAAAATTAATTAGAACGATAGAACAATATGGAGAGCTCTCAAATTTTAAGATAAATATAGGAAAATCCGAAATCTTAAACATAAATCTAAGGAAAGCAGAAGAAGACGAGTTGAGGAAGAAATTTCAATTTACTTGGAAAAAAGAAATAAAATATTTAGGCGTAAAATTAGCTAATTCCCTGGATAAAATATATAAAGTGAATTATATCCCCCTATTGGATGAAATTAGGAAAGAAGGAAAAAAAATACAGACTAGACCAATCTCTTGGATAGGTCGGATAAACGCCATAAAAATGACCCTGCTACCAAAAATTACCTATAAATTCCAAATGCTACCTATTGAACTACCAACATATTACCTCAAAAAATTAAAAACAATACTAACAAATGTCATTTGGAAAAATAAAAAACCGAGGGTATCCCTAAAGATGCTAAGAAAAGAGAAAAGGAATGGGGGCCTGGCGGCACCGGATATCGTAACATACTACAACGCAATAATTCTGTCACGAGCGATAGAATGGGTAAGGGATAATCAAGAAAAAAGATGGGTAAACCTGGAAAAATTCTTAAGTAAGGCACAGTTAGGAGTAATTATTTGGAACCCCCCCCAACACAGAACGTTAGATGAAAATACACAAGGGTTAACACGGGTGGTAATTAGGTTATGGGATAGAACTTATAAACAGTTAAATAAGACATACAACTCACCACTTATAAGAGTTAATGACAACGAGTTTTTCGCACCAGGGAAAATAAGTATAGGGGGGAAATGGATAAAGAAAGATAAGGTGGAATTAAGAGAGATAATGGATAAGGGGAAAATTAAAACAATGCACGAACTACAACAGGACACAGAAGTATGGGTGATCAATGCATGGCGTTATGCACAGCTAGAAAGGTTTATTAGAAAACTACCACAACCGATAAGATCAGGAGAAGAATTGACGGGATTAGAAAAATTATGCACATTAGAAAACACAAAAAACACGATATCAAAATTATATAAACTATTATTAGTTGAAGATGAAATAGAGAAACCCACCTATATTAAACAATGGGAAAAGGACCTGGGGACACTGGTTGATACTAGCACGATAAAAAAGATTATGAACCTTACCCATAGATCGGCGATAGATGTAAAAACAACCGAAATGAACTACAAGTGTTTAGTGAGGTGGTATATGACACCAGAGAGGGCTAGTAAATTCCAAAAAGAGTCATCGGCAGATTGTTGGAGGGGATGTGGGGAAATAGGTTCAATGGCACACATATGGTGGAAATGCCCTAAGATTCAAGAATACTGGGAGAATGTTCTGAGTATGATTAAAAAAATTACGGGAAAGGAGGTGAAAAAAGACCCATGGTCGGTGCTCTTCCACGGCATTAAGGATAGTGAGAAACAATATAAAGCGTCATTGGTGCCTCACCTAATCAATGCAGCAAAAAAATTAATACCCAAAAATTGGAGAGAAAAAGAACCCCCACAGATTTGGGAGTGGATTAATGCCGTGGAGGAAACCTACATCATGGAGAGGTTCTACGGTAGCAAGGAAGGAGGTGGTGAAGGAAGGAAGGATAACTGGAAGAGTTGGAGAGACTTTAAAAAAACATGGAGTTACGCTGAGAAAGTGAGCTATCAGTAGAGTTACATTCGGTAAGAGTATCTACATCAGGGAATAAGGGGGAGGGGGGGAGGAGGGGAGATGAAACAACGTAAGGGAGAAGAACGATCGAGATGTTAATAATAAAGGATGTTTTCCTGTTTTCTTCTCTCGAAATAAGGGTGGGTAGAGGGAAAGAAGGGAGGGGGTTTATATCGAGATGGGAAGATTGTTACATTATGAGAGAACTATATTGCCACTACCCCTTCCCTATCTATCTCAAATCTTATTGAGTGATGTGAATTCTAGCCACAGTGATGTGAAAGAAAAAAGAGACGTACATGAATGGAAAATTTGATGTTTGTCTCACTACTTAAAGTAAACTGAGTGGCAAAAAAAAAAAAAAAAAAAGAAAAAAAAAAAAAAAAAAAAAAAAAAAGAAGGAAGACCGGGTGAAGATGGAAGCACCTTCAGCAGTGACAGAGTGCTGCTGGATGGCTTCGTTCTTAGGTAAGTTTCAAATAATGTGCTAATATGCAATGCATATTAGCACATTATGGTGGACTTCCAGTTCCGGCGCCACATGAGGAGGAGGTACAGTGGGGACAGAAAGTATTCAGACCCCCATACATTTTTCACTCTTTGTTAAATTGCAGCCATTTGCTAAAATCATTTAAGTTCATTTGTTTCCTCATTAATGTACACACAGCACCTCATATTGACAGAAAAACACAGAATTGTTGACATTTTTGCAGATTTATTAAAAAAGAAAAACTGAAATATCACATGGTCCTAAGTATTCAGACCCTTTGCTCAGTATTTAGTAGAAGCACCCTTTTGATCTAATACAGCCATGAGTCTTTTTGGGAAAGATGCAACAAGTTTTTCACACCTGGATTTGGGGATCATCTGCCATTCCTCCTTGCAGATCCTCTCCAGTTCTGTCAGGTTGGATGGTAAACGTTGGTGGACAGCCATTTTTATGTCTCTCCAGAGATGCTCAATTGGGTTTAAGTCAGGGCTCTGGCTGGGCCATTCAAGAACAGTCACGGAGTTGTTGTGAAGCCACTCCTTCGTAAACCTTTGGCCGAGTCTGAGGTCCTGAGCACTCTGGAGAAGGTTTTTGTCCAGGATATCTCTGTACTTAGTCGCATTCATCTTTCCCTCGATTGCAACCAGTTGTCCTGTCCCTGCAGCTGAAAAACATCCCCACAGCATGATGCTGCCACCACCATGCTTCACTGTTGGGCCTGTATTGGACAGGTGATAAGCGGTGCCTGGTTTTCTCCACACATACTGCTTAGAATTAAGGCCAAAAAGTTCTATCTTGGTCTCATCAGACCAGAGAATCTTATTTCTCACCATCTTGGAGTCCTTCTTGCACTGAGGAGAGGCTTCCGTCTGGCCACTCTGCCATAAAGCCCCAACTAGTGGAGGGCTGCAGTGATGGTTGTCTTTCTCCCATCTCCTGACTGCATCTCTGGAGCTCAGCCACAGTGATCTTTGGGTTCTTCTTTACCTCTCTCACCAAGGCTCTTCTCCCCCGATAGCTCAGTTTGGCCAGACGGCCAGCTCTAAGAAGGGTTCTGGTCGTCCCAAACATCTTCCATTTAAGAATTATGAAGGCCACTGTGCTCTTAGGAACCTTAAGTGCAGCAGAAATTAATTTTTAACCTTGGCCAGATCTGTGCTTTGCCACAATTCTGTCCCTGATCTCTTTGGGCAGTTCCTTTGACCTCATGATTCTCATTTGCTCTGACATGCACTGTGAGCTTTAAGGTCTTATATAGACAGGTGTGTGGCTTTCCTATTTAAGTCCAATCAGTATAATCAAACTGGACTCAAATGAAGGTGTAGAACCATCTCAAGGATGATCAGAAGAAATGGACAGCACCTGAGTTAAATATATGAGTGTCACAGCAAAGGGTCTGTATACTTGGGACCATGTGATATTTTAGTTTTTCTTTTTAATAAATCTGCAAAAATTTCAACAATTCTGTGTTTTTTTTGTCAATGTGGGGTGCTGTGTGTACATTAATGAGGAAAAAATGAACTTAATGATTTTAGCAAATGGCTGCATTATAACAAAGTGAAAAATTTAAGGGGGTCTGAATACTTTCTGTCCCCACTGTAGGTATACACGGCTCCCGACGCACTCCTCATAAATCCTGCTTTTCAAATCCGCTAGTGCCTCGGGGAGACTCCCCTTCATCCTCGATACCTTGGGGATCACATGGATCGCTTTGTGGAGCAATCACATGCTCGAGCATTGCCCACCATGGTACCCCCCATGGGAGACACGGCCGCAGCCGAAGCCAAAATGGCGGCCACTCCGTGTTTAACAGAGACACTACAGTCTCCCACAATACGAGGAGCAACGGCCACAGATCCTGCCTCTCCTGCATGCATAGCACAAGCAGTATATACCTTACTGGGCCCCACTCTGACTGCTACAGTGGACGCTTCAGTACACAGGGGGCTGGAGCAGCTGCATGTAGAATTACAGGCACAGGCTCAGAGGCTCTCACACGTGGAAGACAGGCTCTCATCACTGGAAGATGAATCCACTGCCAACACTGCTGTGCTAGCATTACTGCTGCAAATAGAGACATATGGGACAAGCTCAACTATTTGGAAAATCGCTCCAGAAGGAACAATTTATGCATAATTGGGCTGCCAGAATCTATTTCCAATACCCAGGTCACGAATATCTGCGCTAAAATTATTCCTGAACAACTGGGGCTCCGCATACCCTGCACTATAGAACGTGCCAATTGCATTGGTCAGTACTCAAAAAGTCGCGCCAAACCTCGACATGTCATTGTCAAATATCTCAACCGTGCTGACAAAAACGCCATTATGTAGAAATTTTGCCGTACACGTTCCCTGTCAGTTGAATGCACAATCCTGCTACTCTTTGCGGACTACTCAATGGAATTAATGAAACAACATAAGGCATTCTCTTTGATCTGCACGACTCTATACAACAACCAAGTTAGATTCTCCCTCACCTACCTGGCAATCCTGCTCATCCAAACCACACATGGTAACACCTTACTTTCACCTCCCTGGAAGAAGTGTAACAATACAATAATGCCTCTGGCACAGAAATGGAACATATCAACTCTGCAGAGGGCTCCTCTTCAACATCTGCTACTTCTTCCTCCACACCACCTAAACAACAATGCAGCCCAACCAAGCCTCCATACAAATGCAGTCAATTTACTCACCAGGAAGATCAATCCGGAAATCGCTGACAGACTTCGGAGACTCTCTATCATTGAATCTACATGGGTGACGGGTAGTTACATAGTTACATAGTAGGTGAGGTTGAAAAAAGGCACAAGTCCATCAAGTCCAACCTATGTGTGCTATTATATGTCAGTATTACATTGTATATCCCTGCATGTTGCGGTCATTCAGGTGCTTATCTAATAGTTTATCTAATAGTTTCTTGAAACTATTGATGCCCCCCGCTGAGACTACCGCCTGTGGAAGGGAATTCCATATCCTTGTCGCTCTTACAGTAAAGAACGCTCTACATAGTTTAAGGTTAAACCTCTTTTCTTCTAATTTTAATGAGTGGCCACAAGTCTTGTTAAACTCCTATCTGCGAAAAAGTTTTATCCCTATTGTGGGGTCACCAGTATGGTATTTGTATATTGAAATCATATCTCCTCTCAAGCGTTTCTTCTCCAGAGAGAATAAGTTCAGTGCTCGCAACCTTTCCTCATAACTAAGATCCTTCTTTATTAGCTTTGTTGCCTTTCTTTTTTTACTTGCTCCATTTCCAGTACATCCTTCCTGAGGACTGGTGCCCAGAACTGGTCAGCATACTCTAGGTGCGGCCAGGCCAGAGTCTTGTAGAGCAGGAGAATTATCGTTTTATCTCTAGAATTAATCCCCTTTTTAATGCATGCCAATATTCTGTTTGCTTTGTTAGCAGCAGCGTGGCATTGCATGCCATTGCTGAGCCTATCATCTACTAGGACCCCCAGGTCCTTTTGCATCCTAGATTCCCCCTGAGGTTCTCCCTGCAGTGTATAGATTTTTTGTCACCCAAATGCATTATTTTACATTTTTCTACATTGAACCTCATTTGCCATGTAGTTGCTCACCCAATTAATTTGTTCAGATCTTTTTGCAAAGTTTCCACATCCTGCGGAGAAGTTATTGCCCTGCTTAGCTTAGTATCGTCCGCAAATACAGGGATTGAACTGTTTACCCCATCCTCCAGGTGTTTTATTAACAAATTAAACAGGATTGGTCCCAGCACAGAAGCCTGGGGGACCCCACTACCCACCTATGACCATTCTGAGTACTCCCCATTTATCACCACCATCTGAACTCACCCTTGTAGCCAGTTTTCAATCCATGTACTCACCCTATGGTCCATGCCAATGGACCTTATTTTGTACAGTAAACGTTTATGGGGAACTGTGTCAAATGCCTTTGCAAAATCCAGATAAACCACGTCTACGGGCCTTCCTTTATCTAGATGGCAACTCACCTCCTCATACAAGGTTATTAGATTGGTTTGGCAAGAACGATTCTTCATGAATTCATGTTGATTACTGCTAATGATACTGTTCTCATTACTAAAATCTTGTATATAGTCCCTTATCATGCCCTCCAAGAGTTTACATACTATTGATGTTAGGCTAACTGGTCTGTAATTCCTAGAGATGTATTTTGGGCCCTTTTTAAATATTGGTGCTACATTGGCTTTTCTCCAATCAGTTGGTACCATTCCAGTCAGTAGACTGTCAGTAAAAATTAGGAACAATGGTCTGGCAATTACTTGACTGAGTTCTCCAAGTACCCTCGGGTGCAAGCTGGTTCCGGTGATTTATTAATGTTAAGTTTCCCAAGTCTAATTTTAATTCTGTCCTCTGTTAACCATGGAGGTGCTTCCTGTGATGTGTCATGAGGATAAATACCGTAGTTTGGTTACTGAAGCATCCCAATACCCTCGTGAAGAAGGAGGGGAAGAATAAATTCAATACCTTCGCCATCTCCCCATCCTTTGAAACCAGATGTCCTTTCTCATTCTTTATGGGGCCAATAGGGTCTGTCCTCCCTTTTTTACTGTTTACATACTTAAAGAATTTCTTGGGATATTTTTGCTCTCCTCCGCTATGTGTCTTTCATGTTCTATCTTAGCTGTCCTTATTGCACCCTTACATGTCTTGTTGCATTCTTTATAAAGTCTGAATGCTGATGATGATTCCTCAACCTTGTATTTTTTGAAGGCCTTCTCCTTTGCTTTTATATGCATTTTTACATTGGAGTTAAGCCAACCAGGACTTTTGTTTAAATGTATTACCCAATAAGATGCATTGGTTAATGCCCTTATTTAATATGCTCTTAAAACAAACCCATCTCTCCTACGTGTTCTTTGTTCCTAAGATTTTATCCCAATTTATGCCTTCTAGCAAGGTTTGTAGTTTAGGGAAGTTGGCTCTTTTGAAATTCAGTGTCTTTGTATTCCCCTTATGTTTCCTATTTGTGTGATTTATACTGAAGCCAATAGACCTGTGATCGCTGTTACCCAAATTGCCCCGTATTTCCACATCCGTGATCAGGTCTGTATTGTTGATAATCAGTAGATCCAGTAATGCTTCATTTCTAGTTGGTGTGTCTACCATCTGATCCATAAAATTGTCCTGCAAGACATTTAGGAACTGGCGAGCCTTAGATCAATGCGCGGTTCCCTCCGCCCAGTCTATGTCTGGATAATTAAAATCCCCCATTATGGTGACGCTTCCCATCCTTGCTGCTAATCCAAATTGTGATAGAAGATCTGTCTCCCCTTCCTCCTTCAGGTTAGGGGGCCTATTTAATGCTCCCAGTATTATTTTCCCCTTAGCTTCATCCCTTTGGAGCTTTACCCATAAGGATTCCACCTCCTCCCTAGCTCCCTTAGTGATGTCATCTCTCACATTCACTTGTACATTATTCTTGATATATAGGCATACCCCTCCCCCCTTTTTTACCCTCTCTATCCTTGCGATAAAGGGTATACCCTTGAATATTTGCCAGCCAATCATGAGAGCTGTTGAACCAGGTCTCTGGAATTCCCACAAAATCCAAATCCTCCTCGTACAACAGTATCTCTAGTTCACCCATCTTGTCTGCCAGGCTCCTGGTATTGGTGAACATGCCACGTAGTTTAGACCGGTCGCATATTATCCTTATATTGGGTGTTCTGAGATTGCAACTAGGACTTGCTACTATACTTACCTTGGGTTTATGTGCTTTGGTCAACCTACCACTAATGCCCCCAATACTACCCTCTGGAATATGTTCCGCGCTGACTATCTCTACCTCTGGACCCCCCCCCCCATCGCCTAGTTTAAAGACCCCTCTAACTTTTTGGCCATCTTCATTCCCAGCTGATCTGCACCCTCCTCATTTAGGTGCAGTCCATCCCTTCTATAGTACTGGTTATCGACTGAGAAGTCAGCCCAGTCCTCCAGGAGCCCAAACCCCTCCTTACTACACCAGCTCTTCAGCCACTAGTATTCCCCCCCTTTCTCTGTTTTTGTTTGAACTCTCTGTTGCATTATATGGACTAACCCACTGTGCTACTCATGTATGGTTATTAGCTAGATGTTCCTTTTACCACTAGGATAAATTACTATCCGCACCTATGGTTACCTTTAAGGTTCCTGCTGCTAGCACATTATGGCTGTACCTTGCAGGATTAAAAAAAAAAAAACAGTGCTTTACTACTGCCTTAAAGAGGCATGGTTAAACAAAACCTGATCTTAGTCACTGTATACATAGTGCACACCTGCTTCACTCCTTGTACCCACACAGTATGCTTTAAGTTTTGTGCCACATAATGGACCCATACAACAATCAGCACAGTTATTTAAAAGAAAAAAATAAACTGTTGCATATGCTTTTCAGTCTACCTTAAAGCAACCTTTGCAATACAGTCAGTAACGTTTTAGCAATCAACAATTGTTGAGACAATTAAACACCATAGTCAGCGGTTTGTAGTGTAAAAGTAGCATAAAGAGTTTAGTGGTCAGGATTATGTCATATGTAGTGCAGCATACAGAGTGCAGTAGTCCGAAGTGTAGCACTACCCCACAGGGGCTGCTGGCAACTGATTCCCCTAATCCTGCACAGCCAGGCAACATGCATTCTCTGCTTGCATCCAGACACAAGAAGTCAGTCCCTTGGGTTTGATTTATGGGATGCCCAACTTCAATCATGAACAACAACAAGGGACAACTTCTTTCCTCTGTACAAAAGATCCTGGACCACTTTCCATCTTGTACAGTATATACATACAGTTCTTAGTGGATTTAAAAGTCCATTACAGATTAGGAGCTCTCGGCCCCTCTCACAAATAGCACAAAAGTTGAGGTAAACTACATGCAGGAGTGTATCCTCTCCTTGTGTTTAACTGATCCCAGCTAAACTGCTTGCAGGCACTAGGGATGAGCCGAACACCCCCCGGTTCGATGCACACCAGAACCTGCAAACGGACCGAAAATTCGCACGAACATTGGAACCCCATTGAAGTCTATGGGACACGAACGTTAGAAATCAAAAGTGCTAATTTTAAAGGCTAATTTGCATGGTATTGTCCTAAAAAGGGTTTGGGGACCTGGGTCCTGCCCCAAGGGACATGTATCAATGCAAAAAAAAGTTTCAAAAACGTCCGTTTTTTCGGAAGCATTAATTTTAATGATGCTTAAAGTGAAAAAAAAGTGAAATATTCCTTTATATATCATACCTGGGGGGTGTCTATAGTATGCCTGTAAAGTGGCGCGTGTTTCCCGTGCTTAGAACAGTCCCTGCACAAAATGACATTTTTAAAGGAATAAAAGTCATTTAAAACTGCTTACGGCTTTAATGTAATGTCCGGTCCTGGTAATATGGATGAAAATCAGTGAGACAAACAGCATGGGTACCCCCCCCAGTCCATTACCAGGCCCTGTGGGTATTGTATGGATATTAAGGGGAACCCCGCACACAAATTAAAAAAAGGAAAGGTGTGGGGCCCCAGGCCCTCTGAACAGCAGTATACAGGCGGTGCAAACAAGACAGGGACTGTAGGTTTGTTGTTAAGTAGAATCTGTTTGTAATTTTGAACTGGTACATTTTTAAAGTGTAGCTCCAGCCAAAAAATCTATTTTTAGGCTTTTTGGAAAACTTAGGGAAGGGTTATCACCCCTGTGACATTTGTTTTGCTGTCTGTGCACCTCTTCAGAAGATTTTACCTCACTTTCTGTCCCAATGACAAATGTTTTTTGACAATTTGGGGTTTTTAGTGAAACAAGGATTGGTGATAAAGCATCATTGGAATAGAAACACGTTTTTCCCATATTAACTCTTACAGGAGAGAATTTCCCTTCCTAGGGGTAGATTTCCTTGTCAAAAGAAGTTTATTGAGTATACAATGTTATAAAGATACATAAAATAAGTTTACAAGGATCTATAAAGTAAGCTCATTGTTTTACAGTAGGGTTTATATAGGTAAATATCATGAAATTTCAAATATTAAACATTGGGTTCACGTAAACCTAAATTAAAGATATATATCATTTCCTTAGTTACTTTTGTAGGTATTTAAATGATTTATACCTACTATACATATTGTTTACAGGTAGAGTGTATATAGGTCAAATAAATTGTGATAATGAGCTTTAATCGTAAGGTGGAGAAAAGGAAAGAGAAAGAAGAAAAAGGGTAGAAAGGTAGAGGTATGGTCCACAAGGTTGTCCCACTCGTCAGTTTATTATTCTTTTTAGTTCTCTTTGAAGCCTTAGAATGGGTGTCTCTGTAAGTCATTTAATCTGTTACCATGGCAACAGGACAGAGTCATTGAAGTTTGACAGGAACTGTTGTTTTATCCAAGGATGCCAAAGTTTTTCAAATTTTGGAATTTGATTTTGATCGATGGCTACCATCTTAGCATGGGACATTGTATTATTCATTCTGTGAATTGTTTCTGCTAGTACCAATGTGGGAGATTTCCATGCCTTGGCCACTGTTTGTTTTGCAGCCGTTATTAGTTGGATCATAAGTTTGAATTGAGAGAGTGTTAACTATTCCGGTTTTAGATTAAGTAAAGTTATATATGGATCTGGTTGTATTGTTTTTTTAAATATTTTAGATGCAATCAGGAAGACTTCCTTCCAGAAGGTTTGGATTACTGGGCACGTCCACCATATGTGTAAATGTGTGCCTATTTCTGGGCATCCTCGAAAACAAAGAGCTGAAGTATTAGGTGAATATTTTGCCACTCTAGCAGGTACAAGGTACCAGCGAGTTAGGACTTTATAATTTGTCTCCAGTGCTAAGATGTTGGGTGAAGATGACTTAGATGTGAGCCATATGTTAGACCAGTCCGTGTCTTCTAAAGTTCGTCCCAGGTCCTCCTTCCACCTCTGAATGTAAGAGGGTCTATTAAGATTTGCTACTCCATATAATTGATTATAAAGTGATTAAATTGTACCTTTAGCAAATGGATCTTTTGTACAGATTGATTCAAATATGGATAATTGGGATAATGGTGTATCGCCCTTTAGGAATGGTGTATAGAAATTTTTGATTTGGAGATATCTAAATATCTCAGAGTTTGGTAGATCATATTTTTCTCTAAGCGATGGGAATGAAAGGAATGATTTAGATGCTATGAAGTCATTTAGTGTCTGAATGCCTGATGTTGTCCAAGCTTTAAAAGAATTTGGGTAGATTCATGCCGGATAAAAGGCCAGATTTCTGATAAAAGAAAGGAGAGGATTGTGTGGAGATTGTAACTGATATTTGGTTTTTAGTTTATCCCAGAGAGATAAGAAGTGTTTAGTTATGGGATTATGAATTTTAAAGCGGTCTTTAGGATCAAGCCATAATAAGTTTGATATTAATAGAGGGTCATTTTCTGAAGCCTCTATAAATACCCATAATGGGATTTCCTGTTTTGCATGGTATTTGGACAGACTGGCCAAATGTGCTGCTCTGTAGTAGTTAGTAAAATTAGGGTATCCCAGGCCTCCTTTATTTTTGGGAAGATGTAGTGTGTGTATAGGTATACGTGGTTTAGAAGAGCCCCATATAAACAAAGTTGCTCTTTTTTGTACTATTCTCAAAAAATAGGAAGGAATTGGAATAGGGAGGACTCTGAATAGATAAAGCAATTTGGGTAGAATAGTCATTTTGATTGCATTAATCTTCCCTATCCAGGATAAAGGAAGTTGCGACCATTGTTTTATTAGATTTGTGATCTGTCTTAATACAGGAGGATAATTGGTTGAGAATAAGTCAGAATGAGATGCTGTTAAATGAATTCCAAGATATGGGATTGATTTTTCTGCCCATGTGAATGGGAGTACAGCCCTAGCTGGGATCAATTCCATGTTTGTGAGTGAAATAATAAGCACTAGGCATTTCTTAGGATTAATCATAAGGCCGGATAAGGCTGCAAATCCATCAAGAGCTGGTATTAAGTTAGGACCAGAGACCTGTGGTGATGATAGAAAAAGTAAAATATTGTCTGCAAATATACATAATTTGTGTGTAATACCTCCTACTTCAATGCCAGTTATAGTTTGGTTTGTTCTGATGTATTGGGCCATGGGTTCGAGTATAAGGGCAAATAATAAGGGAGATAATGGGCAACCCTGTCGGGTACCTCTTTCGATATTAAAGGCATCAGATTTGTATCCAGCATATTTTATATAGGCTTTGGGTTTAATATATAATGCTTTAAACCATGTTAAAAAGTGGGGTCCAAAACCCCATTTTTGTAATGAATATTGCATATATTGCCAGGATACTGTGTCAAATGCCCTCTTAATATCGAGTGATAGAAAACATAAAGGGATTTTCCGTTTTTTAGCAATATGTGCCAATAACACTGCCCTGCGTATATTATCGCCTGCCTGTCTATTTGGCATGAAGCCTACTTAATCTCTATGTATTAATTTTGCTATAATGCTATTGAGGCGTTTTGCTATTATTTTTGCTAATAGTTTAATATCAAGGTTTAACAGAGAGATAGGCCGATAATTCACACAGGAAGTATCATCAGAAAGGGGTTTTGGGATCATACAAACAATTGCCATTAGTGTTTCTTGCCGAAAAGAATGTCCATCTAGAAGTTTGTTAAAAGTTTCAGTGAGAATGGGAGAGAGTATTTCTGAGAATGTTTTATAGTATAAAGCCGAGTAGCCGTCTGGGCCTGGTCTTTTGTTAAGTTTTAGGTCTTTTATGGCGTTAGCAACTTCATCTATAGTTATAGGCTCATCCAAACTGCTGTTTTGATTCTGAGATAACTCAGGTAAGGTTATTTTTGAGAAGAAGGATTCAGCCTCTGTAGGATTAAATTCATTGTTTGTCTTGTATAAAGTTGCGAGATGTGAGTGAAATTTATGGACTATTTTAACTGGATTACAAGTATAAACATTTTTTGATAATTTCAAACGTATTGGTTTGAAAGATTTGTTAGTTGAATTTAATGCCCGAGCCAAATATGTACCTGGTTTGTTTGTATTCATGTAGAAATGGTGTTTGGAGCGTTTGAGGGATTTATCAACTGACTCAGTGAGAAATAGATCGTATTCCAATCTAGATTTTTCCAGATGAGATTTTGTACTCTGAGATGGATTATCTTGGAATGATATGTAGGCTGCATTAAAATTGAGTTCTAGTTTTTTTGCTAGATTTTTGCGTTCCCGTTTAAATAGTGCCATTTGTCTTTGTATTGTACCACGCAAGACAGGCTTATGAGCTTCCCACAGTGTTATTGGGGAGATGTCTGTTGTATTATTAATTGATATGTATTCCTTTAAAGCTTGTTCAATGGCCATCTGATGTAGTGGGTGTTTATGCATTATGTCCGGTAAGTACCACGTTGGGTCATGCGCTTTTGGTATGGCTGAGGCTATAGTAGTGTATACTGCATTATGGTCAGACCACGGAATCGGAATTATATCTGATGCAATAATTTCTGGTAACATTCCTATTGTTAGAAAAATGTGATCTATTCTGGTGAAGGTTTGATGAGGGTGCGAGAAATAAGTGAATTTCTTTTTCATTGGGTTACTTTCTCTCCACGAATCTACCAGATTGTATTTGGAAAGAAGTTGAGAAAAAGGTAATCTAGAGGTTATTTTGGATGGTGTAAAAGGTGATTTATCTAGAAATGGGAGGAGGACCTGGTTCGAATCCCCACACATTATCACTGTTCCTATTTTGTGTGTATTAATCACTTGTAATATATGTGAGAGGAATGGTGTAGGTTGTTTGTTAGGAGCGTAGTAGGAAATCACCGTGATTGCTGTATCCATTATATAACCCATGAGTATCAGGTATCTACCTTCTGGGTCTTTAATTTCTGATGATAAGGTGAATGGTGTGGATCGATGAAATGCAATTAGAGTTCCCCTTTGCTTGGTACAGGCAGAAGCCGTGTAAATTTGTTGATAAAAAGGAGAAATATATTTTGGAGTAGAATCTTTGGTGAAGTGTGTTTCTTGGAGGCATACTATGTGAGCCTTCTTGTTATGGAAAGTACGGAAGGCTTTGGTCCTTTTTTGAGGGACATTTATTCCCTGAACATTCAGGGAAAGTATATTCAGTGGTGCCATGGCAACAGATCAAATAGTTTTGACTTACTTTTTGTTATGCAGAGCTGACTGTGCAGATCAACCTGTGTGGACTGAAGAGATGAAAAGATAGAAAAGAAACCAGTAAATTCTGGAGTAAAGAGTAAACAAAAAACATATGAGATTAGATGATACATTGTATAAATTATTTTTTGCAAGTAATCACAATTTACCCATGAAAGAGAATAAATATCTCTCTCAGGAGAATAAGTGCCTTCGTCACACTCCCACATAATATGGTTGGGAGAATGAGGAGGGCTAATTGGGGTACACGGATCTTCCGCTTACAGGAGAGAAGTGCCATGTCAAAAGACATCAAAATGATGTTTCATTAATTGGAGTGCAGAATATAGTTTTTGTTGAAATTATTTATTCCAGGGTGGTTGTATATGGTTAGTCTTGCCCTAGGCTAAATAATTCAGCTAGAAAGGTACTGTTAATAACTTTGGTATTGATGAAGATAGTTTGAATTATTTTGGGATTTTAACCCTTTTAGAGTAAACAATTACATATTTTATTCATATGTAACTGTTTAGATTTGTTAACTCATAAAATTGAGGTTGTATTGCTTCGGATTAGAATAAACAAAAACATAATTCTAGGAACTAGTTAGGTAATAATATATTTGTTTTAAGAAAAAAAAAGAAAAAGCTTCCATTACTTCTGGATTATTGAACATATTTGTCCTAAAAAGTAATAAATCTATTGTTATTACCTGATAATATATAACTGAACAAGAATTTCCTTATTTCACTTATATATTCTAAGGCTATATGAATCAGAAGCAATAAGAAATATAACTGGAATGTAACATGATCCCACACAGTGTGTGACTATCAGAATGCAGTTACATTCAGTTATAAATACGGGTTTTTTATAGAGAACCATCTCTTGGTATAATAAATGAAGAGATATCAGGAATTAGGATGTCAGTCCATTGAATCTTCTTGGTCCATGGATGATGTGGCATAACGGCCTCTTTTGTGAGAATGATGATTCCCATTTTGTTCTGGAATTTTCTGGGTGCTGCCTGAAGGTGAAGATGATGCCATTCTTCTGTGTGTGGGAGAGTTGCTGCTTGTGGGTTCTGTCAGATTTAATTTTAAAAGGGTTTGTTGTAGTTCATCTGCTGATCTGCTTCTGTAAATTGTACCTTGGTGGTTAAATCTGACTGAAAAGGGGAAGCCCCATTGATACATAATGTTGTGGCGTTGCAGTTCCATTTGTTGGGGTTTCATGGATCGTCTTTTAGTAATAGTAAGTTGGGATAGGTCAGCAAAAATTTGATAATTGTGTCCTTGAAAATTAAGTTCCTTTTTTTCTCTTACAGCAATTAGTATTTGTTCTTTCGTTCTGTAATAATGAAATTTTGTGATTATATCACGTGGGGGTCCATCTTTCTTTTTGGCTGTGAGGGCTCTGTGTACTCTGTCCAGTTCTAAACGTTCAATAGGGATATCTGGCTTTAGTTCTTGTAATAGAGCAGTAATAGTAGATTGCAAGTCTGTCACAGTTTCAGGTATTCCCCTTACGCGCAAGTTTGAACGTCTGGCTCTATTTTCGTAATCTTCGAGCTTAGTTTGAAGTATTAAATTCTCTTCTAATTGTTCCAATTCTGTTATATTTTCTTGGGTTGTAATTTCAATTTCATCTATTTTTATTTCTAAGGCTGCGGTGTGGTTTCCCAGCTCTCTTATTTCTTTGGTTAGGCTTTTTGTTATTTGGTCTGAGGTTTGTTTTAAAGTCTTATGAAGCATCTTTTCAAATTGTAAAAATATTACTGGGGATGCTGAGGAGGCTTGTGGAGAAGTTTGTGAGAGGATTTGTTCTGTATCTGACTCAAATGGAGAGTCTTGCTGTGACATTTTCTGTCTGTGAGAGCGCCCTGATGCTGTATCTTGTGGGGTGACTGGAGCTGCTTCAGCTGCAGTGAGTGCCTGTGAGCTCTTTGTGAGGTGATTTTTATTTCTGCCACGGTTTCCTCCCAGTACCATATTTACTGCCCAAACTTTCACAGTTTGTTCCCAGGGGCAAAAAGGTTCAAATGGATACCTTTTGAGCCTGCAGGCTCCGCTTTGTCCTTCTCTTCTCTCCTCAGCGGTGTGGAGCTCTAACAATCCATGTCTGCTCCGCTAGGCTCCGCCCATCTCCCCCCTAGGGGTAGATTTCATCTCACTTCCTGTTGTCTACTTCCGTTTGCAAGTAGGAGTCGTTTGTAAGTTGGATGTTTGAAAGTAGGGCCTGCCCTATATACTCTGCAGAAATTAGGGCCTTGGGTGTTGGTGTTGCCACAACACTGTAAGCCCTCACAGTTACTCTTGGTGAGCACAGGAATTGGCTCTGCTGTGAAATATTAGATCAAGAATTGTAATTACATGCCCCTATTGAACAGGGTAAGAAAAATTGGGCCTTTGGTGTTGGTGGTTGTGGTGGTGTTGTCACAACACTGTAATAGGGCGTACACATGGTCGGACTTTGTTCGGACATTCCGACAACAAAATCCTAGGATTTTTTCTGACGGATGTTGACTCAAACTTGTCTTGCATACACATGGTCACACAAAGTTGTCGGAAAATGCAATCGTTTTAAACGCGGTGACATAAAACATGTACATCGGGACTATAAACGGGGCAGTGGCCAATAGCTTTCATCTCTTTATTTATTCTGAGCATGCATGGCACTTTGTCCGTCGGATTTGTGTACACACGATCTGAATTTCCGACAACGGATTTTGTTGTCGGAAAACGTTATCTCCTGCTCTCCAACTTTGTGTGTCAGAAAATCTGATGGAGCCCACACACGGAATTTCCGACAACACGCTCCGATCAGACATTTTCCATCGGAAAATCCGACCGTGTGTACGGGGCATAAGTACTCACAGTTACTCTTGGTGGGAGCTGGAATGGGCCCTGCTGTGAAATATTAGATCAAGAATTGTAATTACATGCACCTGTTGAACAGGGGCAGAAAAATTGGGCCTTTGGTGGTGGTGGTGCTGGTGCCACAACACTGTAATTCCTCACAGTTAATCTTGGTGGGCACAGAAACAGGCCCTGCTATGAGATATTAGATCAAGAATTGTAATTACATGTCCCTGTTGTACAGGTGCTGAAAAAATGGGCCTTAGGTACTGGTTCTGGTGCCACAACATTGCAACCCCTCACAAATACTCTAGTTGAGTGCAGCAATGAACCCTCCTTGCAAAATATTGCATCAAAAATTGTAATTACACGCCCCTGTTAAACAGGAGCTGAAAAATTGGGCCTTAGCCACTGGTTGCAGCGCCCAGAACCAAAAATATTCTTACAAGCTATCAGCATGCTCATTGAGGAGGAAGAGGATAGTCACTCAGCATAACAGGATAGTCACTCAGCATCAGCATAGGCATTCTTGAAGGGATCTGACATTTCAAAAAAAATTATTCGGTTACATGAGCACCAGGTGCTTGGTAGCTGGTGGTGATCCAAGACTAATTCATTTTTATGAAGGTCAGTCGATCGACCGAGTCGGTGGACAGGCGCACCCTGTTATTGGTTACAAAACCTCCAGCAGCACTGAATGTGCGTTCTGAAAGAACGCTGGATGCAGGACAGGCCACTAGCTCAATTGCATACTGTGCAAGCTCAAGACCCAGTAGCCCAGAGGATTTTCGGTAGGAAAGGTGTCCAAGTCAGATCTTGCCCCTAGGTATTCCTGCACCATGTAAAACAGACGCTGGCAATGGTTGCTGGAACCGATCATACCTTGGGGCTGTGGACTAAAAAATTGTCTGAACGCATCGGTCAGATGGCCACCTTCTCCACCGCTCCTTCTTTGACTGACCGAAGCCTCAGCAACACATTGTCCAGGAACAGGAGTTTGTAACCTCCCAGTCTCTGGGAACGCGTTGCACAGACCTTTCTGCAAGGCCTCCCGAAGATGTTTCATCCTCTGCTCCCTCTGCGATGGCAAGATAAGGTCCGCAACCCTACCCTTGCAACGTGGATCAAGGAGGGTTGCCAGCCAGTATTGATCCATCTCCTTGATGCCACGAATACAAGGATCCTTCCTCAGGCTTTGCAGGATCAGGGAGGCCATGCAGCGTAGGTTTGCTGAGGCATTCGGTCCGGAGTCCTCTGGGTCACTAAGGACGACATGATCCACAGCCACCTCCTCCCAGCCACGTACAAGTCCATGGGTTTCTTGGGACTGTAAATGACCCCTAAAGACTGCTGCTGAGTGCCAGGCTCCACCTCCATGCTGACACAATTCTCCTCTTCCTCCTCCTCCTCCTCCTCTTCCTGTGTGATCGGCGGGCACGCAGGAACACTGTCTGGATAAAGGGGGTCTTGAGAGCTAAGGAAGTCCTCCTCTTCCTGCCTCTGTTCTGCCTCAAGTGCTCTGTCCATTATTCCACACAGCGTGTGCTCCAACAGGTGGACAAGGGGGACAGTGTCACTTATGCATGCACTGTCACGGCTTACCATCCTCATGGCCTACTCAAATGGTGACAGGACAATGCATGCATCCCTGATCATGGCTCACTGACGTGGGGAAAAAAAACAAGCTCCCCTGACCCTGTCCTGGTGCCATAGTCGCACAGGTACATAGTCGAGCATTGGCATTATATGACCTGTGGAAATGCACACAGACTTTCCTGGCCTGCCTCAGGACATCCTGTAAGCCTGAGTACCTGCCCAAGAACTGCTGCACCACCAAGTTAAGGATGTGAGCCAAACAGGGCACATGGGTCAGTTGTCCCTGTCGGAGGGCGGAGAGGAGGTTGGTGCCATTGTCGCAAACCACCATACCTGCCTTAAGCTGTCGGGGCGTCAACCACCTCTGAACCTGCCCCTGCAGAGCTGACAGAATCTCTGCCCCAGTGTGGCTCCTGTCCCCCAAGCACACCAGCTCAAGCACCCTGTCCTGCATCCTTCCCAGCTGCCAAAAGAGTCACCCAGTGCGCAGTGAAAGATAGGTAACGTCCCTGTCCATGCCTGCTGGACCATGAGTCAGCGGTAATATGCACCTTACCACTGACCGCCCTGTCCGCGAGGCCAAGACATTGCCTTCCACATGCCGATAGAGAGCCGGAATCGCCTTCCATGAGAAAAAGTGGCATTTTGGAACCTGCCACTGAGGAAGCGCACATTTCACAAACTCATGGAAGGGGGCAGAGTCTACCAACGGAAAAAGGCAGCAGTTGAAGTGCTAGCAATTTTGCCAAACTAGCATTCAACCGCTGGGCATGTGGATGTCTGGGAGCGAACTTCTTTCGGTGGTGCAGCAGCTGGGGCAGGGAAATTTGCCTGGTACAATCTGACATCCCCCAAGTACTTGGCTGTGACACACCTAATTCTACACCTTCATTCCTCTCAGTGCAGGTCTCATAGAGGACTGAAGGTATAGTGGGGTTGGAGATCCCAGCTGATGAGGAGCAAGGAGAGGTCCTCTTTGTTCTTTGGTGTGGGTCTTTTACGTATGCTTGCCAACGAACTGCATGGCAGGTCAACATATGTCTGGTCAAGCATGTGGTGCCCAAGCTGGAGATGTTTTGGCCATGAGAGATACGCTTGAGACATATGTTGCAAATAGCAGCGGTGGGATCTGATGCACTCGTCTCAAAAAAGGCCCACACCAAAGAACTTTTGGAAAAATGCACAGAGACAGCAGCGCCCTGCACATGCAGAACTCTGCAGTGTGATGCAGTTGGCGTGCTGCCCTTAAGATGGCCCCTGGAGGGCATCCTGCCTCGTTGGTGATGTGCCTCCTCCTCCTCTCTTCTATCAGGCACCCACGTGGAGTCAGTGGGCTGGGCTCACGTTACTGCCTTCCTCTAGCTGGGTACCATCATCGGAGCCTTCAAAACGCTGGGCATCCTCCTTGAGCATGTATCCAACACTGTGGTCAAACAGTTCAGGGGACTCCTCAGGAGGACATGGTGGGGCTAGGGAAGGAGTGACTGATGCCATTGAGCCGAGGGAAGAGGCCGCATTGGCAGCTGCTTTTCCAGACAAAGTACCCTGAGCCTGGGTGAGAGAGGATTAGGAGGATGAGGAAGGCTTGGTCATTCACTCTACCAAGTCTTCCGCATGTTGTGGCTCAACATGGCCAGCTGCCAAAAAAAAGGACAAGTGTGTCCCACGGCCACATGCTGATGAGGATGCACGACCAGCACTGTTGCCTCTAGACACAGAGCCTGCTTGCCCTCTTTTATTGGCTTGTGACTATCTGCCTCTCCTTGTTGGCCTTCCAGACATACTAATGGCCTGCAGTGAGATGTAACTGCACAAAGCTGGGATGTATATATATATCCATATATATATAGATATATATATATATATATATATATATATATATATATATATATATATATATATATATACTGATACTGCAGCTAGCAGAATCAACTGCCTGCCTGTAGTATTATTAGTATGAGAACACCACTAATTTTCTTCAGGTAGCTTTAGGTGCAGACTGTGCAGAGGACACAGTGCACTAACTGTAAATACTGTAGCTGCCTGCCTGTGGTATCAATAGGAGCAGAACAACAGCAATTGTCTCCAGGTAGCTTTAGGTGCACACTGTGCAGAGGACGCACTACACTAACTGTAAATACTGCAGCTGCCTGCCTGTGGTATTAATAGGATCAGAAGAACACCACTAATTTTCTTCAGGTAGCTTTAGGTGCAGATTGTGCAGAGGAGACAATGCACTAACTGTAAATACAGTAGCTGTCTGCCTGTGGTATTAATAGGAGCAGAACAACAGCAATTGTCTCCAGGTAGCTTTAGGTGCACACTGTGTAGAGGACACACTACACTAACTGTAAATACTGCAGCTGCCTGCCTGTAGTAATAATAGGATCAGAAGGACACCACTAATTTTCTTCAGGTAGCTTTAGGTGCACACTGTGCTGAGGACGCACTACACTAACGTGTAAAAACTGCAGCTGTAGCTGCCTGCGGTACTGTACTAATAGGATCAGAAGAACACTAATTTTCTTCAGGTAGCTTTAGGTGCACACTGTGCAGAGGACGCACTACACTAACTGTAAATACTGTAGCTGCCTGCCTGTGGTATTAATAAGATCAGAAGAACAGCACTAATTTTCTTCAGGTAGCTTTAGCTGCACACTGTGCAGAGGACGCACTACACTAACTTGTAAATACTACAGCTGCCTGTGGTACTGCACTAATAGGATCAGAAGAACAGCACTAATTTTCTTCAGGTAGCTTTAGGTGCACACTGTGCAGAGGACGCACTACACTAACTGTAAATACTGTAAATAACAGGAATGGATCTAGCAAAAACGGAATACAGTGTATATATATATATATATATACCGTATATATATATATATATATACACACAACACCTAGGATATATATATATATACACAATACACTGTAAATGCAGCTAACTGACTCTCCTGCCTACTCTATCTAACTTAAATCAAATGACACTGTCTCTCTGTCTATCTATCTCTCTCTCAACGCCGGAACACACTACACAGGGCCGCCGTGCAGGTGGCCTTATATAGTGTGGGGTGTGTACTAAACCCCCTGAATCATAATTGGCCAAAGCCACCCTGGCTTTGGCCAATTACTGCTCTCTGTGATTGGCCAAGCATGTGGGTCATAGTGCATGCTTGGCCAATCATCAGCCAGCAATGCACCGTGATGCCGCAGTGAATTATTAGCTGTGACGTGCCACTCGAATTTGGCGCGAACAGCCCATATCGTTCGGACTTCGGCAAACGACCGAACAGGCAATGTTCGAGCTGAACATGCGTTCGATTCAAACACGAAGCTCATCCCTAACAGGCAATACCAGCCCCACTGGCTGCTCTGAAGATCTACCAGGGCAAGGTATTAAGAGGGTTAAGCACAGTGCTTTATTTTTAGAAAGCTTGCTATATGTTGCAGTCTTTCCTCTTAAATGTCCCTGGGTGTGCTAATGTACTTACACTGTCCTCCTTGCTCCCACTGCTTTTCAGGCAGGATTCCATGTCAAACCACTCTGCTGAATGAGTCCCTCTAAGCCAGCACGAGTCCAGCCTGGAGCTGAGGACTCCCTTAGACCTAGGTAAACCCTCCTAGGCCACTGACAGTCTCCCTAGAACTCTATCTTCCACCCTACTCCCCTGCTGGCATGACTCATCCATATTTAAGGGCTGGCTCAGTCGGCCTACCAGGCCCACTGCCTGGTAATTGACCAAGTGCCCCTAAGTATGTAGATCAACCATCCTGGCCTCTACCTTCCAGATTCTAGAAATGTCTCCAAACTTTCTGAACGAGGGGGAGGCACCAAAAGTCTGTCTGAGTCATCCAGCCTGAGCTGCAGTAAACCCATTACCCAATTCAGACTCACAAGTTAACTATGAGTCAAAACATACATTTGCATACACCCACACTAGTAACACGCTAGAGGATGCTACAGAGGTATGAAATGTACAACAAATGATATATAGAGCAGGGCTCAGGAGTGCATAACACACAGAGTGCAGGGCTCAGGACTGTGTAGTGCACAGGATGCAAGGGCTTAGTAGTGCATATCACACATAAATGCAGGGGTCAGGAATGCAAATCCTACTCATGACTTAGGATTGCATATCACACAGGGTGCATGGCTCAAGAGTGTGCAACACAAATAATGCAGGACCCAAAACTGTGAATAGCATAGGGTGCAGGGCTCCAGATTGCATAACATACAGGGAGCAAAACTCATGAGTATATTTCACACAGGGTGAAGGGCTTAAGAGCATGTAAAGCAAAGAATGCAGGGCTAAGGACTACGTATTGCACAGGGTGCAAGGCTAAAGAGTGCTTTTCAGGGCTCAGGAGTGTGTAATGCACAGAATGCATGCCTCAGAAATCACATAGGCCAGTTTACAACCAAAAATTACCTTCTTCCAAACACCCTCTGTGCAGAGCTCTTCCCCCAACCCCCTCAGTACAATGATCCCCCACCCCCCACAGAGTGGCAGAGAGCATAGCTACAGTGATGAGCAACTAGAACTTACAGAAGTGGAGAATGCCAGCTGGGGGAAAGGGCTGTAGGAGGAGCCACTGCTGTTCCTCTTTCTCTGGTGTGATTTTGCAGGGCAAGGAGAGATCTGTGTAATCTGATAGGAGAGGCACACTGTAACTTGCAAACAAAGAAACCGGAACCGTGAAGAAATCTTCCTCTACCAGCATCCATGTTTGCAAGTGACAGCAGTGAGCAGCCAGCACAGGATCAGTGCTGGAGGTGGCAGTACAGAGTACTGCTGTGTTCAGCCATCTTGGCTTAGGCAGAGTAATATTTAAGACCCTGGCTCCAAGGCTTGGCGTGCATTTCATTTGTAGGTAGTGTAGGGCAGGTCACCCGTCTGACAGGGACAGCGATCAGCATCAGGGAGAGGTTCCAGATTAGTAGGGCAAGGATACGGACCTGACATCCTTTCTGAAAACTTCTCCCTTTGGGTACAAACCAGCCAAGCCACATTCTGCCCCTCAAGGCAGATGCTGTCGGCATATCTTAGACCTGCTCCACTGTGCACTGCTGTTATATGCCGTGAGTGTTCCCAGTTGGGTGCCTTTCTGCCACGTTTGATGTGAATTACTGGATTCTGCATTAATAGAAGTTCTGTTTTTTGCAACTGGACTCTGTGTGTTTCCTGCCGCTGCACCTTTCCACATGAGGGAAACTACATCATGCCTGTATGGACTAGCTAAGCTAAACAAGGAAGGTTCCCCGCTAAGTCCAAATGTCAGAAGCAATTGTCACCCGTATGACTAGGGTGGGGTGGGATATGGGGTATGTTCATGACACTAACTAGAACATTAATTGGAATGGAAGAATTTGCTTGGATAAGCAGCAAAACATCTACTTTTACATTTGGGCCCTGGAGCACAAAACTGCAGTACATTCTGAAAGAGAGATACAATTTTAGTGACACCCAGGGACACTAGCTTCTCCTTAATTTTTTATTTGTAAATAATATGGGTTGATGTATGCAAACATTTAAATATGAAACAATTATAAAAGTACTTTAATAAAACATTTTTGTGTTTCACTCTAGATATGGACAGCTGTTACAAATGCCCAGAAGACCAATGGCCTAATACAAACAAAGATGCCTGTGATTTTAAAATAGTTTCGTATCTATCTTATCATGAACCTTTGGGAAAAGTCTTATCAACTGTCTCATTTTTGTTTTTTGGTACCACTTGTATAATCATGACATTTTGTATAAAATACAGAAATACTAAAGTCATGAAAGCAAATAATCAAACACTTAGCTATATTCTCCTAATGTCTCTGAAAATGTGTTTCCTGTGCACTTTTCTATTCATAGGTCATCCCCACAAAGTGACTTGCCTTCTAAGACAAGCAGTATTTGGCATAACATTTACTCTATCAGTCTCCTCTGTTCTGGCCAAGACCATAACTGTTCTCATAGCCTTCAATGCCACTCGGCCAGGAAGTAAACTTGGAACTTTTTTGGGACCTAGACTGTCTATTAACATCACTATTGTTTGTTCTTTTTTTCAAATACTAGTATGTTCCTTATGGTTGGGGATTTCTCCCCCATTCCCATTTTATAATGTGAAAGATGAAACTGGAACGATTTTAGCAATATGCAGCGAAGGATCTTTAATTGGCTTTTATTGTGTTCTAGGATATATGGGATTTCTATCAATTGTCTGTTTTATTCTTGCTTTTTTAGCCAGAAACTTACCTGATATCTTCAATGAGGCCAAATTTATCACATTCAGCATGCTAGTGTTCTCCAGTTCCTGGATCTCCTTTGTCCCAGCTTATTTAAGTACCAAAGGAAAATATGTTGTGGCAGTGGAGATATTTGCTATCCTCACATCAGGTTGTGGGCTTCTTAGTTGTATATTCATTCCTAAGTGCTACTTTGTCTTTTTTAGACCTGAAATAAGCATTCAATGATTATTAAAAAATAATATAAGACATTTATTGTAAAACTTAAAGCTAATAAAGCATGTTTTTGAGTTTACAAATATGTCTAACTATTTCTCACTATGTTCTTCTTTCTAGTCTTACAAAAATGCATAACAAACCAGGCTATGGACATTCATCTATTTACATATTCTTAGCATCATACCTCCCAACTGCCCCAGATTGTGTTCTCCTCTTGCACTGAGAATCTTGCTGTAGTCACTCCCGTCCCTGTTACATTGTGCCCACAGCTCATTCATATGCAACTGGATTTGCATATGGATAAGTGATTGTTGGATTTGCATATGAATAAGCCATGGATGTTCATTCAATAGAGGGAAGGGAAGGAGGGGGCAGGACAGAAACTCCAAAAAGAGCAAACAGGGTTCAGCTCTGACACCGGAGCAAAAAAAGGAGTGAAGGAACTGATGAGATGCTATTCACACATGCTGTGTACCCTCACTATCCACACTGTGCACCCAGATTATGCACACTGTGCACAGATACTATCCACACTATCCACTGTCTATCCATTCTGTACTTTCACTATATTTAGTATGTTGTAAATTATACTCCTGACCCCTGATTTGTTGTATATTATACCCCTTGGATATTGGACTGTACAGTTGTATCTAGCTATATTCAAATGATTTTTCTAATGAATAAAACCTTACTGGACAGAAGAGGCAGAAAATAAGGCATATTGAGTGGACAGGAAGGGTTATAATGGTATGGAATTTGAATATATAAAAAAAAGAAGGAAAATACTGCGCCACCACACTCAATAAATGAGCTGCTGACACTACAATTAGACAAATTGTGTAAAGAAAGTAGTAAGGATTTATATTTTCAAACAAATTTCCTTTATTTAAAGGTAAAAAGCATTTACAGAAATCTTGAACAATAGTTATACAATGAAAGTATGTAAAGCCACAGTATACCGTTATAGAGAAGATTCTATCATTCTGACTTAAATTCGTGTGTGGAGGGGGATCTGAACCCACCCTGTGTATTCATATATATATATATATATATGCTAAATTCATAATCCAGCATTATCTTGGGGGGTGTCCAAAATAAGATTGGCTATTGCCAAGGTTTGCTGGTGTTATATTAGAAAGGATAGATTCATTGGATACAGTATGTGGTTATAATACAATTCCTTTTGGGTGGAAGGATGGACAATAATTGAAGGGGGTTTACTATGTGTTAGTTTTGTGCATGACTGCTGCGGTGAGTGATCGTGGTGTATGCGAAGTGGATATCAAGAAAGATTATGTGGGTATTTTAACTAAGTACATAGGCGGGGTGAGGAGTAGGGGAGGGTATGAAAAAGGAGAGAGGAGGTGGGGTGGGAAGGGAAGGGAAGAGGGAGGGAGGAGGAATAAGGGGGGGGGGGGGTGGGGGAAGGGCTGTCTCTGACTTCCCTCCTTGGTTTTTAGTTGGAGTTTGAGTGCAATTTGGAGGGTGGCGGCCTTTAAAGGGGTAGGGTTGTCAGAAAGAAGATTGGGTCCTTGGAGGATGTGGATTACAGTTAGTGATGGGTAGAGCTCCATATAATCATGGTTAGTTCTTTAGGTGGGTGGATTGTAGATGTTTAAGTATTCAGATGTTGTCTGAAAATGCGACCAACAAGCCCACTTTTTGCTAAATTTTGGTGCTTCCTTTTTGTTCCCTTGTCTTTCTATTGTAGAGCTGGCTTCTCTCAAAGGATAGCTGCCGCCCACCATCATTTCCTTTTAGGATCTGCCATTGTTTAGCTTATCATATGGACTAATGAACTGTGTTTGTTGCATATATAGAGGTACACATATCTCTGCGCTTACAGTTTTCCTTTTTGTATTTTGCTAAATTTTGTTGGGGTGACGCATGCAACGTGGATCAATTCTTCCATTTCAGCGACTTTACAGATTCTATTAAACCATTCTTTGAGTGTGTGTATGTGTCGAGCTCCAGTGCAGAGGAATGGATTGTTTCACTACATTAATCATGTGCATTACTAGGGATTTTTGATAGGATTTGTGTGGTAAGCAGTGGCGGAACTACCGCCATAGCGACACACGCGGTCACTATGGGGCCCGCAGCCGAGTTGGGGCCCTATGACTGGCGTTGGTAGTCGGGTGCGGGCCGCACCGGGTGACACCCGCCAGAGGGGTGACACTTTTAGGTAGCGGCAGTCTCACCGCTCGCTGTCCCTCAGCGGCTTTACCTAAGCCACCTCCCCTCCTCTCTGTTTACATCCACAGAGGAGGAGGAGGAGGAGGAGCCTGCGCTCGAGCCTCGAGACTGTCAGCGCTGTTCTGAGGTATGTAAGAAGGGGGAGGGGTGTCTGTACTGGGGGGGTCTGTACTGCTGGGGGGTCCTGCACTGTGGGGGGTGTCTGTACTGCTGGGGGGGTCCTGCACTGAGGGGGAGTGTCTGTACTGCTGGGGAGTCCTGCACTGATGGGGGGTGTCTGTACTGCTGGGGGGGTCCTTCACTGAGGGGGGGTGTCTGTACTGCTGGGGGGTCCTGCACTGAGGGGGGTGTCTGTACTGCTGGGGGGGTCTGCACTGAGGTGGGGGGTGTCTGCACTGAGGGGGGTCTGTAATGCTGGGGGGGTCGGTCTGCACTGGGGGGGTGTCTGTACTGATGGGGGTCTGCACTGAGGGGGGTCTGTAATGCTGGGGGGGTGTCTGTACTGATGGGGGTGTGCACTGAGGGGGGTCTGTAATGCTTTAGGGGGTCTGCACTGGGGCGGTGTCTGTACTGATGTGGGGTCTGCACTGCTGGGGGGGTCTGTACTACTGAGGGGGTCTGCACTGCTGGGGGTGTCTGCACTGAGAGGGGTGTCTGTAATGCTGGGGGGTCTGTAATGCTGGGGGGTCTGCACTGGGGGGTGTCTGTACTGAGGGGGGTGTCTGTACTGAGGGGGGTAGTCTACACTGGGGGAATGTCTGCACTGCTAGGGGGTTGGGTCCTGCACTGATGGGTGTCTGTACTGCTGGGGGGCCTGCACTGAGGTAGGGGGTGTCTGTACTGATGAGGGTATGCATGTGTGTCTTTCAGGGGCTGCATACTAGGGCTGGGGAAAAATCAATTTGAATCTTGAATCGAGTTGAGATTCAAATCGATTCAAATTTTCAGCAAATTGATTTTTTTAGATTTTTTTTATTTTCACCAGGACCGGCGCTTTTTTTTTGATAGACACCGCGGCAGTCCTAAGGAGCTGCGGGCAGGAGTTTTTTGGCGAGGCCGCTGCTTCGGCCTAGTCCGCGAGGCCGGACGCCGCGTACTAGGACGAAGCCTCGCCTAAAAACTCCTGCCTGCAGCTCCTGAGGACTGCCACGGTGTCTATCAAAAAAAAAAAAAATCAATTTGAATCGTGAATTGAGTTTTTTTTTTTAAATTGCACATTTTTTTTTGAAAAATCGCCCAGCTCTACTGCATACAGTATACTGCATACTTTGTTGTTCGAAATTAATATAAGCTGCCTGGGTACTGTGCTACATGGGTGTGGTAATCTGTTGTTCAATGGCATTAGTTCATTTTTTTTTTTTGTGGGGTGGGGGGGCCCATACAACATTTTGCTATGGGGCCCTGTGATTTCTAGTTACGCCCCTGGTGGTAAGGGTGAGTGGTGGAGTAGGAATTGGGCTTGGGCAAGTTCTAGATCTTAGGAGGTGACCTAGGAGGTGATGTGGTGTACATCTTTCCAAAAAGTTTGTAAGGGGGGCAGGACCACCAAATGTGTAGTAGCGTGCCTTTATCTTGATGGCATCTCCAACAGATTGCTGGTATAGCGAGATTGAATTTATTTAGAAGGGCTGGTGTGCGGTACCATCTAGATTGGATTTTATATTCATTTATTGACATTTATTGACCCTTTATGGATGTTCATGAATGTTTGTTCCCAGTTCTTAGCCAAGAGTGAGATGGAGAGGTCTTTTTCCCATTTTTTGCAGGCTAAGCTCTCATTGGCATGTAGGTTTGCAAAAAGAAGGTTGTGTGTGGAGGATATCAGATGAGGTTGGGGTCTTTTCTGGGTGCATAATCTTTCTAAGTTGTCTCGAACATTGCGAGTCTTTGTCCAGGGACTTTAGGTAGCGAGCGAGCAGTAAATATGTCCAGGGAGATATATGGCTTTTCCAGTCTGGTGGAGAGTTAGGAGGCAGTTAGGAGTTTCCCCTGGTGAAAGAATTGGTGGGTTCTGATGTGGTCTTGTGGCCAATTGTCGGTAAGATAGTGGCTGTGCAATCCCAGAGGGAAGTCTGGGTTTAGTTTTACTGGGGTCAGTGGACCTGGGATGGGAGATAAGGTAGTGTGGGTACACGTTAATGGGTGAAGACGGATCTCTAATGGGATGTGGTGCAAGGTCGTCCATGGTAGAGCGGCCAGAGGTAGGGTTGTGAAGGAAGCTTCCAGTGGGACCCAATCTTTGTGGTGTGAGTGAACATTCCAGTCTACTATTCTGGTAAGGTGGGTAGCTGTGTAATAGTTAAGAAGGTCTGGGAGGCCAATGGCTCCACGTCGCTTTGGTCGGGTAAGTTACTTAAGGCTAATTCTGGGATTGTGATTCCACCAGAGAAATCTGGAGGAAATATTTTTGTATGTTTTAAAAAAGTATAGTGGAACTAGTATAGGAATCGTCTGCAGAATGTATAAGTGTCTCAGCAGGGCGTTCATCTTTAGGATTGTTGCTCTGCCAAATCACGAAAACAATGGTTTGTTCCAGTTTTTGAGGTCAGAGGTTAGTTTGTTTAGGAGAGGTATATCCTATATAAGTTTGGGAGTTTGGAGGGGAATTGTATGCCTAAGTATGTAATTGATTCATGTTTCCACTGAAAAGGGAAATTCTCTTTACATTGGTCTACTAAGTGTTGTGGTAGGGATATGTTGAGTGCAAAAGATTTAGAAAGATTAATTTTGAGGTTGGAGAGTAGTTGGAAGTGCTTGAATTCTGTTAGTAGTACTGGTAAAGTGGTCAGTGGTTGTACAAGAAATAGTAGTATGTCGTCAGCAAAGGCAGTGTATTTATGTTCTTTGTTGGGTGTTTGAATTCCTTGGATGTCAGGGTTGTCTCAATTTTCGTAGGAATGGTTCCAACGTGAGTATAAAAAGGATAGGAGACAGGGGCAGCCCTGTCTCATCCCGTTACAGATGGGGAAAGCATTCGACAGAGTGTTGTTGACTCGTACTTTAGATGATGGACCCGCATATAAGGAGAGGATCAGGCCCGACATGTGTGGTCCTATGCCTATAGCTTGTAAGACCGCTTCCATGTAGTCCCATGCCACTCTGTTTAATGCCTTCTCCGCATCTAGGGACAGGAAAAAAAAATTTGGCTCCTTTGTGTCATCAGGTGGTGTAAGGTAATTTCCTTAATGGTATTGTCCCTAGCCTCGCGACCAGGAATGAAGTCTACTTGGTCCTGGGTGGAGTGGGGGGGGTCTGTTCACTAGTATCTTAGAGAATAGTTTGATGTCTACATTCAGTAGAGAAATTGGTCCGTAGTTTCCTGTTTGTGTGGGTTTTTTTCCGTCTTTGGGGATGACCGTTATGTGGGCTTCCAGCATCCTACGTGTAAGAGGGTTTGAGGGTGAGAGGGAGTTGAGTGCATTTAAGATGGGGGATTGAAGGGTTTCAGCGAATGTTTTGTAATAACCCGCGGATAGACCGTCTGGGCCTGGGCTGTTACCAGGTTTTAGTTGTTTTATTGCTTGTCCACAATCTTTTATGGTGATCGGGGATTCAAGAGTTGTGGTGGCTTCTGAGATTTTAATCGTAAGGATTTAAGTGCAGTGCAGTGCTATATGTAATAGTGATATAGTGATATACATATATAGTAATATATGTGTTTAAATGCCAACATATAAGTGGCAGTGCACAATTAAACATACATTAATTACATTGCATGCAAAGCAACACTAGTATGCAAAATAGTGAGTCAACATTTACATAAACATATTGAGAACCTAAATGTCCATTAAACTGCGTCAAGAGACACTTAGATGAGTCTAAAGTAAAAAAAAGCAATTTTTCAAACGGTGTAAAATAGGTGGATATTCGGACTTCCAGCCAAGGACGACCATCAGAGGTGTGTGCTCAATTCAGCAAGGAAACAATATTCACCATCAAATGTGCTACCACCACCAGTGAAAGTAATAGAGTACTCTTACCAAATGGTGTGGGCTAACTGCCAGCAGCAGAGAGCCAAACAAGCAAAACTGATGGGGTCTTTAACATCACAGGAACCAGCATGTGGATTGTACAGGAGTGCAGATTCGACAATCAAGCTTTCAGGGACCAACATCAAGAAAGCATAACAATCCAAGCTCAGCATATAGAGACTCATCGACTCCACCAGTCAACAGGAAGGAGTCATAGAGGAAAAAAGATTTCCACATAGCACATAAAAATTGGCTAAAAATGTATTAAGTAAAGTATTGCACTTACATCATTGTAGATAAAAACAGGCCTTTGTATAATGTGATCATAAGGAGAAGAATGCAGTGTTATGGAGCCAGCGCAGTATGTCCCAACATTTTGTCTACCAAGACATCATCTGGGGTATCATCATACCATCAGTCCAT
This sequence comes from Lithobates clamitans, assembly GCA_037952925.1. Taxonomy (NCBI): domain Eukaryota; kingdom Metazoa; phylum Chordata; class Amphibia; order Anura; family Ranidae; genus Lithobates; species Lithobates clamitans. The sequence goes on from JBBGZY010000482.1 coordinate 1,277,316, forward strand.
ACCAGGCTCAAGCCAATTTTTTTTTTTTTAAAGGTGTGGGTTCCCCCCCAAAATCCATACCAAACCCTTATCCAAGAAAGCAGCCTGGTAGGCCAGGAAGGGGGGGGGGGACAGCGAGCCCTCAACATGGGGGAGTTGCTTTGGGGTCCTCCCCAAAGCACCTGGTCCCTATGTTGATGGGCACAAGGGCCTCTTCCCACCAACCCTGGCCATTGGTTGTCGGGGTCTGCGGGTGTGGGGCTTATCGGAATCTGGAAGCCCCCTTTAATAAGGGGCCCCCAGACCGCGCCCATCTATGTTAATGGATATGGGGTACATTGTACTCCTACCCATTCACCAAAAAAAGTCAAAAAGTAAAAACCACAATAGTTTTTGACAGCTTTTGACAATTCCTTTATTAAAAAAAGAAAAAAGTGTCCCGCGATGTAAATCCATCAATCATGCCGCCTGATGGACCCAGAAAAATATATATATATTTTTTAAAACTCTGCCTCGATGGGAGGCCTCCCAGCAACTGCTGTCTTTTGGCTTCTACAGCTGTTATATAGGCACGGGCGGGGCCACCCACTGATGTAACCGGAGGACCCGCCCCTGTCTGACATCACATGGTGTCAGAAGGCACGGGGTCACTCGGTTACATCACCAGGTGGCCCTGCCCTTGCCTATATAACAGCTGTCACAGCCAAGAGACAGCAGTCACCGGGATGCGGAACTTTTCTATTTTTTGGGTCCGTCAGGCCGCATGATTGAAGATGGATGGACATCGCGGGACATTTTTTTTCTTTGTTAATAAAGGAATTGTCAAAAACTGTCTGGTGTAGTTTTTACTTTTTGACACTTTTTTTGGTGAATGGGTAGGGATACAATGTACCCTCTACTCATTCACATAGGGGGTCTGGGATCTGAGGGCCCCTTCCAGATTCCGATAAGCCCCCCGCCTGCAGACCCCAACAACCAATGGCCAGGGTTGGCAGGAAGAGGCCCTTGTCCCCATCAACATGGGGACAAGGTGCTTTGGGGGGACCAAAGCACCCTCCCCATGTTGAGGGCAAGCAGCCTGGTATGACTAAGGAGGGGGGGCGCTCGTCCCCCCCTTTTCTGGCCTGCCAGGCTGCTTAAATGGATAGGGGTCTGGTTTGGAATTTGGGGGGACCCCACGCCAATTTTTTGTTCATTTTGGCGTGGATTTGCCCCTAAAATCTTTTCCAGACCCAAAGGGCCTGTCATGGATTTTTGTGGGGGGACCCCATGCTGTGTTTTTTTTAATTTTGGCGTGGAGTTCCCCTTAACATCTATACCAGAGCTTTTGCATTACCCATTTGATTGGGTTTGTTTGTAGTTTCTCTTACGATACTTTACTGGCAACCTGACATATCTTGCCAATGTTACTCATTTGCCATTGTGCCCTGTACATGTTATTGGACATGTCGATCATTATCTTTTTACCATAGAAAATGATTTAATAAAAAGATGAATAAAAAAAAATCTAAACCAGACCCAAAGGGCTTAATATGTATTTTTGGGGGGACCCCATGCCATTGCTTTTCTTAATTTTGTCATAGGGTTCCCCTTAACCACTTCAATGCACTGTATTATATCCTGTGACAGACCTAGCCGGCAAAGAGGCTTTTGGAGGGGACTGATGGCTAGCCTTCTGCAAACCGATTATGGGCCCTGGCATTTGGGGGGACGGTGCTCTTTGTGAGCTGTATGCCTGGGGACCCTGGAGGTGGCGTTACTTTAGATTCAGGTCCATGTCCCCCAAGACACACAGACTCTGGGGACCCTGGGTATGCCATTGTGATGGGAGTCACTAATAGGGGCACAAGGTGAATGAGAACCCCACTATGATCTGTGCTAGTCAGAGACTCAATGCTGTATATATGTGTATATAGAATGTGTACTGTTTGCTGTGCTACTTTGGGGTGGGGCTGTATTCCAATGTTCTATTGTGTTTGTCTGCCTTGGATCACAGGATGTGTATTGCTGTGAGGAAAGAGGGAGGGGGGATTCTTCCAGCAGCCCCCCTGTTAAGACTGTTTACTGATGAGAAGTTAAGCACACCTGACCTGTGTGTCCATTGTTATTGGACAGTTTAACCCGCCCTGTTTTCCAAGGGTGGGGGGGAAATGCTTTGGAGTGGGATCTGTATAACATGTGTTTTTTGAATAAAGATTCATTCCTGCTTGGAACCTGAAGACAGAGCTGTGTCTCGTTTTTGGGGTGGATTATTTGTATGGGTTCCTTGTTTGGCTGATTGGAGTGTTCGGTAGCTGCCTTTGTGTTTGGGTATGAAATGTCCTAAACGACTTTAACCCCTTTCATACTCGGGGTGTCGTTACATATACTATGCACTGCACTATATACCCTGCACTGTATTATATATACTACACTGACTGCACTATAAACTTTGCAGAAAAATTGGGCTTAGGTGTAGGTGGTGCCAAAACACTGTAACCCTTCACAGTTACTCTTGTTGGGTGCAGGAATGGGACCTGCTGTTAAATATTATTTCAACATTGAAATTACACGTCGCTGTTAAACAGGGGCACCAAAATTGGGCCTTGGGTGTTGGTGGTGCCCTAAACAAAAAATATTGTTGGAAGCTATCATCATCAAGATTCAGGAGGAATAGGATAGGCAGTCTTCAAGTGATCCCAGATCCCTAGCAAATTCAATCAGTTACATCAGCATCAGGGGCTTGATAGCTGCTGTTCCAGGACTGATTCATTTTAATAAACGTGAGCCTATCAACGAAGTCTGTGGACAGACGCACTCTTTGATCTGTTACAAACCCTCCAGCAGCATTCAATGTCCATTCAGAAAGCACACTGGATGCAGGACAGGCCAGTAGCTTGATTGCATATTGAGCAAGCTCTGGCCAGTGGTCCATCCTCAGGACCCAGTAACCCAGTGGATGCTCAGTAGGAAAGGTCTCCAAGTCTGCTCTTGCCCCTAGATATTTCTGCACCATATAATGCAGATGCTGCCAATGGTTGCTGGAACCTATCAGCCCTGGACACTGAGGACTAAAAAATTGTTTAAAGGCACCCGGCCACCTTCTCCACCGCTCTTCCTCTGACCGAACGAAGCCTCAGAAACACGTTGTCCAGTACCAGGAAATGGTAACCTCCCAGGGTCTGGAAAGGCGTTACACAAACTTTTCTTCAAGGTGTCCTGAAGATGTTTCATCCTCTGCTCCCTCTGCGAAGGTGGATGAGCTCTGCAACTTTAACCTTCTAAGGTGGATCAAGAAGGGTTGCCAGCCAGTAATGATCCCTCTCCTTGATACCAGGACTCCTAGGGTCCTTTCGCAGTCTTTGAAGAATCAGGGAGCCCATGCAGCGTAAGTTTTCAGAGGCATTCAATTCTTTATGCTTGCCATCTGGTAAGCAGAATTTACAGCCATGGTGGTCGGTCACTTTTGTTTGGCGTGTGTGCACATATCTGTGTTAACAGGGTCTAATGTACACATGTGGACTTTGCATTTATTATTATTTTTTTTTTTATATTTCAATGGCACTCTATAGACACAATTAACCACTTCAGCGCAGCTTTCCTAAATTAATTATTCAATTCTGAGTCTTCTGGATCACTAAGGATGACATTTTCAAGAACTACCTTCTCCCAGCTTCAACCTTGGGTTTCTGGGGACTGAAACCCATCCCTTGAAGACTGCTGCATGTTATCCTCTACATCCTAGCTGACAAAATTCTCCTTCTTTTCTTCCTGTGTGTTTGGCAGCCCCGCAGTAATGCTATCTGGATAAAGGGGGCCTTGAGAGGAAAGGAAATCCTCCTATTTCTCCCGCTGTTCTGCCTCAAGTGCCCTGTCCATGATTCCACAAAGCATGTGCTCCAGCAGGAAATCTAGAAGGATAGTGTCACTGATGCATGCATTGTCGCTGCTCACAATCCTTGTGGCCTTCTTAAATGGTGACAGGACAGTGCATGCATCCTTTATCAATAGCCACTGGCGTGGCAAAAAGATACCAAGTTTCCCAGAGCCTGTCCTGGTGCCATACTCACATAGGTAATCTTTGATGGCCCTCTGCTGTGTGTGCAGAAGCTGCAGCATTGCCAATGTTGAGTTCCACCTGTTGAGCATGTCACAAAAGAAGCGGTTGATGGACAGGTTGAATTCCTGCTGATTGTCATCCCATCGTATGCCAACCTGTACCAGGGGGATGGGAGAAAGAACTCTTCTCACGTGATGACATATTAGAATATCTGTCACATGTCATCTCATGGTACAGGTATATCGATGATGTTTTACTATTTTGGTCCGGCACTAGGGACGAATTAATAACAATTCATGAATATCTTATCTGTAAACAACTTCAATCTAAGATTCACTATGGATTGTAATCAACACAAAATCAACTTTTTAGGTTTGGAAATTTCTATTGATAGTGAGGACTTCTTTATTCTTTTTTATATCTGAATCCTTCCGCAGGGAACACCATCTTGCACGCCACTAGTGCACACCCTCGACCTCTACTAAAAAGTATTCCATTTAGTTAATATGTAAGACTCAGAAAAAACTGTACACAAGATGGGGACTATCAGATAACCACTAAAGGACTTTACACTAGATTAAGAAATAGAGGATACAGCCATACCCTCCTTAAAAAAGCATATAACAAAACCTATAAACGAGATAGAAAATATCTCATCTTCTCCACCAAATCTAAAGATGCTGAACAATCAGTAAGAATAATTACACAATACTCTAGACATTTTGTTCAATTACAAAACATTTTAACAAAATTCTGGCCTCTACTGTTGGCAGATACTTCTGCCTAAAAGTACATCAAATCTCATCCTGACAGAAACCATGAAATCAGACCAAGACAGAAGTACAGTTAAATCGCACTTGTTTTAGCAGAAAGAAAAAAGGGAGAGACTTTGGACTTTATAGGCACAGTGACACCAAATATATTACAAAAGTAGTTTATTGAAAAAACATAGATAAAACACTGATAGTTAAAAAACCACAAATCATCTATATGCAAAAAATACTTAATCAAGTTGTTGCTGTACAAGACCATCTATATACATGAAAACTCGGACATGGGGATGAACCATCCAAGGTAGGTAAGTGTCCAAGAGTGTAGCTGGACAGCAGATCAACAATAAGTTCATTCATATCAGAGAAGTGCTCAACATGTTGCGCATGCCTTCATGCTTCTTCGGGAGCAAGAAAAGTTGTGGCTAACGAGATAAATAAAGTCATAATTAGTATACAATAATCTAACAACAAAGTAAGCACAAGGGGCATAAAAACAATCCAAACAGTGCAGACTGCAACGGCAAGGATTAGGCAACCAAAAGGGGGAAACGAAAAGTCACCACGGGGGCGTGCAGAACATAGTATTAGAGTATATGAGGGAAGGGGTACTAGATAAGTATTTAAAATAAGCAGCCTATGAAAGGCCGGGTAAGAAGCTGGTATCTATGAAGTAGAGTAGAGAGGGGGAAGGTAGGGGAAAGGGGATGGAGGGAAGAGGGAGGGGAGGAAAGGGAAACAATGGGGGGGAGAAGAAAAAGGAGGAAAAAGGAAAGTATAAAATACTTACTATAGTAAATATGTGTAAAGTCATATACAGACACGCAGTTGTTATGAAAAGATGGTAGAAGGAAGCTGGACAGAATACAAAACGTGTGGTCCAGAATAGGTATGAAAATTCACACTGCAGGCGGAGCCTAGCAGAGCAGACATGCATTGTTAGAGCTCCACACCGCTGAGGAGAGAAGAGAAGGACAAAGCGGAGCCTGCAGGCTCAAAAGGTATCCATTTGAACCTTTTTGCCCCAGGGAACAAACTGTGAAAGTTTGGGCAGGAAATATGGTACTGGGAGGAAACCGTGGCAGAAATAAAAATCACCTCACAAAGAGCTCACAGGCACTCACTGCAGCTGAAGCAGCTCCAGTCACCTCACAAGATACAGCATCAGGGCACTCTCACAGACAGAAAATGTCACAGCAAGACTCTCCATTTGAGTCAGATACAGAACAAATCCTCTCACAAACTTCTCCACAAGCCTCCTCAGTATCCCCAGAAATATTATTACAATTTGAAAAGATGCTTCATAAGGCTTTAAAACAAACCTCAGACCAAATAACAAAAAGCCTAACCAAAGAAATAAGAGAGCTGGGAAACCGCACCGCAGCCTTAGAAATAAAAATGGATGAAATTGAAATTACAACCCAAGAAAATATAACAGAATTGGAACAATTAAAAAAAGAGAATTTAATACTTCAAACTAAGCTCGAAGATTACGAAAATAGAGCCAGACGTTCAAACTTGCGCATAAGGGGAATACCTGAAACTGTGACAGACCTGCAATCTACTATTACTGCTCTATTACAAGAACTAAAGCCAGATATCCCTATTGAACGTTTAGAACTGGACAGAGTACACAGAGCCCTCACAGCCAAAAAGAAAGATGGACCCCGACGTGATATAATCACAAAATTTCATTATTACAGAACGAAAGAACAAATACTAATTGCTGCAAGAGAAAAAAAGGAACTTAATTTTCAAGGACACAATTATCAAATTTTTGCTGACCTATCCCAACTTACTATTACTAAAAGACGATCCATGAAACCCCAACTAATGGAACTGCAACGCCATAACATTATGTATCAATGGGGCTTCCCCTTTTCAGTCAGATTTAACTACCAAGGTACAATTTACAGAAGCAGATCAGCAGATGAACTACAACAAACCCTTTTAAAATTAAATCTGACAGAACCCACAAGCAGCAACTCTCCCACACGCAGAAGAATGGCGTCATCTTCACCTTCAGGCAGCACCCAGAAAATTTTAGAACAAAATGGGAATCATCATTCTCACAAAAGAGGCCGTTATGTCACATCATCCATGGACCAAGAAGATTCAATGGACTGACATCCTAATTCCTGATATCTCTTCATTTATTATACTAAGAGATGGTTCTCTTTAAAAAACCTATATTTATAACTGAATGTAACTGCATTCTGATAGTCACACAATGTGCGGGATCATGTTACATTCCAGTTATATTTCTTATTACTTCTGATTCATATAGCCTTAGAATATATAAGTGAAATAAGGAAATTCTTGTTCAGTTATATATTATCAGGTAATAATAGATTTATTACTTTTTAGGACAAATATGTTCAATAATCCAGAAGTAATGGAAGCTTTTTCTTTCTTTTCTTAAAACAAATATATTATTATCTAACTAGTTCCTAGAATTATGTTTTTGTTTATTCTAATCTGAAGCAATACAACCTCAATTTTATGAGTTAACATATCTAAACAGTTGCATATGAATAAAATATGTAATTGTTTACTCTAAAATGATTAAAATCCCAAAATAATTCAAACTATCTTCATCAATACCAAAGTTATTAACAGTACCTTTCTAACTGAATTATTTAGCCTAGGGCAAGACTAACCATATACAACCACCCTGGAATAAATAATTTCAACAAAAACTATATTCTGCACTCCAATTAATGAAACATCATTTTGATGTCTTTTGACATAGCACTTCTCTCCTGTAAGCGGAAGATCCGTGTACCCCCATTAGCCCTCCTCATTCTCCCAATCATATTATGTGGGAGTGTGACGAAGGCACTTATTCCCCTGAGAGAGATATTTACTCTCTTTCACGGGTAAATTGTGATTACTTGCAAAAAATAATTTGTACAATGTATCATTTAATCTCATATGTTTTTTGTTTACTCTTTACTCCAGAATTCACTGGTTTATTTTCTATCTATTCATCTCTTCAGTCCACACAGGTTGATCTGCACAGTCAGATCTGCATAACAAAAAGTAAGTCAAAACTATTTGATCTATTATCATGGCACCACTGAATATACTTTCCCTGAATGTTCAGGGAATAAATGTCCCTCAAAAAAGGACCAAAGCCTTCCGTACTTTCCATAATAAGAAGGCTCACATAGTATGCCTCCAAGAAACACACTTCACCAAAGATTCTACTCCAAAATATATTTCTCCTTTTTATCAACAAATTTACACGGCTTCTGCCTGTACCAAGCAAAGGGGAACTCTAATTGCATTTCACCGATCCACACCATTCACCTTATCATCAGAAATTAAAGACCCAGAAGGTAGATACCTGATACTCATGGGTTATATAATGGATACAGCAATCACTGTGATTTCCTACTACGCTCCTAACAAACAACCTTCACCATTCCTCTCACATATATTACAAGTGATTAATACACACAAAATAGGAACAGTGATAATGTGTGGGGATTCGAACCAGGTCCTCCTCCCATTTCTAGATAAATCACCTTTTACACCATCCAAAATAACCTCTAGATTACCTTTTTCTCAACTTCTTTCCAAATACAATCTGGTAGATTCATGGAGAGAAAGTAACCCAATGAAAAAGAAATTCACTTATTTCTCGCACCCTCATCAAACCTTCACCAGAATAGATCATATTTTTCTAACAATAGGAATGATACCAGAAATTATTGCATCAGATATAATTCCGATTCCGTGGTCTGACCATAATGCAGTATACACTACTATAGCCTCAGCCATACCAAAAGCGCATGACCCAACGTGGTACTTACCGGACATAATGCTCAAACACCCACTACATCAGATGGCCATTGAACAAGCTTTAAAGGAATACATATCAATTAATATTACAACAGACATCTCCCCAATAACACTGTGGGAAGCTCATAAGCCTGTCTTGCGTGGTACAATACAAAGACAAATGGCACTATTTAAACGGGAACGCAAAAATCTAGCAAAAAAACTAGAACTCAATTTTAATGCAGCCTACATATCATTTCAAGATAATCCATCTCAGAGTACAAAATCTCATCTGGAAAAATCTAGATTGGAATACGATCTATTTCTCACTGAGTCAGTTGATAAATCCCTCAAACGCTCCAAACACAATTTCTACATGAATACAAACAAACCAGGTACATATTTGGCTCGGGCATTAAATTCAACTAACAAATCTTTCAAACCAATACGTTTGAAATTATCAAAAAATGTTTACACTTGTAATCCATTTAAAATAGTCCATAAATTTCACTCACATCTCGCAACTTTATACAAGACAAACAATGAATTTAATCCTACAGAAGCTGAATCCTTCTTCTCAAAAATAAACTTACCTGAGTTATCTCAGAATCAAAAAAGCAGTTTGGATGAGCCTATAACTATAGATGAAGTTGCTAACGCCATAAAAGACCTAAAACTTAACAAAAGACCAGGCCCAGACAGCTACTCGGCTTTATACTATAAAACATTCTCAGAAATACTCTCTCCCATTCTCACTGAAACTTTTAACAAACTTCTAGATGGACATTCTTTTCGGCAAGAAACACTAATGGCAATTGTTTGTATGATCCCAAAACCCCTTTCTGATGATACTTCCTGTGTGAATTATCGGCCTATCTCTCTGTTAAACCTCGATATTAAATTATTAGCAAAAATAATAGCAAAACGCCTCAATAGCATTATAGGAAAATTAATACATAGAGATCAAGTAGGCTTCATGCCAAATAGACAGGCAGGCGATAATATACGCAGGGCAGTGTTATTGGCACATATTGCTAAAAAACGGAAAATCCCTTTATGTTTTCTATCTCTCGATGTTAAGAGGGCATTTGACACAGTATCCTGGCAATATATGCAATATTCATTACAAAAATGGGGTTTTGGACCCCACTTTTTAACATGGATCAAAGCATTATATAATAAACCCAAAGCCTATATAAAATATGCTGGATACAAATCTGAAGCCTTTAATATCGAAAGAGGTACCCGACAGGGTTGCCCATTATCTCCCTTATTATTTGCCCTTATACTCGAACCCATGGCCCAATACATCAGAACAAACCAAACTATAACTGGCATTGAAGTAGGAGGTATTACACACAAATTATGTATATTTGCAGACGATATATTACTTTTTCTATCATCACCACAGGTCTCTGGTCCTAACTTAATACCAGCTCTTGATGGATTTGCAGCCCTATCCGGCCTTATGATTAATCCTAAGAAATGCCTAGTGCTTAATATTTCGCTCACAAACATGGAATTGATCCCTGCTAGGGCTGCACTCCCATTCACATGGGCAGAAAAATCAATCCCATATCTTGGAATTCATTTAACAGCATCTCATTCTGACTTATTCTCAACCAATTATCCTCCTGTATTAAGACAGATCACAAATCTAATAAAACAATGGTCGCAACTTCCTTTATCCTGGATAGGGAAAATTAATGCAATCAAAATGACTATTCTACCCAAATTGCTTTATCTATTCAGAGTCCTCCCTATTCCAATTCCTTCCTATTTTTTGAGAATAGTACAAAAAAGAGCAACTTCGTTTATATGGGGCTCTTCTAAACCACGTATACCTATACACACACTACATCTTCCCAAAAATAAAGGAGGCCTGGGATACCCTAATTTTACTAACTACTACAGAGCAGCACATTTGGCCAGTCTGTCCAAATACCATGCAAAACAGGAAATCCCATTATGGGTATTTATAGAGGCTTCAGAAAATGACCCTCTATTAATATCAAATTTATTATGGCTTGATCCTAAAGACCGCTTTAAAATTCATAATCCCATAACTAAACACTTCTTTTCTCTCTGGGATAAACTAAAAACCAAATATCAGTTACAATCTCCACACAATCCTCTCCTTTCTTTTATCAGAAATCCGGCCTTTTATCCGGCATGGATCTACCCAAATTCTTTTAAAGCTTGGACAACATCAGGCATTCAGACACTAAATGACTTCATAGCATCTAAATCATTCCTTTCATTCCCATCGCTTAGAGAAAAATATGATCTACCAAACTCTGAGATATTTAGATATCTCCAAATCAAAAATTTCTATACACCATTCCTAAAGAGGGATACACCATTATCCCAATTATCCATTTTTGAATCAATCTGTACAAAAGATCCATTTGCTAAAGGTACAATTTCATCACTTTATAATCAATTATATGGAGTAGCAAATCTTAATAGACCCTCTTACGTTCAGAGGTGGGAGGAGGACCTGGGACGAACTTTAGAAGACACGGACTGGTCTAACATATGGCTCACATCTAAGTCATCTTCACCCAACATCTTAGCACTGGAGACAAATTATAAAGTCCTAACTCGCTGGTACCTTGTACCCGCTAGAGTGGCAAAATATTCACCTAATACCTCAGCTCTTTGTTTTTGAGGATGCCCAGAAATAGGCACATATTTACACATATGGTGGACGTGCCCAGTAATCCAAACCTTCTGGAAGGAAGTTTTCGTGATTGCATCTAAAATATTTAAAAAGATAATACAACCAGATCCATATTTAACTTTACTTAATCTAAAACCGGAATGGTTAACACTCTCTCAATTCAAACTTATGATCCAACTAATAACGGCTGCAAAACAAACAGTGGCCAAGGCATGGAAATCTCCTACATTGGTACTAGCAGAAACAATTCACAGAATGAATAATACAATGTCCCATGCTAAGATGGTAGCCATCGATCAAAATCAAATTCCAAAATTTGAAAAACTTTGGCACCCTTGGATAAAACAACAGTTCCTGTCAAATTTCAATGACTCTGTCCTGTTGCCATGGTAACAGATTAAATAACTTACAGAGACACCCATTCTAAGGCTTCAAAGAGAACTAAAAAGAATAATAAACTGACGAGCGGGACAACCTTGTGGACCATACCTCTACCTTTCAACCCTTTTTCTTCTTTCTCTTTCCTTTTCTCCACCTTACGATTAAAGCTTATTATCAGAATTTATTTGACCTATATACACTCTACTTGTAAACAAAATGTATAGTAGGTATAAATCATTTAAATACCTACAAAAGTAACTAAGGAAATGATATATATCTTTAATTTAGGTTTACGTGAACCCAATGTTTAATATTTGAAATTTCATGATATTTACCTATATAAACCCTACTGTAAAACAATGAGCTTACTTTATAGATCCTTGTAAACTTACTTTATGTATCTTTATAACATTGTATACTCAATAAACTTCTTTTGACAAGGAAAATTCACACTGCCTATGGGGAGATATATAAAACAAATAAATAAAAAATAAAAGGGGGGTCCAAAAAGGCGTAGATAAGTAGAAAGCACTATGTATGAATTGTCTATAGATACACAGCATGGATCTGGGATCAGGACTCCATCCACCTAAAACACAGATCAAATGGGTAATTGAGACAAACTATGTAATGTATGAAATAGCCTATATAACGATAAGGCCAGTTCCTAAGGGTAGACAGATCATACCTGAGTGGCGTGGAATGAATGGATCAGCGTCTCGCAGCGACCATCTGTGGTATCGGCTGGTGCATAATGACAGGACGTAGTCCTATTTGAGTGCACATCCCGCCCGTTGTCAACGAATGGTAGCCGACGAGACGTCATCCAGACCAGCCAAAAGATTCCAGTGCGCATGCGCACCGCTCGGCTGGGAGCGTCTTCTAGAATTAGACAACGCTCCCGTCCAGAGGGAGAGCGCACGCAGCATGGAATGATACTAGTCAGCAAGAGGAGAACAGCAGGCTCCCCCGCTGGCCAATGTGTGCGTCACAGCATCAGATGGAGAGATGGTGTGACGCTGGGCGGCCGCGTAGTGACTAAGAACTTGCCCCTAGAGGGCGTCCGCCCGAGCCAAGCAGTCGGACCAGCAAAGGAAAAGCAGACAATTAAGCAATACAGATATATTACAAGTTTAGAAAATTGTATGGACAAAAAATACAAATAGACATCAATAGTTATCCATAAACGACAGTGGTCAGTGCCTAAAAATAGGAGCCGAGCACTGATGAAATGGTAAACCAGATACGATTATTCATAGTATGTACATACACAGATGGACTAGAATCGCATATTAGGACTGAAGAAAAAGAGGCATAAGCTGGTGATGTGTATACAGAGATAGAGCTAGAATATCTTTTGTGGCAAACTGTCTAAGCCAAAGGAGGAGAGAAAATGTAAAGAAAATTAAATTAAATTACAGAAATGGTTTGTAAGTCACAGTGGGGGATTCCAGGTGAGCCGTGCGACCCAGGAGCGTTTGTAAGGCCATGGCAAACTGATCCATGCGGTGATCTTGCTCATCCATTCTGGAAAAAATATTACCAACAAGTGTATTGACTGTATCCTCTGAATTCATGGCCTTCGCCTACTGTCAGAAACCATGGACCAGACCGAGACAGAAGTACAGTAAAATCACACTTGTTTATTAATAAAAAATAAAAAGGTAAATAGAGTAAGCGTAGTCAAAGCGTAACCATGGTCCAGCAACTGGGTAGTAGTGGAACAGCAGGCAGGATAACTAGCCAGAAGGGATGTCAGCAAAGCCAGTCTTTAAACGGGAACACAGGAGTTGGTTTCTTGTGATGTGACCAAGGCGAAGGCAAGAATTAAGTGAGCTGGAGATCTTTAAGTAGGCGAGACTGATGAGCAGATCCACAAAAGCTGGTTAACTGTGGAGAGAGATGAGAGCTGGCAAATAGCCAACAGCTGAGCTCAGAGAAGGAAGGGCTGAGCCCAGCCCTGACACATCCTGAGATTACCTACCAGGGCCCCCCCCTCTCTAAGAGACCGATTGGTCAGAAGCCACTTTACCCCTGAGACTGTTGATCACCCGTTCCGTGTTGGTTCTTTTGAATGTAAAAAATGTGAAGTTTGCCGATTCATTCTAAATGGCCATGTAACTTCTCTTCCCAATGGCCATACTCATACTATCTCACATAGAGTCACCTGCCAAACAATTGGAGTGGTGTATTTGGTCAAATGCGGATGCTTCTATGTAGGCAAAACCAAACACCCATTTTTCAAATGTATAAAAGATTATACCACTCCTATTTCCAAATGTCTGTGACTACTGCTATTAGTCGCCATGTTGGGCTTGAACAAAATTTTGATATTAACCTACACATCTGAGAGGTGGAGAGGTGGTGGTATGGATCGTACCTTGTTTCAATTAGAAACCAGATGGATCCATAGCCTTAATGCCACCACATATCCAGGACTTAATTGATACATCAGCTTTAAGTCTTTTTTTATAGTTATTAAAATTTGATACTGCTGCACATTGATGGCCAATTTATTTATCACTATCTGTGAATTATGAAGCATTGGTTTATTAGTGATGATTATTATCAACTTTATTATTGGACCAGCCTTAGGATTTTTATTGGTATTTCTGTTTTATTGCTACACTGTCTTCTTCTGTAGGCTTTATCCCTCTCTCTCTCCGTCCTCCTCTCTGCTGACTCTGCCTAGGGGATCATTGATACATTTGAACAGTAATGATATATATATATATATATATGAGTTTTTGTATATTTATTTTTTTTTGTCCATATGCGTCTTTCATTTATTCACTGTGTATTTAAATATTATATATTTGAATGTCTGTCATTTTTGTAATTATTGGATTTATTTGGTACCACATATTTATTACATGATTGTCATATCTCAATATGAGTTATGGACTTAATGATTCTGCTATGTAACTCATTTGTCATGGCTTCTGGGTAATTTTCACACGTCCACTGGTAGGTTCACCAGTCTGGGATGTGCAGCCCACCCTTTTTTCCTCTTTCCCCTTCCCTGATCGGCGGGCGCACCTGAGATCCTCCAGCCCTGTCCATTCTGGTGGGTGGGGCCATGTGCAGCTTCAGTGCAGCCGTAGTGCAGTTGCTACTACACTTTTGGTGGTGTACACAGTACACAATACAGTACAACCGTAGTGCAGTTGCTACTACTTTTCTGGTGGTGTACACAGTACATAATACAGTGCAGCCGTAGTTCAGTTGCTACTCCACTTCTGGTGGTGTACACATAACACAATACACTGCAGCCATAGTACAGTTGCTACTACTTTTCTGGTTGTGTACACAGTACACAATACAGTGCAGTCGTAGTGCAGTTGCTACTACTTTTCTGGCGGTGTACACAGTACACAATACAGTGCAGCCATACTACAGTTGTCACTACTTTTATAGTGGTGTACACAGTACACAATACAGTGCAGCCGTAGTGCAGTTGCTACTACTTTTCTGGTGGTGTACACAATGCAGTGAAGCCGTAGTACAGTTGCTACTACTTTTCTGGTGGTGTACACAGTACACAATACAGTGCAGCCATAATACAGTTGCTGCTATCCTTCTGGTGGTGTACACAATACAGTGCAGCCGTAGTACAGTTGCTACTTTTCTGGTGGTGTAAACAGTACACAATACAGTGCAGCCGTAGTACAATTGCTACTACTTTTCTGGTGGTGTACACAGGACACAATACAGTGCAGCTGTAGTGCAGTTGCTACTACTTTTCTGGTGGTGTACACAGTACAGTGCAGCTGTAGTACAGTTGCCACTACTTTTATGGTGGTGTACACAGTACACAATACAGTGCAACTGTAGTGCAGTTGCTATTACTTTTCTGGTGGTATACACAATACACAATACAGTGCAGCTGTACTGCAGTTGCTACTACACTTCTGGTGGTGTACACAATACAGTGTAGTGTGGTGTTGCAAAACAAAATATACATCAATCCGGAAGGCTACCAAGGAGAGGCAGACACTCACAGACCACTAAAAGAAGGCAAGCAGCCTCTGTGTCTACAGTCAACGGTGCTGGTCATGGACATGGTGCAACCTCTGCATGTGGCCGTGGGGCACGCTTGTCCTTTTTTTTCTGGTGTTGGCTGTGTTATTGAGCCAGAACATGCAGAAGAGTTGGTGGAGTGGATAACAAAGCCGTCCTCATCCTCCTCACCCTCTGTCACCCAGGCTCAGAATAGTTTGCCTTCCAATGCAGCTGCCAAAGTGGCCTGTTCCACCGGCTCCTTGCCCACAGTCACTCCTTCCGTAGCCCCACCATCATGCACGGAGGAGCCCCCTGACTTTTTGACAACAGGTACATGCTGCTGGAGGATGGGCAGCAATTTGAAGGCTCCAATGTTGGTTCCCAGGTTGAGGAAGGAAGTAACGTGAGCATAGAGAGAGGGGGTGCTCGAAAAGGACAAGAAACAGGCAATCATTTTCCCCCAGCTGCAGCATACTGCCAAGTTTGCTCCAGTGACAAGGAGGGAGGGGATGATGAGGTCACTGACTCTACTTGGGTGCCTTATAGAAGAGAGGAGGAGGAGGAGGCACAACTCCAACAAGGCAGGATGTCCTCTAAGGGGCATATGGGCAGCTACCCTACTGCATCACACCGCAGAGCTCCGCAGGTACAGGGCACTTCTGACTCCCCGCTAATTTTGAAAAGTTCCTTGGTGTGGGCCTTTTTTGACATGGGTGCAGCAGATCACACCATTTCTGTTTGCAACCTATGTCCGAAGCGTGGCCAGAACAACAGCCGCTTGGGCACCACATGCTTGACCAGACATATGATGACCTCCCATGCAGTCAATGAAAAAGAGGGGGGAAGGTTGGGACTTTGAATGAGGTGCGCATGATGCAGCCCAATCACACTCACAGAGGTGTAAACATATGTATGTTTATTAAGGACCAATGATCAACATGGCATAAAAACGCATTGCATACATTAAACATAAAAAATCGCATATAGACAATAAATCTATGTATATACAACCATAGGACATGAGTAGGTACAATTATGCATCTTAATCCCCCAAGCAAGATAAAAGTCATGTGAAGTAAAAAACATCTGAAAATTGGTCAATGTGTGTTGGATGCATCAAAGGTAGGCCCGACGCTGCGTTTCATGGACTTCAATCCACTCTTCAGGAGCCAGATGCATCTAAATTCTATAAAAAATGTATGAAAAGCAATATAGTTTCAGGGTCTAACAAGATCGGCAGAAAAGGGGGAAATTTGGGCATAATGGGCCATGTCAAAAAGGGTTACTCACATGATAGCCAAAACTGGGGCCGTGCGACAAAACAAAGCCAGGGGTGAGCCATGGAGCCTGGCCCGGGAGCTGAGAGGGGGACCTCAACGAGGAACACCGGACTGCGCACACCAACACCCTGCAGTGGAGGGGACTTCTATAATGTAGGAAATATATAAAATGTATCTATGATGATACAAGTAACAAAAGACGAGATGATATAAGCTGCAGATATCACCAAATTGATTGAAAAAAGCACCTGGAAGATTACCTTGAAAAATGCATGTGATGTTTGAAGCCACATAGATGGGAGAGGTTCAGGGTTGCATAGGTTGTATCAGTACCATCTCTGAATACCATGAAGCAGGGAGTGAGATGCAACCCCAGCATTGAACATCAGCTCCCCCTCAGCGTTACGCAGGCATGATACAGTGTAGCAAAACCTCGGCAGATGCCAGAGAAGCTCACCACATATCAGCCCAGCTGATATACCGGACGTCTGTGTGTGCGACGCCCAACCAAGGAGGTCACATGCACAGTGCCAGGGGCGTGGCGCCGATGCAAGGTGGAAAGATCCGCCCAGCCACTCACCCCCAACCCTGTGGAGGGGAGGTAGGAGGGTGGACACCAGCATGCATCACAGCTCCCGGGAGACAGGACATCTGCCCACCCACCGACAATGAGTCATACAGACCCAGTCTGGCCACAGGGAGTAAAAAAAAAAAAAATATATATATAAAGTATATAAAGTAGTAAAAGATCAAAGTATGTGAACTGTCAGTGCAAAGAACGTTCCATATCAAGCATGCTGAATTACGGCCGGACCCGGTAGGAATCCGCCATAAGAGAGAGATGGGCTACAATCATGAGCACCTCCATCCCTAATCAATGCAAGCAATGGGGGGAAAAGTGAACTTAGGACTTTAAATGGGATGCAAGGGAAAGTTTGCGCCCCCATCCTTAATATCATGAAAAAGAGGGGGGAAGGTTGGGACTTTGAATGAGGTGCGCATGATGCAGCCCAATCACACTCACAGAGGTGTAAACATATGTATGTTTATTAAGGACCAATGATCAACATGGCATAAAAACACATTGCATACATTAAACATAAAAAAATCGCATATAGACAATAAATCTATGTATATACAACCATAGGACATGGGTAGGTACAATTATGCATCTTAATCCCCCAAGCAAGATATAAGTCATGTGAACTAAAAAACATCTGAAAATTGGTCAATGTGTGTTGGATGCATCAAAGGTAGGCCCGACACTGCGTTTCATGGACTTCAATCCACTCTTCAGGAGCCAGAGGCATCTAAATTCTATAAAAAATGCATGAAAAGCAATATAGTGATATTGATATTAAGGATGGGGGCACAAACTTTCCCTTGCGTCCCATTTAAAGTCCTAAGTTCGCTTTCCCCCCCCATTGCTCCCATGCAGTCCATTGGCAACAGCACTTGAAAGACCCACATCAAAAAAAAAAAGGAGGACTTCTCCTTGCTCCTCATCTGGGATCTCCAACCCCACTATACCTCCAGTCCTCTCAAAAACCTGCACTGAGAGGAATGAAGGTATAACAATAGGTGTCCCAGGTACTTGCAGCCAATTTGCTATTAGTACACTACCATCTGATTTTAGCAGGCAAATTTTCCTACCCCAGTTGCTAAATCGTAAAAAGAAATTCGATCCCAGCCACCCACATGCTCAGCGTCTGAATGCTAGCTTGGCCAAATGGCTAGCACTGCAACTGCTGCCTTTTCAGCTGGTAGACTCTGCCCCTTTTGTGAATTTGTGGAATGTGCTTGTCACGAGGGCCACGTACCTGATGTGAGACCAAAATAGTGGGGAGGCCTCCCTTGCACCTCGGGTTCTTAAAGCCTCTGGAGATTCAGACAGAGACTTGGTGGGGACACCGAGTGGCAGGGGTGCCAAGGGTGCGGAGCACCATGCAAGCCTTAGTCCGGGTCAAGTTCAGTTGGGCAATGAAGCATAAAAGGGTTTATCAGAAGAAGAATGGTTGAGATCCAAGCCGGGGTCAGTTCCAATCTGGCAGCTGAGTACAAAAGGGGCAAAGAAGTAGAATGGTTAAGGTACAAATCCGAGGTCAAAGGCAAGCAGCAATCAAGAGTAGTAAAACAGGTTTCCAGGTCACAACAGGTTCAGACAGGTCACACACTAGCACAGGAACAAGGGGTGACTGAAAATAATCCAGCAATTTAGCAATGTCTGGGCTGGGCTGGGCTGGGCTTATATAGGTTGTTACGAATCATGTGATCCTTAGTGACCCAGAGGACTCAGAATCGAATGCCTCTGCAAACTTGCGCTGCATGGCCTCACTAATTCTGCAAACCCTGCAAAAGAACCCTAGGATTTGTGGTATCAAGGAGAGGGATCATTACTGGCTGGCAACTCTTCTTGATTCACGTTACAAGGGTAAGGTTGCAGAACTCATCCTGTGCAATGCATTTCCAGACCCTGTGAGGTTACAATTTCCTGTTTCTGGACAACGTGTTGCTGAGGCTTCATTCAGTCAGAGGAAAAGCGGTGGAGAAGGTGGCCGGCTGACCGATGCCTTTAAACAATTTTTCAGTCCACAGCGCCAAGGTATGATCAGTTCAAGCAGCCATCGCCAGCGTCTGCATTACATCGTGCAGGAATATTTAGGGGCAAGAGCAGACATGGAGACCTTTCCAACAGAGCATCCACAAGGTTACTGGGTCTTGAGGATGGATCACTGGACAGAACTTGCTCAATATGCAACTGAGCTACTGGCCTGTCCTGCATCCAGCATTCTTTCTGAGCGCATATTCAGTGCTGCTGGAGGGTTTGTAACGGATCATAGAGTGCGCCTGTCCACAGACTCCGTTGATATGTTCACATTCATAAAAATAAATCAGTCTTGGATCAGCATCTATCAAGCACCTGATGCTGATGTAACTGATTTTTCTATGGATGTGGGATCCCTTGAAGATTGCCTATCCTATTCCTCCTCAATCTTGATGATTATTATTTATTATTATTTCAGGTACTTACCGTATATACTCGAGTATAAGCCAAGTTTTTCAGCACATTTTTTAGGCTGAACTCCCCCCTCAGCTTATACTCGAGTGAGGGTGCCCATCTGTAGCCGTACCTTTCATAACTAAAACAGCGGGTGTCTCCCACTGTGTCATGCAGTCTGTTTGGTGGCCGTCCATTGTAACAAAGCCTGCCTCCTCCTCGTCCATGATAGAGGAACACTGATACAATGCTGAGAAACTGTATCAGTGTTCCTTCTATCACGGACGAGGAGGAGGCAGGGCTTTGTAAAATGGACTGCTGCCAAACAGACTGCATGACACCCGCTGTTTTAGTAATCAAAGGTACAGCTGCAGATGAGCACAGTGAGGCTGCATTGGTTACCCAGTAGCTGCTGAATTTCTCACCCTAGGTTTATACTTGAGTCAATATGTTTTCCCAGTATTTTGTGGTAATATTAGGTGCCTCAGTTTATATTCAGGTCAGCCTATACCTCTGTCAATTTTACGCAGTGCTTTACATATACATTGTACATTCACATCAGTCCCTAATACACATATACTAGGGCCAATTTAAACAGGACCTGATTAACCTACCAGCATGTCTTTAGACTGTGGGATGAAACCCATGCTGGCACAGGGAGAACATGCAAACACCAGGCAGATGGTGTCATGGTCAGGATTTGAACCAGCGACTCTTCTTTGCTGCTAGGTGAAAGTGCTAACCACTACACCACTGTGCTGCCCCTGCAAGTTTCCAACAATATTTTTGGTTTAGGGCTCCACCACCACCACCAAAGGCCCAATTTTTCTGCCCCTGTTAAACAGGGGCATGTAATTACAATTCTTGATCTAATATTTTACAACAGGGCCCGTTCCTGTGCTTACCAAGAGTAATGCCGCATACACATGATCAGAATTTCTAACAGCAGTTGTTCGATGTGAGCTTGTTGTCGGAAATTCCAACCGTGTATAGGCTCCATTGGACATTTATTGCCGGAATTTCCGACAACAAAAATTTGAGAGGTGGTTCTCACATTTTCCGACAACAAAATCCGTTATCGGAAATTCCGACCGTGTGTACACAATTCCGATGCACAAAATTCCATGCATGCTCGGAGCAAGCAGAAGAGCCGCATTGGCTATTGAAATTAATTTTTCTCGGCTTGTTGTACGTGTTTTATGTCACTTCGTTACATAGGTACATAGTAGGTGAGGTTGAAAAAAGACACAAGTCCATCAAGTCCTACCTATGTGTGTGATTATGTGTCAGTATTACATTATATATCCCTGTATGTTGCGGTCATTCAGGTGATTATCTAATAGTTTCTTGAAGCTATCAATGCTCCCCGCTGAGACCACCGCCTGTGGAAGGGAATTCCACATCCTTGCCGCTCTTACAGTACAGAACCCTCTACGTAGTTTAAGGTTAAACCTTATTTCTTCTAATTGTAATGAGTGGCCACGGGTCTTATTAAACTCTCTTCTGCGAAAAAGTTTTATCCTTATTGTGGGGTCACCAGTACAGTATTTGTAAATTGAAATCATATCCCCTCTCAAGCGTCTCTTCTCCAGAGAGAATAAGTTCAGTGCTTGCAACCTTTCCTCATAACTAAGATCCTCCAGACCCTTTATACGTTCTTGACATTCGGAATTTCCGACAACATTTGTGTGACTGTGTGTATGTAAGACAAGTTTGAGCCAACATCCGTCGGTAATAAATCCAGGATTTTGTTGTCGGAATGTCCGATCGTGTGTATGTGGCAGTACTGTGAGGGCTTACAGTGTTGTGGCACCACCACCAAAGGCCCAATTTTTCTGCCCCTGTTTAACAGGGGCATGTACGGTATTTATCGGCGTATAACACGCGCCGGCGTATAACACGCGCCCCAAGTTTAGGAGGGAATTTTAAGGAAAAAAACTTTTAGGAGGGAAGTTTAAGGGAAAAAAACTTACATTTAAATGCCCATCAATGCAGCCTTATCAGTGTCATTGAAGCCTTCTCAGTGCAGCCTTGTCAGTGCAGCCTTGTCAGTGCAGCCTTGTTAGTGCAGCCTTCCCCAGTGTCCATTGCAGCCTTGTCCCAGTGCAGCCTTGCAATCCCCGCTGATCTCCGCTGATTTTTTGCGATCGTGCCAACATACACAGTGTACAGATTCAAATATGGCGCCGGAGGACTCGGCGCCGCAGAGATCGGAGGGACTGGGCGGAGCCGAGATACACATACCCAAGTGTACTCGGCTCTTTTCGGCTCTGCTCACAGTCACGCCCAGGGCGGGACTGGGTGTGACTGTGAGCGGTGCCGAAAGAGCCGAGTACATTCGGCTATGTGTATCTCTGCTCCGCCCAGTCCCTCCGATCTCTGCGGCGCTTGCTCTGCTCCGCCAAGTCAGCCGGCACCATATTTTAATCTGTACACTCGGATGTGTATGTCGGCACGATCGAAAAAAATCAGCGGAGATCAGCGGAGATCGGCGGGGATCGGCGTATAACACGCACCCACGATTTTCCCCTGATTTTAAGGGGAAAAAAGTGCGTGTTATATGCTGATAAATACGGTAATTACAATTCTTGATCTAATATTTCAAAGCAGGGCCCGTTGCTGTGCTCACCAAGAGTAACTGTGAGGGCTTACAGTGTTCTGGTACCACCAACACCTAAGGCTCAATTTTCTGCAGCGTATATAGGGCAGTCCGTATAGTATACATACTTCTGTTCAGAGTATATAGTGCCCGGGGGCCCCCTACTCCATTTTTTTTATAATATCCATACCAGACTGATAAGGATATTTTTATACCTACCTCACTTATATGGAGTGATTAAACGCTTTCCTATATAAGAATTAAAAACGAACGATAACAGTGCGAAAAGATAAACAATTACATTTATTTATACAGAAAACAGTACCAAAAACAGTAAATAGACCCACCTTCTAGTACTGATGTTCCTATAAACCATACACATATATATCCATATACCCTAATAAATGCATATATTATACACATATATACACACACATACATACACAAAATGGGGCATGGTAATCTAATTAGAAAGTCCTCACAATGGTTCCCTTGAAGCTCCTTGATATAAATATGAATATTCGAAAATTTCCACCACAGTCCCCCCTGAAGTTCATTCTTGAACTTATGTCCTCCTTCAATGATTTTGTACCCACCCACAACAGCCCAGAAGCCTCGACCCTTCCCCACCACGGCCTAACACGCCGTAACTTCTCAAGGTAGGCTTGAGACAGCAAAGAGACTTCACATCCAAACCATGAGTGTCTGTACTGCAATGTTTCATCACCCCTCTGCGTTGGAAGAGCAGAACTGCAACATTGATGGCGGGATCCTGGCATATCTAGTCCTGTAACTTTGGAATATGGTGTAATGATTGTAACGACTGGATCGTAATGCGAGACAGCACTTTTCAGCATGGTGAAGGAAAGTTAAGGAGATTCTTATTTGTGGCACATTTGTCTCAAGAGATGACTTGGTTGTCTTTGCGTCTTCCGGTGGTGGTTGGGCGAGCCTCCGGACAGTCGTGCATGAATACAAAAAAAAGAGAGAGGAGAACGTTAGTGTACAGTTATTGGAGGAATGCCAGATAGGAACAGTGGTTGGCCATTAAGGCTAAATACTTATAAGGGGTGTAACGTGGATGAGTAGAGTGGGATCCCCACAGGGTACAGAGTTCGAGCAACAGCCAGTATCATCCATGGCCCTTGATGGTAGGGATAGTCAACACTGCCTGCTATTGCCAGGTCCCTGGGTTCACCACACCTGCTCACGGGGCTCAGGTTAAAGCAGTAGGTAGACTAGGGGAGGTAGAATTACATTAAGACATAAAAACTGGATGTCCAGGGATACTTTGTGAACTATGGTGCTTGTATGTTTCAGTAAATCATTCTATAGGACCCACTGACTTTTAAAAATGGAGTCTGGCAGAAACGGTAAACAATTCACAGCTCATCTCTGATATACAAACAAAAGTTCCAGAAGACTAATACATTTACTTTTAAAGATATAGAAGAAGTTAGAACATTATCAGCTAATGGACTGGTACCGTCACTTAAAGTAATTAAAGATAAGAATATGAAACAAAGAAAGTAGGAACGAGAAAGAATAGCAAAGAAAAAAAAAATAAGCAAAAAAGAACAAACATACAGGTTTAATGCTACTTCAACCTAGCACTTTATGTCAAAGAGCATTGAATCTGCATTTATAAAAACAAACGAACAATATATAACTGTCCTGAAAAATTATTATAAAGTGCCTTGAAAAATAAAACGAGAGAGGGGTAGAGAAGGAAGCGCTACCTGAGTGTAGTATTAACAAATGATGTTTAATGACACCAGGTAAAAACACACTTGCAGGATAAAAACATATAAAAGGCTCATCTGTATAGGTATGTGGTCCTCAGTGTTCCCTCTGATCCTGTGGTGGTGACGCTGCATGGATACTGGGCTGCAGAAGGTGGATTACCAGCCGGGAGCTCCTTCTGTGGACATCAGGAAGAGACTAGGGGAGCACGTGGAGCATGCGTGATGTCATAGGTCGTCCGTCCGCTTCCGGGTTTGGTACCCAGGGGAGGGATCGTCCAGGGAGGAGGGCTTGCGGGGAGGTTGAGAGAAGGTTACACGCTCTTAGCCACTGCTCCTTCAATAGGCCTACTAGGGAGGTGTCTGCAATGTGCTTTTATATGGCAGTGCTGTGGGACAACAGGTCCCAGGGTCTGTCAAAGTAAGCACAGCGCCATCTGTGGGCGGAAGGGGAACTACAAGGTAACATAATATACACAGAGAAAAAAAAGGGGTTATATAATAGTGAGTGGTATGGAAACATATATATGAATGGGAGAAGTGCATGGTAGTAAACATGGAGACAATAATATTATCAATAGTAAAAATGGGAGTAACAATGGGGGAAAAAAAATGGAGGCAAGTATAAAAAAAAAAAATATATATATATATATAAGTATATAAGTGAAACATAATAATATTTCCCATGGTGATGATACAAAAGAATCAGAAAATGCAACGGTAAAGATAAAAATATAAATAAATAAAAATAAATAAATAAATTAGTATAAAAAATAAAATACTACACTCAGGTGGCACTTCCTTCTCTACCCCTCTCTCCTCCATCACAGAGCCAGCTCTCTGAGGATAGCAGCCGCCTAGCCTACCAGCCTACTTTAACCATTACATTACCAGTTACCACCTAACCCTTGAACTTCCAGCCTGTCCCCTATGGACTAATTTGCTCAGCCCTTTATATCTCCTGTTATATATGGACTTGTGTGTTTACACTTATAGTTACCAATCCTCTGTTTGAAAAATAATACATTGCAGCTGTTGCAGCAGCCACTTCAGCAAAAAAAAAAAGCTAAAGCTGTGGCCCTAAGACTGTACCTGAATAAACTTTTTCCACTAAGAAAGCTTAGTTTGAGATATTTAAATTAACCTCTTTTGATCTTGAGATCACCCAAATCCTCCACTTCACTCCTCCTAAGACATCCTGATTTCCAGCTCCCTTGTTACCTCCTCCCACGCTCAACCCTTAGGACTGCTCCAGAACCTCTGGAACTACCACCCCAATATGTCCAGCCAGGCCCTACCCTTTTCACACCTAGGTGATCCCTAAAAAAACTTTTATTCCGGGAAGCCTACCCCTCCTCCACCTAAAATGTTACCTTAGACAGCTCCATATTCCCAGCCGCTATTATTTTTGTACCACCCTCTTCCCCTTAGATCATAAACAGGGCCCTTCTCTTCACGCCCTGCACAAACTGTTGGCACTATCTACCTGTTGCCCAAACTACCCAACTACCCCAACTTTTAACTCCTCCCCGAATCCCAACGGAAGTTTCAGTAGGTGTAAGGGGATGTCAGGTTTCCAATAAAACCTTTCTTCAGGGCTGATCGGGGTACAACCCTTGTGTCCCTGCTATATCTATTCCAAGGACAGAGGAAGATGTGCAGTAGACTCCCTGGGGTAGTGTACCACGCTGAGTACAGTTCAACCCGTATGCAGAATATAGGGCATCACTGGACATTTGATACCAGCACCAATACCCTTGTCTCAGGTCTCAAGTATTTTAAACTTTGTTTAGGACCAGTTGGGACACTACCCTGGCATCCACTAGACATGGCCCCCTCCTGTGCCAGCATTGTTGCCTTTTCCCATAGCACAACACCTTCCTTTCTCCAGCATTCATCAGTACCAGTCATCTGAGGCTGCCCAGACTCAAACTATCAGAACAAGATGGACTCCAGGGTGTATTAGGGACTCCCTGCCATTAGGGACGATCCTGGAACTGAGTCATCCACCAATCTATTACGACTCATAGGCAACCTGGATACTACCCCCACCTGTCTGTCCTTGCAAAGTGATGCTGGAAAGAGCTAGTTGGCTTTCCTAACCCCTTCCTTAATATGTAGCACAAGACCTCCCAATGTGGTCTTGAGTATCTCCAGCTCCATAGTGTTTTAAGGTACCCAGTGCCCCACCTCCAGCTCCAACGGCAGTCTCCATTAAGTCTCTCTTTATCCTAAGTATGGGAAATACTCTGTATACACGGGTTGAAAACCATCTGCCACCAGGTACACTTGTTTCTTTTGTTTCTTTATAGAGGCTGCCCACCTCCTCCCTCCTTTATCAATTCGGTAATCAGACCATTTTATCCTTTGCCCCTACAAAATAAACTGTCTACACTATTCAGACAAGACTCACATGAATGACAGGGGCATAGTGCAACACTGGGGCACTGGTCTTCCTGGCATGCAGGACACAGACCACTAGTTAAGGTACGCAAGGAGTCTAGGACAGGAAGGACACCTATGGGTATTAACTTAGGAGAATACAGCATGCCCACACAACTCCATCCCTGTGCCTGGATTTCAGAGACCATTCCTAGGTATTCTTTAGGACAAAGAAACAAACTTGTTTATGTCCCAAATAATACCCAGGTGCTTCCTTCCCAGCAATGACCTCTCCATCCAGAACACAGAGAGCAAAATCTTCCCAACATTTTTCACTCACCACAATGTATTGACTTGGCCTACAAAGGACATCATGGTCATGCTTCTGACAGAGGGAAGTATAAACCTGCCTCCAGCTTCCATCTTCTCTGATCACATGTGGGTAATTTAGCCTCAAATGCAACAAGATAGAATCCTCAATCAGTGAGCCCATTGATGCCACCAAATAAACAGGCCGAGTCTGCACTTCTGTATATGGGATCATACAGCATAACACCTTTTACAATCCAAACTAGTAAAGCCCATCCAGGCATTCGACAACCACTTTGGATTAGTGTAAGTGACGTGTTTTGGCAAAGTCTTACTGAGCGGTGATGCTAACTCACCAGGCAACTGCCCCTCATACAGAGACTGTACAATCAGCTTAATGTTGGTTGATAGGGATGAGCCGAACACCAACTTGTTCGGTTTGCACCAGAATTTGCGAACAGGAAAAACATTTGTTCGAACACGCGAACACCGTTAAAGTCTATGGGACACGAACATGAATAATCAAAAGTGCTAATTTTAAAGGCTTATATGCAAGTTACTGTTATAAAAGTGTTTTGGGACCTGGGTCCTGCCCCAGGGGACATGGATCAATGCAAAAAAAAGTTTTTAAAAAACGTCCGTTTTTTCGGGAGCAGTGATTTTAATAATGCTTAAAGTGAAACAATAAAAGTGTAATATCCCTTTAAATTTCATACCTGGGGGGTGTCTATAGTATGCCTGTAAAGGGGCGCATGTTTCCTGTGTTTAGAATAGGGATGAGCTTCGAGTTCGAGTCGAACTCATGTTCGACTCGAACATCGGCTGTTTGCAAGTTCACCGATCAGCGAGCAATTTGGGGTGTTCGCGGCAAATTCGAATGCTGCGGAACACCCTTTAAAAGTCTATGGGAGAAATCAAAAGTGCTAATTTTAAAGGCTTATATTCATGGTATCCCTTTAAATTTTGTACCTGGGGGGGTCTATAGTACGCCTGTAAAGGGGCACATGTTTCCCGTGTTTAGAACAGTCTGATAGCAAAATGACATTTCAAAGGAAAAAAAAGTCATTTATACTACTCGCGGCTATTAATGAATTGCCGGTCCGACAATACACATTAAAGTTCATTGATAAAAACAGCATGGGAATTCCCCACAGGGGAACCCGGAACCAAAATTTAAAAAAAAAATGACGTGGGGGTCCCCCTAAATTCCATAACAGGCCCTTCAGGTCTATCCGAGCCCTATCCGAGCACGCAACCTGGCAGGCCGCAGGACAAGAGGGGGGGACAAGAGAGCACTCCCCCTACTGAACCGTACCAGGCCACATGCCCTCAACATTGGGAGGGTGCTTTGGGGTAGCCCCCCAAAACACCTTGTCCCCATGTTGATGAGGACAAGGGCCTCATCCCCACAACCCTGGCTGGTGGTTGTGGGGGTCTGCGGGCGGGGGGGCTTATCGGAATCTGGAAGCCCCCTTTAACAAGGGGACCCCCAGATCCCGGCCCTCCCCCCTGTATGAAATGGTAAGGGGGTACAAAAGTACCCCTACCATTTCACTAAAAAACTGTCAAAGATGTTAAAAATGACAAGAGACAGTTTTTGACAATTCCTTTATTTAACAACTTCCCGCCCGGCCCATAGCAGATGACAGCTGGGCAGTGGTTCCGTTATCCTGACTGGGCATCATATGACATCCAGCAGGATAACATGCCACCGCATGCCCTCTGGGGCGCGCATCGCGGCGATCGGTGGAGTGGTGTGTCAGCCTAACACACCACTACAATGATATTGGTAAAGTGCCTCCGGCAGAGGCTCTTTACCACGTGATCAGCCATGTCCAATCATGGCTTATCACAATGTCAATAGGAAGAGCCATTGATCGGATTTTCCTGACTCGCGTCTGACAGGAGGGGTCTGCGCTGATTGTTTATCAGCGCAGCCCCCACAGATCACCACACTGGACCACCAGGGATCGCAACTAGGACCACCAGGGAAGGGGCAACATGTGGATGGCCAGGTATGTACCCCATGGCCATCCACATGTGCCCAATGTGCCCAATCTGTGCCAATCAGTGCCCACAAATGGACACTGATTAGCACCATTATGTTTCAGTTCTGCCCAGCAATGCCACCAATAAGTTTTACCAGTACCACCAATCAGTGTCATCAGTGCCACCTGTCATTGGCCATCAGTGCCACCTGTCAGTGCCCATCTGTGCCCATCAGTGCCCATCAGTGCCCACCTATCAGTGCCCATCAGTGCCACCTATCAGTGCCACCCATAAGTACCCATCAGTGCCACCCATATGTATCAATCAATGCCACCTGCAAGTGCCCATCAGTGCTGCCTATGATTGCCCATTGGTGCCACCTATGAGTGCCCATCAGTGCCGCATACTAGTGCCACCTTTCAGTGCCCATCAGTGCCACCTATCAGTGCCCATCAGTGCCGCCTATCAGTGCCCATCATCAGTGCCCATCAGTGCCACCTCATTACTGCCACCTCATTGGTGCCACCTCATCGGTGCCCATCAGTGACGCCGTATCAGTGCCCGTCAGTGCAGCTGTATCAGTGCCCGTCACTGAGGAAGAAAACGTACTTATTTACAAAAAATTTTAACAGAAACAAAGAAAAACTTGTTTTTTTCAAAATTTTCGGTCTTTTTTTATTTGTTGCGCAAAAAATAAAAACCGCAGAGGTGATCAAATACCACCAAAAGAAATCTCTATTTGTGATAAATGATAAAATGATAAAAAATTTGTTTGGGTACAGTGTTGCATGACCACGCAATTGTCATTCAAATTGCGACAGCGCTGAAAGCTGAAAATTGGCCTGGGCGGGAAGGTGTCTAAGTGCCTGGTATTGAAGTGGTTAAATGCTTCTTCTTTCTTCTTTCTTCTATCTTCCTTCGGTTTCTTCCTCCATCTTTTTCTGGTTCTTCCTCTGGTGTTCTCGTCCGGCATCTTCCTCCGTGGCGTCAATGTCTTCTTCCCTTCTTCTCCTCGGGCTGCTCCACATTCATGATGGCATGGAGGGAGGCTCCCGCTCTTCTCTTCATCTTCTTCTCTTCATCTTCTTGTCTTTATCTTTTTGTCTTCATCTTCTTTTTGGGCCGCTCCGCATCCATGATGGCATGGAGGGAGGCTCCCGCTGTGTGACGCTTCTCCTCTTCTGATGGTTCTTAAATAACGGGGGGCGGGGCCACCCGGTGACCCCGCCCCCCTCTGATGCACGGTGACTTGATGGGACTTCCCTGTGGCTTTCCCCATGACGCCAGATGGAAGTCCCGTCAAGTCACCGTGCGTCAGAGGGGGCCGGGTCACTGGGTGGCCCCCATTATTTAAGAACCGTCAGAAGAGGAGAAGCATCACACAGCGAGAGCCTCCCTCCATGCCATCATGGATGCGGAGCGGCCCAAAAAGAAGATGAAGACAAGAAGATGAAGAGAAGAAGATGAAGAGAAGAGCGGGAGCCTCCCTCCATGCCATCATGGATGCGGAGCAGCCCGAGGAGAAGAAGGGAAGAAGACGCAGACGCCGCGGAGGAAGATGCCGGACGAGAACACCGGAGGAAGAACCAGAACAACCAGAAGAAGAAGAAGATGGAGGAATAAACCGAAGGAAGATAGAAGATAGAAGAAAGAAGAAAAAAGAAGCATTTAAATAAAGGAATTGTCAAAAACTGTCTCTTGTAATTTTTAACATTTTTGACAGTTTTTTAGTGAAATGGTAGGCCATTTCATACAGGGGGGAGGGCCAGGATCTGGGGGTCCCCTTGTTAAAGGGGGCCTCCAGATTCCGATAAGCCCCCCGCCCACAGATCCCCACAACCACCGGCCAAGGGTTGTGGGGATGAGGCCCTTGTCCTCATCAACATGGGGACAAGGTGTTTTGAGGGGCTACCCTAAAGCACCCTCCCAATGTTGAGGGATGTGGCCTGGTACGGTTCAGGAGGGGGGGCACTCGCTCGTCCCCCCCTCTTTTCCTGCGGCCCGCCAGGTTGGGTGCTTGGATAAGGGTCTGGTATCGATTTTTGGGGGGACCCCACGCCTTTTTTTTTTTAAATTTTGGCTGGGGTTCCCCTTAATATCCATACCAGACCTGAAGGGCCTGGTATGGAATTTAGGGGGACCCCCCACGTCCCCAAACACTTTTTATGACAATACCATGAATATAAGCCTTTAAAATTAGCACTTTTGATTTCTCCAATAGACTTTTAAAGGGTGTTCCGCGGCATTTGAATTTGCCGTGAACACCCCAAATTGTTCGCTGTTCGGTGAACTGGCGAACAGGCGATGTTTGAGTTGAACATGAGTTTGACTCGAACTCGAAGCTCATCCCTATTTGTGAGCATGTGCACTGCAATATTCCGGCAAGCCGTGAATGGTTCCTTCATTGGAGGAACCTAAAGGGGCCATTATAAGGAAGTGAGCAAGGAAGGGGAGGGGAGTATGACTGGGGAATGTTGGTGGTACTGATTAGTATATACGGAGATGCAGTCGAGAAAACCATTGGCATACATACAAATGCAGATCAAAGCAAATAATAGTACGCCTAAGATATCATAAAATGGAAAAGGGTTTCTTGATAGAGTATTACTTATAGTAAGCATTATTAAATATGGTAAATTAAATTATAATTAGGAATAGCAACGATAATAGGTATCTTATAAAGCCAAGTATAACTAATGGTGAATTATTCTTGAAAAGAAAGGGAAAAAATGATTTTCAAGGGAGCAATAATTCAAATAAAAATAAAATAAGAATATATGAATATATGACTAGGGGGCAGTCACATTAAGTCATAATTTTATTACATAGTAGGTGAGGTTGAAAAAAGACACAAGTCCATCAAGTCCAACCTATGTGTGTGATAATGTGTGAGTATTACATTACATATCCCTGTATATTGCGGTCATTCAGGTGATTATCTAATAGTTTCTTGAAGCTATCAATGCTCCCCGCTGAGACCACCGCCTGTGGAAGGGAATTCCACATCCTTACCGTTCTTACAGTAAAGAACCCTCTACGTAGTTTAAGGTTAAACCTCTTTTCTTCTAATTGTAATGAGTGGCCACGAGTCTTATTAAACTCTCTTCTGCAAAAAAGTTTTATCCCTATTGTGGGGTCACCAGTACAGTATTTGTAAATTGAAATCATATCCCCTCTCAAGCGTCTCTTCTCCAGAGAGAATAAGTTCAGTGCTTGCAACCTTTCCTCATAACTAAGATCCTCCAGACCCTTTATTAGCTTTGTTGCCCTTCTTTGTACTCGCTCCATTTCCAGTACGTCCCTCCTGAGGACTGGTGCCCAGAACTGGACAGCATACTCCAGGTGCGGCCGGACCAGAGTCTTGTAGAGCGGGAGAATTATCGTTTTATCTCTGCAGTTGATCCCCCTTTTAATGCATGCCAATATTCTGTTTGCTTTATTAGCAGCAGCTTGGCATTGCATGCCATTGCTGAGCCTATCATCCACTAGGACCCCCAGGTCCTTTTCCATCCTAGATTCCCCCAGAGGTTCTCCCCCCAGTGTATAGATTGCATTCATATTTTTGCCACCCAAATGCATTATTTTACATTTTTCTACATTGAACCTCATTTGCCATGTAGTCGCCCACCCCATTAATTTGTTCAGGTCTTTTTGCAAGATTTCCACATCCTGCAGAGAAGTTATTGCCCTGCTTAGCTTAGTATCGTCTGCAAATACAGAGATTGAACTCTTTATCCCATCCTCCAGGTCGTTTATGAACAAATTAAATAGGATTGGTCCCAGCACAGAACCCTGGGGAACCCCACTACCCACCCCTGACCATTCTGAGTACTCCCCATTTATCACCACCCTCTGAACACGCCCTTGTAGCCAGTTTTCAATCCATGTACTCACCCTATGGTCCATGCCAACGCACCTTATTTTGTATAGTAAACGTTTATGGGGAACTGTGTCAAATGCTTTTGCAAAATCCAGATACACCACGTCTACGGGCCTTCCTTTATCTAGATGGCAACTCACCTCCTCATAGAAGGTTAATAGATTGGTTTGGCAAGAACGATTCTTCATGAATCCATGCTGATTACTGCTAATGAAATCATTCTTATTACTAAAATCTTGTATATAGTCCCTTATCATCCCCTCCAAGAGTTTACATACTATTGATGTTAGGCTAACTGGTCTGTAATTCCCAGGGATGTTTTTTGGGCCCTTTTTAAATATTGGTGCTACATTGGCTTTTCTCCAATCAGCTGGTACCATTCCAGTCAATAGACTGTCTGTAAATATTAGGAACAACGGTCTGGCAATCACCTGACTGAGTTCCCTAAGTACCCTCGGATGCAAGCCATCTGGTCCCGGTGATTTATTAATGTTAAGTTTCTCAAGTCTAATTTTAATTCCGTCCTCTGTTAACCATGGAGGTGCTTCCTGTGATGTGTCATGAGGATAAACACTGCAGTTTTGGTTACTGAAGCCCCCCGATTCACTTGTGAAGACTGAGGAGAAGAATAAATTCAATACCTTTGCCATCTCCCCATCCTTTGTAACCAGATGTCCTTCCTCATTCTTTATGGGGCCAATATGGTCTGTCCTCCCTTTTTTACTGTTTACATACTTAAAGAATTTCTTGGGATTTCTTTTGCTCTCCTCCGCTATGTGTCTTTCATGTTCTATCTTAGCCATTCTAATTGCACCCTTACATTTCTTATTGCATTCTTTATAAATTCTGAATGCTGAGGATGATCCCTCAACCTTGTATTTTTTGAAGGCCTTCTCCTTTGCTTTTATATGCATTTTTACATCGGAGTTAAGCCATCCAGGATGTTTGTTCGCTCTTTTAAATTTATTACCCAATGGGATACATTGGCTAATGCCCTTATTTAATATGCTCTTAAAGCAAACCCATCTCTCCTCCGTATTCTTTGTTCCTAATATTTTATCCCAATTTATGCCTTTTAGCAAGGTTTGTAGTTTAGGGAAGTTGGCTCTTTTGAAATTCAGAGTCTTTGTGTTCCCTTCATGTTTCCTATTTGTGTGATTTATACTGAAACTAATTGACCTGTGATCGCTGTTACCTAAATTGCCCCGTATTACCACATCTGTTATCAGGTCTGTATTATTGGTAATCAGTAGATCTAGTAATGTTTTATTTCTAGTTGGTGCGTCTACCATCTGACCCATAAAATTGTCCTGCAAAACACTAAGGAACTGGCGAGCCTTAAATGAATGCGCGGTTCCCTCCGCCCAGTCTATGTCTGGATAATTAAAATCCCCCATTATGATAACACTTCCCATCCTTGCTGCTAATCCAATTTGTGATAGGAGATCCGTCTCCACTTCCTCCCTCAGGTTTGGGGGCCTATAGCATACTCCCAGTATTATTTTCCCCTTAGCTTCATCCCTTTGGAGCTCTACCCATAAAGATTCCACCTCCTCCCTAGCCCCCTCAGTGATGTCATCTCTCACACTCACTTGTACATTATTCTTGATATATAGGCATACCCCTCCCCCTTTTTTACCTTCTCTATCCTTGCGGTATAGGGTATACCCTTGAATGTTTGCCAGCCAATCATGAGAGCTGTTGAACCAGGTCTCTGAAATTCCCACAAAATCCATATCCTCCTTGTACAACCGTATCTCTAGTTCACCCATCTTGTCCGCCATGCTCCTGGCATTGGTGAACATGCCACATAGTTTAGACTGGTCGCATATTGTCCTCGTATTGGGTGTTTCAAGATTGCAACTAGGACTTGCTACTATACTCACCTTGTGTTTTTGTGCTTTGGTTAACCTACCACGAATGCCCCCAATACTACCCTCTGGAATATCTTCCGCGCTGGCTATCACTGTCTCTGGACCCTCCCCCCCATCGCCTAGTTTAAAAACCCCTCTAACTTTTTGGCCATCTTCATTCCCAGCAGATCTGCACCCTCCTCATTTAGGTGCAGTCCGTCCCTTCTATAGTACCGGTTACCGACTGAGAAGTCGGCCCAGTCCTCCAGGAACCCAAACCCCTCCTTACTACACCAGCTCTTCAGCCACTTGTTTACTTCCCTAATCTCCCTCTGCCTTTCTGGTGTGGCTCGATGTACCGGTAGTATTCCTGAGAACACTACCTTGGAGGTCCTTTTCCTCAATTTAGCTCCTAAGTCCCTAAAATCGTTCTTTAGGACACTCCATCTGCCTCTGACTTTGTCATTGGTGCCAACGTGCACCATGACAGCCGGGTCTTCCCCAGCCCCTCCCAGTAATCTGTCCACAAGATCCGTGATGTGCCGAACCCGAGCGCCCGGTAGACAACATACTGTTCGGCGCTTCAGGTCTTGGTTACAGATTGCCCTCTCTGTCCTTCTAAGAATTGAGTCCCCTACCACCAGAATCTGTCTTTCCTTTCCCTTTGCTGCCCCCCCAACTCTCACTGGAGGAGTTCTTCCCCTGGCAGCTAGGAGAGTTCCTCATCTCCAGCAGTGCTGGTCCCTGACTGGTTTCACCAATGTCACTCAATGGAGCGTACTTATTGGGATGCTCCAGTCCTGGAACGGCCTCTCTGGCACTTCCCCCTCTACCCCTCCTGACTGTCACCCATCTACTCTTTGCTAGTGCCTGCACCTCTTTGTCTCCACCCGCCTCTGTGCTGGCCCCTGCCGGCACCTGCCATGTACGTTCCTGGCTCACCTTTAGTATGGAGGGACTTCTCAGTGCTGACAGTTGCTTCCCTAGATTCAGAACCTGGGCTTCCAGGGAAACAATGTGCTTACATTTTGCACAGCAGTATTCGCCCTCGATCGGATGATCAAGGAACGCATACATGCGGCAAGATGTACAAAGAGCCGCCTCTCCACACCCGCCGGGCATCGTACCTATTAAATTTAGTGAGGATTGGGGAATTTTACCCTGTCCAAATTACCTAACAGCTAGCTTTCCTGGCACTAATACTCAAGACAATACACAGGTACACAACAAGACAATACACAGGTACACAATACACAGTACTAACGATCCACACACACTACTCAGACAACACTCAGATACTCACACTACACAGGTACTATGACCCCTGTTATAACCTCCTGTTTTAAACTCTTGTGTTTAACTCCCACTTAATCCAGCTCCACTTACACCAAGCTCCACTGCTTCAAACTGAGCACGCTCACACTGAGCCCTGCAACCAGTTAAATAGTCACCTGTGAGCAATTAACCACACCCCTTAATTGATAGACTGATGAAACCAGAAAAAAAAAAAAAAGAGCTATTTAAAAAGTGACAGCAAAAGTCAAAGGAAAAGCCCCCAAAAAGCACCCCAGCAAACAGCAACAGACAGCAGACAGCAACAGACAGCAACAGACAGCAGACAGCAACAGACAGCAGACAGCAGACAGCAACAGACAGCAGACAGCAACAGACAGCAGACAGCAACCAAACACCAAGACTTGTATACTCTAACTCTTGTGTTTAACTCCCACTTAATTCAGTTCCACTTACACCAAGCTCCACTGCTTCAAACTGAGCACGCTCACACTGAGCCCTGCAACCAGTTAAATAGTCACCTGTGAGCAATTAACCACACCCCTTAATTGATAGACTGATGAAACCAGAAAAAAAAAAAAAAAGAGCTATTTAAAAAGTGACAGCAAAAGTCAAAGGAAAAGCCCCCAAAAAGCACCCCAGCAAACAGCAACAGACAGCAGACAGCAGACAGCAACAGACAGCAACAGACAGCAGACAGCAACAGACAGCAGACAGCAACAGACAGCAGACAGCAACCAAACACCAAGACTTGTATACTCTAACTCTTGTGTTTAACTCCCACTTAATTCAGTTCCACTTACACCAAGCTCCACTGCTTCAAACTGTGGTCACAATAATGATATGATCTATATGGACACTATACATTATAGGAAACATTAGACCATTAAAATCAAGGGAGGGAGGGCAGACAGATATAAACGCACACCTATTCATACATAACAGGTTTGGAGCATGAAACGACAATAATATTGTACATTGTCAATGACATTAAAATATAATGTAATATACCATCTAAATTGATCACATGAATGGTAAGAAGGAATGATAACAAATAAATGTTACAATCCATACACAGATATATATCTGTGTATGGATTGTAACATTTATTGCTACTGCATATACAGTGGGGACAGAAAGTATTCAGACCCCCTTACATTTTTCACTCTTTGTTATATTTTAGCCATTTGCTAAAATCATTTAAGTTCATTTTTTCCTCATTAATGTACACACAGCACCCCATATTGACAGAAAAACACAGAATTGTTGACATTTTTGCAGATTTATTAAAAAAGAAAAACTGAAATATCACATGGTCCTAAGTATTCAGACCCTTTGCTGTGACACTCATATATTTAACTCAGGTGCTGTCCATTTTTTCTGATCATCCTTGAGATGGATCTACGCCTTCATTTGATTCCAGTTGTGTTTGATTATACTCATTGGACTTGATTAGGAAAGCCACACACCTGTCTATATAAGACCTTACAGCTCACAGTGCATGACAGAACAAATGAGAATCATGAGGTCAAAGGAACTGCCTGAAGAGCTCAGAGACAGGATTGTGGCAAGGCACAGATCTAGTCAAGGTTACAAAAAAATTTCTGCTGCACTTAAGGTTCCTAAGAGCATGGTGGCCTCCATAATCCTTAAATGGAAGATGTTTGGGACGACCAGAACCCTTCCTAGAGCTGGACGTCCGGCCAAACTGAGCTATCGGGTGAGAAGAGCCTTGGTGAGAGAGGTAAAGAAGAACCCAAAGATCATTGTGGCTGAGCTCCAGAGATGCAGTCAGGAGATGGGAGAAATTTGTAGAAAGTCAACCATCACTGCAGCCCTCCACCAGTCGGGGCTTTATGGCAGAGTGAACTGACGGAAGCCTCTCCTCAGTCCAAGACACGTGAGAGCCTGCATGGAGTTTGCTAAAAAACACCTGAAGGACTCCAAAATTGTGAGAAATAAAATTCTCTGGTCTGATGAGACCAAGATAGAGCTTTTTGGCCTTAATTCTAAGCGGTATGTGTGAAGAAAAACAGGCACTGCTCATCACCTGTCCATTACAGTCCCAACAGTGAAGCATGCTGGTAGCAGCATGATGCTGTGGGGGTGTTTTTCAGCTGCAGGGACAGGATGACTGGTTGCAATAAAGGGAAAGATGAATGCGGCCAAGTACAGGGATATCCTGGACGAAAACATTCTCCAGAATGCTCAGGACCTCAGACTGGGCCAAAGGTTTACCTTCCAACAAGACAATGACCCTAAGCACACAGCTAAAATAGCGAAGGAGTGGCTTCACAACAACTCTGTGACTGTTCTTGAATGGCCCAGCCAGATTCCTGACTTAAACCCAATTGAGTATCTCTGGAGAGACCTAAAAATGGCTGTCCACCAACGTTTGCCATCCAACCTGACAGAACTGGAGAGGATCAGCCAGGAGGAATGGGAGAGGATCCCCAAATCCAGGTGTGAAAAACTTGTTGCATCTTTCCCAAAAAGACTCATTGCTGTATTAGATCAAAAGGGTGCTTCTACTAAATACTGAGCAAAGGGTCTGAATACTTAGGACCATGTGATATTTCAAGTTTTTCTTTTTTAATAAATCTGCAAAAATGTCAACAATTCTGTGTTTTTCTGTCAATATGGGATGCTGTGTGCACATTAATGAAGGGAAAAAAATGAACTTAAATGATTTTAGCAAATGGCTGCAATATAACAAAGAGTGAAAAATTTAAGGGGGTTTGAATACTTTCCGTCCCCACTGTATATATATATATATATATATATATATATACATAAAAAAAAAAATATATATATATATATATATATATATATAAATTTTATATATATATATATATATATATATATATATATATATATATATATATATATATATATATACACACACACACAACTTAAAAAATGGGGGGGGGTGTGCAACACGGCATCTCCATCCAAACTCATGTAAATGTGCAAATTATGCATACGCACATATATATGTGCATACATATATCGCGCTAAGGGACGCTGAGAAAAAAAAAGATCCAAAGATGTATAATGCCCCGTACACACGGTCGGATTTTCCGATGGAAAATGTCCGATCGGAGCGTGTTGTCGGAAATTCCGACCGTGTGTGGGCGCCATCGGACATTTTCCATCGGATTTTCCGACACACAAAGTTGGAGAGCAGGAGATAAAATTTTCCGACAACAAAATCCATTGTCGGAAATTCCGATCGTGTGTACACAAATCCGAAGGACAAAGTGCCACGCATGCTCAGAATAAATAAAAAGATGAAAGCTATTGGCCACTGCCCCGTTTATAGTCCCCACGTACGTGTTTTACGTCACCACGTTTAGAACGATCAGATTTTCCAAAAACTTTGTGTGACCGTGTGTATGCAAGACAAGTTTGAGCCAACATCCGTCGGAAAAAATCCTAGGATTTTGTTGTCGGAATGTCCGAACAAAGTCCGACCATGTGTACGGGGCATTAGAATACCAAAGAGATATATAATACAAAGAAATATATATATATAAATATATACATATGTATTTGTATGGTTATGACGTAGTGGCTAAAAAGAGCAGCAGCCACTATTCAATGTTGGGCCTCCAAGAATGGTACTAGCCAGTATTTTTGGCACAAAGTGCATAACGTAACGCAATGGGATTATATATAAAAAAAGTGGTGCATACAGTATATCCAAAGGTAAGTATAAAGGTAAAGGTAAGTATATAGATACCAATATGTAGTGTATTTATATGATAGTGGAAATTTCGATGCCTTCGTTGATACCACCAGGCGAAAGGACATTGAGGTTGTAAATCCAGAATGTTTCTCTGGCACAAAGTTTCTGTCAGGTCACCTGAGACCAGGTGACAGATGCATTCTGTAGGAGTCAGAAGTGCTCTGTAGGAGTCAGAAGTGCACCGCTAAGGTAATAGACCCTAGGACTGACTGCTGCAGATTGAACCCTGGGAGGTTCAGGAAGCCAAACACACAGTGAATACACAATGGTTGATCAGCACCTCTGGCTAGCAGTGAAGAGGTTAATATAGAGTTCCCTATTAGTGCTGGGGTGGAGCCATGCTTAGAGGAGAGATTATTTAAACAGCCAGGTGAGAGTGACTGGTCTGAAACACAAGCAGCATGCTGAGAGTCCAAAAAGAAAGGTTGAAAACCCCACCTGGCCAAATGAGGCAGTCTGTCCAAAGGATGGATTGAGCCTCTTAGACAAGTTTGAATGGACGTAGTAGTAGGGAGAGGCAAGGTTGCAGAAGGTCCTGAATAGGGAACAGCAGGAAGCTCACTGAGCATGGGATGGGCTGGCATAACTGGTTCAAAGGCCGACTGAATAGCATTGCCAGGAGTAGCGACTATCTCAATCTCATCGCAGGGCGTAGCGACTGTGGAACTTGTGGACAAGTTAACCTGGCTGTGCATCCAAGGGAGTTTAGGGACAGGCAAGGGTAAATGGTTATGCAAACTGGAGTAAATGATCGTCTCAGGTTCACAGGTGGGCTCCTCATCCAGAGTGCCACATGGCCTAGAGAGTGTCTCAGCCCGCCTAATGCAGGACAAATCCCAGAAATCGCTATATACAGTGGGAAGAGCAGAAGATACTGGGATAGTGGCAACAGGAAGTTTCTCTTTTGGGGTAACCCTGAGTAGGCAGGAAGAGGAACGGGAGGAACCCCAAGCCAGGATATGTCCAGCAGTCCAGTCAACATGTGGCGAATGGAGCCATAACCAAGGAAGACCTAATATGATAGGAGATGAAGCCTTAGGTAAGACAAGGAAGGATATTCACTCATGGTAGAGTGTTCCTACCGACATCTTAACAGGAAGGATCTGGAAGCTGATAGAACCCCCTGAGAGAACAGTGCCATCGATCGCCAAGACCACCAATGGCGTTGTAAGGGGCAAAAGGGTAAGCATCATGGAAGATGCAGTTTCCCAATCCATGAAATTGCCAGCAGCTCCAGCATCCAGATGTACCGAGACTGAACGAGAGGAAGCGCCGACATGAAAGAACACAGAAAGGAGAAGACGAGAAGGTGAAAGTGATATTTCAGGGTCTAATACTCCACCTCCCAGATGTATTAGCCCCAAGCGTTTTTCCGGACGAAGAGAACAAGTGTCACAAAAATGGCCTTTGGCTCCACAATAGAGGCACAGGCCCAGATTTCTGTGCCTAGCGCATTCTTTGGGAGATAACTTGGTCCAGCCCAGCTGCATAGGTTTCTAAGCAGGCAGGGGGTGCTCCTCGGATCGAAGAGAAGGGGCTGGGAGCTCAGGCTGCCTAAAGAATGGGGAGTGCTGGCGTCTTTTTTCCAGGGCCCTCTCCTGAAAGCGAATATCGATCTGGTTACACAAGGTGATGACACACCGTCCAGATCATCAGGAAGGGATCTTCCTGCTAATTCATCCTTCACTCTATCAGAGAGGCCATGTAAAAAGGTTGCAACTAGGGCCTCATTATTCCAGCTCAGCCCTGCAGTTAAAATACAAAAATGAAGAGCGTACTGTCCCACAGAAGCGGACTCTTGACAGAGACGTAAAAGAGCGCTGGCAGCAGAGGAGACACGACCCGGTTCCTCAAAGATATTCTGAAAAAGTTTCTGAAAAAGAAATCAGACAGGCTAGAAACCACAGGATCATTCAGTTCCCACAGAGGGGCAGCCCAAGCTAGCACCTCGCCGGACAGGAGGGATATAATATAGGCTACTTTCGCCCGATTGGACAGGAAGTTTTGGGGCTGAAGTTCAAAATGAATTGTGCACTGGCTAAGGAACCCCCTGCAGGCCTTGGAGTCCCCAGAGAAACGGGCCGGAGCTGGCAGTTGTAATGAATGTGTGGCTGCGACTGGTGCGATAGGTGCAGCAGTAGGGATGAGCCGAACACCCCCCTGTTCGGTTCGCACCAGAACATGCGAACAGGAAAAAAGTTTGCTCGAACACGCGAACACCGTTAAAGTCTATGGGACACGAACATGAATAATCAAAAGTGCTAATTTTAAAGGCTTATATGCAAGTTATTGTCATAAAAAGTGTTTGGAGACCTGGGTCCTGCCCCAGGGGACATGGATCAATGCAAAAAAAAGTTTTAAAAACGGCCGTTTTTTCAGGAGCAGTGATTTTAATAATGCTTAAAGTCAAACAATAAAAGTGTAATATCCCTTTAAATTTCGTACCTGGGGGGTGTCTATAGAATGCCTGTAAAGGGGCGCATGTTTCCTGTGTTTAGAAAAGTCTGACAGCAAAATGACATTTGGAAGGAAAAAACACATTTAAAACTACCCGCGGCTATTGCATTGCCGACAATACACATAGAAGTTCATTGATAAAAACGGCATGGAAATTCCCCACAGGGAAACCCCGAACCAAAAAAAAAAAAAAAAAATGACGTGGGGGGGTCCCCCTAAATTCCATACCAGGCCCTTCAGGTCTGGTATGGATATTAAGGGGAACCCTGGCCAAAATTTAAAAAAAAAAATGACGTGGGGTTCCCCCTAAATTCCATACCAGACCCTTCAGGTCTGGTATGGATTTTAAGGGGAACCCCGCGCCAAAAAAAAAAAAAAAAACGGCGTGGGGTTCCCCCAAAAATCCATACCAGACCCTTATCCGAGCACGCAACCTGGCAGGCCGCAGGAAAAGAGGGGGGGACGAGAGTGCGCCCCCCCTCCTGAACCGTACCAGGCCACATGCCCTCAACATTGGGAGGGTGCTTTGGGGTAGCCCCCCAAAACACCTTGTCCCCATGTTGATGAGGACAAGGGCCTCATCCCCACAACCATGGCCGGTGGTTGTGGGGGTCTGCGGGCGGGGGGCTTATCGGAATCTGGAAGCCCCCTTTAACAAGGGGACCCCCGGATCCCGGCCCCCCCTGTGTGAAATGGTAAGGGGGTACTTACCCCTACCATTTCACTAAAAAACTGTCAAAATAGTTAAAAATGACAAGAGACAGTTTTTGACAATTCCTTTATTTAAATGCTTCTTCTATCTTCCTTCATCTTCTTCTTCTTCTGGTTCTTCTGGCTCTTCTGGTTCTTCCTCCGACGTTCTCGTCCAGCATCTTCTCCGCGGCGTCTTCTATCTTCTTCTCCTCGGGCCGCTCCGCACCCATGGCATGAGGGGAGGCTCCCGCTCTTCTCTTCATCTTCTTCTTCATCCTCTTCTCTTCTTCATCATCTTCATCTTCTCTTCTTTTCTTCTCCGGGCCGCTCCGCATCCATGCATGGAAGGAGGCTCCCGCTGTGTGATGGCGTCTCCTCGTCTGACGGTTCTTAAATAATGGGGGGCGGGGCCACCCGGTGACCCCGCCCCCCTCCGACGCACGGTGACTTGATGGGACTTCCCTGTGACGTCACGGGGAATGCCACAGGGAAGTCCCGTCATGTCCCGTGCGTCAGAGGGGGGCGGGGTCACCGGGTGGCCCCGCCCCCGTTATTTAAGAACCGTCAGACGAGGAGACGCCGTCACACAGCGGGAGCCTCCCTCCATGCATGGATGCGGAGCGGCCCGGAGAAGAAAAGAAGAGAAGATGAAGATGAAGAAGATGAAGAAGAGAAGAGGATGAAGAAGAAGATGAAGAGAAGAGCGGGAGCCTTCCCTCATGCCATGGGTGCGGAGCGGCCCGAGGAGAAGAAGATAGAAGACGCCGCGGAGAAGATGCTGGACGAGAACGCCGGAGGAAGAACCAGAAGAGC
Organism: Lithobates clamitans; assembly: GCA_037952925.1. Taxonomy (NCBI): domain Eukaryota; kingdom Metazoa; phylum Chordata; class Amphibia; order Anura; family Ranidae; genus Lithobates; species Lithobates clamitans. The sequence continues at coordinate 1,320,992 of JBBGZY010000482.1, forward strand.
CAGAAGAACCAAAAGAAGAAGAAGATGAAGGAAGATAGAAGAAGCATTTAAATAAAGGAATTGTCAAAAACTGTCTCTTGTCATTTTTAACTATTTTGACAGTTTTTTAGTGAAATGGTAGGGGTAAGTACCCCCTTACCATTTCACACAGGGGGGGGGGCCGGGATCTGGGGGTCCCCTTGTTAAAGGGGGCTTCCAGATTCCGATAAGCCCCCCGCCCGCAGACCCCCACAACCACCGGCCACGGTTGTGGGGATGAGGCCCTTGTCCTCATCAACATGGGGACAAGGTGTTTTGGGGGGCTACCCCAAAGCACCCTCCCAATGTTGAGGGCATGTGGCCTGGTACGGTTCAGGAGGGGGGGGCGCACTCTCGTCCCCCCCTCTTTTCCTGCGGCCTGCCAGGTTGCGTGCTCGGATAAGGGTCTGGTATGGATTTTTGGTGGAACCCCACGCCGTTTTTTTTTTTTTTTTTTTAGCGCGGGGTTCCCCTTAAAATCCATACCAGACCTGAAGGGCCTGGTATGGAATTTAGGGGGACCCCCCCACGTCATTTTTTTTTTTTTTAATTTTGGTTCGGGGTTTCCCTGTGGGGAATTCCCATGCCGTTTTTATTAATGAACTTTTATGTGTATTGTCGGACCGGCAATTCATTAATAGCCGCGGGTAGTTTTAAATGAGTTTTTTCCTTCCAAATGTCATTTTGCTGTCAGACTGTTCTAAACATGGGAAACATGCGCCCCTTTACAGGCATACTATAGACACCCCCCAGGTACGAAATTTAAAGGGATATTACACTTTTATTGTTTGACTTTAAGCATTATTAAAATCACTGCTCCTGAAAAAACGTCCATTTTTAAAACTTTTTTTTGCATTGATCCATGTCCCCTGGGGCAGGACCCGGGTCCCCAAACACTTTTTATGACAATAACTTGCATATAAGCCTTTAAAATTAGCACTTTTGATTTCTCCCATAGACTTTTAAAGGGTGTTCCGAGGCATTCGAATTTGCCGCGAACACCCCAAATTGTTCGCTGTTCGGCGAACTTGCGAACAGCTAATGTTCGAGTCGAACATGAGTTCGACTCGAACTCGAAGCTCATCCCTATGCAGCAGCAGATAACGGTTGAGGTTGTTGAACTGGGGGTCCTAATGAGGCCTGAACCTGTTCAAAACGGAAGGCCAAATCCTGAAGGAATCTCATCACCTGGGTCTGATGGGATTGCTGGGTCTCAAGTCTGCGAACTAGGCTCTGAAACGGATCATCTGCGGATATCGGCACATCACCCAGTTGCACTCCATAGGAGTCAGAAATGCACCGCTAAGGTAGTGGACCCTAGAACTGACTGTTACGGATTGAACCCTGGGAGGTTTAGGAAGCCAAACACACAGTGAATACACAATAATTGATCAGCACCGCTGGCTAGCAGTGCACAGGTTAATATAGAGTTCCCTATTAGGGCTGGGCTGGAGCCATGCTTAGAGGAGAGATTATTTAAACAGCCAGATGAGAGTGACTGACCTCTTAGTCTGATCACTTGAGGAGAGGTAAGCAGACAGAGAAGGATTACTGCATAACTGTAGCACTAACTCACGGGGGAGCTGCTGGTTTAAGCGTGTCTGTTACCTTCACTTTGCTTCCCTCTGTTTCACCGTCACCGGGTCTAGGGGTTCCGTTGAGTTTACTGCTGGACGACACACACACCAACACTGGAGTACGTTTTCAATGCTTTATTGAACAGTCAAACTTTAGGAAGTAGCAGGAAAGAGACGGAAAAGGAAACTCTCAGGAGAAACTCAAATATCTTCTTGCAAAATCTTAGCGACAAATGTCCCGGTAGAATTCAAACAAATATGTGGAATGCGTTCCCCTCATGAGACACACTCTTTGCTCGTCTGGATAGGCCTCTCTCACCGGTCAAGCAGCCAGTATGCAGCACAAATCGAAAGTCTCTGCCACAGACTTATTTGGAGGGGGTAAATCTGCACAATCATCTGCCACAGGATGTATCAGATCTTCTGCAGTGAACAGTCAGTCACAGTGCCTGAACCTTTAAGCCGACCCAGCAACACTATGCTGTATGGTTATTTCTTTTGGATACGTCCTCCAGTAGGGATGAGTTTCGCATTCGGGTCGAACCCATGTTCGACTCGAACATAAGCTGTTCGATCGTTCGCCGAATTGCGAACGTTATGGGCCATTCTCGCCAAATTCGTGTGGCTCATCACGGCCCATAATTCACTGCGGCATCGCAGTGCATTGCTGGCTGATGATTGGCCAAGCATGCACTATGACCCGCATGCTTGGCAAATCACAGCGCCGTCGGTAGAGAGAGCTGTAATTGGCCAAAGCCAGGGTGGCTTTGGCCAATTATGGCTCAGGGGGTTTAGAACACGCCCCACACTATATAAGGCCGCCTGCACGACGGCCCTGTGTAGTGTGATGCGGCATGCTGAGAGATAGAGAGAGAGAGACAGTGTCATTTCAGTTGAGTTAGCTAGAATAGGCAGGACAGTCAGTGAGTTAGCTGCACTTACAGTGTATTCTGTATATATATGCATCCCAGGTGTTGCATATATATATATATATATATATATATATATATAGATATATATATATATATATATATATACACACTGTATTCAGTTTAGCTAGATCCGTTCCTGTTATCTTCCTACTGACAAGCAGGCTTGTCTTGTTACAGTATTTACAGCTACCTGAAGAAAATTGCTGGTGTTCTTTTGATCCAATTAGTACCACAGCTGGCAGCTAGACTATTTACAGTTAGTGTAGTGCATCCTCCTCACAGTGTTCAGCTAAAACTACAAGTTAGTGTAGTGAGACCTCTGCACAGTGTTCAGCTAAAGCTACAAGTTAGTGTAGTGCGTCCTGCTCACAGTGTTCAGCTAAAACTACAAGTTAGTGTAGAACGACCTCTGCACAGTGTTCAGCTAAAGCTACAAGTTAGTGTAGTGCGTCCTCCTCACAGTCTTCAGCTAAAACTACAAGTTAGTGTTGTGAGATCACTGCACACTGTTCAGCTAAAGCTACAAGTTAGTGTAGTGCGTCCTCCTCACAGTGTTCAGCTAAAGCTACAAGTTAGTTAAGTGTGACCTCTACACAATGTTCAGTTAAAGCTAAAAGTTAGGGTAGTGCGTCCTCCTCACAGCGTTCAGCTAAAACTACAAGTTAGTGTAGTGTGACCTCTGCACAGTGTTCAGCTAAAGCTACAAGTTAGTGTAGTGCGACCTCTGCACAGTGTTTAGCTAAAGCTACAAGTTAATGTAGTGCATCCTCCTCACAGTGTTGAAAAACAAAAAGGGGGAAAGGGAATTGGGACTTTAAATGAAATTGCGCGAGGTAGGGTCGCACATTTCCATCCCTATGATTACAGTATATAAAAAAAACCCCACAAGCAGGAGCGAGCGAGTGAGGGAAAAGGAAGTGGGACTTTGAATGAAGCCAATGGTTTGCAAGCCGACACATAACCGTGGGTCAATAGAATCTTTATTGCATATTCATACAGACAATGGTATCAGACAATGTCAGGGTAACACTTGGTAAAATGTTAGCAATGTTAGCAGTGATAACCAAGGATCAGCGTAAAGATCATTGGCATAGTCATCAAAGATAAAACAGGTAACATGAGTAATAACATAGGTATGAGAGATGTTGCTAAATAAAAACAAGGGATCACCAGGTGTCAGAATACGTAAATAATTAAAACAAGGTAATGCCTGCCAGATAGCTGGCCTCAAAATCCTGTTGACGGGTAATAGCCTGTATAGCATGGATTGGAACAAAAGAGGGGAACTGGTAGCTCGACGCGTTTCGTGGTTCAGGACCACTCATCAGGAGCAGACATGTCATGTTTCTAAAATGTAAAGATAATAATATCATGGGTCAGAATTTAAAGTGGGTACATGAGGGCTGGTAATCCCCCAAAAATTAATAGTACTCACAGCAGGCAAGGGTAGATGGTGAATGGCCAGGCACGGCAATCCGTCCGGAACGAATGCCAAACCGGGAGCTGAGGCGGGCATCCCCGCCGCGGCGACCAAAACAGGCACCCCCCCAGGGGGCGATGCAGAGCCACGGGGCACCCTAGAGTAGAAAGTGGCAGATATGTGAAAATGTGAAGGGGTATAAGTGCAGGAAAGACGGTACGGAGGGTGGAAGTGGGGGGAGGGGGGAGTGTGGGGGGGTGGTGGGGATGTGGAGAACCGTGATGGAGAAGGTGAAGTGAGGATGGGAGTGAAGGGGAGAGAGGTGAGTAGGCGGGGGATACAGCAGGTGAGCCAACAGGTCAAAGGAGGGAATAAGAAAATATGAGTGACGTAACATTACCTATGTGACATTAGTGGTGTGGAGAGAGAACCACCACCATACTGTAGTACACCTCGGGCGCCGCACCGTCCCAGGTCACCAAGAGCGCCCATATATAGGCGCCGCCGCGGGGAAGCC